>CM039673.1:60615207-61933344 GCA_022496015.1 Hordeum marinum | reverse complement strand
TTTCCATAGTAACAAGTGATAGTAAATTTCAGCACACTATGTAAATTTTTCCTTACCAAGTTCCACTCACCAAAGGCGCTTCACTCCCGGCAACGGCGCCAGAAAAGAGTCTTGATGACCCACAAGTATAGGGGATCTATGGTACTCCTTTCGATAAGTAAGAGTATCGAGCCCAACGGAGCAGAAGGAAATGACAAGCGGTTCTCAGTAAGGTATTCTCTACAAGCACTTAAATTATCGGTAACAGACAGTTTTGTAATAAGATAATTCATAATGGGTAGCGAGTAACAATTGTAACAAAGGTGCAGCAAGGTGGCCCAATACTTTTTATATCAAAGGACAAGCCTGGAACAACTCTTATATAAAGCAAGGAGCTCCCGAGGACACATGGGAATTTCTGTCAAGCTAGTTTTCATCATGCATATATGATTCGCGTTCGTTACTTTGATAATTTGATATGTGGGTGGACCAATTCTTGGATGCTCCCCTTAATTGAACAAGCCTCTCACTTATGATTAACCCCTCTCGCAAGCATCCGCAACTATGAAATAAGAATTAAGATAAATCTAACCATAGCATGAAACATGTGGATCCAAATCAGCCCCTTACGAAGCAACGCATAAACTAGGGTTTAAGCTTCTATCACTCTAGCAACCCATCATCTACTTATTACTTCCCAATGCCTTCCTCTAGGACCAAACAATGGTGAAGTGTCATGTACTCGACGTTCACATGACACCACTAGAGGAGAGACAACATACTCTCATCAAAAATTGAACGTATACCAAATTCACATGATTACTTATAACAAGACTTATCCCATGTCCTCAAGAACAACGTAGATACTCACAAATCATATTAATGTTCATAATTAGAGGAGTATTAATGATTATCAAGGATCTGAATATATGATCTTCCAGCAAGTAAAGCAACTAGCATCAACTACAAGGAGTAATCAACACTACTAGCAACCCACAGGTACCAATCTGAGGTTTTGAGACAAAGATCAGATACAAGAGATGATCTAGGGTTGGGAGAGAAGATGGTGATGATGAAGATGTTGATGGAGATTGACCCCCTCTCGATGAGAGGATCATTGGTGATGACGATGGCTTTGATTTCCCCCTCCCGAAGGGAAGTTTCCCCGGTAGAACAGCCCTGCCGGAGCTCTAGATTGGTTATGTCCAAGTTCCACCTCGAGACGGCGGCGCTTCATCCCGAAAGCTTTGTTTTGATTTTTTCCAGGTCGAAACCCTCCATATAGCAGAAGATGGGCATCGGAGGGCTGCCAGGTGGGCCACAAGCCTCAGGGGCGTGCCCAGGGGGTAGGGCGCGCCCCCAGGCTTGTGTCTGCCTGGTGGGGCCCCTGATGTATTTCTTCCGCCCAATATTTTTTATATATTCCAAATAATTCTCCATAGATTTTCAGGACTTTTGGAGTTGTGCAGAATAGTTATCTCAGAGTTGCTCCTTTTCTAGTCCAAAACTCCAGCTGTCGGCATTCTCCCTCTTCATGTAAACCTTGTAAAATAATAGAGAAAAGGCATAAGTATTGTACCAAATGTGTACTAACAGCCCATAATGCAATAAATATCAATATAAAAGCATGATGCAAAATGGACGTATCACCCACAAAAGTTAGTCAAATGTGAAGCTCTTGAGCGAGTGGGGGGACCTGGTGCATTGATGTCATCGATGATTTTGTCAATCTGCACTTCATTTGCAACTCTTGGATGAGTAGGTTGACATGGATGAGGATTTTCTTCAGCATCAGTTTCTTCAGGTGGATGAGCATGAATATCTTCATTCGTTGGAATGAACTCCTCAGTGGGTATGACATCTTCAGTAGCCTTCAGCTTAATGGATTCCTCAAGGGACTGTTCATTTAGCATAGAAGGCAGGTGCTCTATTTGCGAGCTATCAGTTTCATCGAACCGCACATCTATAGTTTCAACAACCTTATGGTGGTAGGTGTTGAAGACTCTATAGGTGTGCGAGTCCTTTCCGTAACCAAGCATAAACCTTCATGTGCTTTCGGTGCAAATTTAGAACTATGGTGAGGATCTCTAATCCAGCATTTTGCACCGAAGACTTTGAGATAATTTACATTGGGTTTCTTGTCAGTCATAAGCTCATATGAGGTCTTCTTGAAGAATTTGTGAAGATATACCCTATTGATGATGTGGCATGCCGTATCAGTTGCCTCAGGCCAGAAGCAACGAGGAGTCATGTATTCATCAAGCAATGGTGCAAGCCATCTCAACAAGAGTCCTATTCTTGCGCTCCACGATGTCGTTCTGCTGAGGAGGTATATGGGGGCATATAACTTACGAGTAATACCAGGTTCATCAAGATATTCATCAAGATTGGTGTTTTTGAACTCAGTCCCATTATCACTCCTGATATGCTTGATCGTGACGCCGAAGTTCATGGAGGCCCTTGAAGCAAATTGTCTGAAGACATCCTGCACTTCAGACTTGTACAGAATAATATGCACCCAAGTGTAGCAAGGGTAATCATCAACGATGACAAAGCCATACAAACTTGAAGAATTTGTTAGTGTGGAATAATGAGTGGGACCAATAGGTCCATGTGAAGCAATTCGAAAGGTCGAGTCATGGTCATGATTGTCTTCGAGGGATGCTTGGATCTGGTCATCTTCCCAGACTCACATGCAACACAGAGGTGATCCTTGAGGAATTGACACCTTCAATGCCAATGACGTGCTTTTTCTTCACGAGCGTGTGCAAGTTCCTCATACCAGCATGTCCAAGTCGTCGATGTCACAGCCAGCCTTCTGAGGACTTTGCAAGTAGGCATGTGGCAGGCTGGGGACCTGTAGAGAAATCAACAATATACAAGTCTCCTCTCCTAAAGCCTTCGAATACTTTGGAATTGTTAGATTCCATGATGACAACACATCGATATTTTCCAAATACGACAATCATATCAAGATCACAAGCATTGAGACAGAGATAAGGTTGAACCCGAGGGATTCGACAGCATCACCTTATCCATGTGTCGATCCTTTGAGATTGCAACCTTACCTAGACCCAGTATCTTGATT
This sequence comes from Hordeum marinum, assembly GCA_022496015.1. NCBI lineage: Eukaryota > Viridiplantae > Streptophyta > Magnoliopsida > Poales > Poaceae > Hordeum > Hordeum marinum. The sequence goes on along the minus strand of CM039673.1, from coordinate 61,930,277 downwards.
TTTCCTTTGTCAGCATAGGTGATATGCTTCAGATGAGATGGAGCAAGTGGAAGATTCATCAGTGATTCTTGTCACCAGTCATGTGGTTTGTGCATCCACTGTCGAGGACGCACTCAGTAGCTTTGGAGATTCATCCTGCAAATGAATTAGTACAACTTACGAACTCATATGCTTCAGAGTGAAGAATATGACATCAATTTCATCAGACAGAATTTCATCACACAACATAGTAAGTAAAGTAGTGTGAGGACGTGAGAAATGAGGAATTCATTTCTACATGATTAGCTCGTGTCCTTTCAAGCATTTCCTCAGGTGTCCAACAAATTCATCAGATGTTCAAGTTCATCTGAAGACCTGAACCTACATAAGAAATTAGTTAAATTTCTTCACAACCCACATCTGGAGGGGTGGCAAAGTGTTCATCATTCTGCGAGCACCATATGAGAAGGGAGGCATGAAGCTAATGCGCTTCGTTTCATAGGACGAGGGTTAGAGTACTCATATGAATAAGCAGAGAAATTATTCGAGGACTATGAACATAATGATTGAATAATAATGCACATATCCAGAACTCTTAGATTTCCCTGTGAAACGGATGCATTAGCACGAGAATGATATTTTTGACCATTTGAGGAATTTGGTCCAAGTGAAGACTTTGGTCCATATGAGGAATTTGATCTGGGGTTCCTGTTCTTCATGTGTGGTGTCGTGAGGACATTCACTTGAAGATTTTGTAGGCAACTCTTGGGAACCCAGATTTTCTTCATAGGTAAGCCGTTCCAGCAGTTTAGTTCCAACAAATCTGGCAAATACTTCACCTTTTGTTTTTTGAAGAATTTGTAGTTGGAGTCAAGTGACTCATCAGAGGAATATGAAGTTTCACAAGTAAAGCCAGATAAAGCGTATGGATCTATAGGAGGTCCTTTTGTAGCAACCCATGAGGTTTTGGGGTATTGCTTAGGTGTCTAGTAACATCCATCAGCATTGATTTTCCTCTCAAATGCAATACCCTCTTTCCTAGGGTTACTATTCAGAATCTGCTTTGTGAGGACATTACAAAGGGTTTGATGCCCTTTGAGATTTTTGTACATGCCTGTCATATACAATTCCTTCAACCCTGCATTTTTGTCAGTGATACGTGTGGTATCCTCAGATGAGGAATTTGTGACCACGGGAATAGTTGAAGAATTTGCAGAAATAGAAGCATTTGAACATTCAGGTGAAGAATTAGCAGTTTCACGTTCGATGCATTTCAAGCAAGGTGGAACAAATTCTTCCTATACGGTACTGATCTGTTGAGCCAATAAGGAATCGATTTCCCTTTGGAGATCCTCATGACACACCCTTAGTTTCTCAAGATCTTGCTTTATTTGAAGAAATTAATAAGAAAGCTTCGCGTGATTGGCTAAGAGAGCATTATGATGACTTTGAAGGTTATCATACTTTGTCTGAAGACTTTGAGATTGTTAGACAGAGTTTGCGTCTGATCCACTTACTCATTCAACAGATCATCGCTTTTGTCTAGCATTTTCTGATGCTTTTCAAGTGCACTTTGTTGCCTAGTAGCAATATTAGCAAGTTTGGCATAGCTAGGTTTCACATATTCATCAGATTCACCATCACTTGATTCAGAGGAGGATTGACGCTTATGTACCTTGGAACCTTTAGCCATGAAGCAATAGGTGGGAGCGTAATCATCATTGCTGATGTCAGAGTCGTTGGAGTAGTCATTTTCTTCATCATTGAAGATAGACTTGCTGACGAAAGTTGTAGTGAGAGCAAGGCTAGCGACACCAGATTCAGGTTCCACCTCATATTCTTCACACTCTTGTTTTGAGTCCATTTCCTTGCCAATGAAAGCCCGAGCCTTTCTGGAAACCATTCTTCTTGTGCATTGAGGACTTTGAAGATGAGGACTTTGCAGATGAGGACTCTAAAGATTTCTTCTTTTTCTTCAAGTCATCAAAACTGTCGTCCTTGTACTTCTTCTTCTTCTTCTTTGATTCTTTTTCCCGGAGAGGATAGTCAGAGATGAAGTGGCCAGATTTCTTGCATTGTGACAAGTTCTCTTCTTGTAGTCGTCTGAGGAATATGATTTTATCAAGCTACTTTTTGATAACTTTCCAAATCCACCTCTCCTTGAGAACTTCTGAAATTTCCTCATGAGCATTGCTAGCTCCTGACTCGGTTCTTTAGGATGACCAAGGCCACTATCAGAATCTTCGCCTTTGGATGAGGAAATTGCTTTTGCCTTCAGAGCACAAGATCTTCCATAGCTTGGCCCGTAGAGGTCTCTGTTCTCAGCTTGTTGGAATTCATGAGTATTGAGTCTCTCAAGAATATCAATAGGATCAAGTGACGTGTAGTCTCCACGCTTTGAATCATGAAATCAAGATTATAGAATGAGGAATCAAGAGGTCTTAGCAGTTTCTTCACCACTTCATGGTCGGTGATATCAGTAGCACCCAGTGCCTTGAAGCTCATTGGAGATATCAGTGAAATGATCAAAAGTTTGCAGAACATTTTCATTGTCGAGTCTCTTGAAGCGGTTGAAGGGATTGCGAAGAAAATCAACACAAGAGTCGCGTTGAGTGGGAACACCTTCATTGTCTTTGGATAGCCTATCCCAGATAAGCTTAGCAGACTCCAAAGCACTCACTCTGCCATAATGACCTTTGCTTAGATGGCCCCAGATGATATTCTTCGCTTGAGAATCGAGTTGCTTGAATTTCTTCGTATCAGCAGCAGTAACAGTTGGAGAAATGCGGGGAACACCATTTTCCACAGTGTACCAAAGATCTTTGTCAATAGCTTTAAGATGCATGTGCATCTTGTTCTTCCAGTATGGGTAATAAGTCCCATCGAAGGTAGGACACCTTGTGGTAACCTTGATCATACCTGCAGTCGACATAACTAGAACTCCAGGTGGTTAAACCAAAATCACATAGAACAAGGGAGTACCTTGCTCTGATACCAATTGAAAGTGCGTTATCTCGACTAGAGGGGGGTGAATAGTATATGAGGAAATGAAAGGGTTGAGGAAATAGAACCAGGTAACTCGATGAAGATAATGGTTTGATGACTCAGTTCCAACTATTGTGACAGTTGTACGTCTGGATTGGAGCGGACTGGTATTTAAACCAGAGGACACACAGTCCCAGGACACACAGTCATTAGCGTATTCTCCTTGAGCTAAGGTCACAAAGTCCTCGCCCAACACTCGTGGTAAGTCTTCAGGCTAGACTTCCAAAACCCTCAGAAACTAGTCACCCGACAATCCACAATTGACTGCTGGATGCTCTAGATCAAGGTCACTCCGTAATCCCAATTGACTGTAGGATGCCCTAGACCATGACGCCTAACCGTTTGGAAGATACACAGTCTTCAAAGGTAACAAGCGTCGGTTCCACACAGGAACAATCTCTTCTGTGATGCTCAATCACTTTGGGTTTGGTGGTTTGGATTTGGATTTTCCTCACTGGTGATTTTCTCTCAAAGTCCTTGGAGGATGAATGCTCTGAAATGACAAGTGTGAGTTCTCTCTCAGAGCAGCCAACCAACTAGTGGTTGTGGGGGGTGGCTATTTATAGCCAGGGTGCAACCTGACATGATAAGACATAAATGCCCCCAATGATATGACCATTATGTGGATAAGATGATTGGGGACAGCTGGCGCTAAGCACAGCAACGGTCAAAATTTCGAACTATGAAAGTCCTCAGGCTTATCATGTTCCTAACTTGTAGACAATTCGCACAGGCGAAATCCTAACTCCTGAGTCAGATCAATTTTCTTAGAGACCAGAAGAACAGAGTCTCTATCATTGAAGAACTTGACTGAACCGCAAGAGATTTCCAAAAGGCTTCACTCGAAGGATTGGATAGGTTGAGGCTTTGGAGTTGAGCATCAGTTGGAAATTTTCCTTACTATTACCCTCGGCCCCCTTTAACAGTACGGTGTTTCCTATGACTCAAAGAAAGGAAATGAAACTACGAAAACAAAATTATTCACGCTTCATAGTCCTTGTTCATATCTTCAAGGTCACACCAACTTGTTCATTTCAAAGTCTTCAGGTAATACCGAAGTCTTCAGCAAAGACTTCAGTTGAAGATATACATTTTTAGGGGTTGGTAATCGCCGAATATATCAAACTCCTCATCAACTTATAGAGCATGTGTACACTCACAAACATATTCGTTCCTTAACCTATAAGTCTTCAATACACCAAAATCACTAAGGGGCGCTAGATGCACTTACAGTCGGCGAGGCTTCGTTCAAGCCGTCTAAGGACACCAGGCAGGTCCCCGCTCGACCCGGCCAACCTCGACCAGTGCGTCACCTTCGGCTCCTGTTAGGGATATAACCCATGGTAAGACCCGCCGAGGAGGAGCCGGGTCATACCTGGTGGATCGTTAGCATATGGGCTGGAAGAGGAAGATTGGGCCGCACAGCGGCTCACCAGATGGGCTGTGACGAAGGAACATACAAGATTCAGGAGCGTATGCCAGCCGGAGACAACCTGCCAGAGTCGGCTAGGCGGCTTAGAGACAGAGTTGGACATGTTGTAAGAGTCGATATGAGACTTGTCTAACCCATGGTCTCGACCTCCTATATAAAGGCAAGACCCGGGACGGCTTAAACAGAAAACCAATCCATCGAGAGCTAGGTCAAGAGAATACGCTCCCTTGTAATCGATACTCCAATCAATACACACAAAGCAGGACGTAGGCTTTTACCTCATCTCGAGGGGGCAAACCTGGGTAAATCTGTATCTTTCATCCCGTCCAACCCCTTTGAGTCCAGCGCATTAGTGACGGCCTCGAATCTAAGTGTTCGGACATCTGCCATGACAAAACCACGACAGTTGGCGCCCACCATGGGGCACGCGCGCGATGGTGTTGAGTTCTCAAAGGGTTTTCTCTCAGGGATCGAAGGATACGTCGTTAGCTTGATGACCAAGAGTCGCCGCACCAAGCTCTACATCGACGACTCAGGATGGGGGCCTGAAGCTAGCTCAGTTGAGTACACCTATCGGGTTCCCATTGGCAAGATGCACGTGTTCATCAGCAAGCTGGATGGATCTACACCCGGTCTAGCCATCTGCACCAACATCGTCGAGCCGGCCCGGCATGCAACACCCGCCCGGGTTCAAACCGGGGGGAAGAGTGTGTTTGTTGGCTTCACACAGGACAGTAGTGACTCCTTATCGGGGGAAACTTTGGCTTTTTCAGATGAAGGATCTTCCAGCGAGGATGGGCAATCGATCTATCGACTTCATGATGGCGGGTTAAGGGGCTATGCCGATGGTTACAGTATTCCGGAGCCTTACGACCCGCCGAGCCGAGCCGACGTGTTCATGGCAGGCCCGGCACCGGCATCCAATGGTGCAACATCCGGAGCGGCTGCTGGAGCGCCCCCCCTGATGTGGAGCCCCCTAAGGCACCGGCACAGGTTCTACTAGAGCTCATGGAGGAGCGGGCGGCCCTGATGGCCACGGAGGTGACGGCTGAGAATCAAGCGGAGTGTAACGCCGAGGTCAACCGGATCAAGGGACACATGGCTCAGGCCTAGGAGGATATCAATGCAATGCAAGCCCATATGAACGTTGAGTCGGAACGTTTGAGGGCGGTGGCCCTCCTTTTTGATCTGGACCAGCGGGCGTCAGAGGTAGTTCAATGCAGAAGGACTCAAGTTGGTGTGCCGATTCAACCTCGGAATCTTTTCAATACTCTGGGAGCCGGGCCAAGTACGCCGCCAGGTATGACCCGGGAGGTAGAGGCGCCGCGGCAGTTAGACCCGCCGTGGAGGAGCAGACCATTGTCGCGGCACGTTGTGACGCCGCCTGGACATTACTCGAATCCAATGGACTAATATGATAGTGCCGGCTGCTAAGCTTGATGCTCTCCCTTTGGCCGAAGGGACGCCGTTTGTTGAGGAGGCGAGGAACGCGATTACCCTGTTGCAGACAGCGGTGGCTTAGCAAGAAAGGTATACGCATAGCTGGAGCCGGGTGCACTCCACACCGGTTCATAGCCGTAGCTACAGCCGGCGGATTCAATCGCCCACGGTCTCCAGGTGTGAGCAAAGGCAAAACCCACCCCATAACAACCCGACTGAGGTGGATATTCAGGGGGCTACGGATAGGGGCCGGGCTCAGCGAGGGTCGACACCGGTGACGGATTACCCGAAGATCCCTGAACTGGTACCAGCAACACCTACCGGCATCTCAGCCAGGGGATTTGGTCTTCAGTGTCTTACAGCGGATCTGAGGAGTGTGCGCGTACCCAAGGACTTTAAGGGGCCACAGAAGGTGCCCAACTACACGGCGGATCTGCGCCCAAAGGCTTGGATTGAAAGCTATGAGCTGGCTATGGAGATGCTGGAGGTCGACGAAGCGGTCTGTGTGAAGTATTTCGTCATGATGTTGGAAGGTCCGGCCCGCACGTGGTTAAAAGGGTTGCCACCAAATACCATCACGTCGTGGGCCGAGTTGAAAGCGAGCTTCATCAAGAACTTCAGAGGATCTTGCAAGAAGCCAATGACGATTGTGGAACTGGATCTTTGTGCGCAGCAGGAAAGTGAGTCGGCCCATCATTGGGTGCGGCGGGTCTCGACGGTGATCCACTCATCTAAGAATATTTTGGCGTCTCAGGCGGTTCTGATCTTGGAGAGGAACTGTCATTTTGTGCCTCTGAAGTAGAAGCTCGGGCGATTGAAACGTTCTTGTCAGGATATGGGGGAGCTCATGATGGCTCTCACCAAGTATGCAGATTCAGATACCACCAAGGACCCAGACTCTGACGATGAGAAGTCAGGACAGGGTAAGATGGGCGGCAATGGAAAGAACCAGCAGGGAGGTGCTGGGAATGGCGGTCAAGGCAAGCGGAAGAACCCGAACGACGGGTCAGAATTTGTGGCGAACACCAACGCACAATCATCCGGGAACAATCGCCCTAGGGGCAACAAGAACTTCAGGCCACTGTTCGACAGGAATGGAGCGCATGTGTCCCCTACGCCCTACACCGAAGAAGAGGCACTAAATAGACCTTGCCTAGTGCACAGCCGGTCGGATAAGGAGGCCACCCACCTTTGGAAGGATTGTAGTGTTATGCGCGTGTTCTGGGAGCAAAGCCTTCGTCAAAATCATAACAATGGTAACGGCCCATCAGGCGGGTCTAGACAGGGGGGCTCAGGTGTCGGTGGTGTTGGCGGGTTAGGTTCAGGTCATCAAGGCCAAAGCAGTCAGAATCGAGGAAACCAGGGAAGTCATCAGCAGCAGGGCAATGGTGGTTAGCAACAGAATAACCACTCAGGATATCAGAGCAACCCGAAACAGCTTATCGAAGGACAGTATCATGTCTTCACAACAAGCTTAGATAAGCGGGATTAGAAGCTGCATATGAGGGTGTTCAATGCGGCCACGCCGGCTCTCCCGTGATACTTAAAATGGTCAGAGTACCCGATTACATGGAGCCGGGAGGATCACCCGCCATGGGTCAACAATCTGGGTCACTTAGCTCTAGTGGTCACTCCTCAGGTTGGAGGGTACAAATTCACGAAAGTACTCATGGACGGTGGTAGCAGTATCAACATCTTATACTATGACACCTTCCAGCGGATGGAGTTAACCGACAAGGCTCTTAAGCCATCGTCGACCGTTTTTCATGGAGTGGTGCCAGGCAAGTCGGCTTATCCGGTAGGGAAGATTGCTTTGGAAGTGGAGTTTGGGTATGAGTGTAATTACAGGGTGGAGACCATATGGTTTGAGGTGGTAAATATTAAGAGCCCATATCATGCTCTGTTTGGCCGTCCGGCTTTCGCAAAGTTTATGGCCTGACCCTATTATGTGTATCTGCAACTCAAGATGCCGGCTCTCAACGGAACAATTACGGTCCATGGTGATCGGAAGGTAGCCATCGAGTGTGAGGAAGGAGATGTGGCTTATGCAGAGTCAAGCTACGCAGAAGCAGAGCTTAAGATTTATAAGGATAATGCTGACCCGGCAGATATGACGCCGTTGAAGAAGCCCAGTATGGAGTCTGAGCCGCCTTAGAAGTTTGCGGCTGATGACACGAAGCTGGTGGATTTTACCCCGGGCGACTCATCCAAGCAGTTCACTATCAGAGCTAACATAGATCCTGCATAGGAAAGCGCGCTCATCGAATTCATCCATGAAAATTGGGACATCTTTGCGTGGAATCCGTCTAACATGCCAGGTGTACCGAGAGAATTCGCTGAGCACCACATTAATGTGGATCCTAAGTTTAAACCAATTAAGCAATTCCTTCATTGTTTCAACGAGGGGCGGCGTAAAGCAATTGGAGAAGAGGTAGCCCGGCTCTTAGCAGCAGGGTTCATCGTGGAGGTATTTCACCCGGAGTGGTTAGCCAACCCTGTATTGTTGCTCAAGAAGAATGGCACATGGCGTATGTGCATAGACTACACGTATCTTAACAAAGCTTGTCCAGTTGACCCGTTTGCTCTCCCCCGTATTGACCAGATCATTGATGCAACGGTGGGTTGTGAGAGTTTATGCTTCCTGGATGCCTATTCAGGCTATCATCAGATCAAGATGGCAGTTAAAGACCGAGAGAAGACCTCGTTTATAACACCTTTTGGAGCTTTCTGCTATGTGTCCATGTCGTTCAGACTCAAGAGTGCATAGGCGACTTACCAACGTTGTGTACAGAATTGTCTTCACACTCATATTGGACGTAACGTTCATGCCTACGTGGACGATATTGTGGTCAAGTCAAGGAAGAAGGGGACATTGTTGGATGACTTTAAGGAGACATTTGATAACTTACGGGTCTATAAGATGATGCTTAACCCGGCTAAATGTGTTTTTGGAGTTCCTGCAGGTAAACTTTTGGGTTTCTTGGTTTCAGAGCGAGGTATTGAGGCTAACCCAGACAAAATAAAGATCATCACGTCACTAGCCAAGCCGGCGAGCATCAATGATGTGCAGCGCTTGGCGGGTCGTATTGCCGCTTTAAGTTGCTTCATCAGCCGCCTGGGGGGAAGGCTATTCCTCTATACCAGATGATGAAAAAGACGGATGACTTTGCATGGAGTGATGCTGTAGATGAAGCTCTTTAAGCACTTAAAAAGAAGCTAGCTAAGCCACCGATCTTAGCCGCTTCGACTAAGAAGGAACCCCTGCTCCTTTATGTGACGGCTAATAATCGGGCGGTTAGTGATGTGATTGTGGTGGAGCGTAAGGAGGCAGGGAAAGAGTATCCGGTTCAAAGGCCGGTCTATTATGTCAGCGAGGTGCTTATAGAATCAAACAAAAGATACCCACACTGGCAGAAGCTAATATACGGGGTGTTCATGGCGAATCGTAAGCTGAAGCATTATTTCCTTGGACATCAGATCACAGTGGTTAGCTCTGCTCCGTTGGGAGACATAATACAGAATCGAGAGGCCACTGGTAGAATTGCTAAGTGGGCATTGGAGCTTAGGCCTTTAAATTTAAAGTATGCACCTCGCATAGCTGTGCAGTCTCAGGCATTGGTGGATTTCATAAATGACTGGATGGAGTGTTAGTCGCCGGAGGAAAAGCCGAACAATACGTGCTGGACGATTCACTTTGACGGGTCCAAACAGTTAGAGGGCTCGGGGGCTGGAGTTGTTTTAACCTCTCCCAAAGGTGATAATTTTGGTTATGTATTATGGCTGATGTTTCCTTGCACAAACATTGCAGCTGAATACGAGGCGCTGCTTCATGGACTTCATGTGGCGAAGGAGATGAACCTAAGACGGGTTAGGTGCCTTGGCAACTCTGATCTTGTGGCACAGCAGGTGTCAGGCACGTGGGATTCCAAGGACCCGCGGATGGCAGCTTATCGGCAAGAGGTAGATATTGTTGCTGGTCAGTTCAAGGTCTATCAGGTAGACCACATTGATCGCTGCAAGAACAAGGTGGCGGATGCAGTGTCAAGGCTAGGCTCTCAGCATAAGCCGGTGCCGCCTAACGTTTTCTTGGATGTGCTTCATCATCCATTTGTTAAGCTACCGTCGGAAGAGGATCTGGTTGTGCCTGACCCGGAAGGGTAATTAGTGGCGGCTTTGCACACTATTCCAGACTGGACGTTGCCTTATCTGGCATACCTAACCCAGGGCGAGTTGCCTGAGGATGAGACTGTGGCGCGGTAGATCGTGAGGCGTTCTAAATCCATGACCATCATTGGAGGGGAGTTGCACAAGTGCAGCGTCACCGGCGTCTTCCAGCGTTGAATCTCACCGGAGGAAGGCAAGTAAATCTTATATGAAATACATGCTGGTGATTGCGGTCATCATGCCGGGTCAAAATCTTTAGTGGCCAAGGCCTTTCGGCATGGCTTCTTCTGGTTGATGGCTCATAAGGATGTAGAGGATTTGGTTGCTAAGTGCGACGGGTGCCAGAAGTTTGGAAGACATGCTCATGTGCCGGCTCAAGTATTACGTATGATACCGATTACTTGTCCGTTTACAGTTTGGGGGCTTGACATGGTTGGACCTTTCAAACGGTCTAAGGATAAAAAGACCCACCTTTTGGTGGTAGTAGACAAGTTCACCAAGTGGGTGGAAGCTGAGCCGGTCAGTAAATGTGATGCAGCCACAGCGGTTCAGTTTGTCAAGAAATTGATCTACCGGTTTGTATATCCTCATAGCATCATTACGGATAACGACACAAATTTTTCCAAGGGGGCTATGAAGGTGTTCTGCGAAAGCGAGCACATCCGGCTTGATGTTTTGGCTGTTGCTCATCCACAGTCCAACGGTCAGGCAGAACGGCAAATCAGGAAGTCTTGAGAGGTACCAAGCCCTGGCTCATGGTTCCTTTATAGAGAACGCTGGGTTGTTGGGTGGAAGAACTACCGTCCGTCCTTTGGAGCATCAATCCTACACCTAACAGGTCGACGGGTTACACCCCTTTCTTCATGGTTTACGGTGCGAAGGTCGTGTTACCAAGCGACATACGACATGATTCACCATGTGTGGCGGCTTATGTAGAAGCAGATAGTGAGGAGGCGCGTTAGGATGCATTGGATGCTCTGGATGAAGCACGCGATCTTGCAGCGGCTCGATCGGCGATTTATCCACAGGACCTGCGTTGCTACCATAGCCGCAGGATAAAGACCCAGACGTTCCAGGAAAGCGATTTGGTGTTACGTTTGATTCAAGATCAGACAGTTGCACACAAGTTGTCACCGCCATGGGAAGGACCTTTCGTGGTTAGCAGGAATCTGAACAATGGGTCTTATTATCTCATTGACGTACGAGACGAGTCACGTACCTCCGGGCAGGAAACTCACCGGCCGTGGAACATCGCTCATCTATGGCCTTACTATACTTGAGTCATCGACTCTTACTTTTGTACATACATATTTTCTTGTATTTATACTCATATAATAAAGTTGGCATCCCTTCAAGACGGGGCCTCTGCCGTTTTTTCTCTTTGGCATTACAGATTTGTGCAAAGAGGAACACCTCCATATGGTCAGTTGGCGGCTTCCAACCTACCGGGTTCAGCTTGCTCACCCTTTTGATCAGCTCTTTAGCCAAAATAGCACCATCGTGCGACGACTTACAAGATGGCGACTTACAAACCATCAGCCCAAGAGATGATGGTGTACAAGAAGGCGAGAGGCTTAAGATCACCCAAGAGGAGCCGCCATGTTGCGAGCCATTCAAACATGGGTGCACCGTTTTACTAATGAAAGATATAAGGTTACTCAAGAGGATGAGCCGTCACGTTGCGAGCCGTTCAAACATGGGTGCCTTACCTTATCGGTGAAATATCTCACGTAACTCAAGAGGGCGACCGCCACGTTGCAAGCCGTTCAAACATGGGTGCTAAGGTACTCAAGAGGACGAGGCGCCATGATGCGAGCCGTTCAAACATGGGTTCCAACCCGCTCAAGAGGGCAAGCCGCCATGTTGCGAGTCGTTCAAACATGGGTGCTAAGGCACTCAAGAGGACGAGGTGCCATGATGCGAGCCGTTCAAACATGGCCGCCATGGGAGCCAAAGAGGATAAGCCGCCATGATGCAAGCCGCTCAAACATGGGCGCTAAGTCGCTCAAGAGGATGCGGCACCATGATGCGAGCTGTTCAAACATAGGTTCCATGCGGAAAGACAGGTCGTGGACCAGTGCAAGGTGTCATAGTGGGTGAAGGCCGCCCCCACTTTGGCAGAGTCGGTACCTGCCTGTATCTAGCTGCTGCTCTCGCAAGGGTGAAGGGAGTTGTCAACCCACTCACTCCGAGGGCCTCATACAGCGGTGAGGGAAAACTCTCTCTCATCTGCTACGTACTCTCCGCCAAGTGGCCCATCGTACTCTTAACAAGTGACGTTGCTTAAGGTTCAAACGACGGATTATGTCACGTGAGAAGTAGCTTATGGGCCCCGGGGCACTCTCTCCATTATAAATTCTGGTCAGTTGCGCCCTTAGCAGTTAATCTAGTTAGAGACCCTGAGCCGTGCAAGATTGGCGATCACTCTCGTTAGAGACCCTGCACTGGTAGGCGGTTCAAAGCAATAGTTTCCCCCTAAAAAGGGCTATAATATGAGTTTTTGGAAACCAAAAAACAAGGGAAAAGCAAGACCATCATACATTACATCATGTATTACATCATACATATTGCATTATACACATTGCATCATATGTTGCATCATACATTGCATTCATACCACAAGTGTGGCCAGAGCAAGATGAAAGATGAAGCAAGATTATATTGGAGGTCTCCGGGTTATGCTTTTTCTCAAAGCCGCCTAGGAAGATTGCAAAGTATATATTATAAGGCTCTTTAAGAGCTCAAAATATGAAAGGCTTATCAGTTTTCACACTTGTTCCGGCTCAGCTGGCGGGTTACAATCAGTCAAGGACAAGGAATCTAATTGGTTGGCGGGTCATCCTGCGCCGGGTCTTCAGGCTCTTCGATCTGAAGACGATCCACATCCCAGTTGCAGTTAAGTAAGGCTTCGAGTTGTGCATTATCGAAAAGTGGAGATGGGTCAACGTTAGGAGCGAAGAGCAGCTTACAACATGCAGGGACCAAGTCTCTAGCTTCAAAGGTAGGGCAGTGCAGCCATTGGTTGTTTGTGTCGTAAGCCGCCTGATATGGAACCAGATCCGTTTCTTCAACCAAGATGGAGGCAAGCCACCGGGAGGCCTTAACACACTTGGCATAATCAGCTTCCGTGAAATCTGAGCCTTCATCCTTCTTGGAAGGGAAGCCGTTCATCATCTCTTCGGTAGTTAATTCCGGAGCAAACGCCAGGGACCGGCTCAGCGCAGCTATAGCTCCTCTTCTGGCGGTTGACCACCTTATTTCCTCCACTTGCTTGGGAAAGGCTGATAAAACCTCCAGGACACCCTCCGTAAATTTAGGGATGTACTTGGCCATCATCATAGCTTTGATGGTGCAAAGGGCCCCTCTATACAGCTGTTCCGTCAAGGTATACATAGCCTTCAACTTCATCAGACTATTAGAAGATAGTTGGCGGCTCCTTTCGCCTGCAAGGAAAGGTCCAAAGCATAAGCCGCCCAGCGGGTGTTTATTTAATGACAATATTTTTGAGTCGTATGAACTTAAGAAAGATAGCAGCAGTCATCTTGGAGATGTGATCCTTGAGGGTTTTCAGCTCTATCGAGACAAGGTTGAGTTGATCATCTGCATTGCTCGCGCGTTTCTCCAGGGTGGCTTGTTCAATTTCGGTAGTCTTCTTATATGCCAGGAATTCAGGTTGGAGTTTCTCAAGCTCTTCAACAGTTGTCCGCAACTTTTCTTCTGTTATGGCCCGGGCGGTCTGTTGAGCTGACAGGTTCTCCCTCAAATCGGCCCACTCAGACTCAGCAGTATTCAAAGCTTCCTGCATTTCACCAATGAAAGGTTATCAACGATAAGTCGCCAGATGAAATAGCTCTTATAAAGTCCCAAGCACATTACAACCAATATACTTGGCACTTGGGGGCTAATGTCTATGTTTTTAGTTTCAAGTCCGCGATAAAAAGTTCTGGATCATCATTATTATAATGCTCCGGACATGGGGCTACAATTGGATCTATAACTAAGTACTGATTCTTGTGCAATTTAACCTAGTACTTGGGAGTGGCAGGGTAAGCTCTATATAACTGAATTGAAGGTTTGGAAGACCCGGTCAATTATTTGCAATATTAACCCGGTTCTTGGGGGCTAAGTACGGGTATAAGAGAAAGATAGGAGATGGAGGATTCCTCATATTTTTTCTTCATCAAGCCCACAAGCTTGCTCTCCATGTTGCGGCTAGCTGACAGGCGGTTCACATAGCCGGCGTGTAAGTCTTCTGCAGTCATCTTCTCCAAGGAAGGGAATTCAAACTCATGATTTTTGGGAGAGTTAGTGACAGATTTGTTGGAATGCTTCATCAGAGTATGGTGTACTGGAGACTGATAACCCGTTGTAGCGACCCGACCTGAAAGGTCAAGTCTCCGGTGTTTCCGTACCATCCCAAGATCATGCTGGTACACACACGGTACATCCATGTATATATCAAAGGGAAATCACACAGCATTATATTAATCGAAATCTCATATCGAGTCCTTTATTACAATAAAAATTACAATAAAGTGGCTAAAAGCCAACTCATGGGAATATCTAAATCTTGCGGAAGCGTCGACGGTAGATGAGTCCATCCGACTCCAAGGGCATCTCACTGAGCATAGAACGCGTCCTCACTCCTGGTCGGACAAATACTCTGTAACATGATACGTTGCAGCCGTGTAGGTCAGCATATGGAATATGCCGGCAAAGTCACAGTAGAGGTGTGAAAATAATCAGCTAGTCTATATGCATATATGGCAGGTGGGGTGGTAAGTTTTGCGTAAAGCCAATTTTTTCCTACATCAATAAAAGGGGCTAAGCAAAACATTACTAAGTTGGTTGATTAATGAGATGGTTCCACCAACCAGTTCTCATACCCAAAATTGTTAATACCCACATCATCATATTAATTGTGTTGAGAGTTCCGGAAGTTCCAATTCCTTTGGCTCAAGTCGTCCATGACCGTGGACACGGCTAATCGATTAGGTTTGGAATACTCTGCAGAGTTTTGCACACGTTCCCCACAAGATTTGGTCGCCTCCGTTTGATTTCTCGCACTTCAGGGTGTTTGAGAAACGGATGACCAAAACATGGTTTTCCAAAGGGTTTCCCTGCGACTCTGTCGGTGCCCATCCTTTCCTACCGTTCTTCTACCTCTCGTAGCACCGCCTGTCCAGGGTCACCACGATATCCAACCAAACTAGAGCCCATAATGACTTGTGGCTGTGCAGGTAAGCCTTGGGTTTTAAAGCATCCATCCATCTCTTTGTGCCTGGGTGGACCTTTCCGCGTGAATACTGGCCATCTCCAGCATCACCTAGGCAAATCCATTGGTTTCTCCAGGGTGCCGTTCAACCATCATCCACCTAGAGGTATGTTGAAAACTCGGAGTCTTAAATCTTGATCATTATGTAGGTCTTGAAATTATTAACTCTCTCAACTCCCATGAATCACACAACCAACCCCGTCTACTAATAGCATAGCAAAAGTAAAACAACGTTTCCCGGGGCCAAAGTTGTCAAAGAGGGTTGAGAGGGGTACCTACCACATGATACTACTACAATGTAACCAAGTTTCCAACTAACCTATCTTGCATGCAATTGGGGAGATGGTAGAACTAATGCATATAAAACATGGATAAAACATGATCAAAGTGACTTGCCTGATTGATGATCTTCGTACGAGAGTGACTCTAAGTAACAAGCTTCGCACTCCGGATAATCTAACGAAACAAACAAATGCTCTCAAATAAGCATACAACCAAAATAACTACTCATAACATTCAGCAAAGAAGTACTAAACAATCAAGGCAAACAATGCACAAAAGTCTCTAGCAAGTAAAACACACAAAGTTTTGTTTTCAAAAGGTGAGGAATGAAAACACTACTGACATAATGAAACCATTTGTAATAACAAAACAATTGTTGTCAGCAAGGAAACAATAGAATATTTTATTAATAAACAGAATACAATCAATTTAAGTTTGTTGGGAAAAGTTTAGTAAAGTTTATAAAAGTTTTGATAAACACTTTATGAATCAACTATAGTTATATTAACAAAAGAATGAAAAACTAAACTTATTATTTAATAGTAAAACATGTTCTTGTTGAAAATAATTTACTACTAAATCTGTCTTAGAAAACAGAAACAAAATATACAAAACTTTGTTTGAAAACAAAACTATTACTAGTTAGTTGTTTTAATCAAATTATGCCTATTTGAAAAGAAGTTGTGATTCCTATGTTAAATAAAATTAAACTAAGCAAATTTATATTTTTTTTATCAGTGAGTGAAAACACTAAATGTTTACTAACAGAACCTAATAAACAAATAAAACCAATTCTAAATCAAACTAATTAAAATCAAGTTTATAAAACTATATTATAATACTAGACAGATTCTGTTTTTGGCTAAAACACTATTAAAAATCATCCTAAAAATCCTCAAACTAAACATGAAGATAGTCCTAACTAATACCAAACAGTAGCAAAAAGATTCACATCAAAATCTATTTTCAAACTCTAGTTATTCAGATTTGAAGATTTTGAGAAAATTTGATTAAATTCAAATTTTATAGTTCAAATTTGAAATTTAAAAGTACAGGGTGAAAATACATGAAAAATGTGAGCTATTGCAAAAAGAATCAACTCAAAACTCTAAATAGATTAAAAGATATAGCTAAAACAAAATTAGAATAGGTTCTGTTTTCTAAATAAAAATCAGAAAAAGGTGAAATTCTACCGGTCGGCCAGGGGGTGACGTGGCGCGATCCTACTGGCTGGCTAGCGCGGGCGTTAGATGGTTACGGGCGGACGACCGATGCTAGGAAGATACCGGTTCGGTTTTAAGTGACTTCTAATCGGGGCCGTCGGATTCGAATCGGAGGGAGGGGAGTGACGACGGCGACTTACCGGTGGGGGGAGGGGATCTCCGGCGAGTGGTGAAGCCGGCCGGTGGTCGGAGATGCTCGGGGATGTGTCTCTGGTGGTCGTTGGCGACGTCGAAAAAGTCTGGACGGTGGCGGTGGTCCTCCTCCGCCGGTTGGTGGTGTCAGAAAGGGGAGGGGAGATCGGAGTCGTCGGCAATGGCGATGGGGAGATCCGGTGGTGGTGTCAACTCCGGCGAGAGATCTGTGACGGTCTGGCGACTGGGAAGAGGTCTCGGGGTGGGGAATGGATGCGGGGTGCCGGGGCTCTTATATAGCCTGGAGAGGGGGCTCGGGATGGAAGGGGTACGGGAGATCCGGCGAGAGGGATTTCGCCGGCGCCGGCGCGCGCGCGTTGAAGATGACCGACGCGGGGATTTCGGGCGGTCGGGTGGGGCCCAGCGTCAGAGAGAGAGGGAGGCGTTACTGCGCTCGGTCGGCCGGCTTCTAATTAATACGCGAGTAACTGTCGTGGGCCGGCCCGTTTAATACCGGAAACGGTTACCGTTTCTTTTTAATAATTTTCCAGAGACATTCAAATACATTTAAAGCATTCAAATCATCTCGAAATATAGGGGTATTATATATCAAAATTAACAGAATAATAAATGCTATTAGATGAACATTTCTATTCTGTCATTTGAACACTTTAAAAAAAATATTATTTTCAGAAATTGCCTAATTGTTTTTAAATCCTTTTTGCAAATATTTTCAAAATAACTCCTGGTTATTTTTGTTCAAATAATTCACCAATTTGACCCTGGTGTGGAGTGTCATGTTACTCCTCTCTTATTTTGAACATTTAACCAAAATTTCAAATAGGGAAAGCAGCATAGGGAAAAGTAGAAGGGACTTTCAGAAAGTCAGAAAAGACATTTCAACTATTACATACAATCAAGCAATGATGATGATAGATGCATAACTATATTCATAACATTCCAAAATGAAATTTCTGGGATGTTACAAACCTACCCACCTTAATATGAATCTCGCCCTCGAGATTCGGGTTGGCTAGAAAATAGGTGCGGATGGTTTCTACGAAGATCTTCTTCGCGTTCCCAGGTGGCTTCTTCCTCAGTATGGTGACTCCACAAAACTTTGCAGAACTTGATAATCTTGCTGCGGGTAACTCTGTTGGATGTCTCGAGGATTCTGACAGGCTTCTCCTCATAAGTCAGATCACTTTCAAGCTGTATGGCCTCTAGGGGCACTGTATCTCTCAGAGGGATATCAGCCATCTCTGTATGACATTTCTTCAGCTGGGAGACAAGGAACACATTATGAACTTCGGATAATCCTTCTGGCAATTCCAGTTTGTATGCAACTTCGCCTCTACGTTCAAGAATTTTGTAGGGGCCTATGAATCTGGGTGCTAATTTTCCTTTAACACCAAATCTCTTGGTTCCTCGAAGCGGGGACACACGAAGATATGCTCGGTCTCCCACTTCATACATCACTTCTTTACGTTTGCTGTCAGCATAACTCTTCTGTCGAGATTGAGCTATCTTGAGTCTGTCACGTATCAACTTGACTTTCTCTTCAGAATCTCGGATAAGGTCGGGACCAAAAAGTTGTCGGTCTCCAACACCATCCCACGTCAGTGGTGTTCTGCATCTCCTTCCGTATAAAGCTTCGAAAGGGGCCATCTTCAGACTCGTCTGATAACTGTTGTTGTATGAGAATTCTGCGTAAGGTAAGTTATCGTCCCAACTAGATCCATAATCTAGCGCACAAGCTCTCAACATATCTTCCAGAATCTGGTTGACTCTCTCAGTCTGTCCATCTGTCTGCGGATGAAAAGCTGTACTAAACTCTAGCCTTGTACCCAAAGTTTCATGTAACTGATGCCAAAACTTTGAGGTAAATTGTGTTCCTCTATCTGACACGATAATCCTCGGAACTCCATGCAAACATACGATCCTGGTCATATATATCTTGGCTAGCTTAGCACTGGTATAGGTGGTTTTCACTGGAATGAAGTGAGCCACCTTGGTCAAGCGATCAACCACTACCCAGATGGAATCATAACCTGAACGGGTCCTGGGCAATCCTGTGATGAAATCCATACCAAGTTTTTCCCATTTCCACTCGGGTATCGGCAAAGGTTGGAGTAACCCTGCTGGTTTCTCATGTTCTGCTTTTACTCGCTGACAAACATCACATATGGCAACATGCTCTGCAATATCTTTCTTCATACCTGTCCACCAATAACTTTCTTTCAAATCCAGATACATCTTGGTATTTCCTGGGTGTATCGAGTAAGGTGAATCGTGGGCTTCCTGAAGTATCAACTTCCTGAGCTCTGGGTCATTGGGCACATAGATTCGGTTCTCAAACCACAAAGTTCTGTGTTCATCCTCACGAAAACCTTTAGCTTTACCATCTTCCATTCTCTGCTTTATCTCAGCTATCTCCTTGTCCGATTTCTGGGCTTCATGAATTCTTTCGGTTAAGGTGGACTGAATTTCCAGTGTAGCAACATATCCTCTTGGAACTATCTCTAGCTTGAGCTCTCTGAGATCATCGACTAACTCTTGAGGTAATCCTCCAGCTGTGAGTGTGTTCACATAAGTTTTCCGACTCAAGGCATCGGCTACAACATTAGCCTTACCTGGATGGTAGTGTAATCTCATGTCATAGTCCTTGATTAACTCTAACCATCGTCTCTGTCTGAGGTTCAACTCCTTCTGAGTGAAAATATATTTCAGGCTCTTATGGTCGGTGTAAACATCACAACTGTTTCCGATAAGGAAATGTCTCCAAGTCTTGAGTGCGTGCACTACGGCTGCTAATTCCAAATCATGAGTGGCATAATTCAACTCATGAGGTCGTAGCTGTCTGGAAGCATAGGCTACAACTTTTCCATCCTGCATAAGTACTCCTCCAAGTCCTTGACGTGAGGCATCACAGTAAACTTGGAAATCCTTCCGATTATCGGGCAAGATCAATACTGGGGCTGTGACCAAACGTTCCTTCAACTCCTGGAAACTGGCTTCACATTCCTCAGTCCAAATATACTTGGATTCTTTCTTCAACAACTCTGTCATGGGCTTGGCAATCTTTGAGAAATTCTCAATGAACCTCCGGTAATAACCGGCAAGTCCGAGGAAACTACGGATCTCCTTAACTGAGGTGGGTGACTTCCACTCGGTGACGGCTTCAACCTTAGCGGGGTCTACGGCTATTCCTTCTTCGGAAATAACATGTCCAAGGAATCCGACTTCCGTCAACCAAAATTCACATTTGCTGAACTTGGCATATAACTGATGCTCTCTTAGCTTCTCTAGAACTAAACGCAGATGTTGCTTATGCTCTTCCTCGTTCTTGGAGAATATCAGAATGTCATCGATGAACACCACAACAAACTTGTCTAGGTATTCCATGAATACTTTGTTCATCAAATTCATGAAGTAGGCAGGAGCATTAGTCAATCCAAAAGACATGACCGTATACTCATACAAGCCATACCTCGTGGTGAAAGCTGTTTTGGGTATATCCTGTTCACGAATCTTCAACTGGTGATACCCTGATCGAAGATCGATCTTGGAGAATACTTTGGCTCCTACGAGCTGATCAAACAAATCATCAATCATCGGTAGAGGGTACTTGTTCTTGATAGTCACCTCGTTCAAGGCACGATAGTCAACTACCATTCTCAAAGATTTATCCTTCTTCTCCACCAAAAGAACTGGGGCTCCCCAAGGTGAAGAACTTGGGCGTATATAACCTTTGTCCAATAACTCCTTAATTTGCTTCTTGATTTCCAACAGATCATTTGCGGGCATCCGATAGGGTCTCTTGGAAATTGGGGCTGTCCCTGGGTGTAGCTCTATTAAGAACTCAATCTCCCTATCTGGTGGCATTCCTGGTAATTCTTCCGGAAATACATCTGGAAATTCTTTTACCACAGGTACTTCCTCCTGAACAACTCCCGTGAGGGCATTTAACCTAGAACTCATACGCGTGCGTCGGGATACATACTTAATCCTCTTGTTCTCCAGGGTGGTGAGTGAAACAGATTTGCTAGGGCAATCAAGATTTCCTTCATACTTGGTCATCCAATCCATGCCTAGGATTACATCCAATCCTTGTGACTCTAAGACGATGAGGTCGCTGGGAAAAACATGGTTTCCTATATTGAGTTTCAAGGCATGGCATCCTATCCCTGCTATCATCATACCTCCTGGGGAACTGACCTGAATGGGCTGACTAAGGGTTTTGGTGGGCAAACCATATTTATCCACAACTACCCTTGATATGAATGAATGAGTTGCACCAGAATCAAAAAGTACTGTAACAGGACGTGTATGCAATAAAAACTTACCAACCACAGTCTCGGGTTGATCATAGACTTCTTCCACGTCGATGTGATTCACTTGAGCACGGGGAAACGGATTGGGCTTCTTAACTGCTGCATTGCCGTTGTTGTTGCCGTTTCCATTGCCTTGCTTGCTCTGGGGACACTCAGTAGCATAGTGCCCTGTCTTCTGGCACTTGAAACAGGTGATGTGACTCAGATCCTTCTGAGTAGGAGTGTGATGGTGCTGGTTGTTGTTCCCATTCCCATTGTCAGTCTTGAAGTTACCATGGTTGGGACGATTGTTCCCATTTCCTCCATGATGGTGGCCTCCATGGTTATGCACAGCATGAGTGTGCTTTCCAAACTTACTGTTTCCTGATCCGGTATTCCCTGAGTACGGGGAGTAGCGGGGCTTCTGATGAGTTCCAGAGTTGAACTTCCCCTGAGTGTACTTCCGCTTGCGGTTCTCAATCTGCTGTTGTTTACCCTCCAGAATAAGGGCCTTGTCCACCAGCTCTTGGTAGTTGTTGAAAGTAGCCACTACCAGCTGTATGCTCAACTCGTCATTGAGTCCTTCCAGAAACTTTTCTTGCTTGGCCGCATCATCGGCCACATCTCCTGGGGCATAACGGGCCAACATGCTGAACTCTTCCACATATTGGGCCACAGAGCGATTACCCTGGCGCAAATTGCGAAACTCGCGCTTCTTCAGACTCATGGCTCCAGCTGATACATGAGCGGTGCGGAAAGCAAGCTTGAATTGCTCCCAGGTTACATCAGCAATAGGATAGGTGATGATGTAATTCTCCCACCATGACGCTGCTGGTCCTTCCAGTTGATGTGCTGCAAATCGCACTTTCTCAGCGTCAGTGCATCCAGCGGTGACAAGTTCTCTCTCCATCTTACGAAGCCAGTCATCTGCCACAATGGGCTCAGTGCTGCTGGAGAAAGTTGGAGGGTTCAACCTCAAAAAACGGGTGAGATTGTCAGTCTGGGGTGGATGGTGGTGGTTATTGTTGTTCTGATTGTTGTTGGTCTGATTCTGAATCAATAACTGCATCAGTGCATTCTGCTGCTGAAGGAGTTGAGTGAGTTCTGGTGGGAAAGTGAAGTCGGTCTCACGTCGTGGAGGCATCTTGCTGTTTTCAGAGGGATGAGAATTAGAATAGAACAAAGGTCTAGAAGAAATTCACTACCCATATGAAATGCACAAACATATCACACCAAACACTCATTCATTTATTCAATCAATGTCAAACATCGAGAATACAATCTCAGACAAACTAAACATCGACCTACGCTTTAACGTATAAAAGATACATTGGAGGGCATAACTAATGTTCTCCTCAAAAGTGCATAGTCGTAGGTCCTCCGGTGGTGCTTTCCTCATAGTCTTCATCGTCGCTGATGAAGGGTGCCATGTCTCCTTCGGGGTGAAGGTTTTCCCCCATGTCTAGCTGCTCTTCCAGAGTTGCAATGCGTGCATTCTGCTCATCAATCCTCTCTAGGAAGTCCTTCACTTCATGCTCGTGTTCATAGTTGGCCTCTCGTAGATCAGCTTCAAGGTCCAGCTCGCGGTTCATCAGATTCTTGATTGTCTTCGTATCAGCACGAACTCGAAGCTCCAGAGTCCTGATGTGAGTCTCCAGGGTCTGGATATAGGAAATAGTGGTGTCTGCAATGGGAGGAGTTATGATGTTTGCATTGGCATCTCTGAGACAAACCATGCTGAGTCCTGGTGAAATGGCTCCACCTCTGTATTCCTCCTGAATACGTCCAAGGGCACGATGAATGGCCATGTCTCTTCCAAGTATCCAACTGGGTGCCACGAACTTGAGATCTATGGGTTCCTTCCGATTCCCAAAAGTCTTCCCTGGGATATGCACCTCGATCCTGTAGCGTCCATCTTGGGGAAATGACATGATAGGAGTCCTGGTGATTCTCGGCAAAGCAATCCTTACGTCCTTGACGATCCTCATCAGCTCCTTACCAAAGGGCATCGTTGCGTCAGGCTGGCAAAACTCTGTGATCAACACTGGGATGAAGGTGGCCATCTATAAATTTTGAAATAATCGGGGAGAAATCAGAAACGAATAGATGAGAGTATAAGAATTTTAAAGACAAAGAGAAACAATCCTAAGGCTTTCCAATCCTAGAGGTTACGTCCTACGGTCAGCGTGTGCTCTGATACCATTTCTGTAGCGACCCGACCTGAAAGGTCAAGTCTCCGGTGTTTCCGTACCATCCCAAGATCATGCTGGTACACACACGGTACATCCATGTATATATCAAAGGGAAATCACACAGCATTATATTAATCGAAATCTCATATCGAGTCCTTTATTACAATAAAAATTACAATAAAGTGGCTAAAAGCCAACTCATGAGAATATCTAAATCTTGCGGAAGCGTCGACGGTAGATGAGTCCATCCGACTCCAAGGGCATCTCACTGAGCATAGAACGCGTCCTCACTCCTGGTCGGAAAAATACTCTGCAACATGATACGTTGCAGCCGTGTAGGTCAGCATATCGAATATGCCGGCAAAGTCACACTAGAGGTGTGAAAATAATCAGCTAGTCTATATGCATATATGGCAGGTGGGGTGGTAAGTTTTGCATAAAGCCAATTTTTTCCTACATCAATAAAAGGGGCTAAGCAAAACATTACTAAGTTGGTTGATTAATGAGATGGTTCCACCAACCAGTTCTCATACCCAAAATTGTTAATACCCACATCATCATATTAATTGTGTTGAGAGTTCCGGAAGTTCCAATTCCTTTGGCTCAAGTCGTCCATGACCGTGGACACGGCTAATCGATTAGGTTTGGAATACTCTGCAGAGTTTTGCACACGTTCCCCACAAGATTTGGTCGCCTCCGTTTGATTTCTCGCACTTCAGGGTGTTTGAGAAACGGATGACCAAAACATGGTCTTCCAAAGGGTTTCCCTGCGACTCTGTCGGTGCCCATCCTTTCCTACCGTTCTTCTACCTCTCGTAGCACCGCCTATCCAGGGTCACCACGATATCCTACCAAGCCAGAGCCCATAATGACTTGTGGCTGTGCAGGTAAGCCTTGGGTTTTAAAGCATCCATCCATCTCTTTGTGCCTGGGTGGACCTTTCCGCGTGAATACTGGCCATCTCCAGCATCACCTAGGCAAATCCACTGGTTTCTCCAGGGTGCCGTTCAACCATCATCCACCCAGAGGTATATTGAAAACTCGGAGTCTTAAATCTTGATCATTATGTAGGTCTTGAAATTATTAACTCTCTCAACTCCCATGAATCACACAACCAACCCCGTCTACTAATAGCATAGCACAAGTAAAACAACGTTTCCCGGGGCCAAAGTTGTCAAAGAGGGTTGAGAGGGGTACCTACCACATGATACTACTACAATGTAACCAAGTTTCCAACTAACCTATCTTGCATGCAACTGGGGAGATGGTAGAACTAATGCATATAAAACATGGATAAAACATGATCAAAGTGACTTGCCTGATTGATGATCTTCGTAGGAGAGTGACTCTAAGTAACAAGCTTCGCACTCCGGATAATCTAACGAAACAAACAAATGCTCTCAAATAAGCATACAACCAAAATAACTACTCATAACATTCAGCAAAGAAGTACTAAACAATCAAGGCAAACAATGCACAAAAGTCTCTAGCAAGTAAAACACACAAAGTTTTGTTTTCAAAAGGTGAGGAATGAAAACACTACTGACATAATGAAACCATTTGTAATAACAAAACAATTGTTGTCAGCAAGGAAACAATAGAATATTTTATTAATAAACAGAATACAATCAATTTAAGTTTGTTGGGAAAAGTTTAGTAAAGTTTATAAAAGTTTTGATAAACACTTTATGAATCAACTATAGTTATATTAACAAAAGAATGAAAAACTAAACTTATTATTTAATAGTAAAACATGTTCTTGATAGAAAATAATTTACTACTAAATCTGTCTTAGAAAACAGAAACAAAATATACAAAACTTTGTTTGAAAACAAAACTATTACTAGTTAGTTGTTTTAATCAAATTATGCCTATTTGAAAAGAAGTTGTGATTCCTATGTTAAATAAAATTAAACTAAGCAAATTTATATTTTTTTATCAGTGAGTGAAAACACTAAATGTTTACTAACAGAACCTAATAAACAAATAAAACCAATTCTAAATCAAACTAATTAAAATCAAGTTTATAAAACTATATTATAATACTAGACAGATTCTGTTTTTGGCTAAAACACTATTAAAAATCATCCTAAAAATCCTCAAACTAAACATGAAGATAGTCCTAACTAATACCAAACAGTAGCAAAAAGATTCACATCAAAATCAATTTTCAAACTCTAGTTATTCAGATTTGAAGATTTTGAGAAAATTTGATTAAATTCAAATTTTATAGCTCAAATTTGAAATTTAAAAGTACAGGGTGAAACTACATGAAAAATGTGAGCTATTGCAAAAAGAATCAACTCAAAAATCTAAATAGATTAAAAGATATAGCTAAAACAAAATTAGAATAGGTTCTGTTTTCTAAATAAAAATCAGAAAAAGGTGAAATTCTACCGGTCGGCCAGGGGGTGACGTGGCGCGATCCTACTGGCTGGCTAGCGCGGGCGTTAGATGGTTATGGGCGGACGACCGATGCTAGGAAGATACCGGTTCGGTTTTAAGTGACTTCTAATCGGGGTCGTTGGATTCGAATCGGAGGGAGGGGAGTGACGACGGTGACTTACCGGTGGGGGGAGGGGATCTCCGGCGAGTGGTGAAGCCGGCCGGTGGTCGGAGATGCTCGGGGATGCGTCTCTGGTGGTCGTTGGCGACGTCGAAAAAGTCCGGACGGTGGCGGTGGTCCTCCTCCGCCGGTTGGTGGTGTCAGAAAGGGGAGGGGAGGTCGGAGTCGTCGGCAATGGCGATGGGGAGATCCGGTGGTGGTGTCAACTCCGGCGAGAGATCTGTGACGGTCTGGCGACTGGGAAGAGGTCTCGGGGTGGGGAACGGATGCGGGGTGTCGGGGCTCTTACATAGCCAGGAGAGGGGGCTCGGGATGGAAGGGGTACGGGAGATCCGGCGAGAGGGATTTCGCCGGCGCCGGCGCGCTCGCGTTGAAGATGACCGACGCAGGGATTTCGGGCGGTCGGGTGGGGCCCAGCGTCAGAGAGAGAGGGAGGCGTTACTGCGCTCGGTCGGCCGGCTTCTAATTAATACGCGAGTAACTGTCGTGGGCCGGCCCGTTTAATACCGGAAACGGTTACCGTTTCTTTTTAATAATTTTCTAGAGACATTCAAATACATTTAAAGCATTCAAATCGTCTCTAAATATAGGGGTATTATATATCAAAATTAACATAATAATAAATGCTATTAAATGAACATTTCTATTCTGTCATTTGAACACTTTAAAAAAAATATTATTTTCAGAAATTGCCTAATTGTTTTTAAATCCTTTTTGCAAATATTTTCAAAATAACTCCTGGTTATTTTTGTTCAAATAATTCACCAATTTGAACCTGGTGTGGAGTGTCATGTTACTCCTCTCTTATTTTGAACATTTAACCAAAATTTCAAATAGGGAAAGCAGCATAGGGAAAAGTAGAAGGGACTTTCAGAAAGTCAGAAAAGACATTTCAACTATTACATACAATCAAGCAATGATGATGATAGATGCATAACTATATTCATAACATTCCAAAATGAAATTTTGGGATGTTACACCCGTCCCAGTGGTAATGACATCAGGAAGAGGAGAGTCTTCAGTAGAAGGCTTGGGCGGCTTAGGGTCAGCTATGGGGCTATCAGGAGCCGCCGAGTGATGGCCCGCTGGCTCTGAGGGCGGGGGAGATTGCTTAGGCGTCTTTCTTCCAGCATTAGAAGGTTTAAACGGAGAATGGGACGGTTCATCAATATCCGACTGCTGAGTTGTCAGAGCAGCGGTAGACCCATCGGCCTTTCGGCGTGTGGCTTGCGCCCTAAAAAGCAAGAAATCAGCACATAGTATAAAGGTGATACAGGTAATATATACACGGTAGAGGTGAAAGCTTACTCTGGGTTGACCTTCATGGGAGGAAGCTTGGAGGTAGTTGAGTCGCTAGAGGAAGGAGGGGACTCCTACAAAATCAAATTAGTAAGATATAGTGATAAGACAAGCATTGCATAAATATAAGACGAATATTGGGCGCATGCTAAGTACCTCAGTGGGACGTTTCTGCGGCGCCAGGGCGTTAGGTAAGCCAGTCATAAGGTCCCTAGAACCGGTACTCCGGGTCTGACATCGAGAGTCGTGTTGTTGTTTTTTCAAGGAAATTTTTGGATTTAAGTAAGCGAGAGGGTGTGAAAAAGGAACTTTTCGGACGACCCGCCGTATCTTCGGTGGATAGAAGTTTTCTGAGTCAGAGGAAAGAAAAGTTACCTCAGGGGCGTTGGGGTGGCTCATTTCTGTCTCCTCCTGAGTAAAGATCATTGTTAGTAATTTGTATACAAAGACGGCCAAGGAAATCAGGTTCTACCTCTGAGTCGACAAGCTCAAGCAAGTTTTGAGCCAACGTTTTTGGTTTGCGGCCACGGGTGTTACCCGCCTGAGATTTCTTCTTTGCAGGAGGAGTATATCTTTTCTTCCAGAAGTCGGAGTTAGCCTGAAAACAAGAGCCGCCAAAAGAGGTTAAGGCTTCTACATATATATAGTTAAGATGGAGGTAAAAGAGATTTGAAAGCCGTCCTTACATCTGGGGCCGGGTTTGCGACGCAGAAAGGTTGTAACCCGATGGTACGACAAGCCTCTTGGGGCTCACGGGTGAGTCCTTTGATAGCAGAAACAATGTTCTCTCCAGTTAGAGTGGTGTGATTGAAGCAGAGGGGATCATTTGCATCACCCGTATACTCACACATAAGCCGGTCATGCCGACTCAGTGGCAAGACCTTCCAAGAGATCCAACAGCGGGTTAAGTCATTCCCTGTCAAACCGTTCGCCAAGAGGGCTCTGATCTTGGCAAAGGCCAAAGCATACTTCGCTCATGCTAAGGCAAACATCCGGTCTTGAAGTTCAGTTGTGGTGCAGAGCCGGGTAGGACGATAACCCGGCAGAGGATGTTCTCCCTCTGGAGAGGTGTCTTTACAGTAGAACCAAGTTATGTTCCAATCCTTGGGATGACTTGGCATCCAAACAGCTGGAAAAACCATATCTCTTCTTCTTTGGATGGAGACTCCGGCGAGCTCCAAGCTTGGGCCATCCGCCACTTCCGTTTGGTGGTTGACATAGAAAAAGTCGCAGAAGAGATCAACTGACGGCTCTTCTTGTAAGTAAACTTCGCAAAGAACTTGGAAGTTACACAAGTTGGAGACAGAATTGGGCACGATGTCCTGAGGATGCAATTTAAAGATATGGAGGACGTCCCGGAAGAATTTAGACCCGGGCGGGCTGAAACCACGCGCAAGGTGGTCAGCAAAGATAACAATTTCACCCTCTTGTGGGATGGGTTTCTTCTCCTAACCCGGAACACGCCAATGAATAACATTCTGAGCCGGCAAGGTTCCTGCATCTACAAAATCCTGTAGGAATTCTTCGGAGACCGCAGAGTCGACCCAGTTACAAGAAGAAGACTCCCGAGACATGATGGTGGGTTAAGGCTGTGAAAAGTAGCAGTACGTGGCGGATCAGAAAGTGACTAGACAACCAAGACGGATGACGAAATTAAGCACTATGATGCTAAGCCATCAGTATGGTTTTCTGGAAGAGCCAGAAGTTTGGTGGCGGTTTAAGTGAACAAAGCCATGATGCAAAAATCGCAAAGGACGAAAAATAGGTTTTGCAAAAAAAATGAAGCCGCAAGATCTACAAGCAAGGGAAAAAGCGGATTTTATTCAACCCTAGCGGGGAGCAGAGGAAGAATGAACAGTCTAGCGCAAGAGGAGGAAACAAGAACAGATCTAGGTCGGGCTATTGTTGACTTCGCACATCTGGTTGCGGTAGATAGGCAAACCTCGCAAATCTAAGGGGTTTCTTATCAGTCGGCATTACAGAGAAGAGTTTTCTCGCTAATAGAGTCTGATGAACTCGACGGAGTTGAAGTGCTAGGCTACGGATCTAAAGGAAGACGACGAACATACCTTAAAGGATGTGGCGGACACGAGCAAAACACTAGAACAATCAGGTTGATGCAGCGGCCAAGCTCGACGACAGCGACAGGGCTCCATCGGTGCGGCAGAGCTCGGGAGTGTTGGCATCAAGAGGAAGAAGAAGAAGTGGGGGCGGCGGAGAAATATGAAAGGACCCCTCGCAGTCCTATTTAAGAGGAAGGAAGGTCAAACGGGCACGGGAATTAAGGCGACAGATAATGATCGATCGAGATGGACGCCTTGATCTTCAGGCCGACCGTTTGATGACAGGATCTGCGGCCTATGTCACGGAATCTTTTTAAGTAAATTAAGGTGACGTCAGGGCGGTTTTTGTTATCTTTCCCTTTTAGGTGAAAAAGGTGTGAGACTCGCCGCAAGTTAAAAGACGAAGATTGACATGAGCAAGCTCAGATCAATCTGGGGCCTAATGTTGGGGATCTAACCCCGTGGTAAGACCCGCCCAGGAGGGGTCGGGTCATACCTGGCAGCTCGTTAGCATATGGGCTGGAAGAGGAAGATCGGACTGCATGGTGGCTCACCAGATGGGCTGTGATGGAGGAAGATACAAGATTCAGGAGCGTAAGCCGGCCGGAGACAGCCTGCCAGAGTCGGCTAGGCGTCTTAGAGACAGAGTTGGATACGTTGTAAGAGTCGGTATGAGACTTGTGTAACCCGTGGTCTCGACCTCCTATATAAAGGCGATACCTGGGATGGCTTAGACAGAAAACCAATCCATCGAGATCTAGGTCAAGCGAATACGCTCCCTTGTAATCGATACTCCAATCAATACACACAAAGCAGTACGTAGGCTTTTACCTCATCTCGAGGGGCCAAACCTAGGTAAATCCGTGTCTTTCGTCCCGTCCAACTCCATTGAGTCCACTGCCTTAGATGGCCTCGAATCTAAGTCTTCAGACATCTGCCGAGACAAAACCACGACAGCTCCTGCCTCAATAGCAAATAGGAAAGTGAGCTCGTCGACTTCCTCTGTGAGAATCGGGACGCCTTTGCGTGGTTCCCCAAGGACATGCCAGGTGTTTCGAGAAAGTTCTCCGAGCACAAGCTTCACGTATGACCGGACACGAAACCGATCAAGCAATCCCTACGTCGTTTCTTTGAGGAGAAGCGACGTGCTATAGGAGAAGAGATCGCCCGGCTGCTCGTAGTCGGCTTCATCATGGAAGTTTTCCACCCGGACTGGCTGGCTAACCCAGTCCTGGTGCTGAAGAAGAACAAGACGTGGCACATGTGCATCGACTACACCAGCCTGAACAAGGTGTCCCCCAAGGACCCGTTCACCCTACCACGGATCGATCAAGTCACCGACTCCATGGCCGGCTGTGACCTGCTATATTTATTGGAAGCCTACTCCGGTTACCACCAGATCAAGCTGGACCCAGACGACCGGCTCAAGACCTCCTTCATCACCCCCTTCAGGACATACTGCTACATCACCATGTCCTTCGGCCTGAAGAATGCAGGCGCTACCTTCCAGTGTTGCATACAGAAGTGTCTCCTGCCTTAGATAGGCAGGAACGTCCACGTCTACGTTAACGACATCGTTGTTAAGACCAAGAAGCACCTCAGCCTCCTTGACGATCTCCGGGAGACGTTCGCGAACCTACGCGAGTACAAGATCAAGCTCAACCCGGAGAAGTGCGTCTTCGGTGTCCCAGCCGGCCAACTCCTGGGTTTCTTCATGTTCGCTCGCGGCATCAAAGCTAACCCCGAGAAGATCAGGGTGATCAAGCGTATGTCCAAGCCGACCCCGCTCCCTGAGGTCCAGAAGTTCACTGCCTACCTCGCCTCGCTCAGCCGGTTCATCAGCCGGCTAGGAGAGAAGGCTTTGCCCCTCAACAGGCTCCTGCGGAAGACGGCTCTGGTTGAGCCAGGACGTAGCCTCACGAAGAAGCCGTCCATGTTCGACTAGCACGACAAGGCGAACGAGGCCTTCCGTGGCCTCAAACGGGCCCTCACTAGCGCGCCCATCCCGGCCATGCCGGCTGAGAAGGAGCCCCTGCTCGCCTACATCACGGTGACCACATGCGTCATCAGCGTCATCCTAGTGGTCGAGCGGCGAGAGGAGGGCAAGATGCTGCCAGTCCAGCCCCTTGTCTACTACCTCAGCGAGGTCCTCTCTGCCTCCAAGCAGAACTACTCCCACTACTAGAAGATGTGCTACGGCATATACTTCGCTGCCAAGAAGGTCAAGCAGTACTTCCAGGAGCACACCATCACCGTGGTGAGCACAGCCCCGCTCGGCAAGATCATGAGTGGCCGGGACTCCACCGGACGGATCGCCAAATGGGTCATCGCCCTCGCCGACCACGAGATTCAGTACAAACCACGCACCGCCATCAAGTCGTAGGCAATGGCTGACTTCCTCATCGACTAGGCGGAGACCGAGTTTGTGCCGCCTCCCCCAGAATCTACTCATTGGCGCACGCACTTCGATGGCTCGAAGATGAGGACAGTCCTGGGAGCCAGAATAGTCCTCTCCTCCCCGAAGGGAGAACTGAAAGCACATTTTCTCCCTTGGTGGTTTTGGTAATTCATAACAACATATAAGTCATTGAACTAATGTTTCCATCAAGTATGTTTCAGGAAAAGTTCAATGATGGGTTGGCAAAGAGAATGTGGAATACCCCAAGATGCAAGGAAATAGGTTGATAAAACTTAAAGCAAGAGGACTCTACATTTTATATTTGTGAGAAATCACTTTGAGTCCATAGGAAATCCAATACTATTAAAAGGGGTAAGGTTTTGTTGGTGAACAAAATGCTCATACGTGCACAAGTGATAGTCACCAAAGACACCCACAAACTCTCCCACCAAAGTCTGTCCAAAGCCAAACACTCAAAATCGGTGCAACCAACATTCTACATTTGGTGCCACCGATTCCAAACCCTAGACAGACTCAGCCAAACCCTAGATTTTTGGTACAGCCGATACTGCATTCTGTGCCATCGAGTTGGGCTGCCAACTTTCTATTATGCAAGTTCACAGTTTCGGTCCCTGCGAGAATGTTGAATCGGCGTCACTGAGATTGAGCATTTTGACCGTTGGTCACCTTATCGGTGCAACCAAGATTCCTATATCGGTCTCACCGAGATTCAAAAGTTGCCACCTTTTGGTCACTTCGGTACCACCGAGAATAACACATTGGTGTCACCGAGTCTGACTTATTGTGTGTAACGGTTGGATTTTTGGGGATGCCTATATATACCCCTTGACCACCACCTACTCGAAAGAGAAGCACTCAGAACCAGTCCATACCTATCCTATCAATTTTCTGAGAGAGAACCACCTACCCTTGTGTTGAGATCAAGATCTTCCACTCCAACCATATGGATCTTGATTTATAGCCTCCCCAAGTTGCTTTCCAGCAATCCCATATCTTCTACCAAGCCATATCTGTGAGAGAGTGATTGTGTGTTGAGGAGTCTATCATCTTGAAGCACAAGAGCAAGGAGCTCATCGACATTATCGAGCCTACTACCTTTTGGAGGGTGGTGCCTCTTAGATTGGTTAGGTGTCGCTTGGGAGCCTCCTACTTAGTGTTGTGGAGTGAACCAAGAAGTTTCTAAGGGCAAGAAGATTGCCTACTTCGTGAAGATCTACCCCGAGTAAGGCTAGTCCTCCGTGGACATAGGTCGTCATGGTATAGTAGTGGTTGCTTCTTCGTGGAACCCCCTGTGGGTAGAGCCCTCCGTGGACTCTAGCGGCCATTACCCTCCGTGGGTTAAGACTCCATGAATGTGGATGTACGATAGCGCCTATCGGAACCATGGGAAAAATCATCGTGTCACCAATTGTGTTTGCATTTCCTACCCTCTATTTACTTACATGTGCAATGTCTTTACTTTTCCCTGCTATACTCTTAGACATGCATGTGTAGGGTGTACTTGATATAATATGAATGCTAAAATCTGCCAAGAATTAAAATTGGGAAAAAGTAGATTTTTATTTGGTCAAGTAGTCTAATCACCCCCCCCCTCTAGCACTACTTTCGATCCTACAAGTGGTATTAGAGCTTTGGTCTCCATTGCATTAGTCTCACAACCTAGGAGAAGTATGGCATCTAGTGAGGGAAATTATCACTGTAGAGGTCCGTACTTTGATGGCACAAATTTTGCTAGTTGGAAGCACAAAATGAAAATGCATTTGCTTGGTCATAACCCCGTTGTTTGGGATATTGTTCGTGTTGGCTTGCAAGGTGAATTCTTTGCGGAAGGAAACGAACCCGATCGTGAAGTGACTATGAATGAATTGAGGATGTTGCAACTTAATGCTCAAGCATGTGACATTCTCTTCAACTGCCTATGCCCCGAAGAATTCAACAAGATCAGCCGTCTTGAACATGCAAAAGAGATTTGGGATACTTTGGTTGATATGCACGAAGGAACTGAGTCCGTGAGAGAATCCAAGTTGGATGTTTTTCAAGGTCAGCTTGACAAGTTCAAGATGAAGGATGGTGAAGGAGTCGTTGAGATGTACTCTAGGATAGCTCTCATCACAAATGAGATTGCCGGCTTAGGAAGCAAAGAAATGACTGACAAATTCATCATCAAGAAGATACTCCGAGCTTTGGATGATCGATATGACACCATTTCACATTGATACAAATGATGCCCAACTACAAAGATCTCAAGCCAACGGAAGTGATTGGTAGAATTGTTGCTCATGAGATGATACTCAAAGACAAGGAAGAGCTTCACAAGAAGTCTAGCGGTGCTTACAAAGCCACCAGTGATGCTCCCACTACCTCAAGCGACAACCTTGTCATAAATGAAGAGATAAGCCTCATGGTTAAGAAATTTAATAAGTTCTACAGGAATAGAAGCAAAGATCAAAGCTCCAACTCAAGATATGAAGAGAAGCCTTCGTCAAGTCATGATAGAAACTTCTACAATTGTGGGAAGCCTGGACACTACTCCAATGAGTGCACGGCTCCCTACAAACGAAGACAAGAGTCACCAGGAAGACGAAGCTCAAGAGACGAGTCACCTCGAAGAGAGAGAAGGAGTAGATATGATCATTATGAATGAAGGCCCTCAAGGAGAAGGAGGGACTCGGAGAAGAAGGACAAGTACACCAAGAGCTACTCAAGAAGGAAACATCAAGCTCATGTTGGTGAATGGGTTTCAAGTTCCGAATCCGACAACCACTCTGAGAGAAGCTATCACTCCAACTCCGACTATAGTCAAGATGAAAGTGTTGCCGGAATTGCACTAGTGACTACAAACTCCTATGATCTATTTGATTCACCAAACGAAGGGAGTGGAAGTTGCTTCATGACTAAAGGCCCCAAGGTATCACACCCTGAGTATCTTGATTTCAATAGTGATGAAGATGACTTGTTAATTGAAGATGACTAGCTATTTGACAAAACTAGTAATGTTAGTCAAAATGAACTTGTTAGTACTCACTCTAGTATAGATAAGTCATGTGATGATGATAAGTTGGAAATAGAACGACTAACTCAAGAACTAAAAACTCTTAAGTTAGATCATGAGTCAACTCTTGAAGATCGTAGAGAGCTTGCAAGGACACATGAGAAGCTATGCTTTGAGAAGCTCAATTTAGAGCAAGAGCACGAGTTCCTTAAAGCTATCAATGACGATCTTCGAAAGAAGACTTCCTCTTATCTACATTCATGCCTCAAGTTAAGTTTAAGCAAGCTAGTAACAAAGGAAAGAAAGGTTATTCAACTAGTAGCACTAAAAATGATAAATCCAATGATATTGCTTCTAATAGTTCTCTTGATCCCACTAACTCTTCTCTTAGCCAAGTTACACTTGAGCAAGAAAATGAACTCTTGAAAGGGATTATAGAGATAGGTATCTACAAGAGTCTTGAAGGGTGCAAACAATTTGAGGACATTGTACGCAAGCATGGAGGATACCGGAAGAATCGTGGTGTTGGCTACTTCAACGCTAATGGAGTTGAATGGGAAGAAGGTCAATACCCCAATCCCAAGTTTGTTCCTCAAAAGGAGAAGTATGAAAATACTCTTCCCAAGGGAACAAAATCTCAAGATGACCTTCCACCACAAGACACCACACTCAAGGACAAGAACAAGCTTCAAGAGGACATTGACTCATATGAAGATGAATCCCAAGCTTTGGTGAAGTGGGTTCCCAAGGATACTACAAGCTCAACTTCTACAAGTGATACTTCAACACCAAGGATCCCTATCAACTTGATGTGGGTTCCCAAGAAGAAGAACTAGAAAGTTCTTGAGGGGTGACTCCGCCAATGAAATTCACTCATATTCATTATTGGCAAGAACTAGTTGCAAACAACATCAACATTATGCAATAGTTCAAGGAGTCACACATTCCCTCAAAGGTAAGCAAGGTACAAGGTAATCAACAAATCAATAGACATCATCATATATGCTTTGCACTCCATGTCCATAGATATCCTTGTATTTGTCTCTTGTGTGTTGGGACTAACCCATGTAGGTGAGAAGAGTAATGAAACAACAAGGATGATCCCAACTCCTCGTGATCTTCATCAACTTTGAGCATCCACCACTACCTCACCAACATGAAGTCTTCATCGACAAAACCCAAGGTTAGTTTGTCCCTCCTATGGGGGGATGTCACATCAAGGGAAATCTTTACTCTAAGACTTGAGTTAAAGCATCTCATAAGAATGTGACAACATTAAATGCTTTATGTGAAAGTGGTAACCCCACTTGTGCTTAAACGATGAGTATGACCTATGATCAAGTATTCTTACTTGGCTCCTAAGTCAATATACCCATATATAGATGACTCCATCATCGCCAAAGTGCTTGTTAGATGCTAGTGTGTTTGTGCATGTTTGCCATGATTTCATTTGACATCTTATTGTGTGAGCATGTTGGACTGCATTTATTTAATCATTCGAGGATATCCAATTGTTGCTATTTGGATTTTCATTTTCATTTGCCAATTGGATATACAAGAATGCCTAGGAACACTTATTTAGCTATTTATGCTTTCTCACTTCATACTTTATTCATGCTGCATCACAAAATTTGAACAAGTGCTTTTCGATCCCTCTGTGTGTGGAGCACTCGGAGTTCCGTATCGACAAGGACTGACCATTAAAACCTCCCAAGTGCATCTCGGTGGAACCAACCCCAAAATCTCGGTCTCACCGAATGCCTAGGGTTGATCTGGATTTCTATCTCGGTACTACGGATTCCATATTATCGGTTACACCAAGATTCCCTATCAGCAGACAATAGAGAAACTCTGTGACACCGAAAATTTAGAATCGGCGTCACCGACAGTGAAGGGTATATATTCAATGGTCTCGATGGTTCGAAATTTCAATCTTCAAACCGTCGTGCCCCAAGCCCTAAGCTGTCATAGAAGGACCCCTGGTCGTCGCCCTTGTCTTCCCACGCTCCTCCGCCATTGGGAATCGCCATCGTCGATGGAACCTTCGCCCCGGTCGCCGTCGTAGCGGATCCGTCACCGAGCTAGGGTATGGATTTGTCCCCCTCTTGTGCTCCAACCTCCGATTCTTGCGCATTAGGGTTTCTCCACTATCTAGTCACAGTTTGAGATTGTTCAATCCACAAGATAAACTCCATAGTCTAGTGAATCGAAAAATTCTAGGTTTAGTTGCCCGTGAAGTTGCATCTCGATGATACCGAGTCAGAAAAATCGGTTCCACCGATTGCCTTTTTGTGCTAATGAGGACAAAACTCGGTGACACCGAGTGACAGTTTTCGTTCTAATTGAAATTGTTGCCTAGTTTCGGTTAAGAGTTTTGTGAGTCTCGGCAGCACCGAAATGTTTGACTCGGTGACACCGAAATCCAATTTTGCAGCAAACTACATCTATAATTTTCTGTCCAAACTTTCAAAAACATCTGCATTTTGTGATGACTTATCCTATTCCACTCTTCTATACTCTATTCACAGGGTCAGGCAGTCAGAACTTGCCAGAGCAGAATGTTGAGATGAGTTCAGGCACTAGTCCTGAGGCCAGTTCATCTTCAGATCCAGGAACTCCCAGTTCTCATGGGTTGCCTAAGGTTGATACAAGGACCAGGAAGAGACTCAACTCAGATGAAGAGGATTCAGATTTTGTCCCAGAAGAGATTCTTGCCAAGAAGCAAGAGAAGGCTGCTAGGAAGGATGCCAATGAGGCCACCTCATCCAGGAAGGTGGTCCGCAAGACTTATGCACCTACAGAAACCTTCAAAGCACATGAGAGTGCTAGGGCAACGTTGTCTGTTGAGGTCCCGAGGAAAGCATTGCCTAAGAAAGCAGGAGATAAGAAGATAGCCAGGAAGAGGATCATCCATGTGTAGGGCAGGCCTACCTCCATGTTTGAGGATCCTGAGGAGGTTGCTCCTGCTGGTGCTGTTGCTGAGGAGGAAGAGGAGGAACCTGCTGCTCATGCCCCTCCTAAGAAGAAAGCCAAGAAACTTTTGGATGATGCTATGCCCAAGCCAGGACCCTCCAAGAGCACCAAGGAAACTTCAAAGAAAGCTGCTGCACATAAGTCCAAGAGGACTACCAGGGATATACTTGCTTCTGAGAAGAACAAGAAATCCACTTTCAGAGAATCTGATGATGATGATGCTATGGCAGTTCTGATGAAGCTCAGACCTCACCTTCTAGTTCATGATGCCATCCACCCAATAGCTGAGGATATGAAGAAGAGGAAAGGTTCAGGCTTGAGGGCGTGAAGAGTTGTTGATCCATATGCCCAAAGGAGAAAGACTGCTATTGATTACGGATTTTACACCAAAGAGCAGCAAGACTTCTATGAGACAGTTTTGCTAGACAAGAGCCCAGTAGTTAGTGACATGAGATATGTCGACTGGAAGTACATCAAGGAGAATGAGAATTACTTTCCATGTGTCCAAGACAATTTTCACTGCATTGTACTTGATGAGTTTGTTGGCAGAGAGTTTACTGCCTGGAATGATGAGATGATCATGCAATTCTACTCCACTCCACATTTATATGGAGATGGTAGGATTGTCTGGATGATTGAAGGAGCAAGATATGAATCTACTATTGATGAGTGGGCTACCATCTTAGGAGTCCCAGAGGTTCAAGATGGAGATTTGGATGTCTACATGGAATCCAAGGAGAGCCACAATGCTATGAAGGACATGTATAATCCTATCCCTGCAGACAAAGTGCAATCTCACAAGCTTGGCGCCATCTACTTTCTCCAGCCAGGCCTCTATACCATGAACACCATCCCGATGCATACCTTGATGCCCAAGTCTAGAGATGAGAAGATGATTCGTGGATACTCCATCAACATGCTCATCCATCTTGATCGTCACACCAGGATTCGAGTGATGGACTTGATTGTAGAGATTGTAAAGAGGGTTGCTGCTGATCAGAAGTGCTCATGCTGCTAAGCACCCTATATCCAGATGCTCATCAATTCTCAGCTTGAGAAGCACATATTTTCTCAAGACATTCCCCATTTGCCACTTCAGCCGGACTTTGATGATAACACTGTGGTGATGGACCCCGATCATCCCACATCAGCCGCAGCTCAGGCACATGCGGAGGCAGAAGCAGAGGCAACTCGAGCCACTAGTGCTCAGGTTCCCAGGTCCAGGAACAAGCAGATGGATCTTTTGATCCCCACTGTCATGGATATGAAGAAGGACATAAAGACCATCATGGATACTCAGGAGAGCCTTGCAAACATTATTGATGATAGAGTGAAAACTCTGAATGACAAGGTTGATGGGCTGACTAAGACAGTCAATGAGCTCAAGAAGGAGGTTAATGAAGCCCCAATCCGTCGCCACTCCTCAGAATCTGATGATGATGAGGAAGATAGTGCACCTGTCAGGACGACTACATAGTTTATGACTAAGTCCAGGACTCCTACAGTACCAGCTCTAGAGACGAGGCCTTCATCTTCTGCTGCAGCCACAGTATCTTCAGCTCCATCAGCTCCAGTGCCTCCAGTATCTACTCCAGCACCATCCCCGACTTCAACGGAAGTCTTCGCCGACGCAATTCTCTCGACTCCGACATCGACGACCGGAGGAGATCAGCTACAGAACGATTAGATATATGCCTTTGAGCTTTTTGGTAACTTGTTGCCAAAGGGGGAGAAGTGTATATAGATCTTAGGCTTCAAGTGAGAAAGAGCGTCTGTTCTTATTTGCTGGTTTTCCAAAACATTTGATTATTTTGGTTTGTCGTGAGATGCTTTTGTGTTTGTGTGTGATCATACGTAGTTATGTGTGTTGCTACTATTTCCAATCATTTGATGCTTATGTGATGATCACTCACATTGCTCAATTGTGGTGTGCTATGTTGTTAACTCTAATTATTCTCGCACACCGCCAAGATGTATGTGACATCGAAGAAGTGCCCCTTGTACC
The DNA here is from genome assembly GCA_022496015.1 of Hordeum marinum. NCBI lineage: Eukaryota > Viridiplantae > Streptophyta > Magnoliopsida > Poales > Poaceae > Hordeum > Hordeum marinum. The sequence goes on along the minus strand of CM039673.1, from coordinate 61,890,483 downwards.
TAATCGATTGTGCATTTGCATTCAAAAGAAAATTCAAAATAATGCACAAATTTAGGGGGAGCTCTTGCTTATCACATACTTCTCAAAGCGATGATTATATTCATTGATTATATCATATGTCGAAGCTTTGATCTATACGTTGTCATCAATTACCAAAAAGGGGGAGATTGAAAGCACATTTGCTCCCTTGGTGGTTTTGGTAATTCATAACAACATATAAGTCATTGAACTAATGTTTCCATCAAGTATGTTTCAAGAAAAGTTCAATGATGGGTTGGCAAAGAGATTGTGGAATACCCCAAGATGCAAGGAAATAGGTTGGGAAACCTTCAAGCAAGAGGACTCTACATTTTATATTTGTGAGAAATCACTTTGAGTCCATAGGAAAGAAAATACTATTAAAAGGGGGTAAGGTTTTGTTAGTGAACAAAATGCTCATACGTGCACAAGTGATAGTCACCAAAGACACCCACAAACTCTCCCACCAAAGTATGTCCAAATCCAAACACTCAAAATCGGTGCAACCAACGTTCTACATTCGGTAACACCGATTCCAAACCTAGACAGACTCAGCCAAACCCTAGATTTTCGGTACAGCCGATACTGCATTTGGTGCCACCGAGTTGGGCTGCCAACTTTATGTTACGCAATTTCACAGTTGCGGTCCCTCCGAGATTGTCAAATCGGCGTCACCGAGATTGAGCATTCTGACCGTTGGTCACCTTATCAGTGCAACCGAGGTTCCTATATCGGTCTCACCGAGATTCAAAAGTTGCCACCTTTTGCTCACTTCGGTACCACCGAGATTAACACATCGGTATCACCGAGTCTGACTTATTGTGTCTAACGGTTGGATTTTTGGGAATGCCTATATATACCCCTTCACCACCACCTACTCAAAAGAGAAGCACTCAAAAACCATTCCATACCTATCCTATTAGTTTTCTGAGAGAGAACCACCTACCCTTGTGTTGAGATCATGATCTTCCACTCCAACCATATGGATCTTGATTTCTAGCCTCACCAAGTTGCTTTCCACCAATCCCATCTCTTCTACCAAGCCATATATGTGAGAGAGTGATTGTGTGTTGAGGAGTCTATCATCTTGAAGCACAAGAGCAAGGAGTTCATCGACATTATTGAGCCTATTACCTTTTGGAGGGTGGTGCCTCCTAGATTGGTTAGGTGTCGCTTGGGAGCCTCCTACTTTGTGTTGTGGAGTGAACCAAGAAGTTTGTAAGGGCAAGGAAATCGCCTACTTCATGAAGATCTACCCTGAGTAAGGCTAATCCTCCATGGACGTAGCCCGTCATGGTATAGTCAAGGTTGCTTCTTCGTGGAACCCTCCGTGGGTAGAGCCCTTCGTGGACTCTCGCGACCGTTACCCTCCGTGGGTTGAAGACTCCATGAATGTGGATGTACGATAGCGCCACCTGTCAGAACCACAGGAAAAATCATTGTGCCACCAATTGCGTTTGCATTTCCTACCCTCTCTTTACTTACATGTGCAATGTCTTTACTTTCCATTGCTATAATCTTAGACATGCATGTGTAGGGTGTACTTGACATACTATGAATGCTAAAATCTGCCAAGAATTAAAATTGGGAAAAGGTAGATTTTTATTTGGTCAAGTAGTCTAATCACGCCCCCCCCCCCTCTAGCACTAGTTTCGATCCTACAAGACCAACTCAAGTACGCTCTTACGATCCACTTCGCCGCCTCCAACAATGTGGACGGGTACTAGGCGCTCGTCCATGGCCTCTGGCTCGCCAAGGAGATTGGCAACCGGTGCATCCTATGCTTCGGCGACTCCGACCTCGTGGTCCAGCAGGTCTCTCGCGAATGGGACGCCAGTCATGCCAACATGGCCAGCTATCGCTTCCTCATCTAGCAGCTCACCGGCTCCTTTGAAGGCTGTGACTTCCACCACGTCCCCCGGGCGGACAACGCGGCGGCCGATACGCTGGAAAAATCGGCTCCACCCGGCAGGCCATCCCAGCCGGCGTCTCCCTCGAACGGTTGTTGGCCAACGCTGCTGACCCATCGGCGGCTCCGGCTGCTCTGCCGGCACCATCGCCACCGGCCCCACCAGCCCCAGCTGCCACGCCGGCACCTGTGGCGCCGGCTACCCAGCCGGCCGCATCCAAAGTCGCCGGCTCCAATGACGCAGCGGTCATGATGGCGATCGACACCCTCCCGCTGCCTCGGCCCCGAGTACTGACGAGCTGGTCCCGGGGGCTGGCAAGCCGGTCCCAGGGGCTGATCACCTAGGCCTGGGGGATCTCGAGCCCGCCCCCATCTCGGCTCCCTCATGTGCCTAGCCCATCCTGGCGTTCCTCCTACACAGCGAGCTCCCTCCTGATGAGGCCACGGTGAGGCAGATTCAACGTCGGGCTCCGGCCTACAGCATCATTAACCGCGAGCTGGTTCATCGCAGCACTGCCGATGTTTTTCAACGATGCATCGAGCCGGAGAAGGGACAACAGATCGTCCTCGACATCCACCAAGGCGAGTGCGGGCACCACGCCGCCTCCAGGACCCTGGTGGTCAAGGCATTCCGCCATGGCTTCTACTGGCCGACGGCCTTGGAGGAGGCCAAGCGGCTGGTCAACAAGTGCGAAGGCTGCCAGTGCTTCAGCACACAGAGCCACCTGCCGGCTACAGCCCTCCAGACCATCCCCCTCTCGTGGCCCTTTGCCATATGGGGGCTGGACATGGCGGGTCCCTTCAAAACCGCACGAGGCGGCATGACGCCTTTGCTGGTAGCCGTCGACAAGTTCACCAAGTGGATCGAAGCCAGGCCGATCAAGAAGTTGTACGGCCTCACAGCCGTCCGGTTCATCGAAGACATCATAGTCCGCTACGGCGTCCCCCATAGCATCATCACCGACAACGGCACAAACTTCGCCAAGGGTGCGGTAGCGCGTTTCTGCGCCAAGCAGGGCATCCGGCTCGACCTGGCATCCGTCGCTCATTCACAATCAAACGTCCAGGTCGAGAGGGCGAACGATCTGATCTTGTCCGGCATCAATCCCCGGCTCATGGCACCGCTGGTCAAGACAGATGGCTGCTGGATCGAAGAGCTGTCGGTTGTCCTCTGGAGCCTCAGGACCACGCCTAACCGATCGACCGGCTACACCCCTTTCTTTCTCATATACGGGTCTGAGGCAATCATCCCCACTGACATCGAATTCGATTTGCCTCGGGTCGCCCTGTATACGGAGAAGGATGCGAAGGAGGCAAGGGAAGACGGCGTCAACCTACTTGAAGAAGCACGTTAGCTGGCTCTGAGCCGGACGACCATCTACCAGCAGAAGCTCCGGCACTACCACAGCAAGCGGATCCAGCCGATCTCTTTTCGCGAAGGAGACTTGGTGCTGAGGCGGATCCAACGAACCGCCGGCCATGACAAGTTGTCCTCCCCATGGGAGGGCTCGTTCATCATTAGCAGAGCACTGCAGAACAACGCGTACTACTTGATAGATGCCTAGAAGCCTCAAAAGCACAAGAGAGATGCCTCCAGCAAGGAGATGTAGCGCACATGGAACGTGGAGCTCCTCCGCCCGTTTTACTACTGAAAAACCAGTGTACGTATGTATCCTTCCCTTTTGGGGCTCATGAATGCAACGGGTGCCCCAAGCGAGCTCTTGGGACACGCCCCTTTCGTTTACTTCCAAAGTTCGCTCGATTCACCGGCTCCCGGACCCGGCTCCCGGTCCCGAGGGCTTGCCGGTTAGTCCTAGGCATCCTCCCCCGAAACCGATCAAGTAATGTGCACTAAACAAGCCCTCCCACCCCTCCCAGCTACAGACCGGCTCCTGGTTGTCTGGCTGACGTGTCCTCGGGGCGGCGAAACTTAGAGAACACGAAAAATCAATCACAAGGGGATCGCCGGCTAGGTCTAGCCGGAGCACTCTCTCGCCTCTGTCACCTGCCTTACCCAAAAAACTCTCGCGGTTTCCAAACTCAGAACCGACTCCCTCGAGACGGACACCCCGTCCCAGCTACAGACCTGCTCCCGGCTTGTGGGCTTGCGGGGCCGAAACCGAGGGGGACAAGGGTTTGTGCAGACGGAACCAAGAGGGCAAAAAAGGGTAAGGACGAGTCGGCATGCATAAAACAACATTGCAACAACCAAAAGCACAAGTTAAAACGATAAAGGCCATCGGCCATATGTTCATTAAAATTCACCCCCAGTGGGTGGAAATGTGTCTTAAAAACAGTACCGTAGCAAAGGAAGAAACAAGTAAAACATGTGGGGCGGCTCAGGCTGCCGGCGCGTCGCCAGTCGGCTCGACATTTCGCCCGGAAGAAGCTGTGGCCTTCGGGTCCGCTTTGGTGGTCTCCGTGGCCTCAACGCCGCCACCAGTGCTAGAAGCGGTGCTCTCGTCGGTGACCTCCTCGTCCTCCGGGCCTTGGGGGTTGCTGAAGGAGTCCTTGGCGACCGGCTCGCCATCCTCGTCGAGATCCAGCAGAAGTTCGTCCGAGTCGATGTATGAGGCAAGCTAGTTGGCCCAACGGACAAGGGTGCTTTCACGAGCCGCTTGTTCCTCCTCCGGCACATCCTGCATGGTGGCCAACTGGTCCATCTCGACGCTGCGGTACCATGATGTGACGAGCTAGAGCGCCTTATGCGTGCCAGCTCGAGCCGCGAACGCTTTCCAGACTTTGAGCCGGGCCACAGCGTTCTCCAGCCACACCGCCACGCGGCTGATCGGGGCCCCACGACCCGGCCACAAGGCGGCGATCACCTCCTTGTTAGCTGTCTTCAGCCGCTCCACGCTGCGCTGGAGGTCGATGAGTCGGTTCTCCATGGCCAACCCAAGCTCCGCCACGTCCCAGCCGACGTTCTCTACAAGTTCGCGCCCGCGCTCCCGTAGATACTCCCGGTGTTCCACCACGGATCGCTCAGCGCGGCGCTGGGTCTCCGGGAAGCGCTCTGGAAAAGAGAAAGGGGAATTAGAAAAATAACTCAAGGGCAAGAAAAACACAGCCGGATGAAAAAGGAAAATCGAGACTCACGCTGGAAGGAATCATCGAGTTCGAGGGCGAAATGCAGCAACGAGTCCTGCTCCCTCTCCAGCGCTGCCTCCGCCTTGGCTAGCTCAGCAATGCGTGCCTCAAGCGTCTTCTCGAGGTGGGTCACCTCACCTTGGAGAGTGGCGGTCCGCTGGGTGGCACCAGTCGCCTGCTTCACGGAGTCCTCCCTCGCCGCCACCTCCCATTGCATGTCCGCCCTCGGGCGCTCTTGGGCCACTTGCCCGTCCACCAGCAGGGCGCCCAGCCGGTCCCTTTCCGAGGTGATCGCCTGGACGCTCTGCGCCAGCCGGTCTCGCATAGAGACCACCCCGTCCTTCTCCCCTCGGAGGATGTTCAACTCTCCTGCAAAATAAAACCAGCGACGGTTACTAAAAACGCACAAGACCCGGCCCGGCTGCCAAGCAGCCAGCCCGACTCTCGAGGGCTACATGCCCCCACTGGATCAAGTGTACCTTGGATCCTCTTCAGCTCCTCCTCCAGCCGGTAGAAGTCATGCTTGCCGCGGTTGTGGATGGCAACCGCTTCATCAAAAATATCCTGTCGCTGGGCGTTCCTCGCCTGCTCCAAGAAGCCAGAGTTAAAAGAATGCAAGCGAAAGTAGATCCGGCCCGGCTGCCCCACAGCCGGTCAGCCGGCCTGCATCTCGGGGGCTACGCCCAGTGGGTGTGCTTGCGCGCCCCCGCTGAAAAGCGGAAGGAAGCAAAATGCAAGCGAAAGAAGATCCGGCCCGGCTGCCCCGCAGCCGGTCAACCAGCCCGTATCTCGGGGGCTACACCCAGTGGGTGCGCTCGCGCACCTCCACTAAAGATGAACAAAGTTTACCTCGGCATGCTGCAGGGTGCTGTCAGCCGCCTTCACAAACCTGGCCAACTCCTCATGGCACCGTGCCAGGACGCCGCCGAGCTCCCCAAGTGTCGGGACTGGGCTGCTGGCCAGCGAAGGCAGGACGACGGGGACGCGAGCCAATGCCTCCCAGTCTTGGATCACGTCCAGCATGGTCCTCCGGGACCGGCTCTCCCCGCCGCACGTCTTGGCTTCCGCCGCGACACCGACTGTCGGGGCGATTTAGAACGACAAGGGCACGGGCATCAGCTTCCGGTAGTCCCACGTTCAGTGTCGTCGCTGCCTCCTCCCCCAGCTGGCTCGGTGCAATGATCGCGGCGACCAGCACCTCTGTCTCCATGGCCGACACCTCCGGTGCCATCTCCGGTGCCACCAGGGCCTTTGGCACGCCGACCGGGGCTGGCTCGACGACGGGCGGTGCCATCTCCGGCTCCATCTGTCGGGGCTCCTCAGGAGCCGGCTCAGGGGCTGCTCCCCACGGTCGAGCTGTTTCCGCTGCGGACGGAGGCACGACCGCCTCCGCATCCGGTCCTCATGGCTCGCTCGACGAATGTCTTGACATACGAGTCGACTCCGCTGCCGAGTCCGGTGCTCGTGCGGGGTCCATAGACCACCTCCACCTCCTGCCGCTTGAAGCCCCGGAGCAAGAGGGTCTGCCCTGGGCTCCTGACTTTGAGGCTCGCAGTTCCGCAAGCCTCCTCTTCTCCTCATGCAGTTGTGGGGCCCGAAGGGAACTCACCATCCACTCTAGACCCGCTGGCTCCCGGGTCACCTACCGCCTCGGCCTCTCAAGAGGAGTCGACTCCCTCTTCGTGTCTGCCTCCGAGTTTGTAGTCCTCGGAGTCGGACTCGGCGCGCTCCGCCTCGAAGATCTGAAGGTGCGGACCGTTTGACATGTTTTGCCGAACAAAAAGCTCCGGTCATCGCATCAAGTGAGATCGGGGGCCGACCGGAAGGATTCAAAGAGAAAGAAAATTCACCTCGGCGGGGCGTACCAGGGGTGCCGAGTTGTGCCGGTCGTACGGCTCCTTGCCAAAGGACCAAGTCCCCAGCGCCATCTTGAAGGTCGTGATGGCATTCACCCGTGCCGCCACTCCATCCGGTGTCACCTCAACGGTCGACAGCCGGCAGGGGTCCCGACGGTCGGACATATCACGGATCCGGTGTGACCTCAGCTGGAGAGGCAGCACCCAGCGTGCGATGAAGGCAGCCGCCAGGTCGGAGGCGACCAACCCTTCCCCGCTGCTCATGACCTGGAGTCGGCCCAGCTCTTCAAGCGCGGCCTCGGGCGGGGCGGACCCAACCAGTTCACTCCGGTGGATGGGGCATTGACGAACGCCGGCAGCCGAATGTAGTCCTGTTGCGGGTTGGCGTTCTTCACGTAGAAGAACATCTGGTTTCACCCTTTGACAGATTCGATGAGGCTGAAGTGGGGAAAACGCGAGTCGCGGCAGCACACCACTGCGCCCCGCAAGCGTACGGCTTCTCGCCGTTCTTCAGAGCCTTCAGATAGAAGAGCTTCCTGAAGAGCTCCACGTAGGGAAGCATCCCAAGATAGCCCTCACACTGGGTCACTAAGCATGCGATGTAGAGAATGGCATTGGGGACGAGGTGGTGCAGTTGGAGATCAAAGGTATCCATCAAAAGACGAAAGAAGAGGCTGACCAGCAGACCGAAGCCACGCGAGAAGTGGCAGGCGAAGATGACGTGCTCCCCCGCCCGCGGCTCGAGTGCCACCTCGTCGCCCTACGTGCGGGTGACCACACACTCCTCCGACGACACCATACGGGCACGGTGGAGCTCCGCGATACTAGCCTCCATGACGATGGAGCCAGCCCAGCTTCCGAAGGGACCATCGGCCATCGTGGCGCCGGGACGGTGCAGGGAGACGAGCGTACATACTAGTGACCGAAACGGGCAGCGACGCAAGAAGGAGCGGAGAAGGCGAAGAGAAGAAGACAAAGGGGGCAAGTGGAGCATGGCTGCCTCCACCCCTCGCCCTTCCCCTTTAAGTAAGGGGGCAACGCCCAGTGAAGGTGGGGATTAACTGCACCCACTCCCCCGAGAAATCCGCGCTTTCGTTGGCACCTCGGGTTGCAACCGTCACGATTCGGGCATAGAAGATCTCGGTCTACGGCACGAGGCCTACTGGGCTACGCCCGCGGCCTAGTCGGCTAGGCCAAGGGCGATGTCAAGTCTGCCCACGGGTGCGGGCCCCACGGCATCATTACACTCCACGTGGTGCGTCACGGGATGGCATGGGACCCGGAGCGGCACGGCAAAACTTGAGGCGTCGGGGGCGACCGTTGGCTCACCGGCCGTTCGGCTCCGTGCAGAAGGCGAGCGCCACGTGAGCGAAGTCGCTGGCTCCCCCTCGTCTGGCAGACGTGGGCCCTTGATGGCTTCGGGGACTACTGACAGGGTTATTACCCCTAGGTAGGACAAAGCTACGTGGTTCTCTCCCCCGCTTCAAGAAAAATCATGTCACCGGCTGGTCCTTGGCCGACAGGTACGCTGCCGGCTAGCGCGCGGCTGGTGGGCTCGTTACCGGCTGGCTCACGGCCGGCTGGCCAAGGAACCGATTCAGCCCTCGCCGGCTGGGCCACGGTCGGCTGCCTCCAGGCCGGCTCTTCCGTTGACCCTCGAGCGAACAGGCTCCTATCCCATCTCTTTGCGCGTGGTACAGTGACAAGACAAGACCCCCAAGACGGACCCCGACGCAGCCACAGTGATCGCTGACACGCGGACGCGCATGGCTACAGTCCAGTCGGTCGTACCGCTGACCTTGGCTGACCGCGATCGGGTGGGGCAACAGTGTCGGCTCGCCTCAGCCCACTCCATTACCTGCCCCCGCGTGGCTACAGCGCTACCGGCTTACCGGAGATCTCGGTCGGCTGGTGCAAGGTGACGCCGCTTGGGAGGCCCGTGCCGTGGTAGGTGGGCGCAGGCCAATCGCGGAGCCGACTGGCGGGCCCTAATGGGCGATGGGACCTTGCAGTCGGTAGGCCCTATGGGCGACAAGGCGGCTCAATAGGTGGACCCCCTGGCCAGCCAAAGAGGCTGCCAGCCGGGTCCCCCCACCAAGTACTTTAGGGATATTGTAAGCCAGGGGGTTAGCCTATAAACCCCCCAAGCCCCACATGCATAGGGAGAGACGCATTGACACACACACAGAGGACCTTTTCCTCCCACTTCCACTCACGTAGTGAAGGAGAAGCAGTCAGCTGCTCCTTCCTCTACCTCTAGAAATAGCTCCACGAGCACCATTGTAACCATCCTCGTCTATCAACCTAGACCAAGCAGGACTAGGGGTATTACCTCCCACGGAGGTCCCTGAACCTGGGTACATCGTGCGTCCACTGCCTCTTGTGCCTAATCCCTCTCCCGGAGCCCGTCGGCGTCCTCCAGCCCCAACCACCTTCGATAAGCCTACCCATGGAATTTGCCATGAGAAAACGACGACACCTTGTTATATAAAAAAACTAACTCAACTCAAATGATATCTCCTTGAAAATATTATCAACCCATGCACTCGCATCAATCTTACAAGAAGATTCATAAATATTAAAGGCTTTGCAAAAATTGATATTGTACAAAAAAGGTGAATTATATACCATCAATTAGTTCGTTATGTACTCTATTTTTTACAGCATATCTAGGTACAGTATATAAAATGATCATAAAATCCAATGTGTAAAATGAAAATCTCTTACATAGTAAAAGTATAAGCAATTCTTATGTTGATTATAACAATAATGAGATCTTGACACATAGCTAAGAGTGATATGCACGCTATGTGGTCTTTCAAGTTACAGAAGTTTCAGTAGTGGTAGGAAGAAATTGCAGACGTTGCTGATTTAGATTTAGATATGATATTATGATGTTGATTGCCCTTCTTAGTTGAGTCCAATGTGATGCATATATATCTCAATGGTCATCACAGTTCTTACTTGAGTGATCATCAAACTACATGTATTGTTATTTTCATACTATTTTTTACCAAAATGATAGAAATGCTAAATGATACCCTTTGCATACCAACTCTGACCTTTAAATCTCGCCATAATGGTATTGATGTTTTATTGTTGTTAAATAAAATTATATTTGCTATAGCCACAATTTATTCTCGTTGACGATGCCAATCCCACATCCTCGTTGCCGACTCGGCGCCGACAATCAGTTTGAGAGACGCCATGTCCGGTAATTGGCTCCGCCGGGCTAGCACTAGGGAGTGCTACCTTTCGGGGTGCGTATTTTGGTGAGGAATCCATGTATCTTCGTCGACCCGGAACTTCTTTGGCGGCGGTCGTGTGGGCCACTACCGGTGCAGAGTGCTACCTCTTGAGTGTGCGTTGGTTTTCCCTTGAAGAGGAAAGGGTGATATAGCGAAGTAGATAAGTATTTCCCTCAGTTGTTCAGAACCAAGGTATCAATCCAGTAGGAGGAACAAGCAAGTCACCAATGGATACACGTACACAAACAATGAAACTCTTGCACCCAACGCTATAAAGGGGTTGTCAATCCCTTCACGATTATTTGAAAGGATTAGATCCGATAGATATAGATGTAAACGAGAATAGAAAGTAAAAGGTAAATAAATTGCAGTAAAGTATTTTTGGTATTTTTGGTTTATAGATCTTAAAGTATATTATGGAAAGTAGACCCAGGGGCCATAGGTTTCACTAGAGGCTTCTCTCTTGAAGGCAAATATCATGGTGGGTAAACAAATTACTGTCAAGCAATTGATAGAAAAGTGAATAATCATGTAGTTATCCAAGGCAATGATCATGCATATAGGCATCACGTCCATGTCAAGTAGACCGAAATGATTCTGCATCTACTATTATTACTCAACACATCGATCGACTCCTGCCTGCATCTACAGTATTAAGTTCATGAAGAATAGAGTAACATATTAAGAAAGATGACATGATGTAGAGGGATAAACTCAAGCAATATGATGAAAACCCCATCTTGTTACCCTTGATGGCAACAATACAATACAATGCGTGTCTCGCTACCCCTACTATGTCACTGGGTGAGGACACTGCAAGATTGAACCCAAAACCAAGCACTTCTCCCATTGCAAGAATTACCAATCTAGTTGGCCAAACCAAACCAACAAGTCGAAGAGACTTGCAAGGATATGAAATCATGCAAATAAGAATTCAGATGAGATTCAGATAAGATTCATGGATAATCTAAACATAAACTCACAATTCATCGGATCAGGTCAAACACACCACAAAAGAGGATTACATCTGATAGATCTCCATGAAGATCATGAAGAACATGGTATTGAAGATCAAAGAGAGAGAATAAGCCATCTAGATACTAGCTATGGACCCGTAGGTGTGTGGTGGACTACTCACGCATCATCGGAGGGGCAATGTAGTTGATGTAGATGCCCTCCGTGATCGAAAATCCCTCCGATAGATTACCGGAAAAGGCTCCAAGATTGGATCTCTCAAGAACAGAGGCTTCCGGTGGCGGAAAAGTATTTTCATGGCTCCCTTTGGTGTTGGGGGAATATTTGGAAATTTATCGGCCAAGAATTAGGATCAGGAAACCTGCCGGGAAGCGACAAGCCTGCTGGGCACGGCCAGGGGGCGTGCCTAGCAGGCTTGTGGCTCCCTGACACCTCCCCTGTCGTGCACTCCAAGCTTAATCGATTTGTTTCCTTCCAAAAAAAATTCCTTCCGAAGGTTTTATTCCGTTTGGCTTCCGTTTAATATTCCATATCTGCAAAACTCAAAAACAAGGAAAAACACAAACTAGCACTAGGCTCTAGATTAATAGGTTAGTCCCAAAAAATAATATAAAATAGTATATTAATGCATATAAAACATTCAAAACAGATAATATAATAACATGCCATCATCAAAAATTATAGATACGTTGGAGACGTATCACGGAGGTAGTCGGCAACTGATGAGGTGGTACGCCGCCGTGTCAGGGAGGAGGACGAGCACGTCTGTCGCTACATGGTTGCATTGGATGTGAGGTTCTCCAATACTTGGCAGTTCCTTCCTTCAAGGATCTCACCCGAACAATGATCCAGTGGTGGTTCCTTCTCTTTGGGTGTCCACCGCCCAAGCTTCAGGAACCACGAGTGAACTACATTATTCGATAATATTCGATCTGTATTAGTGATAATATTCGATGCTTCATTAACTGGATTATTCGAGATATATTAGTGATATTATATGACAATATTATATGAAGAGTCACTGACGATCGCCGATGCTATTATATGTATTAGTGATATTATATGATTGTCGTCGATTTTTAATCTTAGAATCATGAACACAGAAAATGTCAATGTCTTCTGACGACGATGGGATCCCTTAGTGCCCTTTGTGCTGGGACGACACGGATCTATGCGACATTTATCCTCACCTGGATGATGATAGGTCGTTCACCGTCAAGCTAACAGAAGAATTTTGTATTATTACGATGTGTACAAACGACATGTATGTTTTCTTAATGAAGTCCGAGGTGTGCTTTTTTACTTTAATTAACCTTTAATTTCCTTTTGTACAATTTAACTAGTGCATTCTCTGTCATGCAAGATCCGCTGTCTTGGACAAGTTCTATTTCCAAAGGAAGGACAGTGTATAGCCTATGATAGCTCACCTAAGAACGAAACATTACACTTTTGTTGTTAAGGTGAAAAATAACAAAGATCACACATATTTTGGTTGTTCTAATTGGAAAGTATTTTTACACACGTATGAGTTGGATGAGGACATGAACATTACCTTCAATCTTGGTAGTGACAATGTTCGTGATAATAATATAGATATTTGAGTGCATGCGGATGATGACTTGATTCCGGTGCTACCTCGAGGTGCGTTTGTCAACAGATTTGTTAGGTACTTTATATTGATTATTAAAAATTATTTGGTAATCATCCCAACTAATTTTATTTATTTTTAATTATCAGCTTATTTCTGTGCTACAAGAACTACCCGACAGATAATAGATCGGACGTACTACAGTCATGACTCCAAACTTACTTGGTTGGAGAAAGATCATCTCATCTCATTTATTCATGTTGTTCAGCATCATAAGAAATATTACATGATTGGTAACATTTATCATGGATATGTGCCACTAGTGCACAAGTTAAACCCTTATAACATCACTAGAGACAACTTTGTAAGAATTTTTTTACTCTTATGTCATTAGTCCATCCTTTTCATACATTGTTCTTAAGCAAAACTACTTTGCTAACTATGTTATTATAACTTAAGTTCTTCAATAGGTACTCCCGCTAGAGACCGTTCCTAAGTGGATATTTACCAAATGTGATTTGCATACGGTTATTTTACAGCCAATGTCGATGATTTACCTTGGTAAATGCATGATATCTCAAAGTGAGAATACCATGAAAATAAAAGGATGGAGCAAGGCAATAACAGCATCCAGGCAAACACTTGGAGACTATAAATTACGCAAGCCAGAAGTTGAAAATAGGTTGATCTGTATTCTTCAATGGGGAGATGTCAAAGTTCACCTTTTTTATGCTACTTTACCTAGTAGAGAGCAGTAGTTAGTGTTTCTAACTTGTGATAACTTGATCATTTGTTAGTATGATAACAATCAGAATGATGAGGAGTTCATCTTTTTATGTTATTTTACCTAGAATGATGAAGTGTTGATTAAGATGATGATTAGTTATAATATGACATATACCAGTACAAATTAGATGGATGCAGACCAAGTTGAATTAAGGAAAATACGATGTTATGAATGGCAACATCATATTTTCCTCTAATTCAATTTGGTCTATTGCATCCGTCTAATTTGTATTTGATGTTGGATGTTTTTTTTCATAATTTGTACTGATGATGTTGTATACTAATATGTGTAACTACGTGAAAATAATATAAATATAAAAGAAAATGAAAACACAAAATGAAACACGGTCCTTTCCAAAAAAAACTAGACCCCAGCCCTTTGCAGTGGCTGACACGTGGATGCCCTTTTGTCCCGGTTGGTGTTACCAACACCAACCGGGACTACAGGTCCTCCTACCTGGACGCCCTACAGCGACCGCGTGGAGCCCTTTTAGTCTCGGTTCCTCAGGCAACCGGGACTAAAAGTCTGGACCTTTAGTCCCGATTGTGTTGTCCCGGTTCCAGAACCGGGACTAAAAGCCCTCTGGAATCGGGACAGATGCCCTGTTTTCTACTAGTGTAGGTGGCCCGACGAGCCCGTCGGATACGAGTCAGGCAACTCGGGTCTTCACCTCCCTCGCCGCTCCAAGTCGTCAGTACCATGGGCGAGGCTCCAAGCCAGTGCGTCCCCCAACAGCTCGCCACTCCAAGTCAACTCGCGGAGGAGTAACGAGTTGCTCCACACTGGCACGTAGGGGGGCACACTGGCACAAGCATCGTCACTGCCATGGATGAGGCCCGCTCCTCCGGCGTCTGCGACTGCGCCATCCGCCGTCAATGTTCATGGAGCCGCGCCCTGCCGGCGAAGAAAGAAGCCGACTTCGCCGAGTATGATGAGGTGGTAGCCTACACGTTCACGGACGCCACCAACATCGAGGAAAAGTAGAACATGGAAAGTCATCGTTGCTTGGCTCCCAAGAAGGCCACCGCCGACACATCACCGGTGTCTTGCCCGCTCGTGGGCCACAGTCCCCCTCCCCCCACCCCACCCCCCACCCCACACCAAAAAAACAACCCTAGTCCATGCTTCACGGACGTGGAGGCCACCGTTCCCCTCAGACCGAAGCATATCCCTTCAGTGCCACTTCGATAAGTGGCGTTGACGAACAAAGAGAAGGAGGCTACTCTTCCCCTCTCCCTGAAACATATACCTCCCGGACTCCCGACATTCTAAGGAGTGGGCTACCGAACATGGGAAATACATGCCATAGGAGTGTAGGGCTGCAGAGGAGGTGGAGGAGGCAGGGCTTCATTTTCGGGGCTCATGGCCGGCCTGGGATGGGGAACGGACGCCGACGGCTATTTTAGTCTAGGTTAAAAGTTCACTATACTTAAAGTATGTGTACATATAATGAATTTGCTCCGATTTAGATGAAAATCATCTGATTTTATGTAGAAACCATTCAAGTATGACTGAATATTGTTCGGTTTGTTCGAGTTTGCATCCAATTTATGCATTTTCGTTAAAAATTCATTTGAAATGTAAACGGACATATATAGCTAGTTTTGAATAGCCGACTGCGCGCCGCATGCATGTTTGTGGACTGGCCTTCTATGCCCCGTGGACGGATGCAGGATGTAAATTTTGGATGTAAGCATTGCAGATGCTCTAACGCGAAAGTAGAAAGCAGGTAATGAAGGTGCCTTCGCCCGGAAGAGAAGACTGACGATCTTGACCATCAGGACGGCACCTCCCAACAAAACAATCTCTACGTGGGCACCTGCGATTGCTAGCCGGCCCCACGGCTGCGGACACGACGATGCGGATGACAAACCACGGCGTCTCTAGTCATCGGAGGCGCGCGATTAACAACACCGCGGCTGGCCGGCTCTGCGCTCCGGCACGCCTCGGTCCTAACGGAGGCCGCGTCGTTCAACCCTCACCTGTCCTTCTTCCACCTTCTCTAATTTGGTCACATTTGTTAACTCCCGTGGGGCGTGGGCTCCCAAGCCCTATAAAACCCCGGCCGGGGCCGCCGGCCAGCAGCACACACACCGCAGCGGTCAACACAAGGAACACTCTCACTCGCTTGCTCTTCCTCGTTGTCATCATGTTCGGGCACAAGAAGCACAACCAGCCTCCGCCGCCGCCGGCCGGCGCCGGCTACCCGACCGCGTCGCCGCCGATGATGCCGCAGCACGAGCCGACATTCAAGATCTTCTGCCGCGCCGACGAGGCCTACTGCCTGACCATCCGCCACGACGCCGTCGTCCTCGCCCCAACCAACCCCCGCGACGAGTACCAGGCACGTACACTCGTCATACGCTTAACTTGATCCCCATCCCAGTGAACGTACGTAGAAGTGACACTTTTGCATGGGTTTGGCCGCAGCACTGGTACAAGGACATGAGACACAGCACGCGGGTGAGCGACGCGGAGGGCCACCCGGCGTTCGCGCTGGTGAACAAGGCCACCGGGCTCGCCGTGAAGCACTCGCTCGGCCAGTCCCACCCCGTCAAGCTCATCCCCTACAACCCGGAGTACCTGGACGAGTCGGTGCTGTGGACGGAGAGCAACGACGTGGGCAAGGGCTTCCGCTGCATCCGCATGGTCAACAACCTCAACCTCAGCTTCGACGCCCTCCACGGCGACAAGTCCCACGGCGGGGTGCACGATGGCACCGGCATCGTGCTCTGGGAGTACTGCAAGGGAGAGAACCAGAGCTGGAAGATCCTGCCCTGGGGCGCCGAAGGTGGCGGGTACGGGTACGGGTACGGCGGCGGCTCGTCCGGCGGCCAGGATGCCTACGCGCCTCCGCCTGCGTATGGGGGAGGCTACGGTCCCCCGCCCGCCGGCGCGGAGGCCTACCCGCCGCCGCATGCCCATGGAGCAGAGGCGTACGCGCCGCCGGGCGCCGGGTACGGGTACGGCAACCTGCACCGCGCTCTGGCGTCCGAGTCCACCGTGCGCGTCCTGTGCAGCGCCGGCGAGGACTACAGCCTCACCGTGAGGAACGGCACCGTGTGCCTCGCGCCCACCAACCCCAGAGACGAGTTCCAGGTGAAACCAATTTAATGAATGCACACACTAGTTCTTCCATCCGAATCAATCCATCCAATACGATCTTACTAACTTTCATCTCTGTTAATTTTATGTGCGTGACAAAACGAAATGTAGCACTGGGTGAAGGACATGAGGTACAGCACCAAGATCAAGGACGAGGAGGGCTACCCTGCGTTCGCCCTGGTGAACAAGATCACCGGCGAAGCCATCAAGCACTCCCTCGGGCAGAGCCACCCTGTAAGCCTCAAAAACTAAGCCACCATGCAACCTGGAATATTACTAATACAAACATAGTGCTTGTCATCTTGTGACTGTGACGTTAATACATGCATGTCCATCTTAAATTCAAGTTAATTAGCCGGTCAATGCAGCGGTTGGCACGTGCCTATCTACGTTTGCGATTTCCATGTTGGCGTCACACGACGTGAACCTATTTTCCACACCCGCTCTCGTACGTTTCGAGACGTTCACAACACGTAGGTGATGTGTGTGAGTGCGACATGTGGGTGCAGGTGAAGCTTGTGGGTTACAACCCGGAGTACATGGACGAGTCGGTGCTGTGGACGGAGAGCAGGGACGTGGGCAAGGGGTTCCGCTGCATCCGCATGGTGAACAACATCTACCTCAACTTCGACGCGCTCCACGGCGACAAGGACCACGGCGGCGTCCACGACGGCACCGAGGTCGTGCTCTGGGAGTGGTGCAAGGGCGACAACCAGCGCTGGAAGATCGTCCCCTGGTGTAAGCTACACACACTGCTCTCCTCCATCCCTCAGATCATTACACTTCTTACGTACCTACTTAATCTACCCACTGATCACCACCGCTTGCTCGCCTTTCTCATGCAGAGAGTGTACCTTGATGCCATCCGGTTCATGTCGTGTCCGGACGCACTTCTGCGCCTTCAGTAGAGAGAATAAACCCGGTCTGCAGCGACGATCTCAATGTCAGTGTGCCTGCTTGATCCAGACCGGATCGCTTCTTTGTCTGAGAAAACATTCAGGATGTTGATGAGCTGCAGGGCGGTCTAGCTAGCTATCTTCTGAGTTTGGTGCGGATCGCTACGTTGATCCATGCGAATGTGTCTTCCCCCGTCTGTCTATTTGAGAGTTTAGTTCGTTTGCATCTGGCAGCTTTCGAAAGAATAACAAGTATGAATGTACATTTATAAATGTTTGATGAACAAATATACGCCTGCATAAGCCACTGTCATGCATTATTGTTCTGCTTTTTTTCTCGTTGGTGTGGTTGGCACCGGGGCTCACAAGTTGCCAGTTGTGGACTTGTGGTCACAGCAGCTATACCTAGTACGTAATCTATGACTAAGCGAAGAAATTGAGGTTTACATTACAGAATTGATGACACTGACACTCGGTGAGACTGAAGAACTTCTTTTAAAAAAAGAGCTTCTAGATTGCCAGGTCATGCCGCCCAACACATTATTTTTTTTCGATAAGGGACGCTTTATTATTTAAAAGGTTTAAAAAAACATATCGGTCTAATTCTTAACGCCTAAGCATCATCACTCCGTGTTATTCTGGTGCTGTCAATTCAAGGAGGGGTTTAGAATGGAGCGTTTTGGTTCAACGTACTACTAGAAAACAACGAAATTGCCGCCACTAGACGATACAACCTGACCAACTATCACTATTCAACGTCTCTAAAAATCTCTGTGATCACCCATACACAAAAATCTCTGTAATAATTAAACCAAAAAAACTGTTTAATAATGATTTTCGTAAGATAAATCGTATCTATTTTTTAGAATTATAAATCATAGACTTTACTGGACCAATATGGGCCTGTTATAAGTTTGGGCCTCCACAAACCTAGTAACAGCCCAACTAGTGCCAAAGCATCATTTCTAAGAGAGTAAAAAAGCATCAGTCCCTCTCTCTCTCTCTCTCTCTCTCTCTATGTTGGCCGAAGAACCAGTGTGTGTGTCTATCGTATACCGCCGTGTTTTATTTACTTTTTACTGTCGGTGTCAAGAACTGATCTTGGCCGGCCCACGTCGTGGATGCCTTGTCGCAGTCGTGACACGGACACACGGACACGTTTTCAACTGATCCTTCCACGGGTGGATGTGCACATATTGGCAGGCCGGCTCCATCACACCAGCCAAGCTCCGCCAACAGATTAGAAGAGTACGCAGCACTTTTAAATCGGTCAAGGAAGTGGTTGGTTCACTTCACCAAGTCACGCAGTACTAGTAGCAAGTAGCCAAAACCCTGGAAACAAACAAGGTCGATACAACAGGCTAAAAGCTCACATGAGTTGTACGCTTCCCTGACCCCAAAATGAAGCTGTGCCTTTTCCCAACAATAGCAGGGCAGCGCACACATGGCCACGCACGCGAGCAGTGGCCGACCGTTGAGTTCACCTCCCGTTTTACTCGCACCAAGACAAAAGCTTGCCTCAAAAACTTGATATTGATACTAGTGCACGGCAGGTTCACCCACCTCACCTGCACGGCTGCACCAGCCGAACGTTGATCTCGGGGGACAACTTTCGCGCTGCCTACACGGAGGAACACCCCGGATGTTTCGAGAACCCAAGAAGGTTCAGGGTCGAGACAACCAGCAAGGACGCGCTCGTTGGACTTGGAGTGAAGGAAACCAAGCGTGTTTGTGCGACGACAGGTTCAGTTTTTTTGCTCTGTAAAGGTGAAACTTTTGTCATTCCCGTTGAGCAGTTGATAAAAATGGGTTCACGAGGTTGGAGGAAAAATGCGACAGGTGCGGTTTTGTACGCGGGGTACGCATGATGCAGTGCATGCACCATGGTTTCTGCCAGAAGATTGGATGGTAGTTTTACCAACTCCGTTTACAAGAGGGGGAGTCGACCGGTCGACCGTCGCCTTCGGCATGTGAACTTCTTTCGTGTTCTGCTTGCCATTTCCACGATAGCTTGGTCCACGCAAGTGGGGCACGTCGATCAAGATTCGAGAGTCGAGACATCACCGAACGGAATAGAAACAGATGCAAAAGAAACATTCGGCCATGATCACAAAGCGAAGCGCCGGCTGCATTGCTAGTTGTCAAGTGTACTGGAGCTGAGGAAGAACTTGGAATCCCACCTTGTTTTGTGGGGGAATCACGCAGCGTCGGGTGCACGCTTCCGAGCAAGGCCGTTCGTGGCCAAAAGATGCTTCGGTTTCGCACCTTCTTTTTCAACTCTGAAATACAGCGCGCGTATTTCCGTTTGAAAAATATATGGCGACTCGGCGATCCGCCGCGCGCTACGAAGCGTTTTTCCTTTCCCCCTCCACTTGGCGTGAAACCCCAGGAGGAAATTTAGATTTCGATCTTTAGTCACCAATGGTGAGACGATGGTTCCATCGGCATGGAATAAATCATCCCCATTCCCTCCTCGTTACAATGGTGCTTCTTGGAACGCATTTGATTGCTCGCATTACCCTCAGTCAGGTGTGCGGGAGAAGAAATCAGTCCTTTGGTTGGTTGGCCCGCATCAAATAATTGATCCGCACGAAACTCATAGCAGTGCTCAGCCGGGTCCGCTAGGAACGACCGAATCAGCAGTTTTCAACGAGCTAGACTCAGTGATGCAGGGGGAGGGGAATGCCGCGCTAGGTGGCTGCGGGCAGGGAGATGGCGGGAGCGATGGCGCGTCTCCGAAAAAGCGACGAGATGAATTCGAGTCACCGCGCACGATTCGGTCGCCCTATATAGCGAAGGTGGCCGACGCGGTAAAACTCACATCACCATTTTCCCCCTCTCGAGCATTCCCTCCTATGTCGGTCCACCTCGACGACGAGGTAAGCGACACAACTACTCTGGCGACTGGTTGACTACGATGGCTGATCGACTCCTCCTCTTCTCCGACGTGCCAGGCAGCTCCTCAGCAGCTCCTCCAATGGCGTCTGTAAGTTCAATCACCCCCTCCCCTCTACTAGTTCTAGCGTTGATCTGTCGATGTGGTGGGGTTAGATCTTTCGATGTGTTCGATTGTGATGTTGTAGTAGCTAGTTGGGATGGATTTGAAGCATGCTAGGGGTTGTTTCCGTGATTGCTTGCATTCATAGGTATTGGTCATGGATGGATTGGTAGGATACTTAGATGTGTGGTATGCTAGTGTGCAAGTGTTGAAGTAGATCATCCATATTCGTCCATGATTAGTGGTGTGTTCTGTTGTGTTGACGCGTGGTATGCTTTGCTGGATTTGGTACCGTTGTTTCGAACTAGATCATCCATATGTGCATGTGTTACTTTTAGTTCGATTTGTCCATGTTTACTGCTAGTTCATAATGTTCATGTGTACTGTGTTATGTTGTCGATAACGCTTATGTTTGTAGGAGATAAGCACGCAAGAGTTTAGTCTGGCCCTCGTTACGTCCAAGATCCAGTTTCCGGCGTCCTACACCAAGGACTCCCAGCCTAAAATCGACCACATGCCTCTTGATTTAGAGGTTTTTGAGGTGTCACCTATGGTTCCTCCATTCGTGCTGCCTCGGCCCAATGTTGTATCTCATGTTGCTGCTCGAAAGGAAGCGGCTATTGGGGAACTTCGCATGGAAATAAAAAAATTCCCATGCACACGCAGATCTATCCATGGTGATGAGCATCTACGAGAGGGAGAGTGGATCTACGTACCCTTGTAGATCGCTAAGCAGGAAGCGTTAAGAAACGCGGTTGGTGTAGTCGAACATCTTCGCGATCCAAATCGCCGAGCGTCCCGCGATCACATCACGATCCGTCCCGCGAACTCATCACGATCCGTCCCGCGATCTCATCACGATCCGTCCTGCGAACTCATCACGAATCATCCCGTGAACTCATCACGATCCGTCCCGCGATCTTGATCACGGTCCTTCCGATCTAGCGCTGAATGGACGTCACCTTCGCGTTCAGCACACGTGCAACTTGATGACGATCTCCACTGTCTTGATCCAGCAAGAGGAAGTGGAGAGGAAGAAGAGTTCACCGGCAGCGTGACGGCGCTCCGGCGATGGTGGTGGAGCAATTCCGGCAGGGCTTCGCCTAAGCACTGTGGAAATCCGATCTAGAGGAGCACCGGTGAAACGGGTAGCACGTGGCCGTAAAATCTCGTGCAAAACACCCAATACCACCAGTATATATAGGAGGGATGGAGGAGGAGGGCTGGCGCAAGGCCAAGGCCCCATAGGAGTCGGCCGAACCTATTAGGATTGGAGGAGACTCTCCTCCAATCCTAGTAGGACTAGGATTCCTCCCTTTTTTCCCCTTTTCCACCTTTTCCTATTGGGTTTTCTTCTCCAGCCACATGGGCCTTGTGTGGGAGTTCCCACCAGCCCACTAAGGGCTGATATTCACTCTCCCACAGCCCATGAAGCCTCTTGGGTCGAAATACCCCTCTCGGAGGTCTCTCGGTACACTACCGGCACTCCCGGTACACTACCGATGAGGCCGAAACTTTTTCAGCGACCAAAATAGGACTTCCTATATATGAATCTTTACCTCCGGAGCAGTCCGGAGCTCCTCGTGACGTCCGGGATCTCATCCGAGACTCCGAACAACCTTAGGTCACCACCATACATAACTATATACTATCGAAACGTCACCAAACCTTAAGTGTGTAGACCCTGCGGGTTCGAAAACTATGTAGACATGACCGAGACACCTCTACGGTCAATAACCAATAGCGGGACCTGGATGTCAATATTGGTTCCTACATATTCTACGAAGATCTTTATCGGTCGAACCTCTATGTCAAGGATTCAGTTAATCCCGTATGATGTTCCCTTTGTTCTTCGGTATGTAAGTTACCCGGGATTCGATCGTCGGTATCTCCATACCTAGTTCAACCTCGTTACCGGCAAGTCTCTTTACTCGTTCCGTAATACAAGATCCCGTGACTAACACTTAGTCACATTGCTTGCAAGGCTTGTTGTGATGTTGTATTACTGAGTGGGCCCTAAGATACCTCTCCGTCACACAGAGTAACAAATCCCAGTCTTGATCCATGCCAACTCAACAGACACCCTCGGGGATACCTGTAGAGTACCTTTATAGTCACCCAGTTACGTTGCGACGTTTGATACACACAAGGCACTCCTCCGGTGTTAGTGAGTTGCATGATCTTATGGTCATAGGAACATATACTTGGCATGCAGAAAACAGTAGCAATAAACTGACATGATCATATGCTACGTTTGTAGTTTGGGTCTTGTCCATCACACCATTCTCCTAATGATGTGATCCCATTATCAAATGACATCTCATGTCCATGGCTAGGAAACCTTAACCATCTTTGATCAATGAGCTAGTCCATTAGAGGCATACTAGGGACATGGTTTTGTCTATGTATCCACACATGCATCTAAGTCTCCGATAAATACAATTATAGCATGGATAATAAACGATTATCATGAACAAGGAAATATGATAATAACTAATTTATTATTGCCTCTAGGGCATATTTTCAACAGCGGCAAAGGAGAAGAAGGATGGCAGGAGATGCAGCATGAAATGGCAGTTGTTCCTCTCCACTTTCATGCTTAACAAGATGTGTGAGATCATAGCTAGTGGACCGAGGACTGACAAGGGCTTCAAGGAGGTGGACTTGAACGCTATAGCAAAGTGAGTGTTCGAGTTTTGTGGACAGGAGGTCACCTCGACCCAAGTCTACAATCACTTGAGGAAGTGAAGAACGAAGTGGATCATCTCCTCCAAGCTGAGAGACCTGAGTGGTGCTTCATGGGATGGGGAGACCTGCACGATCCCGTTGGAGGTAGAGGACTACCAAGGCCACATCACGGTTAGCTCACAAACCATGCCATTCTAACTAATCAATTGTTTAAGCATATGAACCAATGCCATACTAACTAACCACTATGTCCTATTTCTTTCTTAGGCTGACCCCAGGGATGTAGAGTTCCTCAACACACATATCCAGAACTATCATCAGATGAGGCAGATCTTCTCCTTCAGGCTCACAACCGGCAAGCATGCCATGGGCTCTGGTGAGCCACTGGGCTCGCCGATGCCCGAGTATCCAGATACCCACGAGTCGGACACCATCAACATTGATGCTTTTGAGAAGGATGGTGAGCACGTTCCAGCGATTTATAGGAAGAGGAAGCGGGCAGGCTTCATGGAGGAGGAGTTGAACGTCTTCAGCAACATGACTCAGGCAATGAAGGATGTGGCCACCGCCATCAGGGAGTGCAAGACGATCGACGTCCACCCTGAGCAATACAACGTCGTCATGCAACAAGGTGGCTTCATCCCAGAGGCTCTCATGGTGGCTCTCAGCCACCTGCTGGACAACAAAGCTCAGGGTGCTCTGAGGCTGGGCAAGCACTACTACTAGTGTTGGTTTTGCTGGTGGCGATGACATGCATGATCCTCGAAGGCAATGGCGATGGCGTCAAGGACGACGATTGCGACATATATTTTGTGTAGTTAGGGCTTGAAAACAATCTTATGTTTTGTATATTTTGGTGAGGTGGTATGTACTAGCCCCTCACGGTGATCACGAACTTGCTATGTGGTGGTAGGATGACACCAAAGTAGTGGTAGGTTGAACTTGCTATGTGGTATGATCATGCATGGTTACTAATGTTCTTATGCTCTGTTGCTATAGTGCTTCATTGCTTGCTCGGTGCTTCATTTCTTGTGGTTTGTGTGTTTCAATGCTTGTTGCTTCAACTTATTGCTCATTTGCCCGGCTAGGGAGAGTGGTATGTGGTTTTCAAAGGGAGGGTTTCATGGGTTTGCGCTTCATGGGAAGCTTGCAACCAACA
This sequence comes from Hordeum marinum, assembly GCA_022496015.1. NCBI lineage: Eukaryota > Viridiplantae > Streptophyta > Magnoliopsida > Poales > Poaceae > Hordeum > Hordeum marinum. Next base: position 61,866,169 of record CM039673.1, on the reverse strand, counting down.
AGTTTTAGGGTACAACAACTGCAAACAATAAAGGGTTTAAAACTAGGCAGACGGCAGAAGATGCTTACTCCAAGTATGTGCGAGAGCTGGCATGCAACAAGGTTGAGGTTGCCAAGGTGGATCCTTAGTTTGGGTTGAAAAACTTCATCATCTTCGTCAAGTTCATCACCATAACAATGTTGTGGCGTTGGTGTGCTCGGTGTGATCATGTGTAAGGTGTAGTAGTATTAGGTAAGCTCGCTAAGTAGGATACAAGGTGAGCATAACTCTATGCTCATATGTAGCTAAACAACATGCACTTGTCTGACCACATACAATGCGAGCAATCAAACACGATGCGTAGAGGTGTTGCTACGATGCAAGGAAAGGATATGCAGGCAACCAATCAACATGCAAATATTGGTTTTTTGCGTGCATATGCTCAGCTAGGCCCAACTGGGATAAGTATGTAAAATGCCAAATAACGATGCGAACAACCAAGCGCGTCCTTGGTACCATTAGGAGGCATGTGGACTATGGAGGATGGTATGTCCTTAGATCTGGTTCTCTGGGTTGGGGTTTTTCTTCAGCATGTTTGTTTTACATGTGATGAATATGTGTCTTGATCCTCCAGTTCTAGTTCTGGCTAAAACAGATTCACAAGCTTCATTCTTGTGGTGGAGCTTGTGAGAGCTTTGTGTTCCAGGAATCCATCTTGTCGTGTTTTCTTCTCGAGAGCATCGATCTGCTACACAAATTGCGGTTGTCAGCATCTTCTAGTTTGAATCAACGACTTTCAGATCGTTGCTTCTACAAACTCCAAAGTTTTAGTAAGTTTGCTCATCTGAGATAGAGTCTCATAGACGACAACAAGTTTTGCTCATGGCGTGACGTCTGTAGATGCAGGAGAAATAGTACTCTAGCACCCCAAGAGTTTGGATGTATCTTCCAAATAAATGTGTTTTTGTAAGAATATGTAAAACTATATATGACATATGTTTTTCTAAAAGAATGTTGTCGAGCTAAATTTGGTAGATCCCTCGGTAGGGTATCGGGGTGACGATTAGATCATAGGAAAAACATAAGACGAGTTGCTCAAGCCTCCTAAAAGAGGTAAAACTCTATTCTTGCTTTGCGTATATTGCGATTGCTGAGTAAAATATAGTTATAAAACGAAAGACTATATGATGATCTATCGACTAACTCGGCCCCGTCTTATAAAACACTGATACCTTTAGAGTCACACAATCTAATTGACAGCATCGCTGGAGGAGAGTCCTCAACGGTCATGGCTTCTTTGTCTTGGATGGCAGGCCTTACGTACAGAGTCTTCACTTACTAGGCCCACGAGCCAAACTGATAGCCCAATGCGGAACCGATCGAGGGGGCCTCGGTCCAGTCTACTTGAGCCGACAACCGACAAGGTGGGACAAACCCTACCGTAACGCCATCAAACACTATGAATAGTTAGCAAATAAATGGCCAAAATAATCTAAGAAAATAACAAAATATTTATTCTTTGCTTATAGGGATACTTTTTTTTTGAGGAAATGCTTACAGGGATACTTAGCCTCTAAGGAGTTTGCTAGATTTTCTTAAAAACATGATGATTATACTAGAAGAAAACACTGCTAGGATGAGACCATGGATGAATTACAAAATACAAGAAAACATTAATTGTACTCCATTAATCCAATTTGCACTGCTGGCATTGCGTATTTGCATGCATACAGCTATGCGAAGTTAATGCCGAGGAAAACGTTTTTTTTTCGAGGAAAATGCCGAGGAAAACGTTGGAGTTGGTAAATCAACCAGCACCTTCCAGTACATTCACACCAAACGGCTAGTATGTTGCCAGGCAATGCCAAGTGTCAGCCGAAGCCTGATGCTGGAGTGCTACTTGCTGCAGGGCCAAAATAAATCCAAGAACAGAGCCAAATATTTAGTCTTTAATTAGTAGGATACTTAGCCTCTAAGGATGATCGTGTATACAACTAGTACTACTATAGTACTACTAGAAGAAGACACTGCTAGGATTAAACAACGGATGGATTGCAAAATACAAAAAATAAAATTAAAAATCAACTGTACTCAACTAGTGGTAATAGTACTAAATTTATATTGGTATATGCTGCTGGCATTTTTGGCCATTGCATATATTTGCATGCATACAGCTAACGCTGAGGGAAACTTTATATTGGCACTTTGGCAGCAAACGGCTACTAATGCTGTTAATCGGACCAAAATCTTGCTAATCGAACCAAAATCTTCCGGTACCGTAGTACATTCACGCCAAACGGCTAGTGCTGTACTGCCAGCGAGCGCGCGATCGTATCCGGAATTTACTTTTTACCATTTATTCGAGGCCGCTGGAGATTTGCTCCAAAGATTTTCAAGATTTTACAGCGCGTGATGAGTGGCGACTCCGGGTTGCTCTGCTCTCCGGGCTATATAATGGCGCCATGGGGCAGTGCTCTCTCCTCACTCACACAGCTCCAACCAATCTAGTCGATCGCACACGCTCTCCTCGCCTCGCCGCCAAGATGTTCGGGTTCGGGCACCACAAGGACCAGGCGCCGGCGTCGTCGGGCCCCAACCAGATCTTCAAGATCTACTGCCGGGCCTCCGAGGACTACTGCCTCGCCGTCCGCGACGGCGAGGTCGTGCTCGCCCCCGTCAACCCCAAGGACGAGACCCAGCACTGGCTCAAGGACATGCGCTTCAGCACCACCGTCAAGGACGAGGAGGGCATGCCGGCCTTCGCGCTCGTCAACAAGGCCACCGGCCTCGCCGTCAAGCACTCCATCGGCCAGTCCCACCCCGTAAGTCCTCCGTTCCATCTTCCATCTGATCAGATCAGCCATCTTCGCCTTCTTCGGCTCGATTGATGATCTCGAGTTCTTGACATGCGCGTGTACGGATGGATGGTGGATTGATCGCAGGTGAAGCTGGTGCCGTTCAACCCGGCGTACGAGGACGCGTCGGTGCTGTGGACGGAGAGCAAGGACGTGGGCAAGGGCTTCCGCTGCGTCCGCATGGTCAACAACACCCGCCTCGGCTTCGACGCCCTCAACGGCGACAAGGACCATGGCGGCGTGCACGACGGCACCACCGTCGTGCTCTGGGAGTGGTGCAAGGGGGACAACCAGTGCTGGAAGATCTGGCCGTGGGCCGAGGCGCACGCCGCCGTCGAGTCCGGCGCCACCGTGGGCAACAACCCCCACGCCATGGGCGGCGGCCCCCCCGTGCACGCCGTGCGCGTCTTCTGCAAGGCCGGCGAGGACTACAGCCTCACCGCCCGCAACGGCACCGTCTGCCTCGCCCCCACCAACCCCAGGGACGACTACCAGGTCAATTCTCATGCTACTTGACCAAATTAAACTGCATCTTTTTACCTGTCGTGTGGCAATCTCTCAGAAATTACTGGATCTTTGTGCAGCACTGGATCAAGGACATGAGGCACAGCAACAAGATCAGGGACGAGGAAGGGTACCCTGCGTTCGCGCTGGTGAATAAGGTCACCGGCGAATGCATCAAGCACTCCACCGGCCAGGGCCACCCCGTAAGCAAACACACACACACAACACACAAAGTTTGTGCATGATTTCTGGCAAGAATCTGGCAGCAGTTCTGACCAAGATCTTGTGTGATGGTGGATTGCAGGTGAAGCTGGTGCCGTACAACCCGGCGTACCAGGACGAGTCGGTGCTGTGGACGGAGAGCCGCGACGTGGGCAAGAACTTCCGCTGCTTGCGCATGGTGAACAACATCTACCTCAACTTCGACGCCTTCCACGGCGACAAGGCCCACGGCGGCGTCCACGACGGCACCGAGGTCGTGCTCTGGAAGTGGTGCGAGGGCGACAACCAGCGCTGGAAGATCCTCCCCTGGTGTAAGTGCAGTGCTGCTCCGTACTTCAATCTGATGGTAAATCTTGCCTGCATCTGTGTTCTGACGAGTGAAATTGTTGCTTCTTGCGTGTGCAGAGATGAGGTGCCAGGAGAGCTGCCGCATTGCCATCGACACATCGCCATGGATTATAGTCCGGGGACAAGCCCCTCGAGTCGTCGTAGTCGTCGTCCGTCCGTCCGTCCGTCCGTCCGTCGTCGTAGTCCCCTGCTGCTGCTAGCGAATAATGTTGCTGTGTCCAAATAAAACCGTGTGCGATGTGTGGCAATGGTGTCCGTGTGTGATTGAGTCGGCGTTTCTGCGAGGAAGAAAGAGGGTGTTGGAGAGAGTGGTGAGGGACCATGATTCTGAAGTCTGAACTTTGATGTAACTCGTCCGTGTTTTCTTGTTACTGGGCCCTGTACTGTGCTACTCTGTGACCTGCATTGTCTCTATTTCTCTTCGATCTAATCAATGGGCTCACCAATCTTCCACCCTCCTCGTACGTCTGTTGTCCCCGTTGGGCCCTTGGTTGTTGGTCATCAGCTTTTGCCATGCCCAATTTCTCAGATCAAATAGATTTTGCCACTCGGCTGATCCCTTAGTTTCTGCAATGATATATTTCTTCTTCGTCAATCGTCGTTGTTGTGATGGTGCGACTGAAGATAAAGTCCATTGTGTGAGAACGACCGATCACCTTATGGTCTTTGTGCAAACATGTGGTCGTGGTCACCAACTCTCTCAAAGTCTTTCGGGGGGAAATGTATGGTTAGTCGTCATCGGAAATCTCGCTACCAAGTCCTTATAAATATTACAATGGGGTGAAATTAAGGATATCTTTTATAACACAATCGATGCCTTCAATTATAATTTGGTCACACAATTTTGACCGGATCAACAATTTTTCAATAAGCTTTTTTATGTAATTCTTCTAATTCTATGCTCCTTAATTTTAGAGATTTTTGATTGGATTTAGGGTATTTGATTTAGGATTTGGTTCTTGATTTCGATTGTGTCAACGATTTTCAAATCAATCAGAAGCAACCGACTTATAAGATGGGGTTTAATTGGATCTATGCCACTACAACTTTCAGGAGTTGGAAAAATGCCATTACAATTTTGCACATTGGAAAAATGTCCTTAAAAATGCCAACACGCTGTTGGTCTTTGAACTCTCTGGAGATGTGCAGATTAGTCACTCTTCTTTCCAAATGTGATGAACTGGCCACTGGAGTCCAAAGTATCAGCAAAGCAATCACTTTCCTGTTCCCGGGCGTAACAGCCTCCTACGTGGCCTACTGACTAGGCTATGTGCCCTGGGAGGCACTGAAATATTTTGCAGAAAACACCCCCTTGCATTAGAATTTCATTGCAACCCGTTGCCCCCTCCGTGTCTCGTGCTGCAGCCTGCAACATGCAGAGCATCGATTGTGGCGGCACGGCCGATGCCGGCTGCGGCGCAGGAGGCCAGTGTGGTGGCGACGTCGTTGGTGGTGGTGGCGCCATTGGTGGCGGCGGCGACGATGAGCCCTGGGGCGCCGATGTCGTAGATGACTGGAAGGATGCGACCGATGGAGTCAGAGACGGTGTAGGCAGAGCCATGCAAAGTGGTGGTGACCAGGCCGGCGGCGCCGGAGAAGAAGCTTCTTCGGCCAATGCAAATCTCCCTAGTCGTCGATTTCCTTGGCACGAACCTCCCGATTATGGTAAGCCACGAGCGCCTGTTCAAGTTGGGGATTATGTCCTAGGTTTTCTCACCGGGTTAAAAAATTGGTGATTTTTGTACTTTGATGTTGGATTAATTCTCACGAAGTAGTAGTTAGGTGCTTTGGAAATGATTGATTGTTTCGAATTTGAAGAAATTTGGGAAGATTAAAGGGCAGACACCAAGAACAAGATTTGCTAGAGAATAGTAACAACAAAGTCTGTACTTGAGAGCATGAGGCCCAAAGTGATGGTTCTGACCAATTTGTGTGCAATGCAGGTGATGGTTCTGATCAATTTAGTGTGGAAATTCACCATAGAGGATGGTTTTGTGGTGTGCACATTAATCATAGCTACATGGAAGAACATGTTGACATTTTTTATGGTTGCGAAAGAAAAACATTTTGTTGTGCTTTATTGGACTGGATGGTGAAGAAGTTAGGATATGCAACACCTAAAAATGGTTTTGCAATGTATTGGTGCATCCCTAGAAAAAATATCACTGATGGTTTGCAAGTAGTAAACCTAGAAATGCATGCTAAGGTTATGGCGGCAGCTAGTGAGCGGGAGAAAGTCTTGGTTTTATTTGTTGATCACGACAATGTGTTGGAGAAGCATCTTTGGGATGATGTCCTATTGCAACCGGTTAAGCTACCTGAAGTTATCAGTCCAGTGAAGAACAACTATGTGCATGAGCAGAAGTGTTGGCCATCAGATCATAAGTTGCCCACTTTTGAAGAGCACCTGTTTAACATGTATACTGATGCAGAAGATGTAGTGCAAGGTGATAAGGCAACTACTGTTAGAAGAAACATATTTGCACAAAAGTTAGATGCCACGACAGAGGAGTTCAATGTTGCTGCTTATGATGAGGAATGTTTTCCTAAAGAAGATGACAGTGAGGAGGAGGAATACTATGGTGAATCAGAGACCAGTTCTGATTCAAATTTTGTAGATCCAGATTATGACTTTGAGGAAGGTGATGATTCACTATTTGATACAAATGTTGATCATGGGGTGAAGGAAGAACTAGTTGCTGAAAAGAAGAAAGGGAAAAAGTGTCAGATGTAGGAGTACAAGATCCTGATGTGGTACATATGGATGATTTAGAGTTACCAAAGTCAGAATCATCATTGAAGTTTAATTTCAAGTCCTTCAACCCACTAACAGACATGGAGAACCCCAAATTTGAACTTGGGATGACATTTTCCAATCCAGCGGAACTGAGAAAGGCATCGTCAAATCACATTGTCAAAAATAGAGTGAAAGTGAAGAAAACAAGGAACAATGCAAAAAGGCTAGAAGCCGAATGTGTTAACGACTGCCCATGGAAAATGATTGATGTTAAAGACTCAAGATCTGGGTGTTTTCTGATGAAAACACTAATTGATGTGCACACCTGTGAAAAGGTATGGCAAGTGAAACAAATGGCAGCTACTTTGCTAGCAGATAAGTATCTTGAGGAGTTCAGGGATGTGCACACCTGTGAAAAGGTATGGAAAGTGAAAGAAATGACATCTACTTTGTTTGTACACTACATATTTCTTTTCATTACTTCCATATGTTCTCACTGCAGGCCCCACAAATCCAGATTGAAGAAGATGTTCCATTCCCCATAGAGTCTGCCTTTGTTGCTGCTCGTAGATCTTCCATACCAACAGCCAGGGTGACAACAGCAACAAGAGAAGGAGTAGCAATACTCAGAGGGAGGGGGAGAAACAGATCTGGAAGAAGGAGAGGTGTTGTTGCTGCCGTTGCTGCTTCAACTCTTGCTGCTAGCACTAGCACAACAAGAGGAAGATCAACAAGACTTGCTGCAAGAGGAAGAGGTGCAAGAGGAAGAGGAACATGGTCTGCTGCAAGAGGAAGAGGAACTGGGTCTGCTGCAAGAGTAAGAGGAGCAGGTGCAAGAGGCTGGGAGCACTTGCTATTTGGTGATGGACATAGGCAGGACAATGATCCTTCTCAGATCAACAACAGTCACAATGCACCATTTGACATGTCACAACAGTAGATCATTTGATGCGTTGTCAAGAGAGTGAACTAGTCTTTTGTGTTGTTAGTTTGTCTGATACATGAAATGATCAGTTGATCTCATATATTTTGTTATGGCCATGAAAACAACTAGTCTTTTGTGTTCGTAAGTTATGGTTGTGTAGATCATGAAACAGACATGATTGTGCAAGAGCAGAGCACTAGTTGTTTCCATGTTCAAATGGAGTTACTGTCCACATAACTCAAGTGTTTTTGTGTGTGTTATGATTTGTCTATGAAGTATATACATGTACTATTTATTTCCAATGAGCACAAAGACATCAAGTATAGAGATCTCTCAAGTATATCTGTATATATGTACTATTTATTTCCAGGAGAGAGCAGAAAGACAGCTAGCATATATGTACTGTTTATTTCCAAAAGAAGAGAGCAGAAAGACATCATATATGTACTCTTTATTTCTAGAGAGCAAAAAGAGATCTCAAGTATATACATGTACTGTTTACAACACAAGCCGTGTTTCACTACCATAATAATCTCCAACTAAAATGCAACTTAGCCAAATCCACTTACATCACACACTAGTAGAAAATGGACCTTTTGTCCATAGCATTAGTCCCGGTTAGGTTTTAAACCGACACTAATGAGACCATTAGTCCCGGTTCGGGACGGGCATCATTAGTCCCGGTTCGTGCCACGAACCGGGACTAAAGGGGTTCACGCTTTAGTCCTGGTTGATGTCTCCAACCGGGACTAAAGGTTAGACCTTTAGTCCCAGTTGGAGACACCAACCCGGACTAAAGGGGTTCTAAAAGTTTTTGTTTTAAATTGTGTATATCTTTTAGGATATTTGATGTTATTGAGTGATTCTTTTTGCATTAGACTCAAAATTTTGTCTAGATTATTTTTGTACCATTAGTTTTCAAATTTGAATGGTTTAAATATGAATTTTTTCAAATTAGCTTCAAACCCTAGATTGTGAATAATTTGAGTTTAAAAATAGCTCGTCCTGTTTGGATATGGTCTAGTTTATACACGAAGTGCATCCAGTTTTAGCCGTAACCCTCTCAACTTTTTAGCACCAGCTATGTGGGTGAAATGATGATACCATGCCAAGTTTCAACCTTTTCAGAGTTCATTTGTAGTGATTTTAAATTTCAGGGTCATTTAGCTCAAAGAAAATTGAATGCATGAAAATTAGCAAATGAAGTTAGAAAGGGTTGAACTTTGAGGATGTGGCTTTGAATTGTGCATATTCAATGCACAAAAAGTCTAGAGTTGAAATAATTTTAAAAAAAATGAAATGCCTTTGTAACATATGGGTTTTCATTTGAAACCTTGATACTCCGAAAGAGATGGTCCAGTTTGTACATGAAGTGCATCCAGTTTTTGCCGTAACCTTCTCAACTTTTTAGCACCAGCTATGTGGGTGAAATGATGATACCATGCCAAGTTTCAACCTTTTCAGAGTTCATTTGTGGTGATTTTCAATTTTAGGGTCATTTAGCTCAAAATAATAATTGAATGCATGAAAATTAGCAAATGAAGTTAGAAAGGCTTGAACTTTGAGGATGTGGCTTTGAATTGTGCATATTAAATGCACAAAAATTATGGAGTTGAAATAAGTTAAAAAATGAAATGCCTTTGTAACATATGGGTTTTCGTCCAAAACCTTGGTACTTCGAAGGAGATGGTCCAGTTTGTACACGAAGTGCATCCAATTTTTGCCGTAACCCTCTCAACCTTTTAACACAATCTATGTGGGTGAAATGATGATACCATGCCAAGTTTCAACCTTTTCAGAGTTCATTTGTAGTGATTTTCAATTTCAGGGCCATTTAGCTCAAAAAATAATAATTGAATGCATGAAAATTAGCAAATGAAGTTAGAAAGGCTTGAACTTTGAGGATGTGGCTTTTAATGGTGCATATTGAATGCACAAAAAGTCTGGAGTTGAAATAAGTTAAAAAAATGAAATGCCTTGGTAACATATGGGTTTTCGTCCGAAACCTTGATACTTCGAAGAAGATGGTCCAGTTTGTACACGAAGTGCATCCAGTTTTTGCCGTAACCCTCTCAACTTTTTAGCACAAGCTATGTGGATGAAATGATGATGCCATGCCAAGTTTCAACCTTTTCAGAGTTCATTTGTAGTGATTTTCAATTTCAGGGTCATTTAGCTCAAAAAATAATTGAGTGCATGAAAATTAGCAAATGAAGTTAGAAAGGCTTGAACTTTGAGGATGTGGCTTTGAATGGTGCATATTGAATGAACAAAAAGTCTGGAGTTGAAATAAGTTAAAAAATGAAATGCCTTTGTAACATATGGGTTTTCGTCCGAAACCTTGATACTTCGAAGGAGATGGTCCAGTTTGTACACAAAGTGCATCCAGTTTTTGCCGTAACCCTCTCAACTTTTTAGCACACGCTATGTGGGTGAAGTGATGATACCATGCCAAGTTTCAACCTTTTCAAAGTTCATTTGTAGTGTTTTTCAATTTTAGAGTCATTTAGCTCAAAAAAAAATTGAATGCATGAAAATTAGCAAATGAAGTTAGAAAGCCTTGAACTTTGAGGATGTGGCTTTGAATGGTTCATACTGAATGCACAAAAAGTCTGGAGTTGAAATAAGTTTAAAAAATGAAATGCCTTTGTAACATATGGGTTTTCGTCCGAAACCTTGATACTTCGATGGAGATGGTCCAGTTTGTACACGAAGTGCATCCAGTTTTTGCCCCAACCCTCTCAACTTTTTAGCACAAGCTATGTGGGTGAAATGATGATACCATGCCAAGTTTCAACCTTTTCAGAGTTCATTTGTGGTGCTTTTCAATTTTAGGGTCATGTAGCTCAAAAAAATAATTCAATGCATGAAAATTAGCAAATGAAGTTAGAAAGGCCTGAACTTTGAGGATGTGGCTTTGAATGGTGCATATTGAATGCACAAAAAGTCTGGAGTTGAAATAAGTTTAAAAAAATGAAATGCCTTTGTAACAGATGAGTTTTCGTCCAAAACCTTGATACTTCGAATGAGATGGTCCAGTTTGTACACGAAGTGCATCCAGTTTTTGCTGTAACATCTTAACTTTTTAGCACAAGCTATGTGGGTGAAATGATGATACCATGTCAAGTTTCAACCTTTTCAGAGTTCATTTGTAGAGCTTTTCAAGTTTAGGGGCATGTAGCTCAAAAAAATCATTAAATGCATGAAAAATAGCAAATGAAGTTAGAAAGGGTTAACTCTGGCTTGGTTAACCTTAGTTGTGACTCTGGCTGGGATGGTGCTAGCAGATGTAGTCGACCGTATGATTGGATGGACACCAACCCGGACTAAAGGGGTTCTAAAATTTTCGAACTCTACCCCCCCGGCGGACCGCCTTTTTTAGTTGTGTAGAAAATAAACAAAAAATGATAAAATGTAAATAAAATAAAATCCTTTGAGATGTACTCCCTCCGTTCCTAAATATAAGTCTTTTTAGATGTATCATTAGGGAACTACATACGGATGTATACAAACATACTTTAGAATGTAGATACACTTATTCTGCTCCGTATATGGTCTCCTAGTGAAATCTTTAAAAAGACTTATATTTAGGAACAGAGGGAGTAGTTAGGTTTTAGTGTCTAGTTGGTATAGAAAATTTTAAATATGAATTTTGACCGTTTTTGCAAAAAAACAAAAAAAATTAAAACGGTCATAATTTTTGCATACGACGTCGAAAAAAGTTTAATATATAAAAAAACTAGAGAAAATTTGGGACTCAATTTCACCTGGTTTACCCGGTAATGTTTTCTCAGATTCTCAAAATTCCAAAAGTAAAAAAAAATTATTTCAAAAAGAAGATTTGTTCTAGAAAAATCATAATAAATATTTTATTTAAAAATAAATAAATGATGTCATATTTGGGTTCCTCACATTTTTTGGATAATAACGGATATATTATTTGTCAAATTTTGATTTACAGATTTAAATATATTAATTATGCCACATTAAATGAGTAAATGGCAAAAAGATGAATAAAATGATATTATTACTTACTTTATTTTCATTGAAATTCAATATTATTATTACTTATTTTCTTTATTTTAATAATTGTTTGGAATTCAAAAAATTAAATCATGTGACATCAAGACCTAAGGGTTAATAAGATTGATAGCTTACTATTGTCAGGAAAATAATAAGGGCAGACTTGGAAATCAGGGGCAATAGAACGTGAAAGTTAAGCGTGCTCGGGCTAGAGCAGTGAGAGGATGGGTGACCGACCGGGAAGTTAGACGATTTGGAATGAGTGTTCCACGTTGGAGCAATGATTAAGGATGATTAGAGATTAAATTGTCAAATAATTCAAAGATTTAAAAAATAGAATTGTTTTTTCAAAAAAACCTTTATTCCAGGTTGGTAACACCAACCGGGACTAAAGGTCCTCCAACCCTAGCGCGCCTCGTGGAGAGCCTTTAGTCCCGGTCCGTGTTGAACCGGGACTAAGGGGGGGCTTTAGTCCCGTTTTCTACTAGTGATAGTACATGAAGTAAGGAACATGACCAAATATAACTAAAATTCAGACTACAAATAGAGTTCAGTGCATGAACTAAACTACAGACCGAAACAAACCGAGTTTAGTACAGGAACAAAACCCAATACAACTGAAATGCAGATGACAACTAGAGTTCAGTACAGGACCTAAACTGAAATTCAGACCACATCAATTTTCAGCGAAACATTTGTCCTACGCGCGCCTGCGAGTTTGGCCCAGCAAACCCACGACCACCATGACATCCTCGGCTCCCAGACAGCAATGCGACTCCAGTGCCTCCAGGAGCACTGCTGGTGGCATCGACAACCGAGCAACTAAAACCATGCGCGAACAGAGCATGGCCTCAACATGCACCGCCCCTTATCCGGTCGGAGCTCCGGCTCACCGCGCCTCCACTTCTTCTCGGGGAAAAAGACTTGCCTTTCCTTGAGCCTGGACATCCCTTCCTTCAGCCTTGCGCCGTCGGACCGAGCTATGGATTTGAGGTGTGGAGAAGGAGAGAGCTAGGGATATGAGATGTCTGAATCAGGCGATTTGGGAGGCATCCAATTTGGGGATTTTGATCTCTCTTTTAGTTTTGCAACATACCCCTCAGAAGAAAACTGGAGGGCCGCATTATAAGAAAAAAAGAAGGGATAATTAATTTGGTGCCCTTAGTTGTGTCTCACTCGGCAGTTTTACCCCTAATTTTCAAAAACCCTTGGTTCTGCCCAAGTCACTTCACTCCTTTTATAATTTTGCCCTTTGACCGTTTGACCATCATTTTGAAAACTTAAAAAAAATTCATACTAACTCGGGAAAATTCAAATAAGATATCAAAATGTTCAGAGAAACATCACCTATATGTGCATGTCATTCACATTCATGACAAAAATGTTGGAAAGTCCCCATCTGAGTTTCAGCTATCATCTATGATGGGGACTTTCCAAGATTGTTTTCAAGAATGCAAATTGCATGCACATATAGGTGATGTTCTTATGAACATTTTGATATCTAATTTGAATTTTTCTGAGTTAGTATGATTTTTTATGAAGTTTTCAAAGTGACGGTCAAACGGTCAAATGGCAAAAGCATAAGAGAAGCGATGTGGTTTGGGCAGGAATGAGTGTTTTCGGAAACTAGGGGTAAACCTGCCGAGTGTGACCCAACTAGGGGCATAAAATCAATTGTCCCAAAAAAGAACCCACATGCCGGACTCACATGAGCTTTTTCACGCCCAAACTCACTGCCGGTGGGCCTGTAGCCTAGTCAGCACGCCACGTAGGAGGTTGTTACGCATGGGAACAGGAAAAGTGACTGCTTTGCTCATAATTTGGACTCAATGACTAGTTCATCACATTTGGAAAGAAGAGTGACTAATCTACACATCTCCAGAGAGTTCAAAGACCAACAGTGTATTTATCTCTTGGAAAAATGCCATTACAATTCTTTCATTCTCCTCTATAGGCCATTATGTTAAATATTGAGGCACAAATATCCTTGTCTTCCTCCTTTAACCCTTCCCCCTCAACTTCTTCTACCAAACTAACAACCGTGCCATTAACTCTGGCCAGCATCTTTCTTTCTTAATAGTCTTGCAACGACACGGTCTACATGGAGGAGCTAGCTAACACACAATGATGGAATCACAAACTTGCGCTGCTGCTCTCATGCATTCCATAGAAGGTGCATCGTTGAGTGGTTCTACATGGTGTGGATATGCCTCTCTTGGCGGTGTGACATGATGCTGTATTTTGGCCGTAAATTTTTTGCATACACGAGGACCAAGGTAGTATTCTCATGGGAGATGGCTACAACGATTGCTCAACCTATCCGGCACTGTCCACGAAGTTACGCGGCCCCATAAAGTACGCATGGTCGGTGCTGGAAGTTATTTTTTGCACGGCCCCATGCTCGCCGGAGTTCATGGCAGGTTAGTTGGTTAGAAGAAGATGAGGGGAGGGTGAAAGGAGGAAGACAAGGGTATTTGTGTCTCAAAATTTAACATAATGACATATAGAGGAGAATGGACGAATTGTAATGGCATTTTTCCAATGTGCAGAATTATAATGGCATTTTTTCAACTCGTGGAAGTTGTAGTGGCATAGATCCAATTAACCCTATAAGATATATCAATCCTGTGCACCCCCTTGCCACCTAGAAATATACTAGTAGAATGCCCGTGCGTTGTCACGGGCTTTTTAAAAGTTTTAACCGGTAGCATATATTATTAAATGCTCTAATTGCATATGTAACATAATGCATTTCAAATTTTACATGTCTAGAAAAGATGTATAGATGAAAAATAATCTAAATCCACTATTTTATTAAAAAATCCACTTTAATTGCAATGTATTTCGATAAAGCAAATTGTAATTCGACGATGTATACATAGAAAGACTTATTAGATCTGATGCACAAAATAAGAAAAGTGATGCAAAAACATAGAACTCTTTATTGCGCACTACAATACGAATGATAGATAGCACTTGGACGCCATTTTATGCTTAACTCCAATCGTCTCATGAAGCATGTCCATTGTTATTATTAGTTAATTAAAAACAAAACATGGAGGATTTTATTCCCTTTAAACAAGTGTTCCAAGATACTACCAAAAAGTCGAGTGCATTATGCAATTGCCTGGCAAACTGTTTCTTGTGAAATTAGGCAGTTAGAACCATACATGTTACCGCATTTGGACCTAGTACGGCAACAGGATTACCTCCTACCATTTAGAACCATGGCAACACAAAATATTTTAACCTTTCCCATCTATTATTCATAGCTCACAAAATTTTGGACATACCTCATCTATTTTTGTTGGCTCAAAAGGATTGAAGCCTCTCTAGCCACATTCAACTTACATGAAAGAGTCATATACTATGATTACTGGTGATCGTAAATGGCACTTATAATTACTTGATTTTTTCATATACAATACCTAAATAGTAAAGTATTTATAATCCGCATCTTCTTTTTACCATCCCCTCATCAGCGGTGCAAGGGCAATAGCTTGATAAAACAAACACCTACTCAAAGATAGTCACATAGTTTGCTTTAATTAGAAGCACAACAATAAATTACTCCCTCCATGAAGAAATATAAGAGCGTTTAGATCACTAAGTGAAATATAAGAACGTTTAGACTACTACTTAGTGATCTAAACACTGTTATATTTCTTTGCAGAGGGAGTATTAGACAATATTATTGAATGGGATAACATAACTTTAACAATAATGAATAACAATATATCATTTATCAACCATTGCCATGACCATTGTGCACACATTTACCTTTCTAGATCTCTAACAATAGATAGCCCCATGTAAACTGCATGGATGCAATCCTTATAACTATTTTGCTTCTAACAAATTTACAGTAGGCTTTAAGTTACTGTTTTTGCTGAAAAAGCTATTTTAAGTGAATAAAGCACCTGCTGAAGATAACACTGTAAATATCAAATTTCACAAGATTCTCCATGGAACAAAAAATATCCTATTCTACACGTATAGAAAACCTATATCATTTCTTAGTACAAATTAAGGCTTGACATTCCACTCGGGCTTATATTTTTTCCAATCCATATACACAGAAGATAATATTGCATTTAGAAACATGAACTTGTATCATTATAAGCAGCAATTATTTATTAGTTCTTCTCCGAACGGAAATGGAACCAGATACATTGTTGCTGTAGCATCCCATTGCTCAATGGGAACTCATCGGCCTCCTTCTCGGTTGCACCGAGACACCCCATTTAACTATTTCCTCCACCCCTGCGCTCAACATATTCTATAACATGTCCTCTGCTACCCCCGACATCTTCCCCGCCGGTGTTGTCACGAAGCCATGTCCACCATGTTTCACTTCACCTTACATTGTACCTCGTGTATCACAAGTACTACCGTTCCCATGCACATATGAATAAAATATAGGAATGGATCTCTAGCACAGTAATATCTCTACAACATAGTTTGTTTTGCTGAGCGACTTATATGCTTGCCTTCTCAAAACCAATCTGCCACATGTCGATCAAACCCATTGGTCCATACACAAATATACATAAATCAGCTCTCGAAAGGAGAATTGATAGAGATCAAGAAAAAAGATATGAGGAATCAAGTAGACAATTTTTGAAAAAAACACATATCCTCCTTCAACTTTCCCACAAAATGAGTCAGCCAAACACCATAAATAATAACTCAATGGTATCCTTTTGAACCTAGCTTGTTTGCATTCCAAGTGTGTGGCATTTATACAGTCCCTTAAGCCATGTAAAGTGTGGATACCATGAGACTATACAACAACTCCAACAAGAACAGTTCAACATTACAACCACTTATTCTTGTATGTATACCAAATTCCTATCAAAACCTTGATGCAATGCTTCAGGTGTTGTCCAAAGGCCCACTAATATAGTAGTAGTATATTGCTTCCCCTAACCTAACCCCTTTCTACCAATTTACAAAGCTAATGACGAGAATCTAGAGTTTGCAGTTGGTTTAAACAATAACATAGCTATGTGGAGGTCGTTGGCAGCCCACCACCCTTGCTAGAGCTCAATGAAGCCCTTATTGAACAAAATACATCAAAATATACCAACTTAGAATATTACCCTTGCTATCTTAGTTTTGAACTAAATAGATTTGACGCTCATAAAAAAAATCTTTCATTTGTTTATATAAGAATTAGTTTCTGAGGTCCTAGCTTCACAATAACATAATCAAAATTAGCAAGACATTAGCTCAACTATAACAAGAGTTTCTCTTTGCCAATAAATACTATTTAAAAGGGCATACAACTATATAAAGAATGTGTTCAAAGTTATACATGAATATAAAGTAAAGACAACGGGAGAACGAAGTCAAAATACAATCTAAATTATTTGTACATGTCGATGAAGGTCTTTTAAGTTCGACACAATCTCCTTAAGTGGCCTACTCCATACACTAGACATGCCTAATTATACACGTATCTTCTGTTTACAACAACAATATAGACCATGCTTTGAAACTATAAATAACAAGTCTTCTATTTTCTTGGCAATATAATTAGGTACAATTTTAGTCTAAACCATGTCATGTTATTCTACCATGCCCCTAAAACTCTGGACGAGTAGGATGCTTGTTTCATTTAGCTAATTGCAGATACACAAACCGATAACTACAATTTCAATAATCCAATGCAATCAGGACTGGAGGGTCTGCTGTATGATTCTAGCAAAGACACACTTGGAAAACTTAATCTTAGAATCATATGTACATGCGAGTCGTCCTACCATTTTCGATGCTGAGGCTCTTCACTTGGTTGAGCATGCACTCAATACTCTCACTTAGAGTGACCTTTTGGTCCTCCTTGACATCACCAAGCCTGCCACATATTTTAACTCCATGAACCCATTCAACAAAGCCTTGTGTAACTCTTCCACCGTTCAGTGCAAAGTCCTTGTAGCTTAACGTCATCATCATTAATAGTCTCCAGATCACACAAGTAGTAGTGTAGCATATAAATAATCAGTTCTCACCTCCAAGAATCGATGGAACATAAGCTATGGTCTGTAAAAGAACTCGGTGCACCTCAGAGATGTCTTTAGCTATGTCAATCTTGAAGGGTTAACACTCTAGGTTCATGAGCAGCTCCTCCCAAAATGTGCATAGCCGAGAAGCTTCAGACTCAGCTTTGTGCACAAACTTCCAAAGGCCTGCCAACAGTAATGGCCTCTCAGTCAATTTCCTCATGTAATTTAATGTGATTTTGTCTATGAGCATCACCCATATCAAGAAATATCTTAAACTTTTAATGTCAAATTCAAAATTATAATCTTTCACACTGTGTAGTATCTAATGTTGCTGTAGAGTGAAAATGATTATGTATATGACTGAACCTTGATGATTTTAGCGTTGATATCTGAAATCTCTTCTCTAACATCCCAATGTTTGGTACTTGCTTATATAATGATGTAACAAGTTCAGTATATGGTAGAATAGAAAAGGCAAGAGAATAATAAGTCGCTATACTTGGGAAAAATCTGGAACAAATCAAAGGAGACAGAGAGATGTGGGAGCTGTACAATACATGTGCATGAACAAAAAAATGTGCATTAGTAGCTTCAAGAATTAAAAGTTCACATCAATATATAAGCAGCTCACTATGTTTCAAAGAAATTTGCAACAAATCAAAGGAGACGGAGATAGATGTAGAGCTATAATCACTAGTAGAAACAGGGCATTGGTTCGGGCCGGGCCAGCACATTAGTCTCGGTTCAGTCACAAACCGGGACCAATGGGGGCAACATTCCCGATTCGTGAGGCCAAAGGGCCGGGCGGGCCATGTGGGGCATTGGTCCCGGTTTGTCTGGAACCTTTGGTCCCGGTTCTAAACACGAACCGGGACCAATGTGCCTTGCTCCTGGCCCACAACCATTGGTCCCGATTCGTGGCTGGATCTGGGACCAAAGGGGGTCCTTTAGTCCCGGTTCTAGCCACGAACCAGGACCAATGAGATGCCTATATATACCCTCTCGCCAGCGAGCAGAGCACTCCACATTGCTCTGTTTTTCAGGCCGGCGAGGGGAGAGCTTTGTGGTGCTCTAGCTCACCTCCTATGCAGATGAGGTGTTTGATGAAATGCCCAAGCCAAACTTAAGCTTTCTCCTATCGAAGCTCCTTGTCCAAACTCCATTTTCGTCAAGATTTCTCTAGGTTTGGCGGTCCGTCCTGTCCTGTCCCCGTCCTGAAACCGCCGTCGATCGCCCGCGCGTGGTGTGCCTCTTGATCTTATCTTCTTGCTAAAAGAAAATATACTTACTCTTGATTTTCTTACTTTTATTATTGTTTTTTATTATATAGTGCCATGGTTATGGTATCCGCCCACGTCAGCCCTCGTCCAGTCTATGATTCAAATGTGGTATATTATCTTTTATATAAATATTTCACATATCTAATGTCTATGACAATTAATTATGCCACCAACTTGACGTAGATGTTTTTATCTATAGGAAGTAGTTGAACCAGAAATTCCAACCGACTCTGCAATTCTTCTCAAGAAGTTAATAGAAGCTGAAAAAGAAATCGATCATTTGAAAGAAAAATTGAAAAGAACTGAAGATGACAAGATGGGATTGGATTTGCATGTTGCCGATATCGTTGACGGTCACAAGACCAAGATGGATGCAATGCGGTTGAAGCTTAGGAAGATTAGAAAATATGCCATTCATACTGAGGCTTGGTATGATTATGCCGTTAGATCAATTGGTACCTTAGTAGCAGTTATGATTGCATTTGTTGTTGCATTTAATTTTTTTACGTAGTTTCGTTGGATGTTTTAATTAGATGCTCTAGAGAGCTATATGTTGTTCAATAATGACAACTATGTATGAACTATACGTATTTATTTTGGTCATTATTGTAATTTGGCTTTAATGTGATGATGAATTTCTATTAATTTGGTCACTTCTCTATTCATGATAAGTTGTAATGGTTTTTAATACACTTTATTATATAACACACGCAGATGAACCAGCAATGGATGTACGGTGACCGACGCACCTCCGAGTATATTAAGGGCCTGCATAATTTTGAACACACAAAAAATCTGGAGTTCAAATAAGTTCATGAAAATGAAATGCCTTTTGTAACCGATGAGTTTCCGTCCGGAACCTTGATACTTCGAAAGAGGTTGTCCGTTTTGTACACGAAGTGCACCCAGCTTTTGACATAACCCTCTCAACTTTTTAGCACATGCTATGTGGGTGAAATGATGATACCATGCCAACTTTCAACCTTTTCAAAGTTCATTTGTAGTGCTTTTCAATTTCAGGGTCATTTAGCTAAAAAAATCAATAACTGCATGAAAAATAACAAATAATGTCGGGAATGGTTGAAAATTGATGATGTGGCTTTGAATGGTGCATTTTGAACACAAAAAAATCCTAGAGTTCAAATAAGGTCAAGAAAATGAAATGCCTTTTGTAACCGATGAGTTTTCGTCCGGAACCCTGATACTTCGAAAGAAACTGTCCGTTTTGTACACAAAGTGCATCCAGCTTTTGCCGTAACCCTCTCAACTTTTTAGCACATGCTATGTGGGTGAAATGATGATACCATGCCAACTTTCAACCTTTTCAGAGTTTATTTGTAGTGTTTTTCAATTCCAGGGTCATTTAGCTCAAAAAAAATCAATACTTGCATGAAAAATATCAAATGAAGTTAGAAAGGGTTGAAAATTGATGATGTGGCTTTGAATGGTGCATTTTGAACACACAAAAGCCTGGAGTTCAAATAAGTTCAAGAAAATGAATGCCTTTTGTAACCGATGAGTTTTCGTTCGGAACCCTGATACTTCGAAAGAGACTCTCCGTTTTGTACACGAAGTGCATCCAGCTTTTGCCGTAACCCTCTCAACTTTTCAGCACATGCTATGTGGGTGAAATGATGATACCATGCCAACTTTCCACCTTTTCAGAGTTCATTGTAGTGCTTTTCGATTTCAGGGTCATTTAGCTCAAAACAATCAATAACTGCATGAAAAATAACAAATGATGTCGGGAAGGGTTGAAAATTGATGATGTGCCTTTGAGTGGTGCGTTTCGAACACACAAAAAGCCTAGAGTTCAAATAAGTTCAAGAAAATGAAATGCCTTTTGTAACCGATGAGTTTCCGTCCGGAATCCTGATACTTCGAAAGAGACTGCCCGTCTTGTACACGAAATGCATCCAGCTTTTGCCATAACCCTCTCAACTTTTTAGCATATTCTATGTGGGTGAAATGATGATACCATGCCAACTTTCAACCTTTTCAGAGTTCATTTGTAGTGCTTTTCAATTTCAGGGTCATTTAGCTCAAAAAAATCAATAGCTGCATCAAAAATAACAAATGATGTCGGGAAGGGTTAAAAATTGATGATGTGGCTTTGAATGGTGCATTTTGAACACACAAAAAGCCTGGAGTTCAAATAAGTGAAATGCCATTTGTAACTGATGAGTTTCCGTCCGGAACCCTAATACTTCGAAAGAGACTGTCCGTTTTGTACACGAAGTGCATCCAGCTTTTGCCGTAACCCTCTCAACTTTTTAGCACATGCTATGTGGATGAAATGATGATACCATGCCAACTTTCAACCTTGTCAGAGTTCACTTGTAGTGCTTTTCAATTTCAGGGTCATTTAGCTAAAAAATCAATAACTGCATGAAAAATAACAAATGATGTCGGGAAGGGTTGAAAATTGATGATGTGGCTTTGAATGGTGCATTTTGAACACACACAAAAGCATGGAGTTCAAATAAGTTCAAGAAAATGAAATGCCTTTTGTAACCGATGAGTTTCCATCCGGAACCCAAATACTTCGAAAGAGACTGTCCGTTTTGTATACGAAGTGCATCCAGCTTTTGTCGTAACCCTCTCAACTTTTTAGCACATGCTATGTGGGTGAAATGATGATACCATGCCAACTTTCAACCTTTTCAGAGTTCATTTGTAGTGCTTTTCAATTTCAAGGTCAATTATCTCAAAAAAACCAATAACTAAAATTATAAACCTCTACTATTTTTGAAACTAAAATTATATAAAACCTAAAAATTACCAAATTGAATATAATGTTAAAACAAAGTAATATTAAATAGCAGGAAAAATAGCAAATAAATATCATAAAAAATAGCAAAAGTGAAAATAGATGCGCTTACACTCAAATTCAGCCTAAATTCAAGGTGCTAGTTTGTCACGCCCAAGATGCGGTCCTATCCTTATTTTGGCACGAGGGCCTTGACGGGGATAGAAGCGCATCTCGATGCGTTCGCAAGAATGGATATCATTACAAATACATGTACAGAAGAGATGAGTATATGGAATTGACTTACACTCGCCACAAGCTACATCAGAGTCACATGAAGAGTAGGGTCCGACTACGAACGAAATCGAACGATAAAATGACATCCACCCTTGCTATCCCTAGCTGCCGCCTAGAACCCATCCAAGATTGATGAAGAAGAAGAAGAACAACCCCAAATCAAATCAAGCAACGCGCTCACGTCAAATCATCGCATTACCTATACCTGCAACTGTTGTTGTAGTAATCTGTGAGCCACAGGGACTCAGCAATCTCATTTCCAAGGGTATCAAGACTATTAAAGCTTAATGGTGAGGTATGGTTAAGTGGTGACGCTGCAGCAAGCGACTAAGCATATATTGGAGTGGCTAACTTACGAGTACATAAAATAAACTATGATGGTCTACGCATAACGGACGTGAACTAGCAATGATCACTAACTGATCCTGAACACCTACTTACGTCAAACATAACCCCACCGTGTTCTCTTTCGGATAAGAACTCACGAGAAGAGACAGTCACGGCTACGCACACAGTTGGTGTATTTTATTAGAGTTTACTTCAAGTTTGCTATGACCGGGTGTTAACAAAGTATCCAAGTTTGCCACATAACCACGGGCACGGCTTCTTGAAAAGATTTAACCCTGTAGGGGTGCTCCAACTCATCCATCACAAATTAACCACACGCAGCGGGAATAACCTCAACCACGGATCTCGTGATCTTCCTAGGCAATTTCAAAGGAAATCCGACACCTTGAGATAGCCCGAAGAAGATCAGAGTTCCTCGCTCAAGACATTCGAGAAAGGTAAAATAAATCTAGCAAGGCCGCCCGACGTGTCGACGAACCCGATAGGAGCCGCGTATCTCGTTCTCAGGACACGATAGATAAGCGAAGCATACAGTGGCCTGATGGACATCTCCCGAGTTGCCCCGGGTTGGCCCCGCATGGTGCTCTAGTTTGGACCAACACTCATGAGGAGCACTGGCCTGGATTGTTGATTAATTATCGACGGGGTCCGGAAAGCCCCTATGCAAGTTCATTAGTTATTAGGCAAATGTAGTACCAATGTTGGGCCTTGCCAAACAAGCTTTATTCTAACCCGAAAATCAAGGGGGTCCCCATAACAACCCCGAGCATGTTAGGAGCGCTCAATTATGGAACATAACACCGGTTCACAAGTAACTAGGGGCAGCAAGAGTGGAACAAAACACCGAGCAAAAGGCCAAGCCTTCCACCCTTTACCAAGTATATATGTGCATTAAATTAAATAGCAATAATATTGTGATATAACAAAAGAAGGTCCATGTTGTCACATGGAAGCGATTGCACCTGCAGCTAGAAATGCTATAAGAAGGGCTGAGCAAGCGATAACATAGCCAAACAAAGGTTTGCTGGGGTGTGGAGGGGTTAGAGGCTTTCATGGCAATATTGGGAGGGTTGACAAACAAGTGGTAGGTAGCGCGACATAGCGATAGAAAGATGAGACAACTAGAATGACAGTGATAGTAATGATATCCAGGGAAATGAGTCATCTTGCCTGAGATCCTTCTCGGAAGAAGAACGGGTCCATGAAGAAGACAAGCCAACGTAATCGAACGAATCCTCACACTCCGAATGCTTTCGAAACTCTATCGAGAAGAAGCAATCCGAAACAAACAATCAACACAAGATACACCACAACATATGCATGACACGATGTGCAAATAAATATGATGCATGTCCAGTTTAATATGCAATGCATGACGATTCACATCAAACAACTTCTACACATTAATTTTAAGCTCAATATGCAACGAGTTGCATATTGACGAAACTCCACGTTTGAATTATTAAGTTCACTCTTGTTAGGTACACGAGAATATTAAATGTTGTTAAACAAGGCAAGAGGTGAATCATAAGTAAACTACACTATCTAGGCATCTTAAATGAGGCCGGAAACAACTTATAGTATTTCCGAAACGACCTCATCTGTTAATTTCGAAATTGGTCCAGATCTGAACTAATCATATTTTATATTTGTTAAACAGTGAAATAAATGTCACCATGTTATTCTACACGTCATTATATTCGATTTACATATATGGAACATCTCAAACGGAGCTACGGCCTAAAAGATATGAGCAACACAAGATGCATATGTCATGAATGCAAATGCATGGGAAATACCATCACAAACATTTCAAATCATGAATGCAGCAAGTTATTATGAAACTACATGAGATTATAATCAAGTTTTGTATGCAACATGTTCAAAACGAAGCTACGGTTCAACAAATACAACCAACACAATTTTAGTTGAAATCTGCCCAAAACAGTAACTTAGCATTTGCACACATGAAAACAACACGTTACACTATGCCAAAATGCACAAACTAAGCATGGGGCAGTAGTATATAACACACACTTCATTTCATCTTCACATATCATATTCAAAACATGCATGGATCACATGGCAGGAAGCTCACAAGGTGGCTACTTGAAAACAGTTTCAGACTTAGTGAAAATACCAGTTTTTGACAATGCAGTTTTTATCACGAAGGCATATTGACAGCAGTAAAACTATATACTACAGGGCATATTATGGCATGAAACTTAACAGAATACTAAAGGATAATACCAACTACCAATAACCCCATTACACCTACCACAAAAAGTTTCTAGATCGCTAGCAAATCACATGGCAAGTCAGCAACAAAATATTACAGATCCCAGACTTAGAAATATTTTAGCATCTAAAACAGCAGAATTTTATAGCATGTTGATAACAAGAATACAACACCTATACATGCATTTCTAAGACAAACAAAATGTCCAGGGGCTAGGACACATATCCAAGGGCACTTCTCATGTTCAAAATTATTTCATATCATGCATGGATTAAATCCCACAAAATTAACAAAAAGGGATCACAACAAAAATGACATGCTCACAAAATGCTCAAATGATAAAACTAATTGTACAGATAATTCCTATGGATTTTTATACCTCGAAAACATATATAATATGCATATGTTCATGTAGAAAATTAATCAGAATTAATTATGCAAGAATGGCCTAATCATCTTATAGCAAGTCATTTATGCAAATGAAATGCAAACATCATGCCAATATTTTTATCATGCATCAAAATGCGATGCCGATAAGATGAACATTTTTAATACTTGAGTTTTTCTTAATTCCGATGCACGGTTAAATAATTATGACAATGTAATTTAATGGCAATTATGCAAAATCATAGAAAAAGGCATGTTAAACATTTTAAGCATGGATGAAAATGGCATACGATTAATCTACACATTTTTCTAAGCACTTCACATATTTAGAACATTTTATTTCGCCGCACGGTTAATTAAATATGGCATTTTAAATATGCAATTGGGCCTATGCAAAAAAACAATAAAACGCGGCGGGTCTGCTGGGCTCACCATGGGCCAAGGCCCATTCGGCAAGGACAGGGGGATCTGGCTGGGCCGGCTGGGGCGAGCTGGGCCTTGGCCCACCCGCGGGTCAACGCGAGCGGGAGCTCTCCCCGACCCCCTGCTCGCTCCCGAGCGGGGCAGAGCGCCGCCGCCGGCGGCTGCGCACGGCGGCGGGGCTGGCACGGGCGGATCCGGCGGGGGACCTCCCGGGTCCGGCTGCGAAGGAGGTCGGCGGCGAAGTTCCGGGCATCGGCGGGGCCAGGCAGCTAGCGGCACGGACCTGCAGGGGAGGAAGAGGGGGCGAGGGGTGGGAAAGGAAGACGAAGGAAGGAGAAGAGGAAAGGGAGGAGAGAGAAGCGGCGGCAGGGTCCGAGGGGCTCCTAGTCGTCGGCGGCTGCTCCGGCGACCCGGCGGCAACGGCGGCCAAGGGAAGCTGCGATAGGAGCTGTGGCCATGGGAGGAGCTCGGGGAGCCCGGGCATGGCAGCGGGAGCGCTCGGGTCTAGATGGGCTCGGGCGGGCTCGGATGGGCTCGGGCGGGCCTGGCGGCTGGAGGAGGGAGAAGGAGGGGTTTGGCACAGGATTCTAGGGAATTAGGGTTAGCTTCCCAATTAGGAAGGGGAGGGGACTATTTATAGCTTAGGGGCTAGGGTTGACGGTCTCTGTCCATTTTCGGGCTGTCGGATGTCGATTCAACGGTCCGGAAGCGGAGGGGGCTACGAATGGCTATTCAGAGGGCTAGGTGGGGAAGAGAGGGAAGTGCAGCCCGTGACACGAAGGTTTTAAAACACCGACAAACGTCCGATAATTACACGATGACCGCACTGCTACGACTGACCGACAGGGTATCAAACGAACTCGGAACACAACGAAATTCGACAAGCGGTCTACCTAGACTATAACAAGACCGCACGCCAAGTTTCGACCCAATGCAAGAATATTTTTAGCGCGCTTTAAAAATGGTTTTATTTAACGATCCCGCGGGCGCATGCGTGTGTGGTCGGTCTTGAAACGGGCAATTGCAAGAACGGAGAGAACCGGCAACTACGAACGGATGCAAGTTTTCGAAAACGAGTGACGATGCTACGCAGATGATGCGAATGATGCGATGATGAATGCAACAACCAGACAAACACAGACGAGAATGGAAATTAAAGGGGAATCTTCTGGAATCTTCTGGAGCGTCGGTCCCGGGCTATTACAACTCTCCTCCACTACACGAGGATCTCGTCCCGAGATCTAGAATGAAAAGGGGAAGAGAAAGAGCAAGAGGTAAAATTAGTTGCTTCTCTGACAAACGAGTGAAACCAATAATCACTGAAGGTTTCAATGGAAGAAGAATGACATGAGGAACAAGCAAGAATTCACAAGAAATTTCGGCAGCACTTCGGTAGGAAAGAGAGGGAAAAAATTGATATGATGGAAACAAATTGAAAGAGAAGCACCAAACTTCGGTTGGAATAGAATCAAACTTTCATAAGATGGAAGGAACATGAAAAGATTTGACAGCACTCCGTTTAATGGACAAGCAAGGGAAGAACATGATCTTAATCAAACTAGATGATGGATTGAAGAGAGCAACATGAAAACGCCTCTGGAAGAAAGAATAGAAACTAGATCATTGGGAGGAAAAGAACGGAGAAGAAAATGACAACTTCCAACACAAATGAATTTGAAAGCATAGATTGAATGGAGTTGATGAAGAATCAACAATGAAAAGAATAGGTTGCTATGGGCTTATGGAAAACATCTCAAAATTATGAGGTGACAACCTGCCACAACAAAAACAATTGATTGCTTGAGAGAAACAAGAAATGCAAAAACTTCTTTCACCAAGAGGAGGAGAAAGCTTGGATTATTTACAACACTATGTGAGCAACAATCCTTAGGAAATGCTTTAGGTGAAATCCAACCCAAGATAACTCCAAGAAAACAAGATGGGTTTACTTATCTCATTCTTGACAATATACCATCGAGACTCCTCATAATCAAGAATTTAATAACACCATATCAAAAGACAATGAAGAAGGAATTGAACTTAGAGATCGAAGATAAAGAAAACTTAGCACCTCCAATAAGAATCTTGATGAACACTTGAAAATGAAAGAAATCTTGATGAACCACCATGAAGAACCTTCGGAAGAACTCTGAAACGAAAGGATGATAGAAAAGAATTGAAGTATGCAAAAAGAACAAGATTGAGGCCTTCCAATAAATTAGATGAGGCATCTGGACAAGATACTTGAGAAAAACTGCGAACTCCAGGAAAGGAAAGATGACCACTTGGGATAAGGAATTTGATATCATGAACAACTCCGGAAGAAGGACGAAATGACCTTGATGAAACTAGAATAAGAATTATGTTATGCCTATCCTTCAACAATTTAAATTGATGACAAACACGGATTACACACCACTTATTCTTCTTGGAAAGATTGAAGAGAGAGAAAGAGATCACACACCAAAGAAGTCTTGAATGAGAACACTGGTAAGAATTCAAAACGAAAGAGGATAAAGCAAACGGATGATATAACATGAGGACGAGGAGAGCATGATCTACCTAATGGAAAACTTCACAAGGCACCGGAAAGGATTAGAAACTAAAGAGGAAACATGAGGATGAAGAGATCAACACTTGCCTAATAGAAACTGAACACGACACCGGAATAATTGAGATATGAACGAAGGGACAACAATTGAGAAGAATTTGAGAACGAAAGCTAAAAGCTGAGAACGAAGAAATCTTCTAAAATGATGGCCTTCGGGAGGATCAAGAAATGAAAACAATGCTGAAATGCACCAGATAGATCTGGGAGAAATTACTCATGATCAAAACAATTTGAGATGAAGCATCAAGATGAGATGACAAATCTTCAGAGAATGAACCAAGATTAAGGGAGACTCTCCTTCAGTCTTCAATGTTGAGAATGATGACGAGAAACAACACCATGAATTGCTGAGACACTTCGGAACAATGAATAAAGAAAAGGTTGAGCCAACCATGAAAATGATTTAGAAACGATCTTCGAGAAGGCATATGACTGATGAAAATCATTCTTACGTCATATTTGAAGAGAACTTGAGGACATCTCTGGAAAGATTAGAAGAGTCATGTAAGATCCTGAGGAAAACCTATGGGTTATGGGCCCACTCAAAATAAACCACCGTTGAAACAATTGATTAAAAGAGAGATTGCACCGGTGCAAATTAAGAACTTGATGATATGAGACCCTTGAAATAATTTAAGAGGACAAGAATGGAAATGAATGTCTTCTGAGATATCTTCAGCACTCCAGGTAGAAAAGAGAGGGATGAATAAACAAGAGAGGCTTGATAAGAATTCCAACATGGGAGAGCAATAGAGAATGAAAATGATATGATGAACACCAAGAACTTGAATTGAATCCACCGGAAAATAAAACAAATATGAATACCAATAAATGATAACTTGAGCACTGAGCATCTTCATAAAGAATCACCGGAGAAGAATATCAACGAGAACAAGGAATATGAGGATAGATCTTGACATTGAAACTCCTGAGAATATTCACAAAGAATCACCGGACACAAGATAGAAGAAAAGATAGCGGAAGCATTACATGAATAGAAAAGACACTTGGATGAGAATTTAATCATTGAAGAAAAAGGGCGGGAAGGCGGGAAAAACAAAGAAAACTTGCAACAGATGAGACAACTCCGGAACGAAACATGAGGATTGATCTTGCAAATATTGGAGATGCTAGAACTATCTTGAAGAGAAGCACACCCGTTGGAAAAGAATTGACATGATAACTTGATTGGGCAAAAGAATTAGCATTCCCACAGAATACGAGAACACTACTTAGCAAAATATGAAATCACCACCTAACATCGAAGCAACTTGAATTACCATATTCAAAAAAAGGATGAGGCTTATGAAACAAGCCAGTCCAAATACATACCCACTATGTACTTGTTGGAAAGATAATCCTAGGTAACTACTTGAATTCCCACCTACGAACTTCCAAAAACTTTCTGGTTATGCAATCCGGTGTGGGGGATACAAGGAGGAAATATCTCACACAACTAACAAACCTACACCCTAACTGTATCCATCCTTCAACACATAACCAGAGGCTTTCGCAAACTCATCTAATCTCAAATCCTCGAACTCACAACGATACTACACCATGGTGGTACCCCAGACGCCTCCCCAATACTGGGTGACTCCGACCTTATCTCACCAAGACAAATATTGAAGCAATTTAGAACATCCTCCGTCCCCAGATACTAAGAAAACTGAATGATAACGATGTGCCAACATTCCCTGGAGCTCGACTCCCTGGAAGAAATCAAGTCAGACAGGAGGCACCAAGACAGAACCCTGTCACATCGGCATCATATAGTTTCCAAAATACCCGCGTGATCCTAAAAAAAATTGAGCAAGAAGGGGAGTAGAATCAAAATTCCTAAGTCGAATACCTCACCAGAGCATAGAAGAGGAGTAAAAAGAAACCAAGTCTCCGATATAACTAGACTCAAAACAGTTTTATTCTAGACTCGACTCGGCCAAGTTCGAACAATCAAGGGGGCTCCTAGGTCGGTACAGGCTCTGATACCAACTTGTCACGCCCAAGATGCGGTCCTATCCTTATTTTGGCACGAGGGCCTTGACGGGGATAGAAGCGCATCTCGATGCGTTCGCAAGAATGAATATGATTACAAGTACATGTACGGAAGAGATGAGTATATGGAATTGGCTTACACTCACCACAAGCTACATCAGAGTCACATCAATACAATAACATACTCAAACATCATACAGAAGAGTAGGGTCTGAGTATGGACGAAATCAAACAATAAAATGACATCCACCCATGCTATCCCAGGCTGCCGCCTGGAACCCATTCAAGATTGACGACGAAGAAGAAGAACCCCAAACCAAATCAAGCAACGTGCTCATGTCAAATCATCGCATTACTTGTACCTACAACTGTTGTTGTAGTAATCTGTGAGCCACAGGGACTCAGCAATCTCATTTCCAAGGGTATCAAGACTATTAAAGCTTAATGGTGAGGTATGGTTAAGTGGTGAGCCTGCAGCAAGAGACTAAGCATATATTGTAGTGGCTAACTTACGAGTACAGAAAATAAAGTATGGTGGTCTACGCATAACGGACGTGAACTAGCAATGGTCACTAACTGATCCTCAACACCTACTTACGTCAAACATATCCCCACCCTGTTCTCTTTCGGATAAGAACTCACGAGAAGAGACAATCACGGCTACGCATACAATTGGTGTATTTTATTAGAGTTTACATAAAGTTTGCTATGACCGGGTGTTAAACAAAGTATCCAAGTTTGCCACATAACCGCGGGAATGACTTCTCGAAAAGATTAAACCCTGCAGGGGTGCTCCAACTCATCCATCACAAATTAACCACACGCAGCGGGAATAACCTCAACCATGGATCTCGTGATCTTCCTAGGCAATTCCAAAGGAAATCCGACACCTCGAGATAGCCCGAATAAGATCAGAGTTCCTCACTCAAGACATTTGAGAAAGGTAAAACAAATCCAGCAAGGCCGCCCAACGTGTCGACGAACCCGATAGGAGTCACGTATCTCGTTCTCAGGACACGACAGATAAGCGAAGCGTACGGTGGCCTGATAGACATCTCCCGAGTTGCCTCGGGTTGGCCCTGCACGGTGCTCTAGTTTGGACCAACACTCATGAGGAGCACTGGCCCGGGTTGTTGATTAATTATCCACGGGGTCCGGAAAGCCCCTATGCAAGTTCATTAGTTATTAGGCAAATGTAGTGCCAATGTTGGGCCTTGGCAGACAAGCTTTATTCTAACCCAAAAATCAAGGGGGTCCTCATAACAACCCCGAGCATGTTAGGAGCGCTCAATTATGGAACATAACACCGGTTCACAAGTAACTATGGGCGGCAAGAGTGGAACAAAACACCGAGCAAAAGGCCAAGCCTTCCACCCTTTACCAAGTATATATGTGCATTAAATTAAATAGCAATGATATTGTGATATAACAAAAGAAGGTCCATGTTTTCACATGGAAGCGATTGCACCTGTAGCTAGAAACTCTATAAGAAGGGCTGAGCAAGCGCTAACATAGCCAAACAAAGGTTTGCTGGGGTGTGGAGGGGTTAGAGGCTTTCATGGCAATATTGGGAGGCTTGACAAACAAGTGGTAGGTAGCGCGACATAGCGATAGAAAGATGAGACAACTAGCATGGCAGTGATAGTAATGGTATCCAGGGAAATGAGTCATCTTGCCTGAGATCCCGCTCGGAAGAAGAACGAGTCCATGAAGAAGACGAGCCAACGTAGTCGAACGAATCCTCACATTGTGAATGCTTTCAGAACTCTATCGAGAAGAAGCAATCTGAAACAAACAATCAATACAAGATATACCACAACATATGCATGACACGATGCGCAAACAAATATGATGCATGTCTGGTTTAATATGCAATGCATGATGATTCACATCAAACAACTTCTACACATCAAGGTGAAGCTCAATATGCAACGAGTTGCATATTCACAAAACTCCACGTTTGAATTATTAAGTTCACTCTTGTTAGGTACATGACAATATTAAATGTTGTTAAACATGGCAAGAGGTGAAGCATAAGTAAACTACACTATCTAGGCATCTTAAATGAGGCCGAAAACAACTTATAGTATTTCCGAAACGACCTCATATGTTAATTTCGAAATTGGTCCAGATCTGAACTAATCATATTTTATATTTGTTAAACAGTGAAATAAATGTCACCATGTTATTATACATATCATTCTAGTCGATTTGCATATATGGAACATCCCAAACGGAGCTACGGCCTAAAAGATATGAGCAACACAAGATGCATATGTCATGAATGCAAATGCATGGGAAATACCATCAAAAACATTTAAAATCATGAATGCAGCAAGTTATTATGAAACTACATGAGATTCTAATCAAGTTTCATATGCAACATGTTCAAAATGGAGCTACGGTTCAACACATACAACCAACACAAGTTTTAGTTGAAATCTGCCCAAAACAGCAACTTAGCATTTTGCACACATGAAAACAACACGTTACACTATGCCAAAATGCACAAACTAAGCATGGGGCAGTAGTATATAACACACATTTCATTTTGTCTTCACATATCATATTCAAAACATGCATGGATCACATGGCAGGAAGCTCACAAGGTGGCTACTTGAAAACAGTTCCAGACTTAGTGAAAATACCAGTTTTTGACAGTGCAGTTTTTATCACGAAGGCATATTGACAGCAGTAAAACTATATGCTACAAGGCATATTATGGCATGAAAGTTAACAGAATACTAAAGGATAATACCAACTACCAATAACTCCATTACACCTACCACAAAAGGTTTCTAGATCGCTAGCAAATCACATGGCAAGTCAGCAACCAAATATTACAGATCCCAGACTTAGAAATATTTTAGCATCTCAAAACAGCAGAATTTTATAGCATGTTGATAACAAGAATACAACACCTATACATGCATTTCTAAGACAAACAAAATGTCCAGGGGCTAGGACACATATCCAAGGGCACTTCTCATATTCAAAATTATTTCATATCATGCATGGATTAAATCCCACAAAATTAACAAAAGGGCATCACAACAAAAATGACATGCTCACAAAATTCTCAAATGACAAAACTAATTGCATAGATAATTCCTATGGATTTTTCTACCTCAAAAACATATATAATATGCATATATTCATGTACAAAATTAATCAAAATTAATTATGCAAAAATGGCCTAATCATCTTATAGCAATTCATTTATGCAAATCAAATGCAAACATCATGCCAATATTTTTATCATGGATGAAAATGCGATGCCGATAAGATGAACATTTTTAATACTTGATTTTTTCTTAATTCCGATGCACGGTTAAATAATTATGACAATGCAATTTAATGGCAATTATGCAAAATCATAGAAAATGGCATGTTAAACATTTTAAGCATGGATGAAAATGGCATACGATTAATCTACACATTTTTCTAAGCACTTTACATATTTAGAACATTTTATTCCGCCGCACGGTTAATTAAATATGGCATTTTAAATATGCAATTGGGCCTATGCAAAAAAATAGTAAAACGCGGGGGGGGGGGGTCTGCTGGGCTCACCATGGGCCAAGGCCCATTCGGCAGGGACAGGGGGATCTGGCTGGGCCGGCTGGGGCGAGCTGGGCCTTGGCCCACCCGCGGGTCAACGCGAGCGGGAGCTCTCCCCGACCCCGTGCTCGCTCCCGAGCAGGGCAGAGCGCCGCCGGCGGCGGCTGCGCATGGCGGCGGGGCTGGCACGGGCGAATCCGGCGCGGAACCTCCCGGATCCGGCGGCGGAGGAGGTCGGCGGGGAAGCTCCGGGCGGCGGCGGGGCCAGGCGGCCGGCGGCCGGCGGCGCGGACCTGCAAGGGAGGAAGAGGGGGCGAGGGGTGAGAGAGGAAGAGGAAGGAAGTAGAAGAGGAAAGGGAGGAGAGAGAGAAGTGGCGGTAGGGTCTGGCGGGGCTCCTGGTCGCCGGTGGCGGCTGCTCCGGCGAGCCGGCGGCGACGGTGGCCAAGGGAAGCTGCGGGAGGAGCTGTGGCCATGGGAGGTGCTCGGGGAGCCCGGGCATGGCAGCGGGTGTGCTCGGGTCCAAATGGGCTCAAGCGGGCTCGGATGGGCTCGGGGGGGCCTGGCGGCTGGAGGAGGGAGAAGGAGGGGTTTGGCACGGGATTCTAGGGAATTAGGGTTAGTTGCCCAATTAGGAAGGGGAGGGGACTATTTATAGCTTAGGGGCTAGGGTTGACGGTCTCTGTCCGTTTTCGGACTGTCAAATGTCGATTCAATGGTCAGGAAGCGGAGGGGGCTACGAATGGCTATGCAGAGGGCTAGGTGGGGAAGAGAGGGAAGTGCGGCCTGTGACACGAAGGTTTTAAAACACCGACAAACGTCCGATAATTACACGATGACCGCACTGCTACGACTGACCAACAGGGTATCAAACGAACTCCGAACGCGACGAAATTCGACAAGCGGTCTACCTAGACTATAACAAGACCGCATGCCAAGTTTCGACCCAATCCAAGAATATTTTTAGCGCGCTTTAAAAACGGTTTTATTTAACGATGCCGCGGGCGCGTGCGTGTGTGGTCGGTCTCGAAACGGGCAATGGCAAGAACGGAGAGAACCGGCAACTACGAACGGATGCAAGTTTTCAAAAACGAGTGACGATGCTATGAAGATGATGCGAATGATGTGATGATGAATGCAACAACCAGACAAACATAGACGAGAATGGAAATAAAAGGGGGATCTTCTGGAATCTTCTGGAGCGTCGGTCCCGGGCTGTTACATAGTTAGGCACCTAACTAGCATTTTGAATTTAGGTCAAATTTCGTGTATAAGGGCATCTATTTTCACTATGAAAGGAGTTTGACAGGTCAAGCGCATCGGGGCTTATAATCAGGTGTTGTCTCCCCTCAACTAGCGAGGTGGGACTAAACATCTGTTGCTTCCTCGCCGGCCGACGGAAAGGGACCGGTGGTCACGGTTGGTGGCACCAACCGGGACTAAAGGTCTGCATTGCTCCCGTTTGGTGCCACCAACCGGGACCAAAGGTCCCTGTTTCCCGCCCTTTGGGCTGCTGAAAACAAGGCTTTGGTCCCGGTTGGTGGCACCAAACGGGACTAAACGTGGGCATTGGTCCCGGTTGGTGCCACCAACCGGCACCAATGCTTATAAGAAGCACTTAGGAATTTTCACAGTTTTCATTGCCACTTCACCGAGCCTGCCGTCCTCGTCCATGTCGTCGCTTGCCGCCCCGAGCCTGCCGTCATCGTCCCCATCCCCGTCGCCGCCCCGTCGCCGCTCCCGCCGTCATCATCCCCCTCCTCGTCGCTGCCCCGTCCCCGTCGCCTCCACTGTCGCCCCCTTCACCACCCCGCCGTCGTCGCCGCCCCCGCCGCCCCCGTCACCGCCCCTCCCCCGTCGCCGCCTCCCCCATCGCCCCCGTCGCTGCCCCCGCTGTGAGCCGCCGCCGCCCCGGCTCCTTGCAATTTCTTTTTAAAATATATGTTGATTTTTTATGTGATGAATTTTATGTTAGATTAGTATGTGTATGTTAGATTACAGAATTTTTAATGATGAATGTTTATGTTAGATTAGTATGTTTATGATGAATGTTTATGTTAGATTAGTATGTTTATGATGAATGTTTATGTTAGATTAGTATGTTAATGATAAAAGAATTGGGGTTTTATGAAAAATTAGTGATTAAACGATAAGAAAACGTTCTCATAGGAATTTGTCGATGATGCCCGGCCCGCATCCTCGTCGTCGAGTAGTCCGCGAGAGCCTGCTTGATAGGCGCCATGTCCGGGACTGGACTCCGTCAGGCTGGCATTGGGAGGTGCTACCTTCCCGGGCTCGGAGGTTGGTGAGGAATGCAGGTATCGTCGTCGACCCGGACCTTCTGTGGTGGCGGTCACGCAGGCCACTTTCGGTGCAGAGGGAGCGGGAACCCACGGAAGTGGTACGTCGCCGTGTCAGGGAGGATGACGAGCAAGTTCGTCGCTACATGGCGGCGTTGGACGCCCGGTTCAACAATACCTGGCAGATCCTTCAGGGATCTCACTTGAGTTATGATCCCGTGATGGTTCCTTATCTTTGGGTGTCCACCGCTGGCGACTCAAAGACCGCTAGTGAACCGAGTTCACCATCCTTCACTTTGGATTATAGGATATTCGATCTGTATTAGTGATCTTATATGATAACATTCGAGATGTATTAGTTAATATTTGATGATGCATTAACTGGATTATTCGGGATGATGTATTAGTGATATTATATTCGAGGTCATTATAAATATTAATGTATTTGTGATATTTTATCAGTATAATGTGTGTGTGACTTTCGGTTTGTCGTTGCTCCTTGTGTGACTTTCATATGTGTTCTTGATGGAGGAATCCCGACTATTGTCGTGGGGGGCGCCTCTTCTTTTTTCTCTTCTTTGCGATATACTCGTCGATGTATTGCGCAAGAAGAGAAGAGGGGAGGCGTCCATCACCGGCGGTCGAACTATTACTGTGAGAGAGTGCCCACCAACATATATACACCACCATATCAGTGTGAGAGAGAGCGCACCAACACACCATGATATATGAGAGTTACTTAAGGAAAGCCTCGACGAACCGAAAGTCACACACGCATTAGGATCCAAAGCGTGCCGTAATTCTTGAACTGGCTTATTCGGGATGATGTATTAGTGATATTATATTCGAATTCATTATAAATGTATTTGTGATTTGCAAGTCATTCCGGTAAAACATAGGGAATTTTTCTATGTCATTGCTCGATATACGAAACGGGTTGACTTTAAGTCTGTTTTGGCTCATTGTGTGTCTTTCAGTGAGGAAGAGTGTCCACCATATATATATATGTGTGTGTTTGTGTGTGTGTGTGTGAGAGAGAGAGAGAGGAAGAATCCCGACTGTTGTCGTGGGGGTCGCTTCTTCTTCGTTCCAGTGTGCTAGACATTTTGGTGTAATGCACTCTGAGACGAATGGAGGAGCCACCATCACCGACGATCGCAATATCAGACGGAGTGCCCACCATATACGTGAGATGAGAGTTTAGGAAGAAAAGACTCGACAGACCTAAAGTCAACCCGTTGCATATTGAGTAATAGTGATCTGTGTGTTGATCAGTTTTCTCGCGGTTTCCTTCAATCCATTTTAAATGTTTCAACTATGAACATAGGAAATGTCTGACGACGAAAGTGAATTCGGTATGTGTGAATACTGCGAAGACGAGCGCGGCCTGTGTGACAAGACTTTCCTAGTTGATGGTAGGCGCTTCAGCATCATGCTGAATGAGACCTTCGAAGTGGATACAGTAAGTCAGAATGACAAGTCTTTTTTCATAATTAAGCATGACTTCTGCCTCTTTTGCTTCAACATATAATTAATTTTAATTTTTTACTGTTCTACTAGCGTATCCCCTGCCATGCAAGAATTGTTGTCTTGGATAAGATTGGTTTCAATACTAAAAAAGATATGGAGGTAAAGATAGTTCACTTGAGGACCGATCATGGTTTTACTTTTGCGGTAAAATTATACCATGCAGACACCTATTGCTATTTTGAATGCAAAAATTGGCAAGCACTATGCAAGGCTTATGCATTTGAGCCTAATATGCTTATCACCTTTGATATTTGTCCGGAAGATGAAATTGAAGGTAATATCGACATCTGGGTCGATGTGCAGACGCCTCCAGTTCTACCATTATGTGAGTTTCTCAACCATATTTATTAAGTAATTTATATTGTTTATTTAAAAATAGTTGACAAGTTAATTGACAACTTATTTTCATTCTTCAAAAAATGTACGGAAGATGGTAGACAGAACCTACTACTACAGTGATGAAGCAGAATTAACTTATAATTAAGGAGAAAGATCATCTTACCGCATTTCTTAGTCATCTTGAGAATTACAATAGCTATTATCAAACTCCTGCACATTATGGTGAATACGTGACACTAGTGCACGTGGTGAACTACGGTAACATCCATGGAGATTGCATGATAAGATTTTAATTCTACTATTACGACAACCGTGCATCTTTTGCATAAATTCTTCTAAAACTAAACTACATTGCTAACTACAAAGTTATTACTATGTTTTTCAATAGAAAATCCCGGAGGATTGTGTGCCTCATCTGATGTTTCCGAGATGTCGCGTTGTTGTTATGAGCTTAGGGCCACCACAGCCAGGTCAGCCTACGCATCACTCATGTCCATACCGAATTTCTAAAACCGATGGAGTCATGACAATCAAAGATTGGAAACAAATATATGTTCAATCATAGAGAGCTACTTGGAAGCAACATTGTGCGTAGGCCAAGAATGGGAGACAGGATGATCTCCGTTCTCCATAACGGAGAGTCAATGCCTATCTTGTTTTATGATATTGTACCTAAGAGAGGGTAGAGTAGGTCCTACAAGATAGGGATACGTAGGTCCTAGGTACAATGTGTTATTATGTGCTATAATGTTTTAGAGTTGATGATGATGATGAGGAGGAGGAGTTGTGATTATGACTAGTGCCCAACTTGTTATATGATGTCTCATTGACGAAAATGATGATTAAATTGTGTTATATGTTCTATCTATAAGTATAGTACGTAGCGTCGTGATCAATTACGGAGATAAGAGAGACCACTTCTCTCTATTAGCTATGTAACAAAATATATGAAACCCCTAAATTAACCCTCCAAAACCCTCAAAACCAGCTCCTCAGCTGCTGACGCGTGGACGCTTTTTGGTCCCGGTTGGTGTTACCAAGCGGGACCAAAGGCCCTCCTGTCTGGGCTCGACGGAGCGGCCACGTGTAGCCTCATATGTGCCGGTTCGTAAGCAACCGGGACTAAAGGTCGTGAGCTTTAGTCTCGATCCTTTAGTCCTGGTTCCAGAATCGGTACAAATGAGCCTTACGAACCGGTACAAATGGGCCTTTTTTCACTAGTGAATACATGATCATGGAAAATAATATCGGTGCATTAGCAACTACAAGAGTAAAAAATTGCATCAACATTATCTTTATTCTATTTTCTGTAGCGCGCACACACAACCCAAAGCTGCATCATCACAGGTAGCTTGAGAACTAATTAAGGAGAACAAAAGAAGTGAGACGACGTTGCCTGTGACAGTGTCCGCATAGTCTACCACCCACTCCGCCGCCACCATGCAGATGGTCAACAACTGCTATATGTTCCCTTCGCTAGCACTCCAACTGTTGTGTCTTCCTACTCTTGCAACTCGCAGCAGGACCAAAGAAGGGCAGTGGAGGTAGATGTGCAGCAAGATGACCACGATGGCGCTGCCATGAAACCACCTATCATCCTCTGAAAATGTTCATGTGCATCTTAAGGAAGGAAGAAACCAATCGTGAAGAAACATAACCACGGATCATGCTCTTTGTGCGCATTTTATCAAATAGTTGGACTACATAACCTAGCCTCCCATTTATCTGCATACAGAGAGATACAAGAACGGCATTTGGTTCTGTTTTAGCAGGCTGGTGTTGTATCCTCCTTTTGCTCATTGGTAAGCAAAGGAGTGGAGAGTGGAAGGGACGAACCTTGGAGCTGGTCGATGCGGCGGGCAGCGGCATCTCCGGCGGTCGGTGAAGGACCTTGCAGAAGATGCTTGCGGTGGCAGTCGGGACGGGAGGTCAAAGCAGCGCGCCACGATGCCGATGGACGTGCTTGAGGAGGGAAGAGCGCCATGCCAAGCTTGTGATTCGGCAGTAGTGTGAGCGAGGAGGATGGCAGTCGCGGTCGTGTCCCACGACATCTTCTCACAGAGGATGGTGGGCTTGGGGTGCGGAGGGAACTCGATCCCACGGCGGCGCGCGGCGAGATGAATGGTGTGGTGCCTGCTTGAAACCCGCGATTGGTGCGACAGACCCGCGCCTTCTTACGCCCGGCGACACCGCCCCTCGGCAAGCAACGCTGATGCGTCGCCGCAGCTTGTCAGCCACTAATGCGCCGCCGCAGCTTGTCAGCAAGGGATGGATCGGGATGCGGCGAGGGATGGGGAGGCAGTGCTAGGGTTAGGTGCGAGATGGCGGCGACGACAGCCTATGAAAATTGTTGACCATTTAATTGTGATTGTGCTTTCATTTGTGTAGATAATGATAGAAAATAAATGACGTAATATGTGGGATCAAATATTTGTTATTGTTGACTATTTGATTTTTTTGGAAGGTTATTAAAAATAATTTTTTTGTCTATATTTTAAGAAGGTGATCTCACATGTATGAAAGGTTTTAAAATTCTCAATAACTTACATGATTTAATTGAATGGGCACCTGTTAAAACAAACACAAATAAAATGAAAAAAGGATCATACGAATTGATTTGGTTTTTAGCGGGAGGGAAATCAAGTGGGGGTGGTGGTGGGAGGTGAAACGAAAATAAACCAATGGGATGGTGAGAGGTGAGACGAAAAAAACAGTCGATGGTGGGAGGAGAGACAACAAAGAACGGTGAACATCGGCAGCCAACTCCCCCTTTAGGAGTAGAAATTATTATAATATCAAAATAGTACATGCAGTGACGCGAATTTTCTTCGATGTAAATATTGGTTGATTAACACATAACACAGAATTACACCACGAAAGACCCATCAAAACACCGCATTATAAAAAAATAAAAAAAATACTCTATCATCTCTCACACTAGCCAAATCAAATTCTCCATCGGTTCCAAGATATAAGGTGTATTTTTTCTTGAAAAGTCAAATTTATTTAACTTTGACTAAGTTCGGAGTAAAATATATCGGCATCCACAATATTAATAAATAAAATATGAAAAATTCATTTCATGAATAATTTAATGACCGTAACTTGATATTCTAGATATTAATATAGTTTTCTACAAATTTGGTCAAACTTGAAGAGCTTTGATTTTTTGAAATCTAATACATATATATTTTAAAATAAAGAGACTAGTTTATTTTGTAAAAACACAACAACATTAACGACGCAACAACGCGCGTTTAATTCTTCTAGTATGTTTTGATATTGTACTGAGTAAAGAGAAAG
Organism: Hordeum marinum; assembly: GCA_022496015.1. NCBI lineage: Eukaryota > Viridiplantae > Streptophyta > Magnoliopsida > Poales > Poaceae > Hordeum > Hordeum marinum. Next base: position 61,825,211 of record CM039673.1, on the reverse strand, counting down.
ATGGTCTAATCCGGTCATTATAAAAGCGAAGCGTTCGAGCTGGTACGCTGATGCAAAGAGAAAGATACAATTGTGTTGTTATTTAGGCCCTGTACAACGCGAGTGCCAACGCAGATGCCTCGAGAAAAAAAAAACCTTTTTTTTGTTCAAGCAGAAGAAGGTGTTTAGATAGGGGGTGGCTTTCATGGGAGGGGCATTTTGGCTCCCGGGAGCATTTGCTCCCCGATAAACAGTAACACAAAACATGACACAATTTTTTTTCGAAAAATTCTGAATTTTTTTATAGATGTTCGTGTCAGTGTCACAAACATGCTTGACAATTTTCATATGAAACCGAGCAGTAGTATTTGGTTGGTGAAAAAAAATTGGGTGACATTTTGGGACAACATTTGATGTTCAAATTTGTTATTTTTTGCATAGGCCATAATGTTTAACCTTTTTGCTAAAATTTTGCAGGTGACACTTGAATGTGACTATAAATACATACAAATTTTGTTGCGATTTTTTTGACCTTTGAAAAAATATTGTTTGCGTGCAGGAACACATGCTCCCCGGAGCCGAATTTGATTTCCCGTGAAAGCAAACTTTAGAGTACGATGCTAGCTGGTGCCTTTTTTTATTTCTTTAAAAAAGAGGAATGCTTCCTGCCTCTACATCAAAAATATGCATGCGGCCATTTTATTAAAGAAAGCAACCAAATAGTCTATGGTCTAATACAAGCTAAAAGAAGCTTCGAAATAATCACAAAGTAAAAAAGTTGCCACAACCGGTGAAAATAGGACTAGATGCCTAACCACCTATCCTACTAGTGGACCACTATCCAAATCGGCTATAGATATCCCGGGCTATCATCTCCCATCAGGTGGGCCCAGTAACTAAACCCTCACTGGTTTCTGCAAGAGTGAGTAACGACCACGAACGCATCAAAGAAGTTGTCGGAATTGGGGCTCCGGGACCCAGAAAGGTTCGAACTCTCGGGTGCGCTCGCTCTCCTGCCCTGCTCTACCTCACGACCTCACAGCGACTCTCCGACGGCTCAAGCTAAGGAAGATGGAAAAGGAACACCACAGTTTACCCAGGTTCGGGCCACCTCTCGGTGTAAAGCCCTACTCCTACTTGTCTGGATTGCTTGAGGGTGAGGATGAGTACAAAGTGTGTTCTTGCCTAGTGGGGTCAATCCCTTTCTATGGTGGCTGGTTCTCCCCTCTTATACTGGCCCTGGTCCTCTTCCCCTGAAAACACAATGCGGGAAGGGTTGCCACAACGATCAGTTTGAAGGGAGACATGACTGCAGCTTATCCTGACAAAAGTAGTCTTCGCCTGCCAAAGCTCCTTGCCATGACGCGCTGGTGGGCTCGGGGGTGACCTCCGTCCTGCCGAGCCCCCAGCCTTGGTACTCTTGCACCAAATAGGAAACCTTTGGACATTGCTTTGGGAATCCGCGAGCTGGCCTTGCTCCGTTAGCACGAAAGTGGAAAGTCTCTCTGTCTGAGCCTGCTGGTACGACTCCTGGCGCCGCCGTGCACGACCCGCGTCATCCACGTGAAGGGGCAGGGTTGCGCGACCCGCCGAGCCATCCTTGGTTAGTCCGCCTAGCACGGGCCCCCGGGGCAACCTCGGGAGACGACCCTGCGACGAGGGCTCCGGGAGGCGACCTTGAGGGGGAACTTCACTGGCCTCCCGATGGCATTTGCCGGTGTGCACCTCGCGAGGAGGGGGTCCTCGCGAGGGTCTGGTTCCTGAGGCCTGGCGGTGAACCTTCCTGGATCCATGGCACGCGCCACGCCTTGGGCCGCAGGCATACAGGCCTAGGACCCCCAGTCTCACGGGCCCGACAGAAGTTGCCCTGTATCTTACCTGCAAAAAAATTGTACGAGTTTATTTGTTAAAAACCATGTCGTTTCTGCAATTTCATACAACTCATAGTAAAGCACATACTTCTATCCGAGTATGTCTCATAGAATATATCTCTACTCCATTTAGTCACGTCCCGAATAATATGTGAATACTATTTGGAGGCGTGATATTAAAAAGGCTATGTGTATGGATCGTCATAAAATTTTTGCCAATGGATAGTCTAGAAAGAGGTGTTTGATAGTCTCCTTGTGATCACAAAAGCTACATATCGTACTACCCTCCCAATTACGTTTTGCCAAATTATCCTTAATGAGAATCACCTCCTTGTGAACAAACCACATGAAGACTTTGATTCTTAAGGGTACTTTGATCTTCCAAATATGTATTGACTTGGGTATCGGTCCAGAGTCAATAAGGTTCAAATACATCGATTTCACCGAAAAGATGGCATTCATAGATAACTTCCAATGAACTCTATCAGACTTATCCGATAAATGAACACCCATCAACCCTCTGACTAGATGAAGCCAAGCTGCCCATCGATCACCCACTAAAGCCCTTCAGAATTGTATATTTAGAGGAACAAACTATAATATTGTGGCACCATAAGCCTCCCCCAACCATAAGTTGCACAATAGAGAGATGGATATTGTGTGGCTAGCGGCATCTCCCCCAACCACATATCCTTCCAGAATCTCGTCGACTCACCATTTCCAACAATAAACTTAGACGTATGAAAGAAAGCTGCTTTCGTTCTCATCAAGCCTTTCCAAAATGGTGAACCATTGGTGTGAAAGCGACTCGGGCAAAGGTCTTAGACTTTAAGTACTTATTACGTAAAATTTCTACCCACATGTCTTCAGTCTCTACAAATAGTCTGGACAACCATTTACTGAGCAGACATATGTTCTTTACCTCTAAATTCTCAATCCCCAGACCCCCTGGTCTTTAGGCCTAAAAATAATGTCCCATCTAGAAAGTCTATACTTTCTCTTAACCTCATCACTCTGCCAGAAAAAGAGGGATCGATAGAAGTCCAGCCTTTTGCATACCCTACAGGTATCTCAAAGAAGGGCAGAAGGAACATCGACATGCTCATGATAACTGAATTAATCAGTATTAGCTGTCCTCTGTAAGACATAAGCTTGCCCTTCCAACAGCTTAATTTTTTCTCAAAACGATCCTCAATACACTTGCACTCTTTGTTAAATAGTTTATGACTGTGAATTGGTATGCCTAGATAACTAAACGGTAGGCTGCCCAGTTCACACCCAAACAATTGTTTATATGTTTCTTGCTCGTCATTGGTTTTTCCAAAGCGGAACAATTCGCTTGTATGAAAATTAATTATCAAGCAGGACAACTGTTCAAACAAGCAAAACATAACTTTTCATATTTCTGGCATTTGCTAAATCATGTTCCATAAAAAGAATAGTAGCATATGCTTATTGTAGTATGGACACACCACCATCCACTAGATGTGGTACTAGTCCTCCTACCTGGACTTTCTCTTTAGCCCTTCCTATCATAATTGCCAACATATCTGCAACTATGTTAAATAGGATAGAGACATTGGGTCTCCCCGCGATAGACCTTTGTGCGTTTGGAAATAATGTCCAATGTCATCATTAACCTTAATTTCAACGCTATCTTTTTGTACAAACTGTTGTCCCTCTGTACCGGTGCACAATTCATCTAGTATATTGTGCACCGTGATTAAGGTGGAGGAAAAACTAAAAAACTTAATATTTACTTGCTTATTATACAATTGCATGCAATAAATTGACCACTGCATGTTGTGCTAGGTAGTGTCAAGTCATTAAAACATACATGCCCCTCATTTTCTATTGGTTGGTTCCTTTATTCATGTTAAGAAACAAGAAATGAGATAAGAGTTAATGCCTCATGCCTAAATATTTTGAGATTATTTGGTTTTCATAAGATGACGTATACATAGATACGAAGAGAGTAGTAAGCAACTATGTGAGGCACTTCACGTTGTAGCCAAGACTTATTTTGAGATGCCCCCTTCAAGCAGCGGTGTTTGCAACAAGGCCTTAAAGGCTGGTATCACTAGACAAGTTCTCTAGCCTTCATCGTTGTCTCTTAAGAATATGACGACATCTGCTTGTATCTTAATTTTATTTGATCAACAAAATAAACTACATTAGATCAAAAATAGAAACAAAGTAGATCCGTGACAAAACCATAACTTTCATCCAGGTACTTCGAAAGCCATCCTTTATAGGTTCACCTTTTGCACCTCAATTTCCATCATGATTTACATACATAAAAATAAGTGACATAGAACAATGATAAAACCATGAAATAAACTACATTAGGTGAAATAAAATAAAAATATATACAAACGACATAAATCCATGATAAAACAGTAAGTTGCATCAAGGTTCTTCAAAAAGTCATCCTCTATAGGTTCACCTTTTGCATCTCATTTTCCATTAGGACTTACGTAAATAAACTGCATACAACCAAATCAGCACAAAACTAAACTATTCTTAAAGGTTTTGAAAAATGATTGAACTGCATGACCCAATACGCGAGGAGACCTCCTATCGACGCCTTTAGCGTCGCGGAAGCCAACTAGCGCTTGCTGCAACGTCTGGTAGGCCGACCCAGAAACGAGAGCAGGTCACTTGGTCGTGTCATTGCACCATCAATACGATTAGTTTTTTCAAGGATTTTTTCTTATGAAGAGCCTCTCAGTTCATCTCATAGAAGGAATCATTGAAGGTTTTTCAAGGATTTGGTTGATCTGTTGACTTGACTCAACTGACAACTGACTGGCACGTCGACCATTGAATTTGAAAAGTTCATAAATTTCAAAAACAAATCATTGATTCAAAAGAGTTCGAGAATTTTCAAAAAACTCATGTATTCAAAAGAGTTTGCAAATTTTAAGAAGTTCACAAAAAATCATTTTCTAAAAAAGTCTAAATATTTTTAAAACTTTCTAAATTCGAAAAAAGTTCATCAAATTTGAAAAAATCATGAATTTGAAAAAAGTTAAAGTCTTGGAAAACTTCGAAATTAAAATGTAAAAAACAACTAAAAACATAATTTGGAAAGTAGTTCAAAAAATTTGTAAAAGGTTCATGAATTTGAAAATGAAAATTACGCATTTGAAAAAGGGAAAAATATAAAATAAATAAATAAACATGACAAAACCGAGTGAAGAACCAAAATAAAAACACACTGGGAAGCTGCCCAAAACTGGTGGGGGCTTCTAAAAAAACAAAATCGAGGGACTCTTATATGGGCCGACCGATTAGGAATGATGTGAGTGAGGGGCTGCGCGTCACTTGTAAACAAATATGTATTTGACACTTAAGGCGTCAAATAGGATTTGTGATAAGTACAAGATTTGTTTTTTAAATAATTTCGAGACAGGTAAATGAGACATTGTTTCCAGCTGGGCCGTACTTGGTAGAACGGGCCATGATTAGACAAAGTCGACTATCTGAGCAGCGCTCCTTGGGAGCCTCCCAAGGCTCACTCTCAATGTGCCGTCATTTGATGGGTTCTTAGCCGCCATCACTTGTGACGCTTTGGGCATTTTTTTTGGATTTTTTTCTCTTTTTTTTATTAGCCTTCCTTTTTAAACTTTTGGACGAAAAAAAGTGAACCTTTTTTTTGCGAAAAAACGTGTTTTTTCCTTTTTCGAGAGATGCGGTTTTCCTACCGTGAGAGGCATGGATTTTCTTCCAAGAGAGGCACGGCCGTGCCTCTCAAAAACGAAAAAAATGCGTTTCTTTTTCTTTCTTCACAGGCAGGGTTACGCTTCCGCGGGAGGCACGGCCATACCTCTCGAAACGAAAAAAAACTTATTTTATTTTTGTCCTTCCTCGGGAGGTACGGTTCTGCTTTCGCGAGAGGCACAGATTTGCTTGCCTCTCGGAAACACAAAAAATACGTGTTTTCTCTTCTTTTTTTTGCTTGTGGCATGATTTTGGTCCTGCGAGAGTCACATGTTTGCTCCGGGGGAGGCACAACCATGCTTCTCGAAAACGAAAAAATGCGTTTTTCCCTTCTACACGAAGCATGATTTTTTCATTTGGTTTTTTGTCTGATTTTCCATGAGAAATAATTCGTTAAAACATATCAACATGAGATTAAGTTTTAAAAATCTCGACGAGAGGAATCCAATGATGAAAACGGTTCCAGATTTGATCGCATGGTTTAAGAGATAAAACATTTTGAATAAATAAATTTAGAAAAAATGAAAAAACTTCAAATTGTGATCGCAACATGAGAAGGTGGGATGGCAAGAAAGTATTTTTGAATTAGTGATTTCGGACGAAGCGAGTGCCATATTTCTTGCCGGGCCGCGTACAATTTGTTTGTAATTTACATAGCGGAATCAAGTCCGGCCCGCCTCTGGTGCTGCGGGTGGGTATATGATCCAGATTCCGGAAATGGGCTGTTCGGTGTTGACGCTTTACTTTACCATTTCTAACTCGAATATTTATTTTTCTTTTGTTTCCTTTAGAGTTCTTCTCAAGAGAAAATTCGTCCCTTTTGAAACGAGCACATCATGAGCACACCGGGAATGTGAATGTGAGCGTATCGGTGCGGCGACAAATCACAGCACGGCGTAAAATTCGGGTTCCCCTAGCTATCTCCCCAGCAATAATAGACGACAGGAGGGATTCTTCTTCCCAAAACTACCAGAAAGAAAACGAATCACGCAAAGCTAGCCAGCTCCAGCTTGGTCCGGCACACCCACACCTTCCCACCTAGCTAGTGTCCCATGGCATCATCTATCCATCCCATGGAATCCCACCATCACCACCACCCCGCACATCGACATCGCTTATCACCTGACAGCGTGAGGCTAACGCCATGTAGGTGTAGCACACCGATGGAATATGAATGTCACGACGCCCCTATAAATTCTTAGTCCCGTCACCATGCATAGCGCAGGTCGAGCAACCATGGACTACTACCGCGAGAGCTACGGCGCGTACCGGATGGCGACGCCGGGGTACGCGCCGCCGGTGCCGTACGGCATGTCGCAGGTGAACATCGACGGCCACTGCGGCGGGCGGCCGATGCCGCCGCAGCCCACCGTGAAGATCTACTGCCGCGCCAACCCCAACTACGCCATGTCCGTGCGCAACGGCAAGGTGGTGCTCGCGCCGGCCAACCCCAAGGACGACTACCAGCACTGGATCAAGGACATGAGGTGGAGCACCAGCATCAAGGACGAGGAGGGCTACCCCGCCTTCGCCATCGTGAACAAGGCCACTGGGCAGGCCATCAAGCACTCCCTTGGCCAGTCCCACCCTGTAAGTAGAGTCTCCTCTGCCCTAATTGATCTGTCTCACCATGGCGGAACTTACTGAGCGTGCTCGATGGGCATGCAGGTGCGTCTGGTGCCGTACAACCCAGACTTCCTGGACGAGTCGGTGCTGTGGACGGAGAGCAGGGACGTGGGCAACGGCTTCAGGTGCGTGCGCATGGTGAACAACATCTACCTCAACTTCGACGCCCTCAACGGCGACAAGTACCACGGCGGCGTGCGCGACGGCACCGAGGTGGTGCTCTGGAAGTGGTGCGAGGGCGACAACCAGCGCTGGAAGATCCAGCCATACTACTGAGCCAGCCAGCGCGCGCCATGCATGCATGCATGCATGGTTCGTGCACGTACGCGTGGAGATCGGCATATCCACACTTGCCCATGCGTACGTACGTATCTACCGAAGAAATGGTGTGGATCACTGTCTCGGATAAACAACATGCATGCGTGCGTCTCTCGCTAGTCCCTCCCTACGCTGCAGAATAACGGAGCTGTTGTGCTTGTATGTGTAATGACAAGTTCCGTAAGAATAAAGGACCTTTGTGAGCTGATTGAACATGTGAAATACGTATAAACAGTGAAATACGCATGCACGGTTCATGTGAAATACTCACACAACCATGTTTCCAACGACCTCGGTAGTTTGCTTCGAGGCAAGGAAACTTGTACAACACTCCAAAAAAAAGGAAACTTGTACGTACAAACTTTTCCCCTCTGGAACTCGTTCCTCCTCGCTTCCGTCCTGCCTTCCTCGTTGGCGGCGGCAGGGTTCAGGTTCTTCCTACGCGCCGGAAGCCACGGGAGCGTGCACCCTCCCCGCTCCCCCACGCGCTCTAGTGGGCGGGCACATGTACGGGGCGGCGAGTCCCTTCTTCTTCTTCTTCTTCTTCTTGTTTGCTTTTTTCTACTTTCAGTTTTGTTGTTTTTAAGAGTAATTTGTGAATTCAAAAATTGTTCGTGATTCGGGGAATGACAAATGCTCACGGTTTCAAAACCATGTTCGCAATTTCAAGAAAAATGTTGACAAATTTTAAAAAATGTTTGGGAATTTTGATTTTCCCCCAAATTTCAAAAAATGTTTGCTGTTTCCAGAAGTATTAATTAACTCAACAAATGTTTCTCAAAAACATAAAATGTCCCTCAAACTAAATAATTGGCCGTGCATTTAAACAAATGTTCACGTGTGCCAAAAAATGTACACAATGTCAAGAACTGTTTGTGAATTTGGAGACTGTTTATGATTTAAAAAGTATTCACGAATGTTTTTAAAAAATGTTCACGTAATTTTCCAAATATTCATGATATCGAAAAATGTACAAGATTTTAAAAACTTATCATGAGTTTGAAAATAAGTTCACTTTTTCCACAAAATGTTCGCAAATTTGCAGAAAATAGTCGTCCACAATTTATTTTTTTGCGAAATTTCAAAAAATTATTTTGAAATTAAAAAATGCTTACGGTTTCAAAAAATATTCATGGATTCAAAAAATATTGAAAATTTAAAGCAAATTTGTTCCAAATTAGAAAGACACTAGAAAAAAAGAACGAAAAATGAAAAGCAGAACAATAAAAAGAAACAAAAAAGAAAAAGAACCAACGTAAACAAAAAAAGGAAAAAAGAAAACACAATGAAAAAGTTGAAGAAAATAAAACGATTTTGGAAAGGTTCCAGAACCTTCCCAAAACCGGTGGGGGAGGAATCCTGAATTGGTCCAGCCCAAAAAGTAGCGAATGATCTAGGGGGTACGCACCAGCTCACTATTTGGCGACCTACGCGCCGAATAGGAGTGGTCGTGCAATGGTGGTTGTTGATGACGATGGGGGTGAGGGAGGGCTTCGTAGGGCGGGCTCGCTTGCGTGGCGAGAACCTGGTCAGGGCTCGCCCAATATGCAGTTGTTAGGTAGTCACAGACAGCGCATGGCTCTTCGGTAACCATGTGGTCCTCTAGACATCGGTGGGGCTGTCCGCGGGTTTTGGACGATGGAGGTCTGTGATGCCATCTTGCAGGCTGGCCCAATATGGTTACGTCTGCGGTGTGTCATGAATTTGGTCTGTGGCGGTGGATACTTAGTAGGTTTAGGGGTCCGATTTAATGGAATACCCTATTTGGCGCTCGCTGCGTAAAACTGCTGGCGCTTCACACAGGCAAGCGACCGACCAGCGACGCAACGGGCCGGACCGTTTAACAGTTCCAACACGCCCCGGTTTTGGAAACCTTCTAGAGCTTCCAGCCAGTTTTTTCTGGTGTTGGGAAACTTCTAGAAGGTTCCCTGAACCGTTTTTTTTGCTTTGTTCTATTTTTTCTATTTCCTTTTTCCTTTTTTTTCTTCCTCTGTTTCTATTTATATTGTATTAATTTAAAATTTGTACACAATTCGGAAAATGTTTATGGTTTTAAGATTTGTGCACAATTTGGAAAATTTTCACGGCTTCAAAATTTGTTCAAAATTTAAAAAATATTTATGGTTTCAAAATTTGTTCATAATTCGAAAAATGTTAACAATTTAGTAGTTTTCTTGACAAATTTGAAATTTGTTCACAATTCAAAAAATGTTCGCAGTTTCAAAATTTGTTCACAATTTTATAATTTTGTTCACGAAATTTGAAATTTGTTCATGTTTCCAAATTTGTTCACAAATTCGAAAAATGTTCAAAATTTTATAATTTTGTTCACAAATTTGAAATTTGTTCATGTTTCAAACTTTGTTCACAATTCAAAAAATGTTCGCGGTTTCAAAATTGGTTCGCAGATTCAAAAAATGTTCACAGTTTGAAAATTCTGTTCACAAATTTGAAATTTATTCATGTTTCAATATTTGTTCAAAATTCGTAAAAATGTTTATGTTTCCAAAATTTGTTCACAATGCAAAAAATGTTTACGCTTTTAAAATTTGTTCATAATTCGAAAAATGTTCACAATTTATTAGTTTTGTTTGCGAATTTGAAATTTGTTCACAATTCGAGAAATGATTGCAGTTTCAATATTTGTTCACAATTTTATTATTTTTTTCACGAAATTTGAAATTAGTTCATGTTTCAAAATTTCTTCACAAATTCGAAAAAAAATTCAAAAATCTATAATTTTGTTCACGGATTTGAAATTTGTTCATGTTTCAAACTTTTTTCACAATTTAAAAAATGTTTGCTGTTTCAAAATTTGTTCGCAGATTAAGAAAATGTTCACAATTTTATAATTCTGTTCAGGAATTTAAAATTTATTCATAATTCAATATTTGTTCACAATTCGTTAATTTTTTATGTTTTCAAAATTTGTTCAGAATTCGAAAAATGATCACAATTTTAAAATTTTGTTTACGAATTTTAAAAAATATTCTGTTTTTTCAATATAATGTTCATGTTTTTCACAAAAATGTTTGCTCACAGTTTCAAAAAATGTTCGCTTTTTATGTTTTGTTCACTATTCAATATTGCTTGCAAATCTCGATGGGACTGCGTATTCTTATAGTATTTTGAACTATGATTTTCAATAGGCAGAGCGGCTAGTTGCTCCTGGTTGAGTTATGAGGTTGTGTGTCGAGGGGCGCGTCGATTTTGTTCACCATTTTTTGTTTCGCGGAAGGAAATGAAAGTACCAGCGGGTTGGTGGGCCGGCCCATCATTACTCGCCCTGTGCATGCGAGCGACAACCTGCCGCAGAGAACGGCAGGTAGGAGCTGCCGATTTAGTTCACCATTTTTTGCTTCGCGCGGGAGGAAACGAAAGTACCAGCGGGTTGGTGGGCCGGCCCAGCATTACTCGCCCTTGTGCGTGCGAGACAACCTGTCGCAGAGAGCGGTAGGTAGGAGCTACCCGATTTAACCAGTGCCAGTGCAGGCTTTTGTGACAACTAATTAAGGAGTGCTCCTCTAGGAGCCCCTGCAAGGTTCACTTCGGGTGTACTAGGAGTGTGTTATTTGGCACGTTCTCAGCCGTCATCACATGTCGCGTTGAGTGCTTTCTTTGGTATTTTTTGCACGCGTTTTCGTCTCTTAAATGATTTTTTTCAGCTTTTCCCGGTTTTCCTTAGGTTCTGGACAAACAAATACGGGAACAAAATTTGATGCTAAACAACGCACTTTTTCTTTCGTGAGAGGCACAAATTTACTTCTCGTGGACATACATATCTGGTTACGCGAGAAGTACAAATTTACTTCCCGTGAATGCATGCATTTGCTTTCACGAGCTCTCGCAAAGAGAAAAAAAATATGTGTTTTCATTTTTCTCTTCTTTCGCGAGAGGCCGAAAGTACTTCTCTTCAAGGCACGACGGACCGTGCCTCTCGCAAAAGGAAAAATGCCCTTTCTTTTTTTACAAAGAGAGGCAGTGATTTAGTTCTCCTGGAGTCACGGATTTGATTCCGCGAGAGACATAAGTTTATTTCTCGTAGAGGCACGCCTACGTGAAAGTACGGACATGACTCTCGCAAAAAGGAAAAAAAACCATGTTTTCTATCTTTTCTTTACCGCGAGAGGGACGGATTTACTTATCGTCGAGCCATGTATTTATTTCCGCAAGATGCGCGGTCGAACAGTGGAAAAACATGCTCTTGGTTCGGTGTTTTCACTCCGATTTTCGTGAAAAAAAGTTCGTCGAAACCTATCAACAGGGAATCTAGTTTTGAAGATGTCGACGCGGGGAATCCAACGATGTAAACCATTCGACATTTGGACACATGGTTTGAAAGACAAAATGTTTGGAATAAACCAATAAAGAAAAAAAAGGAAAACTCCCATGTCGCGACAAGTGGCGTACATGCAGTGTGACACTTGTCACAACCTGAAAAGGTGGGAGCGGCCTTTCCAAAGTGTGCTCCTTAGGGCATCTCCAACAGCAACACGTAAATTTTCTCCCACATCCACCCGCGGACATGAGGGGACTAGTGGGCGGATGCGGATGTGGGAGGCCTCCATCCAACAATACCTCTTTCGCCTCCATCTCCGTCGGGTTCTCCGACGGTTCCATGCGTCGACAGTGGAAGGAAGGAGAGGATGGGATAAAAGAGCGAGAATTGGGCGGAAAGCGGCGGGGAATGGAAGGAGAGAGTGGGTGGTTTTAGTGTGGAAATAGTGTGACTTGATACAAAACGACTGGTCCGCCTTCCTTTTGGGTGGGCCAGGGGCAGAAAGCGAAGTTTCACATATATGAACTCCTACCACCCCCTCCCCCCATGTTAGTGTTCGGTTTGAAGGAGAAACAAGTATGTTTGGACCACCCAGCGGACCTATATAGGCTCACATTGGATGGCTTCCGCGGTCCGAACAACGTGGTTCGGACGGATGCGAGTGATTTCTCAATCGCCGTTGGAGATGCCCTTAATTAATGATTTCACGCCTTACCTATCGTTTGGTGGTGGTGTTGGCTCACGTGGCTTGAGACTACGTCGATAGTTCCCCAAAGAGGAAGGGATGATGCAACACAGTTGCGGTAAGTATTTCCCTCAGTTAAGAAACCAAGGTATCAATCCATGGAGGAAGACCAAGCAACTATGTAAATGGCACCTACACACAAAGAACAAATACTTGGAACCCGACGCGTAAGAGAGGTTGTCAAGTTCTCAACAATAATAAGATAGATTAGATTGTAGTAGGTTGAGCAAATAGATCTCACAAGAACACAAAATAAAAGAAGTAAACAAAACGTGCATCAAGGTGTTTTTGGGTTTTTGGATTAATAGATCTAAAAACAAAAGTGGCAAAAAGATAGATCGGAAAGCAATATGTTGGAAAAGTATACCCGGGGACGTAGGTTTCACTAGTGGCTTCTCTCATGAGTATAACTAATGTTGAGGATATCGCTTATCGTTATCGTCTCGGTCAGCTGGGGATTAGAGATTAATCAGAAATCGGCCGGTTAATCGATTTTATTGGTTGACTACTAACCGGTCAGTTTTTGTAAAATCCCGGATTCGCAACACTGAAATATGCTATATTTAACACAAAAAATATACTCGACAGAAGTGTTACCTTGTTTCCTAGCCTCTGAGTCCAAGTATAATGACAAACAAAATAGCAAAATAGTACATATTGCATAAGAAAGTCCACAAAAACACAAATAAATATAATTTTTGCAAACATAGTGCTAGGAATATGCCTAATTTATAAGAAGATTCCTCATAAATCGCTTGTCAGGGCGATAAATCGGCCCAAAAGATAAATGGTGAAGATAAGGCATAATCTTATCGGTCACCCCACGAGTAGCGATAAACCGGACAATAAATTGCTGAATCGGAAGATTTTTTGAACAGTGAGTATAGCACACGGTGGGTGAACAAATTACTATTGGACAATTGATAGAAGATCAAATAATCATGACGATATCCAAGACGATGATCATTATATAGGCACCACGTACAAGATAAGTAGACCGAAATGATTCTGCATCTACTACTATTACTCCACACATCGACCGCTATCCAGCATGCATCTAGTGTATTAAGTTCATGGAAAAATTGAGTAATGTAATAAGAACGACGACATGATGTAGACAAGATCTATTTATGTAGGAATAGACCTCATCTTGTTATCCTTAATGAAAACGATACATGCGTGCCTTGTTACCCCTTCTTTCACTAGGAAAGGACACCACAAGATCGAACCCATCACAAAGCACCTCTTCCCATGGCAAGAAAAATCGATCTAGTTGGCCTTACTAAACCAAATATTCGAAGAAGAAACACGAGGCTATAAGTAATCATGCAAATAAGAGATCAAAGAAGACTTAAATAATATTCATGGATAGAAACTGATCATGAACTAAAAATTCATCGGATGCCAACTAACACACCGCAAAAAGTCATTGCATCAAATAGATCTTCAGAATGTAAGAATAGGGAAACTACACGTTTTGGTGCCTTATATTGATCATTATATAGAGGGTCACAAGGCAGAGTTCGTACCATACAAGACACGGACAACTATACAAGGACTACACATATACAACCGTATATCTATACAAATACTATACGGTTATATATTCTAACACCCTCCCTCAGTCGTAAATGGGCGTCGACGAATGTTAAGACTGTCCCAAAAATCCTAGAAGAGAGGTGATGGCAATCCTTTCGTAAAAATGTCCGCAAACTGGGAAGAACTCGGAACGTGAAGAACCCGGACCTCGCCTGTAGTGACACGATCACATACAAAAATGTAGATCAATCTCCATATGCTTGGTGCGCTGATGATGAACGGGCTTATGTGTCATGTAAACGGAGCTCACATTGTCATAGAAAACCACAGTGGCACCAGTCACCAGTCGATGAAGCTCTTGAAGGAGTTGTCGTAACCAACATGTTTCAGCCACCACATTTGCAACCGCCCTGTATTCGACCTCAACACTGGAACGAGAGACCGTGTGCTGCCACTTAGTAGACCATGACACCAGGTTAGCGCCGAGGAAGACACAAACCAAAAAGAGCCACACAAATATTTTTTCCGCCGCCAGAAGCCTCCGTTCCCAGAGATCCAATCTTGGAGCCTTTTCCGGTAATCTACCAGAGGGGGATCCGATCACAGAGGGCATCCAGATCAACTCCATTGCCCCTCCGATGATGCGTGAGTAGTCCACCACAGACCTACGGGTCCATAGCTAGTAGCTAGATGGCTTGTTCTCCCTCTTTGTGCTTCAATACCATGTTCTTCAGGATCTTCATGGAGACCTATCCGATGTAATACTCTTTTGTGGTGTGTTTGTCGTGACCCAATGAATTGTGGGTTTATGTTCAGATTATCCATGAATATTATTTGAGTCTTTTCTGAATTCTTATATACATGATTTCATATCTTTGCAAGTCTCTTCGAGTTATTGGTTTGGTTTGGCCAACTAGGTTGGTAAGTCTTCCAAACAGAGAAGTGCTTAGTTTTGGGTTCAATCTTGCGGTGTCCTCACCTAGTGACAAAGTAGGGATAGCGAGGCACGTATTGTATTGTCGCTAACAAGGGTAACAAGATGAGGTTTTCATCATATTGCTTGAGTTTATCCCTCTACATCATGCCATCTTACCTAATGCGTTACTCTGTTCTTCATGAACTTAATACTCAAGATGCAGGCAGGAGTCGGTTGATGTGTGGAGTAATAATAGTAGATGCAGAATCGTTTTGGTCGACTTGACATGGACGTGATGCCTATATGCATAATCATTGCCTTGAATATCTTCATAATTATTCGATTTTCTATCAATTGCTCGACAGTAATTTGTTCACCCACCATGATACTTTCCTTCAAGAGAGAAGCCTCTAGTGAAACCTATCGCCTCCGGGTCTACTTTCCATATTATATTTTTAGATCTATAAATCAAAAATACCAATATACCTTGCTACAATTTATTTACCTTTTTTACTTTCCACAATCTTTTACTTCTATCTCTATCAGATCTAATACCTGCAAAGGGATTGAAAACCCCTGTATAGCGTTGGGTGCAAGAGTTTGATTGTTTGTGTAGGTGCATCCATTGGTGACTTGCTTGTTCCTCCTATTGGATTGATACCTTGGTTCTCATCAACTGAGGGAAATGCTTATCTACTTCGCTGCATAACCCTTTCCTATTTAAGGGAAAACCAACGCACGCTCGAGAGGTACCATGAGGTAATGGAGTGTTTTTTGAAGGGAAGTAAGGCTTTGTTTATAAAGAAAAGTCTAATGATGTCTCGCTCGAACAGTTACGCCACATCATCAGTTGGGCGGACCCACCTGTCATAATAATGCTTACGCTGAGAGGGCACAAGTAGTGTTTGAAAGGACTTGGATGTCGCCTAGAGGGGGGGGGTGAATAGGTGCTTTAAAATAATTACGATTTAGGCTTGAACAAATGCGGAATAAAACTATCGTTTGATTAGTCAAGCACAAAACCTAAAACAACGAGGATCACCTATGTGCACCAACAACTTATGCTAAGCAAGATAGACAACTAAGTGATAGCAAGATATATAACAAGAAACAATATGGCTATCACAAAGTAAAGTGCATAAGTAAAGGGGCTCGGGTAAGAGATAACTGAGGCATGCGGAGACAACGATGTATCCCGAAGTTCACACCCTTGCGGATGCTAATCTCTGTTCGGAGCGGTGTGGAGGCACAATGCTCCCCAAGAAGCCACTAGGGCCACCATAATCTCCTGACGCCCTCGCACAATGCAAGATGTCGTGATTCCAGTAAGGGACCCTTGAGGGTGGTCACCGAACCCGTACAAACAAGGTTGGGGCAATCTCCACAACTAAATTGGAGGCTCCCAACGACACCAAGAAGCTTCACCACAATGGATTGTGGCTCCGAGGTGACCTCAAATGCTCGGGGCAATCTCCACAACCTAATTGGATATCCCGAAGCTTGCTCGGAGCTTTGCACCACAATGATTGAGCTCCGAGGCACCACCAACCGTCTAGGGCGCCAAAGCATCCAAGAGTTACAAGATCCAGGGTGCTCAAACACTCAAGAGTAATAAGCTTCTCAACTTCTCACTTACACGTATCACCGTGGAGAACTCAAACCTATGCACCAAATGCAATGGCAAGGGCACACGGAGTGCCCAAGTCCTTCTCTCCCAAATACCACCAAAGCAACTAATGCTAGGGAGGAAAATGAGAGGAAGAACAAATAAGAACACGAAGAACTCCAAGATCTAGATCCAAGGGGTTCCCCTCACTTAGAGGAGAGAGTGATTGGTGGAAATGTGGATCTAGATCTCCTCTCTCTTTCCCCTCAAGAACTAGGAAGAATCATTGGAGGGATTGAGAGTTAGCAAGCTCGAAGAAGGTCAGCAATGGGGGCAAACTCGATCTCAAAGGATAAGGTTCAATGGGGAAGAATACCCCCTTTTATAGGTGGGGAAAAATCCAACCGTTATGCTCATAGCCCGCACAAATCGGTACTACCGCTCCCAGGAGCGGTACTACTGCTTGCGAGCGGTACTAAAAAAATACATCTATGCCTACCACCGGTGGACAAAACACGAGATTTTGGTCCGGAGCGGTAGTACCGCTCTTGGAGCCGCGGTAGTACTGCTCCAAAGCAGGAGTAAAAAATTACATCCGCTCTAGCCGTGGTAGTACCTCTCCAACCTTTTAAGAACACCAAAACTGCCACAACTTTTGCAAACGGACTCTGAATTCAACGAAACAAAGTTTGTTGGAAAGCTAAAGACATGGGCTAACACAATCTTGATTGAAAAATCAATAATAAGCAAATGAGAAAAGTCCCATAAGAAAATGGTGATAACCCTTCCTCGAATAAGACCGGTAAAACCTCCAACACCGAAAACGCAATAGACGAAGCATATAAAATCCGTTTTCGATGTACTAGAGCTTTTCATGAAGATAAACACAAGATCAAGAACCCACATAGAGAAAAGCCAACCAAGAACCAAGAAAGATGATGATTACAAGAATGCAATGGTTTGAGCTCTCAACGAATGATACAATCAAGCTACTCACTTGAGAGCCCCCCCTTGATAGTACGAAAATATATTCTATAACCCGGTCTCTCAACTACCACCATGAGACCCGTAAAATAGAAAACCCTATCAAGGTCAAACCTTAGCCTTGCGCATAGTCCACTTGAGCTAGATGATGACGATCTTGACTTCCTCAAGACGGGCCACCTTTCTTGATTGCGTTGGCTTGATGAAGGCTAGATGATTGCTCCCCCATACTCCACTATGGGTGAGCCACTCTTCAACACATCTTGACAAGTCCATTGTCACCACAATGAGCGGCAAGCCTCAAGCATGATCTCTCCGTGATGCTTTACTTGAGCTTGCACATCGCAACCTTGATGATGATCTCCACTTGATGTCATCTTCCATGGGATGTATGGATTTGCCTCTTGATGCAAGACCATGGAAATATAAATAACCCCACAAAGAACTCTCACGTAGAACATGGGTTAGTACACAAAGCGTAATGGACAATGCTTGCCACACCATGGGATCACTTGATCCCTCTCGGTACATCTTGTACGCTTTTTTGTGTTGATTAACTTGATTCACTTTTTGACTTAGTCTTGATCAACCTTGTATCTTAGATTCTCTCTTCATAAAGATGATGTCTTGAAGGTAAACATCAATGCTTACACAATCTTCTTCTTCAAGACATGCTTGCAATAATCTCAACTCCCACATGACCAATCTTTGGATAAACCTTCAATACCACCTTGGCCACCATATAAACTCCTTGAAACCAACAGATGGACTTCAATAAGTACCCACAGACAAATGGAGAAATGTGCTCTTACAATCTCCCCCATTTTGGTAATTGATGACAACCACTTTCAAGAGAGTTTACATAAGGAAATAAGCACAACCTAGCATACACAAATGCAAAGCAATGGATGGATGTGAGATGAAAATGCTTAAGCAATAAAAGTAAAACTCTCTAAGCTTTCCAAACTAAACTCTCTAAACTCCCCCCCATTGGCATCGATTGCTAAAATGGGCGAAAAGCTTAGAAAGCCAATATAATAGGTGTTCCTCCAAAAGGTTTGTATTTCTCAAAATACATGTTCAAAGAAACACACAAATCTAATGATAAGTTGTAGGAGAAATACAAAATATATTGAGAACCCAAAGATTGCAAAAAGGATCATATGGCACAAAGACATACACCGGAGTTAAACAAGCAATCAGAAAGTACTAATCGAAACAATCAATCACATGGACCTATGAGCCACATGAATAAAAGATATTATGATATGGTCAAAAGAGTGTTTATAAAGAAACTAGAGGAGCTCCCCATGATTTGTGCACAATTAAGAATTTTTGTATTTGAATGTAAGTGCACAAAATAGGATCATGACTCCCTCAAAAATCAATATAAACACACAACAAAGTGCAAGCAAGTAGATAAGCCAATAAGCATAGTACTTGCACCAAACATATGGTTGAGCAGCAGGTAGAAGAGAGTAAAGAATAGGATCAACCAAAATTGTGTGTGTGAGTCATGGCAAAGCACTTGAGAGGACTAATATAGGGATGAGCATTAAGCATCAACATAGTCTTGATGAAATGAGACATAAAGTGCAAACCATATCCTTCCCACACACAAACCATATACCTAGTGAAGATAGGAAATGATAGCCTTGTCAAGAGGAGGGATACCAATCGAAATGGCAAAACCCTCATGAAGACAAGCATGAGGAAAATAATCTTCACCACCAAAGAGTGCATCAAGATGCTAGGATATAAGATTCACACTCAAGACAAATTCTTTCACGAAACCACCATGGAAATAAAATGAGAATGCAACGGTGGACGTGAACGAAAAGAGAACATCAGCTAGAGATATAACTTCTCTCATGTGTATAAGATTCTAGGTAGAGGACAATTATGATGATATATCCACAAAGAATGATGTACATACGAAATAGTTACAAGAAGGAAGGAACAAGATATCCAAAAGGAATTCATAAAAATGCCAATAAGATCTTTGCTTGAAAGCATAGCACATGGCCTAATATTTTCTTATTGTACATAAATGAAGTTCCACCACACGAACATCAAATACATCACAAATATCAACAAGAGATCATCGTTGTGATGCTTTGAGAAAGGAAACAAGTACCACAAGAATGAATCAAGAAATTCATGCCATGATGCAACCCATACAAGGTTGAATGCGAGAAGTGTATGCTTGAAGAAGATACTTGTTACCGAGATAGCATTGGATTGATGTAGTAGACAGTGTGTTGGGGATATAACCCCACGAAATGACCCGCCCTGGAGGCTCCGGGTCATGTTGTTGACTCGTGAGTCGGCCCAAGGGTGAGCCGTAAGACTGGTGGCCCATACAGGTAGGCGGCTCAAGGTGCGGGCCGTATGACGGCCCGGGCAGAGAAGACCCGGGTGTGTAAGCCGTCTCAAAGATAGCTTGGACAAGAAGATAGAGAGAGACTCGGACATATAGTAAGACTCAGTTAAAGCAATTGTAACGACCCGGCGGTCCTGACCTCTTATATAAAGACAGACCCGGGGCGACTTAGAGGACAGGTTATCGAAAACTAGGTCAAGCTTCTAGCTCCTTGTAATCGATACATAAGCAATACAATCACGAGCAGGACGTAGGCTATTACCTCGACTTGAGGGGCCGAACCTGGGTAAATCCGTGTCCTTCGTCCCGATCAACCCCTTTGAGTCCACCCCGTTAGCGATGGCCTCGAATCCAAGTCCGTTCACCCGGACATCTACCGTGATAAATCCACGACATAGTGGTTCTTCTATCATCCTAGCATGGCTCCAATAAGCACATGGTGTCAACACCTTCCTTGTAAGTGAGTTGAGTGTCCAATGTATCTCCAATTGTTCCTAGAACAACACCACAAACAAAGTGGTACCCAAACTTATTGGGACCAAAAAGTTAGTGGACCAACAACATATAGGACAAAACTCCACATAAATATGTGCATATAGATATGAAATTGAATTTCATGCAGACTTTAGCCAATTTATGTCATAGTGGAGTTTCCCCTATATATTGGGTCAAGGAAAGAGAACATGCCAACAAAAGTACATGTAGTAAATATGCATGCTCAAGGCTTTCAAGAATCAAATCAACACACAGTTGATAAGATACCGAGAGAAAAGGAATCAAGTGAAAATAAGATACCAAATGAAAAATTATCACTTGACGGATACCAACTAAAATATATATCAAGGAATGAGATATCCATTGACACATGCCAAATAGACGGAAACAAGATACCAATTGAAGGAAAACAAGAGGTGTCAAGTTCCCAAAAGAGAGCTAGGTTCCAAACAAACCAAACCCTCCACAAATTTTCATGCTGGCACAATGCACCATAGAGAAAAGGCTTGCCTCCAACCAACACACACTTGATGAGGATCAAAAGATTTTATGATAAACACATAAAGAGAGTGTTCTAAACAAAATAGGAGGGCTCCCCCAAGAGATGTTCATTATATAGAATTTGCATTTGGATACAACATGCACTTGATGGGATCATCATTTTCCCTATATCTATAGAATCACTAGACATGCTAAAAAAGATCCACAAGAGGCTAGGAAGACAAACGATAAAAAAATACAATGTAAAGATGATTAGCAATTTCTACCACATAAAAGGATACCAATTGTCAAAGGACAAGAAGTAATTTGAAATATTTCCTATTGGTAGATTGCAAAGATATCCAACATCATCTTCACACGTAAATCATAAGAAAATGACACTTGTAGAGCTAACATGCCACTTAGGAACAAGATAAATTATAATATTAACTCTGAGTGGCAATATCTCAAATGTACACATTCTCTGGGCTTGTAATATTCACATATCATATTACTCCCCCATAATGTGGTAACCCAATGTTATTAATTAGTGGTACATGAAATCCAAAAAGAGATGATTAATGGACCATTTAGAATTTGAATTTCTCATGAGAAGACATACCAAATATAAGCTAGATAATCTTGTAATATCAATACTAAGTGGTATTCCTCATGTACACACATTTTTAGGATTGTGACGTGCACAAAGCACATCACTCCCCCAAAATGGGATAATCCATTAATCTTTTAATTAAGAGAGACAACTAAGATAAGATAAGATGCAAAAACGCTCAACACAAGACTCACACATACATGATGTGCAACCCATCATACATACTTGATTTCTCAAGATAAACAAATAGGGAGCACAACATATACAAACACATGCAAGGTACAAAACCACAACATGCAAAGGGGCAAGTAACCAACAATGTATTCAATTTAAGTACAAGTTACCGCAAGGAGAAACATTGGTATATGATAGACACTTGATGATCCACATGACTTGGCTTGAGACAATATGAATGATGAAGAACTCTCAGTTCCTCCTAATGTAGCCACGTCGCCAATGCCCTCCAACAATACCTATTGATCAAGTTTGAGCTTGTTGGCCCCAACCAAGTTGGGTCCTAAGAGGTTAGTCACAATAGGCGTGACTACCCAAATGGTTCTTTTCTTGACACCACTTTGAGTACCAACACATTTGGCAAACACATTGCCAAGCTTATCCTTCCCAAGAGAATATATATCGTCAATAATGATTGGGTTGTATAAGTTACCTTTTGTTGAAGAAGAAGCGAAGTGACCCTTCTCACGACATAAGTAGCAACATTTACCCTTTGCTTTCTTCTCAATTGATTTCTCAACTTGAAGAGCGGTGACTTGGGTCTTCTTGGGAAGAGGCATTTCTTCAACTTGTGGTTGAGCATGAGATTGAACTTGTGTCCGCTTCCCTTGTTGCTTGTTACTTTGGGGCTTCTTCTTTAATGGGCAAGATCTAACATGGTGCCCTTCAGTTTTGCACTTGAAGCAAATAATCTTGGCCAAATTCTTGACTTGTTCTTGGCCCTTCTTCTTGTTGAAGTTTAATCAAAGTCCACCTTTGTCATTCGGGGATTTTTGCACACTCAAGATATTGTTGAGTGAGGACTTACCTTCATGACTCTTTTCCAAGTCTTTCTTCAAAGAAGTTACTTGGGCCTTGAGCTCATTGATTTCCTCTACATAGTTAGTATGAACAAAGTACTAGAGGAAGTATAAGCTTCATTGTTAGAGCAACACGACAAGGAAAGTAATTCATCATAGGATGTAGCAACATTATGAGTAGATGAACTACGAGGACTAGCACATGGCAATAAAGCATTTCTACTAGATGTAGTGCTAATGTCCACATGAGGCTCACTAGATGTTACCTTAGTAGTACTAGCCTCGTGAGCTATCTTTAGCACATTATGCGATACTAGAAGATCGCCATGAGAGCTAGAAAGCTTTTCATGACTTTCTTCCAATTTCCCATAATTGCTAGATAGCAACTCAAATTGAGCCCTTAGCTCAACATTCTCCTTTAATATGGATGCTTCACAAGAAATAGAGTTAGTAGCATAAGCATCATCATTAACAACAAAAGGAGAAGGCAACTTGGCAAGCTCTTTAGCATATGAAACTTTAAGTTGAGCATGAGACTCAGTGAGTTCAATGATCAAACTCTTAACGACCCTTGAGCCATTTTCGAGGTGCTGAAAGTCCTCAAGGAGTTTAGCATGTGCAACTTCAAGCTTATCATTTTTAGTTCTAAAATCATTAGCCACCTTGAGAGCTCTTTCATGGGATTCCTTTAATCTAGATAATTCTAGAGCAAAGGTCTCCTCAAGAGATTCCTTGGTGGTTTGTTCATTTTCAAGAGCTTGAGATAGCTCCACGATCTCATTAGCATAATCATGTTCATGAACTAACATTTTATAAATAGTGGCCTCATGCTCCTCGAGATGAGATTCCAACTCCTCAATATATTTCTTGCCCTCAATGGAAATAGACATGATTTCCATGAAGTTGGAACAAGCAATATTATTCTTATGAAGAGCTTTAAAAACCATTTCTCCCTTAAGTTTTAAGGAAGCAATATTATCACTCTCTTCATCATTATCATCAACATCATCATCATGAGATATATTGTAATTCAAAGTAGGAGATACCTTTGAAGCCTTAGCCATAAGGCAAAAGTGAGGAACAATAGATGATGATGTAGGATCCCTTGAAGCATAATTCAAGGCCACATCTTGTTCCATGGAGTGTTGGGTTTCCTCTTGTGGCAATCCACATGTAGGTGAAGTAGATGAAGTTGAGAAGACAACACGACTGGAGGTGGAGGGAGAACAATCATCCCTACAAATCTTGGACTCACCAAATTTATCTTGAAGCTTTGTCCACAACTCATGAGCATCCCAGAATGGCATGAGTTCAAATATAACTACATTTATCAAAGCATAAAAAAGCACATTAGAAGCTTGAGCATTGAGATAAGAATTTTTCTCATCCTCTAAATTTAGGTGTTGAGAATCCATGACCCTAAAGAGATTAAGCATGTGAACTACCCAAATATCAAAATTTGTGCCATTGAAACTAAGAGTGTCGGAGAATCCTAATCCCCTAGTCGACATCCTTAATCTCTAGGTTGTTAAACCTAATAATGAGAGACCTATCTCTGATACCAATTTAAAGGACTTGGATGTCGCCTAGAGGGGGGGGTGCATAGGTGCTTTAAAATAATTACGGTTTAGGCTTGAACAAATGCGGAATCAAACTATCATTTAATTAGTCAAGCACAAAACCTAAAACAACCAGGCTCATATATGTGCACCAACAAATTGTGCTAAGCAAGATAGACAACTAAGTGATAGCAAGATATATAACAAGAAACAATATGGCTATCACAAAGTAAACTACATAAGTAAAGGGGCTCGGGTAAGAGATAACTGAGGCATGCGGAGACGACGATGTATCCCGAAGTTCACACCCTTGCGGATGCCAATCTCCGTTCAAAGTGGCGTGGAGGCACAATGCTCCCCAAGAATCCACTAGGGACACTGTAATCTCCTCACGCCCTCGCACAATGCAAGATGTCATGATTCCAGTAAGGGACCCTTGAGGGTGGTCACCGAACCCGTACAAACAAGGTTGGGGCAATCTCCACAACTAAATTGGAGGCTCCCAACGACACCAAGAAACTTCACCACAATGGATTGTGGCTCCGAGGTGACCTCAAATGCTCGGGGCAATCTCCACAACCTAATTGGATACCCCGAAGCTTGCCCGGAGCTTTGCACCACAATGATTGAGCTCTGAGGCATCACCAACTGTCTAGGGAGCCAAAGCACCCAAGAGGAACAAGCTCTAGGGTGGTCAAACACCCAAGAGTAATAAGCTTCTCAACTTCTCACTTCCACGTATCACAGTGGAGAACTCAAACCTATGCACCAAATGCAATGGCAAGGGCACACGGAGTGCCCAAGTCCTTCACTCCCAAATACCACCAAAGAAACTAATGCTAGGGAGGAAAATGAGAGGAAGAACAAAGAAGAATACGAAGAACTCCAAGATCTAGATCCAAGGGGTTCCCCTCACTTAGAGGAGAAAATGATTGGTGGAAATGTTGATCTGGATCTCCTCTCTCTTTTCCCTCAAGAACTAGGAAGAATCATTGGAGGGATTGAGAGTTAGCAAGATCGAAGAAGGTCAACAATGGGGGGCAAACTCGAGCTCAAAGGATAAGGTTCAATAGGGAAGAAGACCCCCTTTTATAGGTGGGGAAAAATCCAACCGTTATGCTCATAGCCCGCACAAAGTGGTACTACTGCTCCAAGGAGCGATACTACTGCTTGCGAGCGGTACTAAAAAATACATCCGTGCCTACCACTGGTGGACAAAACACGAGATTTTGGTCCGGAGTGGTAGTACCGCTCTTGGAGCCGTGGTTGTACTGCTCCGAAGCGGTAGTAAAAAATTACATCCGCTCTAGCCGTGGTAGTAACGCTGTAGCCTTTTAAGAACATCAAAACTACCACAACTTTTGCAAACGGACTCCGAATTTAACGAAACAAAGTTTGTTGGAAAGCTAATGACATGGGCTAACACAATATTGATTGAAATATCAATAAGAAGCAAATTAGAAAAGGCCCATAAGAAAATGGTGATAACCCTTCCTCCAATAAGACTGGTAAAACCTCCAACACCAAAACGCAATAGACGAAGCATATGAAATCCGTTTTCGATGTACTAGAGCTCGTCACGAAGATAACCAAAAGATCAAGAACCCACATAGAGAAAATCCAACCCAGAACCAAGAAATATGATGATGCCAAGAATATAATGGTTTGAGCTCTCAACGAACGATATGATCAAGCTACTCACTTGAGAGCGCCCCTTGATAGTACGAAAATCGATCCTATAACCCGGTCTCTCAACTACCACAATGAGACCCGTAAAATAGAAAACTCTATCAAGGTCAAACCTTAGCCTTGTGCATAGTCCATTTGAGCTAGATTATGACGATCTTCACTTCCTCAAGACGGGCCAACTTTCTTGATTGCGTTGGCTTGATGAAGGCTAGATGATTGCTCCCCCATACTCCACTATGGGTGAGCCACTCTTCAGCACATCTTGACAAGTCCATTGTCACCACAATGAACGGTGATCCTCAAGCATGATCTCTCCGTGATGCTTCACTTGAGCTTGCACATCGCAACCTTGATGATGATCTCCACTTGATGTCATCTTCCATGGGATGTATGGGATTTGCCTCTTGATGCAAGCCCATGTAAATATACCTAACCCCACAAAGAACTCTCACGTAGAACATGGGTTAGTACACAAAGCGTAATGGACAATGCTTACCACACCATGGGATCACTTGATCCCTCTCGGTACTTCTTGTACGCTTTGTGCGTTGATCAACTTGATTCACTTTTTGACTTAGTCTTGATCAACCTTGTATCTTAGCTTCTCTCTTCATAAAGATGATGTCTTGAAGGTAAACATCAATGCCTACACAATCTTCTTCTTCAAGACATGTTTGCAATAATCTCAACTCCCACATGACCAATCTTTGGATAAACCTTGAATACCACCTTGGTCACCATATAAACTCCTTGAAACCAACAGATGGACTTCAAGAAGTATCCACAGACAAATCCTTAGAATATAACTCATGACAACCATTAGTCCATAGGGATTGTCATCAATTACCCGAAACCACACATGGAGAAATGTGCTCTTACAGTGTTGTCTGCATAAAATTAGGCACATAATTAGTGGTTTTTGGCACAACACTTTACATGTCTGATCCCTGCAACCCTAACCTTCAATATCGATGGTTTCTACAATTCTCTTAGAATATACTGGTTAGCAATTACAAATGCCAAACTTGACTAGTAGACTGCCCGTGCATTGCGACGGGCCAACAAATAAATTTATAAACAATGCTCAATTTACTTCCCATGAACGAGTACATTAGACGCAATGTTAAATCACAACACAAACGCAAGTACCATTCGTCTGTTTCAAAAAATGCCATGCATCCCTCTAGCTTCTTTTCTCCATTGAACTTGTCCACGCTTGCCTTATTTGTCCATAAATCAATCATCTTCTCAATCTATTGCCCCTTGACTGTGCATTACGGTTCTATGTTGTTGTTTTGTTGTCTCACTCTAATACGTATGTCGTGCAATGTGGAACATTGTCAACAAATGATGAAATACAAGGAACCTCACCTTAGTACAACTAATAATAAAAGAGGGCATATGAATATAAAACATTCTTTCCACCGCATGTTCATACACAAACTAATAATGCTATGTTTGTCTCTGGGCTCTGCTTCCACCTCCACCTAGGATGCGTCTCTGTCACTTTATCTCAATAGTACTTATTTTAGTAACCTGAAATATACATAAAACATCACACAACATGGTTGCATCATTGTCATTCCACCTCTTCTTCAGCTTTAACTTTTTTGGTCATTGTGATAACAATCTACTTCGGTGCCACCCTACTCCAAATCTTCCTATGTTTCCATCGGGCTCAAAATACACCCATTTTTACCAACTCTGTCAATTTGTCGTACCAAGTTTGTACTGTTAGAATCAGAATTTTCATTGTTCGGAATGAGGAGGGTTTTTAGAGTTCACTTCTATGAAAGAGAACACAACAAATATTGATATGGATTAGTGATGAACAAGAATTTCCAAGGGTTATTATAATGATGAATACCAACACATGGTAAGTTATTCAATTGAGTAGCTACGTTGTTATGTTTGAAAAAATAAGTCTAACACGCTTATATTAAAGGGAATTCCTGAATTAACAAACACAAGAGGAAAAGATAACTACCCCCTGTCTATGGGTGCATGGGGCATGCACGTGTTCCCAGATCATCAGGTTGACAACCACAAAAACTATGTGTTTAGAAAATTTATTCCAATAGAAATTCAGTGTCTATTACCTGCACCCTAGTCATACCAATCATTGCCCCCTTACCTCATTTAATTGTCACCCTTTTTTCCTCTCCCGCACCTCTGTCTCTTGCTCCCATTGCATCTTCCCCCGACTTTGTCCTCTACCACCATCCATCCACTCACATCTTCTCCGATGACGGGTGAGGGCTATGGTTCCTCCACTTGCACGAGGCAAACCCCCGATGGCCACAAAAATGTATCCGACAAACCTATGTTGCACCTCCTACTCCAACGCCGCCTCCTGCTCCTCCATCTGTTCCTTTGAGGAGTTCAGACGCAAGGCAACTGCAATGCGAGCGATGTGTCGTGCCTAGAGCACGTGTGTTACAACGAGTGCATACAAATTTTACAGGTTAAACATCAATCGTTTCTGGCATGTACCTTACATCCACCTTATTCTAGATTTTTATAACATTTAATTTGATTTTATTAGGATAAGAGAAGGCAAGTAAATATTTGATGGAGTGAAAATTTTGGTAAAATTGATTTGATTTGATTGAGTTAATGCAGCACATGGTTTTGGAAAAGTATCAATTTCATTTAGAATACTCCAAGTTACTATATTTATGTTGTTTTCTATTTTGTGCAACATCGGTTGGGGATACCAAAAACCAATGGGAAACCAAAGAGGGGAGGGGAACGTGGGAAGGGAAAAACCAAGAATGCGGGGAAGCGATAGAACCAACTCCCCTTGAAGAGTAGAGATACCATACAATTTGCTTACATAGATGTAAATTACTTCTGTATGAAAATATATTTTGTTTCGAATCTTGATAATCCTTGCTTCAGGAACTATAGTTTTCTGCCTAGGTTTTTTTCACATCCTTTTTTGGATTGTAAAAATACCCTTTTTCGGTCAAATTGCTTCCATGGCAACTAAATATTGCTTCCATGCGGTTAAATTTTATTTGTTTAGATTGACCATAGAAAATATTCCATGTAAATAGGCAATCCCTTCAATGTAGTATATATTTTATTTTCTGGTAGGGTAGGAGATTGCTTTCGATTTGTCACAAACAAAATTGAGTTGATTTAGTCCTTAATTAGAACTTGTGTCAAAAATATGTTTCGTGCAATTTGAGAATTGATCTAAGAATATCGATAAAATGCTTCCAACGAATTAAAAATAATATTTCCATCAAACATTTCTTAATGAAAATTAGAATTTGCTACAATTTTGACTTATGATGTGATGTAAGCTATCTACACTTCATAAAAAAAATTCCATCAAACATCAGCTGGAACATGCCTTCCTTCAACTCCTATTTGCGCTTATGATCTCCTGTAGTATAAAAAATAGTCAAAAAATGATATGTGCACTAACGAAGGACATAAACTTTAGTTAGGAACGATGTAGAGAATCTAAGGCAACCATAGTGGCCAAATTTATCAGTGCTTTATTTTACAACATCACTGTGTATGTGTTGCAATGGGAATATAAATATCAAATTGGTTCAACAAACATTTTATCTTTAATTATTCCGTAAACGTCAATATATTTCAACTTCCTCCTCCGTTAGCCTCCTTGGTGAATCTCGTGGAACCTTCTACATCTTTCTCGCCATCACCTATGTCCAGCAACCGTGATGTGTATAATTTCTTCTTGAAGTTACACATGTTCTCCTTCAACACGTTAAAATTAATAAGTTTTAAATAAAAAAGGTGGAGGTGGTGCAAATTCACAACAAGTTTGAAAAGAAGTTGTTTACATGAACATCAGATGGTCTAGTGTCACCACCGAAGGCATTGCATGAACGCCTCATGAGCGATTTAGCAATGAACAAAAAATTCTAGAATTTATACATGAGAATACCAAAATTTCAAGGCCATAAAAAATGTTACCTATGGTTTGGGTATCCTGCAAATAAAACAGAGGTAATAAATTCCTTATAGCTAAAATCAGGTAAACCAACCCACATTCGAATATTGCTCTACATCATGCTCTATCACTTGTTTGAGCAGATACAAGATTTGTGAAACCGTTGCCAACTGGAAATACTTTGACAAGATACCATAGAAGATCATACAAGAAAAGCAAAACATTAGTGAGAGCCTATACCCAACCGCTTTAGATATTAAAATATTCTTACATAGAAAACATAGCTAGTAGTGAATAAGAAAATCCTGTGAAATGGCTATAAATCAAATGCATATATGTGCATCTGCACACATGCTTGCATAGAAAGAAGAAAACCATAAATCACATAAAGGGGGGAAATTATCTGCATGTTGATGTGAGTCTGGACAGGGAACGACTTGAAAGTCAAGATACAAGTACCATGTTAAACAATGAGCAGTGCATTATCCAATACCAAACCGCCAAACGTTGGGGTCATATCACCATTTGAATTATTCTGAATCACTTGGTAATTAAATAGAGGAGTTCATCACTGTGCTGGAGCATCAAGCAAACAATAAAAAATAACAATCAAATAATTATAAAATGTGTACACAACACAGTCTCACTTCCCCGTCCTTCCCTCCCCCTCATATATACATCAGTTGTGAATAGAAGAAGCAACAACAACGTAGCATAAACTATCATATCTTGTCTCTTGGATCTCTCTCTTTCACCCCCTAGTCCATCTCTCTCTCTCTCACACACACACATTAGTGTAGCAACAGTAGCGTCACGAACAGCCAAAACAACATAGACACACAAATCTTTGTCTTTGTCTCTCTTTCTGAATATAAGAGCATGCAACATGCTTAGATGAATTCTACACTTGTATTTTTGAAACCAGCAACGGAACAAGGAAGAGAGCATCTATAAAATAAAAATATATTCAACGATGGGGCATTTGGGCTAACACCAGGAACTAACAAATTGCGCCCTACTTAATTATAGAATAAACACATCACGTATTGCCAATTCTAGTCTATGATTTTTAAGATTTTAGCCTTGATGTGTAAGCAATTCAGAAAATAATTTCAACTTCAAGAGGAATAAGAAAACAATATGCTACCGTTTGAACTGCTCCCACCCACTCCGGCCTGCCGGTTGCTTACCACATTGTGGCAGTCAAGCCGCTATGCCTGCCAATCTCGTGCTTCTTGGCAGCCATTGGCAAGCGTTGTCCCTTTCCCCCATGCATCATCCTTGCAACGCACACTGCTTCCGCATAGACACAAAAACATTGGGTGCGAAGAGGAAGCTCCAGCATGACTGCTCATCGTGACTTCGTGAGGTAATTCAAGATACTACAAACAGTGAGGGCCTAAGAGAAAAAGAGTTAGCCTAAGACATGAATGCATACTAGACACAAACTGCATCTCAAATCAAATCAAGTTAGATATATAGCAGAAGAAATCTTTGTTAAAGATGCATCCATACCTATCCTACATGGGCACATCAGCGTTCATTAGGGCGACCTATTGTGGTGGGGGTATTAGCCGGAGACATGCCACGAGATTCCTCCGCGAGTCGCTCCCCGATGGACTTGGACAAGGCGTGGGATCGGTAGCGAAGTACAAGAAGGATGTCGTTCTCGAGCTGCTTCCATAGCTCCCCTGCAGCAAGCTCTCGGCCACCGCATATGCCTTGATCGCGGCAGCAGGACTTTCTCTATGCGGCACGATGTTTGGATTTGGGACGGGGGGAACATTTATTTAGGATACGGGCGATGACAAGTCTATACCTGAAAAAAACGGGAATGAATAGGAATAGGAAAGAATCAGAATCGGTGGAACCTTATGTGTTTTTAAGTAAATAAAGATATTGCTAAGTAAATTGATTTTCATTGATCATGATTGATTCTTTCACATAAATATATTACTAAATAAATTGCACCTGCATGGGAAGTTTTGATTCGTTCAAAATTTTCTCATTATGTGGGAGATGAAGCGCAAAAATCGAGCGTGAGAGGTTGGTGGGAGAAGAGACACAAAAAATCAGATGGTGATGGAAGGAGAGATGAAAAAAATCCCAAACGAAGGTGGGAGGTTACGTGAAAAAAAACCATGGAACGGATATTACCAAGTTCCCCTTTATGAGTAGAGATTATTTGGTAACCTGATATCGGTTCCTGCCCGTTTGTAACTTGTCTCTTTAAGAAAGTTTAGAAAAGTTAGGATTTGGAACTGATTGCCATGAACTTAGATTTTATTATTTGGTGACATGCTATCGGTTCCTACCCATTTGTAAAGTGTCTCATTAGGAAAGTTTAAAAATGCTATGAAAGTTTTTAATGCCATGGTGGAAAAACAAATGTGAGGAGATGATGGTGGGAGGTGAGATAAAAATAAACCAGACAAAATAAAACCATGAAATGCAAACTACCAAGTCCCCAATTAGGAGTGGAGATTTTAAGAAGAAAAGTTCAGATACATATTTTTCATTAGTAAAAAAGATCATTTTTTTATTCGTTTCCTTAAAATCTGTTATTTTGTTTCCTAAAATAAATTGCATTGATGACTGAGATCGTTTGATTTGGGTAAATTCGGAAAGTTATATTTGTGATATTTTGTACGTTAGAAAATTGTTGGCTACAAGAAAATAGTGAAGAGAAAAATAAACTGGTGACAGGAGGTAGTAAGAGGTGATGGTGGTAAGTAAGATGAAAAAACTCGACAAAAATAAACCTAGAACGGAAGCTACGAACTCCTTTAGGAGTAGAGAGGGGAGGAGGGACAAAAAAATGAGAAAAAACAGAGGAAGGTGGGAGAAGAAAGGAAAAAAAATTCTAAAACGGAATGTTAGTTAATGCAATTTGGTGATGTATGGAAATATTAATTAATATGATTGAACGAGGATTAATTAATTTAGATTTGGTCTTTAAAGATTCATCAGAAATTAATCTTTATTGATTCTTTCACATAAATACACCACTAAATATAAGATGATGGGAGGTGAAACGAAAAAACCGAACAAAAAAGCCGAACGAAGGTGAAAGGTAAGACGAAAAAACACAGAACGGAAGCTACCGAGTTCTCCTTTATTAGTAGAGATATATGCAATCATACTACTGGAATATACACCACAAAAAGAAAAATACAATCAGTACTTTTTATGAGCAGATTGTGGTTGAGAGCCTGCCCATATCTTCCTCTGCATTTTTTCTTTCAATTTTCTATTCTTGTGCACTTGCAATCGCATAACACTCTTTGTTTGTTTCCTATTGAATTTCCTGGCCGGAGGCGTCCTCGTCGCGCTTTGAATATTGCTGCCCAATGATGCGCTGATGTAGACAACCTCGTAGACTCACTGTTCTCTCCCATGCTTCTGCCCGCATCTCAAATGTCGTGACCCGACGGGGTCTCTCGATTATGAAACTGAAGGCCAAGCCGGAAGACGTTTTCTCTGGGTATGTTTTTGAAAAAGATTTCTCCGGAAATGTACGCGCACGTTCTAGCAAGCAGCTAGGAAGCGTATGCATATATCTGTCCCTGTCGTCTACGCATTCCTTATCATCGGCCTCTATGTGTCCACTGTACGTGGCTCTCAAGTTCTGATACGCACGACAGCTGGTATTACCCTGTTGTACACACAATGCAAATACAAGTAGATCCAGTACAGCTCGGCGCCAAGAGCCATTGTCCATTGTCTGTTACATACATTATTATCCAGTTCAGAAGAAAAATCCGTATTAGATTAGTAGCATCAATTGTTGCGCTAGATAGATGTAGATGCAGTGAGATGTACACGCAGCATGCATGCGTCATTCCCGCGGGGTTGGCTTCTCGTGTTAGCAACGATCGACAGGGCTGTTGCTTCAGTGTGGTGGTGAAGCACCAACAATTTGGATCCATCTATCTATAGTTTACTAATTAGTGGTTCAATTAATCGGCCAAAGGAACGGCCATCAGGCCGCGTGGCGCGGACATGTGGCCAGGGAGGCTTGTGCGTGCTGCAACATCTCATGTCGTTGGCGTCATGACGTGCGAGGTGCTAGAGGCTGGGCTAGCTGCATGCGAGCGCGCGCGAAACCAGTTCGACAAAGCCTCGGCACGTAGCCAACGTTGGATTATCCCCACGCAACTCCGCATATACGTCCGCTCCACTCCAATGCTGAGTAGCATATACATCCGCTCCACTCTAATGCTGTGTAGGAAATGCTGTGTATTAAGGCCTTGTACAATGAAGAATGCTTATTTACAGGTGTTTAAGGAGAGGGAATGCTTGTTTCCTAGAGAAAAATGATACCGATAATGGGCGGTGCCTTCACACATATGCTTAGGCTAGATTAGTGCATGTACTGGTTCGTTTTCGTCCGTTTGGATTAACACATCCGATTCCTTTTATGTTTGGATCGTGTGTGTGCCCAATACGCGGACGCATTTCGTACTCGCGGCAGGTTGACGTTCATCTTTGTACCTTTTTGCATTCAAACATAGGAATAAAATTATTCGTAATTCAGTTAATTTAAACAAAATACATATATTTCATAGTTTCACAACTGAATAATCATAGCTCATAGTTTATAAGAAAATAAAAATTAAATTGTCTCAAATAAAATAGACCAATACATCTATTGGTTGTCAACATGAACATATTTATGCTCAACCAAATCTGTTGGGAACGTAGCGTGAAAATCAAAAAAATTCCTATGAAATACCCAAGATCTAAGAGGGGAGAGTGTGACTACATACTCTCGTAGACCGTTAAGCGGGAAGCGTATATTACGTGGTTGATGTAGTCATATTCTTCACGATCCAATCCCATCAAGCGCTAAACGGACGACACCACCGCATTCAACACATGTGCGACTCGTTGATGTATCGTCCTTCTTGATCCAGCAAGCTAGGGAGGTGAAGTAGATGGGATCTCGACCAACACGATGGTGTGATGGAGATGGTGGTGTCGCAGTGCCGGCAAGGCTTCGCCAAACGCCTCCTGAACGACGTACGAGGAAGAAACAAGAGGAAGAACGCGGCCGTGGGAAGGTGTCCTGCCCCCTTGTGCCTCCCTAGCTCCATATAGGTGTGGGAGGGGCTGGTGGTTTGCCTTCCAAGCCCCTAGGGGCGTTAGCCAAAGGGGGGGGGGAGGAAATCCCTCCTTCCTTCCTCACCGATTGCTATCTCCCTTTTTTAGGGATCTTGATTTAATCTCTTTAGGATATGATACTATTCCCTTTAGGGGGGATCTTGGTACGCCTAGACCAGAGGTGTGGGACATTGCCCCACTACCCACATCCATGTGGGTCCACCCATGTAGGTGTGCCCCATTAAAGTTGTTAGAATCGAGATTTTGAATCGGATCGGAGCTTCGTTCACTAGTAGAAAACAAGCTATTAGTCCAAGTTGGGAAGGGCATTTAGTTCCGGTTCCCCAACTGGGACTAAAGTATAGATACTAAAGGGTCCAAGCCTTTAGTCCCAGTTGGCTACGAACCGGGCTAAACCCTGGCCAAGTGGTCGGCAGCGCGCGCCAGGGCATTGGGACCTTTGATTCCGGTTGGTAACACCAACCGGGACTAAAGGTTTAGGGGGTTAGGGGGTTAGGGGGTTAGGGGTTTAGGGGTCTAATGTTTATTTTTTCTTTTTCTTCTTTGTTTTCCATTTAATTCTTTTTCATTTCAAATATATTTCACGCTACTATATACTGTACACGTTATGCATATATAATAGAATTTCTCGTAGAACCGATCATATATCATAAAATTTCTCATACAAGCAATCATACATCATATAATTTCTCGTATGACCACATGCATACATACACACAAAACCAAACACACACACGTATATATATACAATTTGGTATATACGCTTTCTCGTACAATTTGCAGATAATTCGGGGGTCGGGTAATGGTATTTTCCGTCGGGAGATATGACCTGCTGAAGCAAAAATCCAGCAATTTCCTCTTGAATTGCTCGTATGCGGTCCGTTGGGAAGAGCTGATCCCACATCGGCATCATCTATATATAAAGAAGGAGATCAATATGAATATGCATGTTAGTTGTGTGTATATGTATTAGATCATGATAAAAAAATATGAATGGTGTTTACGTACCTAAAGATCTCTTGCATTCTTGCTGCTTTCGGTCATAAAGCGAATGTTCACGCAAACGTAATATGCACATAGTTCAGTCCCCTGTGCCTGCCTCATACACTTTACGATAATAGAATTCAATCAGATAATAATGAAGCATGACAATGATATTGAAACTAAAATTAAAGAGATGCCCGACGTAGCTAGTACTACTTAACTACCCCAGGCTTTTGCCATATGAACTCTGGTTTCCATTCACCGGTGACCTCTTTGATGAAAGGTTTCCAAACCCTTCCCGGCAAACAAAATGAATAAAGGAGTTATTAATTACTTGATATCAGGAAATGAACTAATAAAGAAGCCGATATAGTGCGTCAGTGATTGAAATTACTTTCCGAGCAACGAATGCAAGCTTATGTAATCTTCAGGGTCTTTACTTAGCGAGTCCAGTACTTCAACAGTTCCATCGTCAACTCTAATGATTAGAAGGATCCAGTGGTAGCTGCGCACACGATTTGTATAAGAGGCCGAAATCTTCATTCTGCATAATACCACACAAAAGAATATAGTGAGTATAATAACAGGTAATGAACAAGCTGAGCTAGAGACTTAAATTACAGAAAGAAATCACTTACAGACAAAAGCAACTGACGATAGACTTGTCGAGTGCTTTTTGATTGAATAACTGAAAATTCTGCATTTTCAATCCACA
Source organism: Hordeum marinum (assembly GCA_022496015.1). Lineage (NCBI taxonomy): Eukaryota > Viridiplantae > Streptophyta > Magnoliopsida > Poales > Poaceae > Hordeum > Hordeum marinum. The sequence goes on along the minus strand of CM039673.1, from coordinate 61,788,618 downwards.
AATCTTTTTCATGGATGTAATGCTCTTTCTCGACTTTCACCATGAGGCTAGCTCGCCCGACCTTTACTTCTCTCATGTACCAGTCATGCAAGTTGTGCATTTACGTTGTTCGAAGCTTCTCGTCGTCAAGAGTGACCAGAGGTTTCCCGGGGATATATTGCCATGCTATTTCCTTCGAATCTAATGGTGGAAATTCCTCGATCTTTAGGAGTTGTTCAACGATGATACCGAGCAATCTAGCATTCTCTCTATCAGCGTTGGTTATTACCACGTTATTGGCACTCATCTTGAGCGGGCTGATCGATTGGATTGTCTATTCTCCGAGATGGAGAACACTTTTCCCGCATTTACTGCTACCGCTCGAATTCCTTCTTTTGCGGGATTCAAAGGACTTCATAATAGAACGTTCATAGTATGATATCGGCCTTTTCTCCACCGGTTTAGCTGCATCAATAAAGTGTTGTACGACCTCGTCGGGTACTTTCTCCTTTGGCGGCGGGGGCAGTTTCGGTCCAAAACATGCGTGCAATTGGATAGCCACTTGTTCATCGAGTTCCTTGTCAGTCATATCGTAAGCTAACTTCTTTTTGGCAGGAGGCTCAAGTTTCTTATTTTTTGTTCTCTTCCTCTTTGGAGACGGCGGATATCGATATCGTGGACGATTCGCACTAGGCTCCGTCTCGGGGTGGGATGGACTATGCTGACGTGGCGGAGCTTGATACCGCAGACTCACCATGCGCTCTGTCTCGGGGTGGGATGGATTCGGCTGGCGCGACAGAGATGGATATGGCAGACTCACCTTGCACTCCGTCTCAGGGAGGGTTGGAGTCTGCTGATGTGGAGGACTTGGAGGAGTTGGAGGCCTTGGCACCGATTTTGCAAACACGATGCATTCCTTTTTCCACACAATGATACCACGTATGTCTTCTCCTAGTGTCAGCTCCCCTTGACCTCCAGTGCGATCAAGCTCTAGTGTATCATATCCCGACAGAACTACATCCACCCCGACATGAGCATAGCCAGGTGGAATCGGATTGCCATGGAGTAGTGCTTCAGGTGCATTCGGTAAAGCAAAGCTGTGCGCCACCTTCATGTATATGTTCTTGAGTTTCATCTGTAGCTCACAAGGTGTCGACTCTAGGATATCATCCACGGGGTAGAGAGCATCATTGGCCGGGACTCTCGTGGAACCCACGCTGCTTTTCGGCATAGATGACGGGATGGTACCATCCAATGCTGGATCTGGTTGCTGTTGCTGCTGAGACGCGCCTTGCTGGCTAAGTTTGTTGATTTACTCCTGCTACAGCATGTATTTGTGTTCCAAGTCCTGGATCCGATCTACTTCATGCTTCTTCTTTCTGTCACGACTTCTGTAGCTGTCGTTCCAATCTGCAAACCCCAGAAACCACGGAACCATGCCTTTGCCTCGTGTTTGTCCCGGGTGTTCAGGATTCTTGAGGGCGTGCGAAAGCTCGTTGTTCTCTCTCCGGCTGCTACACACCCGCTCGAGCTTCTTCTATTGTTTTAATTATCTCGACCATGGCATCTTCAAGACTTGCCTCTTGAGGAATCTGCCCTGTATTTGGGTCCAACTTCCCCTCATGTGCATAAAACCAAGTCCTGCACCTCTCGGGCCAAGTCTCTATTACTGGAGTGACCCCTGCAGCCTTCATGTTTCCGTCAGATTCATCCCACTTAGGCAACCCAGACTTGTAGCCGCCTGATCGCAGACGATGGCACCACGTTTTTTTGTCGGCATTTTTCTTGTTTATTCTTGACCGTTTCTTAGATTCTTCTGATTCCTTGAACTTCATAAATTCGTCCCAGTCATCTGCTAACTTCACATATACTCCTTTGAATTTTGGAGTCTTCTTTTGTTCTTCCAAGTAATTGGTCCATAATCTTTTCTTCCAAGACTGGAATTGTGTGGCCATCTTCTTAAGAGCACACTTCTTGACTTTCTCCCATTGGAGATCTGTGAGACCCTCTACTAGGGTGAAATGTTTCATGAGCTCCTCCCAAAGTAGATCTTTTGCTCTTTGGCTGACAAAAGGAACTCCGCGATCTTTTGGCTGATTCCATTCTTGAGCGGTGATAGGGATTTGGTCCCTAATAATAACTCTGCATTGACGTATAAATTTATTCGCATTCTCTTTAGGAGCAATCAGTTTGCCATCTGCTCTGATTTGATCGATGTTATACTTTACGTCTTGTTTCAACTTTTTTGTCGGGCCACGTTTAACCCTTGTAGAAGATTTGCTCGACCCAAAGGGCTAAAAGGAAGAAAGATTCATTAATATATACAAATCAATCGATACATCTGATGATCATCATACCAAAGGGCAAATTAATACCTCGCCGGACTCTGTTAAATGGACAAAAATTTCTTCCCCATCGTCATTGTCAACTGGTTCACCTTTGTCTCTTGGTTGTTCTTCCTCAATTACCTCACTGGATGGGTTAAGGTATTGTGAGCCATCATCTACTTCATTCTCTTTGTTTCCGGAGTGTGTCAGGTCGTACATGGCATTCTCTTGATCACGGTCTCTGTCTCTACCGTCCATAACTTAACTACTCCAGAACAAATATAAAACAATTAGAATACATTCAATAAGGAGAACCGGAAATATGCAAATCAATACAAGGCAATGCAACAATACGATCATATAATATCACTAATACATCATTGAATAATAGTATCACTAATACATCATTGAATAGTATCATCACTAATACAACATCGAATAATATCACTAATATATCATCGAGTATTATCACTAATACAGATATAGTTAACATCTTATGACGCAGGCGGTGAACACCCAAAGAGAAGGAACTATGACAAGATCATAGCTTGGTGAGATCCTTGAAGAACCTGCCAAGTATTGGAGAACCTGACTTCCAACGCAACCATGTAGCGTCTGACGTGCTCGTCCTCCTCCCTGACACGGCAATGTACCACCTCCGCAGGGGCCGGCTCGCTCTACACCTATAGTGGTCCATGCGATCGCCACCAAAGAACGTCTAGGTCGACGACGGGACCCTAATTCCTCACCAAGATGTGCGCCCCGGAAGGCAGCACCACCCAGTGCCAGCTCGACGGAGCCCAGTCCCGGACATGGCGCCTCTCAAGCTGGTTGTTGCCACCGAGTCGACGACAAGGATGCTGGCCCGGCATCGTCGACTCAATGGCTACGCTATGCAACTAAACATTTAAACATCTAAATATCATATATCTGCCTAATATAAAATAGGTAATGCCTAATAAAAAGTCTCATTTACTAGAACATATTGACATCTAAACCCTAAACATCTAAACATCATATATCATCCTCCGACGATCGTCGGGGACTCCTCCGTGATCGTCTTGGACTCCTCACCGGCGATCATTGGGCTCTCCGGCGATCGACGACGAGGATGCGGGCCGGGACTCCTCCGGCGATCGTCTGGAGCTCCTCACTGGCGATCGTCCGGGGCTCCTCCAGCGATCAACAACTAAATTAACAACCTAAAACAACCTAACTAACAACTAAAACAACTACAACTAAAACAACCTAACTAAATTTAACAACCTAAAACAACTAGAACTAAAACAACCTAACAACTAAAACGAGCAACAATAATACTAAGTAAAAGACGAAATTTAACAAATTAGAAAGGTCGGCGGCTCCACGGCGACAGCGGCTGGGAACAGCGCCTACACGGCGACGACAACGCAAGCGCTTGGAGGGAACGCAAAAAGGAGAGGGGGTCGGTCGGATGGTGCCAGAGGGGAAGAGGAGCTTACCACGCGGGCAGGAGTTTTCCGATGGAGCTGGGCGCGTGGTGGACGGTGGTGGCGCGTGGAAGACGACGATGATGATGCGAGTTGGACGGCGGTGAAGCGTGGAGGAACAACAGTGACACGTGGGGAGGAGAGGCGGTGGGGCGTGGGCTCAGGCGGATGCGGTGGCGCGTGGAGGAACGACGACGGCGCATGGAGGAGCGGCGATGGTGCGTGGAGGAGGAGAGCGGCGGCGGTCGGACAGCGACGTTGATCGAGGGCGGGGCAACGTGGCGACATCGTTGAAGCGGAGGAAGAAAAAGTGATTTGGGGGAGGAAGAAGACCTTTAGTCCCGGTTGGTGATACCTTTAGTCCCGGTTTGTTAGACCAACCGGGCCTAAAGAGGCCTTTTCGGTGGCCCAAATTCACGCAGGAAGGGACCTTTAGTCCCGGTTGGTTATACCAACCGGTACTAAAGGTCTATTTTCTCCTTTTTTTTGTTTTTTATATTTGGAATAACTATTTTTATATTTGCAATAACTGTTAGGATATTTATAGCTTTTTAATGAATCTTTTTTTGCTTTAGATCAAAACACTTACAAACTTTCTGTTAGTGCCATTAGTTTTCAAATATAAATAGTATGAATTCAAATTCTTTTGAAATTTTTGTGAATCACTAGTTTGTGAATAACTTTAGTTTAAAAATAGATTTTTGAGTGATTGTTTTTGCTGTTGTTTAATATTAGTATGTTTTATTATTATGTTAGAAATTTTTAGGATGTTTTAAACAGGTGTTTTAAGCAAAAACTGGATGCACATCGTGTACAAACTCGACCATGTCCTTCGAAGTGTGAGGGTTTCAGACGAAAACTCATATGTTACAAAGGGATTTCAATTTTTTAAACATATTTCAACTCCAGACTTTTTATGCATTCAATATGAACCATTCCAAACCACATCCTCAAATTTCAACCCTTTCTAACTTCATTTGACATTTTTCACCCATTTAATGAATTATTTTGAGATAAATGACCCTGAAATAAAAAAAGCGCCACAAATGAACTCTGAAAAGGTTGACACTTGGCATGGTATCATCATTTCACCCACATAGCAAGTGGTAAAAAGTTGAGAGGGTTACAGCAAAAACTGGATGCACTTCGTGTACAAACTGGACCATCTCCTTCGAAGTATGAGGGTTTCGGACAAAAACTCATATGTTACAAAGGTATTCAATTTTTTAAACATATTTCAACTCGAGAATTTTTGTGTATTCAATATGAACCATTCTTAGCCACATCCTCAAATTTCAACCCTTTCTAACTTCATTTGCTATTTTTTCATACATTTAATGAATTGTTTTGAGCTAAATGACCCTGAAATTAAAAAGCACCACAAATGAACTCTAGAAAGTTTGAAGGCATGGTATCATCGTTTCATCCACATAGAAAGTGGTAAAAATTTGAGAGGGTTACAACAAAAAATGGATGCACTTCATGTACAAAACTCGACCATCCCAGCTACTCACTAGAGAAGAAAAGTGATGATGGTGCAGCCAATCACATCCCAGAGCAGGATCTTGGGGTATACAACTTTTTCTTCGCATGTGCCCCTTGATTATTACATTATAACCATGGACAATCTTCATTATTTAACAAGATGCTTGGGTCAATCTTCACTGCGAAGGGAGGAATTTCATCAAACTTTTCATAATCTTTTGACATGTCTGTCTTGTCCTCCACTCCCACGATGTTTCTTTTCTTAGAAAGAACTATGTGGTGCTTTGGCTCATTGTATGATGTATCCGCTTTCTTATCTTTCCTTTTTCTCGGTTTGGTAGACATGTCCTTCACATAGAAAACATTCGCCACATCATTGGCTAGAACGAATGGTTCGTCTGTATGCCCAAGATTGTTGAGATCCACTATTGTCATTCCGTACTGCGGGTCTACTATTACCCCTCCTCCAGTCAGATTGGCCCATTTGCACCGGAAGAAAAGGACCTGCAAATCACCTCCATAGTTAAGTTCCCATATCTCCTATATGTAACCATAATATGTGTCGTTTTCCTTGGTGTTTGCCGCATCGTCAAAGCAGACACCACTTTTTCGGTTCGTGCTCTTTTTATCTTGGGCGATCATGTAAAATGTATTCCCATTTATCTCGTACCATTGAAAAGTCAATATAGTCGAAGATGGTCTCTTTGCCAACAAGTACATGTCATCTTCAACATTGTCATGATTCATGAGATGTGTTCGCAACCAACCGCCAAAAGCCTCAATGTGTGTACATTGAATCTAGGGGTCAGACTTCTCCAGGTTCTTCGAGCGTATAATATCCACGTGTTTCTCGATATACGGGATGCAAGGCAGAATTCTGTAGAACTGTGTAGTGTGCTTGCGCCCAAGAATGCCCGTCCGTACATATTATTGATTTTGGTCCAAGTGCGTCTTTTCCATGCAGTCTCCCCTCATGCAACGATTGAGGAACACCAATCGGCTTAATGTCAGGAATAAAGTCAACACAAAACTCAGTAACCTCCTCTGTTTCATGGCCCTTGGAGATGCTTCCTTCTAGCCTAGCACGGTTACGAAGATATTTCTTTAAGACTCCCATGAACCTCTCAAAGGGGAACACATTGTGTAGAAATACAAGACTCAGAATGGCAATATCTTCGACTAGGTGAACTAGGACGTGAGTCGTAATATTGAAGACGGATGGTGGGAACACCAACTTGAAACTGACAAGACATGGACCAAATCATTATGTAAGCTTCGTAGGATTTCCGGATCGATTACCTTATGAGAAATTGCATTGAGGAATGAACATAGCTTCACAATGGCTAATCGGACATTTTTTGGTAGAAGTCCCCCTCAATGCAACCGGAAGCAATTGCGTCATGATCATGTGGCAGTCATGAGACTTTAGGTTCTGGAATTTTTTTCTATGCCATATTTATTATTCCCTTTATATTCGACGAGAAGCTAGACGGGACCTTCATACTGATCAGGCATTCAAAAAAGATTTCCTTCTCTGTTTTGGTAAGAGCGTAGCTGGCGGGACCTTGATACTTCTTTGGATGCATGTCGTCGTTTTCATGCACACGTTGCCGTCCCTCCCGTGCCTCCGGTGTATCTTTTGTCTTCCCATACACGCCCAGGAAGCTTAGCAGGTTCAACAAAGATTCTTCGTCACGTGCATCACATTGATTGCAGAGCGGACCTCTAGGACTTTCCAATATTCCATCTCTCAAAATATAGATTTCTTCTTCCACATGGGTGCGCGTCCCTTGGCGTTAGTCAGAACAGATTGTCCGCCAGGACCCTTTCAAAATATTACATGTAAATCCTTGACCATATCAAGTATGTCATCACCAGTATGGAGGACGGGCTTCTTCTGGTGATCTGCCTCACCTTTGAAATGTTGCCTTTCTTTCTCAAGGCATGCTTGGCCGAAAGAAATCGATGATGTCCCAGGTACACATTCTTCTTGCATTTGTCCAAATATATACTTTGGGTTTCATCTAAACAGTGCGTGCATGCATGGTATCCCTTGTTTGTCTGTCCTGAAAGGCTACTAAGAGCAGGCCAATCATTGATGGTTACAAATAGTAACACTCGCAGGTCAAATTCCTGTTGTTTGTGCTCATCCCACAAACATACACCTTTTTTTATTCCATAGCTGTAAAAGTTCATCAACTAATGCGTTAGGTACACATCAATGCCATTCCCGGGTTGCTTAGGGCCTTGGATGAGCACTAGCATCATAACGAACTTCCACGTCATGCACAACCAAGGAGGAAGGTTATAGATACATAGAGTCACATGCCATGTGCTATGCTTGATTCTCTGCTCCCCAAATGGATTAATGCCATCTGCAAATAAACCAAACCATAAGTTTCTTGGGTCATCTACAAAGTCCATGTAGCGACCCGACTCAAAACGAGTCAAGCCTCTGTGTGTTATGTGCCATCCCTGGATCAGTATGCTGGCACACACAGTACATCAATGTATATATCAAAGTGCAATCACATGTACATAACGTAAAACTGATATATACCTTAAAATAGCAGCGGATACAGTCAACGGGAGTGGAGTCCCAATAACACCAACGGCAAGTTGAGTGCGGACCGTAACCCTGAATCATACTCTTACCCGTCGTAAGAGAGTATCTCTAACAAATCCACCGACCAAGAAGGTGTGGGGTCTTCCAACAAGACTCCATTGACCTGGAAGTGTTGGTCTACCAGACTTAAAATGAGAGTTATTGGTCCATCAAAATTTTGACAGTCCTTTGGGTGCATTTGTCTGTTCACATTCTTCACGATAGCTCCTTTGGTGATGCTCTTCCGTTTGAATCAAAATCTTGTGTTCTCATAAAAACATGTATTTCCTTCGATACTGGGTCTTCTTAATTGACAGGTCTCGCGTTCATTCTAAATAACTTATCTAAGATCTCATGGTGGTCTACCATTTGTGGTTGTCCTGTAGTGAAATGGGTCTTGGCTTCATTCCTCACCGTAAAATCCCTATGTGTGACAGCAACTATCATGTACAAGGGTTTTCATCATACCATTCTAAGGCTTAAACAAAAGCTTCAAAGAACATCGTCTCTTTACTATGGGTAAGTCACTCAGATTTACCATTCCGAATAGCAAGAGAATGATAAGAGTAAGTCGTCATGATGGCCAAGCCATGCCACACTGAAATCATTACCTTGTATAAGGTTTAGTGAATCTCGTATTCTAGCACTTGGGCTTCCTCACAAGCGTTGCAGAAAATTTCTCTTGTCAATGAACAAAGTTCGGATAAATCCATTTATTTCTGCAAGCCGAACAAAAACATCTATCGTTTCTTCACAACTCTCAGGTTTTCGTAATACTCCTAAGAAAAACGTTTGTTGGCCAGTCGTAGCTTCTTCCAAGTTTCTTCCTTCACAAAGGTGGGGCTTGATCCTTATCAATCTTGAGGTCAGTGAGTTGTGGGTTCACTTGAATACTTGAACAGCTTTAACTCACTCTTGGGGTTACTATCGTTCCATATTCCAACATTACCTTCAGTTCACTACACCATACCCTTGAGGTAACAATTCACAGACTTATTATTGTCTAGATTCCACTCTGTGGAATTCATTTTCCTTTCCATTGGTCTATTTAACCTTGGGTATGGTTTCATCACAATCATTCCTTTTCTCAATATTCCAACTTCAAAGACACGTTGTCACAAGGTTATCATCCACATAGTTTGGATATGGTTCCACGTTCTCTTCACCTGTATTCAATTATCCAAACCCCTTAATATGAATGGTATTTTCTTCATTCTTTTATCCCTATGGTTGCTACCACACTTAAAATGAAATGCACGCATGCCTGCATAAACCATATTTTCTCATATCCTCGAAAATTGGTCAGAGATCTTTGTTCTTAGAGTGGCAACTCATATAATTCAACACAGGAGAATCATAACACCATAAATTCCATTGACTCATGAATTTATTACAAACTCTGACACTTGCGTTACATAACTTCAAAATGATAAGAGTGCTACCTATTACGTTTATTACTTCCAAAATCCAAAACTCAAACTACTCATGTTTAGCCTTCTTCTGGGCATTTATCGGCATAGTGGCCTAAATTCTTGCACCAGAAACACATGATCTGACTCAGATCCTTCTTTGCAGAAATTGGGTTGTTCTGAGAACGTCTTTGGTTTCTCTTCCTGGGCTTCTTTGTTCCGATCAAACTTTCAATTTCCTGTGGATCAAACTCCACTTCTTCTGTCGGGAAGTTTCCCAGATACTCTTTTCTTTCCTTCGTACAGTCCTGTGAGAAATGTCCTTCTTCTCCACATGAATAGTAGACATTGGAGTAGAATCTGGTTAGGCCTTCTCCATCAGGGTCTTCAACATCTTCCTTCATCATAAGTTCTCCTAATTTTTCTCTGAAAGTTTCCTTCATGGCTTCCTTCTGCTACTTGATGGCTTCTTGTACCTTGGGGTACACTTGGCATTGAGCCGGGTAGTGAGTGGTTCCTTCACATAATAAACATGTCACCTGCCCAGTTGGGCATTCCTCAGCTTGGTGATTTTCTTCACAATGAGGGCATCCTTCCTTGTGTTCTTCTTGGGTGTGTCCTATCTCTCCACATATCTTGCAGGCACAAATCTTCTTCACATCTTTCCTATGGGGCTTCTGGGTGTTGGTAACAACATGGGATTCTTGTAGAGTCATCTTGAATTCTTCCCAAGTGATTGATGCTTGCCTATCATGGATAGCTTCATGCATCTTCCACCAATTTGCAGCACCTTCTGCAAAGTACCGAAGAGCATATTGGACAATCTTGTTCCTTGTAACAAGGTTACTCCTTAGATGATCCTCCATGTTCTGAATCCATTCTTCTGTCTCTAACCGAGTCATTGATCCAGAATACACAAGTCCAGCTTCATTCGTCATCTATTGGGTTCAAGGTTTTGGGATGATATGCGAGAGAGAGAAAGGAGGGGATACACACAATACAAACAATGGTTTTGAAAATAGATTTTTTTTGTTGTGGCTGTCGAAAATTACACACAAATGACAACTCACAAATCATCGTATCTAACGTAAGTATACAACAGGGGTTTGGTCTTCTAGGGCATAATATTCTTAGTAATTCTTCATGGTCTTTATTTTCTTCGGGTCTTCACAATCTTCAACTCGTGTAGCTTCAACTCTTCTAAGGCAGGGTGAAATCTTCTTTACTTTGAAGTGACCATCAGTTGTTCCGATATCTTGTCCTTCTCGAAGTGGTCTCACTTGATCCTTAGTGTGGTCAAGGGGAAAAGGGTATTTTCTAACTTTTTGAGGTAAGAGAGATCATTTGATAAAGCTCAAATAAGATGAGAAGTAAAAGGTCTTTTGAAAACAAAGTTTTTCAAGAAATCATTTCCTAAGGGCTTTCCAGTTTCTAGGGTCACGTCCTACAGTCAACATGGGCTTTGATACCATTTCTGTAGCGACCCGACTCAAAACGAGTCAAGCCTCTGTGTGTTCTGTGCCATCCCTGGATCAGTATGCTGGCACACACAGTACATCAATGTATATATCAAAGTGCAATCACATGTACATAACATAAAACCGAGTGGAGTCCCAATAACACCAACGGCAAGTTGAGTGCGGACCGTAACCCTGAATCGTACTCTTACCCGTCGTAGGAGAGTATCTGCAACATAAGACGTTGCAGCCGTGTAGGTCAGCATTTTGAATATGCCGGCAAGATCACCATAGTAGAACAGAAGATAGAAACTATACTATATGCAATAAGGCTTTATGGCTCTGTGGCTAAGTTTTTGCATAAAAGCTGATTTTATTTTCCTACAACAAAGGAATATGAGGAATTTCACTATGGAGTTACCTATCATGACATGGTTCCGCCAACCAATGTCTCAATGCCCATAAGTATCATAAGTTGCCCACAATTAGTTATCAGTCCAATGTTGAGAGTTCAGACATAGATCCAAGTCCAGAGGCTCAAATTGTCCGTAACCGGGGACACGGCTAATCGATTAGGTTTAACTCTGCAGAGTGTTGTGTACTTTACCCACAAGATTCGTTCCCTCCTGGTAAGTCCTCACACTGCATGGTGTTTGAGAACAGGATGAATGAAACATGGTCTTTCAGAGTGCTTCCCTGACTATCCGACAGTGCCCATCCAATCCTAACGTCGACTACATCTCATAGCACTGCCTAGACAGAGTCACAACAAAGATCAACCAAGCCAGAGCCCATAATGACTTGTGGCTACACAGGTAAGCTTCCGGGCATGAAGTACTCATCCTTCCCTTTGAGTCTAGGTGAGGCTTTCCGCGTGAATACTGGCCATCTCCAGCAACACCTAGGCAAATCCACTGGCTTCTCCAGGGTGCCGTTCCAACCATCCCTCACCCAGTAGTGTGTATTGAAAAACTTGTTTCTCGAGTCTCGAAGTCTTGAGGTCTTGAATATGCAGGTCTTGAAGAAGCCTTCATGAAGTCGTCGTTTTGACGTGGAGTCCTCCTTCTCACACCACTCACGAACACTCATACCAGACCCCGTCTACTTTAGCATAGCATTGCACTAACTAGCGTTCCTGAGGCTTTAGTAACAAGTGGTGGGTTCCTACCTCATGCATTCTACTCAACTACAAGAATTTCAATAACACTACGGGAGGGATTTGTTGGATGATGTCACTACATGCAATAAAACATAGGTATGAACAAAATGGTCAAAGTGAATTTGCCTGTACTGTTGATGAAGATAAGTATCGCTCTCAGAAAATACTTGATAGAACTATACGTCACTCTCCGATGAAATCTATCGTAAGCAAATAACATTCAATAAACATTCATGCCAAAACAAAGAACCGAAAGAACGCAAGAACAAAACATGTCTTGGAGCGAATATAACAACCTACTAGGTTAAATAAGAAAAGATGGGTTCTAACGGTGTTGTAAAGTGAAAGTGGAGGAATCAACTCAAAAGAGCTAATGGATTATGAACTATTGCTATATAAGCTTAGGTTGGAGAGACTACGGAAGACGATCCAAGGTATGAGAGAACAACATGAATGTTGTTTGACAAATAGCATAAGACATAAGAATTTACTTGTAGAAAGAATTTAATTGAAATGGAGCACTACAACACAAGTTATAGCGAATTGAAGTATGAAATAAATTGTAAATTCAAGTATGAATTGAATCTGGATTCACAAAGGTCAAAAGAAGTTGAACCGAAGTACGATGGTTATGAATAGAAATATATGACACGAGTATTTAGGGGCAAAAAGAATCAATTGAAACGGTGTTACACTTTGCAAGATATGATCAAATGAAGGTTCAGATTCAAATTGAATCGCTCAAATTTGAAAGGTTCAAAGATTGAAACTAATGATGTTACTATATATGGAAGTCAATATGAATGTGTAAAAAAAAGAATTACTAGGTTCAAAATGACGGATCAAAAGTTATAAGCAATTCAATATGGCATTGAATTAGCTTAGTACGGTGTGTGAACACATTTTGGGGACTAATAGAGAAGTATGAGCAAGATCAAAATTATATGTTGAAACGATAACACTAATGATGTGAACGGAAAGATTACTTTGATATGGATCCGACGCAATTGGATTCATCGGAAACGGAGCTACGAATAAAAAGATATGATCAAAAGAAGTTTGAATATAAATCTGAATAAATTTCGAAATTTGAAAATTTGAAAAAAATTGACGTGATAGGTTGATTGGATTGGTGAGGTCAAGACGAAACTCTAAGCGTTGGTTTCATCTAATTCTGATAAACGAGTAAAAAGTTATGGCTATTTGAAAAATCTGGGCCAAGCTGTTTTACGGAAGAAAATGCTATGTCTGAAAGAATTTTAGGACTAATGAGTTAATACGGAGACTAATTAATAATCTAATTACTCTATCATATACTACTATAGAAATACTAGTATAGGGATATTAAACTACAGGAGTATAAAAAAAAATACGAAGAGAATACCTTTAGAATGCAGAGAAGATATAAATCCAAAGAGGAGACGACTTCCAGAAATCCCGCCGGAGAGAAGAATTTTTTTTATAAAGCTAGTCAAACCGAAACGATTCGATTCAACCCGAAGTGGATGACTTTTGGGTTCAACTATGGGTCTATATTTATAGGTGAAAGGGAGGTGCAAAGGTCTAAAGCTAAGCGAGGTGGGACTAAAATCATAGACAAAGAGGAAAAGAGAGAAGAAGAGGGCCACATGGGCTTCGGTGGCTGCAGGAATTTTTTTTGTCCCGGATGAACAGTGTCCGCAATGACAGTGTTTCCTGTTTTTTTTAAAAAATCAGCAAAGAAAAAGAAATAACCAAAATAATAGAAAAACATTTTATATAGGCATATTATATATCAAAATTTTCAGAAAAATATTTACTAAAACATGAACATTTTTTAAGGCCGAATAAAATAATTTAGAAAAATAGTATTTTTTTGCAATAACTCCAAAATGAAAAGAAACTAGAATTTCAAATAAATGGCAAATAGTTTTTATTTTAAAATTTGAGTCAAAACATTGTATCTGATTTTTGAGTGTCATTTACCTCCTCTCATTTGATTTTATAAGAGGGTTTTGAAAATATTTGAACTCAAAATTGAATAGGGATTCGAAATAGAAAATTTTGGAAAAATCATTTTATTCCCTCTCATTAAAATTTCAAAAGTTTCAAAATTCCACTCAATTTCACACAATCAATCACACAACATTCAAGCAAAAAATCCTACTTATTTATTTAATATAACATTCCAAAATTTCTAATTTTGGGATGTTACAGTCAGCCACTCTCTCTTGATTTTTCTCCACTGTGACCCATCAGCACGTACTCTCAACTTCCCGTCCTTCTTACGGTTGTTTTTGTGCCATCACAACGACTTGGCATGCTCTTTGTTTTGGAACAAACATTTCAACCATGGTATTATAGGAGCATACCACATCATCTTGGTAGGAATCCTCTTCCTGGGGCACTCGCCCTGAACATCATCACCAGGGTCATCATGACCGATCTTATATCACAATTCATTGCATACCGGGCATGCATTCAAATTCTCATACTCACCGCGGTAGAGGATGCAGTCATTAGGGCATGCATGTATCTTCTGCAGCTCCAATCCTAGAGTGCAGACAACCTTCTTTGCTTCGTATGTACCGTCGGGCAATTCGTTGTCCTTTGGAAGCTTATTCTTCATTATTTTCAGTAACTTTTCAAATCCCTTGTCAGATACACCATTCTCTGCCTTCCATTGCAGTAATTCAAGTGTGGTACCGGGCTTTGTGTTTTCATCTTTGCAATTTGGATACAACCCTTTTTTGTTATCCTCTAACATGCGCTGCAACTTCTTCTCCTTTTCATTTTAGCAGTTTCTCTTTGCATCAGCAATGGCCCGACCAAGATCATCATTGGGCTTATCTGATGCCTCAGCTTCTTATTCTTCATTCTCTTCCCCCATTGTAGTACCATCATATTCAGAACACCCAAGATAGTTGTCGTCATCCTCTTCTGCTTCATTCTCTTCCATTAGAACCCCTCTTTCTCCGTGTTTGGTCCAACAATTATAACCGGACATGAAACCAGACTTAAACAGGTGGACGCGAATCTGTTTTGAGCTAGAGTAAGTCTTATCATTCTTACACACACCACATGGACTACACATAAAACCATCCCGCTTGTTTGCCTCAACCGCACGCAAAAAACTATGCACGCCATTAATGAACTGGGGAGAGCGTCGGTCGATGTACATCCATTATCGATTCTTCTTCATTACACAACACCGAAATGACCAAATTAATACAAGTTCATACATATAGTTCATACACACTTATTATTATAAAACAACATAAAACTATCTAGCTAAAACATTTTAAATGCAACAACAAATGCGATCAAAATCACAACTAAGGTAAAAATTGATCCAACAACATAATGATACAATGCCTCTTTATTAATGGGATATTTTCTAATCTTTCTAATCTTCAAGCACATTGCATCCATCTTGATCTTGTGATCATCGATGACATCGGCAACGTACAACTCCATTTCATCTTCTCTTCTTCAACTCTTATCAATTTTCCTTTCGAAACCTCATTTTTTCAACTAAATTTAACTTCTCGACAATAGGGTCGCTTGGCATTTCCGGTTCAGCTAACTCCTAGATAAAAATATCTATATCAACTTGATGGGCATAATTGTCATTAACACGAAATGCAACAAATAGTTATAAAAGAGAATATACCACATCCGAATCGTAAATCGGACGAGGGCCGATGGGCACGGATATCATAACCATGGCAGTATATATAACAACAATCATACAAGTAAGAAAACTATGCAAGTAACTATCTAAATCATACAAATACCATTTTTTTATAAAAAGGATAAGAACACAAGAAGAGGCTCACCAAGGTGGTGCCGGCAACGGGACGGTGCGAGCGATCGATGGTGGTTAGGACCGGGCGGGAAGGCACAGTAAGTAAACCACACCTACACATATGCAAACTAAGGAGTTAATTTGAGCTTAAATTGCATATAAATCAAAAAAACTATCACATAATTACACCCAAACTAAAACCCACAAATCACTATACTTATAAAGCATTGCACGAGCTGATCTAGCAATAAGAGATGAAAGGACAAAGTTTCTAACCTTTTTTGAACACTTGGATGAATTCGGGTGCCTCAAATCTTGATAAATCTTGGCAAAAATGTAGGGATGAGCTTGAGCTAGGGGAAAAATAGAGAGGGGAGTTCGAATGGAGAAAACAAACAAATGGAGTCGAGCTGGACGAAGGGTTTATATAGGGAAAGCTTTAGTCCCGGTTGGTTAAACAAACCGGGACTAAAGGTCCATCTATAGTCTCGGTTTGTATCACAAATCGGGATTAAAAGGGCTCGTGGGGGGGGGGGGGTAGGCTGACACTAGCCTGCCATAACCCCTTTAGTCCCGGTTTGTGATACAAACCGAGACTATATGTTTGAAATGAACAAGGACTAATGGATTGGCCGCTTCTAGCCGCTAGAACTGGGACTAATGGACACATTAGTACCGGTCCAAAGCTAAACCGGGACTAAAGGTACAAACAGAAGGCATGTTTTCTACTAGTGGTTGGTAGGATCGTAAGTCATAGAATCATAACTATGAGGATTGTAGAAACTTAGATTTTATGAGCAAAATCATAGAATTGGAGGGGATACTTTGGATCTGACATCGTAAGATTCTAAGACTTGAGTCATGATTCTGACAACCTTGTGCCCCACTCTGGAACCTTGTAGAACCTTTCCGGTACAATACTGAAAAATCGCGAACATTTTTTGGAACCCCAAATATGACTCCCCATATATAAATCTTTACCTATGGACTATTTTGAAGCTCCTTGTGATATCTGGGATCTCGTTCGGGACTCCGGATAACAATCAGTCACCAACGTACATATCCCAATACTACTCTAGCGTCATCGAACATTAAGTGTGCGAACCCTACGGGTTCGAGAATCATGTAGACATGACTGAGACACCTCTCTGGTCAATAACCAGTGGAGGCACATGGATGTCCATATTGGCTCCTACATATTCTGCAAAGATCTTCCATCAGTTGAACCATAATGTTGAGGATTCGGTTAATACTGTATGCAATTCCCTTTATCTAGGCCTGCCCGAGATTTGATCATCGGTATCTCCATACCTAGTTTAACCTATTACCAGCAAGTCTATTTACTCGTTTCGTGATACAAGATACCGTGACAAAATCATCATCCATATTGCTTGCAAGCTCTTTACAATGTTGTATTACCGAGAGGGCATAGGGATATCTCTCCATCATATGGAGTGACAAATCCCAGTCTCGATCCATGCCAACCCAAAAGACACCTTCAGAGACATCTGTAGAGAACCTTTATGATCACCCAGTTATAAAGTGACGTTTGATAGCACACAAGGTATCCCTCTGATATCCGGGAGTTGAATGATCTCATGGTGTTAGGAATAGATACTTGACATGAAGAAATCTGTAGCAATAAACTTAAGTGATGGACCATATGCTAAGCTTGCTGTTGGGTATTGTCCATCACATCATTCTCCTAATGATGTGATCCCATTATCAAATGACAACTCACGTCAAACCTTAACCATCTTAGATCAACGAGCTAGTCTAGTAGAGGCTCACTAGGGACAAAGTGTTGTTTATGTATCCACACATGTATTTAAGTTTTCGGTCAATACAATTGTAGCATTAATAATAAACATTTATCATGAATTAGGAAATATGATAATAACCAATTTATTATTTCCTAAAGGGCATATTTCAAACAGTCTCCCACTTGCAATAGAGTCAATAATCGAGTTACATTGCAATGTATTTAGCACCCAATGAGTTCCGGGGTTGATCATGTTTTGCTCATGAGGTTTTAGTCAACCGGTCTGCAACATTCAAATATGGATGTACTTTGCAAATCTCTATGTTTACCTCCCTGATCCAATCATGGATAGAGTTCAAACAACGTTTAATATGCTTGACCTTCTTGTGAAACCTAGGCTCTTTGGCAATGTCAATGGCTCCAGTGTTGTCACAAAGGATAGTCATCGGATCCGATGCACTACGCACAACTTCCACATCGGTCATAAAATCATTCATCCAGATGCCTTCCTATGATGCTTCCGAGGCAACTATATATTCTGCTTCACATCTAGATCCCGCCATGACGCTCTGTTTGGAGCTACTCCAAAAGACTGCTCCACTATATGTATCTAGTTCGAGACTTGGAGTCCCCCGGATCGGTTTCAAAGCTTGCATCGACGTAACCCTTTACCACGTACTATTTATCACCTCCATAAACAAGAATTATTTCCTTAAGGTACTTAAGGATTATTTTTTACCATTGTCCAATGATCCATTCCTAGATCACTCTAGTACCTGATACATCTCCAACGTATCGGTAATTTATGAAGTATTCATACCATGTTTACAACAATTTTGTATGGTCTTGATGCACTTTATATGATTTCAATGGAAATAACCCAAACTAACCTTGTTTTCAGCAGAATTACCGTTGTGTTGTCTTTGTACAGAAAATAAAAGTTCTCGAAATCGTTCGAAACTTTTTGGGGATTTTTATGGAACAAAAGAGACCCCCAAAGGTTCGTAGGAGGATCACAAGACCCACGATGAGGTGATAGGGAAACCCGGCGCGCCCAGGGGGTGGCTATGTCGGGATATCTTGTAGGCCCATCGGGCACCTCCCTGATGTGAAACCTATGCCAAAAATTCCTATAAATCGAGGAAACCCTAGAAATAACCTAGGAACTTTCACTTCACTACCGCAAGCCTCTCTTCCAAAGCGATCTCATGCAAGACATATATTTTGGTGACAATGGGGTATTCTATTGAGTCACTTGATGTATGTTTTGGTAATCAACTTGCGTATTTCCGTGACCTTGGGGCGATCTATACACATAGGTTGATGCACATTTTCGTCCTACTTTCTCTGATAGAAATCTTAGGGTACTCTTTAAAGTTCTTTGTGTTGGATTGAATACAATGGATTTGAAATTGTTTGATGCATGTCAAACAATTAACTAATGGATACTTGTGGTGACATTGGAGTATGTAGGTTACATTAGAGTTGATTGATGCGTATCATAGGTGTTATTCTAGTAAGAACTCTTGGGCTATTTTTGACACTTACAGGGATGGCTCAATAGATTGATCGGTAAGGATAACTTTGAGGTGGTTTTGCTACCTACAACAATTTTATCTTATGTTCTCTGCTAGATAGGAGCTTTGGAGTGATTCTTTGTTGCATGTTGAGGGATGGTTATATGATCCAATTACGTTAGCATTGTTGAGAGATTACACTAGTGAAAGTATGAACCCTAGGCCTTGTTTTCAAGCATTACAACACCATTTTTACACACTTTTGTTACTTGTTACCTTGCTGCTTTTATTATTTCATATTAAAAAAACCTATATCTACTATCCATATTGCACTTGTATCACCATCTCTTCGCTGAACTAGTGCACCTATACAATTTACCGTTCTATTGGGTGTATTGGGGACACAAGAGATTTATTTTATTTGATTGCCAGGTTGTTTGAGAGGGACCATCTTCATCCTACACCTCCCATGAATTGATAAACCTAAGGCCATCCACTTGATGGACATTTGCAACTGTCCTACAAAACTATTCACTTGGAGGCCCAACAGAGTCTACAAGAATAAAGTTGTGTAGTAGACATCAAGCTCTTTTCTCTAGCCATTGTTGGTAAGGTGAGTGCTTGAAGGTTTATCTTTATATCTTGCAACTGAAGCTTTTAGTTTTGCGTTTTTCACTTGTTTGGTTTATAAAATAAAACTACAAAAAATGGACATTAGGTTGCCTCATATTCTTCGTCTTTGTATGTCTTTGTTGAAAATGATGGATGAGAAAATTGTGCCGAAGTGTTAGGAGAATAATTTAATAAAATGTTTGGCATTAAGTACTTGGATGATAAGCATGATTGCGGTGTTGCTAGTATGAATTCTTTGAACATCCATGATGCTAATGATATGCAAAGCCATAAGCTTGGGGATGCTATGTTTTATGAAAATGATATTTTTAGTACCCCTACTTTTGATGATAAACATTGTTATGATGATAGCATGCTTCCTATTTATGATGATTATCTTGCTGAAAATGGGTTTGGAAGAGTGTCAACTCTAGGTACTAATGATCCCACTATTTTGGAGGGTGTTGAATCTTATGACAATAATGATGAAAGTGGATTTGTAGAGGTCACAACTTTATTTAATGATGATTCCACTATTTTTGAAGATGTTTGAATTTATTATGACAACCAATTTGCTATGTATGATGATTATGGTGATGACATGTATGTTATAAATAATAATGATACCCATGAGACTTGTCATCATGATTTTAATGTTCAATTTGGTTATGTAAATCAAGTATCTCATGATAGTTATTTTGTGAAGTTTGCTCCCACTATTATGTATGAGAAGAAATTTGCTTATGTGAAGAGTAATAAAAATTCTATGCTTGTGGATCATGAAAGGAATGTGTTGTGTGATAGTTATATTGTTGAATTCCTTCATGTTGCTACTGAAAATCATTACGAGGGAGGACCATATGCTTCTATATATTGCAATAATATCAAGATTCCTCTCTATGTGTTAAAAGTTTCAAAGTTCTACTTGTTTTGCCATCCTATGATAGTCGATTCTTGCTCCAAAAAATGTTTTCTCACAAAATCCCTATGCATAGGATATGGTTTAGGCTTAAATGTGTTTTCTATATGCTACATGATGCTTCCTTTGTGTTCCAATTCTTTACTTTTATGTGAGTATCATCAAAATTATCAGTGCCTACCTAAAAGGCTTTAAAGAAGACGCTTGTTGGGAGACAACCCAATATTTATCCTTACTGTTTTGTGTGTTCATATGATTAAGCTACTGTAGTAATCATGTTTTGAGTCTTTTATTTCAATAATGTGTCAAGTAAAGTGTAACAGCCCGAGACCGATGATATTTTTTAATTGTTCCATGCTATTATATTATCATTCTAGGATGCTTTTTAGGCATGTACTTGCTGATTCATATTGTTTTAGCACCAACCAATTAACCTAGTGTCAAGTGTCAGTTCATGTTTTCTGCATGTTTTTGGCTTTTCAGGAATACTGTACAAAACGAAGTCCAAATACCACAAAACTTTTTGATGATTTTTTCTGGACCAAAATAAGACCTGGTAGCTTTGGAGCGAGAAAGAGGGCACATGACGTGCCCCCAAACCAAAGGGGAGCGCCCAGGGGGGTGGTCACACCCTAGTGGCTTGGATCCATCTCCCAGACCCTCTGGCATTGTTCTATGGCTTATAAATTCACATTAACCCTAAAACCAACAGGGAGCCTCCTAAAACACCTTTTTCACCGCCACAAGTTTTGTTCCACCCTGTGCCCATCTGGAGCCCTGTTCCGGTGCCCTGCCGGAGGGGGAATCGATCACAGAGGGTCTCTACATAATCCTTGCTGCTCCGATGGTGATGTGTGAGTAGTTCACCACAGACCTACGAGTCCGTAGTTAGTACCTAGATGGTTATATATATCTCTATGTTCTTCAATGCAAATTTCATCGCATATCTCTCTCTTTCAATAGCTTTGTAATTCTCTCCGATCTATTGATGTAGTTTGGCCAACTAGATTGAGTTATCTTCAATGGGAGAGGTGCGTTGTAGTGGGTTCAATCTTGCGGTGCTCAATCCCAGTGACAGAAAGGGATGTGACACGTAGTTGTATTGTTGTCACTAAGGATAAAACTACGGGGTTAATTCCTATTAATTGGGTTTAGTTTGTCTACATCATGTCATTGTTCTCCAAGCATTACTCTAATTTACTTTAGATGCATGTTGGATACCGGTCCATGGATGGAGTAATAGTAGTAGATGCAGGAAGGAATCGTTTTACTTGCTTACGGACGTGATGCCTATATGTAATGCTCATTGCCATGAATAAATATTGCATAACTATGCGCTTTTCAATCAATTTCCCAATAATAATTTGTTTACCCACCGTATGCCTTCTACATGAGAGATGCCTCTAGGAAAAACTATAGCCCCCGGGTCAATTCACAAATATATTTACAAACACTATTATTTTCTTGCTACCATTTATTTGATTTTTTATTTTTCAATTAAAAATTATCAACTATCACTAGTGGAAAAAGGCCCATTTGTCCCGGTTCCAGAGGCCCATTTGTCCCGGTTCTGGACCCGGGACTAAAGTGTCGGGACTAAAGCCCATGACCTTTTTAGTCCCGGTTCGCTTACGAACCGGGATAGATGGGGCTACACATAGTTGCTCCGCCGAGCCCAGGCAGGAGAGCCTTTGGTCCCGGTTGCTAACACCAACCGGGACCAAAGAGCGTCCACGCGTCAGCAGCTCAGGAGCTGTTTTTTTCAAAGAGGGGGGGGTGAGGGTTTTGGAGGGTTAATTTAGGGGTTTCATATATTTTGTTAGCTAGCTAATAGAGAGAAGTGACCTCTCTTACCTCCGTGCTTGGTCGCGATGCTACATACTACACGTATAGAGAGAACTCGCAACACGCTAGTTAGTAAGCAAATGAAGGAAACCATTAAGTACACATGATCGTCATGAACATATACAAAGAGAAGTGATCGACCTCCTCCTTCTCCAAGAGATTGGTCAAACAACAAGTTTTCGTATATCTATCCTATGTTACAATCCCTAACATCTAATTCCAAGTTCCATATGGTATTCTCCGGCTTTATTGATGACGTGGTCAATAAAGAATCCTGCCAATACCTCTTGAATTGCTCGTATGCGGTCTTGTGGTAGGAGTTCATCTTGCATCCGCCACATCTAAATTGAAGAAGAGGGTCAATACATGTATATGAATGAAACTCAACACAAATGATGGTAATAAAATAAAATTGTGAATATTTTTGCTTACGCACTTCATATTCTTTTTCAGTGTAGCCCCGCTTATTAGGATTCGTCGCGTTGTAGATGAACTCGCAAACGTAGTATCCACAAAAACTAGTCCCTTGTTCCGGAAACAAGCACTATACGGGAAATAGAGGTCAATCAAACTAATAAGCGAGCATGCTACATGGTATATATTGATGAAACTAGCTAGAATCAATGGGAGATGGGCAAAACTAGGTAGTATATATTACTTACTTTTGGGTGTCTAAATTGCAGCTCGGTAGGCAGTCCCAAAGCAATTTTGGTGAAATCTTTCCAAACTCTGCCAGAAAAAGAAAATAATTACTTGATATATGTCAGGAAATGAACAAAGTTGCCGATATGGTGCGATAATGATCGATTGAACTTACCTCTGGAGCATTTCAGTCAGGTTCGCATACAACTCGGGTTTATTTCGTCTCGAGTCTAAGACAGTTACTACTCCCCGGTCAAGCTTAATCTCTAGTAGAATAAAGTGGTGGCTGCGCACACATGCATAGCTCATCAATTACATTACTATACCCTCGAGTAATAAGGGAGAAACCGAATATGCACAAGACAGTAACACTCACTTGAAGTTGTAAGGAAGGAGTATTTTGTCTTTGTTTTGATTTTAAGCATCGATTCTAGCAAGTTCTCCTCGGTTTGTTTGGATACATTTGAACCGTCACTTCATGTATGATATTGGGTTAATGAACCCAATGTCATACATTTCTGCTTTTCTGCATTCGACGATCTTCAATCTTCATAATATAGTGATCAGGATAATTATATATATACATGCAATGAAAGAGGTGAGCTATATATAGAGACTTAATTACAGAAATACT
This sequence comes from Hordeum marinum, assembly GCA_022496015.1. NCBI lineage: Eukaryota > Viridiplantae > Streptophyta > Magnoliopsida > Poales > Poaceae > Hordeum > Hordeum marinum. Next base: position 61,765,010 of record CM039673.1, on the reverse strand, counting down.
TACAGACAGTAGCAAGTCATGATTTGTATGTTGATGTCCTTTTGATTGTAAACTGGAAAAACTCGTCAAATTCAACATGAATCACCTCCTGGCCAAATAAGTCGTGCTTCTCTTTAATACTCATCATCAAACAATCCATCCCAGACTCGCTGCAGGTTTTCATGTACCAATTATGCAATTGTCTCATCATCGTTCCTAGAGGAGGACTTCCATCTTTGACGAGAGGCTTCTCGTACCGGTATTTTAAATCGTTCACCTCCGACGGCTCAAACACTACATCATTGCTCATGTAATCAGCAGGATTGGTACCGGGCACCATCCCCGGATGATCAGCGGCGATATCAGTAGACACCTTCAGTGGGGGGCACGATTGGTTAGCCTGTTTGCCGAGCTGGGGAATTTTTTTCCCACTTCTTCATTTTTCTAACCTCTCATCACTGGAAGTAGTTCACGTCCGCACCACATTTTGTTATGCCTTTTTAGTAGCGCGAACATAGTTGGTATCCAGCGGAGGCGGTGGTGGTCGCTTCAGGGCCTCGACAGTGCGCTTCGCTGCCACCGGATCCATCATCTCCTTTGGAAGTGGAGCTTTCTTTGCAAAATGGGCCCTCACCTGGTCTTGAGAGATCTTCACGGTTTCCTCCGTGATCCTCTCGTATGGCAACTTTTCCAATGGCTTGAGACTTAGGACCGTATTTGTATGGCCTCCAGCCACTGGCTGTATTGCTAGCAGCCGAAGTGACGTCGTCTCTCTTCTGTCGTTGTTTACGAGGCGGAGGAGGAGGCGGAGTGCTCCAACGCGCCGGAGGAGGAGGCAGAGGAGGAGGAGGAGTGGCGGCGGTTGTCTTCCGCCGTTGCTAAGGAGGCGGAGGAGGAGGCAGACTGCTCGAATGCGCTAGAGGAGGCAGAGGAGGAGGCGAAGATCATCGATGTTACGCTTGCCGGATGAGGCAAAGGAGGACGCAGAGTGCCTTGATCCCTCGTCGAAGAAGGAGGAGGAGGATGAGTGCCTTCATCACTCGTCGGAGTAGGAGGAGGCGGAGTGCCTTGATGCCTCACCGGAGGAGGAGGAGGAGAATGATGAGTGCCTTCATCACTCGCCGGAGGAGGAGGAGGAGGCGGAGGCGCCCAGTTCGGAAGCTGGATGTGCTCCTTCCGCCATAGACATGTACTCCTTAGAGCAAATCTCAGCTGAGTCTCCCCTTCACCTGTGGGATGGTCAAGCTGGAGCTCCTCAAATCCCCCCATTATTTCATCCACTTGCACAATAGCATAGTCATGTGGAATCTAACCCTGGTGAAAAGTTATGTCGGTTCGAGGAGGTGCAACAAAGCCGTCAGCCGCCTTGAAGGTGAGGTTAACACATTTCGTCATAAGCTCGCAATGTTGGCCATATGTGATAGCATCCACGGGGTAGCGAGGAGCTGTGAAGTCAGGCTGCTGAAGGAGCTCCGTGGAAGCCACACTGCTTCTCCGTTGTGATGGCGGGGTAGCTTCTGGGGTAGCTTTGTGCCCCTGATCAAGTTGCTGGTCGGGAGCTTGCTGGCTCATAACTTCTTCCTCTAGCCTTCGTACTCTTGCATTGAGCTCCTGCACAACGCTCAGCTCCTGTTTCCTCTTCCTCTCCCGGCTTTTGTAACCGCCTGCCGCGGGAAACCCACGCTTCCATGAAACGGAGCCTAGCGTGCCTCATGTTTGTCCAGGGTGCTCAGGATTCCTGAGGGCCTCAGTCGGCTTGTCCTTCTCTCTGTTGGGAATGAACCTCCCTTCCAGCGCTTCCTTGATAACTTGCTTAAGCTTCCAGACGGGTATTGCAAGTTGCTCGTCTATCCAAACACACTTCCCTATTTCAGGGTCCAAAGTTCCCCCAACCCCAAAGAATCAAGTCCTTGAACGGTCTAGCCAATTCCCTGTCTCTGGTTCGAAATCTTTAGCTCGCAGGTCATCCTCCCATTTGGCCCACAACACCCGGGCTCTGAGGTATCCATCTGACCCCGTGCGATGGTGATACTGCTTCTTCTCAGCATTTTTCTTGTTTATCGCTGACATTTTCTTACTCTTTTCAGAAGTCTTGTAGGCCACGAACGCATCCCATTGATCTCTTATCCCCGCATATCGGCCGATGAATACTGGAGTCTTCTCTTGGTCAACAAACTTAGCTTTCAACTCATTCTTCCACCTCCTGAAAAGATCTGCCATCTTCTTAAGAGCACACGACCTGACCAGTGGCTCTATAACTGGATTACTCTCATCCTCCTCTGGCGGTAGGGTGAAATTTGCCTTCAGGGCCTTCCAAAGATCTTCTTTCTGTCTATCAGTGACATAAGAAACTTGAGGGTCGTAGTTCTTAGCGTTCTTAGCCGGCTCATTCCATTGCTGGATGCTGATCGGGATGTTGTCCCAGATAATAGCTCCACACTGAGCAGAAAATGCATCCTTGGTCTTCTTCGGTTCAATCGGTTGGCCATCGTTCGCGATTAAGGTGATCATGAACCTTTCTTCCTTGCCCAACCTTTTCTTCGGGCCTCGTCTCGTTACCGAAGTTTGGCTCGATCCGAAGGGCTATATAAAAGGAGAAATAAGAGTTGATATATGTACATACAAAACCAACTAATGCATCAATTAGTTAGCACAGGCTTAATTAATATATATACATCAACGGACAACTTTGCAACAGCTCCCTCCGTTTGGTCACCGGAGCCATCATCATGGTATCCTTCTTCCTCCGGCTCTCGGTCACCGGAGCCGTCATCATGGTCTCCTTCTTCCTCCAGCATTCGATGATCGGAGTCGTCATCATCATGTCCTAGCTCTTCTATGTCAAAATTGATCAACAGGAAGATATCACCGCCACCGCGGATCATGTCCCCCAACAACTCTGCTCCTTCAATGTCTCTGTTCATGGTTGGATCCATGGTTTCTGCAAATATTACAACATGGCAATTAATATACAAACATGAGAGATGGATATATTAATTAGTGGAAAACATAGACAAGGGATCATATTAGTGGCCTCGACACTTCTACGGTTTGGGGTGGCCTCGACGCTTCTAGGGTTTGGGTGGCCTCGGCAATGCTTTTAGGGATTGGGTGGTCTCGGCAACGCTTCTAGGGTTTGGTTGGGCGATAGGGGGTTGATTGAAGATACTGGAGTTTTCTTCTAGTGGTTTGGGTGGCCTCGCGAGTTTGTTGGGTAGGGGCGAGAGGGGGTAGGAGATCGACAACACTTTTTCAGTCCCGGTTTAGGCGGACTCGAGAGTTGGTCGGGCGAGAGGGGGTTGATTGAAGTTATCAGAGTTTTCTTCTAGTGGTTTGGGTGGCCTCGAGAGTTTGTCGGGTAGGAGCGAGAGGGGGTAGGAGATCGACAACACTTTTCAGTCCCGATTTAGGCAGACTCGAGGGTTGGTCAGGCGTGAGGGGGTTGATCGAAGTTACCGGAGTTTTCTTCTAGTGGTTTGGGTGGCCTCGAGAGTTTGTCGGGTAAGGGCGAGAGGGGGTAGGAGATCGACAACGCTTTTTCGGTCCCGGTTTAGGCGGACTCGAGAGTTGGTCGGGCGACAGGGAGTTGATCGAAGTTACCGGAGTTTTCTTCTAGTGGTTTGGGTGGCCTCGAGAGTTTGTCGGGTTGGGGCGAGAGGGGTTAGGAGATTGACAACGCTTTTCAGTCCCGGTTTAGGCGGACTCGAGAGTTGGTTGGGCAAGAGAGGGTTGATCGACGTCCCCCCTCATGTCAAAATTATCGGAGTTTTCTATATGAACAAAAAAAATTGCCGGCCGGACATGTCATCACGCCGCGGCGGTAACAAAACATGATGCATATCATCATGCGGCGGGGGTAACAACTTTTTCTATTTTTTAAATAAATGGCGACTATTTTCATACACACATATATATCATCATATATCATCATACACACATATATATATGAACAAAAAACATCATAGACACATATATATGAACAAAAAACATCATACGCACATATATATGAACAAAAAACGTCATACACACATATATATGAACAAAAAACATCATACACACATATATGAACAAAAACCAAAAAACCATCCTCACGTATAGGGGAGGGGGATGTGGCCGGAGCGGGGCAGGGCGGCCGACATGGGGCGGGCGGAGCGGAGCGGGGCGGGGCGGCCGGCGCGGGGCGGACGGAGCGGGGCGGCCGGAGCGGGGTGGCGTGGGGCGGGGCAACCGGAGCGAGGTCGGGGAGGTTGGGGACGGCGGTCGGCGGCGGTGACGGCGACGGAAAGCGCGCGAGATTCGGGCAGCGTGACGGCATGGATGGGATCTGGCCTTCGGGGGAGCGATATGGGTCGGAAACTGCTAAGTGTGGGCTTTTATACAGGGAGCATTGATCCTGGTTCTTGGCACCAACCGGGACCAATGCCCAACTTTGGTCCCGGTTCGTGCCACCAACATATACAAAGGTGGGAAGCAGAGGCATTTGGTCCAGGTTGGTGCCACGAACCGGGACCAAAGGGTGGCATCGGTCCCGGTTGGTGCCACGAACTGGGACCAATGGTCCCTTTTCGTTATCCCAAAGGGTGGGAAACAGGGACCTTTGGTCCCGGTTGGTGGCACCAACTGGGAGTAAAGGTGTGTATTAGTCCCAGTTGGTGCCACCAACCTGGACCAATGGCCTTGCACAACGGTGTGGTGGGAGTTTAGTCCCACCTCGCCAAGCGAAGGTTGCCCGAACCTGTTTATAAGCCCCACCGCGGCTGCTAAGTTAAGCTCCTCTCATAGTGAAAATAGATGCCCTTGTATAGGAAATTCGACCTAAATTCAAAATGGTAGTTAGGCGCCTAACTAGCACTTTGAATTTAGGTTGAATCTCCCTATAAGCGCATCTATTTTCACTTTTGCTATTTTTTATGTTATTTCTTTGCATATTAAAAGTTGTTAACAAAAAATACTTTGAATATTATTTTTGCTATTAAATTTTTTAACAAAAATAACTTTGATAATTTTAGTTGCATGAAATGTATATAATATCAAGTTTAGTTATATAACTTTTATCGAACGAAAACATGTGTGTTACAAAATGATTTCAACTTTTTTATAAATATTTGAACTCAAGAATTTTTCTGCATTCAATATGCACCATTCAAAGCCACATCATCCCTTTTCAACCCTTTTCTGACTTTATTTGCTTTTTTCATGCATTTCAGCATTTATTTTGAGCTAAAATAAACCTGAATTAAAAAGCACTGCAAATAAACACTGAAATGGTTGAAGTTTGGCATGGTACCATCATTTCACCCACATAGCATTTGCTAAAAAGTTGAGAGGGTTACGGCAAAAACTGGATGCACTTTGTGCACAAAATGGGGAATCTCTTTCGAAGTGTCAGGGTTTCACATGAAAACACGTTTGTTACAAAAGGATTTCAATTTTTGAAACATATTTGAACTCAAGACTTTTCTGCATTCAATATGCACCATTCAAAGCCACATCGTGCCTTTTCAACCCTTTTCTGACTTCATTTGCTATTTTTCATGCATTTCATCATTTATTTTGAGCTAAAATCACTACAAGAAATATGCTAACTTGTGACCATCAATATTGGTCACCGAATGGTCATTGTTTTTCATTTACGACCTTTTTACGACCAAAAACAGTTGGTCAAAAGCTGAGGGTCAAGAATAGAAATTAAGGACCTTTCTTCTGGATTGGTCGTAGAAGGTAACGACCAAAACAAAAGGTCGTTGATCCTATGACCAATTGTTTTGGTCACTGGCAGTCTACCCAGGCCATGTCAGATCCGACGTGGCAAGCTGACGTGGCAATATTGCGACCAAATGAAAAGGTCGTTGATTAGAATCAACCCGGTCCAATTCAGTGTTCTACATGGGCCTAGCCCAGTATTTCAGCTTGTTTATATTGTTTTATTTCTTCCAATTTTGGTCAGCTACATGGGCCTGGCCCAACAATTTGATTTTCTAGGCTGATGTCTTTTGTTGTACATTTCTTTTTTGGGCCTAAACCATATTTTCTAGGCCCGGGCCTTTTAACAGTCCATTTCTTTTTAATTTTCAGCCTTTGTTTCAGCCAATATATTTTAGGCCTGTTTTCAAAGCCCAAATAAATTTGGTCCAATAGACATTTCACACATTTTTCATTTGTGCTATATATTTATTTTTCTGGCCACTTTTAGTCGAGGAATGTATTTCAAGTAAACAAAAATTAATATTTTGAGTATATGTACATAACTACTAGTATTTAAATATCAAGTTCAACGAGCAAATATACACCAAATTGCCAAATGCTCAGCAGTACATCAAATTTCTCAAGAAATTTAGCATTACAAATTCAGTACCATATAAAGCAAGTTGTTGACTGGGGCTTCGAGCTTCTTCGAATGTCTTCAGCCTAGAATGCCTGCAAATGAGACGAATAGTCACATGTTTACTGTCTCAATATAAGCAATATTTGCTAACAACAAAACATAACAATATAAGCAATGATAGCTTCTACCTTCGCATATATTTGAATAGCTACTGCTTCTATGATGTATGTTAAATATGCAAGAGGTAAAAATGACAGTTACATACATCCATTGCAAATAGACTTATAAAGAAGAAGATAAACCGCTAATGCACTTCAATCATTAATCCAACATTGCACACACACCTAGAAAAAAGTAATAAACCTGCTGCGCTAATATAGAACATCATTAGGCCCAAACATTTGGCATATTCAAACATGATGTTGTTCTACGACTACATCAGGCAGTTAATACCTCCATGATGCTACAGGTAGAAAATATCTACTCTATCATATGAGTTTGATTGCAATAAAACATTGCTTGGAATCAAGTATCTACAGGTAGAAAATAACTAAAACAATTGGAGCTACGACTACAGCAGATCATTGTACATTTTTAGTCCAACAAAACATGTATGCAAGAGCATGACTATTCATTCATGCGGTTTGAGCTACTCGGTCATAAGAAGCATACATATGCAGGTCGAGCAGAGCAAAGGTTCATTTGTGCATGATCTTGCTTAACACAGCCCTGGGCATGGGGAGCTGCTACGGCCAGCTGCAGCGACGTCGCTGCCTCCTCCTCCACCTCTGGGAAGAATCCCCCAAACAGTGGTCCAGGTGGCACCGGCGCCATGAGCTCCGCCACCACTGCCGATGCCTCCACGGCAGCACTTTGCCTCCCCTCCTCGCTCATCTGATAGATAGTAGACACACATTCAGAAGCTCATCATGATACTTAATAATTGATCTGGTGATATCCTTTGCTCATCCTGTAGTTAAAAAACTTCACTGGCGCAAATTGCTGATCTAGGTAGTGAATTGCCTGTGTGCATTCCTAATGAACAATCGAATAAAAATTTGGGCTCATGCAGTGAAGTGGCATGAAACTATCTTTGTAACTAATGATTTATTTGAGGGAATATCCTCGAAGCACGACGGTGAATAGGTTGTCTGCATGTCTAACAAACAACCAAATAACAACTTGGACACTGGAGAAGCAGGATACGTACCTGCTCATCATGGGAGTATTTGCACGCATCTCCACGGTTGCACTCGCCTTTCTGGAAAGCATAGCACACGCCGCGCTCCTCCCTCTTCTTCTGCACCTCATCCTTGTCCTCGTCCTCCTTCTTGTACTTCTTCACATGGTCAACCCTGATGATCCTCCCAAGAACCTTAGCCCCATTCAAGTTATCTATAGCACACGTTCGAGATAACGCGAAACAAATATTATCACTTCAGCAAAACACCAACTGGAATCACACACAGAAGGTACCAAGTAGGAAAAGGGGAAAGGGGCCTCACCCACGGCAAGAACCATGCTCCTCTGGTTCTCGTAGGCGACGAACGCGAAGACCTTGGACTTGCTGGTGGCCTTGTCGCGCACGAGGTTCACGTCGACCACCTCGCCGTACTCGAGAAAAGAGATCGGAAGCCGATCAGTGCCAAATCCGTTGGGAGGGGGGAACGGGTAGATAAGCTGGGCCGGGGGGTGTGGTCTAATGATAATCACTGCACGAAGACGACAAGGAGGTTGCCCTCGGTGAGGTCGAAGGGGACGCCGCCGACGAAGACGTAGGCGGAGCCCCTGAACTTGGCGTGCCAGGAGGCGTCCTCGCTGAGGCCCAGCGCCGCCTCCTTCTGGTTTACCACTTGCATCCGCTTCACCTGCGTTAGGGGATTCATCTTCCCTGACTCGCCACCGCCGCAGCCGCGGAGATGGGTCGGATCCCTCCCCTCCCTGGAGGGAACCGGCGGTGCTCGAGCGGAATCTTGAGCAGCCTACTTCCACGGCAGCATGTTGCCTCCCCTCCTCGTTCATCTGATAGAATCGGGATGATGATGCGCGGGTCGGCCCGGATCATCGTCGAGCGGATCTCGGCCGCCGCCGGGGGCGCAAGCGCGAGCAGGGCGAGGGCGGCCAGGAGCACCATGGCATGCGGCGGCGGCTATCGGGGAGGTTGGTGCGATCTGGGTGGAGGGGACGGGGAGGGGGCAAGGGAGAAGGGCTCACGGTGGAGAAGGGCTCATGGTGAAGGAAGGGGATGGGAGAGAGGAGGAGGGCATAGGGGAGGCCATGGACGGCGGGGAGCTCCACCGGTGGGAGGTGGCGGTGGCGATCTAGAAGGGAGGAGGTGGCGACGGCGATCTGGAAGGGAGGAGTGGTGTGCAGGGGAGAGAGGGGCTAGGGTTCTCTGCACGGGGGAGAGAGAGGAGCTCGTGGTGGGTGGGTGAGAGGGTGACGGGTGTGGGCCGTTGGATCTAGCAGTATCTGACGGTCTCTGATGCTTGATCCGCGTGACATGCCCATAGACCAATCAGAATGAAGTACACGCTTTGATGACGTTATGACCATCAAGTTGGTTGTAGTCTCTGATGATTTGGTCTAGAAATCATCCACCTAGCAGCCGCCCGATCTGCGCATTGGTGTTCGTTTGATCATATCTATATGACAATGTTTCCTTCTCTTTTTATGACAATGTTTGTTAAGTTTCCTAATAAGTAGTAGTGTTATTCCAAAAAATTCCACCGATTCAGTAGGAAACGGGTCAAGTTTGAACTGCAGCTGCCTTACAGTTTGTTATTTATTTTCCCAAAAATCATTTTTAGGTACATAAGTATCTATTTAATGAGAGAAACACCAAATTGTTTCCAAGATTCAACCCCTAGCTCAAAACGGTCATGCTTGCCGTTTTGACCGTATTTTGAAACGGGCATAAATAATTCAAAAACAATCAAAAAATGCAAAACCTTGCATTGTGTCATCGTATGTGACCAGATTACGAGGAAAAATAATAAACTTGTAATACGGTAATTATTTTAAAAAAGTGTTCTCAGAAATGAGCTATCACGTGTGAAGATTCATGGCTTTCAAGCCAAATGGTCAATCTTGTGGCCACATTCATGGCATAGTTTGTTCAAATGATCTCATATTGTGCACAAGGGTGCACGTTGAAATGGCAAACAATGTTGCCGAAGGGAGTTTTCATTTTCTTTCCACAAAAAAATCATTTTCCTTTTTTTGAGTGCCCCAAATGAGTTTTTGTGTGAAGGACCTACCAAATATTCATTGCAAAATTGGACACAATCATTTTTAGAAAATATTAGGCCATATTTAATGCGCAATTGGCAAAATATTTGGTGTCAAAAGCTTTCGATCCACCTCTCGTGAAAAAGACAAAACTCTGCCGATTCAGTTGAAAGCGGGTCAAATTTGAACTAGAGGTGCCTCATAGTTTGCTCTTTATTTTTTCCAAAAATCATTTCTAGGTAAATAAGTATCTATTTAATCAGAGATCCAACAAAATTGTGGCAAGATTCAACCCCTAGCTATGAACGGTCATGTCTGCCGTTTCGATCGCATTTTGAAATGGGCATAAATAATTCAAAAAAATCATAAAAATGCAAAACATTCGCGTTGTGTCATCATATGTGACCAAGTTACCAGGAAAAATGATAAACTTGTAATACGGTGATAATTTTAAAAAAGTGTTCTCAGAAATGAGCTATCATGTATGAAAATTCATGGCTTTCAAGCCAAATGATTAATCTTATGGCCACATTCATGGCATAGTTTGTTCAAATGATCTCATATTGTGCACAAGGATGCATGTTGAAATGTCAAACAATGTTGCCGAAGAGAGTTTTCATTTACCTTGCACAAAAAATTCATTTTCCTTTTTTCGAGTACCCAAAATGAGTTTTTTTTGAAGGACCTACCAAATATTCATTGCAACATTGGACACAACCATTTTTATAAAATATTAGGCCATATTTAATGCGCAATTGGAAAAATATTTGGTGTCAAAAGCTTTCGATCCACCTCTAGTGAAAAAGACAAAACTCTGCCGATTCAGTTGAAAGCGGGTCAAATTTGAACTAGAGGTGCCTCATAGTTTGCTCTTTATTTTTTTCCAAAAATCATTTCTAGTTACATAATTATATATTTAATCAGAAATACATGGTTTGGTGGCGATACATCAATGTTTGGATAGTGGCCGAGTGCCCCAACTCCAGAGCGCGTAAACTCGCATGCCCGCCGCGTGGTCACCGTGTGACCGTAGCATTGCCATGCATTCTAGACAGCCTAGGCATATCTAGTGGGTTGGGCACTCCCCAGATAGGTGCTAGGAAGAAAATTACAGTAGAAGAATCTCACGAGGAGACCTAACTATGCTCAAACATGAATTAGCAACCAAGTGTTTGATTAGCAGTACGGGGAATGCACATGGCCAATGGGCGTGAGTTTTGGCTGAGGATGATCATCTACTAAGAAGACCGTGTTCAAATTTTTTTAGCTCAAATGGATGAGCTTAGGTGGTACTTCCTTTGCAAAATACCACACTGGACAGAAATATGAATGTTGAAGCTGGGCTCAAAATAATGAATGGATTGAGCTGAATATTGGCATGTGGAAATTATTCGGATCTGGAAGATTGCCCAAAAAGTTTGAGGGCAATACGAGGGGTCTATATAGCACTTGCTTTGCAATGTGCCAATCTAGACAAAAAGTAGAAATTGAAGCTGGGCTCATATAGATGATTGGATTAAGCTGTAATTTGTAGGAGGATGATAATTTGGGCATATGAAGGCACTATAAAAATTTCATACTATTTGGGTAAATAAAAATGGTACTTTCTTCACAATGCTCTCCACTGAAGAGAATATTAGGAAAAATGTTGAGGGAAATTGGCTAAATTAAATGAGCTAAAATTTGGTGGAGGGAGGTTCTGTGATCATGGTCATGTACTGGTAAAGTTTCAGCAATTATAAATAAATATAAAATGTAGTTGCTTCACAAACTAAAAATATTACTAGAAATCACATGGATTGTTAGACGGGGCTAAAATTTTGTGGATAGCTATTATCTGGGCATATAGAAGATCTGGGAAAAATTCAACTCGTTATGATATGCATAGCCAGTACTTCCTTCACAAAGCTTCTAGGTGAAAGAATATTTTGGAAATTTGCCGAGGACAATTTACTGGGCAAATGAAGCTGAATTTTGCCATGAGGCAATGATTTGGATAGGAAAGAGTTCCCAAAATTTTTGAGGGCAATCAAGAATATATAAGTAGCACTTCCTTCACAAAGTGTTGTTCTGAAAAAAATAGGAAAATGAATATTTTTGAATTATTTTTGAACTAGGCAAGGAAGGTTTTTGACATATTTGATGAAGATATGATACAAATAATTTATGAGAATTGTTTAGGGCAAAAATTGACACATGGACATGACACGTAGGCAAAAATTGACACATGGACATGACACATAGGCAAAACTGATGAGATGGTGCCAAGTCGTAGCTTATGACCATTTATATTGGTCATTATCAGCTACAAATAAGGCAGTGGACCGGTGTTGTTCGCTTTATGACCATTTCAATAAAGGAAATTACGACCTTCCTGACCAAAATGGTCGTTGGTGTTTATGGTTAGGACCCCTCCGGACAGCTTACGACCAATTTGCCTCAAAAGGTCATAGATTTACGACCATTTTTTCCAAGGTCACTGACACAAGGTCACAAGATAGCATATTTCTTGTAGTGAATGACCCTAAATTGAAAAGCACTTCAAATGAACTCTGAAAAGGTTGGAAGTTGGTATGGTTTAATCATTTCACCCACATAGCATGTGTTAAAAAGTTGAGAGGGTTACGGCAAAAACTGGATGCATTTCGTGTACAAAATGGACAATCTCTTTCGAAGTATCACGGTTTCGGATGAAAACTCATGTGTTACAAAGGGATTTTATTTGTTTGAACTTATTTGAACTCCATACTTTTTGTGTGTTCAAAATGCACCATTCAAAGCCACACCGTCTATTTTTAACCCTTTCTGACTTCATTTGGTATTTTTCATGCACTTATTGATTTTTTTGAGCTAAATAACCCTGAAATTGAAAAGCACTTCAAATGAACTCTGAAAAGGTCGAAAGTTGACATGGTATCATCATTTCACCCACATAGCATGTTAATAAAAGTTGGGAGGGTTATGACAAACACTGGATGCACTTCGTGTACAAAACGATAGATCTCTTTCGAAGTATCACGGTTTTGGAAGGAAACTCGTCTGTTACAAAAGGCATTTCATTTCTTCACATGTAACTGTAGTGATATTCTAGATCAAAGGCATCATCATAATAGTCGTGGAGAGAAAGTCTTCACTTTTTCTTCGCTTGTGTCCTTTGTTTATTGCGCCGTAACCATGGATAATCTTCATTTTTTAACAGGGTGCTTGGGTCAGCCTTGACTTTGAAGGGAGGAATTTCCTAAAATTTTCATAATCTTCAGACATGTCTGTCTTGCCCTCCAGTCCCACGATGTCTCTTTTGCCTGAAAGAACTATGTGACGCTTTGGCTCATCGTATGATGTATTCGCTTCCTTATCTTTTCTTTTTCTCAGTTTGGTAGACATGTCTTTAACATAGAAAACCTGCACCACATCATTGGCTAGGACGAATGGTTCTTCTGTGTACCCAAGATTGTTGAGATCCACCGTTGTCATTCTGTAATGCGGGTCTACCTATACCCCGCCTCTTGTAAGATTGACCCATTTGCATCAAAACAAAGGGACCATCAAATCATGTCCATAGTCAAGTTCCCATATCTCCTCTATGTAACCATAATATGTGTCGACCTTCCCATTGATCGTTGTTGCATCAAAGCAGACATCGCTGTTTTTGTTGGTGCTCCTTTGATCTTGGGCGATCGTGTAAAATTTATTCTCATTTATCCCGTACCCTTTGTAAGTCAATACAATCAAAGATGGTCTCCTAGCCAACGAGTACAGCTCATCAGAAATAGTGTTGTCACACCTGGCACATGTTTGCAACCAACTGCCGAAAGTCTTGATGTGTTCACATGTAATCCAGTCGTCACACTGCTCTGGGTGTTTGGAGCGCAGAATGTTCTTGTGTTCATCGACATACAGGGTCACCGAGGTAGAATTCTGTAGAACTGTGTAGTGTGCTTGAGACCAAGAATGCCCGTCCCCACATATTATTGACTTCGCTCCTAGCATGCCTTTTCTAGTCAGTCTCCCCTCATACCGTGATTGAGGGAGACCAATCTTCTTAAGGTCAGGAATGAAGTCAACACAAAACCAAATGGCATCCTTTGTTTGATGGCCCATGGAGATGCTTCCTTCTGGCCTAGCGCGGTTATGGGCATATTTCTTTAGGACTCCCATGAACCTCTCAAAGGGGAACATATTGTGTAGAAATACACGGCTCAGAATGACAATCTCGTCGCCTAGATGAACTAGGATGTGCGTCATGATATTGAAGAAGGATGGTGGGAACACCAGCTCGAAACTAACAAGACATTGCGCCACATCACTCCTTAACCTTGGTAGGATTTCTAGATCGATCACCTTCTAAGAGATTGCATTGAGGAATGCACATAGCTTCACAATGGCTAATCGAACGTTTTCCGGTAGAAGCCCCCTCAATGCAACCGAAAGCAGTTGCGTCATAATCACGTGGTAGTCATGAGACTTTAGGTTCTGGAACTTTTTCTCTGCCATATTTATTATTGCCTTTATATTCGACGAGAAGCCAGACGGGACCTTCATACTGAGCATGCATTCAAAGAAGATTTCCTTCTCTTCTTTGGTAAGAGCGTAGCTGGCAGGACCTTCATACTGCTTTGGAGGCATGCCGTCTTTTTCGTGAACACGTTGCTGGTCCTCCTGTGCCTCCGGTGTATCTTTTGTCTTCCCATACACGCCCAAGAAGCCTACCAGGTTCACGCAAAGATTCTTCGTCACGTGCATCACGTCGATTGTAGAGCGGACCTCTACGTCTTTCCAGTAGGGTAGGTCCCAAAATATAGATTTCTTCTTCCATATGGGTGCGCATCCCTCAGCGTCATTCGGAATAGATAGTCCGTCGGGACCTTTTCCAAAGATTACTTGTAAATCATTGACCATAGCAAGTATGTGATCACCGGTATGGATGGCGGGCTTCTTCTGGTGATCTGCCTTGCCTTTGAAATGCTTGCCTTTCTTTCGACATTGATGGTTGGTCGGAAGAAATCGACGATGCCCCAGGTACACATTCTTCCTGCAATTGTCCAGGTATATACTTTTGGTGTCATCTAAACAGTGCGTGCATGCGTAGTATCCCTTGTTTGTCTGTCCTGAAAGGTTACTGAGAGCAGGCCAATCATTGATGGTTACAAACAGCAACGCATGCAGGTCAAAATCCTCCTGTTTGTGCTCATCCCACATGCGTACACCGTTTCCATTCCACAGCTGTAAAACTTCTTCAACTAATGGCCTTAGGTACACATCAATGTCGTTGTCGGGTTGCTTAGGGCCTTGGATGAGAACTCGCATCATAATGAACTTCCGCTTCATGCATAGCCAAGGAGGAAGGTTATAGATACATAGATTCACGGGCCAGGTTGTGATTGCTGCTCTGCTCCCCAAAAGGATTAATGCCATTCGCACTTAAACCAAACCATACATTCCTTGCATCACCTGCAAACTTCTTCCAGTACTTTCTCTCGATTTTTCTCCACTGCGACCCGTCAACGGGTGCTCTCAACTTCCCGACTTTCTTACGGTCCTCTCTATGCCATCGCATATTCTTGGCATACTCTTTGTTTCTGAACAGACATTTCAATCGTGATATTATAGGAGCATACCACATCACCTTGGCAGCAACCCTCTTCTTGGGGTGCTCGCCCTCAACATCACTAGGGTCATCGCGTCTGATCTTATAGCGCAATGCACCACATACCAGGCATGCGTTTCGTTCCTCGTACTCACCGCGGTACAGGATGCAGTCATTAGGGCATGCATGTATCTTCTGCACCTCCAATCCTAGAGGGCATAGAACCTTCTTTGTTGCGTACGTACTGTCGGGCAATTCGTTATCCTTTGGAAGCTTCTTCTTCAATATTTTCGGTAGCTTCTCAAATCCTTTGTCAGGTACACCATTCTCTACCTTCCACTTCAGCAATTCCAGTGTGGTACCGAGCTTTGTGTTGCCATGTTCGCAATTGGGGTACAACCCTTTTTGTGATCCTCTAACACGCGATCAAACTTCAGCTTCTCATTTTCACTTTCGCACTGTCTCTTTGCATCAACAATGACCGGCGAAGATCATCATCGAGCACATCGTCTGGTTCCTCTTGATCTTCAGCTTCCCCGGTTGCAGCATCACCGTATTCAGGGGGCACATAGTTGTCATCATCCTGTTCTTCTTTGTCGTCTTCCATCATAACCCCTATTTCTCCGTGCTTGGTCCCAACATTATAGTGTGGCATGAAACCCTTCACAAACAGGTGGCTGTGAAGGATTTTCTGGTCAGAGTAAGACTTCAAATTCCCACATGTAGGGCATGGACAACACATAAAACCATTCTGCTTGTTTGCCTCGGCCACTTCGAGAAAATGATACACCCCCTCAATGTACTTGTCGGTGCATCTGTTACCGTACATCCATTATCAGTTCATCTGCGTGCATTATATATAATTAAGTGTGTCAAAAACCATTACAGAACATCAAGAATACAGAAGTGACCAAATTAATAGAAGTTCATCATCACATTAAAACCAAAGTAGATACATAGTTCTCGTTGACCAACATATAGCTCTCTAGAGCATCTAATTAAACCATACATTGAAACTATTTAAAACATTTCAATGCAACAACAAATGCGATCATAATCAGAACTAAGGTAACAATTGATCCAACGGCATAATGATACCAAGCCTCTTTATCAATGGCATATTTTCTAATCTTTCTAAGCTTCAAGCGCATTGCAGCCATCTTGGTCCTGTGATCATCGACGATATCGGCAACATGCAACTCTAATCCCATCTTGGTCCTGTGATCATCTTCAGTTATTTTCAATTTTTCTTTCAAATGATCGATTTCTTTTTCAGCTTTAGTTAACTTGTCAAGCAGAATTGCATAGTCGGTATCTATTTCTAGTTCAACTACTTCCTATAGATAAAAACATCTACGTCAAGTTGGTGGCATAATTAATTGTCATAGACATTAGATGTGTGAAATAGTTATAAAAGATAATATACCACATCTGAATCATAGACTGGACGAGGGCCGACGTGGGTGGATACCATAACCATGGCACTATATAATAACGAACAATAATAAAAGTAAGAAAATCATACGAGTAAGTATATTTTCTTTTAGAAAGAAGATAAGATCAAGAGGCTCAGCACGCGCGGGCGATGGACGGTGGTTTCAGGACGGGGACGGGACAGGACGGACCGCCAAACCTAGACAAATCTTGACGAAAATGGAGTTTGGACAAGGAGCTTCGAGAGGAGAAAGCTTAAGTGTGGCTCGGGCATTTCATCGAACACCTCATGTGCATAGGAGGTGAGCTAGAGCACCACAAAGCTCTAACACTGCTGTCCTAGAAAAACAGAGCACTCCACGGCTCTGCTAGCGGCGGGCGAGGGTTTATATAGGCAGACCATTGGTCCCGGTTCGTGGCTGGAACCGGGACCAAAGGGGCCAGACGAACCGGGACCAATGGCCCACGTGGCCCGGCCGGCCCCCTGGGCTCACGAACTGGGACGGTTGCCATCTTTGGTCCCGGTTCATGAGCGAACCGGGATTAATGGGATTAGGAGGCCCGAACCAATACCCTGTTTTCTACTAGTGTATCATCTATGCTACTTATCGCTTGCAAGTAACGAGTTCAAGGGGATTGATAACCCTCTTGCCCGCGTTTGGTGCAAGTGTGTGCTCTTTTATGTGTAGGCTTTGAAGATGGGGTATTACGTGGTTCTCTTATTAGTTCGATAATCCTGGTTATCACTCGGGAAAATACTTATCTATATTGTGTTGCATCATCTCCTCCTCTTTGGGTTAAAACCCAACGCATAGCACAAGTATCAGGAAGGTGGCCGGTTGTAGCGTGGGTGCGGGCGGCTTGCCCGGGCATGGCTCCGGAGATGGGCGGCGGCGACGACGGGGGGTGCCGGCCGGGAGTGCTGGGAGGAGATGGAATGGCCAATGTGTCATCAACAGACGGGTCAGGGCGAGGAGTAGGAGGGCGAGCCAAGCGTCCATTTCGTGTCCACGCAGACGCAAACAAGGCCCAAATTTGGCCCCAAATGAGTCCGCGGCACACAAAAAATGGACGTGTGTGCTTCTGGGTCGCCGCGTTGGGCCGGTTTTTGTGTTTGCACCGATTCAGACGGACACATGCACACGAAATGAGTCGGTCAGTTAAAGTTGCTCTAAGAGATATCGCTGACAAAAGGAGCAAGCTTAATTCTTCTTGCTTCCGGAAGAATAAATCAACATGGAGAAAAACATGCCATATGTGGCGGCAATGCATGCAATACAGCGTGCATGAAGCATGCAAACTGAGAGTGGAAGCCCAAGCAACCCATCCAAATTATGAACAGACCAGAACGATTACCTATAGCTACAGTGCAGGAGTTGAGTTCTACTTCTGGTAGCACAGGCGGAGCCAGGATTTGAACATAAAGGGGCAAACGATGACGGTGAAGCCAAAAAAATTTGCATCACAAAACTATGGTGAAGCAAAAAAAATTGCATCGCAAAACTACCCAATAGTTTTGTATCGAAATATCATGTATATTTCACTTTTCGGATACACACACTTATTTATCAGCCTGGCCGGGGGCATTGTCTAGCTATAGCTAAATTGGTCAATAATGAAGTTGATAACCAAACTACTCCAAAATATGACATGAAATGCCATGCTACAGAAAATGACATATGGAAATTTAAAATAAACAAACAGAACGATTATTTTATAACAAACGATTGGCTTTTAACTTGCATTTATATAGGTTTGAATTAAAATATCATCATTGGTTGTATTGTGAATATATACTTTATGTATTAGGCGAGCAGGCAGCGATGACACGGGAGTACGGGACGGCAGCGGCTGCAGCGTAGCGCTATTCCGCACACACACACTAATCACGGAGAGAATGCCCAAGCCTTAGCGAGGTGTAATTAGTGAATACTTCCTGGAAAGCCTTCCAGCGATTATCCCAAGCGTCGTCACTTGGTGCATTCTTAGTCGTCGTTTCTTTTGGATTTTATTTTTTTATTTTGTTGTACGCGTTTTCGGCTTTTTAGAGTGGTTTTTTCTCGGGGGTTTTGGTGTTCCGGATTCCCATCGGTCTTCCTTAGCATTTGGGAGAAAAAATAAATTCAATTTTTTTGCATGAAAAAACGCGTATTTTTCAAGAGGCACGGTTTTGTTTCCGTCAGAGGCATGGTTTTGCTATCGTGAGAGGCACGGCCGTGCCTCTCGGAAAGGAAAAAAATACGCATTTTCTGCTCTTTCTTTTTTTCACGAGAGGCATGATTTTGCTTTCGCGAGAGGCACGGTTTTTTGCCTTCGCGAAAGCCACGGCCGTGTATCTCGGAAAGGGAAAAAAATACACGTTTTCTGCTTTTTATTTCCGCAAGAGGCACGGTTTTGCTTCAGCGAGAGGCACGGTTTTGCTATCGCGAGAGCCACGGCCGTGCATCTCAGAAAGGGAAAAAATGGGTTTTCTGCTCTCTCTCTCTATTTTCTCGTGAGAGGCACGATTTTGCTTTCGCGAGAGGCACAATTTTGTCTTCGCAAGAGGCATGGCCGTGCCTCTTAGAAAGTAAAAAGAAACGTGTTTTCTGTTTTTTTTTCTATCACGCGAGGCACGGTTTTTTCGTCTGTTTTTTTTTGTGAAAAAAAGTTCGTTAAAACCTATCAACATGGGATTTAGTTTTGAAGATCTCGACGCGAGAAACCCAACGGTCAAAACGGTTCGAGATTTGGATGCACGGTTTAGGAGCTAAAACGTTTTGAAAATATGTATCTACGGAAAAAGGAAAAACTCCCAGATTGCGACATGTGACACACGTGCAATGTACCACTTGTCGCAACCAGGAAAGATGGAAGTAATCGTTGAAAGATGTACTCCTAAACTAGTGATTTCGTAGCGAGGCCAATCATACCTTCCCATGAACTCACTAATGGGCTTTTTCATGGGCCGATTTCCTTCTTTCAGAATTCACGTTATAAGATGTGTGTGTGGGGGGGGGGGGGGGGGCAAGTACTTGCTTAAACCTGAATCATATCGTTAATCAACACGCCATACTTAATGTCCCATCGATCGATAGGGGGCGCTAGGCCTTGCTCGCCCCCTGTCTCCGCCACTAATTGCAATCTTCATACGTGGACGATCCCTCGACCATGCACACATTATAAAAGGCGTAGGTGCGTTGACAATCAACCCAAACGTACCCAACAGTTTGGGCAAAGATCTGGTATGATTGTATTTATTGTCGTCGATGTGGATCTCCTCTATAAATCCCATAGGGAGCTCCTACTCAGCGTTGTAGGTGCCACTTCGCGATGTTGGTTCTCGCGCGCGACAAGCAGCGGGCCGGCCCAGCAAGCTGCCGAAAGGCAAAGCACAAAGAAAAAAAGATTAGGTTTATTCAGCAGAATTGAGAATTGAACCCTAGGCGCCAATTCAAATGTCATGCATGTTAACTACGAGGGCAAGCTCACTTTGTTGTTTATTAGAGGAAACAACGTTATTTGACCCTTCTTTTAGTACAACCATTAAACATATAGTGGTAATATATACCAGATATAAATTATTTGAATAAAGAAAACATAAATTTGAAAAGGCATTCAAAGAAACCACGAATCGAAAGAAATCAAAATTTTGAAAAGGATTAGTATGAATTGGGAAAAGTTTACAAAAATAGAAAAAGTTTGTCAATTTGAAAATAATTTGACGAATTTGGAAAAAGGTTCATCGAATTTGAAAAGCGTTCGTTAATTTTCAAAAAAGTTCATTGACTTCGAAAAAAAGTTCATCAAATTTGAAAAATAGTTCATCGAATTTTCAAAACGGTTCACGTATTTAATTGAAGTTCATCAACTTTTAAAAAAAGTTCACCAATTTGAAAAAAAGTTCATCGAACTTGAAAATCAGTTCATCGAATTTGAAAAAAAGGTTCACATATTTGAATAAAGTTCAGCGTGTTTTAAAAGAATCACCAATTTTAAAATAAGTTCAT
Organism: Hordeum marinum; assembly: GCA_022496015.1. NCBI lineage: Eukaryota > Viridiplantae > Streptophyta > Magnoliopsida > Poales > Poaceae > Hordeum > Hordeum marinum. The sequence goes on along the minus strand of CM039673.1, from coordinate 61,744,465 downwards.
CGTCTTTGAATTTTTTTTCCCAATTTTACAAAAAGTTCATCCAATTTGAAAAAGTTCATCGGTTTTTAAAATGAGTTCATCAATATTCAGAAAAGTTCAGTAATTTAAAAAAATCATATTTTTTGAAGAAATTGACAAATTTGAACAAATATTCATCGTTATTGAATTTTTTTATTTAATTCGAAAAAGTTTATTGAATTTATTAAAAAATCATCTAATTTGAAAAAGTTCATCAATTTACAAATAAAGATTCACGAATTTAAATGAATCCACGCATTAAATAAAAAAATTAAAAAAAGAACAAACCAAACAGAAGAGCAAAATAAAAGAACAAAGCGAAGTATATTCTCACTAGCATGGCGATGGCGTGATGGTTTCATTGGAGGCCTCGCAACAAAGCGGTCGCGTGCTCAAATCCTGTGCCAACACATTGTTTTACGTATTTGCAAAGAAAAAACAAATGGACCAGCCCAACACAAGGCCCTGCAAGCGCCAGTTTATGAAAAATGCGTATAAACGGGCGCCTGCAGCGTTAAATAGAAAACACCAACCCCATCCGCTAGCCTCCAAAAATGGTTGTATGTGCTTCAAGCAATGGCGAACCTACTATTGTTGTACAGGATTGAACAGGCTTGAGCGTGCCCTTCAACCGGATCAATTAGGCCTTACTACTCATGATTTGGCCCAGACCAGCAAATCGGCTGTTTTTTGGCCCATCTCAGTGCTTCCTCGCTTGTTCGACCCTGTCCTACGATTACGTTCTAGATTCGTTGCTGGCTCCAAGCATGCATGATGCATGCCTGGGAGCCAGTGATCAATTGGAAGGAAGGACGTCATATTCTCTGCTGCCGACATACCTGGTCCGCGGCTAGGTACAACGGCATTCATGGATCAATTAGGGCCTTACTACTCATGATTCAGCCCAAAACAGCAAATTGGCTATTTTTTTTTTGGCCCATCTCAGTGCCTCCTCGCTTGTTCGACCCTGTCCTACGATTATGTTCTAGATTTATTGCTGGCTCCAAGCATGCATGATGCATGCCCGCGAGCCAATGATCAATCGGAAGGAAGAACGTCATATTGTTTATTGTCAACATACCCGGTTCGCGGCTAGGTACATCGACATTCATGGATCAATTAGGGCCTTACTACTCATGATTCGGCCCAGACCAGCAAACCGGCTGTTTTTTTGGCCCATCTTAGTGCCTCCTCGCTTGTTTGACCCTGTCCTACGATTACGTTCTAAATTTATTGCTGGCTACAATTACATTCTAGATTTGTTGCTGGCTCCGAGCATGCAGGCATGATGCATGCCTGCGAGCCAATGATCAATTGGAAGGAAGAACGTCATATTCTCTGCTGCTGCTGCCGACATACCCGGTCTGCGGCTAGGTACAGCAGCATTCATGGAACCTTGGAGCATGATCAATCATTGGAGCACCATGTACCTACGTAGTAGCTCTCCATACTGTTGTGTCTTGGCCGTGAAACGTGACAGACTGCCATTTGGTCATGTGGATGTGGACGAGAGTGTTTGCCGCATCTACGGTACCAGCTAGCTGCGGAGAAGAAAGACAAATTAAAGTGCAGATTGATCGATTACTGGGACTTTTATCTGACACGTGTGTAGATAAAATGTTGGCGAGCCCCACCTATGCATCTTTCTTTTTAAAGATCCAGCAAAATTGCTGACTTGATTCAGATTTAGCAGAAAGCAACGGAAAAACAATATGATGAAGATCTAAAGATCAAAAAAAAAACAGCAGCCCTAATAGCTGCACAACGACCCTACACTCACAAGGCGGAACGCCAATCACCCACCTGCGCACCTCGGCCAGTCGTGCGTAAATCGTCAATCTGGCATTCTACTCGAAGACATGCATGTATTTATGGCTCCATCAGTGTGAAACAAAAAAGAAAAATGGCTCCATGCATCAGAACTTGAACTAAACAATGAATGAAAAGAATAGGAAGGAGATGCCTCCATTCATCTTGACAAACACAAAGAGCAAAGAAAACTCCAAGTAAGTAGGTAAAACTAATCAAGCCACGCGCGGGCAGCACATCCCTGTCACGCCGTCTAATCACGTCCTACTTAGCTGCTACCAATCCGCTCCAAGCACGAGTAGCAAGAGCCCCAGACGACCTAAACACTGCGTTAAACATATGCCATGCCGTGCCCGCCGCTTTGATTCCATCAGCACCAACCAATCCGCTCCAAGCAAATCATTGACCTGACCGTCGGTCGACGTAAACGCCGTTTGTTCTAGTAGTGATTACCCAAATTAATTCGAATCTCACGATCGATCCCGAGGTTGATGTCCGCCTGGTCTGCCTGCCGCAGGTCCTTTTCCCACCTAATTTATCAGACTAGTCATAATGGAAAGTAACATACAATAGTAACATGCATATGTTACTACTCTCTTTGTCTTGATGTATAAGTCATCTTAGATTATGCATTGCGATCAAGACGAAAAAACGAGAGAAACTAATGTTAATTTGCTAATTAATACTATTGCATGCAATGAATTGACCACTACATGTCGTGCTAGTTAATGTTAAGTCATTAAAAACACACAAGCCCCACATCTCTTATTCGTTGATTACAAAAATGAGGTAAAAGTTAATGAACCGTGCCTTAGTGTTTTGGGATTATTTGGTTTTCGTAAGATGACTTATACATCGAGACGGAGGGAGTAGTCTAAATTACTACCTCCATAATGAATAGTAACATATGAGTAGTAACATAGAGCCATTCATTTATTAGCTTATAGACTTATTTTGCATTCATATGCGTTATGTTACTCATAGGGGTAGTAACATGCTAAGTTACTCAATTTTTTTTCTTTTTATTAATTAGATGTCACATCGTATTTTTTGTTTAGATGACATCTATGTTACTATATATATTACTCTGCAATCTCAGCCGATCGTACTGGATCATGGCGTCATGGCATGTGCCGCTGTTCTCCGTACGGCGCCGCGCCGTTCGGGCGTACGTTTTCGGCGGCATGGCAGTGCCACGACGGTGCCTGGAAATTACCGCCGCCGCGCCCAGCACGCGTTCGTTGACCTTACTAGTACTACCAGGCAGCTTTCACCTGCTAACAAGGAACGTTCAAACCCTCAAAAAAAAAAGGACGGTTCAATGGTAAACAAGTGAGACTCCGAACGATTAAGCGGCCGGCCGGGCATATAATTGGTGCACCGGCCGGCGTGCGTCCGAGCAATCCGGCACGAGGTTCCGGTAGGCGCTTGTCGAGCCCCGTCACTTCATCCATGCAGTAGCTAGCGTGATTAGCGTCGCTTTTTATAGGCGATTAGGTTAATAATTAGAGATGAGATAAAAATATCATCTCATCCTTTGGTTACCTGTCGGAAAAAGGCTGAACTTCCCGTCACGGGCCGTTAGATTCAGAGAGGAGATTACACACTTGTTCCCTCTCGGTAGGTCACCTAAACCATTGACTCGACGCGCTCTCACAATCACCTAAAATGTCTGGGTCAGCAACGTCAAGATAAAGCTGGCTGCTTTATCTTACTCCAAAGTCCCCACTTTGACAAGAGGTGGAGAGGAAACAATCAAACAAAGAGAGCCAAAAATCATACCAGTGCTAGAAATGACTGAATCCCAGTTCTTGACATGAAGAAAAAGCACACACTGAATAAATATAAGAAGCCAGATCGAACTATTGGTATGCTAAAGTCTCTGCAAAACAGAGATATATGTGTATCTTGGTTCTTTTTTAGGATCATATATGTGCATCTTGTGAACGGGGGTGCATGGTCGGATGGTTGGGTGAGTTGCAACGGAGCCGAACTATCCATCGACAATGATATGAAATATTTTCTAAACTACGCGAACGTTTTGTTTACATTATATAGATATACTTTTAAATGGAGAATGTTTTTTGAGTGGGTGAACTTGTTTTTAAATACCATGCACTATTTTTGAATGTACGGAATCATTTTTTAACTTAGGTAAACATTTTTTGTATACACATTTTTTGAAATGCAATCATTATTTTATGAAACGCCTGGACATTTTTTTAATGTCACGAACATCCTCTTGAATGCTATGAACATTTTTTCAAAAGTTGCCTGATTTTTCCCCACTTCGTTAGCATTTTTCTAATGTGCGGTGAACGATTTAAAAATACATTTAAATATACTCGTGTTTAGAATATTTTCAAAAAATAAAAATAAAATAAAAACCGAATGAACATGTAGGAAACCAGTTGGGCCAGCCAATAGCAGCGACGGGGAGGGCCGCCTTGTGAGGCGACATCTCATTCGGTCTCGCGTGAAGCGAGACAAAGCCGTTCCCGCTGCTCGGACGTCATTCGTTCCCCGACGACCAAATAATGAAAAAACCTCGCCAGTTCCCTTGAAAGAAAACAGAGAGACGAAAGTAGAGGCAGAAGTGTTCTCCGCTCGGTCCTCTTGTTCCAGGAATCGTGCACGCCGGGGGCAGAAATCCAACCCAAAAACCTGGGCTCGTTCAAAGAATTATAAACCGTCCAACCGCACGCACGCACGCACGCACGCACGTTCAAATGCAGGATTCGCGGGTCCATGCTGCGGCTTCACCGCTTTTCAGGCCGCACGGGCGCGAATATGCTTTGATTTCACCGCCGCCCAGGTCAAAACACTAGTTCTACACGAAATCCTATGCCCATATCGGGCCGTCTCTGGGCGCAAACAATTCGCCAATTTTGTCTTCCGATTCATTGGCCAATTGGTACGCACCGACGGCAGCCGGTCAGCAGCTAGCTAGTCGTATAGTCTTCCCTTGAAAAAACAGCCTTGGCCATATCTATATGCTGATGGATACCGACCGTAGAATCACATACAATAAAGTACAGGAGTGCACCGCGTGTGTATGTATGTACGTACGTACGCACGTACCAAAGTCAAGCAAAAGACCCCGCGTACAAAGAACAAATGCAGTGACATTCCGTAGAATCCAATCAATTCAGCTAGCGCATGCAAACAAAAGATAATCTAGCTGGCTAAGGTTGGTAGGTGACGTTTCTGTACCGGTACCCGTTCAATATTAGCGCAGTTACGCCGCAAAAAATATATACTAGCGTAGTTGTAAATCGTAGATTAATACAGGCAAGTACGCTGTATATTTGCAAGTTGACAGCAATGACGCGACATTTATATACATGTCTCGAGTAAATTATACCACTACTTGTATCAAAGAGTACATCGTGACAACGACACACTGGAACGGGATCTAATGTCAATGGCACGTAAGTAGACCTTCTAATGGAACACCTATCTAGACCTTATTTTGACAACGGAAAAGGATAGACAATAAAGGCAATATAATGCAAAAAAAAAAACTTGCCACGTTGACACAGAAGAACCTATGAGAAAGTACTACGTACTTATATTATCTATCTTTACCTAATAATAAAACACGGATTGCTTCTGATAGTACGTCATTCAAATTATCCTCGAAGTTTGCAAAAATTATCCATCAATGCCACCCGTAAGTCAGGAAAAACGGTTTGAGTCCGAAGTCACCGTGCCGTTCGTTATTTGAAGCACCTGACCTTAATATATATCACACATGCAAGAGCACCGTAGTGGCAAAGGCCTGGCTGTCCTACCCAGGAGACCTGGGTTTGATCCCCACTAGGCGCTCTTTTTCCTTCTCCCATTCCCTTTTCTCACAGCGATCATGAGCCGGGCCGGCCCATGTGAGGGGCTACGTTTCTTTGTTTTTTTACTTCCTTTTTAAATTAATTCGGAATTTCCAAATCTAAAGAGTGGTGAGTTTTTAAAAAATGTTGAAAAAATCATAAAATGTATGTGAATTCAAAAAATGGTTAGGAAACCATAAAAAAATCATGGATTCGAAAAATGTTGATGTATTTGTAAAACTGTTCGCAAATTATAAAGTAAATGATTAATTGAAAAAAAAAGTCAGGAAAGAAAATCATGTTCATGGTTTTGAAAACATGATAGTGTGCTGAAGACATGGTGAGTTTTTAAAAAATGTTCAAGAAATCATAAAATGTATGTGAATTCAAAAAATGTTTAAGAAACCATAAAAGTTTCATTGATTCAAAAAAATGTTGATGTATTTGTAAAACTGTTCGCAAATTATAAAATAAATGATGAATTGAAAAAAACATCAGGAAATAAAATCATGTTCATGATTTTGAAAACATGATGCTATACTATTTTAAATATGTTCATTAGTTTTAAAAAATGTTCATGATTTCAAAGGTGTTTTTGAATCCACAAAATTGGGAGTGATACTGTATCTCAATGGTACAACAAAATATGATCATGGTAATTGGAGATTATGATATTTTTTTCCCGTTGCAAAGCACGGTCCCTTTTGCTAGTTGGAATATACGCTGCAAATCAAGTGAATTGCTGTTTGCAGTATCCTATATTATCATACTCATTGTGAGCAGATTGCGTAAATACTCATTGTTTGTTTCCTCTTAAATTTCGTGGCCGGAGTCGTCATTATCGTAACGATTTGAATAATTCTGCCTAATGATGCGCTGATCTAGAAATCTTTGTAGACTCACTGTACAACTCCCATGCCTCTGCCCACATCTCGAATGTCCAGTGTCCCTCAATTAATTATGAAATTGAAGGCCAGGCGGGACGACGTTTTTTTGGATATATACCAGTAAGAGCATTTATAGCCGGATATGATAAATTCGGCCCCTCAAACCCCACGGACGCGTCTGCGGGCATTGATCAGGCACTTCTCAAATTAGTCAATTTGTATCTGCATCTCTCATATATCATTCCCTACATCCATATAAAAGCATGCAAAGTAAATACTACACACTACCCTAGCTACTCTTCGTCGTTGGTGATGTCCATGACGACGGGGCCGGACGCCGGCTGGACGGGCAGGGAGGAGGGCTCCGGTTCATCCTCCTCCTGCTCCATCACATCACTGTAGGCCAAGCACTCCGCCTGTTCCGCAGCTTCTTGAGCCTCCATCTCCTGCCGGCGACGGCGTCTTGCATCCGCATCTGACTCCGACCGGAGGGAATCGAGGATGGCCTGCTGCTCCGCCCGGAGATCCCTGTCGCCAGCATGCCCCACAACCTCCTCCTCCGCCTCCTCTTCCTCCTCCACCACCACCACCTCCTCCTCCACCTCTAACTCCTCCCCCGACTTCGGATCCCAAACATCCGGAGGTAGCCCCGTGGCCATCCGGGCTTCGCGCTTATTGAGGATCCGCTCAAGGAGCTCGAGACGGCGCTCCGGCGTCAGGAACTGGCGGCGGCGGCGTGGGGGCATGGCTGCGGATGGGTTGAGTGGAAACTGGTGGTGGCGGCGTGGGGGCATGGCCGCTGATGGGTGGAGTGGAAACTGGCAGCGACGACAGACAGGATGAGGAGGAAGATGTGGATGTAGGGTTTCGGGGTCCGCCGGGGCACTTAAATAGCTGGGCAATGCACTAAGCGGCCCACCGGAGCTGCGACACGCGGCCCGCCGGAGGAGATGACCTTCGGACCGCCGGGTTGGTGGGCGTTTCTGGCTAGGCCCCGTTCGTCAGTCCGACGTGGCGGGCGTGCCCGGGTGCCCTCATATCCGCCCCATATTTGGGCTGGATATGGAGGGTGCCGGTCAGTCCGGACGTTTAAGGGGCGTTTGAGAGGACCGTCTGGGTAAAAAAAATGATCGGGCAGTGACCGGGCGGACAGACCAGGCGTTCGAGCAGGGCCGGTCCCATAAAATCCGGGGCCCTGTGAGAAACTAAAAGGTGGGCTCTATCTCATTAATAATTAAGAGTGGGAGTCAAAGTTAGTCAGAAAAGAGGACTCGCCAACTGCTACGTTGCATGGATACTTGGATACATATATGATACGCCGGGGATACACCCGATAGTCAATTTTCTAAAACTAGGATACGGGGATACATTTAGGTATATATATGAAAAAATAAAAAGTTTCTTTGTAGGAGGCGTACCTTTTTAGTTAAGTGACAAAGTCTTCCAGCAAATACTTCATGTTTACATTAGACCATCTCAGCTTCTAAATGGAAACATAGCATCTAAACGGAGTAAATTGGTATAGTAGTAAAACATAGGCTTCTTCTCATTATATCCTGCCGGAATCACACGAGCAGCAACCAAAACATGGACTATATCCACGCTACCTCCCCCAGTGCGACCCACTAGACATGGCCGATCTACATAGTAAAAGAAGGAGATTAGGAGAACAGATCAGACAAATTGATCTAATAACTTAAAACCAAAATCTGAGAAGACGAGAGGAGGAAGGCGATTCGGCGGCGACGCCGAAGACTGAGATGAGAGTTGAGATGCCGGATCCGGTGGGCTCGAGGGCCACCCCGGAGGCTGGTTTGATGTGCTGCGCGCTCCAGCCGGAGTGGGCTAGCCTACGGGAGAAGGACATCCGTGTCCTCCGTTCCTCGAGGGATCCCGGTGCGTGCCTGAATGAGATGAAGCGGAGAGCAAATAGCCTGATGGAGGGGAGGCCGGGGGAGATGCGCGTGGATCTGGTGATGCAGATCAAGGAAGTGCCATGTTTAGTGCAAGGAAGGGAGAAGGAATTGCACGGGGATTATGATCTGGCTGTGAAGCCGCCTGCAGATGCGGCAACGCCCAAACTTGCGGCTAACGAGAAGAATTCAGAGGCGATGCTGTGGATCAATGGGTCAGTCAGGGGTCCATACATCAGCCGAGGTTGCACACAAGTTGATAGCTGCACCTGTTATAGGGGTTAAGAGTTTGGACGAAATTCAGAGAAACAAGGGTGGGATTGGTTCTGTTCTGCAAAGCATAGTTTCAGATAATATCACAGTACACCACAAGGTTGTCGTTCAGAGAAACATGTCTGAAATTAGCTTTGAAGTGGAGGTCAATATACATCAAGTGGAGGTCAATACACATCAGCATGCTATAGTTTTTGGGCATCAACCAATTGAAGAGGGCTCTAGCTCTAATCTGACACCAAGAAAAAAAATAGAAATTCAGCAACTGTCAGGAACAGAAGGATTTGGAATCTGGACCATGCCATTTATCTATTGAACAGTATCCATATCGTAACAAGAATGAAACGGAAGAAATCGAGTGGGTATGGCACTATGATGAAAATTATATGAAGGTGGAATTATTTAGTTGTGATCGTGGAGGCCCAGTCAGAGAGGAGCCTGACCCCGGGGGTACCATGTCTGGTCTAAACACCAGGATCAAGAAGCAGCAAGGTGGAGAAGCAGTCTCTATGCTGGGAAAGGAGGGGATCGTGGGGCGCCAGGAATAGGTAAAACTGAGGAGGAAACAACAGGAGGATTGGCTGATCAGTGCAAGAAAACGAAGGATTCAGGCAATGGGAAGGAAGATAGCAGGTCTGGCGAGGATGGTGGTATGGAAGCAACCGAGCACGGGGCTCTTGATCAACTGGTGGGTGCTGCTAAGAGCGCTCGCCAGGAGACATGACGCTCATCAGCTGTCACTGTCGAGGAATTGGGCAGCCTCGCACAGTTCGTGAGCTAGTGGGCTTAGTGCACACACATAAGCCTAAATTAGTTTTCCTATCAGAGACTTGAAAAAGTGATGATTACATGAATAAATTGAGATGGAGGCTGGGCCTCCGGCATTGTATTGTGCAGCCCGGCATCAATAAGAGCACCAGGATTGTACTGTTTTATGATGAGGGTGTTGAAATAAATGAAATCGTTGTTGGACCGAGGTATATCAATGTGCTCATTCGTTTAAACCCTAATGGTATGCAATGGCGATGCACATTTGTATATGGTGAGCCCAAATCACATGAAAGACACCACATGTGGGAGCTCCTAAGAAGGATTAGGAACAACTCCTCCGAACCTTGGCTCATGATTGGTGATTTTAATGAAACCATGTGGCAAAATGAGCATTTCTCGAAGCAAAAAGATCTGAAAAAACATGGTTGAATTTCGCAAGGTACTTGCGGACTGCAATCTTCAGAACTTGGGTTTCAAAGGAACTACATGGACGCATGACAATAAACAGCGGGGGGGGGGACAAAAATGTTAGAGCTCACCTTGATAGAGGGGTGGCAACACCTGAGTGGAGCAGAGTCTTTGGTGAAGCCTCAATCGAACACATATGCTCCTCGAGATCGGACCACACACCCTTATTACTGCGTTTTGGCAAGAGGAAAGAGTGGAGGAGGGTCTCTACAATCTTCAGATATGAGGCCATGTGGGAACGAGTTGATTCTTTGGCAGATACGGTACATGACACTTGGAAGGAGGGGGGCTGCACATCGTCTCTCAGAACCATATCTACCAAGCTGAAAACCATGAGTGACGTGCTGGGGCAATGGGCTCAAAAGGAATTCAACTCAGTCACAAATAGTATCAGGTCCTTGCAAGCCAAGTTACAGAAGCTGAGAACCAACCACGCTCGAAGGAAACTGAAAATAGCATAAGGAAAATCGAATCCGAACTTGATGAATGGCTGCATAGGGAGGAGGTCATGTGGAGGCAAAGATCAAGGATCTCATGGCTGCGCGAAGGAGACAGGAACACGGAATTTTTCCATAGGAAGGCAAACTAGAGAAGGAAGAAAAGTAAGATAGAAAAACTGAAGAAAGAGGATGGCTCTTGCACTGAAAACACATAAGAGGTGCATACTGAAATAAACAGTTTTTTCAAAGATCTCTATAAGAAGGATGAGGCCATGGACCCGAAGGGATTAATCGCCCTTATCCCAAGGAAAGTGGATGACCAAATGAACGAAGCTCTGACCAGACCCGTCTCTGATACGGAAGTGAGCGGCGCCCTCTTCCAGATCGGTCCCCTAAAGGCCTCGGGCCCAGACAGTTTTCTGGCAAGGTTTTCTCAAAGGAATTGGGCTGCCCTAAAGGAGGATGTAATCAAGGGGGTGCAGAATTTTTTCAGTGACGGAGTAATGTCGGATGGTGTAAACTAGACCACCATCGTTCTGACCCCGAAAAGCAGCAACCCCCAAAGCATCAAAGATTACCGTCCAATTAGCTTGTGTAATGTTATCTACAAGGTCATATCCAAGATTCTGGTTAATTGATTGTGGCCCTTTTGAAATGATCTTATTTCTGAAACGCAAAGTGCTTTTTTCCCGGGCAGATTGATTACGCACAATGTGATAATTGCCTTTGAATGCTTCCATAAGATCCAACATAGTAAGAATCAGAGAGATACCCACTGCACATACAAACTAGACCTTGCATACGGCCGAGTTGATTGGAATTTTTTGGGAGGGATGCTAAGAAAGATCGGTTTTGAGGAGAAGTTCACAAAGTGGGTGATGACATGTGTAAGATCGGTCAAGTTCGCCGTCAGATGTAATGGGGAGCTCTTGGAGTCTTTCTCCCCAACTAGAGGGCTCAGACAAGGTGACCCTCTAAGCCCATATTCATTCCTCTTTGTGGCTGATAGTCTTGCAATCTTGCTTAATAGAGAGGTGAGCAACAGTGACATAACACTGATCAAGATCGCTCGTGGGTGCCTGGGGATTTCAAACTTGCTTTTCGCCGATGACAACCTTGTTTTCTTCAAAGCCACGACACCACAAGAAAGAAGAGTGAAAGAGGTGCTGACTGAGTTGCAACTAGCCACGGGCCAGATCCTAAGCCAAAATAAGTGCTCACTACTATTCAGTGAGGCAAGCATGGGTCGGGAAAGGGAGGAGATCAAAGAAATTTTGGGAGTGGAATCGACCTGTTTTGAAAGCAAATATTTGGGCTTACCGACGCCGGAGGGTAGAATGAAGAATGACAATTTCCAACCAATCATGGAGAGATTCAGAAAGAGGTGCAATAATTGGAATGAGAGGTTCATGTCACAAGTGGCAAAAGAGGTATACGTCAAAGCGATGGCACAATCCTTACCTTATTATGTCATGGTTTTTTTTTAAACTCAACCAAAGTTTCTGTGATAAATATGAGAAGATCATTAGAGACTTCTGGTGGGGTGAGAAGGATGAAAAGCGCAAGGTCCATTGGATGTCGTCGGAAAATATGACAAAACCAAAATGTGATGGGGGATAGGCTTTCGAGATATGCACTTGTTCAATCAGGCTTTGCTAGCCAGACAAGGATGAAGATTGCTACATAACCCGGAAAGTCTATGTGCTAGGGTACTAAAATCGAAATACTACCCTAGGGGGAATCTTCTTGACACCATTTTCTCGTCGGATGCATCCTCGGTGTGGAGAGGAATCGAGTTTGGGCTGGAACTCCTGAAAAAGGGTCTGATTTGGTGGATCGGTGATGGTAGGAGCATTCAGATTACTAGAAACCAGTGGATTCCGAGGAAGGAGGGTCTGAAAGTGGCGTCCTTTATAAAGAGATCCAGACTAAGATGGGTGAACCAGCTGATTAATACTCACACTAAGGAGCGGAATGTCGAACTAGTGAGGCGGATCTTCCACTCTTTTGATGCAGATGAGATATGCAAATTAAAAATCCCACGGACTGAAGTTGACGATTGCATTGCATGGCACTATGAGAAAACGGGCATATTTAAGGTCAGGAGCACATACAAGCTTGCTCACTCTCTAAAAAGAAATGGCATGGAGAGAGCAACAAGTTCTTCCAGAGTGCTGGGCGACCGTAACATCTGGGATGCAATCTGTAAGGCAAAGGTACCCGAGAAGGTCAAGGTGTTCGGTTGGAGAATAGCCACAAACTCGCTCGCTACAAAACACAATGCGTTCAGAAGGACAATATCTGATGATAGTGTTTGTGAAGTATGTGGGAGATGTGCTGAAGATGAACACCATGCTGTTATCGCATGCACCAGGAGCGTAGCCCTTCGGCAAGCTATGAGAGTCTTCTGGGAGATGCCAAAAGAATATCAATTTAGATATACTGGTGTGGATTGGTTACAACTGCTGATGCTGTCCTAGGTTGAGGAGGTCAGGACCAAGTTAGTGCTAATTATGTGGCAAGCTTGGAGTTTAAGGAATAATGTAGCTCACAGACATGGTATCAGGCTCTGTACAATTCTTACTCACACTCCATGATGATCTCCAGATGGCGGCAGGCGATCCGTTGAGCGAGGGCGATAAATGTAAATGGTCTTTGTTCCCAACGAAACCATGCATCCCAAATACCTCTGAACCTAAGGGTTGGAGTGCCCCTTCCCCCCAACAGAGTTAAGCTTAACTCTGATACTGCCTTCCTAGTGGATACGGGAGAAGCGTGGGGCGGCGTGGTTGCCAGAGACCACAAGGGCCATGTTTTTCTCTTAGTGGGAAGACGACTACCCATTTGCAGTTTAGTGGAAGAGGCAGAAGCTACGGCTGCATGGATGGGCCTAAATGAATTTGCTAATTTTTTCCATGGAAACTTGATCCCGGAGACAGATTGCGTTGGTTTCGCTCGAAACCTGAAAGCGAATGAGAATTGCAGATCGGCTTTTCACGCTTGTATTGCTGACGTCATGGTCCTTCTATGGGGTTTCTCGCAATTGGAGATCGGTGCTATTGGAAGGGAGAAGAACAAGCTGGCCCATGAGCTAGCTTCCAAGGCATGAAGATCAGGAGATTTTCTTATTGTCGTTGATGTCCCAGCTGATATTAGAGTTGTAATGAGGAAAGAGTATGGTCCTACCATGGTGTAGATCTGTAGCCATGGTTCTCAAAAAAAATCTGATGCACCTACGAATAGAATTCAGACGAGATGCAGAAGAGAGACCAGAGAAGGAGAGGGAAAGAGAGATCAGAGAAGCCAAACTATCTATTTTGAAGACGTGAAGCACTCGAAGGATGAAAGCCATGAGACGATGAGAGCACCCGGAGGATGAAACTATTGGGGAACGTAGTAACAATTCAAAAAATTCCTACGTGTCACCAAGATCAATCTAAGAGATTCTAGCAACGAGAGAGAGAGGGAGTGCATCTTCATACCCTTGAAGATCGCTAAGCGGAAGCGTTACAAGAACGTGGTTGATGGAGTCGTACTCGCGGCGATTCAAATCGCGGAAGATGTGATCCAAGCGCCGAACGGACGACACCTCCGCGTTCAACACACATACAGCCCGGGGATGTCTGCTCCTTCTTGATCCAGCAAGGGGGAGGAGAATTTAAGGTAGAGCTCCGGCAGCACGTCGGCATGGTGGCGGTGGAGCTTGCGGTTCTCCCGCAGAGCTTCGCTAAGCGCTACGGAGGAGGAGGAGGTGTAGGAGGGGGAAGGGATGCTCCAAGGGAAAGGGTATAGCTGCCCTCCCACCCCCACTATTTATAGAGGGAAGGGGAGAGGGGGTCGGCCCCCTGAGGGGCATCGCCCCCCTAGGGTTTCCAACCCTAGAGGGGGCGGTGGCCCCTCGGGGGGCGCCCCCCTACCCTAGGCGCCTTGGGCCCTTGGGGGCACACCAGCCCACTAACGGGCTGGTTCCCACCCAACTACAGCCCATTAGGTCGTCCAGGATAGGTGGACCCTCCCGGTGGACCCCCGGAACACCTTCGGTGGTCTCGGTACAATACCAATAAACCCCGAAATCTTTTCGGTGACTGAAACAAGACTTCCCATATATAAATCTTCACCTCAGGACCATTCCGGAACTCCTCGTGACGTCCGGGATCTCATCCGGGACTCCGAACAACTTTCAGTAACCACATACAATTCCCATTACAACTCTAGCGTCACCGAACCTTAAGTGTGTAGACCCTAAGGGTTTGGGAACCATGCAATCATGACCGAGACACCTCTCCGGCCAATAACCAATAGCGGGATTTGATACCCATATTGGCTCCCACATGTTACACGATGGTCTCATGGGATGAACCATGATGTCGGGGATTCAGTTAATCTCATATACAATTCCCTTTGTTCATCGGTATGTTACTTGCCCGAGATTCGATCGTCGGTATCCCTATACCTTGTTCAATCTCATTACCGGCAAGTCTCTTTACTCGTTCCGTAACACATGATCCCGCGACTAACTCCTTAGTCACATTGAGCTCATTATGATGATGTATTACTGAGTGGGCCCAGAGATACCTCTCCATCACACGGAGTGACAAATCCCAGTCTCGATTCGTGCCAACCCAATAGACCCTTTCGGAGATACCTGTAGTGCACCTTTATAGTCACCCAGTTAAGTTGTGATGTTTGATACACCCAAAGCATTCCTACGGTGTGTGGGAGTTGCACAATCTCATGGTCTAAGGAAATGATACTTGACTTTAGAAAAGCTCTAGCAAATGAACTACACGATCTTGTGTTATGCATAGGATTGGGTCTTGTCCATCACATCATTCTCCTAATGATGTGATCTCGTTATCAATGGTATCCAATGTCCATGGCCAGGAAACCATGACCATCTATTGATCAACGAGCTAGTCAACTAGAGGCTCACTAGGGACATGGTGTGGTCTATGTATTCACACATGTATTACTGTTTCCGGTTAATACAATTATAGCATGAACAATAGACAATTATCATGAACAAGTAAATATAATAATAACAATTTTATTATTGCCTCTAGGGCATATTTCCTACAGTCTCCCACTTGCACTAGAGTCAATAATCTAGTTACATTGTGATGAATCGAAGACCCATAGAGTTCTGGTGCTGATCATGTTTCGCTCGTGAAAGAGGTTTAGTCAACGGATCTGCGACATTCAGATACGTATGTACTTTACAAATATCTATATCTCCATCCTGAATGTAACCACGAATGGAGTTGAAGTGGCGCTTGATGTGCTTGGTCTTCTTGTGAAACCTGGGCTCCTTGGCAATGGCAATAGCTCCAGTGTTCTCACAGAAGAGAGTCATCGGGCCCGACGCATTGGGCATCACTCCTAGGTCGGTAATAAACTCCTTCAACCAGACTCCTTCCCGTGCTGCTTCCGAAGCAGCTATGTACTCCACTTCACATGCAGATGCCGCCACGATGCTTTGCTTGCAACTGCACCAGCTAACTGCCCCACATTCAAAATATACACATATCCGGTTTGTGACTTGGAGTCATCCAGATCTATGTCGAAGCTAGCATCGACGTAACCCTTTACGACGAGATCTTCAACACCTCCATAAACGAGAAACATATCCTTAGTCCTTTTTAGGTACTTAAGGATATTCTTGACCGCCGTCTAGTGCTCCATTCCGGGATCACTTTGGTACCTCCCTACCAAACTTATGGCAAGGTTCACATCAGGTCTGGTACACAACATGACATACATAATAGAGCCTATGGCTGATGCATAGAGGATGACACTCATCTTTTCTCTATCTTCTGCCGAGGTCGGGCATTGAGCTGTGCTCAATCTCACACCTTGCAATACAGGCAAGAACCCCTTCTTGGACTGATCCATATTGAACTTCTTCAATATCTTGTCAAGGTATGTGCTTTGTGAAAGACCAATGAGGCGTCTCGATCTATCTCTGTAGATCTTGATGCCTAATATGTAAGCAGCTTCTCCAAGGTCCTTCATTGAAAAACACTTATTCAAGTAGGCCTTTACGCTTTCCAAAAGTTATATATCATTTCCCATCAACAATATGTCATTCACATATAAAATGAGAAATGCTACGGAGCTCCCACTCACTTTCTTGTAAATACAGGCTTCTTCATAAGTCTGATAAATCCAAATGTTTTGATCACCTCATCAAAGCGAATGTTCCAACTCCGAGATGCTTGCACCAGCCCATAGATAGAGCGTTGGAGCTTGCATACCTTGTCAGCATTCTTAGGATCGACAAAACCTTCTGGCTGCATCATATACAATTCTTCCTTAAGGAAACCGTTAAGGAATGTCGTTTTAACATCCATTTGCCAGATCTCATAATCATAAAATGTGGCAACTACTAATATGATTCGGACGGACTTCAACATCGCTAGGGTGAGAAGGTCTCATCGTAGTCAACTCCTTGAACTTGTCGATAACCCTTAGCGACAAGCCGAGCCTTATAGATGGTCACATTACCATCCACGCCAGTCTTCTTCTTAAAGATCCATTTAATTTCTATGGCTTGCCGATCATCGGGCAAGTCCACCAAATTCCACACTTTGTTCTCATACATGGATCCTATCTTGGATTTCATGGCTTCAAGCCATTTGTTGGAATCTGGCCCACCATGGCTTCTTCATAGTTCGAGGGTTCACCATTGTCTAACAACATGATTTCCAGGACAGGGTTGCCATACCACTCTGGTGTGGAACGTGTCCTCGTGGACCTTCAAAGTTTAGTAGTAACTTGATCAGAAGTTTCATGATCATCATCATTAACTTCCTCTCTAGTCGGTGCAGGCACCACAAAAACATTCTCCTGCGTTGCGCTACTTTCCAGTTCGAGAGGGGGTACAATTACCTTATCAAGTTCTACTTTAGTCCCACTTACTTCTTTTGAGAGAAACTCTTTCTCTAGAAAGGATCCATTCTTGGCAACAAAGATCTTGCCTTCGGATCTGAGGTAGAAGGTATACCCAATAGTTTACTTAGGGTATCCTATGAGGACACACGTTTCTGATTTGGGTTCGAGCTTTTCAGGTTGAAGTTTCTTGACATAAGCATCGCATCCCCAAACTTTTAGAAACGACAGCTTAGGTTTCTTCCCAAACCATAATTCATACGGTGTCATCTCAACGGATTTAGGCGGTGCCCTATTTAAAGTGAATGCGACAGTCTCTAATGCACATCCCCAAAATGACAGTAGTAAATCAGTAAGAGACATCATAGATCGCACCATATCTAATAGAGTGCGATTAAGACGTTCGGACACACCATTACACTGAGGTGTGCCAGGCAGCGTGAGTTGTGAAACAATTCCACATTTCCTTAAGTGCATGCCAAACTCGTGACTCAAATATTCTCCTCCATGATCAGATCGTAAGAAATTTATTTTCTTGTCACATTGATTCTTTACCTCACTCTGAAATTCCTTGAACTTTTCAAAGGTCTCAGACTTGTGTTTCATCAAGTAGACATACCCATATCTGCTTAAGTCATCAATGAGGGTGAGAACATAACGACAGCCACCGCGAGACTCAACGCTCAATGGTCCACATACATCGGTATGTATTATTTCCAACAAGATGGTCGCTCGCTCCATTGTTCCGGAGAACGGAGTCTCAGTCATCTTGCCCATGAGGCATGGTTCACACGTGTCAAATGATTCATAATCAAGAGACTCCAAAAGTCCATCTGCATGGAGTTTCTTCATGCGTTTGACACCAATATGACCAAGGCGGCAGTGCCACAAGTATGTGGGACTATCATTATCAACCTTACATCGTTTGGTATTCACACTATGAATATGTGTAACATCGCATTCGAGATTCAACAAAAATAAACCATTAACCAACTGGGCATGCCCATAAAACATATCTCTCATATAAATAGAACAACCATTATTCTCGGATTTAAATGAGTAGCCATCTAGCATCAAACGAGATCCAGATACAATGTTCATGCTCAAAGCTGGTACTAAATAACAATTATTGAGGTCTAAAACTAATCCCGAAGGTAAATGTAGAGGTAGTGTGCCGACGGCGATCACATCGACCTTGAAACCATTCCCGACGCGCATCGTCACCTCGTCCTTTGCCAGTCTTCGCTTATTCCGCACCTCCTGTTTTGAGTTACAAATGTGAGCAACCGCACTGGTATCAAATACTCAGGAGCTACTACGAGCACTGGTAACCTACACATCAGTAACATGTATATCATATATACCTTTGACGTTGTCGGCCTTCTTATCCGCTAAGTACTTGGAGCAGTTACGCTTCCAGTGACCGGTTCCCTTGCAATAAAAGCACTCAGTCTCGGGCTTGGGTCCATTCTTGGGCTTCTTCCTGGTAACTGATTTAACGGGTGCGGCAATTTCTTTGCCGTCCTTCTTGAAGTTCTTCTTACCCTTGCCTTTCTTGAAACTAGTGGTCTTATTCACCATCAACACTTGATGTTATTTTTGATTTCCACCTCCGCTGATTTCAGCATTGAATATAACTCAGGAATGGACTTCTCCATCCCTTGCATATTATAGTTCATCACAAAGCTCTTGTAGCTAGGTGGAAGCGACTGGATGATTCTGTCAATAACCGAGTCATCCGGAAGGTTAACTCCCAGCTGAGACAAGTGGTTGTGCAACCCAGACATTTTGAGTATGTGCTCGCTGACAGAACTATTTTGCTCCATCTTACAACTAAAGAACTTGTCGGAGACTGTTGGAAATATGCCCTAGAGGCAATAATAAATTAGTTATTATCATATTTCCTTGTTCATGATCATCGTTTATTATCCATGCTATAATTGTGTTGATCGGAAACTCAGATACATGTGTGGATACATAGACAACACCATGTCCCTAGTATGCCTCTAATAGACTAGCTTGTTGATCAAAGATGGCTATGGTTTCCTAGTCATGGACATGAGATGTCATTTGGTAACGGGATCTCATCATTAGGAGAATGATGTGATGGACAAGACCCAAACTACAAACGTAGCATATGATCGTGTCAGTTTATTGCTACTATTTTCTGCATGTCAAGTATATGTTCCTATGACCATGAGATCATGCAACTCACTGACACCAGAGGAGTACCTTGTGTGTATCAAACGTCGCAATATAACTGGGTGACTATAAAGGTGCTCTACAGGTATCTCCGAGGGTGTCTGTTGGGTTGGCATGGATCAAGACTGGGATTTGTTACTCCGTGTGACGGAGAGGTATCTTAGGGCCCACTCTGTAATACAACATCACAACAAGCCTTGCAAGCAATTTGACTAAGTGTTAGTCACGGGATCTTGTATTACGGAACGAGTAAAGAGACTTGCCGGTAACGAGGTTGAACTAGGTATGGAGATACCGACGATCGAATCTCGGGCAAGTAACATACCGAAGAAAAAAGGGAACATCATACGAGATTAACTGAATCCTGGACATAGAGATTCGACCGATAAAGATCTTCGTAGAATATGTAGGAACCAATATGGGCACCCAGGTTCCGCTATTGGTTATTGACCTTAGAGATGTCTCGGTCATGTCTAGATAGTTCTCGAACCCGCAGGGTCTGCACACTTAAGGTTTGGTGATGTTTCGGTAGTATAGAGTTATGTATGGTGGTGACCCAAAGGTTTTTTGGAGTCCCAGATGATATCCCGGACGTCACGAGGAGATCCTTAATGGTCCGGAGGTAAAGATTGATATATAGGAAGTCCTATTTTGGTCACCGGAAAAGTTTCGGGCTCATCGGTAGTGTACCAGGAGACCATCGGGGGGGGGGGGAGGGGTATTTCGACCCAAGAGGCTACATGGGCTGTGGGAGAGTGAATACCAGCCCTTAGTGGGCTGGTGGAAGTCCCACACAAGGACCATGCGGCTAGGAGAGAAAACCCAAAGAGAAAAAGGTGGAAAAAAGGCAAAATAGGGAGGAATCCTAGTCCTACTAGGATTGGAGGAGGAGTCCTCCTCTCCTCCTTGATTCGGCCGAACCAAGGGCTGGCCCCTTGAGGGCCAAGCCTCCTCCTCTCTTCCTCCTATATATACTAGAGGTTTTAGGGTTTTTGGCACTAGATTTTCAGCCACGTGTTACCCGTTCCTCTAGTGCACAGTTTCTCCTCTAGATTGGATTTCTACAGTGCTTAGGCGAAGCCCTGCCGGAATAGCTCCACCACCATCGCCGGAGCGCCGTCATGCTGCCAGAGAACTCTTCTACCTCTCCACTCCCTCTTGCTGGATCAAGAAGGCAGAGATCATCATCAAGCTGTACGTGTGCTGAATGCGGAGGTGCCGTCCGTTCGGCGCTAGATCGGAAGGACCGTGATGAGTTCGCGTGACGGATCGTGATGAGATCATGATCAGTTCGCGGGACGGATCATGATTGGTTCATGGGACGGATCATGATGAGATCGCGGGATGCTCGGCGATTTGGATCGCGAAGAAGTTCGACTACACCAATCGCGTTTCTTAACGCTTCCCGCTTAGCGATCTACAAGGGTATGTAGATCCACTCTCCCTCTCGTAGATGCTCATCACCATGTATAGAGTTGCGTGTGCATAGGATTTTTTTCCCATGCAACGTTCCCCAATAGTGGTATCAGAGCTAGGTCTATGTGTAGATGAGATCTCGAGTAGAACACAAAGAGTTTGTGGGCGTTGATGCTTAGAGTGCTTCCTCCCTTGGTCGTGTCTTGGTTTAGCGGTATTGTGAGATGAAGCGACCGGGACCAACATTACTCGTACGCTTACGAGAGACCGGTTCCCTCAACTGCAACTTGTTGCATAGATGGCTTGCGGGTGCCAGTTTCTCTCACTTTCGTTAGATCGGATTCGACAAAGGCGGTCCTTGAGAAGGTTGAAAAGCAACTAGTGTATCACCGTTGTGGTTTTTGCGTAGATGAGAATTGTTCTTGCTAGATACCCGTAGCAGCCACGTAAAACATGCAACAACAATTAGAGGACGTCTAACTTGTTTTTGCAGGGTATGTTGTGATGTGATATGGCCAATTACATGATGTGATATATGTGATATATGAGATGATCATGTGATGTATAGATTATCACAACTTGCATGTCAATGAGTACGGCAACCGGCAGGAGCCATAGGGTTATCTTTAATTATTGTATGAGCTACGTGTCAATCATTAAGCGCTATGTAATGCTTTACTTTATCGCTAAATGGTAGCAATAGTAGTACAAGCATGATGGGCGCGACAACCCCAATGGCGACACGTTGTTGGAGATCAAGATGATGGAGATCATGGTGTCGTATAGCAGATATGATCAACATGATGATGTTCACCATTGAAACCACCTCAAATCACGTGATGATCGGACTTGAGTTGGTGAATTTGGATCATGTATCACTCCAATGACCGGAGGGATGTCAATTTGAGTGAGAGTTCTTAAGTAATATGATTAATGAACTCATTATCATGAACATAGACAACGGTGTCTTTGCAAACTGTGTTGTAGATTACTAGCTCACGCTGTAGCTCCCTTGAATTTTTATATGTTCCTAGAGAAATAGAGTTGAAAGATGATGGTAGAAATATTACGGACTAGCACCGTGATCTGAGGATTGTCCTCGTTGCTGCACAGAAGGCTTATGTCCTTAATGCACCGCTCGGTGCGCCAACCCCTCTAGCATCGTCTGTAGATGTTGTGAACATCTGACAGGCACGTTCTGATGATTACTTGATAGTTTAGTGCATCATGCATTACGGCTTAGAATTGAGGCTCCGAAACGTTTTGAACATCACGGAACATATGAGATGTTCTAAGAGCTGAAAGTAGGACCTCAGGCTCGTGCCCGTGTTGCGAGATATGAGATCTCCAACAAGATTCTTTGCCTGCAAGATGAAAGAGAATAGCTCAATCATTGAGCATGTGCTCAGATTGTCTCGGTGCTACAATCGCTTGAATCGAGTGGGAGTTGATCTTCCAGATAAGATAGTGATTGATATAGTTCTCCAAGTCACCGTCACTAAAGCTACTAGAACTTGGTGATGAACTATAAAATGCTAGGGATAGAAATAATGATCCCTGAGCTGTTCGCGATGTTTGACACCGCGAAGGTAGAAATCGAGAAGGAGCGTCAAGTGTTGATGGTTAGTCAAACCACTAGTTTTGAGAAGGGAAAGCAAGGAGGGAAACTTGATGGATAGCAAGTGAGTTGCTGCTCCACTGAAGGAACCCAAAATTGAACCCAAACCTGAGACTAAGTGCTTCAATTATGAGGAGAGCGGCCGCTAAAGTGGAACAACCCTAGATACTTGGTAGATAAGAAGGCTGGAAACGTCGACAGAAGTATATTAGATATACGTGTTAATGATGTGTACCTTGCGAGTACTCCTAGTAGCACCTGGGTATTGGATACCGGTTCGGTTGCTAAATGTTAGTAACTCGAAATAAAAGCTACATAATAAACGTAGAACTAGCTAAGGGTGAGGTGACGATGTGTGTTGGAAATGTTTGCAAGGTTGATGTGATAAACATCGCACGCTCTCTCTACCTTCAGGATTAGTGACAAACCTAAATAAATGTTATTTGGTGTTTTGCGTTAAGCATGAACGTGATTAGATCGTGTTTATTGCAACATGGTTATTCATTTAAGTTAGAGAATAATGATTATTCTGTTTACATGAATAATACCTTCAATGGTCATGCACCCAGTGAGAATGGTTTGTTGAATCTTGATCGTAGTAATACACATGTTCATAACATTGATGCCAAAAGATACAAAGTTAATAATGATAGTACCACATACTTGTGGCACTGTCGCTAAATGTCATATTGGTATAAAGCGCATGAAGAAACTCCATGCTGATGGATCTTTGGACTCATTCGATTTCGGATCGGTTGAAACATGCGAACCATGCCTCTTGGGCAAGATGACTAAGGACCCCGTTTCCAGATGGATGGAGCGGGCAAGTGATTTATCGGAAATGATACATGTTGATGTATGCAATCCAATGAGTCTTGTAGCATGCGGTGGATATCATTATTTTCTTACCTTCACTAATTATTTGAGTAGATATAGTGTATATTTACTTAATGAAACACAAGTCTGAATCGTTTGAAAGGTTCAAGCAAATTCAGAGTGAAGTTTAAGATCATCCTGACAAGAAGATAAAAATGTCTGCGATATGATCGTGGAGGTAAATATCTGAGTTACGAGTTTGGCATACAACTTTAGACAATGTGAAAGTTGTTTCACAACACACGCCACCTGGAACACCATAGCGTGATGGTGTATCTGAATGTCATAGTCGTGCTCTATTGGATATGGTGCGTGCTATGATGTCTCTTATCGTTTTGCTACTATAATTTTGGGGTTATGAATTAGAGACAACTACATTCACTTTAAATAGGGCACCATCTAAATCCGTTGAGATGACACCGTGTGAATTATGGTTTGATAGAAACCTAAGCTGTCATTTCTTCATGTTTGGGGCTGCGACGCTTGTGTGTAAAATGTTTCCACCTAATGAGGTCGAACCCAAAGCGGACAAATGCATCTTCATAGAATACCCTAAGAACGGTTGGGTGAACCTTCTATCTCAGATCCAAGCATAAAATGTATGTTGCTGAAAATGGGTCCTTTCTCGAGAAAAAGTTTCTCTCGAAAGAATTGAGTGGGAGGAAGATAGAACTTGATGAGGTTGTTGAACCTTTGTTTCAACGAGAGAGTAGCGCAGCACAGGATGATGTTTCTATGAAGCCTACGTTAGTTGAAGAGGAAGTTAATGATGATGATCATGAAGCTTTGGATCAAGTTACTATCGAACCTCCTAGGTAGACAAGGACGTGTACTGCTCCTGAGTGGTACGACAACCCTGTCTTAGAGGTCATGTTGTTGGACAACGATGAACCTACGAGCTATGGAGAAGCAATGATGGGCCCGTATTCCGACAAATGGTTAGAGGCCATGAAATCCGAGAGAGGATCCATGTATGAAAACCAAGTATAGACTTTGGTAGACTTGCTCGTTGGACGGCAGGTCGTTGAGTACAAATGGACCTTTAAGATGAAGACATGCGCTGATGGTGAATGTCACTATTTATAAAGCTCAACTTGTCGCAAATAAGTTTCCACCAAGTTCAAGGAGTTGACTGCGATGAGACTTTCTCACTTGCAGCGATGGTAAAGTCTGTTGGAATTATGTTAGCAGTTGCTGCATTTTTCAATGTTGAAATCTGGCAGATGGATGCCAAAACATCGTTTCCATCCTTAAGGAAAGGTTGTATGAGATACAACCAGAAGGTTTTGTCAGTCCTAAGGATGCTAAAAGTTGTGCAAGCTTCAGTGATCCTTCTATGAACTGAAGCAAGCATCTCGGAGTTGGAATATACACTTTGATGAGGTGATCAAAGTTTTTGAGTCTATACAAAGTTTATGAGAAACTTGTATTTACAATAAAGTGAGTGAGAGCACTATAGAGTTTCTGCTAAGAATATGTTGTTGACATATTGTTGATCAGAAATGATGTAGAATTTCTGGAAAGCATAAACGGTTGTTTGAAAAGAGTTTTTCAAAGGAAGACCTGGATAAAGCTACCTGATTGTTGAGCATCAAGATCTATAGAGATAGATCAAGATGCTTGATGAGACTTTCAATGAGTACATACCTTGACAAGACTCTGAAAGAGTTCAAAATGGATCAGTCAAAGAAGGAGTTCTCGCCTGATTTGTAAGGTGTGAAGTTGAGTGAGACTCAAAGATCGACAACGGCAAAAGAAAGATAAAGGACGAACGTCGTCCCCTATGCCTTAGCCATAGGCTCTATATTATGCCATGCTGTGTACCCCACCTGGTGTGTGCCTTGCCATGAGTCTGTCAAGGGGTACAAAAGTGAAGAAGTGGATCACTAGACAGCGGTCAAGATTATCCTTAGTAACAAAAAAGACTAAGGGGATGTTTCTCGATTATGGAGGTGATAAAGAGTTCGTTGTAAAGAGTTACATCGATGCAAGCTTTAACACCAATCCGGATGACTCGTAGTAGCAATCTGGATACGTGTAGTGGAGCAGCCATATGGAATAGTACCAAGTGGAGTGTGGTAGCAGTGTTTACAGTTTGACATAGAGATTTGCAAAGTACACGCGGATCTGAATGTCGCGGACCCGTTGACTATAAGACCTCTCTCACATGCAAAGCATGATCGAGCCCCAGAACTCATTGGGTGTTAGATTCATAACAATGCGAATCACATGGTGATGTGAACTAGATTATCGACTCTAGTGCAAGTGGGAGACTGTTGGAAATATGCCCTAGAGGCAATAATAAATTAGTTATTATCATATTTCCTTGTTCATGATAATCGTTTATTATCCATGCTATAATTGTGTTGATCGAAAACTCAGATACATGTGTGGATACATAGACAACACCATGTCCCTAGTATGCCTCTAATAGACTAGCTCGTTGATCAAAGATGGCTATGGTTTCCTAGTCATGGACATGAGATGTCATTTGGTAATGGGATCTCATCATTAGGAGAATGATGTGATGGACAAGACCCGAACTACAAACGTAGCATATGATCGTGTCAGTTTATTGCTACTGGTTTCTGCATGTCAAGTATATGTTCCTATGACCATGAGATCATGCAACTCACTGACACCGGAGGAGTACCTTGTGTGTATCAAACGTCGCAACGTAACTGGGTGACTATAAAGGTGCTCTACAGGTATCTCCGAGGGTGCCTGTTGGGTTGGCATGGATCAAGACTGGGATTTGTTACTCCGTGTGACAGAGAGGTATCTCAAGGCCCACTCGGTAATACAACATCACAACAAGCCTTGCAAGCAATGTGACTAAGTGTTAGTCATGGGATCTTGTATTACGGAATGAGTAAAGAGACTTGCCGGTAACGAGGTTGAACTAGGTATGGAGATACCGACGATCAAATCTCGGGCAAGTAACATACCGAAGAACAAAGGGAACATCATACGGGATTACCTGAATCCTTGACATAGAGGTTCAACCGATAAAGATCTTCGTATAATATGTAGGAACCAATATGGGCATCCAGGTTCCGCTATTGGTTATTGACCGTAGAGATGTCTCGGTCATGTCTACATAGTTCTCGAACCCGCAGGGTCTGCACACTTAAGGTTCGGTGACGTTTCGGTAGTATATACTTATGTATGGTGGTGACTGAAGGTTGTTCGGAGTCCCTGATAGATCCCAGACGTCACGAGGAGCTCCGGAATGGTTCGGAGGTAAAGATTGACATATAGGAAGTCCTATTTTGGTCGCCGGAAAAGTTTCGGGCTCATCGGTAGTGTATCGAGAGTGTCGGTAGTGTACCGGGAGACCATCGGGAGGGGTATTTCGACCCAAGAGGCTACATGGGCTGTGGGAGAGTGAATACCAGCCTTTAGTGGGCTGGTGGAAGTCCCACACAAGGCCCATGCGGCTAGGAGAGAAAACCCAAAGAGAAAAAGGTGGAAAAAAGGCAAAATAGGGAGGAATCCTAGTCCTACTAGGATTGGAGGAGGAATCCTCCTCTCCTCCTTGATTCGTCCAAACCAAGGGCTGGCCCCTTGAGGGCCAAGCCTCCTCCTCTCTTCCTCCTACATATACTAGAGGTTTTAGGGTTTTTGGCACTAGATTTTCAGTCACGTGTTACCCGTTCCTCTAGTGCATAGTTTCTCCTCTAGATCGGATTTCTGCAGTGCTTAGGCGAAGCCCTGCCTGAATAGCTCCACCACCATCATCGGAGCGCCGTCATGCTGCCGGAGAACTCTTCTACCTCTCCGCTCCCTCTTGCTGGATCAAGAAGGCGGAGATCGCTATCAAGCTGTACGTGTGCTGCACGCGGAGGTGCCGTCCGTTCGGCGCTAGATCGGAAGGACCATGATGAGTTCGCGGGACGGATCATGATGAGATCGCAGGATGGATCGTGATGAGTTCGTGGGACGGATTGTGATTGGATCGCGGGAAGGATCGTGATGAGATCGCGGGATGCTCGGCGATTTGGATCGCGAAGACGTTCGACTACACCAACCGCGTTTCTTAACGCTTCCCGCTTAGCGATCTACAAGGGTATGTAGATCCACTCTCCCTCTCGTAGATGCTCATCACCATGGATAGATCTTGCGTGTGCATAGGAATTTTTTTGTTTCCCATGCAACGTTCCCCAACAGAGAAGTCATATCTCTCGACCCGGGCATGAGCTTGGAAAACCATTCTCAGCTCTTGGAACTTCTCATATGCTCCGTGTTGCTCAAAACGCTTTTTAAGACCCGCTTCTAAGATGTAAAACATGCCGCATTGAACCAGGGAGTAATCATCACTGCGCGACTACCAGACGTTCATAACGTCTTGAGTTGCTAGGAAAACGGGTGCGTCATCTAGCGGTGCATCAAGTACATATAATTTCTTGGAAGCTATGAGGATGATCCTCAAGTTACGGAGCCATTCCATATAGTTGCTTCCATCGTCTTTTAGCTTGGTTCTCTCTAGGAACACGTTGAAGTTGAGGGCAACATTGGCATGGGCCATTGGATCTACAAGATAAATTGTAAAGACAATTTTAGACTAAGTTCATCTAATCAAATTATTTAATGAACTCCCACTTAGATAGACATCCCTCTAGTCATCTAAGTGACACATGATCCACATCGACTAGGCCATGTCCGATCATCACATGAGACGGACTAGTCATCAATGGTGAACATCTCCATGTTGATCGCATCTACTATACAACTCATGTTCGACCCTTCGATCTCTCGTGTTCCGAGGCCATGTCTGTACATGCTAGGCTTGTCAAGTCAACCTAATTGTTTCGTGTGTGTAAATCTGGCTTACACCCGTTGTATGCGAACGTTAGAATCTATCACACCCGATCATCACGTGGTGCTTCCAAACAACGATCCTTCACAACGGTGCACACTTAGGGGGAACACATTTCTTGAAATTTTAATGAGGGGTCATCTTATTTATGCTACCGTCGTTCTAAGCAAATAAGATGTAAGAACATGATAAACATCACATGCAAATCATAAAGTGACATGATATGGCCAATATCATCTTGCGCCTTTGATCTCCATCTTCGGGGCGCGACATGATCACCATCGTCACCGGCACGACACCATGATCTCCATAATCATGATCTCTATCATCATGTCTTCATGAAGTTGTCTTACCAACTATTACTTCTACTACTATGGATAACGGTTAGCAATAAAGTAAAGTAATTACATGGCGTTTTTGATTGACACGCGGGTCATACAATAAAGTAAGACAACTCCTATGGCTCCTGCCGGTTTTCATACTCATCGACATGCAAGTCGTGATTCCTATTACAAGAACATGATCAATCTCATACATCACATCCTTTTGACCATATCATATCACATAGCATACCCTGCAAAAACAAGTTAGACGTCCTCTAATTGTTGTTGCAAGTTTTACGTGACTGCTATCGGTTTCTAGCAAGAACATTTCTTACCTACGCAAAAGCCACAACGGTGATATGCCAATTGCTATTTACCCTTCATAAGGACCCTCTTCATCGAATCTGATCCGACTAAAGTGGGAGAGACAGACACCTGCTAGCCACCTTATGCAACAAGTGCATGTCAGGCGGTGGAACCTGTCTCACGTAAGCGTACGTGTAAATTCGGTCCGGGCCACTTCATACCACAATGTTTCTGAACCAAGATAAGACTAGTAACGACAAGCAAATTGACCAAATCATCGCCCACAACTACTTGTGTTCTACTCGTGTATAGAATCTACGCATAGACCTAGCTCTGATACCACTTTTGGGGAACGTAGTAACAATTCAAAAAATTCCCTACGTGTCACCAAGATCAATCTTGGAGATGCTAGCAACAAGAGAGAGAGAGAGTGCATCTTCATACCCTTGAAGATCGCTAAGTGGAAGTGTTACAAGAACGTGGTTGATGGAGTCGTACTCGCAGCGATTCAAATTGCGGAAGATCCGATCCAAGCGCCGAACGGACGGCGCCTCCACGTTCAACACACGTACAGCCTGGGGACGTCTCCTTCTTGATCTAGGAAGGGGGGAGGAGAATTTGAGGGAGAGCTCTGGCAGCACGACGACGTGGTGGCGATGGAGCTTGCGGTTCTCCGGTAGAGCTTCGCTAAGCACTACGGAGGAGGAGGAGGTGTAGGAGGGGGAAGGGCTGCGCCAAGGGAAGGGGTATGGCTGCCCTCCCACCCCTTATTATTTATAGGGGAAGGGGAGAGGGGGCTGTGCCCCTAGATCCATCTAGAGGGGGGCGGTGCCCCCCAGGGGGCATCGCCCCCCTTGGGTTTCCAACCCTAGAGGGGGGAGGGGTGGTGGCCCCACTACCCTAGGCGCCTTGGGACCTTGGGGGCGCACCAGCCCACTAAGGGGCTGGTTCCCGCCCAACTATAGCCCATTAGGTCCTCCGGGGCAGGTGGACCCTCCCGATGGACCCCCGGAATACCTTCGATGATCCCGGTACAATACCGATAAACCCCGAAACCTTTCCGGTGACTGAAACTGGACTTTCCATATATAAATCTTCACCTCCGGACCATTCCGGAACTCCCCGTGACATCCGGGGTCTCATTCAGGATTCCGAACAACTTTCGTTAACCATATACAATTCCCATTACAACTCTAGCGTCACCGAACCTTAAGTGTGTAGACCCTACGGGTTCGGGAACCATGCAGTCATGGCCGAGACACCTCTCTGGACAATAACTAATAGCGAGATCTGGATATCCATATTGCCTCCCACATATTCCACGATGATCTCATCGGATGAACCACGATGTCGGGGATTCAATTAATCCTGTATACAATTCCCTTTGTTCATCGGTATGTTACTTGCCCAAGATTTGATCGTCGGTATCCCTATACCTTGTTCAATCTCGTTACCGGCAAGTCTCTTTACTTGTTCCGTAACACAAGATCCCGTGATTAACTCCTTAGTCACATTGAGCTCATTATGATGATTTATTACCGAGTGGGCCCAAAGATACCTCTCCGTCACACGGAGTGACAAATCTCAGTCTCGATTCGTGCCAACCCAATAGACACTTTCGAAGATACTTGTAGTGCACCTTTATAGTCACCCAATTATGTTGTGACGTTTGAAACACCCTAAGCATTCCTACGATGTCCGGGAGTTGCACAATCTCATGGTCTAAGGAAATGATACTTGACATTAGAAAACCTCTAGCAGACGAGCTACACGATCTTGTGCTATGCTTAGGATTGGGTCTTGTCCATCACATCATTCTCCTAATGATGTGATCCCGTTATCAACGACAGCCAATGTCCATGGCCAGGAAACCATGACCATCTGTTAATCAACGAGCTAGTCAACTAGAGGCTCACTAGGGACATTGTGTATAGCATGTATTACGGTTTCCGGTTAATACAATTATAGCATGAACAATAGACAATTATCATGAACAAGAAAATATAATAATAACCATTTTATTATTGCCTCTAGGGAATATTTCCAATAGAAACTGTCGCGGTCGACGATCGACCGAACGATCCCGTTTCGAATCGAGGAGGGGCCCGAGGACGGTCGCCGAATCCCGATCGATACTCTGTACACTATTGACGGTAGCGCGATAGTTGTTTTGCGTATGTATCTGACTCCTGTCCCAACTACCTATCAAAACAAAAAAGGCAGTGATACACGCCGGTGCGCTGGCCCAAATTTTGGGCCGATCGCACCAGCAGCGTACGATGTATCCACTTGTAACCGTGCGATCTCCTTTTTTTCTTGTGTCTTCTTCTCTGAGACAGCATCTCGCCGGCATGGACGAGCACGCAGCCCGGCCTTGAAGCACCTGGCCTTGAAGCACCGCCCTCGCCGCCGGTCACCGACATCATTGCCGGTCCTTGCCGCCGGTCGCCGCCGGTCCTCGTCCTCGCGGCCGGTTGTTGCCATCGCCGCCCTAGTCTCCTGTATTTTTTACCGGCTTCGTGCATCCAGCAGCGTGTCCTGTGGTTGTAGCTCCTCGTGACGATGGTCGCAGCTCCGGTGGTAGTGAACGCGGCTCTGCTGAACATGGCCGTAGTGCCGGTGATACCAACTCCGGTGGCGTTGTGTGGCCGTCCGGTCGTTTGTTTTGGTTCCAACATAAAAAAATGCCGGCTGTAGCAAACTGGAACAATGGTTGTAGAATTTTCTCATCGTGGTTGCAACTCTGTCGGGTTGTAGCAAATTCACTCGTTTAGTAGCAAAAAAGGACAACGGTTGTAGCAAACAGGTCACCGTCGTCGGACTTGCTTGTGAATGCAACTCCGGGAGTAATCGGTTCCAGCCTCTTTACTTGCTGGTTCCAGCAATTCTAACAGACGGTTGTAGCTTTTGACAACACTGGTTGTAGCTCACAGCGAGTTGCATAAAAAAAAGTAATGTGCGTTGCTTTCCATGGATGCAGCTCCAACGCAACTCCGCCAAACATGCCCGTTACAGCTCCGGTCATACTACAGGCTCACGTGAGAGAGAGAGATGAAATTTGGGGGAGGAACAAGTACTTCACGTAGGTAGGCTGGCTACCTTTGATAAAAGAGGATCGCAGGCCCGGCGCGCGTCCGGCCCAAAGTTCGGCTAGCATGCCAGGTGTAAATGTTTATCAAACAAAAAACGTGGGATCGCAAGTGTGAAACGGGGCAGCGGACTGGCTCGCGCCTTGACTCGCTTGGAGTGGCGGACCCCAGCGCCCAGAGTCCAGCCCAGGAACAACTTTTTGTTTTGGAGAAAGACATACCAGGCCTAAAAAAACAGGGGCCCTAAAAATTATGGGTCCTGTGCGGGCTGCACACTCTATACGTCTATGGGTTTAGCCTTGCGTTTGAAACGGGTATAAGAGGTCTGGTTGTAGATGTTTTAAAACCAGCTAGCAAGCGTACGTATCTTTCCTTGCCGTCCACGCATTTGTTCGATCCATGCATATCTATCGACGAGCCTATGCGGCTATGCAACCAGCTACTGTACGTGGCTCTCAAGTTCCGGTACGTAGGGCAGCTGGTGTTACCCTGCAGCTGTACACACATTATCGTTTATATAGAAGAAAAAAATATCTATCAGATTCGGATCATCTATTTGCAGCGCTTGATGTAGATGCGGTGATTTGTACACGGTGGTGCATGCATGCGTCATTCCGGCCGGGTTGGCTTCTCGTGTTGGCAATGTACACTCGACACCGGGCTGTTGCTTCGGTGTGTTGGTGAAGCACCAACATTTTGGATTCATCGAATTTATTTACAAATATATAGTGCCTGCCCATGATGGAGACATGGTTAGTTAACTAGCGGTTTAATTATTTGGCCTAAGGCACGGCCACCGGGCCGCGTGGCGCGGACATGTGGCCAGGGACGGGTGGGGAGGCTTGTGCGTGCTGCAACGTCTCATGCAGTTGGCGTCATGGCGTGCGAGGTGCTAGGGCCACCGCTAGCTGCATGCGAGCGCGCGCGATCGGCGGCAAAATCTGTCCGACGAAGTCTCGGCGCGTAGCCAACGTTGCATTATTCCCACGCAACTCTGCACATCAATCCGCTCCTCTCCAATGCTGAGCAGCGATATGTGTGTCAAGGAATGTGCACCCGGAAATTGTCAGATCGATCATGGATGGGTCAGTTGTTACAAATGGACTACTACTTAACTGTTTTTTCAAGGACTGCTAGATGTATTGATGAAGGACGGAAGGGGCAAGATCGTTCCTCTTGCTACTTGAAGGAAAAATAAAATGGGAAAAACAGGCATGAAAGGAACCGATGGAGAAAAACCAACCCCGCCCAATCATGGATGAACAGCCGAAAACGATGACCCGTAGCTACAGTGCGTGAGGTGAGTTCTACTTCTAGCACAGTTGCCTTCTTCGTGGACAATCCTTCGACCATGCGCTGATGCGCACATGAAGGCAAGGCATAGCAATCAACCAGGCGTACCGAACGGACGTGTGGACAAAGATCGATCGATCTGGGATGATTGCATTTATTGCCGTCGATCTCTTCTCTATAAATCCCATGCGCTAGCCTCCAAAATCAATCGTTATTGCTTCAAGCATGCATGATGCATGCGTGCGTGCGTGCGTGCCAATGATCGATCGGCCGGAACGTCATATTCTCTGCTGCCGACATAGCGGGGTCTGCGGCGAGGTACAGTGCTAGTCATGGAACCTTGGAGCATGATCGATCGATGGACCACCACGTACCTACGTATGTAGGTCCATACTGTTGTGTCTTGGCCGTGAAACGTGGCAGGCGTGCCATTTGGTCGTGTGGATCTGGACGACTGTCTATATATGTGTTGCCGTGTACATGCATCTACCAGCTAGGTGTAGAGTACTGTAGAAAGAGAAAAGTGCAGATTGATTATTGGGACTGCCTGCACGTGTTGAGTTAATATAAGGTTGACTCCTTAGGTTTGGACTTTGAAGAAAAAGGATGCAAAAAGTACCATCTCTTATTACCGTCGCAGCCGCACCCAGCACGCGTGCGTTGAATTTACTAGTACTCGCTTTCACCTACTACTGTAGCGGACGCACGGTTGGATAGTAAACAAGTGAAACCTGGGCATGCATAATAATGCTATCTTAAAAATGTCACGTAAGATAAATAGTGGGACAGAGTAGAGGGAATTCAAAAAAAAGGGTTTTGCCTTCTTTTATTTAAGAAAAGACAAGAGATGATCTCTTAACACAATATGTCTCACCATGATTTTAGGAATAACTAGTTATTGAAAGGCTAAAAGATGACTCATTGCGGATTTTTTTTGTCATCTCTAAATTATATGCAAGACTTAAGATAAAACTATCTTATCAATCATTGTACATGTCCTTAAGCAGCCTTATGTGCAGATGCAGTTGAGCTATTCGGCACCAGGTTCGTTCTCTATGTGTAAGCGAAATGATTAATGTCGCTGTTATTGGGCTCTGTCTTTACCCGATTAGGCTAGTAAGAGATGAGATAGAATATGGAGTTTTTTTAAAGAAAAATAACCCCGGCCTCTGCATTTGGAAGATGCATGCAGTCATTTTATTAATTATTTATAGGGATTTTACAAAGCATACATCAATATGTTTAAAGCCGACCATTTGGCAATATTTGTCCCTACTCCTACCCAATGATGAATTGATGTAGAAAGTTTGAGTCACATACCCAGACCTCTCACCTAGCCTAACATCAAAAGCCGGAGGCCCCGACCGAGCCACATACCGGGTTAGGGGCACAAACCGGTCCGATGCACCCTCATAGGTCGTCGCTGCCACCTTCCATCAATCCATCTTCAGAACAGTTACTAACGCATCGACCTTACAAAGCCTACCGTCGACGCCCCCACAGCGGCAGACAGCGCCTTCTCCCTACACGCGCTCATCATCACGCATCCGTCATCGAGACTTTGCTGCGCCTCGCTGCCTAGACTTCACGACGTTGATGTGTCACAGTGAACGCCGCTTCACCGTAGATGCTGACCAATGGTCCCTCGAGCCCGTGTGTACCTCCATGAATGACGCCCCCAAGGGGAAAACGACACCAGAGCGTCGCCGTCATCCGATCTATTGATCTAGTGTTTTCCCCGGAGGTAGCAGAGAGTGGCCTTGAACTTCTCCTCGGTGATGCCTTCAGGAAGGGAACGACGTAGACAACGTCGCCATCGTCGGCCCTGGCAGTAGTCAAAAGCAAGCTTTCACCCAGATCTGTTCGAAGAACCCATCTCTCCTGCACGGGCCACCTCATCCTGCGACGTCCCCGGGAGCGACATCCGAGCCGCGACACCACAAGGACCCACCACCTGGCCGTTATCCCTGACGAAGGGATGGCGCCCCCACCTTGTTCAGATCCAGCAGCACGCCTACGCCTCCTGCTGCCCCCAATCACATCGGTGAAGGAGGACAATCAACACGCGCGCCCACCACCGCTTAGGGCCATCGGACGGCGCCCGAGCCCGACCACCCAAAGGAGATCCGATCTGGGGTGGGAACCCCAGATCTGCCGCCGCCAACCCCCGCAGCGCCGCAGGGATTGCATCGGGCCGCCGTCTGAGCGCGCCAACTCCGCTTCCATGCCATACGCCCAGGGACGCCGTCGCATCTCAGCAAGAGAATCCCCTCGTGAAGAAGGGAGGGAGGCCCGCCGTCCGCCGTCCACCGGACGAGCTTCACTCGCCGGCCTCCTCCGGTGGCGGCGGGGAAGCAAGGAAGGAGGAAGGTCGAGGGTGGTGACGGCTAGGACGCCCGAGTCGCCCTGCTGGAGGCGACGTGAGCGGAGCCTTAGTTTATGGGCCTCTTCTTCTAGAATATGGAGTGAGTAGAGTGCTTCATTCATGGTCTCCTTTCGTTATTACCTGTCGGGAAAAGTCCGTCACGGGCAGCAAAATTCAGAGGAGATTACATACTTGTTCCCGCTCCCTGTGTACGTACGCACTTAGGTCACCTAACCTTTGACTCCAACGCACTTGATCTCACATCAAGAATCACCAAAGTCAGGATAATGCTGGCTGCTTTATTTTACTCGCAAGTCGTCACTTTGAAAAAATGAAATGGGAGAGGAAACAGCCAAACAGAGAGAGCCAAAATCATATGAGTGCTAAAAATGACCGAACAGTTCTTGACATAGGGAAAAGGACACATTGGATAAATATAGGTTACTAAAAACGACCAAATTCCGAAGCCAGATCGAGCTATTGGTTAGCCTGCCACTTTTGCTCGCTCATTTCGTCTCTAGAAAACGGCTTCATCCTCTCTGCTGCAATAACATAGCGCCCACTTGCTATCTACTCTGTCCGTTTTTAAATACAATTTTTTAAAAATATCAATAATAAATTACATATCGAACATAGTCTATATTTTAAATATATTTATATATGTGCATGTAATTTATATTGAAAAGTTAAAAATATGTATTTAAGAACAAAGGGCCTAGCTAGCTAGGCCGGCCGCCGGCGTCTCCAAAACCGGCACGGCAACACGGTTCACTTTACCTAGCCGGACGACCACGACATGGAGACTAGATCAGGTTTCCGTATCGTCTCGTTTCCTCATCACCCGTTTCTTGCCAAATATTTTTTCCATTTCAAAATGAATGACTTAATTGTAGAGTCCCGATAACGCCCACACGTGTGGATGTTAAGAGGTCTGGCCACACATTTGGTGTTGTATTTAAAAGAACTACTCTGGACAAAACAAGTAATGCCCACACGTCCGGTCTTTTGCCTCGCGGTCCCTCCCACACGTCTACGTGCGGACAAAATAAATAATGCCCATACGTCCGTACGTCCGTCCTCCTACCTTACGGCCCCGTACGCCCCGCGTGACAGTTACCACGCGTCCTCACAGTTTTCATGATCCGGACCCTTTTCATGTTCGTTTAATTGCAGTTGCCATGTTGCTGAACAATAGTTGTCATGTCTGAACAACTACAGTTGTCATGGTTGCTCAACTGCAGTTGCCATCTCAGATCAAGTTCTAGATGTCATTTATGGACAACTGCAGCTGTTGCCATGTATGGTCTAGTCTACTACAGTTGCCATGATTTGAAAACTTTATGAGTTGCCACCTATTAACAATAGGCAGTTGTCATGTAACACTACAAAAAGACATGGTAAAATAACATGTTCGGGTAAAGAGAGAGTTATCATCTGCTTACAAGCACACTAGGACAGTTGCCATGTATCCTGCAAAACACATGGTAACTGACATCTTTAGGTGTGGGAGAGGAGACGGGCGTGTGGACGAACTGATAAACACCCACACACCAGCCCCTCTGCCTGCGTGAAGACTGGCGTGTGAGCGAATCGCTAAACGCCCACACACCGGCCCCTCTGCGTGGTGAAACAGACGTGTGGGCGACCGGATAAATGCCCACACGCTAGCCCAGTCCTACGTGGCATAAAAAAATATGGCAAAACATAACAAGATTCGTGCAGACACAAATGGACGTTGCATGTGGACGAGATGCACACGCACACATATGGGCGTTATCTTTTCTCTAATTTTCTGGACTGTGCTAACGTCCGGCCGAGTCGATGTTAAGCAACGGATTCACACCAACGTAACACACCTTCCTCTCGCGCGATTTCATCGATTTTTTTTCTTCTCTCGAAAACTGTATACGATTAATAGTAAATAGCTAGTGGTTTTTCTTGGTTTTTGGCTACACAATTTTTTTCTTGTTTTTTGTATACGTTAATAGTAAATAGCTAGTGCTAGAATGGGGACTTGAATCAAGGTCTATCCATTAGACTTTGAGCCCAATAACCAACTAAGTCACCATTAGTTGTTGTCTATTGTATATAAACAGGGTTATTTGAACCTTTCTTTTTTCTATCATATTAGCGATAATAATTTTTTTGCTTGGTAACTTTGGCATGACTAGCATGATAACTATGACTTGAGCAACATGATAACTATACTATGATAAGCCTGATAACTATAATATGAGAATGTTAATGATTATACCATGAGAAACATGATAAATTTAGCATGGGGTAGTGGTAACTTCACACTGGGTATGTTTCAAAAAAAATCCTGGATGAAAGTTACCATGGCGTTTAAACTTAGTTACCATGTCTTATCTAAGTAAGTTATCAACGCTGATGTGTGTAGATTACCATGCTAGTAGACATGAGTTACGAGGGAAGGCGGTTCAACAACTTTTTTCCTTGGTCAAAAACTTACCCCACTTTGGCTATGTAAATTGTCAGATTTTATTGTGCATATACTGTGCATATAGCACCTTGCTATTAACACGAAATTTATTGGGGGGGTATGCATTCAAACAATCCATCCCGAATCAAAGTTACCATGTTGTTTGTGGGTGAGTTATCTGTTGGGGAACGTTGCATGGAAAACAAAAAATTTCTTACACACACGCTAGATCTATCCATAGTGATGAGCATCTACGAGGGGGAGAGTGGATCTACATACCCTTGTAGATCGCTAATTGGGAAGCGTTAAGAAACACGGTTGATGTAGTCGAACATCTTCGCGATCCAAATTGCCAAGCGTCCCGCGATCCAATCATGATCCGTCCCGATCTAGCGCCGAACGGACGACACCTCTGCGTTCAGCACACGTACATCTCGATGATGATCTCCGCCTTCTTGATCCAGCAAGAGGGAGCGGAGAGGTAGATGATTCTTCGACAACGCGATGGCGTGGCGGCGATGGTGGTGGAACAATTCCAGCAGGGCTTCGCCTAAGCACTGCTGAAACGATCTAGAAGAAAAACTACGATCTAGAGGAGAGGGTAGCACGTGGCTGATTTCTGTTGTGAAAAACCCACAATACCTCTAGTATATATAGGAGGAGGGAGTGAGGAGACTTGGCTCCCAAGGAGCCACCCTTTGGTTCGGCCGAAGTGGGAGGAGGAGTCCTCCTCCTCCAATTCTAGTCGGATTAGGACTCCTTCTCTCCCACTTGAAAACTCCTTTTTCACCTTTTCCTTTTGGGTCACTCCTCCTAGCCGCATGGGCCTCTTGTGGGACTTCAGACAGCCCACTAAGGGATGATATTCCTCCTCCCACAGCCCATGTAGCCTCGTGGGTCAAAATACCCATCCCGATGATCCCCCGGTACCCTCCCGGCACTCCCGGTACACTACTGATGAGCCCGAAACTTTTCCAGCGACCAAAACAGGACTTCCTATATATCAATCTTTACGCCTGAACCATTCCGGAGCTCCTCGTGACATCCTAGATCTCATTCGAGACTCCTAACAACCTTTTGTCACCATCATAGATAACTCTATACTATCGAAACGTCACCGAACCTTAAGTGTGCAGACCCTGCGGGTTCGAGAACTATGTAGACATGACCGAGACACCTCTACAGTCAATAACCAATAGCGGGACCTACATATTCTACGAAGATCTTTATCGATTGAACCTCTATGTCAAGGATTCAGTTAATCCCGTATGATGTTCCCTTTGTTCTTCGGTATATTACTTGCCCGAGATTCGATCGTCGGTATCTCTATACCTAGTTCATTCTCGTTACCGGCAAGTCTCTTTACTCGTTACATAATACAAGATCTAGTGGCTAACACTTTAGTCATGTTGCTTGCAAGGCTTGTTGTGATGTTGTATTACCGAGTGGGCCCTAAGATACCTCTCCATGGAAGAGGTTTTGTCAACGGGTCTACAACATTCAGATCCAAGTGCACTTTGCAAATATTTATGTCCTCCTCCTTGATGTACTCGCAGATGGATTTGAAGCGTCGCTTTATGTGTCTGGTCCTGTTATGAAACCTTGGTTCCTTGGCCAAGGCAATGGCACCAGTGTTATCACAGAATGGATCCACTAGATTCGGTGCACTAGGCACTACTCCAAGATCTGTCATGAACTCCTTCATCCAGACACCTTCCTTCGCCGCCTCCGAGGCTGCGATGTACTCCGCTTCGCATGTAGAATCGGCTACCACGCTCTTCTTGGAACTGCACCAGCTTACCGCTCCCCCATTAAGAATAAATACATATCTGGTTTGCGACTTAGAGTCATCCGGATCAGTGTCAAATCTTGCATCGACGTAACCCTTTATGACGAGCTCTTGATCACCTCCATAAACGAGAAACATTTCCTTAGTCCTTTTCAGGTACTTAAGGATATTCTTGACCGCCGTCCAGTGCTTCGTTCCAGGATCACTTTGAAACCTTCTGGCCGTACTTATGGCAAGGGTGACATCGGGTCTTGTGCACAACATTGCATACATAATAGAGCCTATGGCTAAAGCATAGGGGATGCCACTCATCTTCTCTCTATCTTCTGCAGTCACTAGGCATTGAGTCTTACTCAACTTCACACCTTGTAACACAGGCAAGAACCCCTTCTTTGACTGATCCATTTTGAACTTCTTCAAAACTTTATCAAGACATGTGCTCTGTGAAAGTCCTATTAAGTGTCTTGATCTATCTCTATAGATTTTAATGCCTAATATGAAATCAGCTTCTCCTAGGTTCTTCATCGAAAAACTTTTGTTCAAATATTCCTTCACACTTTCCAGTATTTTTATATTGTTTCCAATCAGCAATATGTCATCCACATATAATATTAGAAATTCTATAGAGTTCCCACTCACTTTCTTATAAATACAAGCTTCTGTGTAAACTTGTATAAACCCGAACGCTTTGATCACCTCATCAAAACGAAGATTCCAACTCCGAGATGCTTGCACCAGTCCATAAATGGATTGTTGGAGTTTCCAAACTTTGTCAACATTCTCTGGATCGACAAAACCTTCCGGTTTTATCATATACAACTCTTCCTTAAGGAAACCGTTAAGGAACGCTTTTTTGACATCCATCTGCGGAATTTCATAGTCGAAATATGCAGCTACTGCTAACATGATTCTGACGGACTTAAGCATCGCTACAGGTGAGAAGGTCTTATCGTAATCAACTCCTTGAACTTGTGAAAAACCCTTTTCCACAAGTCGAGCTTTATAGACGGTGACATTACCGTCCCCGTCCGTCTTCCTCTTAAAGATCCATTTGTTCTGAATGGCCTATCGCCCTTCAGGTAATACTTCCAAAGTCCATACTTTGTTTTTATACATGGATCCCATCTCGAATTTCATGGCCTCTGACCATTTCCCGGAATTCGGGCCCATCATCGCTTCTCCATAGCTCGTAGGTTCATCATTGTCTAACAACATGACCTGCAAGACAGGGTTGTTGTACCACTCAGGAGCAGTACAGGCCCTTGTCGACCTACGAGGTTCAATAGTAACTTGATCCGAAGTTTCATGATCATCATCATTAACTTCCTCTTCAACTGTCGTAGGCTCCACAGAAACATCTTTCTGCGCTGCACTACTCTCTGGTTGAAGTAAAGGTTCAATAACCTCATCAAGTTCTATTTTCCTCTCACTCAATTCTTTTGAGAGAAACTATTTCTCAAGAAATGTTCCGTTCTTAGCAACAAACAATTTGCCTTCGGATCTGAGAAAGAAGGTATACCCAACTGTCTCTTTTGGGTATCCTATAACGACACATTTTTCGCTTTGGGTTCCAGCTTTTCAGGCTGAAGCTTTTTGACATAAGCATCACATACCCAAACTTTAAGAAACGACAACTTTGGCTTCTTGCCAAACCACAGTTCATATGGCGTCGTCTCAATGGATTTCGATGGTGCCCTATTTAAAGTGAATGCGGCTGTCTCTAATGCATAACCCCAAAACGATAGTGGAAAATCGGCAAGAGATATCATAGAACGCACCATATCTAATAAGGTTCGATTACGACGTTCAGGCACACCATTACGCTGTGATGTTCCAGGCGGTGTCAACTATGAAACAATTCCACACTGTCTTAAGTGACTGCCAAACTCATAACTCAGATATTCACCTCCTCGATCAGATCGCAGGAATTTAATCTTCTTGTTACGATGATTCTCAACTTCACTCTGAAATTGCTTGAACTTTTCAAATGTTTCAGACTTGTGTTTCATTAAGTAAATATACCTATATCTACTTAAGTCATCAGTGAAGGTGAGAAAATAACGATATCCACCACGCGCCTCAATGCTCATCGGACCGCACACATCAGTATGTATGATTTCCAACAAGTCACTCGCCCGTTCCATTGTTCCAGAGAACGGCGTTTTAGTCATCTTGCCCATGAGGCATGGTTCACATGGGTCAAGTGATTCAAAATCAAGTGACTCCAAAAGTCCATCAGCATGGAGCTTCTTGATGCGTTTTACACCAATATGACCTAAACGGCAGTGCCACAAGAAAGTGGTACTATCATTATCAACTCTATATCTTTTGGCATCAATGTTATGAACATGTGTATCATCACTATCAAGATTCAATATGAATAAACCCCTCACATTGGGTGCATGACCATAAAAGATATTACTCATATAAATAGAACAAACATTATTCTCAGATTTAAATGAGTAACCGTCTCGCAATAAACAAGATTCAGATATAATGTTCATGCTTAACGCATGCACTAAATAATAATTATTCAGGTTCATCACTAATATCGATGGTAATCGAAGAGCGAGCGTGTCGACGGCGATCACATAAACCTTGGAACCATTTCCCATGCGCATCGTCATTTTGTCGTTTGCCAGCCTTCGTCTATTCTGTAGTTCCTGTTTTGAGTTGCAAATGTGAGAAACCGAACCGGTATCAAATACCCATGCACTACAACAAGAGTTGGTAAGGTACACATCAATAACATTTATATCATATATACCTTGTTTGTTGTTGTCCACCTTCTTGTCGGCCAGATACTTTGGGCAATTCCGCTTCCAGTGACCAGTTCCCTTGCAATGAAGCACTCAGTTTCTGGCTTGGGTCCACCCTTGGGTTTCTTCACGGGAGGGGCAACTACTTTTCCACTCTTCTTAGAGTTACCCTTCTTACCCTTGCCATTCTTATTGAAACTAGTGGTTTTATTGACCATCAACACTTGATGCTCCTTTCTGAATCTCAGAATCAACAACTTTTAACATCGCAAATAGCTTGACTACTGACTTGTTCATCCCGTGCATGTTATAGTTCAACACGAAGCTCTTGTAGCTATTCGGCAATGATTGAAGAACTCTGTTAGTTATCGCCTCGGCCGGAAGGGGCATTCCCAATTCGGCCAGACGGGTAGAATACCCAGACATTCTGAGTATGTGTTCACTGACAGACCCGTTCTCCTCCATTTTACAAGCATAGAAATTATCGGAGGTCTCATACCTCTCGATCCGGGAATTCTTCCGAAAGATAAACTTCAACTCCTGGAACATATCATATGCTCCATGACGTTCAAAACATCTTTGAAGTCCCGGTTCTAACACATACAACATTGCACATTAAACCATTGAGTAATCACCAGAACGAGCCTGCCAGGCATTCGCAATGTCTACAGACTCCACTAGAGCGGGTGGATCACCAAGCGGTGCATCAAGGACATAAGCCTTCTGGGAAGCCGTGAGGATAATCCTTAGATTACGGGCCTAGTTCACAAAGTTACTTCCATCATCTTTCAACTTAGCTTTCTCTAGGAACGCATTAAAATTCAGGGGTGCTACTGCACGAGCCATTGATCTACAACATAAATATGCAAAGGTTACTAAGACTATTGTTCAACATAATGAGTTTAGTTAATCAAATTACTAAAGCTTCCACTCAAATTGACATCCCTCTGGTCATCTGAGTGATACATGATCCGAATTCACCAACTCAAGTCCGATCATCATGTGAGTTGAGGTGGTTTCAATGGTGAACATCATCATGTTGATCATATCTACTATATTACTCATGTTCGACCTTTCAGTCTCTTGTGTTCCGAGGCCATGTCTGTACATGCTAGGCACGTCAAGTTTAACCCGAGTGTTCCGCACGTGCAACACTAGCTTGCATCCATTGTATGTGAACGTAGAGTCTATTACACCCGATCATCATGTGGTGTCTCCACACGACGAACTTTCGCAATGGTGCACACTCGGGGAGAACACAATTTATCTTGAAATTTAAGTGAGGGATCACCTTATAATTCTACCGTCGTCCTAAGAAAAACAAGGTGCATAAAAGGATTAACATCACATGCAAATCATAAGTGACATGATATGGCCATGAACTTGTGCTTTTGATCTCCATCTTGAAAGCACCGGCATGATCTTCATCGTCACCGACATGACACCATGATCTCCATCATATTGATCTCCATCAACGTGTCGCCATCGGGGTTGTCACGCTGACTGTTGCTTCCACGACCATTGCTAACTCATAGCGATAAACTAAAGCAAAACGGCGAAAATAATTGAAGACAACCCTATGGCTCCTGCCGGTTGCCGTACTCAACGACATGCAAGTCGTGATATTCTATACAATACATGATCATCTCATACATCACATATATCTCATCATGCAATTGGCCATATCACATCACAACATACCCTGCAAAAACAAGTTAGACGTCATCTAATTGTTGTTGCATGTTTTACGTGGTTGCTACGGGTATCTAGCAAGAACAATTCTTACCTACACTTAAACCACAACGGTGATACATAAGTTTCTTTTTAACCTTCTCAAGGACCGCCTTTGTCGAATCCGATTCAACTAAAGTAGGAGAAACAGACACCCGCCAGCCATCTTTGTGCAACAAAGTTACACGCCAG
The DNA here is from genome assembly GCA_022496015.1 of Hordeum marinum. Lineage (NCBI taxonomy): Eukaryota > Viridiplantae > Streptophyta > Magnoliopsida > Poales > Poaceae > Hordeum > Hordeum marinum. The sequence continues at coordinate 61,699,950 of CM039673.1, read as the reverse complement.
TCGATGAAACCGGTCTCTCGTAAGCATACAAGTAAGGTTAGTCTGGGCCGCTTCATCCCACAATACCATTGAACCAAAACATGACCAAGAGAGGAAGCAATCAAGCATCAATGCCCACAATCTCCTTTGTTTTCTACTCGAGATCTCATCTACACATAGACCTAGCCCTGATATCACCCTTGGGGAACGTTGCATGGGAAACACAAAATTTCCGACGCACACGCAAGATCTATCCATGGTGATGAGCATCTACGAGGCGGAGAGTTGATCTACATACCCATTTAGATCGCTAAACAAGAAGCATTAAGAAACACGGTTGATTTAGTCAAACATATTCGCGATCCAAATCGCCGAGCGTCCCGCGATCCAATCACGATCCGTCCCGATCTAGCGCCGAACGGACGACACCTCCGCGTTCAGCACATGTATAGCTCGATGACGATCTCCGCCTTCTTGATACAACAAGAGGGAGCAGAGAGGTAGATGAGTTCTCCGGCAGCGCGACGGCGTGGCGGCAATGGTGGTGGAACAATTCGAGAAGGCTTCACCTAAGCACCGCTGAAACGATCTAGAGGAGAAACTACGATCTAGAGGAGAGGGTAGCACGTGGCTGATTTCTTTTGTGAAAAACCCACAATACCTCTAGTATATATAGGAGGAGGAAGGGAGGAGACTTGGACCCCAAGGGGCCACCCTTTGGTTCGGCCGAAGTGGGAGGAGGATGAGTCCTCCTCCAATCCTAGTAGGATTAGGACACGTTCTCTCCCACTTGGAAACTCTTTTCCACCTTTTCCTTTTGGGTCTCTCCTGTTGGGGAACGTTGCATGGGAAACAAAAAATTCCTACGCACACGCAAGATCTATCCATAGTGATGAGCATCTACGAGAGGGAGAGTGGATCTACGTACCCTTGTAGATAGCTAAGCGGGAAGCGTTAAGAAACACGGTTGATTTAGTCAAACGTCCTCGCGATCCAAATCGCCAAGCGTCCCGCGATCCAATCACGATCCATCCCGATCTAGCACCAAACGGACGGCACCTCCGCGTTCAGCACACGTACGGCTTAATGACGATCTCCGCCTTTTTGATCCAGCAAGAGGGAGCAGAGAGGTAGACGAGTTCGGCAGCGTGACGGCGCTGCGGCGATGGTGGTGGAGTAATCTCAGCAGGGCTTCGCCTAAGCACAGCTGAAACCGATCTAGAGGAGAAAATACGAACTAGAGGGTAGGGTTGCACGTGGCTGAAAATCTTGTTCCAAAACCCTAAAACCCTCTAGTATATATATAGGAGGAGAGGAGGAGGAGGCTTTGCGCAAGGGCCATCCCCTCTAGGCTTCGGACGAAGTGGAGAGGAGGAGTCCTCCTCCTCCACTCCTAGTAGGATTAGGACTCCTTCCTTATTTCCACCAGTTTTGCCTTTTTCCACCTTTTCCACTTAGGAATCTCTTCCGAGCCGCATGGGCCTTGTGTGGGACTTTGGCCAGCCCACTAAGGGCTAGTATTAGTCCTCCCACAGCCCATGTAGCCTCTTGGGTCGAAATACCTTTCCCGATAGTCCCCCGGTACACTACTGGCACTCCCGGTACACTACCGATGAGCCCGAAACTTTTCCGGCGATCAAAATAGGACTTCCTATATATCAATCTTTACCTCCGGACCATTCCGGAGCTCCTCGTGAAGTCCGGGATCTCATCCGGGACTCCGAACAACCTTCGGTCACCACCATGAATAACTCTATACTACCGAAACGTCACCAAATCTTAAGAGTGTAGACCCCGCGGGTTTGAGAACTATGTAGACATGACCGAGACACCTCTACGGTCAATAACCAATAGTGGGACCTAGATGCCCATATTGGTTGCTACATATTCCATGAAGATCTTTATCGCTCGAACCTCTATGTCAAGGATCCAATTAATTCGTATGATGTTCCATTTGCTCTTCGGTATGTTACTTGCCCAAGATTCGATCGTCGGTATCTCCATACCTAGTTCAACCTCGTTACCGGCAAGTCTCTTTACTCGTTCCTTAATACAAGATCCCGTGACTAACACTTAGTCACATTGCTTGCAAGGCTTATTGTGATGTTGTATTACTAAGTGGGCCCTGAGATACTTCTCCGTCACACGGAGTAACAAATCCCAGTCTTGATCCATGCCAACCCAACAGACACCCTTGGAGATACCTGTAGAGCACCTTTATAGTCACCCAGTTACGTTGGGACGTTTGATACACAAAAGGCACTCCTCTGGTGTCCATGAGTTGCATGATCTCATGGTCATAGGAACATATACTTGACATGCAGAAAACTATAGCAATAAACTAACACGATCATATGATACGTTTATAGTTTGGGTCTTGTCCATCCCATCATTATCCTAATGATGTGATCCCGTTATCAAATGACATCACATGTCAATGTCTAGGGAACCTTGACCATCTTTGATCAATGAGCTAGTTCACTAGAGGCATACTAGGGACAAAGTGTTGTCTATTTATCCACAGATGGAATGTGTTTCCAATCAATACAATTATAGCATGGATAATAAACAATTATCATGAACAAGGAAATATAATAGTAAACACTTTTTTTATTGCCTCTAGGGCATATTTCCAACATCTCCTCCCAACCGCATGGGCCTCTTGTGGGACTTCGGCCAGTCCACTAAGGGCTGGTATTCCTCCTCCCACAGCCCATGTAGCCTCTTGGGTCGAAATACCCCTCCCGATGGTCCCCCGGTACCCTCTCGGCATTCCCGGTACACTACCGATGAGCCCAAAACTTTTTCAGCGACCAAAACAGGACTTCCTATATATCAATCTTTACCTCTGGGCCATTCCGAAGCTCCTCGTGATGTCCAGGATCTCATCCGGGACTCCGAAGAACCTTCGGTCACCACCATATATAACTCTATACTACCGAAACGTCATCGAACCTTAAGTGTGCAGACCCTACTGGTTCGAGAATTATGTAGACATGACAGAGACACCTCTATTTGGGAATGTTGCATGGGAAACAATTTTTTTCCTATGCACAGGCAAGATCTATCCATGGTGATGAGCATCTACAAGAGGGAGAGTGGATCTACATACCCTTGTAGATCGCTAAGCGGGAAGCGTTAAGAAACACAATTGATGTAGTCGAACGTCTTCGCGATCCAAATCGCCGAGCGTCCCGCGATCCCATCACGATACGTCTTGCGATCCCATCACGATCCATCTCGTGATCCAATCACGAATTGTCTCATGATATTGATCACGTTCCTTCCGATCTAGCGCCGAACGGACGACGCCTCCGCGTTCAGCACACGTACAGCTCGATGAGATCTCCACCTTGTTGATCCAGCAAGAGGGAGCGGAGAGGTGGATGAGTTCTCCGGCAGCACAACGACGTGGTGGCAGTGGTGGTGAACTAATCCTGCAGGGCTTCGCCTAAGCACCGCAGAACTAATCTAGAGGAGAAACAAATCCAGAGGAAGAAGAGGGCAGCAGATGGATTTTCGTGTGTAGGGCTTCCCTCAAACCTCTAGTATATATAGGAGGAAGGAGTGGGAGGAGGCACCCTAGGTTTTCCCCTAGGACTTGGCCGCCGGCCAGGGTGCTGGAGTCCACCTCCTACAAGAGGTGGTGCGTCTGGAGGAGTCCTAGTCCAACAAGGACTCCTCCCACCTCCACCTTTTCCTCCTCTTTCGGCGCATTGGGCCTTATGGGGCTGGCTGCCCATCCCACTAGGGGTTGGTGCACCACCTCTTGGGACCATGTGGCTCCCAGCCCTGGGGTGGGTGGCCCCCTCCCGATGGACCCCCAAAACCCATTCGTCACTCGCGGTACACTATCGGTAGTGCCCGAAACTTTTCCGGAACTCAAATACATCTCTCCTATGTATCAATCTTTACCTCCGGACCATTCCGGAGCTCCTCGTGACATCCGAGATCTCATATGGGACTCCAAACAACCTTCGGTCACCAACATACATAACTAAATACTACCGAAACGTCACCGAACCTTAAGTGTGCAGACCCTGTGGGTTTGAGAACTATCTAGACATGACCGAGACACCTCTATGGTCAATAACAAATAGCAGGACCTGGATGCCCATATTGATTCGTACATATTCTACGAAGATATTTATCGGTCGAACCTCTATGTCAAGGATTCAGTTAATCCCGTATGATGTTCCCTTTGTTCTTCGGTATGTTACTTGCCCGAGATTCGATCATCGACATCTGTATACCTAGTTCAACCTCGTTATCGGAAAGTCTCTTTACTCATTCTGTAGTTCAAGATCCCGTGGCTAACACTTAGTCACATTGCTTGCAAGGCTTATTGTGATGTTGTATTACCGAGTGGGACCTGAGATACCTCTCCGTCACACGGAGTAACAAATCCCAGTCTTGATCCATTCCAACCCAACAAACAACCTCGGAGATACATTTAGAGCACCTTTATAGTCACTCAGTTATGTTGTGACGTTTGATACACACAAGGTACTCCTCCGTTGTCAGTGAGTTGCATGATCTCATGGTCATAGGAACAGATACTTGACATGCAGAAAACAGTAGCAATAAACTGACACGATCATATGCTACGACTGTAGTTTGGATCTTTTCCATCACATCATTCTCCTAATGATGTGATCCCGTTATCAAATGACATCTCATGTCCATGACTAGGAAACCATATCCATCTTTTATTAGCGATCTAGTCTATTAGAGGCATACTAGGGACATGGTGTTGTCTATGTATCCACACGTGTATCTGAGTTTCCGATCAATACAATTATAGCATGGATAATAAACGATTATCATGAACAAGGAAATATGATAATAACTAATTTATTATTGCCTCTAGGGCATATTTCCAACAGTCTCCCACTTGCACTAGAGTTAATAATCTAGTTCACATCACCATGTGATTCACATTGTTATGAATCTAACACCCAATGAGTTCTAGGGCTCGATCATGCTTTGCATGTGAGAGATGTCTTTTAGTTAATGGGTCTGCTATATTCACATTTGTGTGTACTTTGCAAATCACTATGTCATATGGTAAATACTGCTACTACACTCCACTTGGAGCTATTCCAAATGGCTGCTTCACTATACATATCCGGATTGCTAGTAAGAGTTATCCGGATTGGTGTTAAAGCTTTCATCGACGTAACTCTTTACGACGAACTCTTTTTCACCTCCATAATCGAGAAATTTTGCTTAGTATTTTCGTTGTTAAGGATAATCTTGACCGCTGTCCAGTGATCCACTCCTGGATCACTCTTGTAACCCTTGACGGACTCATGGCAAGGCACACACAGGTGCGGTACACAGCATGACATACTATATATAGCCTATGGCTAAAGCATATGGGACAACCTTCATCCTTTATCTATCTTCTGCTGTGGTCAAGCTTTGAGTCTTACTCAACTTCACGCCCTACAAATCAGACAACAACTCTTTCTCTGACTAATCCATTTTGACCTCTTTCAAAAACCTTGACAAGGTATGTACTCATTGAAAGTCTCATCAAGCATCTTGATCTATCTCTATAGATCTTGATGCTCAACAATTAGGTAGCTTTATCCAGGTCTTCCTTTGAAAAACTCTTTTCAAACAACCGTTTATGCTTTCTAGAAATTATACATCATTTTCGATTAATAATATGTCAACCACATATGCTTATCAAAAATTCTATAGTGCTCCCACTCACTTTATTGTAAATACAAGTTTCTCATAAACTTTGTATAGACTCAAAAACTTTGATCACCTCATCAAAGTGTACATTCCAACTCCGAGATGCTTGCTCCAGTCCATAGAAGGATTGATGGAGCTCACACACATTTTAGCATCCTTAGGACTGACAAAACCTTCTGGCTGTATCACATACAACCTTTCCTCAAGTAAACCGTTAAGGAAACAATGTTTTGACATCCATCTGCCAGATTTCATAATTGAAAAATGCAGCAACGGCTAACATAATTCCAACAGACTTTAGCATAGCTACAAGTGATAAACTTGTTGGAAACTTCTTTGTGACAGGTCGAGCTTTATAAATGGTGACATTTACCATCAGCGCCCGTCTTCATCTTAAAGGTCCATTTGTACTGGACGACCTGCCATCCAACGAGCAAGTCTACCAAAGTCTATACTTGGTTTTCATACATGGATCCTTTATCGGATTTCATGGACTCTAACGATTTGTCGGAATCCAGGCCCATTATCGCTCGCTCGTAGGTTCACCTTTGTCCAACAACATGACTTCTAAGACAGGGTTGTCGTACCACTCAGGAGCAGTACACGTCCTTGTCGACCTACGAGGTTCGATAGTAACTTGGTCCGAAGCTTCATGATCATCATCATTAACTTCCTCTTCAACTGTCGTAGGCTCTACAGAAACATCTTTCTGTGCTGCGCTACTCTCTGTTTGAAGTAAAGGTTCAAGAACCTCATCAAGCTTTATTTTCCTCCCACTCAATTCTTTGGAGAGAAACTCTTACTCGAGAAAGGACCCATTTTAGCAACAAACACTTTGTGCTCGGATCTGAGATAGAAGGTATACCCAGCTGTTCTTAGGGTATCCTATGAAGTTGCACTTTTCCGCTTTGGGTTTGAGCTTATCAGACATAAGTGTCGCATTCCCAAACTCTGAGAAATGACAGCTTAGGTTTCTATCAAACCATAATTCATACGGTGTCATCTCAATGGATTTAGATGGTGCCCTATTTAAAGTGAATGTGGTTGTCTCTAATGCATAACCCAAAACAATAGTGGTAAAACGATAAGAGACATCATAATTCTCACCATATCTAATAGAGCACGACTACGACGTTCGGACACACCATCACACTATGGTGTTCTAGGTGGCGTGAGTTGTGAAACAACTTTTCACATTGTCTTAAGTTGTATACCAAACTCGTATAGATATTCACCTCCACGATTATATCGTAGACATTTTATCTTCTCATCACGATGATCTCAAACTTCACTCCGATTCTGCTTGAATTTTTCAAACGATTCAGACTTGTGTTTCATTAAGTAAATATACAGTATATCTACTCAAATCATCACTGAAGGTAAGAAAATAACGATATCCACCACACGCTACAACACTCATTGGACCGCATACATCAACATGTATCATTTCCAATAAGCCACCTGCCTGTTCCATCAAGCCGGAAAACAGGGTTTTAGTCATCTTGCCCAAGAGGCATGGTCCGCATGTCTCAATCGATTCAAAATCGAATGACTCCAAAGATCCATCAGCATGGAGTTTCTTCATGCGCTTTACACCAATATGACATTTAGCAGTAGTGCCACAAGTATGTGGTACTATCAATATTAACTTTATATCTTTTGGCATCTATGTTATGAACATGTGTACTACTACGATCAAGATTCAACAAACCATTCATTGGGTGCATGACCATTGAAGGTATTATTCATGTAAGCAGAATAACCATTATTCTCTGACTTAAATGAATAACCGTATCGCAATAAATATGATCTAATCATGTTCATGCTCAACGCAAACACCAAATATCATTTATTTAAGTTCGTCACTAATCACGAAGGTAGAGAGAGGGTGCGATGTTGATCACATCAACCTTGGAAACATTTCCAACACACATCGTCACCTCACCCTTAGCTAGTCTCCGTTTATTCTGTAGCTTTTATTTCGAGTTACTAACATTTAGCAACCAGACAGGTATCCTATACCCAGGTGCTACTAGAAGTACTAGCAAGGTATACATCAATAACACGTATATGAAAATATACTTCTGTCGACGTTGCCAGCCTTCTTATCTACCAAGTATCTAGGGTTTTTCCGCTTCAACGACTGCTCTCATCATAATAGAAGCACTTAGTCTCGGGTTTGGGTTCAACTTGGGGTTGCTTCACTGGAGCAGCAACTGACTTGCCATCCATGAAGTTTCCCTCCTTGCCCTTGCCCTTCTCGAAACAAGTGGTTTTACTAACCATCAACACTTGATGCTCCTTCTTGATTTCCACCTTTGAGGTGTCAAACATCGCGAACAGCTCAGGGATCATCATTTCCATCCCTGGCATTTTATAGTTCATCATGAAGCTCTAGTAGCTTAGTGACAGTGACTTGGAAAGCCATCACTTTCTTATCTGGAAGATCAACTCCCACTCGATTCAAGTGATTGTAGCACCCAGACAAATCAGAGCACATACTCAACGATTGAGCTATTCTCCTTCATCCTGCAGGCAAAGAGCTTGTTAGAGATCTCATATCTCACAACACGGGCACGAGCCTGAGATCCCAATTTCAGCTCTTAGAACATCGCATATTTTCCGTGACGTTCAATATGTTTTGGAGCCTCAGTTCTAAACCGTAATGCATGACACACTAAACTATCAAGTAGTCATCAAAAACGTGCTTGTCAGATGTTCACAACATCCACAGACGACGCTAGAGGGGGTGGCGCACCGAGCGGTGCATCAAGGACATAAGCCTTCTGTGCAGCAACTAAGGACAATCCTGTGACCATGGACCTAGTCCGCAAAATTGCTACCATTATCTTTCAACTTACTTTTCTCTAGGAACATATCAATAAAACATGGGAGCTATATCGCGAGCTATCTACAACATAATTTGCAAAGACACTTTGACGATGTTCATGATAATTTACAAAGACACTTCCATCATCTTTCAACTTAGCTGTCTCTAGGAACACATTAAAATTCAGGGGTGCTACTGCATGAGCCATTGATCTACAACATAAATATGCCAAGGTTACTAAGACTATTGTTCAACATAATGAGTTTAGTTAATCAAATTACTAAAGCTCCCACTCAAATAGACAGCTCTCTCGTCATCTGAGTTATACATGATCCAAATTCACCAACTCAAGTCCGAGCATCACGTGAGTTGAGGAGGATTAAATGGTGAACATCATCATGTCGATCATATGTACTATATTACTGAGTATGTGTTCACTGACAGACCCGTTCTCCTTCATTTTACAAGCATAGAACTTATCGGAGGTCTCATACCTCTCGATCCGGGAATTCTTCTGAAAGATAAACTTCAACTCCTTGAACATATCATATGCTCCATGACGTTCAAAACATCTTTGAAGTCCCGGTTCTAAGACATACAACATTGCACATTGAACCATTGAGTAATCACCAGAATGAGCCTGCCAGGCATTCCCAATGTCTACAGACTCCACTGGAGCGGGTGGATCACCAAGCGGTGCATCAAGGACATAAGCCTTCTAGGAAGCCGTGAGGATAATCCTTAGATTACGGGCCTAGTTCACAAAGTTACTTCCATCATCTTTCAACTTAGCTTTCTCTAGGAACGCATTAAAATTCAGGGGTGCTACTACACGAGCCATTGATCTATAACATAAATATGCAAAGGTTACTGAGACTATTGTTCAACATAATGAGTTTAGTTAATCAAATTACTAAAGCTCCCACTCAAATTGACACCCCTCTGGTCATCTGAGTGATACATGATCCGAATTCACCAACTCAAGTCCGATCATCACGTGAGTTGAGGTGGTTTCAATGGTGAACATTATCATGTTGGTCATATCTACTATATTACTCATGTTCGACCTTTCGGTCTCTTGTGTTCCGAGGCCATGTCTGTACATGCTAGGCTCATAAACTTTAACCCGAGTGTTCCGCATGTGCAACACTGTCTTGCATCCGTTGTATGTGAACGTAGAGTCTATCACACCCGCTCATCATGTGGTGTCTTGGCACGACAAACTTTTGCAACGGTGCACACTTAGGGAGAACACAATTTATCTTGAAATTTAAGTGAGATATCACCTTATAATGCTACCGTCTTCCTAAGAAAAACAAGGTGCATAAAAGGATTAACATCACATGCAAATCATAAGTGACATGATATGGCCATGAACTTGTGCTTTTGATCTCCATCTCGAAAGCACCGGCATGATCTCCATCATCACCTGGCATAAGATCTCCATCATTGTGTCGCCATTGGGGTTGTCGTGCCCACCATGCTCATACTACTATAGCTACCGTTTAGCGATAAAGTAAAGCATTACATAACGCTTAATGATTGACACGCAGGTCATACAATAATTAAAGAAAACCTTATGGCTCCTGCCGGCTGCCATACTCATCGACATGCAAGTCGTGATATTCTATATAACACATGATCATTGTTGGGAGACGTAGTAGTAAATCAAAATTTTCCTACGTTCACCAAGATCTATCTATGGAGAAACCAGCAACGAGAGGGGAGAGATTGCATCTTCATACCTTTGAAGATCGCTAAGCGGAAGCGTTACAAGAACGCGGTTGATGGAGTCGTACTCGCAGCGATTCAGATCGCGGTAGATCCGATCAAGTGCCGAACGGACGGCACCTCCGCGTTCAACACACGTGCAGCCCGGTGACGTCTCCAACACCTTGATCCAGCAAGGAGGAAGGAGAGGTTGGGGAAGGGCTCCAACAGCAGCACGACGGCGTGGTGGTGGTGGAGTAGTAAGGTATTCCGACAGGGCTTCGCCTAAGCGCTGCGGAGGAGGAAGAAGAGAGGTAGGGCTTCGCCGTGAGAGAGAGAGATCAAATCTTGTCTCAAAACATCCAAAACCTCAAGTATATATAGGAGGAGGGACGTGGAGGGCTGGCTTGGCCTCTACTCCAAAGAGGAGATGGCCGGCCGAATTAAAGGGAGAGTCCACCTCCCACAAGGGAGGTGGATCTCCTCCTTTTAAATCCTTTTTGCCTTATCTCCTTATCTCCAGCCGCATGGGCCTTTAGCAAAAGTCTTGCCCAGCCCAATAAGGGCTGGCACACTTTATCTAACAGCCCATGTGGTCCTTTGGTCGTCACACCCCTCCCGGGGGTCATCCGGCACCCTCCCGGCACTCCCGGTACACTACCGATGAGCCCGAAAACTTTCCGGTGACCAAAACTGGACTTCCTATATATCAATCTTTACCTCCGGACCATTCCGGAGCTCCTCGTGACGTCCGGGATCTCATCCGGGACTCCGAACAACCTTCGGTAATCACGTATACCTTTTCCCTATAACCCTAGCGTCATCGAACCTTAAGTGTGTAGACCCTACGGGTTCGGGAGACACGTAGACATGACCGAGACACCTCTCCGGTCAATAACCAACAGCGGGATCTGGATACCCATGTTGGCTCCCATGTACTCCACGATGATCTCATCGGATGAACCACGATGTCAAGGATTCAATCAATCCCGTATACAATTCCCTTTGTCTATCGGTATGATACTTGCCCGAGATTCGATCGTCGGTATCCCCATACCTTGTTCAATCTCGTTACCGGCAAGTCTCTTTACTCGTTCCGTAATACATCATCCCGTGACTAACTCCTTAGTCACATTGAGCTCATACTGATGATGTCTTACCGAGTGGGCCCAGAGATACCTCTCCGTCACACGGAGTGACAAATCCCAGTCTCGATTCATGCCAACCCAACAGATACTTTCGGAGATACCCGTAGTGCACCTTTATAGCCACCCAGTTACGTTGTGACGTTTGGCACACCCAAAGCATTCCTACGGTATCCGGGAGTTGCACAATCTCATGGTCTAAGGAAACGATACTTGACATTGAAAAGCTTTAGCAAACGAACTACACGATCTTGTGCTATGCTTAGAATTGGGTCTTGTCCATCACATCATTCTCCTAATGATGTGATCCCGTTATCAATGACATCCAATGTCCATGGCCATGAAACCGTGACCATCTATTGATCAACGAGCTAGTCAACTAGAGGCTCACTAGGGACATGTTGTGGTCTATGTATTCACACATGTATTATGGTTTCCGGTCAACACAATTATAGCATGAACAATAGACAATTATCATGAACAAGGAAATACAATAATAACCATTTTATTATTGCCTCTAGGGCATATTTCCAACAGTCTCCCACTTGCACTAGAGTCAATAATCTAGTTCACATCACCATGTGATTAACACTTACATCACCATGTGATCATATCATCATGTGATTAACACCCAATAAGTTCTGGGGTTTGTTCATGTCCTGCTCGTGAAAGAGGTTTTAGTCAACGGGTCTGCGACATTCAGATCCGTGTGTACCTTACAAACTTTCCATGTCATATTTGTAGATACTACTCCCATGCTCCACTTGGAGCTATTCCAAATGGCTGCTCCACTATACGTAGCTGGATTTCTACTAAGAGTCATCCGGATTGGTTTTAAAGCTTGCATCATCGTAACACTTTACGATGAACTCTTTATCACCTCCATAATCGAGAAATATTTCCTTAGTTCTCAAGTTACTAAGGCTAACTTTGACCGCTGTCTAGTGATCCACTCTTGGATTACTCTTGTACCCCTTGACAGACTCATGGCAAGGCACACACAGGTGCGGTACACAGCATGGCATACTATATAGAGCCTATGGCTAAAGCATAGGAGATGACACTCATCTCTTCTTTATCTTCTGCCGTGGTCGGGTATTGAGTCTTACTCAATTTCACACCTTACAATACAGTCAAGAACTCCTTCTTTGACCCATCTATTTTGAACTCCTTCAAAAACTTGTCAAGGTATGTCTTCGTCGAAAAAACTTATCAAGCGAATAGATCTATCCCTATAGATCTTGATGCTCAATAAAATAGTAGCTTTATCTGGGTCTTCCTTTGAAAAACAAAACTTTTCAAACAACCCTTCATGCTCTTCCAGAAATTCTACATCATTTCCGATCAATAATATGTCAACTACATATTCTTATAAGAAATTCCATAGTGCTCCCACTCACTTTCTTGCAAATACAAGTTTCTCATAAACTTTGTATAAACTTAAACACTTTGATCACCTCATCAAAGCATATATTCCAACTCCGAGATGCTTGCTCCAGTCCATAGAAGGATCGCTGGAGTTTGCATATTATTAGCATCCTTAGGATTGGCAAAACCTTCTGGTTGTATCACATACAACTCTTCCTCACAGAAACCATTACGGAAACCTTGTTTTGTCATCCATCTGCCAGATTTCATAATCGAAAAATGCAGCAACTGCTAACAAAATTTTAATAGACTTTTAGCATCGCTACAGATGAGACAATCTCATTGCAGTCAACTCCTTGAACTTGGCGGAAACTTCTTTGCGACAAGTCGAGCTTTATAAACGGTGACATTTCACCATTAGCGTCTATGTTTATCTCAAAGGTCCATTTGTACTCAATGACCCGCCATTCAACAGGAAAGTCTACCAAAGTCCATACTTGGTTTTCATACATGGATCCTTTCTCGGATTTCATGGCTCCTAGCCATTTGTTGGAATCCGGGCCCACCATCGCTTCTCCATAGTTCGTAGGTTCATCGTTGTCCAACAACATGATTTCCAAGACAGGGTTGTCGTACTACTCAGGAGCAGTACGCGTCCTTGTCGACCTACGAGGTTCGATAGTGACTTGATCCGAAGCTTCATGATCATCATCATTAACTTCCTTTTCAACTAAGTAGGCTCTACAGAAACATCTTTCTGTGTTGCGCTATTCTCTGGTTGAAACAAAGGTTCAACAACCTTATCAAGTTCTATCTTCCTCCCACTCAATTCTTTCGAGAGAAACTCTTTCTCAAAAAGGACCCGTTCTTAGCAACAAACACCTTTTGCGCTTGGATCTGAGATAGAAGGTATACCCAATGTCTCATTAGGGTATTCTATGAAGATGCATTTGTCTGCTTTGAGTTCGAGCTCGCTAGGTGAAAAACCCATTTTCACATAAGCGTCGCAGCCCCAAACATTAAGAAATGACAGCTTAGGCTTCTGTCAAACCATAATTCTCACGGTGTCATCTCAACAGACTTAGATGGTGCCCTGTTAAAGTGAATGGATTTGTCTTTAATGCATAACCCCATAACGATAGTGGTAAAACGATAAGAGACATCATAGTACTCACTATATCCAATAGAGCACGACTACGACGTTCGAACACACCATCACACTATGGTGTTCCAGGAGGCGTGAGCTGTGAAACAATTTCCACATTGTCTAAAATTGCATACCAAACTCGTAACTTAGATATTCACCTCCATGATCATATCATAGACATTTATCTTCTTGTCACGATGATCTTTAACTTCACTCTGAAACTCCTTGAACCTTTCAAACATTTCAGATTCGTGTTTCATTAAGTAAATATCCCCATATTTACTCAAATCATCAGTGAAGGTAAAGAAAAACAACGATATCCACTGTGTGTTTCAACACTCATTGGACCACATACATCAACATGTATTAATTCCAATAAGCCACTTGCCCGCTCCATCATATTGGATGACGGGGTCTCAGTCATCTTGCCCAAGAGGCATGGCTCGCATGTCTCAACCGATTCGAAATCGAGTGAGTCAAAAAACATCCATCATCATGGAGTTTCTTCATGCGATTTATACCAATATGACATTACGTGGCAGTGCCACAAGCATGTGGTACTATCATTATTAACTTTGTATCTTTTGGTACCAATGTTATGAATATGTGTACTACTACGATCATGATTCGATAAACCATTTCGAGTGGGTGCATGACCATTGAAGGTATTATCCATGTAAACAGAATAACCATTATTCTCTAACTTATATGAATAACCGTATCGCACTAATCATGATCTAATCACGTTTATGCTCAACGCAAACACCAAATAACATTTATTTAGGTTTATCACAAATCCTGAAGGTAGAGAGAGCGTGCGATGGTGATCACATCAATCTTGGAAATACTTCCAACACACATCGTCACCTTTCACCTAGCTAGTCTCCATTTACTCCGTAGCTTTTATTTCGAGTTGCTAACACTTAGCAACCGAACCGGTATCTAATACCCAGGTGCTACTAGGAGTACCAGCAAGGTACACATCACTAACACGTATATCAAATATACTTCCATTGACATTACCAGCCTTCTTATCTACCAATCATCTAGGGTTTTTCCGCTTCAGCGAACATTCTCCTCATAACAGAAGCACTTAGTCTCGGGTTCGGGCTCAACCTTGGGTTTCTTCACTAGAGCAACAACTGGCTTGCCATTCCTGAAGTTTTTCCCTTCTTGCCCTTGCCCCTTTTGAAACTAGTGGTTTTCACTTAACCATCAACACTTGATGCTCCTTATTGATTTCTACCTTCGTGGTGTCAAACATCACGAACAACTCAGGGATCATCTTATCCATCCCTGGCATGTTATAGTTCATCACGAAGCTCTAGTAGCTTGGTGGCAGTGACTTGGAGAACTGCATTAATCACTATCTCATCTGGAAGATTAACTCCCACTTGATTCAAGTGATTGTAGCACCCAGACAATCTGAGAACACGCTCACCGATTAAGCTATTCTCCTTTATCTTGCAGGCAAAGAATCTTGTTGGAGGTCTCATACCTCTCAACATAGGCACGAGCTTGAGATCACAATCTCAGCTCCTAGAACATCTCATATGTTCTGTGACGTTCAAAACATTTTGAAGCCTCAATTCTAAGCCGTAATGCATGACGCACTGAACTATCACGTAGTCATCAAAAAGTGCCTGTCATATGTTCACAACATCTACAGACAACGCTTGAGGGAGTGATGCAGTTAGCGGTACATCAAAAACATAAGCTTTCTGTGCAGCAATGAGGACAATCCTCAGATCACGGACCCAGTCCGCATTATTGCTACCATCAACTTTCAACTTACTTTTCTCTAGGATTGTATCAATAAAACTAGGGAGCTACAGCGCGAGCTATCTACGACATAATTTGCAAGGACATTTTTAGACTAAGTTCATGATAATTAAGTTCATTTAATCAAATTATTAATGAACTCCCACTTAGATAGACATCTCTCTAGTCTTCCAAGTGATACATGATCCATGTCAACTAGCCCGTGTCCGATCATCACGTGAGACGGACTAGTCATCCATGGTGAACATCTCTATGTTGATCGTATCTTCTATACGACTCATGTTCGACCTTTCGGTCTTCTGTGTTCCGAGGCCATGTCTGTACATGCTAGGCTCGTCAAGTCAACCTAAGTGTTTCGCATGTGTAAATCTGGCTTACACCCGTTGTATGCGAACGTTAGAACCTATCACACCCGATCATCACATGGTGCTTCGGAACGACGATCCTTAGCAACGGTGCACAGTTAGGGTGAACACCTTTCTTGAAATTTTATTGAGAGATCATCTTATTTACTACCGTCGTTCTATGCAAATAAGATGTAAACATGATAAACATCACATGCAATCAATATAGTGACATGATATGGCCAATATCATTTTGCTCCTATGATCTCCATCTTCGGGGCACCATGATCATCACTGTCACCGGCACGACACCATGATCTCCATCATCATGATCTCCATCATTGTGTCTTCATGAAGTTGTCTCGCCAACTATTACTTCTACTACTATGGCTAACGCTTAGCAATAAAGTAAAGTAATTACATGGCGTTTATGATTGACACGCAGGTCATACAATAAATAAGACAACTCCTAT
The DNA here is from genome assembly GCA_022496015.1 of Hordeum marinum. NCBI lineage: Eukaryota > Viridiplantae > Streptophyta > Magnoliopsida > Poales > Poaceae > Hordeum > Hordeum marinum. The sequence goes on along the minus strand of CM039673.1, from coordinate 61,683,466 downwards.
GGCTCCTGCCGGTTGTCATAATCATCGACATGCAAGTCGTGAATCCTATTACAAGAACATGATCAATTCATACATCACAATGCATCACATCACATCCTTTGGCCATATCACATCACAAGGCACATGCTGCAAAAACAAGTTAGACGTCCTCTAATTTGTAGTTGCAAGTTTTTACGTGGCTGCTATAGGTTAGTAGCAAGAACGTTTCTTACCTACGTCAACACCACAACGTGATTTGCCAATTGCTATTTACCCTTCATAAGGACCCTTTTCATCGAATCCGATCCGACTAAGGTAGGAGAGACAGACACCCGCTAGCCATCTTATGCATCTAGTGCATGTCAGGCAGTGGAACCGGTCTCACGTAAGCGTACGTGTAAAGTTGGTCCGGGCCGCTTCATCCCACAATACCGCCGAATCAAGATAAGACTAGTAGCGGCAAGCAAATTAACAAACTCGACGCCCACAACTGCTTTGTGTTCTACTCGTGCATAGATTCTACGCATAGACCTAGCTCATGATGCCACTGTTGGGAGACGTAGTAGTAAATCAAAATTTTCCTACGTTCACCAAGATCTATCTATGGAGAAACCAGCAACGAGAGGGGAGAGATTGCATCTTCATACCTTTGAAGATCGCTAAGCGGAAGCGTTACAAGAACGCGGTTGATGGAGTCGTACTCGCAGCGATTCAGATCGCGGTAGATCCGATCAAGTGCCGAACGGACGGCACCTCCGCGTTCAACACACGTGCAGCCCGGTGACGTCTCCAACACCTTGATCCAGCAAGGAGGAAGGAGAGGTTGGGGAAGGGCTCCAACAGCAGCACGACGGCGTGGTGGTGGTGGAGTAGCAAGGTATTCCGACAGGGCTTCGCCTAAGCGCTGCGGAGGAGGAAGAAGAGAGGTAGGGCTTCGCCGTGAGAGAGAGAGATCAAATCTTGTCTCAAAACATCCAAAACCTCAAGTATATATAGGAGGAGGGACGTGGAGGGCTGGCTTGGCCTCTACTCCAAAGAGGAGATGGCCGGCCGAATTAAAGGGAGAGTCCACCTCCCACAAGGGAGGTGGATCTCCTCCTTTTAAATCCTTTTTGCCTTATCTCCTTATCTCCAGCCGCATGGGCCTTTAGCAAAAGTCTTGCCCAGCCCAATAAGGGCTGGCACACTTTATCTAACAGCCCATGTGGTCCTTTGGTCGTCACACCCCTCCCGGGGGTCATCCGGCACCCTCCCGGCACTCCCGGTACACTACCGATGAGCCCGAAAACTTTCCGGTGACCAAAACTGGACTTCCTATATATCAATCTTTACCTCCGGACCATTCCGGAGCTCCTCGTGACGTCCGGGATCTCATCCGGGACTCCGAACAACCTTCGGTAATCACGTATACCTTTTCCCTATAACCCTAGCGTCATCGAACCTTAAGTGTGTAGACCCTACGGGTTCGGGAGACACGTAGACATGACCGAGACACCTCTCCGGTCAATAACCAACAGCGGGATCTGGATACCCATGTTGGCTCCCACGTACTCCACGATGATCTCATCGGATGAACCACGATGTCAAGGATTCAATCAATCCCGTATACAATTCCCTTTGTCTATCGGTATGATACTTGCCCGAGATTCGATCGTCGGTATCCCCATACCTTGTTCAATCTCGTTACCGGCAAGTCTCTTTACTCGTTCGGTAATACATCATCCCGTGACTAACTCCTTAGTCACATTGAGCTCATAATGATGATGTCTTACCGAGTGGGCCCAGAGATACCTCTCCGTCACACGGAGTGACAAATCCCAGTCTCGATTCATGCCAACCCAACAGATACTTTCGGAGATACCCGTAGTGCACCTTTATAGCCACCCAGTTACGTTGTGACGTTTGGCACACCCAAAGCATTCCTACGGTATCCGGGAGTTGCACAATCTCATGGTCTAAGGAAACGATACTTGACATTGAAAAGCTTTAGCAAACGAACTACACGATCTTGTGCTATGCTTAGAATTGGGTCTTGTCCATCACATCATTCTCCTAATGATGTGATCCCGTTATCAATGACATCCAATGTCCATGGCCATGAAACCGTGACCATCTATTGATCAACGAGCTAGTCAACTAGAGGCTCACTAGGGACATGTTGTGGTCTATGTATTCACACATGTATTATGGTTTCCGGTCAACACAATTATAGCATGAACAATAGACAATTATCATGAACAAGGAAATACAATAATAACCATTTTATTATTGCCTCTAGGGCATATTTCCAACAATCATCTCATACATCACATATATCTCATCATGTAATTGGCCATATCACATGACAACATACCCTGCAAAAACAAGTTAGACGTCCTCTAATTGTTGTTGCAAGTTTTACATGGCTGCTACGGGTATCTAGCAAGAACAATTCTCACCTATGCAAAACGACAACGGTGATACATGAATTGCTTTTCAACCTTCTCAAGGACAGCCTTTGTCGAATCCGATCCAACTAAAGTAGGAGAAACAGACACCCGCCAGCCATCTTTGTGCAACAAACTTACACGTTAGTCGATGGAACCAGTCTCTCGTAAGCGTACGAGTAAGGTTGGTCTAGGCCGCTTCATCCCACAATACCGCTGAACCAAAACACGACCAAGGGAGGAAGCAAGCTAAGCATCAACGCCCACAAACTCTTTGTGTTGTACTTGAGATCTCATCTACACATAGACCTAGCTCTGACACCACTGTTGGGGAACGTTGCATGGGAAACAAAAAATTTCCTACGCACATGCAAGATCTATCCATGGTGATGAGCACCTACGAGAGGGAGAGTGGATCTACATACCCTTGTAGATCGCTAAGCGGGAAGCGTAAGAAATGCGGTCGATGTAGTCGAACGTCTTCACGATCCAAATCGCCGAGCATCCCGCGACCCAATCATGATCTGTCTCGCGATCCCATCATGATCCATCCCGCGATCCAATCATGAATCGTCTCGCGATCTTGATCACGGTCCTTCCGATCTAGCGCCGAATGGACGACACCTCTGCGTCCAGCACACGTACAGCTCGATGACGATCTCCGCTTTCTTGATCCAGCAAGAGGGAGCGGAGAGGTAGATGAGTTCTCTGGCAGCACAACGGTGTGGTGGCAACGGTGGTGAACTAATCGTGTAGGGCTTCGCCTAAACACCGCAGAACTAATCTAGAGGAGAAACAGATCTAGAGGAAGAATAGGGCAGCACGTGGCTTTTCGTGTGTAGGGATGCCCTCAAACCTCTAGTATATATAGGAGGACGGGGTGGGAGGAGGCGCCCTAGGGTTTCCCCTAGGACTTGTCCGCTGTCCAGGGTGGTGGAGTCCACCTCCTACAAGAGGTGGTGCGCCGGGAGGAGTCCTAGTCCAACAAGGACTCCTCCCACGTCCACCTTTTCCTCCTCTTTGGGTGCATTGGGCTTTATGGGGCTGGCTTCCCATCCCACTAGGGGTTGGTGCACCACCTCTTGGGACCATGTGCCCCTCGGGGTGGGAGGGCCCCTCCCGGTAGACACCCGGAACCCATTCGTCACTCCCGGTACACTACCGGTAGTGCCCGAAACTTTTCTGGAATTCAAATACCTCTTTCCTATATATCAATCTTTACCTCCGTACCATTCTGGAGCTCCTCGTGACATCCGGGATCTCATCCGGGACTCCGAACAACCTTCGGTCACCAACATACATAACTCAATACTACCGAAACATCACCGAACCTTAAGTGTGCAGACCCTTCGGGTTCGAGAACTATCTAGACATGACCGAGACACCTCTATGGTCAATAACCAATAGAGGGACCTGGATGCCCATATTCATTCGTACATATTCTACGAAGATATTTATCGGTTGAACCTCTATGTCAAGGATTCAGTTAATCCCGTATGATGTTCCCTTTGTTCTTTGGTATGTTACTTGCCCGAGATTCGATCGTCGGTATCTGTATACCTAGTTCAACCTCGTTATCGGCAAGTCTCTTTACTCATTCCATAATACAAGATCCCGTGGCTAACACTTAGTCACATTGCTTGCAAGGCTTATTGTGATGTTGCCGAGTGGGCCCTGAGATACTTCTCCGTCACACGGAGTAACAAATCCCAGTCTTGATCCATGCCAACCCAACAGACACCCTCGGAGATACCTGTAGAGCACCTTTATAGTCACCCAGTTACGCTGTGACGTTTGATAAACACAAGCTACTCCTCCGGTGTCAGTGAGTTGCATGATCTCATGGTCAGACGAACATATACTTGACATGAAGAAAACAGTAGCAATAAACTGATATGATCCCATGCTATGTTTGTAGTTTGGATCTTTTCCATCACATCATTCTCCTAATGATGTGATCCCATTATCAAATGACATCTCATGTCCATGACTAGGAAACCATAGCCATCTTTCATCAACGAGCTAGTCTATTAGAGGCATACTAGGGACATGGTGTTGTCTATGTATCCACACGTGTATTTGAGTTTCCGATCAATACAATTATAGCATTGATAATAAACGATTATCATGAACAAGGAAATATGATAATAACCAATTTATTATTGCCTCTAGGGCATATTTCCAACAACCTCTATGGTCAATAACCAATAGCGGGACATGGATGCCCATATTGGTTATGATGTCTACTACACAACCTTCTTCTTGTAGACTCGTGTTGGGCCTCCAAGCGCAGAGTTTTGTAGGAAAGCGACAATTTTCCCTCAAGTGGATGATCTAAGGTTTATCAATCCGTGGGAGGTGTAGGATGAAGATGGTCTCTCTCGAACAACCCTGCAACCAAATAACAAAGAGTCTCTTGTGTCCCCAACACACCCAATACAATGGTAAATTGTATAGGTGCACTAGTTCGGCGAAGAGATGGTGATACAAGTCCAATATGGATGGTAGATATAGGTTTTTGTAATCTGAAAATATAAATACAGCAAGGTAACAAATAGTAAACAGCGATCAAAATGTTGTATAAATGCTTGGAAGCAAGGCCTAGGGTCCATACTTTCACTAGTGCAATTTCACTCGATAATATTGGCATAATTGAATCATATGCAAGTACCTCTCATATGACAAAGAGTTCACTCCAAAGTCACAAATAGCACAGAACTAACGAGGAAATTATTGTAGGGTACGAAACCACCTCAAAGTTATCTTTTCTGATCGATCTTATGAGCTATCCCTATAAGTGTCACGGACAGCCCTAGAGTTCGTACTAAAATAACACCTTAAGATACACATCAACCAAAACCCTAATGTCACCTAGATACTCCAATGCCATCACAATTACCCATGGGCTTGATTATACGATATGCATCACATAATTTCAGATTTATCATGTTCAATCCAACACAAAGAACTTCAAAGAGTTCCCCAAAGTTTCTACCGGAAAGTCAAGACAAAAACGTGTGCCAACCCCTATGCATAGATTCCCAAGGTCACGAAACCCGCAAGTTGATCACCAAAACATACATCGAGTGGATCAATAGAACATCCCATTGTCACCACGGATATCCCATCGCAAGACATACATCAAGTGTTCTCAAATCCTTAAAGACACAATCTGATAAGAAAACATCAAAGGGAAAACTCAATTCATCACAACACGATAGAGAGGGGAAAACTCCATATGATTCATCTATATCAATAAAGCTCACGGTACGTGAAGATCGTGCCATCTCAAGAACACGAGAGAGAGAGAGAGATCAAACACATAGCTACTGGTACATACCCTCAGCCCCAAGGGTGAACTACTCCCTCCTCATCATGGAGACCACCGAGATGATGAAGATGGCCTCCGGTGATGGTTTCCCCCTCCGAAAGGGTGTCGGAAAGGGCTCCCGATTGGTTTTTCGTGGCTCTGGAGGCTGGCGGCGACGGAGCTCCCGATCTAGGTTCTGCGTTGAGTTTTTTGGAATTTATAGGAATTTATGGTGGTGGAAACGAGTCAGGATGGGTCACGAGGGAGTCACAAGCCTAGGGGGGGCGCCCTTGGGGGTAGGCGCGCCCCTGAGGCTTGTGACTGCCTCGTGGGTCTTCTGGCCCAACTCCAACTCTCCCTGGGCTTCTTCTCGTCCATAAAAATACACTGTAGGGTTTTATTCCATTTGGGCTCTGTTTGATATTCCTTTTCTATAAAACCCAAAAACATGGAAAAGACATGAACTGGCACTAGGCTCTAGGTTAATAGGTTAGTCCCAAAAATAATAAAAATTTCTAGTAACATGATTGTAAAACATCCAAGAATGATAATATAATAGCATGGAACAATCAAAAATTATAGATACATTGGAGACGTATCGACATCCCCAAGCTTAATTCCTACTCATCCTCGAGTAGGTAAATGATAAAAACAGAATTTTTGATGTGGAATGCTGCCTAACATGTTCATCATATTCTTTTCTTCTTGTATAGCATGGACATTTGGACTTGTAAATGATTCAAAGCAATAGGCTAGTTTTAACATAATGACTTCAATACTCAAGCATGTCAACAAGCAACCATGTTCTTCAAAATATCAACACTAAAGAAAGTTATCCCTAGCCCATCATGCTCAATCATTAATCCATTCATGAAACACACTCAAATATTATCTATGCCCAACGTTCAAGTACGATCATAGTGCCCCCTAGTTGGTGCTTATAAGAGAAGATGGAGACTCAAAGCAAAAATAAAAATTGCATAAAGTAAATAGATAGGCCCTTCGTAGAGGCAAGTAGGGATATGTAGAGGTGCCAGAGCTCAAGGTTTATATTGAGAGAGAAAAATATTTTGAGTGGCATGCTTTTCCTGTTAACAAAAACGACGAAGTAGCTCACAATACTTCCATGCTACATGCATTATAGGCGGTTCCCAAATAGAATAGTAAATTTTTATGCCCCCTTCACCAATCAATCACACTCCACGGTGAGCCGAATCCAAGGGTACCATCCATACAAACAACAATCCTGGGGGAGTTTTGTTTCATTATTATTTTTGTTTTGATTTCAGGACTAGGAATCCCTATTACCAGCCACTTTCTCATGAATGATAGTGAATCAACACATATCTTGAGAATAACACACCTAGCATGGAAAAATATTGGATACTCCCCACCGTTTCATGAGCGGTACGACACACAAAAGAGAAAATTTATTTTGAAAATTTAGAGATGGCACATACAAATTTTCTTGGAACGACATGGAAATACCGCATATAGGTAGGTATGGTGGACTGATAAGGCAAAACATGGTTTAATGATTTTGGATGCACAAGTAGTATTTCTACTTAGTACAAATGAAGGCTAGCAAATAGATTGGGAAGCAACCAAACCAAGAAAATAAAAATCACATAAGTGAGCACTGGATCATAACTAACAGCGAATAATGCACCACAGGTAGGATTTAACTTCATTGAATAACTATTGACTTTCGTACTTGCATAGGGAATCACAAACCTTAACACCAATATTCCTACTAAAGCAGAATTACTCACTAACATGGCTCACATATTACTATCATCATGTTTCAAAACTATTACAAAGAATCAAGTTTAATTTGTCCAATGATCTTCCTGAAAGTTTTTATTATATTCTCCTTGGATATCTATCACCTTGGGACTAGTTTCATGTATTGCCATTGTTTTTTCGACAAGCTCAAACAAATTTAAGTAAAGCACATGGGCAAATGACAAGCCACTCTCAAAGGATATGAGTAGTCAAACAATTAAGGAGTTATATGAGGACTCTCTCTCCCTTAATAAACATTTTCAGATATTAAGTACATTATTCAAACAACAAGCGAAAGAAAAATATCACTCCAAGAATAGCACGCATCATGTGAACGAATAAAATAGGCTCAACATAGGCTAACCGATAATTGTTGATGAAGAAAGGTGGGATGCGTAGCATCCCCAAGCTTAGATGCTTGAGAGTTCTTGAACTAGTTATTTGGGGTGCCTTGGGCATCCCCAAGCTTGAGATTTTGTATCTCGTTCAATCCTCTCATATCATGGTTTCACCTATTCTCAAAAACTTCATCCACACAAAACTGAAAAAGAACTCGTGAGATAGGTTAGTACAAATAATAATAAATCAACTCTTTATGTACTGCCAAGACAAGTTGCATAATAATTTTCAAACATTAGGTACTGTATACTATCATTTCCACAATTTATATCTACCAATATAGGCTATGGAAACTATAGGATAAGTAGATGACAAAACCGTGACAGCAATCTGCCCAAACAGAACAGTCTATAGCAATTTATGAAAACAATGTACTTCTGTAACTCAAACAATTATAAGAATTTAGGACATGCTATAAAATTTATATGAACATAATTTTTAACAATTTCAGAAACTTTCCAAGTTCCAGTAAAATATGAAAATTCAAACACTACAACCAGAGTTTCTGTTTTATAGAGCACTCATCAAAACATGCAATGCAAGCATCCTAAAGGCAATTCTTGGAACTTTTTTATTTAAAGACAATATTATAAATAAAATATAACATAAAGTAACAAAATATAATGATGATCCAAGAAAAGCACATATTATGTGACGAATAAAAATATAGCTCCAAGTAAGATATACCGATAGTGTTGAAGACGAAAGAGGGAATGCCTTCTGGGGCATCCCCAAGCTTAGACGCTTGAGTATTCCTTTAATATTACCTTAGGGGTGCCTTGGGAATCACTAAGATTAGGTTCTTGTCACTCCTTGTTCTCCATATCGGTGTCTCACCCAAAACTTGAAAACTTCAATCACACAAAACTTAATGGAACTTCGTGAGATGGGTTAGTGTGGTAAAAATAGATCATTCACTTAGGTACTGTGAAGTAAAGATTCATAATCGTTCTCGCATGATACCTAATGTATTGAATCATTCCCACAATTTATATTACTCAATATAAGCTATAGGAACACTTGAAACAAGCAAACTATGCATGCAAAACGCAATCTGTCAAAAACAGAACAGTCTGTAAAGATCTGAATGGTGACCAAACTTCCCTGACTCTAAAAATTCTAAAACAATATCAAAACTCAAGAAATTTGTGTATAAATTTTTTGTAAAAATTTCAGAATTTTTTGACGCTCAAGTAAAATCAGATAATTCATATACTGGACACAAAACTTTCTGTTTTTGCACGGAATCAAAAAAGCAAGTATCCACACTATCCCAAAGGATTTACTTGGCACTTTATTGAAATAAAAGACACAAAACATGATTAATACAGTAACTTAATCATGTTTACGGATCAAAACAGAAGGTAAAAGTGTTGGGTTGCCTCCCAACAAGCGGTTTTCTCTAATGCCTTTTAGCTAGGAATGATGATTTCAATGATGCTCGTATAGGAATAATAATTGAAACATGCAAAAGAGCATCATGAATCTCATGACAAGCATATTTAAGTCTAACACACTTCCTATTCATAGGGATTTTGTGAGAAAACAATTTATGGCAACAAGAATCATCTAGCATAGGAAGGCAAAACAAGCATAACTTCAGAACTTTGAACACATAGAGAGGAAATTTGAGATAATTGCAATTCCTACAAGCATATGTTCCTCCCTCATAATAATTTTCAGTATCATCATGAATAAATTCCACAATATGACCAGAACATAAATCATTATTTTGATGATGCACAAGCATAGAAATTTTTTCACTCTCCACATTTCCTTCTCATTCAAAATAGTGGGAGCAAACTCAACAAAATAACTATCATGACATACTTGATTGAAATAACCACTTTAAATATTAAAATCATGATCACAAGTTTCATGGTTATCATTACTCTTTATAGCCTACAGTTCATCAGAATAATCATCATAGATAGGAGGCATGTCATAATCATAGTAGTTTTGCTCATCAAAACTTGGGGGGCTAAACATATCATCTTCATCAAACATAGCATCCCCAAGCTTGTGGCTTTGCATATCATTAGCGTCATGAATATTCATAGAATTCATACTAACAATATCACTATCATGCTCATCACTCAAATATTTAGTGCCAAACATTTTAATAACTTCTTCTTCTAACACTTGAGCACAATTTTCCTTTCCATAATTTTCACGAAAGACATTAAAAAGTTGAAGCATATGAGGCAGCCTCAATTCCATTTTTTGTAGTTTTATTTTATAAAACCAAACTAGTGAAAAACAAGAAACTAAAACATTTGATTTCAAGATCTAAAGATATACCTTCAAGTACTCACCTCCCCGGCAAAGGCGCCAGAAAAGAGCTTGACGTCTACTACACAACCTTCTTCTTGTAGACTTGTGTTGGGCTTCCAAGCGCAGAGTTTTTTAGGACAGTGGCAATTTTCCCTCAAGTGGATGACCTAAGGTTTATCAATACATGGGAGGTGTAGGATGAAGATGGTCTCTCTCGAACAACCCTGCAACCAAATAACAAAGAGTCTCTTGTGTCCCGCCCACACCCAATGCAATGGTAAATTGTATAGGTGCACTAGTTTGGCAAAGAGATGGTGATACAACTGCAATATGGATGGTAGATATGGGTTTTTGTAATCTGAAAAATATAAAAACAGCAAGGTAACAAATAGTAAACAATGAGCAAAATTTTGTATAAATGCTTGGAAACAAGGCCTAGGGTCCATACTTTCACTAGTGCAATTTCTCTCAACAATATTAGCATAATTGAATTATATGTAAGTACCTCTCGTGCGACAAAGAGTTCACTCCAAAGTCACAAATAGCGGAGAACTAATGAATAAATTATTGTAGGATACGAAACCACCTCAAAGTTATCTTTTCTGATCAATCTTATGAGCTATCCCTATAAGTGTCATGGACAGCCCCAGAGTTCGTACTAAAATAACACCTTAAGATACACATCTACCAAAACCCTGATGTCACATAGATACTCCAATGTCACCACAAGGACCCATGGGCTTGATTATACGATATGCATCACATAATTTCAGATTCATCATGTTCAATCCAACACAAAGAACTTCAAAGAGTGCCCCAAAGTTTCTACCGGAAAGTCAAGACAAAAATGTGTGCCAACCCCTACGCATAGATTTCCAAGGTCACGGAACCCGCAAGTTGATCACAAAAACAAACATCAAATGGATCAATAGAACATCCCATTGTCACCACGGATATCCCATTGCAAGACATACATCAAGTGTTCTCAAATCCTTCAAGACTCAACTCCATATGATTCATCTATATCAATAAAGCTCGCGATACATCAAGATCGTGCCATCTCAATAACACGAGAGAGAGAGAGAGATTAAACACATAGCTAATGGTACATACCCTCAGCCCCGAGGGTGAACTACTCCCTACTCATCATGGAGACCGCTGGGATGATGAAGATGGCCTTCGGTGATGGTTTCCCCCTCTAGCAGGGTGCCGAAACATGCTCCCACTTGGTTTTTCGTGGCTCTGGTGGCTTGCGGTGGAGGAACTCCCGATCTAGGTTCCGCGTTGGGGTTTTGGAATTTATAGGAATTTATGGCGGTGGAAACGAGTCAGGATGGGCCACGAGGGAGTCACAAGCCTGGGGGCGCGCCCCTGAGGCTTGTGACTGCCTCGTGGGTCTTCTGGCCCAACTCCAACTCTCCCTGGGCTTCTTCTGGTCCATAAAAATTCACCGTAGATTTTTGTTCCATTTGGCCTCCGTTTGATATTCCATTTCTGTAAAACCAAAAAACACGAAAAAACAGGAACTAGCGCTGGGCTCTAGGTTAATAGGTTAGTCCCAAAAATAATATAAAGTTGTAGTAAAATGATTGTAAAACATCCAAGAATGATAATATAATAGCATGGAACAAGCAAAAATTATAGATACATTGGAGACGTATAAGGTTCCAACATATTCTACGAAGATATTTATCGGTTGGACCTCTATGTCAAGGATTGAGTTAATCCCGTATGCTGTTCCCTTTGTTCTTCGGTATGTTACTAGCCCGAGATTCGATCGTCGGTATCTCTATACCTAGTTCAATCTTGTTACCGGCAAGTCTCTTTACTCGTTACGTAATACAAGATCTCATGGCTAACACTTTAGTCACATTGCTTGCATGGCTTGTTGTGATGTTGTATTACCGAGTGGGCCCTGAGACACCTCTCCATCACACTCAACAAATCCCAGTCTTGATCCATACCCACTCAACAGACACTATCGGATATACCTGTAGAGCACCTTTATAGTCACCCAGTTACGTTGCGACATTTGATACACACAAGGCACTCCTCCGGTGTCAGTGAGTTGCATGATCTCATGGTCATAGGAACAAATACTTGACATGCAGAAAACTATATCAATAAACTGACACGATCATATGCGATGTTTATAGTTTGGGTCTTGTCCATCACATCATTCTCCCAATGATATGATCCTCAAATGACATATCTTTGATCAACAAGCTAATCTACTAGAGGCATACTAGGGGCAAAGTGTTGTCTATGTATCCACACATGCAATGTGTTTCCAATCAATACAGTTATAGAATGGATAATAAACGATTATCATGAACAAGGAAATATAATAATAACCATTTTATTATTGCCTCTAGGGCATATTTCCAACATAGTTTGGTTGTGCACATGTTACCATGCTTTTTATACGTAATTTACCATGTAAATTTCAACAACCCCCCTCCCCCCTCCGCAAGTCAAAAATAGTTACCATGTCTCGGCTAAGTAAGTTATCAATGCTGATGTGTGTAGATTACCATGCTAGTAGACATGGGTTATCATGATAGGGCGGTTCAACAACTTTTTTCCCTGGTCAAAAAATTACCACACTTTGGTTAAGTAATTATAAACTCTATTGTGCGTATATTACCATGTTAATTTTTCATATAAGTTACCAGTGTATGTTTGTCAATAAATTTTTTCTTGGGTCAAAAGTTATCACGATGTTTGCATATGAGCTGTCAGCCATGGCGTGCGTGTATTCTCATGTATTTACATGAAAGTTACAGGGGTATGTAATCAACAACTCATCCGCCAAGGGGTATTTTTTAGTAATGCACTAGCATCTCTTGTGGTAATAAAAGCAGCCTAACATGTATCTAAGCAATAGCAAGGTATTAATCCAGATGGTTAGCAAGAGTAGGACTAAACCTCTAGGTACAATGTTCGATTCCTCATGTCATCTTTTTTTCAAGAAAAATTAATAGAGAAGAAAAACAAAAAACAGAATAGGACCGGACATACTACGGTTTTCAAGAGAAGGAATAAAAATCGGTACTAAAATGAATCGAGGGATCGAGCGGAGGGGATCGTGTGGATCTGCCGCTAACGTCCAGTCGATTTGATGTTAGCTTTCTCGTAATTTTATACTAACTTTAAAGGGAAAATATGGTTATGTCAAGTCTTGAGTACGTTGTCTTATCCAATCCATCATAGCCAGACAGACAATGATCGGCGCGAGGCTGTGATTCCACAAGGGGAGAGGCAATGATGCCAGGTGCCATGGGCGGCGTGGGGTACTGATGCTGCAGCACTTCGGAGTGAGCTGGAAGCCTAGCAAGCATCGGTGGGGGGAAAACCTTTGACGACCCGGATGCCTCATTCACTAAATGACGTCCATCATGTCTCAAAATGGAATGAGTAGACAAAAAAGGTAAACCACTAAAACGTTAGGGCATCTTCAATGCCGACATGTAAATTTCCTCCGGTATCCGTTTATGAACGGAGTGACCGTTCCATGGACAAGGATACAGGAGACGGCTATCCAACAATGTTCGCATACATTTCAAGTTGGGATTCGATTTAGCACACAAAATCATGCAAAATTCGAAAAATAGCACAAATCATTCGTACATATCATGTAATTACAAGAATGCCCCAAATTCAATGTCCAACAAGTTTTCCAGTGGATCATTTTGTCTTATACATACTGTCCCTTCCGCTTCATCCAATAGTATGTGTACATAAATAGCCATCTCTCTATCATGTGGTACATCATAGTGACATGTACATGATACACAATGTGAATAGCAACATTGCGTGAATGATGATTCAATCAACAAGTTGAGGATAAAAAGAAGCAAAACTTAAGATCTCCTCTATCGCGTCCAATGGCCACATTTCCTCCAGCTAATCAACTATGTGACAAAACTTGGTGACGATGGTCTAGAGGGCATACCATCGATACGATAACGACATCACATTGCGGTCATGGATGATGTGCATGTTGTACGACACAATGTGTTTTCATTAGTGAAACAATTCACGCACTTGTTGGCATAAGGCTTCCTTCCCGTGCTCCTGCCTATGAATCAGCGGATATGGCAACAACACTTCGAACAAAAACTCATCATCCATGGTCGAGTACCCTGTCATCTTTCTTACCCTGAAAAAAGATACGTCGTTCGAAAATAAGTTCAATGGCATTTGACCAAATGCCTGTCGGGCGTGGTGTTCGCCATGGAGGTCGTCCATAGGGTCGCGAAGTGTACCTGGATATAAACAACTCCAGAGTGGAAAATGCCACCGTAAATGGCAGGGGAGCACGTCGGTGCTAGTGCGAATGTCTGAAATGCATGTGTGGATGGCAGAGAGGTACATCAGTGATCAGCGGAGGTGCAGGGTGCGGATGCAGATTTAGTGGGCCTAGGGGTCGGAGTCCAATGTGGCTGTTGTTGTTGGGGAACGTTGCATGGGAAACAAAAATTTTCCTACGCACACGCAAACCTATCCATGGTGATGAGCATCTACTGGAGGGAGAGTGGATCTACATACCCTTGTAGATCGCTAAGCGGGAAGCGTTAAGAAACGCGGTTGGTGTAGTCGAACATCTTCGCGATCCAAATTGCCAAGCGTCCCGCGATCTCATCACGATCCGTCCCGCGATCCAATCACGATCCGTCTCGTGATCTCATCACGATCCGTCTCACGATCTTGATCACGATATGTCCCGTGAACTCATCACGATCTGTTCCGCGATCTCATCACGAACCGTCTCGCGATCTCGATCACGGTCCTTCCGATCTAGCGCCGAACGGACGGCACCTCCGCGTTCAGCACACGTGCAGCTTGATGACGATCTCCACCGTCTTGATCCAGCAA
The DNA here is from genome assembly GCA_022496015.1 of Hordeum marinum. Lineage (NCBI taxonomy): Eukaryota > Viridiplantae > Streptophyta > Magnoliopsida > Poales > Poaceae > Hordeum > Hordeum marinum. Next base: position 61,668,415 of record CM039673.1, on the reverse strand, counting down.
GAGGAGGTGGAGAGGAGAGAGTTCACCGGCAGCGTGACGGTGCTCCGGTGATGGTGGTGGAGTGATTCCGGCAGGGCTTCGCCTAAGCGCTGCGGAAAACCGATCTAGAGGAGAAACTGTGCACCGGTGAAACGGGTAGCACGTGGCCGGAAATTCTATCCAAAAACCACCCAATCCACTAGTATATATAGGAGGATAGGTTAGGAGAGGCAGCCAAGGCCTTTGGGTCGGCCAAAATAGGAGGTGGGAAGCAATCCTACTTCACCTCCAATCCTAGTTGGAGTAGGATTGCCTCCTATTGGCTGATTTTCCACTTTTTGCTTTAGGACTTTCTCTCCTGCGCCATGGGCCTTTGTGGCTGTTTTCCCAGCCCACTAAGGGCTGGTTATTATTCTCCCACAGCCCATGGACCTCTTGGGGTCTAAATACCCCTCCCGGAGGCCTCCCGGTACACTACCGTCACTCCCGGTACACTACCGGCACTCCCGGTACACTACCGATGAGCCCGAAACTTCTCCGGAAACCAAACTGGGACTTCCTATATATGAATCTTTACCTCCGGACCATTCCGGAGCTCCTCGTGACGTCCTGGATCTCATCCGGGACTCTGAACAAACTTCAGTCACCACCATACATAAGTCTACACTACCGAAACGTCACCGAACCTTAAGTGTGCAGACCCTGCGGGTTCGAGAACTATGTAGACATGACCGAGACACCTCTATGGTCAATAACCAATGGCGGGACCTGGATGTCCACATTGGTTCCTACATATTCTACGAAGATCTTTATCGGTTGAACCTCTATATCAAGGATTCAGTTAATACCGTATAACGTTCCCTTTGTTCTTCGGTATGTTACTTGCCCGAGATTCGATCGTCGGTATCTCCATACCTAGTTCAACCTCGTTACCGGCAAGTCTCTTTACTCGTTCCGTAATACAAGATCCCGTGACTAACACTTAGCCACATTGCTTGCAAGGCTTGTTGTGATGTTGTATTACCGAGTGGGCCTTGAGATACCTCTCCGTCACACGGAGTAACAAATCCCAGTCTCGATCCATGCCAACTCAACAGACACCATCGGAGATACCTGTAGAGCACCTTTATAGTCACCCAGTTACGTTGCGACGTTTGATACACACAAGGCACTCCTCCGATATCCGTGAGTTGCATGATCTCATGGTCATAGGAACATATACTTGACATGCAGAAAACAGTAGCAACAAACTGACACGATCATATGCAATGTTTTTAGTTTGGGTCTTATCCATCACATCATTCTCCTAATGATGTGATCCCATTATCAAATGACATCTCATGTCCATGGCTAGGAGACCTTAACCATCCTTTGATCAACGAGCTAGTCCATTAGAGGCATACTAGGGACATGGTTTTGTCTATGTATCCACACATGCATTTAAGTCTCCGATCAATACAATTATAGCATGGATAATAAACGATTATCATGAACAAGGAAATATGATAATAACTAATTTATTATTCCCTCTAGGGCATATTTCCAACAGTCTCCCACTTGCACTAGTGTCAATAATCTAGTTCACATCACCATGTGATTCGCATTGTTATGAATCTAACACCCAATGAGTTCTGGGGCTCGATCATGCTTTGCATGTGAGAAAGGTCTTATAGTCAACGGGTCTGCGATATTCAGATCCGTGTGTACTTTGCAAATATCCATGTCAAACCGTAAACACTGCTACCACACTACACTTGGTACTATTTCTAAACGGGTGCTCCACTATACGTATCCAGATTGCTACTACGAGTCATCCGGATTAGTGTTAAAGCTTGTATCGATGTAACTCCTTACGATGAACTCTTTATCACCTTCATAATCGAGAAACATCTCCTCAATCTCTTAGTTACTGAGGATAATCTTGACTGCTTGACAGACTCATGGCAAGTCACACACCAGGTGCGGTACACAGCATGGCATAATATAGAGCCTATGGCTAAGGCATAGGGGACGACGTTCGTCCTTTATCTTTCTTTTGCCGTTGTCGATCTTTGAGTCTCACTCAACTTCACACCTTACAAATCAGGCGAGAACTCTTTCTCTGACTGATCCATTTTGAACTCTTTCAAAATCTTGTCAAGGTATGCACTCATTGAAAGTCTCAACGAGCATCTTGATCTATCTCCATAGATTTTGATGCTCAACAATTAGGTAGCTTCATCCAGGTCTTGCTTTGAAAATCACTTTCCAAATGACCGTTTTATCCTTTCCAGAAACTCTACATTATTTCTGATCAACAATATGTCATTCACATATACTTATCAGAAATTCTATAGTGCTCCCACTCACTTTATTGCAAATACAAGTTTCTCATAAACTTTGTATAAACATCAAAACTTTGATCACCTCATCAAAGCGTATATTCCAACTCCGAGATGCTTGCTTCATACCATGGAAGGAGCACCGAAGCTTGCACACCTTTTAGCATCCTTAGGCCTGACAAAACCTTCTGGTTGTATCACATACAACCTTTCCTCAAGTAAACCGTTAAGGAAACGATGTTTTGACATCCATCTATCAGATTTCATAATTGAAAACACAGCAACTGCTAACATAATTCCAATAGACTTTAGCACCACTACGAGTGAGAAAGTCTCATCGTAGTCAACTCCTTGAACTTGTCACAAACATCTTTGCAACAAGTCGAGCTTTACAAATAGTGACATTCACCATCAGTGCCTGTCTTCATTTTAAAGATCCATTTGTACTCAACGACCTGCCGTCCAACGAGCAAGTCTACCAAAGTCTACACTTGGTTTTCATACATGGACCCTATCTCGGATTTCATGGCCTCTAACTATTTGTCGGAATCCGGGCCCATCATCGCTTCTCCATAGCTCGTAGGTTCATCGTTGTCCAACAACATGATCTCCAAGACAGAGTTGTCGTACCACTTAGGAGCAGTACACATCCTTGTTGACCTACGAAGTTCGATAGTAACTTGATCCTGAAGCTTCATGATCATCATCATTAACTTCCTCTTCAACTAACGTAGGCTTCACAGAAACATCTTTCTGCACTGCGCTACTCTCTGGTTGAACAAAGGTTTAACAACCTCATCAAGTTCTATCTTCCTCCCACTCAATTCTTTTGAGAGAAACATTTCCTCGAGAAAGGATCCGTTTAAGCAACAAACACTTTGCACTAGGATTTGAGATTGAAGGTTCACCCAACTGATCTTAGGGTATTCTATGAAAATGCAATTTGTCCGCCTTGGGTTCGACCTCATTAGGTGAAAACATTTTCCACACAAGTGTCACATCCCCAAATATTAAGAAATGACAGCTTAGGTTTCTATCAAACCACAATTCACATGGTGTCATCTCAACGGATTTAGATGGTGCCCTATTTAAAGTGAATGTAGTTGTCTCTAATGCATAACCCCAAAATTATAGTAGTAAAACGACAAGAGACATCATAGCACGCACCATGTCCAATAGAGCATAACTATGATGTTCGGACACACCATCACACTATGGTGTTCCAGGTGGCGTTTAGTTGTGAAACAACTTTCACATTGTCTTAAGTTGTATGCCAAACTCGTGACTCAGATATTCACCTCCACGATCATATCGCAGTCATTTTTATCTTCTTGTCACGATGATCTTTAAACTTCACTCTGAATTTGCTTGAACCTTTCAAACGATTCAGACTTGTGTTTCATTAAGTAAATATACACTATATCTACTCAAATCATAAGTGAAGGTAAGAAAATAACGATATCCACTTCATGCTACAAGACTCTCTAGATTGCATACATCAACATGTATCATTTCCAATGAATCACTTGCCCGCTCCATCCAACGGGGTCCTTTAGTCATCTTGCCCAAGAGGCATGGTTCGCATGTCTCAACCGACTCGAAATCGAATGAGTCCAAATATCCATCAGCATGGAGTTTCTACATGCGCTTTATACCAATATGACATTTAGCGGCAGTGCCACAAGTATGTGGTACTATCATTATTAACTTTGTATATTTTGACATCAATGTTATGAACATGTGTAATACTACGATCAAGATTTCAACAAACCATTCTCACTGGGTGCATGACCATTGAAGGTATGATTCATGTAAACAGAATAACCATTATTCTCTAACTTAAATGAATAACCGTTTTGCAATAAACATGATCTAATCATGTTCATGCTCAACGCAAAACACCAAATAACATTTATTTAGGTTCGTCACTAATCCTGAAGGTAGAGAGAGCGTGCGATGTTGATCGCATCAACCTTGGAAACACTTCCAACACATATCGTCACCTCACCCTTAGCTAGTTCTCCGTTTATTCCGTAGCTTTTATTTCGAGTTACTAACATTTTGCAACCGAACCGGTATCCAATACCCAGGTGCTACTAAGAGTACTAGCAAGGTACACATTAGTAACTCGTATATCAAATATACTTCTATCAATGTTGCCAGCCTTCTTATCTACCAAGTATCTAGGGTTGTTCCGCTTCAGCGACCGCTCACCTCATAACAGAAGCACTTAATCTCGGGTTTGAGTTCAACTTTGGGTTGCTTCACTGGAGCAGCAACTGACTTGCTATCCATGAAGTTTCCCTCCTTGCTCTTGCCCTTCTCGAAACTAGTGGTTTGATTAACCATCAACACTTGACGCTCCTTCTTGATTTCTACCTTCGCGGTGTCAAACATCGCGAACAGCTCAGGGATCAACATTTCTTTCCCTGGCATCTTATAGTTCATCACCAAGTTCTAGTAGCTCAGTGACAGTGACTTGGAGAACTACATCAATCACTATCTTATCTGGAAGATCAACTCCCACTCGATTCAAGCGATTGTAGTACCCAGACAGTCTGAGCACATGCTCAACGATTGAGCTATTCTCTTTCATCTTGCAGGCAAAGAATCTCGTTGGAGATCCTATATCTCGCAACTCGGGCACGAGCCTGAGATCACAATCTCAGCTCTTAGAACATCTCATATGTTCCGTGACGTTCAAAACGTTTCGGAGCCTCAATTCTAAGCCGTAATGCATGACGCACTAAACTATCAAGTAGTCATCGAAACGTGCCTGTCAGATGTTCACAACATCTACAGACGACGCTAGATGGGGTGGCGCACCGAGCGGTGCATTAAGGACATAAGCCTTCTGTGCATCAATGAGGACAATCCTCAGATCACGGACCCAGTCCGCAATTTTGCTACCAACATCTTTCAATTCTATTTCTCTAGGAACATATAAAAATACAAGGGAGCTACAGCGCGAGCTAGTAATCTACAACATAATTTGCAAAGACACTTTGACTATGTTCATGATAATGAGTTCAATTAATCATATTACTTAAGAACTCCCACTCAAATTGACATCCCTCGGGTCATTCGAGTGATACATGATCAAAATTCACCAACTCAAGTCCGATCATCACGTGAGTTAAGGTGGCTTCAATGGTGAACATCATTATGTTGATCATATCCACTATATGACTCATGCTCGACCTTTCGGTCTCTTGTGTTCCGAGGCCATGTCTGTACATGCTAGGCTTGTCAAGTTTAACCCGAGTGTTTTGCGCGTGCAAATCTGGCTTGCACCCGTTGTATGTGAACGTAGAGTCTATCACACCCGATCATCACGTGGTGTCTCAACACGTAGAACTTTCGCAACGGTGCACACTCGGGGAGAACACAGTTCATCTTGAAATTCAAGTGAGGGATCACCTTATAATGCTACCGCCGTACTAAGCAAAACAAGGTGCATAAAAGGATTAACATCTCATGCAATTCATAAGTGACATGATATGGCCATGAACTTGTGTTTAAGATCTCCATCTTCGAAACACCGGCATGATCTCCAGCGTCACCGGCACAACACCATGATCTCCATCATCTTGATCTCCATCAATGTGTTGCCATTGGGGTTGTGGCGCCAGCCCTTCTTCTACTTCTATTGCTACCGCTTAGCGATAAAGTAAAGCATTACATAGCGCTTAATGATTGACACGCAGGTCATACAATAATTAAAGACAACCCTATGGCTCCTGCCGGTTGCCGTACTCAACGACGTGCAAGTCGTGAAATTCTATACATCACATGATCATCTCATACATCACATATATCTCATCATGTGATTGGCCATATCACATCACAACATACCCTACAAAAACCAGTTAGACGTCCTCTAATTGCTGTTGCATGTTTTACGTGGCTGCTACGGGTATCTAGCAAGAACGATTCTCACCTACGCATAAACCACAACGGTGATACATAGATTGCTTTTCAACCTTCTCAAGGACCGCCTTTGTCGGATCCAATCCAACTAAAGTGAGAGAAACCGTCACTCGCAAGCCATCTAAGCAACAAGTTGCGTCGAGGGAACCGGTCTCTCGTAAGCATATGAGTAATGTTGGTCCGGGCCGCTTCATTTCGCAATCCTGCTGAACCAAAATCCGACCAAGGGAGGAAGCAATCTAAGCATCAACGCCCACAAACCTTTTGTGTTCTACTCGAGATCTCATCGAACCATCAACCTAGCTCTGATACCACTGTTGGGGAACGTCGCATGGGAAACAAAAATTTTCCTACGCACACGCAAACCTATCCATGGTGATGAGCATCTATGAGAGGGAGAGTGGATCTACATACCCTTGTAAATAGCTAAGCGGGAAGCGTTAAGAAACGTGGTTGGTGTAGTCGAACATCTTCGCGATCCAAATCGCCAAGCGTCCCGCGATCTCATCACGATCCGTCCCGCGATCCAATCACGATCCGTCCCGTGAACTCATCACGATCCGTCCCGCGATCTCATCACGATCCGTCTCACGATATTGATCACGATCTGTCCCGCGAACTCATCACGATCCGTTCCGCGATCTCATCACGAACCGTATCGCGATCTCGATCACGGTCCTTCCGATCTAGCGCCGAACGGACGGCACCTCCGCGTTCAGCACACGTGCAACTTGATGACGATCTCCACCGTCTTGATCCAGCAAGAGGAGGTGGAGAGGAGAGAGAGTTCACCGGCAGCATGACGGCGCTCCAGTGATGGTGGTGGAGTGATTCCGGCAGGGCTTCGCCTAAGCGCTGCGGAAAACCGATCTAGAGGAGAAAATGTGCACCGGTGAAACGGGTAGCACGTGGCCGGCAATTCTGTCCAAAAACCACCCAATCCACTAGTATATATAGGAGGAGAGGAGAGGAGAGTCAGCCAAGGCCAGTGGGTCGGCCGAAATAGGAGGTGGGAAGCAATCCTACTTCACCTCCAATCCTAGTTGGAGTAGGATTGCCTCCTATTGGCTGATTTTCCACTTTTTGCTTTAGGACTTTCTCTCCTGCGCCATGGGCCTTTGTGGCTGTTTTCCCAGACCACTAAGGGATGGTTATTATTCTCCCACAGCCCATGGACCTCTTGGGGTCGAAATACCCCTCCCGGAGGCCTCCCGGTACACTACCGGCACTCCCGGTACACTCTCGGCACTCCCGGTACACTACCGATGAGCCCGAAACTTTTCCGGAAACCAAACTGGGACTTCCTATATATGAATCTTCACCTCCGGACCATTCCGGAGCTCCTCGTGACATCCGGGATCTCATCCGGGACTCGGAACAAACTTCGGTCACCACCATACATAACTCTACACTACCGAAACGTCACCGAACCTTAAGTGTGCAGACCCTGCGGGTTCGAGAACTATGTAGACATGACCGAGACACCTCTACGGTCAATAACCAATGGCGGGACCTGGACGTCCACATTGGTTCCTACATATTCTACGAAGATCTTTATCGGTTGAACCTCTATGTCAAGGATTCAGTTAATCCCGTATAACGTTCCCTTTGTTCTTCGGTATGTTACTTGCCCGAGATTCGATCGTCGGTATCTCCATACCTAGTTCAACCTCGTTACTGGCAAGTCTCTTTACTCGTTCCGTAATACAAGATCCCGTGACTAACACTTAGCCACATTGCTTGCAAGGCTTGTTGTGATGTTGTATTACTGAGTGGGCCTTGAGATACCTCTCCGTCACACGGAGTAACAAATCCCAGTCTCGATCCATGCCAACTCAACAGACACCATCGGAGATACCTGTAGAGCACCTTTATAGTCACCCAGTTACGTTGCGACGTTTGATACACACAAGGCACTCCTCCGATATCCGTGAGTTGCATGATCTCATGGTCATAGGAACATATACTTGACATGCAGAAAACAGTAGCAACAGACTGACACGATCATATGCTATGTTTTTAGTTTGGGTCTTATCCATCACATCATTCTCCTAATGATGTGATCCCGTTATCAAATGACATCTCATGTCCATGGCTAGGAGACCTTAACCATCCTTTGATCAACGAGCTAGTCCATTAGAGGCATACTAGGGACATGGTTTTGTCTATGTATCCACACATGCATTTAAGTCTCCGATCAATACAATTATAGCATGGATAATAAACAATTATCATGAACAAGGAAATATGATAATAACTAATTTATTATTGCCTCTAGGGCATATTTCCAACTGTTGTCCGGACTCCCCCCCCCCCCACACATGCATATGCGGAAGGTCGGTGTTGAAGATGCCCTTAGGTTACCAGAACAGTCCCCTTTGGAATTTCCTTTCTCTTTTTGTAGGCATAAACTTCTGCTCTATTACTTCCATCCCCAAAAAATTGTTTTAGACTTATCTAGATAGAGATGTATGTAACACTAAAATAGGTATCCTAGACAGATCTAAAACATGCTTCAAGGACGGAGGGAGTATTATCCTTAATTCATGATTGCGACAATTTGTTTTTTTTTCTTAAATTTTTTTCTATTTGCAAAGAGAGCCTTGATTTGGTGGTTAGACACGCAATTTGTGCAGCCTAAGAGCAATTCTAGCTGATGCTATATCCAATAAGTTCTTAAATGCTCTCCTAAACCCCAACTCCTTCAAAAATCACTAGTTAAGGGCATTTCCAATGCTGATTCATAAAGCAGGCACCGCATTTGTCCATGGACCGCTCTGATCAGGTGTCCAGACACTGATACTGGAGAAGCACATTCAAAACTAGCTGCAGATATTTGGTCACATTGCGAATCAAATCCAAAAAAGCAATTTTGATGCAAATTGAAACAAATTGGATGATTTTTACTTATACTTAGATAATTTTTACATAAAACTAGATGAATTCCGTCCGATGAACTAAAACTAAAAAACTAAGCTATCGTATACTTGACGGTGACATCGTATGCATGGCCGCGCTCGCAGGTGGCACCTCCATCCCCATCATTGTGGTTGGAGTCACGGTTCCAGCGGTGGTAGTGTGTGGTGGCCACTGGAGGAGGCAGCGATGTGAGGGTGGTTGGCGGGCTAACCCTAAGGTGTGGCGTGGAAGGCACTCGGGGTAGTGTGTGCGCGTTTTTCTTGAGGCAGAGAGAGGGATGGGTGGGTTGCTCCCAAGTTCTTAAAAAAATCATGCTAGGTGAAAATAAAACTACGAGGGGAGAGAGAAAAATCGACGGGGAAGAGGAGGGGGCGTGCGATCGGTGGTGGGAGAGTTGGATGTACCACGTACAATCTCCAACTCGTCTTTAATAGTAGAGATTTCAAGATATGTTTCCTTAAAAAATGAATATCCGTTATGCTCTATAATACATTTATACTATTTTAAAACAAATTAAGTAGGTACATAATTATTTACATGTTAGTTTTCTTAAAATCCATTGTTTGTTTACTTAAAATTCATTATTTTTTATCTAGAATACGTTATTTGTTTTTCAAAGCAAATTACACTGAAGGAAGAGATCGGTTGATTTGGGCAAGTTTTTTCTTCGGGAAAGAGATATCATTCATCAAGTAATATGATTACACTCACATACAATAATGCTCTCTCCTTGGGAGGGTTACGCAGCCAAACAACAGTTCGCTGTTGAGTACGTCCCAAATAGGCGAGAGTGTGGCTAGCAAAATTTGCATTAAGCTTAATCTTCTGTAACTGAATCCTTCTTTCTTGAGATAGCAGGGATCTAATTAATCTCCATGACTCTATTGAGTGTGAGCTGGCCGATCTAGTCCCACATCAGAGATCAACTGTAGCGCATCCGCACTGTCGCTCTCCATCACAAGGTCCAATTCTATCGAACTAAGCACCAATGCTATGCCTTCGTAAATTCCAACTAGTTCAACCTCCAGTGTATCCAAACAATTCACAAGGTTACTGGTAGCAGTGAGCATCACAACCCCATTTTGATCACGAAATATCATACCAGCACATGTCGTATCATCTATGGCCACGAACGACCCGTTAACATTCAACTTGGCATACCCAATCGCAGGTGGCATCCAATGCTCCACACGCATCATTGACTTTGGCTCCCAAACATGTTCCCCAAATTGATCAACAATTTGTTTACCTTTGATATGATCAGCATGAGGGTGTTGCTACAGAGACAAGATCGACGTGATGTATCTAGCAAGGAAGCGGCAAGAGTCCTCAATAGAGATCGGTCTTGTGGTGGGTTATTTAATTATGCACATACCAGGCCCGCCACATAATCATCGGGACCATGACTCTCTAGGGTTCAGACAACTTGTCTAGGAGGCATAATATCCACTCCGGCTCTAAATCCTGAAGGTCAACATCGTTAGGAAGATCCCAAACTTCTCTCATGGCATTCCATAGACCAGCCGCATGGGGATATCGAAAAAGGGCATGGTGAGCATCTTCGAGAGCATTACAACAAATCGTACAAACTTCGTCATGCACCATATGTTTCACTTTATGGGTTGCTTCCGTGGCAGAGCTTCGTGTGCAGTCTTCCATGCAAATATGCGTACTTTGGGTGGTGCCTGACTCTTCCAAATGAGATCCCAAGCAAAATGTCTGCCATCAGGGCGAATACTCGAGGCCCCTTAATTATTAGCGGCCATCTTTTCCAATAAGGCCCCCCCGCAAAAAAACTTTTCCAATAAGGTGATGGAGTATGCACTCTTAACCCAAAACAATCCACGCTTGTTAGGAAACCAAGCCACAAAATATGGTTTCAACCATGGAGAGGGCATGATTTTTAGGACATGTACAGTGGTTGATAAGATAGTCTTATCTTAAGTCTTGCATGTAATTTAAAGATGATGAAAGAGAAAAATCTAAAATGGATCATCTCTTAGCCATATCTTCAATAACTAGCTATTCCTAAAAACATGGTAAGACATATTGTGCTAAGATATCACCTCTTGTCTTCTCTTAAATAAGAGAAGCCAAAATCTTTTTTTTTTCAGTTCTCTTTCCTTCACCTCACCACTTATCTTACGTGTCACTCTTAAGATAACACCATTGTACATGCCTTTAGAATCTCAATAACATCAACGTGAAAAAAGTGTGGTTGTAAGGGCCCTCTGATCCAAGATCCATTTGTGTTCAACAGTTCAGCAACCCATTTGAGACGGCACCGTCCTTTTGGCGTGATGGGGCGGCATGAAGTACCACGAGGTGTCCATGGGTCTCTCTAGATCCGGACCTTTGCATCGCTGCCGATACGCCAGATAACCGCTTTCTTAAGCAACTCAAGGCCAAACTCGATGGCTTTCCAAGTAGATGACACATTTCCCGTGAAGACTATATCCACCAACGGGGCATTGGAGTAATACTTTGCTCTAATAAACCAGTGAAAAGGACTAGTGTGATGTAAGACGAAAATAAATCGATGAAGCAAAAAATAAACCTGAATATCAGGCTACAAATTCTGATTTAAGGATAAATAGCTGCCTTGATAACAAGAAGTTGTATCGGTTTCGTGCGTCTCCCATCGTCTTCTTGTTCTAGGAATCATGCACCACTAGTAGAAAACAGGGCTTTGATCCGGGCGAGATCAAAGCATTAGTCCCGGTTCGGTTACGAACCGGGACCAATGCCACCAACCGCGACTTAAGAGATGCCTATATATATATGCCTATATATATATATATATATATATATATATATATATATATATATATACATACATACATACATACATACATATATGCTCTCCCCTGCCCGCTCACTCCTCTGTTTTTTGGCCGTCTGGCGTGTGGGAGGTGTGCTGCTCTCTGTTCTCACCTCCGATGCATATGAGGTGTTCGATGAAATGTCGGAGCCACACTTAAACTTTCTCCCCTCCAAGCTCGACCTTCAAGCTACATTTTCCCCAAGATTTGTCTAGGTTTGGCGGTGCACCAACTACACAAGTGTTCTACAAGGTTAGCAACTTCATCGTTTCATCTCTCACTGCTAGTTTAATTCATTTCAAATGCTCTAGAAGTAGAGTGGTTTGTGGGTTTTAGTGGAGGAGTGTATTTAGTGGAGGGGTGTATTAATTAGGTCACTTCTGTATTCATGATGTTATGTAATGCTTTTTGATATACTTAATTATCTAACGCACGTAGATGAACTGGCAATGCATGTAGGGTGACCGACGAACCTTCGACTATATTGAGGGCCTGCATAATTTTCTCGAAGTGGCTGAGGCAAACAAGCAGAATGGTTATATGTATTGTCCTTGTACTGTCTATGGGAATAAGAAGGAATACTCTTTCCCCCAAAACCCTTCACTTGCATCTGCTTGAGAAGGGTTTCATGCCACACTATAATGTTTGGACCAAGAACGGAGAAAGAGGGGTCATGATGGAAGACAATGAAGAAGAAGAGGATGATGAAAACTATCATCCTATGTACCCTGAATACGGTGATACTGCAAAGGGGGAGGCTGAAGATCAAGAGGCACCAGATGTGCCCGATGATGATCTTCGTCGGGTCATTGTTGATGTACAGAGAGAATGCGAAAGGGAAAGGGAGATGTTGAAGTTCGATCGCATGTTAGAGGATCACAAAAAAGGGTTGTATCAAAATTGCAAAGATGGCAAGACAAAGCTCGGTACCACAGTGGAATTGTTGCAATGGAAGGCGGTGAATGGTTTATCTGGCAAGGGATTTCAAAAGTTACTAAAAATAATGAAGAATAAGCTTCCAAAGGATAACGAATTGCCTGACACTACGTACGAAGCAAAGAAGGTTCTTTGCCCTCTAGGATTAGAGGTGCATAAGATACATGCATGCCCTAATGATTACATCCTCTACCACGGTGAGTACGCGAATTTGAACGCATGCCCGGTATGCGGTGCATTGCGGTATAAGATCAGACGAGATGACCCTGGTGATGTTGAGGGAGAGTGACCAAGGAAGAGGGTTCCTACGAAGGTGATGTGGTATGCTCCTATAATACCACGGTTGAAACGTCTGTTCAGAAACACAAAGCATGCCAAGTTGTTGCGATGGCACACAGAAGACCGTAAGAAAGATGGGAAGTTGAGAGTACCCGCTGACGGCGCAGTGGAGAAAAATTGAGAGAAAGTGGCAAGACTTTGCAGATGACGTAAGGAACATATGGTTTGGTTTAAGTGAAGATGGCATTAATCCTTTTGGGGAGCAGAGCAACAATCATGGCACCTGGCCCGTGACTCTATGTATCTATAACCTTCCTTCTTGGTTGTGCATGAAGCGGAAGTTCATTATGATGCCAGTGCTCATCCAAGGCCCTAAGAAACCCGTCAACGACATGGATGTGTACCTAAGGCTATTAGTTGAAGAACTTTTATAGCTTTGGGATAAAAAAAGGTCTACGTGTGTGGGATGAGCACAAATAGCAGGAATTTGACCTACGAGCATTGTTGTTTGTAACCATCAATGATTGGTCTGCTCTTAGTAACCTTTAAGGACAGAAAACCAAGGGATACAATGCATGCACGCACTATTTAGATGATACCGAAAGTATATATTTGGAGAAATGCAGGAAGAATATGTACCTGGAACATCTTCGATTTCTTCCGACCAAGCATGCCTTAAGAAATAAAGGCAAGCATTTCACAGGTGAGGCAGATCACCGAAAGAACCCGTCCTCCATACTGGTGATGATATACTTGATATGGTCAAGGATTTACAAGTAATCCTTGGAAAGGGTCCCGGCAGACAATCTGTTCCGACTGACGCTAAGGAACATGCAGCCATGTGGAAGAAGAAATCTATATTTTGGGACCTACCGTATTGAAAAGACCTAGAGGTCCGCTCTGCAATCAACATGATGCACGTGATGAAGAATGTTTGCGTGAACCTATTAGGCTTGTTGGGCGTGTATGAGAAGACAAAAGATACACCGGAGGCACGGGAGGACCATCAAAGTGTGAACGAAAAAGATAGCATGCATCCAAAGTAGAATGAAGGTCCTGCCACCTACACTCTTACCAAAACAGAGAAGGAAATCTTCTTTGAAAGCCTGCTCAGTATCAAGGTCCCGTGTGGCTTCTCGTCTAATATAAAGGGAATAATAAACATGACAGGGAAAAAAATTTCAGAACCTAAAGTCTCATGACTACCACATGATTATGACGCAACTGCTTCTGGTTGCATTGATGGGGCTTGTATTGTGAAGCTATGTGCATCCCTCAATGTAATTTCTTAGAAGTTAATTGATCCAGAAAACCTACCAAAGTTACATAATGATTTGGTCTAATGTCTTGTCAGTTTCGAGTTGGTGTTCCCACCATCCTTCTTCAATATTATGACGCACGTCCGTGTTCACCTAGTTGACCAGATTACCATTCTGGGTCCTATATTTATACACAATATGTTCCCCTTTGAGAGGTTCATGGGAGTCTTAAAGAAATATGTTTGTAGCCGTGCTAGGCCAGAAGGAAGGATCTCCACGGGCCATCAAAAAGAAGAGGTCATTGTGTTTTGTGTTGACATTATTCCTGACCTTAAGCAGATTGGTGTCCGTAAATCAAGGTATGAGGGAACACTGAGTGGAAAAGGCACGCTAGGAGTGAAATCCATAATATGTAGGGACGAACATTCTTGGGCGCAAGCACATTACACAGTTCTACATAATTATTTCTACCTTGGCGGCCCCGTATATTAATGAACACAAGAATATTCTACGCTGGAGACACCCGGAGCAGTCTGATGACTGGATTACACGTGAACACGTCAGGACTTTCGACGGTAGGTTGCAAATGCATCTCATGCGTAACAACACTATTGGAGATGACCTGTACTTGTTGGCCAGGACACCATCTTCGACTGTATTGACTTACCAAGGGTATGAGATAAATGGTAATACATTTTACACGATCGAACAAGATAAAAAGAGCACCAACCAAAATAGTGGTGTCCGCTTTGATGCAACAATCACCAATAGTAGGTAAAATGACACATATTATGGTTACATAGAGGAGATATGGGAACTTGATTATGGACATGAATTTATGGTCCCTTTGTTTCGGTGCAAATAGGTCAATATGTTAGGAGGCAGGGTATAGGTAGACCCGCGGTACGAAATGACAACAGTGGATCTCAACAATCTTGTGTACAAAGACGAACCATTCGTCCTAGCCGATGATGTGGCGCAGGTTTTCTATGTGAAGGACATGTCTACCAAACCGAGAAATAGAAAATATAAGGAAGATAATACATTAGACGATGAGCCAAAGCATCTCATAGTTTTTTCATGGAAAATAAACATCGTGGGGTTGGAGGACAAGACCGACATGTCTGAAGATTATGAAAAGTTTCATGGAATTCTTCCCTTCAAAGTGAAGGCTGACCCAAGCATCATGTTAAACGATGAAGATTATCCATGGTTACAACGTAATAAGCAAGGAACACATGTGAATAAAAAGTGAAGACTTTCCAGTGAAGACAACATTTCAGATGGTACGGTTGTTCAAGTAACTGTAGTTACATGTCAAAAAATGAAATCCCTTTGTAGTAGATGAGTTTTCGTCTGGAACCCTGATACTTCGAAAGAGATTGTCCAATTTGTAACCCTCTCTAAACTAATAAATCATGAAATGCATGAAAAATAGCAAATGAAGTTAGAAAAGGGATGAAAATTGATGATGTCTTTTTGAATGGTCCATATTGAATGCAGAAAAATTCTGGAGTTAAAATATGTTAAAAAATGAAATCAATTTGTAATAGATGAGTTTTCATCCGAAACCCTCATACCTCGAAAGAGATTGTTCAGTTTGTACACGAAGTGCATCCAATTTTGTCGTAACCCTCTAAGCTTTTTAGCACATGCTATCTGAGTGAAATGATGATACCATGCCAAGTTTCAACCTTTTCAGAGTTCATTTGGAGTGCTTTTCAAATACAGGGTCATTTTAGCTCAAAATAAATCACGAAATGCATGAAAAATAGCAAATAAAGTTAGAAAAGGGATGAAAATAGATGATGTCTTTTTGAATGGTGCATATTGAATGCAAAAAAGAATCTGGAGTTAAAATATGTTTAAAAAATGAAATCCATTTGTAATAGACGAGTTTTCGTCCGAAACCCTCATACTTCAAAAGAGATTGTTCAGTTTGTACACAAAGTGCATCCAATTTTTGCCGTAACCCTCTAAACTTTTTAGCACATGGTATGTGGGTGAAATTATGATACCATACCAAGTTTCAATCTTTTTAGAGTTTATTTGCAGTACTTTTCAAATTCAGGGTCATTTTAGCTCAAACAAAAAATCATAAAATGCATGAAAAATAGCAAATGAAGTCAGAAAAGGGATGAAAATTGATAATGTGTCTTTGAATGGTGCATATTGAATGGAGAAAAAGTCTGGAGTTCAAATATGTTAAAAAAATGAAATTCCTTTGTAATAGATGAGTTTTCGTCCGATCAAAGTTATTTAACTTAATATTATATAAAATTTACGCAACTAAAATTATCAAAGTTATTTAAGAAAACTATAATAGCAAAAAGAATAATCATATAGTATTTTTTGTTAAAAAAATTAATAGCAAAAAATTACATAAAATATTTTTGTTAAGAAACTTTTAATACGCAAAAAATAACATAAAATGCCCACCTACTAGGTCATCATGGCCTGCATACGACTAGTAACCCAATATACATGGGCCATGACGCAGGCCGACGGGTAAGTAGGCCCAATAGGGCAAAGACAGTTAGGCATGCAATGCCTACGATAGAGAGGATCTCGAGATGGTAGGTGGAGCCATGCTTATAAACCAGTATGAGCGCTCCTCGCTCGGCGAGGTGGGACTAAACTCCCGCTATGCCAGGAATAGGCCTTTAGTCCCGATCCACCAACCGGGACTAAAGCCCCCCTTTAGTCCCGGTTGGAGCCCCCAACCGGGACTAAAGCCCTGGGCTTTCCGCCCTTTCGCATTGTGAAATTCACCTTTAGTCCCGGTTGGTGGCCCGAACCGGGACTAAAGCCCTGGGCTTCCCGCCCTTTCGCATTGTGAAATTCACCTTTAGTCCCGGTTGGTGGCCCGAACCGGGACTAATGGGGGGTCTTTAGTCCCGGTTGGAGACACCAACCCTGACTAAATGTTGGGGTATATAAGTGCACCAAAATTCATCTACAGTTTTCGCTCTCCATCTCCCCCGATGGCACCAAAGACCACCTCGACGACGCCAGGTTGCCGAACCTCGCCGTCGCCTCCCCAAGCTCGCTCAACGTCGTCGCCCCGTCGCTGTACCCGCCGCCGCCCCTGCCACCGTCCCTGCCCCGCCCCGCCCCGACACCGTCGCCGCCCCGCCCCGAGCCTGCTCCCCTCCTCCTCCTAGGCGAGCCTTTGGCCACACCACCATTCCCCTCCTCCTATGTTCTCCCCCCCCCCCCGTGGTCACCGGTGTCGCCCGCGTGCATCGCCGACTGAAGCAGTGGCGGCGTGGGATCCCTGAAGTCTAGGGTCTTTGGTTCACATCATCTGAATTTTGGTTCATAGGAGTTTTGGTTCACATCGTAGGAATTTGGTTCATAGGAATTTTGGTTCACATCATAGGAATTTTTGGTTCATAGGACATGATTATCATAGGAATATATAGGAAATTAATTTGTAGAAAATGAGATGACATCCATCTCAAATCCTATGAGTAGGATTAGAAAAAGATGTGTCATTTTGGTTCACACCATAGGAACTTTTCCATTGAGTCTAGGCTGTTTTTTGTTTTCCTTTGAAATGTGGAGGATAGGAATGAATCCTATGTAGAAAATCATATGACCGCCTATACTTGTCGGTCATCAAGATGACCCCTTGCTTCAATTTAGAAAATCATATGATATGCTATTCCATTGATGTAAAGCATGTTATAAGACCATCCATATACTTGTCGGTCTTTAGTTCTCCATCCCAAAATTGCAGGAGAGAGAGATTCCACCCCTTTGTGTAAAGAATTGAATAACAAGAATGACATTATAATATTCTAGTGAGCCAAATTTTCCTTAGAAAAAGAAAACACTTACAAACAATGGGCATGCAGTTGTTTGGTATGATAATAACCTCCCAAACTATATATTTTTAAATGGGCATGCGGTTGTTTGAAATGTGGAGGATAGGAATCAATCCTATGTATGGATAGGAATGCATTCCTATGAACCAAAGGTCTTTAAAGGAAAAAGGTCCTATTTTTCTTCGGGGGAGAAGAAAATTAGAAGAGGCAGAACATAAAACATATTTAGTGAGGAATGCATTCCTATGAACCAAATGGCTCTAAAGGAAATCTCTCTCTTTTGCAACAAAAATTAAATATGGTATTGTTGTTATTGTTGTTAAATAAAATTATATTTGCTATAGACACAATTTGTACTCGTCAACGATGCCAATCTTGCATCCTCATCGTAGACTCAACGCCGATAACCAGTTTGAGAGGCGGCATGTCCAGGACTGGGCTCCGCAGGGCTGGCACTGGGAGGTCCTACCTTCCGGGATGCGCACCTTGGTGAGAAATATGGTTCTCATCGTCGACCCGGAGCTTCTTTGGTGGCGGTAGCATGGGCCACTATCAGTGCAGAGGGAACCGCCCCCTGTGGAGGTGCTACGTCGCTGTGTGAGGGAGGAGGGCGAACACGTCCGTCGCTACATGGCTGCGTTGGATGCCAAGTTCTCCAATACCTGGCAGGTTCTTCAGGGATCTCACCCAAGCTATGATCCAGTGATGGTTCCTTCTCTTTGGGTGTCCACACCTACGTCGTGAGACGTCAACTCGATCTGTATTAATGATATTATATGATACTATTCGAGATGTATTACTGATAATATTCGAAGCTTCATTAACTAGATTATTCGAGATGTATTAGTGATATTATATGATAATATTATATGAAGAGTCTCCAACGATCGCCGGTGATATCATACGTATTAGTGATACTATATGATGATCTTGCTTAAAAAATTTGCCGTTGATTTTTAATCTTAGAATCATGAACACAGAAAATGTTGGCATCGGCTGACGACGATAGGATCCCGCAGTGCCCTTTGTGCTGGGATGACATGGGTATATGCGACCTTTATTCTCACCTGGACAACGATAGGCCGTTCACCGTCAAGCTAACAGAAGAATTTAGTATTATTACAGTATGTAAAGACGACATTTATTTTTTGTTAATGAAGTATGACGTGTGCTTTTTTGCTTTAATTAACCTTTAATTTTCTTTTATACAATTCGACTAGTGTGTTCCCTGTCAAGATTCGTTGTCTTGGACAAGTTCCATTTTAAAGACAAGGATAGTACAGAGCCTAAGATAGCTCACGTAAAAACAGAACATTACGCTTTTGTTTTTAAGATGAAAAATAACAAAGATTACACATATTTTGGTTGTTCTAATTGGAGAGCATTTTGCGAGGCGTATGAGATGGATGAGGACATAAACATTAACTTCAATCTTGGTAATTACGATGTTCGTGATAATAATATAGTTATTTGGGTGCATGCGGAGGTTGACTTGATTCTGGTGCTACCTCCAGGTGCGTTTGTCAACAGATTTGTTAGATACTTTATATTAATTATTGAAAAGTATTTGATACTCATCCAGACTAAATTTCTTTATTTTTAATTATCAGCTTATTCCGTGTTACAAGAACTACCCAATAGATAATAGATCAGACGTACTATAGTCGTGACTCCAAACTTACTTGTTTGGAGATAAATCATCTCATCTCATTTATTCATGATGTTGAGGATCATGCTAAACGTTACGAGACTGGCAACATTTATCATGGATATGTGCCACTAGTGCACAAGTTGAATCATCATAACATCACTTCAAACAACTTTGTAAGAGTTTTTTACCATTGCATCACTAGTCCATCTTTTTCATATATACATTGTTCTTAAGCAAAACTAGTTTGCTAACTATTTCATTATTACTAATGTTGACTTCTCCCAGAGACCGTGCCTATATGGATGTTCAAAAATGGTGATTTGCAAATGGTTAGCTTACGGCCGCCACGCCCGAGTAATTACAATGGTAAATACAAGATATCTCAAGGTGAAGAAACCCTGGAAATAATAGGATGGAGAAATGCAATACAAGCATTGACGCTACCACTTGGGGAGGAATACTTGCGCATCCCACAAGTTGGAGATAGGTTGATCTGTGTTCTTCAATCGGGAGATGACGGAGTTTGCTTTTATTATGCTTTTTTACCTAGCAGTAGTTAGTGTTTCAACCTTTTGATAACTACAATAATGAAGATCGTTGATTAAGATGACGATGAGGTCTTGGATGTTGAATGATGAAGAGTTGATTAAGATGATAATGATGAGTCGTTATATGACATATACGAGTACAAATTAGATGGATGCAATAGACCAAGTTGAATTAGAGGAAAATACGATGTTGCATCGCAACATCGTATTTTCCTCTATTAGATGTTTTTCCATCATTTGTATTGATAATGTTGTATATTAATATGTTCAACCACGTGAAAATACAATATAAATATGAAACAAAATAAAAACAAAAAATGAAACACGACCCTTTTCCAGAAAAAACATCGCCTTATTGTCTCGATTCGTGTTACGAAATGGGACTAAAGATCCTCCTATCTCGGCACCGCAAAACGACCATGTGAAGCACGTTTGGTCCTACTTCATAACAGAACTGAACCTAAAAATAAAAGACATTAGTCCCGATTGTTTAGTCCTGGTTGCTGAACCGAGACTAAAAGGCCTCAAAAACCGGGCTGATGACCTGTTTTCTACTAATGGACGACACCAATCCAACCCAAAAAACCTGGGCTCGTTGAACCCGTGGCAAAGGGAATCTACTACTACTAGGAGAACGCCCGTACGTTGCCACGGGCTTTTAAAATATTTTATTAGAGTTGGATAAGCATAATGTATGTTAAATTTTACATGTAGAAAAAAGATAACACATGCACAATTGGTTTTATAATTGAGGTCCACTTTACTTACAATGTAAACTAATAACAAAAAGGCAATTTGACAATGTATACATCTAGATCGATTATCCAACTGAAAATATGAAACAAATTAAGGTGTACTTGATGCGCTTAAGAAACTCTCGCACAATATCCGGAATGTTATTTTTAGCTTCATTCGAATGATATGTGAGTAAGTACAATATAACCCTCTTCATCAACTCATACCCATCGTGCCCAAGAAATATATGTAATTAACAAGAATATTTCATGTTGAAGGCCTCAAAAATGTGTAACGAAGAATACCCATCATGCAAACAGGACAGACCAATTCTTTACCATTCCATGAGAGCATAAATTGCTCAACAAAATAGCCACACATATCCCTGCAATTTTATAAATTAAATTATCTTGAATATAGTGATAAATAAAATAAATGTTTATATATGAATGTTATGATAATGAAATATATAAATTTACCCGTCCATATCTGTTGGAATAACTGGCGGAAATAAGTGTTGCCATCTCGATACATCAGAATTCAAGTCGGTTTGCTTTATTTCGAGTGCGTTGTTGCATTCCTCACAACTCAATTCCTATTCCTTGAGATTCATTGGTCCCAGGACAGAAAACCTCCAACCCAACATGTCCCCGATGGAGCGATTTCATATTGAAAGATGGAGATTCCATTCGCTCACTCCCAAGGGACGACATATCTTTGTTGTCCTTTTAAGATCTAAGGCATTTTCCTTGATATCATATTCCTTTTGGTTTTGTTAACCAATTTCTCTACCAACATGAAATTCGTATTTCTGGACGATATTGTATTGACCTAATTTTCTGTTATTTAGATATTTGATAAAAAAATTGTCGCTGAGGATCTGGACATGAGATGTAGAAGGGCTCACAACTCTTGATTAATTCCAGCCACATAGTTGACATGTTTGTATCTAGTTAGAAAACCTTGGGAATAGTTGTTTAGCCTAGCAAGGAGGTGGGAAAACACCCTCATCGTCGGGCTTGATCTTCTACCTTAGCGAAGTCATGCCAAGGACAGTCGCGCTACCACGCCATCGATCCCATCCCGCCGAGGGCGACCAACACGACGACGCGACCTGCTACACACCGTAGCGCCGCTACCTTCTCCGAGTGTGGCGGCCACCGGAGGATTAGCACCTTTGACTTTCACATTTGCCCCACGCATCCCACCTACCCTACTCGTTTGTTGTTACTGCCAGTATGGTTATCCCTCCTCTCGATTGCCTTTATGACCACAACAAGCACGACCTTCTTGTTTACTTCACCAGGGCGTGTGAGAGATAACTGGGGCATGGGCTACTTACATCGACATGGGTACACAGATTTTGCACCTCAGGGCCAACGTCCCAAGAGGAAACTAAGGCACAATGAAACCTGGGATATTTAAGGAACTAAAAATCATGAATGGGGTAATTCTAATCCCTTAGACAAACATGTCCATGAGAGTGCCAGCTTCTTCCAGCACCCAAAATCATACTAATTCTCTAGGATCTAATAAGAGTTGCAATGCAGTGTGACATCAAACTATGGGCATAGTTCTTGACGAAGCTTCCCTCCCCTTCCTTCCCTTCTATAGTCCACATCAGTCCCTTGCATCCCCACTTATCCTCTTCTCTGAGCCATCACTGTCATCTAGTTTCCTTCAGGATCATCAAGCTTTGGGTCCAGCATTTCACGGGTAAGCTTTTCAGTTTTTTTATTCTTTTCTTCTCTTTTTGTAACTGGAGCTCGAGTGATTGTACACAACAACCAGTTAAAAACACACTATCTTTTTACATGCTTTTTTCATATTTTATAAATTTCCATTTACACGGGATCTCGGCATAATTCCCAACCCATTCTATATAGAATTGTTTTTATTCCTTCACAAAATAACATAAAAACAAACACATTTGATTCTTATAATTAATGATAGGAAGTGCTAGGAAGTGAAAAAGAATGAAATAGAGCGACTTTTGTGACTATAAGTAGAAATAGAATTATTGTGAACACATCAACAGAAGTTCCTAAAACTTCTATGCAGGATTTAAATTTGTAAACAATCAAAGAACAAATGGCAATACGGGGAAGCCCAAATAATATACGTATTCTCCTTTTGTTTCCCATGTGTTGTTTTAGAATGTAAAAATAGAAATTAGACCAGCTTTATGTCATTGGATAAGAAATGACCATGGTGATTGAAATCTAGATTCTAGAGTGAAAAGGTTAGTCTGAACAAAACAACATAGACATGTTTGATTTTTTTAACTCACCTGCATAACAAGAAGATTATTTAGCACCATCATCATGTTTGTCCGGCTCCCGTCTAAGCACCATCATTCTCTCCAACGGCACATCTGATAATGCCTGTGGCTTCGCTTCCCTCTATAATGGTCTGTTCATTCAAGCTAATAGAAAATATTCCTGGAAGAACAGTAGAATAGACAAACCATTGTCAGTGCATCCGGGAAAACATAAAATGAGGATATTATCTTTTAAGAAAAGTTATATTAGTTTAGCCGCCCAATCCACCCCGGTCCAACTTCAGCGGAGATAAGTGACCCCTCCTCCTGCCCCTCTTTTCTCTTCCTTGGCTCTTAATCCCCGTCTCATTTTCCTGCACTGTACGTACTCTGCAAATCAGTGAACAAAAAGCATAAAAGTAATAAAGTAAGTAAAATCAATATAATCGTTTAAATGTAATATTATGATCAGGAACATGTGTGTTTCTAAATATCGCTTAAAGGCAAGTCAGTGGCTAGTTGGTACAGCAGGAAAAAATCAACCTTTTTTGTACACAATCCCAAAGCTTATTTACCTTTTAAACCGGATTTATATTTTGTCTTAATGAAGTAGCTCCCGACCAAAATCTGAAGCAGTGCTCCTCTACTGTAGTTCATTGTAAAATATTGTGAACAAAAAAACATGGTTGACACATCTTGTATGGTAAACAATCGAAACGGTGGCTTGCATCACTCCATGGTTCAGAGCACCTATCATCAAGGTGGTACAACCGAAGATCTCCACAATGTCCAGAGTACTATCCACGGCCTCCAGTAGGCCCGCTGTGAGGAACAAGGAGTGCTCGCAGCAATGTGGATGACTTATGCTTGTAGAATCCATACACAAGGATTAAGCTATAAGGTGCTCACAAACCTTGTTCAGGTTGCAATGGTGGATCCTTAGTAATACGAATAAACCACCAAGGTCTATACCCAAATTTTTTTGCTGCATCCAATATAATCCACAATGAAACACATAACCAGCTGACCAAAGAAAACTCAAACTAAGTAACAACAGAGTATAAATGAAGACGGTAGATTTGTTATTACAGCAAACAAAGTGAGGGAGATGAGAGCCTTTTGATCAGGAAAGATACGATTATTGCACTCTTCTTAGCATCTAAAGCAAGGCAGCCACATAGTAGTCGCTTGTTGCATGAGATCTCTTTGTAGCATCTTTGCACGTGAGCTCTTCCAAATAGCTTTAGATCACCACACCATAATTGTAGTTAAGAAATGAAAAAGAGCATAAATCAATAAAATAATTGGCTATACAGGGATGCAACATAGAAGCTCGCAAGACGCCTTGTTCTTCTTGAACTTCTTTACCTGCAGATAATGAAAAAGAGTAGTCTGGATTCTCCAGGAAATCAAGGCAGTAATTCCCTCGTCTAGACTCACATTGCAATTTCATTCTAGTACATCACAGAAATAAACAATAGTCCCACAATTTATAGACCATGAGTAAGAAACAATCACGCTATAGGATCTGAAACACAACAAACATAACATATATGGTTCACTAATCAAAAATACTATACAAATTTGACCAAAGGAAAAATATATTTCAATTTACCATAAAAGCGCACCTTCAGTTCTTTTTGCATGGCCATGTCTACATACAATTTGTCAAGCTTTTGAAGTCTGAGCTTAAACTTCTAAGTCAAGACAGAGAGAAAAATGTATCTACAAAAATAAAGTTATGTCGTGAAGGGAAAACAGAGATGAACTTCTACTGATGTATTTGAGAGGATAAGTTCGACGATGACAAATCTGAGTAATCCAGAGTGAATATCCCTGTCATAAATTCTTTAGTACATCACACTATGCCAGTTACCTAAAGATTGACAAATGAGAACCCCTACCAACTCATCAAAGTCCCACATCAGTTCCAGTACCATGTTGTTTCCTCAAAAAATCATATAACACCAATGTTGGAACTACCATAAAGATCAGAGAGGATAAAAACAGGAATGGGATCCTTTACCCTGGTGGGAAGTTGTCGATGTAACATACCAGAGTTATTGTTCCCTCTCCTGTAAGTTGGAAGTTGGAAGTACACCAAGGTAGGTCTAGTAGAATGCTAGTATGCGCACCAAGCACCATGTTATCTCCTCCTCCCGGGCATATGTGCTCGAGATCCTCCTCCACTCGCTGCACCAGACCTCTCTACATATGCAATAGCAGTATAGCAGAACATCAAATTTAGCAAAGGGGCCATGGCAAACACACATTACACCTCACAAATCCTCGACAACTATCAACATAAATATACACATCCTTTGGTACCCACCCCGGGATGGTCACAGGCGTTCATCCCGGGCATATGTGCTGGAGAGAAAATGGTGCATCGCTCCACCTCTACAGTTTTTATGGAGGGTAGTTTAACCAAAATTGAAGTTTGAGAAGTTGGATAGGCCATGAATGTACACTAACTAGCCTGTAAATCTTTCGTGTTGATGACAACGGCAATGGAGACCAGAAGCTTTTCTTCAGACAACAAGGGCTTGAGCTCAACCAGAACTTGCTTCACTGCAATTTCATATATGCATAATCTCATAAGCACGCAAATCAAAAGGCCAAATTGTTAAGTCTAAGTCCTCAATGACGCATTAGTAACTGAGTGCCTTCACAGGCTGAAAAAACTACCTGGTACACTTACCAATCTGAGGCTTGATGGAGATGACGATCACATCACTGTCATCAACAAGAAGGAAAAAACATCACATGAGACACAGAGTGTCTGTCAGGCATGAACGTGTGACAGACATACATAGATGCTTGGCTGCATTGAGCGGAGGGAGGCGGGGTCAATCAGATGGGGAAGGAGAAACGGACCTGGGTTTTGGAGGCAAGGATGATGGCACCGAGGGAGGCGAAGGCGGCGCCGCGCTCGGGGCGGCGGGGCATGGGGCGGATGGCGAAAGCCGGGAGGACGCCCGACGTTGCGACGCCACGCGCGATGCTCTCGGCCAGATTCCCCGCGTTGACGAACCCCAGGTGAAACGCGTCATCGCCGCCGTTCACGTTCACCCCGTCCTCCGCCAGCGACTCCCCAACATCTAGGTCCGTGCACCTTCCCGGCACGTGGGAGTACTCCTCGCCCGTTTGGTGTGGCGGCGCGGACGGGATCAGGCGGCCGCCCGTGGTGGGGACGGAAGTTCTGCTAGAAGCTTTAGCGGTGCTGTCGCATGGGGGAGTGGGGAGGTGGAGCTGTTCCTGCCGCCCTGACCGAACAAGAGGTCGGGCCGGGGGAGAAGTAGGGGCGGCGGTGGAGCGGGAGAAGGGGCCGGCGGTGGAGGGGGGGATGGGGGAAGAAAGTGGAGGGCACGAGCGGGTGGGGATGTGAGGGGGGGTCTCGCTCCGTGACTCCCTCTTCGTGCGAGCGGGCGGTCCGTCTGGTTTTTTTTGTCCGAGGGGCATCGTTACAGTTTTCGTCCGCTTTTTTCGTGCGAGGGGCATGCTAGGTGGTTTTGGTCTTTTTTTCCGTTACATGCGTGGATTTATAGATGGGAAGGATGACGAAAAAAACCCAGATGGGAGGTGGGAGGGATGACGAAAAAACCCAAGGCAAGAAGCTACCAAGTGCCCCTTTAGGAGTAGAGTTGTTTTCTCGGAAGGTAATCTCACATATATGGCATGATTTTGAAATTCTTAATTACCTATTATTAATGTAATTAAATCAAATCATCACCTGCCAAAATAAGTACAAAACAAAATCTTTCATTTTAATGATAGATTTGGTTTCTCGGAAGGTGATCTCACATATATAGTATGATTTTGGAATTCTTAATTACATATTATTAATATGATTAAATCGAATCATCACCTGTCAAAGCAAGCACAAAACAAAATCTTCAACTTTAATGATGGATTTCTTTTTTCGGAAGGTGATCTCACATATATGGTATGCTTTTAAAATTCTTAATTACCTATAATTAATGTGATTAAATCAAATAATCACCTGCCAAAAAAAGTATAAAACAAAATCTTTTGCTTTAATGGTGGATTTGATTTTTTAATAAAAGGGAGAAAATAAATCAATGAAAGAAAACGATGAAAGACGAGATGAAAAAAACAGATGAAAATAAACCAGACAAAAAAGAGAGACAAGAAGCTACCAACTAGACGTCTAAACCGTGTAGACAGCTAGGTCAAACGCGGGAACCACACACAGATCCCAGACCGCCCAGACCGCACGCACGCACGGTCAAACGCAGGAACTTCGGATCCATATTGCGGCTTCACTACTTTTCAGGCCGCACGGGCGCGAATATGCTCCAATTTCACCGACGCCCAGGTCAAAACACTACTTACATGAAATCCTATATGCCCACATCGGATCGTCCCTGCGTTTACAATTTACTAATTCTGTCTTTCGATGGGTTGGCTATTTGGTGCCCACCGACGGCAGCTGGTTAGCAACGGCATAGGCTTGCCTTAAAAAAAGCCCTTTGCCGTATCTATATGTTAGAAGATATCCCGCGCGTTGCAACGTAAAGTTTGAGTAAAGAAATTGTAAGTGAAAAACGACATTCGTATTATATGATGTGATAGCAAATAATGTATTGAAGTGCAAGCGCCAGGGATGCATTATCAGTACATAAAACAGTTTTTGAGCCACTGAGAATAAATTCTCAAGTCTTATGAAAAGAACCTGTGACAAAAAACAATTAATCTTTTGTTTTCATACTTTAGTTAGACAGCTTCAATTTCATAACATCATCTTGACCATTTAGATCTCCACAAAAGACGTTCCAATCTAGAAGGTTATCTTGACTATTTTGATCTCCACTGAGAAAAAATGAATAAGTTATTTTTTTTCATATTCCTTGCATGCATATGTAGATGTTGGTTGTCATTAAATGGTCTTCCTGAAATGCAGTCAGTACCTTTCAAACTCGAACCCTCCCGTGACCAAAATTGCTTAGTGTATCGAGTTCTCCTCCTCCAGTTTTGTCTAATGCTGCAAAAAATATTAGATGGACGCAGTATGAGAAAAGAAAAGGAAAAATACGATCAGTGAGCATTTGGAAAATGGGATTGACGCCTAAACCAAAACTTCATTTGTTTACTTATTTCATCTTATTTCTATTTATTGCTGCTCCCTCTACACATAACGCTACTACCGCTGGTGACTATCAGTTAAAAGAGTCGTGTTTATAAATCTGTTTGAACAATTGCATGGTATGGTTGATGGAATGAGATAACAGGGACTTAACGTGCCAATCATTACAGAAATACTTATGCCATCTTATTTTTATTTATTGCTGCTCCTTGTACACATAACACTATTACTGCTGATGGCAAACATTAGAAGAGCCATGTTTATAAATCTGTTTGTACAATTGCATGGTATGGAAGATGGGAATGGGATAGAGGGAATTAACATACCAATCATAACAGAAATATAATTGGATAGCCCAACTAAAGATAGCGGCATCTAGCTGACTATTTTTTAAATACTGAAAAAAGAGACATCCATACCTTCCAAAGACTTCCAAATTTTGAAGATAAGACATTTCATCACCCATTATCAGAAAATAGAGCAAGCTTGAACCATCAACAAATTTTGAAATAAGACATTTCGGCACACCATTGATGACCTGCAAGTGGTGTGTGGTTTCACCGACAGATGCAATCCGTTAGATCAGACACAAAGACATGTCGCCATAATCCAAATTAACTCCGATTTTGTACTCAAGGAAACAAATACGATAATAGAACACACATGATTCCGCGGTGTAAATAAGTGGGGAATGCAGAGCATACCACTAAGTGATGAAACTCCAAGCAGTAATCTGTGAAACGATACTTCAAATAGTTAAATTCAGTTAAGCTAACCACAAAAACATAGTACTGTTGCAATGAAACTATACAAAGGATCAGATGGGCATACCTTTGGCATATACAGAGAGACACATAGGTAATGGCTAATGATTCAACACTAAAAATAATTCAAATCTACTCACGTCAAAAAAAAATAAAAGTATGCTGCGTACCTCTTATTACCTGCCCAAGAATCTTCTTCTGATTAAATGTTTACGTCATCCAAAATCCCATGGCGAAATTTTTGAACAAAACGCCTTCAGCAAAATAAATTCTGGGATCTCTCTCACCTTATCAAAATTTTGATGCTCACGATTCAACACCTGACAGATTTTGGATCAAATCTTCCAATGATGCGGAAGAAAATATCATTTTTTTTCCTCACCTCTCAATAGAACTCTATTGCAAAAAGGGGTCATCCATCATTGTGTGGTGGCAGGGGTCAGATGTCATCATGTCAGGCCGTGTGCCGCCTTTGCCGTTGACAGCCATGCCGTAGGACGGGCTTCGTCGTCAGGAGCAGTGAAGGGCAGAGGGCCGCCAGGCCTTGCGCCGTGAACCATGAGCGGATTGGAGCCGTGGACAAAGGCGGGGGTGTAAGCCGTAGGGGGCGATTGTCATAGACCACACCACGTAGACATCGCCGCCACGCCGAGATCTTGCTATTCGCCACTGTTGCCGTCGGCAGCCGTGTGGCAGGTTGATACGCCAGAGGGCATCATGTCGACACGCGTCGAGGAGCAGTGGTATATATTCTGTCGGGCCGCGCTTCGTGTGGAGCTGGGCGTCGTCGATAAAGAGATGGATCAGTCTCGTGTTGAACTGGAGCACCAGCGTTGTTGCTGGTCCTGTGTCATGGGAATTGCTGGGGGTAGGGAAGGGGAGGAGACGTTGATGCATTGAAAGCTTTGGGTGGGGGGTAGACTAGAGATAATGGATGCGTACAGAGGTGGAAACATAATCGTTGGGGCATGCGAAGAGATGGAGCGATGTGCTTCTGTTGGGCTTCTTGTTATCGGTTGATCAAAGAGCTCTTTTTTAACTGAAATGGTGACATGTCAATGCTGAGGTGAACAATCTGCAGAGTTGGTATGTGTGTATGGTTTAAATGCATTGTTTGATGGCATATTGAGATGGACATTATGCATGTTAAGAAAATTGAGACCAACTTTTTAAGAATGTAAGGTACCGACGGTAAAATTGCGTATGAAATACGAGAGCGCACAGCCTGTACGTACATACCAAAGTCTAGCAGAAAACCCATAAAAAAGTCAAGCTGAAAACCCCGTGTACAAAGAACAAATGCAGTGGTTCTGAAAAATGGCATTTCTATACCGGTAAACAACTTCTATCAATGACCTATGCCAGGCCCGTTCAAGATTACTGTAGCCATAGATTGTAGATTAACATAGGCAAGTTGATGGCACGACCGCACGAACATGACATTTATATGTGTTTTGAGTAAATTATACCACTGCATGTGTCAAAGCGTACATCGTGACAAGGACACGCTGGTTTGGACGAGGATCTTGTGTCAATGCCACGTACGTAGACCTACTAATGGAACGCTTATCTATCTAGACCTTATTTTGACAACGGAAAAAGGATTGACGATAAAAGGCAATATAATGCAGAAGGATGCAAAAGAAAAGATGCACTGCTAGATTCTTGCCACATGAACACAGAAGAACCCATGGAAAAGATGCACTACTAGAATATTAGGTGCAAATTAAACTCATTGTTGTTTGAATAATCAGGTGAAATGAACTGGTCCTTAAGAGCAGCTACAACCAAACCTCTCAAATCCGTCTCAAACGTCCGGGCAGGCCGTCCGGCCACTTTTTTTATCCAAACGGACTCTTCAAACGGCCCTCAAACGTCCGGGCTTACCGGCACCCCCATATCCAGCCCAAATATGAGGCAGGTATAGGGACGTCCGGACGCGTCCGGGCACGCCCGCCACATCGGAGCCGGCCCATGCAGGTCCACCCCTACCCCACATATAATCGTCCCCATTGTCACAGCCCTAGAATTTGCTTGAAATTGTTTGCATCAACATCAGCATGTGCATCATGTCATCATGTCTAAATTCAAATTAATTTGGAATGGAGGTGATCAAACCCTAGCACATATAAAATTCAAATAGGTTAAACTATTAAGATAATTGAGTGAATCGAAAATGCTCTTCAGAAATGTTCCCCCTCTTTGATAAATGTTGGCAACAACATATCAGGGATGAATTATATTTTAACAACTATTTTGGCAAATTAAATAAATTAGGAAAGTTTCTGAAAATCACTAATAAAGCATTGTAAATATTTTAGTTGCTTCAATTTTTCTGAAATTTTTTGTGTAGTTTGGAAATATTTCAAATATACCCCAAAAATATTTTCAGGAATTTTGGCTTTATAGTTTTGCCAAAACAAAATTAAATAAAAGCAAGAAATAGAAAACAGAAACTAACATAAAAGAGAGAGAGAGCGCGAGATCTCACGAGAGTCCCAGCAACAGGCTGGCCCAATTGGCCCATCTGCCAGTCATCGTCTACCTCTGCCAGTAGACAGAGGAGATGAGGGCACGACGATGAAGGCCAGGGCGCCACGCCTCGTGCCTGCCTGGCCTCCTCCTCGTCGCGCTGGCGAGGGGATAGACCCAGAGCGCCATCTGGATCCTGCCGACCCCTTCATTCTTCCCCTTCCCTCGCTCTCTCGCCTTCTCCCTACCATCGCCGAGCCCTGCTCAAGCTCGCCATCGCCGCCCGCGTAGTCAGTGCCTCCCCCTCGACCTTAGCCGCGACCCTGAGATTCCCTGCAGCCCCCATGACCTCTCCGTGGACCCAAGCGACGCCGGAAGCACCGTAGTGCCTCGATGCCGTCGTCTTCAACCTCGGGAGCAGGAGATCGCCGGCTTCGATTCGGCCACCCGAGCACCTTCCCAAGCCTGCTGAGCCTCCCTGCTAGCTCCATGTGAGCTCCTCTTCCTCTCCCCTCTCTTCCTGCCATCGTGTGCGCCCCCTAGCTAGCTCCCGCTCATGCCCGAGCCGCCGCCGCCGCACAACTCGTCGCCAGCCACTGCTCCGGCGACCCCGCAACCCCTCCGGTGTCCTAAATGGATCGGCGCGACCAAGGATTACCCCCTAGTGGTAATCGCGCGTCGAACCGAGCCCTGTAGCCAACTCCGATGCCCGGCCGCCGTGGTTTTGGTCGCCACCGGCAAAGTTCCAGCGAGCGCCGACCTGGCCGGCCATTAGGGTTTCATTAGCCGCTAATGACCCCCCTAACCTCTGACAGTGGGCCCCAGGAGCGGGTCAAACCCTGGTCAGCGCGGGATTACCCCCTAGGTCACTGACCAATGGACCCCACCGGTCAGGTTTGACCTGGTCCCGCCATTGTTGACCGCTGACGTCAGCCTGACGTAATGCTGATGCAGTTAATATTTTCTGTATTAAAAATCAACTCAGGAAATTCTAGAAAATGTTTAAAACTTCTGTAAATCATAGAAATTCAACCGTAACTTAGATGAAAATAATTTATATATGAAAAATGATCAGAAAAATCCAATGAATCTCTTTATGTCATGATCATGCATGTTTGAACAAGTCAAAATCACCAAGTAGGACATTTTATGATTAGGGCAATATAGGAAATATCATTTGGAGTTGGAATTCAAACTTGTTTTAATTCCACTTCAATTAACTTTGCTAATTATTCCTCTAGGTTAATTTAGTATCTTAACTTATCATATCATGCATCATGGTTGTCGCATTGCATTGAATGTGTTCCTTTCTTGTTTGTCGGTGGTTGTTCCTTTTCGGTAGACGATGGTTCCGACGATGTGATCATTGACACTAATGAAGAGAAGTATTATCTTAAGGACTATCAGGCAAGCAACCCCCCTTGAGCATACTGATATGAACCCACTCTCTCGCTCCTGCTCTCTTTTATTGCATTAGGACAACAACAATTTAACTGCTACATGTTCTCGGTAGTTGAACCCAGTCCTTTGCATGACCTGTCATTGCCACAGTAAATAGTTGAAACCACTTAGCATGAGTAGCAACTGCTTGAGCCTTGTTGTGCTTACTCATCCATGTTTGCTTATCGTGTCTGCTATGCTTAGAGTCGTGTCGTGTCGGGTTTGATCCATCTGGGTGATGAATCAGAATGGCAATGTTCATGTCCTACCATGTAAGAGCTAAGTGTGTGAACACGATTTGGTAAAGGTAGCGATGAGAAGTCATGTAGGAGTACATGGCGGGTTGTCTCATTGGGACCATCTTTAAGAACTGAGTTTTGTGTATGTTATCCAAGACAAGATACTACCGCACATTGGGATACTTAATTGACCCTCTCGGCTTATTAATCGCGTAGATCTCTGTCCAGGAGTTGCAACTAGTTTCTGGTGTTTTTAGGAAAAGTGTTGGCGGTCATGCATAGCACTACCCGACGGGGTGGGCTGTGATGCGGTATAGGCACAATGGCACAGTGTACCAAGTGGCACCCGAATGGTTGGCTTGGGAACCCTGCGCACATCGTTCGAGGCCGTAGCCGACTCCCTCGCTGGGCTTCCGCTTGAACCGGACTTCCGTGTGGGTTCAGTCTCAAATAGGCGATAAACCTGGAGTAGGGTCTTGTGTGATTTACGGTCGTGGCCGACTCCCTCGCTGGGCTTCCGCTTGAAAGTTGCTGATGTGCCTTTTATGTGCACATAGCGATAAGTGGCGGGAGCATGTGTGAAGAAGTACACCCCTGCAGGGTTAAATAAACTATTTGAATAGCCGCGTCCTCGGATATGGACTACTTGGAGAACTTATGTGGTTCATAAATAAGTGGAATGGATACCTCTAAGATACGCAAGATAAGCGTGAGTGCTATGGATGGCCTTCTCGTAAGGAGACGAAAGTGGATCCATAGTGGTGTATTGATTTGGTGAATATGTGGACTCGTGTGCGCTATCCCACCTCAAATAAAGCACTCATAGTCGTAGTACAGGTTAGCCAAGAGTCAAAACTGGCTTGTTGCAATAACTCCACAAACCCCTTCATTGATACTGATGCATATGTAGTTAGTTCTGATATAAGTCTTGCTGAGTACCTTGTACTCATGTTTCCTTAATTTATATTTTTGCAGTTAGTGGTATTTACGACGTGAAGTTCGATGTTGACTGGATTAGCTTGGGAATCCCAGACAGAGGTCTGGATCGTTTGGTAGGGTAGTTGTAGCTTTTCAGGCTGCTCTAGCCACTTTTGTAGATGTCTGTACCCAGACATGTTTAACTTCCGCTTGTTTGTTTGAATGCTCTGAATGTTGGGTCTTGTGACCCCTGCTTGTAACATCTTATTGTGTTGGCTCTTCCGAGCCTTCTAAATAAATGTTGTAATGTTGTATGGTTATGTTGTGATGTCATAGTTGTATCTATGCATATCGGGCATGTCGTGCGTATGTGTGACATGCAATGGTATGTATGGGTTTCGACACCTAGTTGTGTGCCTTTAGTAGTACTCTTTACGAGTAAATGCCTCTTTGTGCTTCCATCGAGTCTTGGAAGCTTGCTACTGCTCCAGACACATTGATTGACCGGCGTGTATCCTTCTTTGCTGATGTGTCTGTCCCTTTGGGGAAATGTCTCGCAATGTAATGGAGTCCCTGTAGCCTGCTACGACTCATCTACGTGCAGTGATGATATTTATGTCCCACAGCGTAATAGAGTCCTTGTAGCTTGCGATAACTCGTCTACACACGCTAGAGATTAACACCTGCATTGCCGGGTTACGTATGCATGTCCCTGTACGGATGTGACACTTGGGTTCTACAACTAGTCATGTCGGCCTGGGTTCTTTGACATTTGAATGCTAGCGACACATTCACATACGTGAGTCAAACGACGCAAACGGTCTCGGCCCAGGTAAGGTGGCATCCATGGAGATAACCGTGCGTGAGACCGCAAAGTGATGTGATGTGTTACACGCTGGATTCTTATGGCCTAGGATCGGGGTACCGACAGCTTTGGTATTAGAGCTTGACCGCATGTAGGATTACCAAGCCAAACTGGTCGATGTTGAGTCTAGAACTGCTTTAGTTATATAAGGAATTTATTGTGGAAGGGAACATAAGGCTCTTTTTACTCCTTTCCTTGTGTCATTCTAATTCTGAGCCACTCTCTTCTTTTCTACGGGGATAAAGAACTAGGCCTTCTCATCTATCTATTACGATGACGAGTTACTATGCTGGAGACCTATTGGAAAGATGTTGTCTTTCTGGATCCATGTCTTTATAAAAATTCATTGTCATGTTGTTAGTTTTCTTGTACAGGTTGCCTCATATTCCATGCCCATACAACCGTTATGCTGTCTGAGTTATCCAAGGTTTCTAAAATTATCCGATGCAATTGCAAAACTCTTTCATCTTGAGTCAATGTCTTTCACGCCAGACAAAGCACACTAATTGTTGAGTTGAGGTACCCTATTACCTCAGTGTGTTTGATGAAGGTGTTTAGGAAACCATGTTATTCAAGTGAACCACCCAACTGTTGGGGAACGTTGCATGGGAAACAAAAAATTTCCTATGCACACACAAGATCTATCCATGGTGATGAGCATCTACGAGAGGGAGAGTGGATCTACGTACCCTTGTAGATAACTAAGCAGGAAGCGCTAAGAAACGCGGTTGGTGTAGTCGAACGTCTTCACGACCCAAATCGCCGAGTGTCCCGCCATCTCATCACGATCCGTCCCGCGATCCAATCACGATCCGTCCCGCGAACTCATCATGATCCGTCCCGTGATCTCGTCATGATCCGTCCCGCAAACTCATAATGATCCGTAACGCGAACTCATCACGATCCGTCCCGCGAACTCATCACGGTCCGTCTCGCGATCCTGATCACGGTCCTTCCAATCTAGCGCCGAACGGACGACACCTCCGCGTTCAGCACACGTACAGCTCAATGACGATCTCCGCCTTCTTGATCCAGCAAGAGAGAGAGGAGAGGTAGAAGAGTTCTCCGGCGGTGTGACGGCGCTCCGGAGATGGTGGTGGAGCTATTCCGGCAGGGCTTTGCCTAAGCACTGCAGAAATCCGATCTAGAGGAGAAACTATGCACTAGAGGAATGGGTAGCACGTGGCTAAAAATCTGGTGCCAAAAACCCTAAAACCTCTAGTATATATAAGAGGAAGAGAGGAGAAGACTTGGCCCTCAAAGGTGCAGCTCTTGGGTCGGCCGAACCAAGGAGGAGAGGAGGATTCCTCCTCCAATCCTAGTAGGACTAGGATTCCTCCTTATTTTTGCCTTTTCCCCCTTTTTCCACCTTTTTCTCTTTGGGCTTTTCTTCCCAGCCGCATGGGCCTTGTGTAGGACTTCCACCAGCCCACTAAGGGCTGGTATTTACTCTCCCACAGCCCATGTAGCCTCTTGGGTCGAAATACCCCTCCCAATGGTCTCCCGGTACACTACCAATAAGGCCGAAACTTTCTAGGCGACAAAAATAGGACTTCCTATATATCAATCTTTACCTCCGGACCATTCCGGAGCTCCTCGTGACGTTCGGGATCTCATCCAGTACTCCGAACAACCTTCGGTCACCACCATGCATAACTCTATACTACCGAAACGTCACCAAACCTTAAGTGTGCAGACCCTGCGGGTTCGAGAACTATGTAGACATGACCGAGACACCTCTACGTTCAATAACCAATAGCAGGACCTGGATACCCATATTGGTTCCTACATATTCTACGAAGATCTTTATCGGTCGAACCTCTATGTCAAGGATTCAGTTAATCCCGTATGATGTTCCCTTTGTTCTTCGGTATGATACTTGCCCGAGATTCAATCGTCGATATCTCAA
Organism: Hordeum marinum; assembly: GCA_022496015.1. NCBI lineage: Eukaryota > Viridiplantae > Streptophyta > Magnoliopsida > Poales > Poaceae > Hordeum > Hordeum marinum. The sequence goes on along the minus strand of CM039673.1, from coordinate 61,631,232 downwards.
TACCTAGTTCAACCTCGTTACCGGCAAGTCTCTTTACTCGTTCCGTAATACAAGATCCCGTGACTAACAATTAGTCACATTGCTTGCAAGGCTTATTGTGATGTTGTATTACCGAGTGGGCCCCGAGATACCTCTCCGTCACACGGAGTAACAAATCCCAGTCTTGATCCATGCCAACTCAACAGACACCATCGGAGATACCTATAGAGCACCTTTATAGTCACCCAGTTACGTTGCGACGTTTGATACACACAAGGTACTCCTCCGGTGTCAGTGAGTTGTCTGATCTCGTGGTCATAGGAACATATACTTGACATGCAGAAAATAGTAGCAATAAACTGACACGATCATATGCTACGTTTGTAGTTTGGGTCTTGTCCATCACATCATTCTCCTAATGATGTGATCCCTCTATCAAATGACATCTCATGTCCATGACTAGGAAACCATAGCCAACTTTGATCAATGAGCTAGTCTATTAGAGGCATACTAGGGACATGGTGTTGTCTATGTATCCACACATGTATCTGAGTTTCCGATCAATACAACTATAGCATGGATAATAAACGATTATCATGAACAAGGAAATATGATAACTACTAATTTATTATTGCCTCTAGGGCATATTTCCAACAGTATCCCACTTGCACTAGAGTCAATAATCTAGTTCACATCACCATGTGATACGCATTGTTATGAATCTAACACCCAATGAGTTCTAGGGTTCGATCATGCTTCGCATGTGAGAGAGGTCTTATAGTCAATGGGCTGCGACATTCAGATCCGAGTGTACTTTGCAAATCTCTATGTTAAACCGTAAACACTGCTACCACACTCCACTTGGTACTATTCCAAATGACTACTCCACTATACGTATCCAGATTGCTACTACGAGTCATCCGGATTGGTGTTAAAGCTTGCATCGACGTAACTCTTTACGACGAACTCTTTATCACCTCCATAATCGAGAAAACATATCCTTAGTCTTTTAGTCACTAAGGATAATATTGACCGCTGTCCAGTGATCCACTCCTGGATCACTCTTATACCCCTTGACAGACTCATGGCAAGGCACACACAGGTGTGGTACATAGCATGGCATACTATACAGAGCCTATGGCTAAGGCATAGGGGACGACGTTTGTCCTTTCTCTTTCTTCTACCGTTGTCGAGCTTTGAGTCTCACTCAACTTCACACCTAACAAATCAGGCGAGAACTCTTTCTCCGACTGATCCATTTTAACTCTTTCAAAATCTTCTCAAGGTATGTACTCATTGAAAGTCTCATCAAGCATCTTGATCTATCTCTATAGATCTTGATGTTCAACAATTAGGTAGCTTTATCCAAGTCTTCCTTTGAAAAACTCTTTTCAAACAACCGTTTATGCTTTCCAGAAATTCTACATCATTTCCGATCAACAATATGTCAACCACATATGCTTATCAGAAATTCTATAGTGCTCCCACTCACTTTATCGTAAATACAAGTTTCTCATAAACTTTGTATAGATTCAAAAACTTTGATCACCTCGTCAAAGTGTATATTCCAACTCCGAGATGCTTGCTTTAGTTCATAGAAGAATCACTGAAGCTTGCACACCTTTTAGCATCCTTAGGACTGACAAAACCTTCTGGTTGTATCACATACAACCTTTCCTCAAGTAAACCGTTAAGGAAACGATGTTTTGATACCCATCTGCCAGATTTCATAATTGAAAATGCAGCAACTGCTAACTTAATTCCGACAGACTTTAGCATCGCTACGAGCACTACTAGAAAAAAGGCTATTAGTAGCGCACCGGTTTTTGCTATTAATGGCGCACTACAGGTGCGCCACTATTAACACGTCACTAGTAACAAATAGTAATGACGCACCTCTGGTGCGCCATTAGTATCCCATATAATAGTGGCGCACCACATAGTGCGCCATTACTATGTCCAACAGTGCGCCACTACTATGCCTCCTAGGGGGCATATTTACCTTCACCTATGCCCCCAAGTGCGCCATTACTATGCCCCATAATGCGCCACTGATATTTAGCCTTGATGCGCCACTAATGCTCAATATGGTGCGCCACTACTGGGGGTCATATTTGCCTTCACCTATGCCCCAAGTGCGCCATTACTATGTCCGATAATGCGCCACTGGTATTTATCTTGGTGCGCCACTAATGCTCAATATGGTGCGCCACTACTATGAATATTAGGAATTATTATTTTTTGCTTTTCTGGTATTTGCACAGGATACAAAATACGTTACAGCACAGAATATAAACATCACACAATAGAATTCATCATATTAGTCTCCAAATTCGAAATAGTGAACAAAGTTCAAACATTAGCCAAGTTTAGGTTTCGAGACATTAGCAAAGTTCATCATATTTGCCGAGTTTGTCGTCACATTACAAAGTCGATATCGATCATCTAAACTACCATCACATAGAAGAGAGCTGCGGTCACGATGAGCATTATCGCGATGAAACTGGTCTTCATCTGGTTCCTCCTCCGCTCCCTCCTCTCTCCCGCTAGATAGCGCGCATATCTAGCTTCCTCCTCCGCCCTTGTGATCTACCCTTTGTAACTGTTACCGCTGAAACGGTGAACCTGTCTTCGACACTCCTCCAGTCGTCATAGACTCCAGGAACCTCACCCTTGTACACGACATACGACGGCATCTCTATGCACTAGACAAACAAAACGTTAGTAGCAATTCACAGATAATATATAAGCAATATCTAAGTATGCAACAAAAGGATCGGAAGAGAAAAGCAACACATTAATAGCACGATTCATGGTCCTACTAATAAATAGCATCGATTACATATAAGTTGAACGACTGTCCAAACTAAAGAGACAAGTTCATTAAAGTTTAATTACAACATGAGCTAATCGATATTTCAGAACTACATAGCATCAATACTTTCGACTCGACTCAGGGACCGGAGCGTGGATGAAGCCGCCGTCTTTCGTGATGGTCATGAATGTGCGGTCGTTATCAGCCTGCATTTGTAGCGTTGTTTCTATTTCACTATTGGACGGTTGATATTTGAGGTAGAACTGCCCCGAGGTACGAAGGACATCTTGATGGATGATTTCCGCAAACTCCGACTGGATGCGAAAGAATTCTTGTTTGATGTCCGCGTCCTGGATTGCCGACAAGCGTGCGGCCCATTCTTTGAGATTATTTGGTAGCATAAGGTGATGAAGGTCCCGTACGATCGCCCGCATGTGATGGAGGGCGTAGTAGGCATCCTTCTGACTGCCAGGCGGCTTCTTGACGTAGGGGAACGTCGTTACGTGGGTGAACATGTGCTTGCCATACCTACAAATTGGCCTCCTGAAGGTGCCTCCAGATTTGGCGTAGCCGGGGACAACATCATCAAGAACTTTCTTGATATTAGTGTGGTCTTTATTCGACAGACGGTCCGAGTCGAAATACGTGGCCATGGAATATTTCGGGCTTAAGAGGATGAGTGTGCAATGTGTGTCACTGCACAAAGCACAGAATGTTAGAAAAAAAAGAATGATCAAAATCTAAGTAATCATATGTTATGGGGCACTGAGGGGATGACTTACTCGGAAAATTAAGGCACGAGGAAGTTATCCTTATCTGGGTTCGCCAGAATGACGCCTTCGAGGTATGAACTCGCGACTTGCCGGTCCCTAGCGCTGCCCATGATCTTGGCACACATGTAGAAGGGGTCGACTATCACGATGTCCGGGATCTTGTCTCTAATGATCCGCATCTCCATACTGAGCGAAAATAGCCGAACGAAGGTGTAGTGCAGCGGATAAAGGTTAAACATAGCGAAGATGTCATCAAACAGTAGGACGATCATACACCCGATGGTGCTATCGACAAAGCCCTTGCCCTTTGGCACCTTGGCCACGAAAACCGGGTATGCCACATCATTCTAAGAGGGACGCCGCTTCTCCATAGAAAGAACACCGTCATGCAAACTCCGCATAGCACCGGTTGCAGCATTGAGCAGATTAGTCGGTAGCATCGGCCTACCTGCCACATGCACCCTCCTCGAGATATCCTTCGGTATTGGTGGCCCATCCTGAGCACGGATCGTACTCGGTGCCGGCTGGCTCGCACCCTTGTTATTTTTTATTTTTCGTCCCTTCTGCTTCTTCTGCTGTAATGGGATCGAGTTCTGCTTAGAGACCACCTTCTTGAGTGTGTTGGGGCTGATAATATTTCGCACCTCGGCTATTTGAGTCTTGGTGAAGGCAGCAGCTGGAGGCGTCTCCTGAGAACTGAACAGACGACGCCTATTGCAATTGGGTTTCTCCGCGGTACCAGCTAGATCGCAATCGTCTTTTGCAGGGTTGGGTTCTTTAGAAGGAGGCCCCAAGAATTCGTCACCATACCCATCTTCATTGCTGTACTTATCGACATTGGAAAATGTACTGTCGTCGTCATCCGGATCCTGTGCCATATGCATGTCCAGATGAGCTGGCGGCGGTAGCGTTGCGGCGGTCTTGCCATGGCTTGGCACCGGCACGACTGGCGGTGTTGTCTGTGGGGTGGTGTCCCCCGCCCCCAAACAAATCTGGCTCTTCGACCAAAGCATGGACCAGTTTAAGCAGGCGCTGAGGGTCATCACATCATCTTCGTCGGCCCTAGTTGGTCGATACGGAGGTAACAAGTCGTCGCAACCCCACAGCACCCGAACCAGTTGAACCCTATACACGGTGGGTGGCATCGGATTACCATGGAACACGCGGTTTCCCGATTCAACGATTTTGGCCTTGGCGACATCGATCAACTCGCCATGCACGAAGTGCAGGAGAGTGCATGGAACGTTGGCGGCACCCTGCGAAAACATGTAGGCCGTTAGGGATACCCAGTCAAAGGCAAGGAGATGAAGTCATCGGCGAAGGCTTAGTTACCGTGATGGCGTCGAGCTCGGCTAATGTCTAGGCACCGCCAACGGCGGGCGTGCAAGTGATGGAGGGGCCACTTGCTGCTGAGGTGCTAGCCGGCGTATTCTTCCGACACCCGGGTGCATTAAGCTCCAATACCGGTGCCAACGCCGGAGACACCAATGCTGTAACATCCCAAACTTTGGAATGTTATAATAACTATTAGAATGATTGTTTGTTTGTTGGAGTTATTGAAAGTGAGTGAAATTTGAAACTTTTTGAAACTTTTGAAAGTTGATGAGAGGGAATGAAATGACTTTCCCAAAACTTTCACTCTGCATTTTTATCACCAAGAATTCAAATTCATTTCATCACAAAACCCCAGAGTGAAGATGACATGACTTCTTCCATTTAAAGAAATGAGAAGGGATTTGAAAATGGTTTGAATTCCCATTTTAAAAATATTTGAAATTCAGGAACTTTAGGCAACTCAATGATTTTCATGAGAGGAGATAATATGACTTCTTCAAATATATGAAATATGAGTTGGAAGTTAAACCAAGGATTTGGAAAAGGGAATTTGAAATCTATTTGAGTTTCAGTTTCATTTGAATTCCCTATTTGAATTTGCAAACATCCAAACCCCTTGTCAAATATTTTGAGAGGAGTAAATATGACACTCCAAAACCAGGGGGTATTTTGTGAAGTTTTTGAATCATAAAACCCATGGGGTTATTTGAAAATATTTGCAAAAATGATTTAAAAGCAAATAGGCCATTTCTGAAAATAATATTTTTTCCAAATATTCAAATAACAGAATAAAAATGTTCATTAAATGGCATATTTTATTCTGATAATTTTGGTACAAAATACTCCTATATTTGGAATTGTATTATATGCATTAAAGGTTTTTATTACCCTGTTTAATTAAAAAAAGGAAAGTATTAACCGGATCAGGCCGGCCCACCCCCAATTAATACCGAATCCCCTAGATTTCGGCCGACCGACGCGCTGTCACCGCTCCCTTTCTCTTTGACCAGCAGGCCCCCCGACCGCCCGTAACCCCCGCGCGGTCACCCCTCTCCTCCCGCGCGCACCGCCGCCGCCGTGACCTCCTCCTCGCCGAAATCCCCTCCCCCTTCCATTCCCGACCCCTCCCCGGCCCTATATAAGAGTGGGAAGCTCCGTGCTCCTTTTCCCCCCTCAAAGCCCCCTCTCTCCTCGCCCGAGACTTCGCAAATCTCTCGTCGGAGTTCGGCCTCGACCGAAGCTCTCTCCACCGTGCCCGTCGCCTCGGTTGCTCCCCTCGCCCCTCTAACGCCATCGACGTGCTCGCCGTCCTCGCCGCCGTCGACTAGTGCCCTCGCCGTCGCTGGAGGACCACCGGAGCGCCGCCCACGTCGACCACTTCGCCTCGGCCTCGCCGGAGAAGCCCTCGCCGGCGACCCACCACCGCGGTGAGCTCCACCACCCCTCTCTCCCGTCCGATCTGGATCTGACGATCCAGATTAGACCCCTTTAAAGTCCCGAACCGTTTTTCTTTATAGTTCGGCTGACCGCCCGTAACCACCCGCCGCGCACACTAGCCAGCCAATCAGGAGATGCCACGTGTCCCCCCTGTCCGTCAGAAAATGATTTTTTTCTTTTCTATTTTAATTTCTGTTTCCAGAATAGTTCTGATTTTGTTTTTAGTATATCTTTTATGTTTTTAACTATTTTAAATTGATTCTTTTTTGCATTAAGTCACAATTTCTATCTAGTTTCTGTAGATACCAAATTTGACCATGTTTGAACATTTAAATTTTAATTTAAACAGATTTGATTTAAATTTTGTTTTCTGAATAACTTGAGTTTAAAAATATTTTTTTGATTGATTCTTTTTGCTACTTGTCACTAGTGATATTAGTTATCAATTGGTAAAGTTTGAGAATTTTTCGAATAAATTTGATTAGGGTTTTAACTAGAAACAGAATCTGTTTAGTTTCCTATTAGTTAATTAGTTTGACCTACTCTGTTTTATTTTGAAATCTAATTTGATTTAACTTATGTTTTAGATTTCATTTAGTTATGTTGTTCTAACTTTAGAAATTTACTTGCTGTTAACAAAAATAATTTGTGTAGTTTAATTAAGTTATTATTGTAGGAACCTACACTCCTTTTTCAAATAGGTATAGTTTATTTAAAAAAAATTAGTTAGTAATAATTCTTTTAACTAAAGTTTTAAGTAATTAGATTCTGTTTTCAAATAAAATTTGTAGTAATTCCTTTCTGTTAAGAAATTTTTTGTTAATAAAAAATAATAATTTAATTTTGCTCTATTATGATAGGAAAACTATATTCTCTATCATTAGGTAATGTTTTATAAAACAACTTAGTTTTAGTAGAGATTATTTTCACAAAGTTTTAGATGATCTAATTCTGTTTTGTAATAAACATTTTTATTAATTAATTTCTGTTAACTTAGTTGTTTCATAATTGTTTTCTCTTAGTTTATGGTTGTGCTTGTAGTTAAGTTCATTAGGCAAACACTTATGTTGTTTAGAAAGTTGTTTTCATAGTTTTACTTGTTCTTCAAAAGTAATTCTTTTTTCTAGTAAAATATTTACTAAAATCCTTTTGTTGTATTTTACTTTGTTGTTGTTTTTTTACTATTGAAAATAATTGTTTTAGGGGAAAACTACCTTAGTTGCTTTTATGAAAACTTTGTTGACTTTGAGTTTTGTCTTCAGTATTTCCTTCATCAACCTTGTTGCTTTTGTTCTTGTGTTACCTTGTGATTGTTAGAATTGATTGCTAGTATGATTGCTTACGTATGCAATGTTTGTTATAGATTTCTTCGGAGAGTGACGTATAGTCTATCAAGTTATTTCTGAGAGCAATCTTTATCTTCATTCAACAGTACAGGCAAGTTCACTTTGACCATATTTTCATACCTATGTTTTTTTATTGCATATAGTGACATCATTCAACAAATCCCTCCCGTGGTGTTATTGAAATTCTTGTAGTTGAGTAGAATGCATGAGGTAGGAACCCACCACTTGTTACTAAAGCCCCGGGAACGTTAGTTACTTTTATGCTATGCTAAAGTAGACGGGGATTGGTATGAGTGTTCGTGAGTGGTGTGAAGAAGGACTCCACGTCAAGACGACAACTTCATGAAGACATCTTCAAGTCCTGCATCTTCAAGACCTCAAGACTTCGAGACCCAAGAAGACAAGTTTTCAATATACACTACCGTGTGAGGGATGGTTGGAACGGCACCCTGGAGAAACCAGTGGATTTGCCTAGGTGTTGCTGGAGAAGTGCCAGTATTCACGCGGAAAGCCTCACCCAGACTCAAAGAGAAGGATGAATACTTCATGCCTGGAAGCTTACCTGTGTAGCCACAAGTCATTATGGGCTCTGGCTTGGTTGATCGTTGTTGTGACTCTGCTGGGCAGTGCTACGAGATGTAGTCGACGTTAGGATTGGATGGGCACTGTCAGACAGTCAGGGAAGCACTCTGAAAGACCATGTTTCTTTCATCCTGTTCTCAAACACCAGGCAATGCGAGGACTTACCAGGAGGGAAAGAATCTTGTGGGTAAAGTACACAACACTCTGCAGAGTTAAACCTAATCGATTAGCCGTGTCCCCAGTTACGGACAATTTGAGCTTCTAGACTTGGATCTATCTCTGAACTCTCAACACTGGACTGATAACTAATTGTGGGCAAGTTAAGATACTTGTGGGCATTGAGACATTGGTTGGCGGAACCATGTCATGATAGGTAACTCCATAGTGAAATTCCTGATATTCCTTTGTTGTAGGAAAATAAAATCAACTTTTATGCAAAAACTTAGCCACAGAGCCATAAAGCCTTATTGCATATAGTATAGTTTCTATCTTCTGTTCTGCTATGGTGATCTTGCCGGCATATTCAAAATGCTGACCTACACGGCTGCAACGTCTTATGTTGTAGATACTCTTCTACGACGGGTAAGAGTACGATTCAGGGTTACGGTCCGCACTCAACTTGCCATTGGTGTTATTGGGACTCCACTCCCGTTGACTGTATCCACTGCTATTTTAAGGTATATATCAGTTTTACGCTATTTACATGTGATTGCACTTTGATATATACATTGATGTACTGTGTGTGCCAGCATACTGATCCAGGGATGGCACAGAACACACAGAGGCTTGACTCGTTTTGAGTCGGGTCGCTACAGAAAATGGTATCAGAGCACATGTTGACTGTAGGACGTGACCCTAGAAACTGGAAGCCCTTAGGAAATGATTTCTCGAAAACTTTGTTTTCAAAAGAACTTCTACTTCTCATCCTTTCTGAGTTTTATCAAAAAGTTAGACAATACCCCTTCCCTTTTGACCACACGAAGGATCAACTGAAGCCCTCCAAGAAGGACGAGATATCAGAACAACTGATGGTCACTTCAAAGTAAAGAAGATTTCACCATGCATTAGAAGAGTTGAAGCTACACGAGTTGAATACTATGAAGACCCGAAGAAATTGAAGACTATGAAGAATTTCCAAGATATTATGCCCTAGAAGACCAAACCCTTGTTGTATACTTACGTTAAATACAATGATTTGTGAGCTATCATTTGTGTGTAATTTTCGACAGCCACAACAAAAATCTATTTTCAAAACCATTGTTTGTATTGTGTGTATCCCCTCTTCTCTCTCTTGCATCTCATCCCAAAACCTTGACCCCAATAGATGACGAACGAGGCTGGACTTGTGTATTCTGGATCGATGACTTGGTTAGAGACAGAAGAAGGATTCAGAACATGGAGGAAGATGAAGGTATATATCAGTTTTACGCTATTTACATGTGATTGCACTTTGATATATACATTGATGTACTGTGTGTGCCAGCATACTGATCCAGGGATGGCACAGAACACACAGAGGCTTGACTCGTTTTGAGTCACGTCGCTACAAATGCCGCCTCCGCCGGAGACACCAATGCCGGCACGTTGTGCGAGTTGCTGCCCGTGAAGCTGGGAATCGGGGGCGACACCTGTTGGCCGCCCACAATCCACCCCCGCAGCCCCTCAACCAAGGAAGGCATAATGGCGGTGATCGTCGCTCCCAGTTGGTCTTGCACTTGCTCTTGGGCTATCTCCGGAATCCGCGCCACTTGTGCCTTGAGTTCTTTAACCTCGCGCTCCTGGCTTTCCGAGCTGGTCTTTCTCTCCTTTCGCCCAGCCTTATAGTATTCCGACCATTTCATGGACAAGCCTTCACCGGCCACACGACCAGCTGACGATGGCTTACTGAACTTTTCCTTGTGTTTCATTACGTTCAACGCCCTATTTAAAGTGGTGTCCCAAGGGGCAGACGGGGAGCTCTGAGACCCGCGCTGCTGCTTTCAGTTTCCTGCGGAAGGAACGTGAACCATTTAGAAATTTGGCTTCATTAATTAGAATGCAACCATATGGAGCTAATTACGCGGGGGTGTATTCCTTACCAGAACACGCTCAAGGTCCTTCACCTTCGGATCCGTGGTAAGCTCCCCTGTTACCGGGTCCACCTTGTACCGGGCCCTGACGTAGTTCCTGATCTACTTTTCATGGTATTTATCAAAGAGGGGCGGTAGGCCTTGCTCGGCACGCTCCGCATACTCCTTGTCCTATTTAGATTCCGCCACTCTATAACCATCGGGACCGAGTTTGTGGACCCCTAAGTTCAAGTCCCGCATATCTTTCCCCCACTGACTTGATTCCGCGGATGCGTTGCTCTCGCACTTGATATTGAACTCCAGGTAGTCAGCTTCACTGATCGAAGGATTTGTCTCCTTGATCTTCTCTTCACCACGGCTCTCCAAGTAGCCAGGGCCATGCTCATCTTCATGATGGCGGCATTGCTCACTTTATTCCCTGAGAGGCATGTGTTTGCGAAGTCACTGGGGAACTTGTATCGTTCGTGCACCTTCGTGAAGAGGAGGTTGCGCAAATTCCCTCGGTCACGATGCCTTAGGTTCTCGATGTTGATCGAGACGGTGCTCCGGAGAATGCACCCGAGTTGTCCCGCATACCCACGGACTAATTCTTTGGGTGTCGTTGGATGCCCACTGGAGGACACTTCAGTAAATTCCTCCTTGATAGTGTCGAGCACGTTCGGGCGCCGCTCCTTCCGTTGCCTCTTCGGTTGGCTGCCATCTGTGCGTTCGCTGCCATCATCAGTGGTGGCATCCCCGGTGGAACCATCAGTGGTGTCATCCCCGACCCCACTAGGGGTTGTGTAGTCGGGATCGGTGTCTTCCATGGGGTCCTCATAGCGGTGAGGTTCTTCCTCCATCTCCTGGGACAACTCCCAGAATGGCTTGCTCGAACCGCCGGCCTCATCGTTGTCGGCCATGTTCGCTCTAAATAGGAAAAAAAGGCTACTCGAATTATTGGATGAGATGAGGGTAATATCTATTCTTCTCAGATTTAGAGGAAAACTGAGAATAAAACATGCAAATTGATGCACACCCATAGGTAAGATCTCCTTTTCTTGGTTTATTTTACTTTCCATGTGATTTATACAAGTCCTTAGAAAAACTTGCTATCCCTGCATTCTGATTACCAAGCATACAAACAAAGCATGGCATATGTATGGAAGAAAAAATAGTTTGCATTTCAACTTAAGGGAAAACTATAAAAGCCACTTAGAGATATTTCCTTTGTAGAAATAACATTGTCTCTAAATGTTGATTAATTTTTGTTTCGGTTGAGAATCGGGCACCTTCTAGGTCAAGAAAATTGGGCATGACCTTTGCTAATTTTCTTGACCTAGGAGTGCTCCATTCTCAACCGAAACGAAAATTAATCAACATTTCAGGAGAAAGGGGTAACTATTTGTCCTGGCGTCAACATTCCAGGACACACGGGTGCTTAGAAATTTAAAATATTGACAGGCCTATGCATCCAGTGCTCCAGACACTTGCATAATACTGTATAAACATAATATACCTTCTAAACAGGCTACTGAGACCATGGGCAGGAAGGAATCAACATAGGTAAGACAATGGATATTTTTGGCCTTCATATAAACTGTAGATAGAGTACATATGCTTTTGAAATTCTCCTACACGCCTCTCCAAGGTCCAATACTTCCAAGCATGACAAAAAAAAATCCATACTCATGCTCCATCTAGTATTATTATCTAAATTACTACATTAGTTATGATGAATGAGACAGCCTGCAAGCTAATTAATATATGTTTTCCTTTATAACATGTTTCTCTGAACCAAATTGTCCATTCTTTTCTCAAGGGCAAAACTAACATAAAGTAATTATTTTTCAGGTACCAAGGATGAAATGTTTTCTGCAGGTCTCAAGCATGGTTTCTTTCTGATTGCAAGGATGAACTTTACAAAGAGTATGTTTGAGAAAGTAATGACATAACTATACATGTTTTCTAAGCATCTAAGACGATTTCTTGTTCAGTTTCGTGCTGGATTTTAGAGCCCAAATATAGAGACGCATAGCTTGATTCTAGAATTAAGGGTAGCCTCGTTTGATATACATGGGTTGTGAAGAGGTGATCATGTGGCTAAAGAATGATGTGAATGATTGGAAGAGCTCCAAGTAGGAAGCATTCGGGTGGTGCCTGCATTGGACATAGTGTGTTTTAGGATGAGACCATTTATATGGAACTTTTCAGTGAGCAGATAAAGACCGAGCAAAACTATGGTCGAATTTGTTGTGCTAAAGAGACCGACAGAGTGCATTGTTGAGTTCTGAATTCATCAAGTTTGTGTCAGACGTGCTGGAAGGAAATTTGTCTAGAACAGAGAAAATGGGCATTCGGTTATTATCTAACACCAAAAAATTGTGTGTTTTCTTTGCTCATTTCAAATGAATCAAAATGATAGGGCAGATTAACATCACTACGGTTGTACCATTGTTCATCAATTCATCCATTGACCATTGAAAGAGGAGGAGACAGGGAAGTGAGGAGGAAGAGGAGCTCACCGAGCCGGAGGAGCCGGGGCAGCTGGGTCAGGGCCAGTGTATCTCCGGCGAGTCGCTGCCAGAGGAGCACCGGCGAGCCATGGCCGAGCTCAGCGAGGCGGGTCGGGAGAGGCATCCGGCAGCAGTGCGCAGGCGATCACGGGAGAGGCGACGGGAGGAGGAGCATCGGCCGGACTCGAAGTGGCGCTGTGGCGGCAGGCGGGAGGCATCGGGAGGAACACCGGCAAGCTGTGGGCGAGGGCGCGGTCGTAGCTGGTGTGGCGGCTGGGGTCGGAGAGCGTCTTGTAGGCCTCCTGCACCTGGATGAGGCGGCGAGGCGGGCTCCGGCGGGGGAGGCGGGAGGCGGGAGGCGAGGACGGCGGTGGGAGGCGACGGCGGAGCAAGGGTGGGAGGGCGAAACCCTAGCTGGTTGTGAAAGAAGGGGAAGGCGGGAGGGGAGGGACGGAAGGCCGTAGTGGGGGAGGGTTAGCAATGGCGCACCTTTTAGGGGTGCGCCATAAAAACCATGATAGCAATGGCGCACCTTCTCCTGGTGCGCATTACTAACTTTTTTTATTGGTATATCAATGGCGCACCTTTTATAGGTGCGCCATAAGCATCGTGATAGCAATGGCGCACCTTCTCCTGGTGCGCCATTACTAACTTTTTTTTATTTTTTTGGATTTTTAGTTGCATGTAATAATTTAAGATTTGAGATAGAATAAAAGGAAAATGCAAATGGAGTGATAAAACCATTTTGCAAAGATTTAGAATTAGATGACATGGTTGAAATCAAGTGACATGAAATAACAGTCATCAAATATTGAGCTTGCCACTAACACACACACACGTGGCCGACACGTCGTGATTCGATCTTAGCTATCTTCTCACAATTTTCTTGCCCTCCTTTCTCGCGGTTGAATAATTTAGCCCTAGAACCCCTTGAATTCTTCTCTTTAATGGACGTCCTTTAGGTAGGGTGGTCCTGCTTCTTCTTGAGGTGTATGGTACTTCATCATCGTCATCATCTTCTATCTTCGGGTCGCCTTACTTGTCGAAGTCTTGCTCATTGGAGACTCCATCCATTACGATGATATTCCTTTTGCCTCTCCTCACGACAACACGACTGGGCTTTGACGGGTCGGTAATGAAGAAGCATTGGTCCACTTGGCAAGCCAGTACCCATGGCTCATTTTTCGCGGTGACGTTTGCGCCCGCGGTCTTGGATTTGGCTTCGGGTATAACCATGGTGGTGAAATACCGGTCTTCTTTTAGGACGCTCTTGGCCCATCTGACACGGAACATCGGGACCTTCTCTCCAGCGTAGCTCAGCTCCCAGATCTCCTCGATCCTTCCGTAGTATCTGTCCTTGTCGTTACCGGTGTAGGATTCCATCGTTACCCCGGAGTTCTCATAATCGCTCTTCATGTCCTTTTCCTCGGTGTAGAATGTGTAGTCGTTGATATCATACGCCTCATAGGTCATCAGGTTGTGCTCGGCGCCCTGTGACAAGGCGAATATGAGTTTTTCTTCCGCGGAAGAATCCTCATGTAAAGGGTACGACAGAAGCTTGTCCTTGAACCAACGCGTGAAACATGAGTTGTGCTCTTTGATTATATCTCCGTCCGTCCTCTGTTGGCCTCGGTCATTGTACGTCTTCTCAATAAAGGTTTTTTGCTCTACCACCCAAGAGTCGACCCTTGAAGTCGACATGCATTTCGCGGCGACCCTCACGGTGACCCCATCCAGCGAGCCTGCCGAGGTGCCTGTTGACGGGCAGACCAACGGGGTTCTCGATGCCTAGATAATTCGTGCGGAAGGAGATGCACTCTTCGGTCAGAAAGCCCTTGGCTATGTTCCATCTAGACGTGCCCTGTTGCGAACGTATCCTTTGATGACACCATTCGTCCTTTCGAACGGCATCATGCTGTGCCGGAACGTCGGCTCGAGTTGGATGATATCCTCCATGATATGGACCAGCAGATGCACCATAACGTCGAAGAATGCGGGCGAGAAGTACATCTCAAGCTCGCATAGTATCACCACGATCTCTTCCTGTAGCCTTCTGAGTTGCCTCACGCCAACCCACTTCCGAGAGATGACGTCGAAAAGTTGCATAGGCCAAATAGCGTTTCATGGACGTGCGCGTCCATTATCCCACGGATTGCAACTGGAAGTATCTGCGTCATCAGCACGTGACAGTCGTGAGACTTCATCCCGCTGAACTTCTGCTTTGCTGAGTCTAGGTATCTGCTTATCTTCCCCGCGTAACCGTAAGGAAGTTTTACTCCTACGAGGCAGGTGAAAAACTGCTCGATCTCCTTCTGACTTAGAGTGAAGCACGCGGGAGGGCAGTCATATTCGATCTTCTTGGCCTTTTTGCCTTTGCGATGACTTTCCGTGTCCTTCGCCTCATCATCATCATCATTAGGGCGTTTTGCGTGAAGCTCCTCCCTGATGCCCATTGATTGCAAGTCTGCCCTTGCTTTCGGCCCATCTTTGGTCCTCTCTGGCATGTTGAGCAGGGTACCAAGCAGACTCTCGCACACGTTCTTTGTGATATGCATGACATCAAGGCTGTGAGGCACACGGAGGATCTTCTAGTACGACAAGTCCCAGAAAACAGACCTCGTTTTCCATACCTTCAGCAGTGGCTCTAGCACCTTTCGCTTCTTTCCCGGTGATGGGCACTCTTTCCAATTTTTCAACAGCTCGTCTATTTCCTCGCCCCTCCTCGTACGTGGGGGTCTTCGGGGTTCGGTTTCACCATCGAATAGATCCTTGCATTTTCTCCATGCGTCATCATCGCGAAGCCACCTTCGATGTCCCATGAACATAGTTTTCGAATACCTGGGATCTCTATCTAGCTAGCGATACGTTGTGTCATCCATGCACCTGACGCATGCAGAAAATCCGTGGACCGCCTGCCCCGCGACATATCCGTAACCGAGATAGTCGTGCGCCGTCGTGAGCAGTGCGGCTCTCATAGGGAAATATTGTTTCGCTGCGGCGTCCCACGTATTGGCTGGTGTTTTCCACAGCGTGTCTAGCTCCTCTTTCAGCAGCCCCAGATACAAATTGATGTCGTTCCCTGGTTGTTTCGGCCCTTCAATTAGCATAATCATGTGAATGTACTTCCTCTTCATGCACATCCAGGGGGGAGGGTTGTACATCCACACAAACACAGGCCAGGTGCTATGTGTGCTTCTCTAGCTGCCAAACAGATTGACTCCATCGGTGCTCGCGCCCAGCACGATGTTCCTTGGATCATCCCGAAATTCTGGGTGTTCGAAGTTCAACGCTTGCCACTGGATCGCATCCTTAGGTTGACTCAGCATCTTGTCTTTTTTATTTATCTCCGGATCATTTTCGTCATCTTCTCGCTTCTTCTCCTCCCTATCCGCGTGCCAACGCAAGAGCTTTGCTAGCTTACGGTCCGCGAAATACCGCTGCAGACGAGGAGTGATCGGAAAGTACCACACCACTTTTCGAGGAGCTTTCTTCCTCTTCTTGTATCGAGTGACGCCGCACACCGGACATATGGTAGACTCCGCGTGCTCGTCCCGATAAATGATGCAATCGTTCATGCACACATGGTATTTCACGTGCGGTAAATCCAGAGGACACACGATTTTCTTCGCCTCCTCGAAACTGGTCGGGCACTTGTTCCCCTTGGGAAGACGTTCGTGCCAGAATGACATGTTCTCGTCGAAGCATGCATTAGTCATTTTGTGTTTTACCTTCATCTCCAGAGCCATGAGCATTACTTTCAGGCGGGTATCCTCGGGCCTGCATCCTTCATACAATGGTGTAACTGCGTCTATCTCCAGTTGATCCGATTTGGCTTTCTCTCGGGCGGCAGCTCTTGCGTTACCCGTCTGCTTGAGAAGCAGCTCTTGAATATGAGGGTCCTGCACCCAGCCCATCGATGGTCCATCATCGTCTGCTACAGCATCTTCATCTTCATGATCATGCCCTTCGTCTTGATCTTCCTCATCATCATGTCCGGCATCTTCTACATGATGACTGTGTCCTGCATCTACTTCGTGATCATGTCCTGGAGATTCTTCGTCTTCTCGCCCGCCCTCGCCGCTATTGTCTTGCTTCCCTTCCTTATTTCTTGCCCGGCCCCCATGGACGACTTCATAATCATCTTCATAACCTTGCCACCGATAGCCATCCATGAAACCACGCACGAGCAGGTGGTCCCGCACCTGTCTGGAATCCGGGTCCATAAGGCTCTTCAGCTTGCATCTTCGACACGAACATCTTATCTCCGTCTTGTTCTTTTGAAGCATCTCGGCCTTCGTGGAGCTCAAAAACCTAATCACGATGCCTTCGGTCATCGTGCGGACCATGGTTGCCTGCGGGATAGAGCAAAATGATAGTTTAGAACCAAATTTTTTTTGACATGACTTTGCCTAAAAATAGGACCAAAAAGAATGCATAGTGCCAAATTCTAGCCGAACGGAAATGAATCAACACTCCGGCAAAATATTCGCAACTATCCCATTTCAAATACCGGTACCTGCAAACACAAACATATGCAACACCACAAACATACGTAGATCTAGCTCAATGAGAAAAGTGTAGATCTAGGCCATAAAAAGTGTGTACGTTGGAGGGAGAAAAAGTAGATCTAGAACATAAAGAAAGCTTTCCCCTTACTTACCTATAAAAAAAGGAAATTTAACCACTTAATTTGGGTGAATCTATGGTGCAAATGAGGTGAGGAGGAGGAGGAAGTCGAGACCAAGCTTGGTAGAGGTGGAGAGAATGAAGTGGGGAAAGTGAGTGTGGTCGGTGGCTGTCAAAAATATCTAGCTTCTCTTAGGTTACCAATGGCGCACCTCCTAAGAATGCGCCACTAGTAACCAGGGTTACTAATGGCGCATCTGGTGTGTGTGTGCGCCATTACTAGTTTTGAAAACAAAATGGTTAGTAGTGGCGCACCGTGGGTGAGGTGCGCCATTACTAGTTAAAACTAGTAATGGCACACCAAACCCCGATGCGCCATTGGTAAGTCTGGGAAGGGGGTGTGCCGAGGAGAAACTTAGCAGTGGTGCACCACACACAAGGTGCGACATTAGTAATATAAACATTAGTGGCGCACCCATGTGTGGTGTGCAACTGCTATTCAGTAGTGGCGCACCACATACATAGTGCGCCACTAATGTCTATATTAGCTATAACCTTTTTCTAGTAGTGGAGTGAGAAAGTCTCATCATAGTGAACTCCTTGAACTTGTCGTAAACTTCTTTGCAACAAGTCGAGCTTTACAAATGGTGACATTTACCATCAACGTATGTCTTCATTTCAAAGATCCATTTGTACTTAACGACCTGCCGTCCAACGAGCAAGTCCACCAAAGTCTATACTTGGTTTTCATACATGGATCCTTTCTCGGATTGCATGGCCTCTAACCATTTGTTGGTTTCCGGGCCCATCATCGCTTCTCCATAGTTCGTAGGTTCATCTTGTCCAACAACATGACCTCTAAGACAGGGTTGCCGCACCACTCAGGAATAGTACACGTCCTTGTCGACCTACGAAGTTCGATAGTAACTAGATCTGAAGCTTCATGATCATCATCATTAACTTCCTCTTCAACTAACGTAGGCTTCACAGAAACAACTTCCTGCGCTGCGCTACTCTCTGGTTGAAACAGAGGTTCAATAACCTCATCAAGTTCTATCTTCCTCCCACTCAATTCTTTCAAGAGAAACTTTTCCTTGAGAATGGAACCAGTTTTAGCAATAAACATTTTATGCTTGGATCTGAGATAGAAGGTTCACCCAACTGTTCTTAGGGTATTCTATAAAGATGCATTTGTCCCCTTTGGGTTCGAGCTCATTAGGTGAAAACATTTTCCACACAAGCGTCGTAGCCCCCAAACATTAAGAAATGACAGCTTAGGTTTCTATCAAACCATAATTCACACGGTGTCATCTCAACGGATTTAGATGGTGCCCTATTTAAAGTGAATGTAGTTGTCTCTAATGCATAACTTCAAAATTATAGTAACAAAACGATAATAGACATCATAGCACGCACCATATCCAATAGAGCACGACTATGACGTTCGGACACACCATCACACTATGGTGTTCCAGGTGGCGTGAGTTGTGAAAAAACTTTCACATTGTCTAAAATTGTATGCCAAACTCGTAACTCAGATATTCACCTCCACGATCATATCGCAAACATTTTTATCTTCTTGTCACGATGATCTTAAACTTCACTCTGAATTTGCTTGAACCTTTCAAATGATTCAGACTTGTGTTTCATTAAGTAAATATACACAATATCTACTCAAATCATCAGTGAAGGTAAGAAAATAACGATATCCACCGCACGCTACAAGACACATTGGATTGCATACATCAACATGTATCATTTCCAATAAATCACTTGCCCGCTTCATCAAAACAGAAAACGGGGTCCTTGGTCATCTTAACCAAGAGGCATGGTTCGCATGTCTCAACCGATTCGAAATGAAATGAGTCCAAAGATCCATCAACATGGAGTTTCTTCATGCATTTTATACCAATATGACATTTAACGACAGTGCCACAAGTATGTGGTACTATTATCATTAACTTTGTATCTTTTTGGCATCAATATTATGAACATGTGTATTACTACGATCAAGTTTCAACAAACCATTCTTATTGGGTGCATGACCATTGAAGGTATTATTCATTTAAATAGAATAACCATTATTCTCTAACTTAAATGAATAACCGTGTTGCAATGAACATGATCTAATCACGTTAATGCTCAATGCAAAAACACCAAATAACATTTATTTAGGTTCGTCACTAATCTCGAAGGTAGAGAGAGCGTGCGACATTGATCACATCAACCTTGGAAACATTTCCAACACACATCGTCACCTCACACTTAGCTAGTATCCGTTTATTCCGTAGCTTTTACTTCGAGTTACTAACATTTAGCAACCGAACCGGTATCCAATACCCAGGTGCTACTAGGAGTACTAGCAAGGTACACATCAATAACACGTATATCAAATATACTTCGGTCGACTTTGCCAGCCTTCTTATCTACCAAGTATCTAGGGTAGTTCCGCTTCAGTGACCGTTCTCCTCATAATCGAAGCACTTGGTCTCGAGTTTGGGTTAGACTTTGGGTTGCTTCACTAGAGCTGCAACTGACTTGCTATCCATGAAGTTTCCCTCCTTGCTCTTGCCCTTCTCGAAACTAGTGGTTTTGACTAACCATCAACACTTGACGCTCCTTCTCAATTTCTACCTTTGCGGTGTCAAACATCGCGAACAGCTCAGGGATCATTATTTCTGTCCCTGGCATTTTATAGTTCATCACCAAGTTCTAGTAGCTTAGTGACAGTGACTTGGAGAACTATATCAAAAACTATCCTATCTGGAAGATCAACTCCCACTCGATTCAAGCGATTGTAGCACCCAAACAATCTAAGCACATGCCCAACGATTGAGCTATTCTCCTTCATCTTGTAGGCAAAGAATCTTGTTGGAGATCTCATATCTCGCAACACGGGCATGAGCCTGAGATCCTAATTTCAGCTCTTAGAACATCTCATATGTTCCGTTACGTTCAAAACATTTCAGAGCCTCAATTCTAAGCCGTAATGCATGATGCACTAAACTATCAAGTAGTCATCAGAACGTGCCTGTTAGATGTTCACAACATCTACAAACAACACTAGAGGGGTTGGCGCACCCAGCGGTGCATTAAGGACATAAGCCTTCTGTGCAGCAACGAGGACAATCCTCAGATCACGGAGCTAGTCCACAATAATGATACCATCATCTTTCAACTCTATTTCTCTAAGAACACATAAAATTCAAGGGAGCTACAGCGTGAGCTAGTAATCAACAACACAGTTTGCAAAGACACTACTGACTATGTTCATGATAATGAGTTCAATTAATAATATTACTTAAGAACTCCCACCCAAATTGACATCCCTCCAGTCATTCGAGTGATACATGATCCAAATTCACCAAATAAAGTCCGATCATCACGTGAGTTGAGGTGGTTCCAATGGTGAACATCATCATGTTGATCATATCTACTATATGACTCATGTTCGACCTTTCGGTCTCTTGTGTTCCGAGGCCATGTGTGTACATGCTAGGCTCATCAAGTTTAACCCAAGTGTTCTGCATGTGCAACACTGGCTTGCACCCGTTGAATGTGAACGTAGAGTCTATCACACCCGATCATCACGTGGTTTCTCAACACGACGAACTTCCGCAACGGTGCAGACTCGGGGAGAACACAATTCATCTTGAAATTTAAGTGAGGTATCACCTTATAATGCTACCGTCGTCCTAAGCAAAACAAGGTGCATAAAAGGATTAACATCACATGCAAATCATAAGTGACATGATATGGCCATGAACTTGTGCTTTTGATCTCCATCTTGAAAGCACAGGCATGATCTCCATCGTCACCGGCAAGACACCATGATCTCCACCATCTTGATCTCCATCAACGTGTGGCCATCGGGGTTGTCGCGCCCAACATGCTTCTACTACTATTGCTACCGTTTAGCGATAAAGTAAAGCATTACATAGCGCTTAATGATTGACACGCAGGTCATACAATAATTAAAGACAACCCTATGGCTCCTGCCGGTTGTCGAACTCATCGACATGCAAGTCATGATAATCTATACATCACATGATCATCTCATACATCACATATATCATATCATGTAATTGGCCATATCATATCACAACATACCCTGCAAAAACAAGTTAGACGTCCTTTAATTGTTGTTGCATGTTTTACGTGGCTGCTACGGGTATCTAGCAAGAATAATTCCCATCTACGCAAAAACCACAACGGTGATACACTAGTTGCTTTTCAACCTTCTCAAGGACCGCCAATGTCGAATCCGATCCAACTAAAGTGAGAGAAACTGGCACCCGCAAGCCATCTATGCAACAAGTTGCGGTCAAGGGAACCGGTCTCTCATAAGCGTACGAGTAATGTTGGTCCGGGCTGCTTCATCTCACAATACCGCTAAACCAAAATTCGACCAAGGGAGGAAGCAATCTAAGCATCAACGCCCATAAACCTTTTGTGTTCTACTCGAGATCTCATCTACACATAGACCTAGCTCATGATGCCACTGTTGGGGAACGTTGCATGGGAGACAAAAAATTTCCTATGCACACGCAAGATCTATCCATGGTGATGAGCATCTACGAGATGGAGAGTGGATCTACGTACCCTTGTAGATCGCTAAGCGGGAAGCGTTAAGAAACGTGGTTGGTGTAGTCGAACGTCTTCGCGATCCAAATCGTCAAGTGTCCTGCGATCTCATCACGATCCGTCCCGCGATCCAATCACGATTCGTCCCACGAACTCATCACGATCCATCCCGCGACCTCGCCACGATCCATCCCACGAACTCATCACGATCCGTCCCGCGAACTGATCACGATCCGTCTCGCGATCTTGATCACGGTCCTTCTGATCTAGCGCCGAACGTACGGCACCTCCGCGTTCAGCACACGTACAGCACGATGACGATCTCCGCCTTCTTGATCCAGCAAGAGGGAGCGGAGAGGTAGAAGAGTTCTCCAGCAGCGTGACGGTGCTCCGGAGATGGTGGTGGAGCTATTCCGGCAGGGCTTCGCCTAAGCACTGTAGAAATCCGATCTAGAGGAGAAACTATGCACTAGAGGAACGGGCAGCAAGAGGAAGAGAGGAGGAGGCTTGGACCTCAAAGGACCAGCTCTTGGGTCGGCCGAATCAAGGAGGAGAGGAGGATTCCTCCTCCAATCCTAGTAGGACTAGGATTCCTCCTTTTTTTTTGCCTTTTTTGCCTTTTCCCACCTTTTATTCTTTGGGCTTTTCTTCCCAGCCACATGGGACTTGTGTGGGACTTCCACCAGCACACTAAGGGCTGGTATTTACTCTGCCATAGCCCATGTAGCCTCTTGGGTCGAAATACCCCTCCCGATGGTCTCCCGGTACACTACCAACACTCCCGGTACACTACCGATAAGCCCGAAACTTTTCCGACGACCAAAATAGGACTTCCTATATATCAATCTTTACCTCCGGACCATTCCGGATCTCCTCGTGATGTCTGGCATCTCATCCAGGACTCCAAAAAACCTTCGGTCACCACCATGCATAACTCTATACTACCGAAACGTCACCGAACCTTAAGTGTGCAGACCCTACGGGTTCGAGAACTATGTAGACATGACCGAGACACCTCTATGTCAGTAACCAATAGCGGGACCTGGATGCCCATAATGGTTCCTACATATTCTACAAATATCTTTATCGGTCGAACCTCTATGTCAAGGATTCAGTTAATCCCGTATGATGTTCCCTTTGTTCTTCGGTATGTTACTTGCCCGAGATTCGATCATCGGTATCTCCATACCTAGTTCAACATCGTTACCGGCAAGTCTCTTTACTCGTTCCGTAATACAAGATCCCGTGACTAACAATTAGTCACATTGCTTGCAAGGCTTATTGTGACATTGTATTACCGAGTGGGCCCCGAGATACCTCTCCGTCACACGGAGTAACAAATCCCAGTCTTGATCCATGCCAACTCAACAGACACCATCGGAGATACCTATAGAGCACCTTTATAGTCACCCAGTTACATTGCGACGTTTGATACACACAAGGTACTCCTCCGGCGTCAGTGAGTTGCATGATCTCATGGTCATAGGAACATATACTTGACATCCAGAAAACAGTAGCAATAAACTGACATGATCATATGCTACGTTCGTAGTTTGGGTCTTGTCCATCACATCATTCTCCTAATGATGTGATCCCGCTATCAATTGACATCTCATGTCCATGACTAGGAAACCATAGCCATCTTTGATCAATGAGCTAGTCTATTAGAGGCATACTAGGGACATGGTGTTGTCTATGTATCCACACATGTATCTGAGTTTCCGATCAATACAATTATAGCATGGATAATAAACGATTATCATGAACAAGGAAATATGATAACAACTAATTTATTATTGCCTCTTGGGCATATTTCTAGCACCAACAGTTTAGTTGTGTCTTCTATTCCTAGTGTGATAATTCTGGCCATCGTTATCAAAAGTATGTTGTGATGCTACTTAGTCAATAGGTATTCTATTTCTGGGTTCTTGAACTCAAGTTTCATCCTGCTTAGTCATGTTGATAGCATTTGCTCATTCCCTTAGGATGCTTAGTAACCTGGTTATAGTCTTCAAGGTTCGTGGTATATCATTCTTCCAATACCATGATCCATTATGGCAGAAGTTCCTTGTGATCAAAATATCACAACAAGAGTGCTCGTGATGAGTCCACTATTTCATAGTTGTGAGTCTGCCAATTCTTTCATTTCTGCATGGATTATCTGGAAGAAACATGTTGAACTCAGTTTGATATATGCAATCCATGCATCTACAACTTAGGAAAAATAAGGTGCTCTTGAGTTGTCCTTCTTCAATTGTATTCTGACCTTTATCTATCAATGGATAGTCAAGGGTATGTTATGCATTGTGTTATCGATGTCGACTATTCTTGTGGTCTGTCAAGCCATTCTATGTAAGAATGACTAGGAGAAGCAAAACTCCCGTACCTCATCCATTCTTGGATTGGGTCAAAGCAGTTGTATTCTACAGATCAAAATGCCAATTCAGCTTTTGCTCCGTTCTACCTTGAGGTATTACCCTCTTCATGTCAAGATTGTCATGAGAACTGCACTCCCTCTTATGAAATCTTGATGTAGTGGTACTTCTCGCCATCATCATTCATTCCCCGGTCTCTGTGTTGTTTGTAACCAAAACACCGACAAGTGAATCGTGATGTGCGTAATCAATACTCGTAGCAACTTTGTTGCTTGGTAGTTAATGGACAATAATATCACTCTTGGTGTGGTGGTGATTGAATTGTCATACTAAGATTGATCATGCTACCTAGTCCATTTTCCATGGTGCACTTTTCGGTCAATGAGTTAGGATTGTGTCAATCCTTCGCTCTGTTGATCGTATCATCTTGCCTTGAAAAGAAAGATTGTTCTTGAGCTTGATAACATATTGGTGGATCGTGATTTTTCGAATATCTTCTCAGAAGTATTACCAAGGTGTTCCTAGACCGTTATGTTGAGTTTGTGATTAAGATGGTTTTTCTATAAACCATCCCTTCTCCAAGAATCTGTGTTGGATACCCCTGAACTAGTTGGTTAAGCTAAACAACAACTTGGAGAGTTAGAATATAGAAGCTTGATCTAACTTAGCTCATGTTAAAGGGATATCTTGTGTTTTTGTGCTTGTGTGTGTAGAAGAAAGATGATATCTTCATCGATTCATCCTTGTGACAAATTGATGCACCTATCATCTTGTACAACCATTGATTTGAGTATGGGCTGTCGTCAAATCAAAATGAGAACCAAAGATTTTCCTAATGTTGTTTTTACTCGTGGAGGTATCCTCGAGCATACACCGTTACATCTTTTGGTCTGACAAATGCTATCACCTTGTTTCCATAGTTGTGGAATTCCATCTGTAGATATCTTGATGAATTGTTGTTAAGCCCATCGACAACATTTTCATCTCTTCCATGACTCATGATGAACATGAAGCTAGTGTTAGAAACTTTTGTAGGCAATATCTTCGTATTCCATACATGAAGTATATGTTTGGTGTAAGAAGTGACTTACTCCAGGTTCACGTGCATTTAGTGCAAGTTGCCACAGTGACTTGGGGAAAAGTTATCTTGCTTCCTCCGGAATCATCTCAAGTCAATCATGCATGTGCGAAGTATGCTATGGTTTGATAGCCTTGCAACCTACAACCCATATGCATCTTCTAGCACCTAAGCCACTGATTGAGTTGTTCAAGGAAAATAAGTTCTTCTTAAGATCATGAATTATGCAAGGATTTCACTATATTTCAATGATGGTTCCTAACCCGAACTCGTAGTGTTTTGTTGTAAGTCCATGTAGTCATGCTTGTCCTGAACAGTGTGTTCACATGTGTCTTGCAATCCAGCTCATGTTTTGGAATTGACGCCCGTAGTTCATTTCCTGAGAATCTTGCAATGTCATCTCTTCGATTTGTGTTGCAACCTTTCACTTTCAGACATGCTGAGTCTGGAATATCCTGGCACCAACCAGATCTGAATCTCAAGAGAAAATATTGGTTGGGACGTTTCCCCAAGAATTATAATATTGGTCTCTTTGTAACCCGGCAAAGGGATGTTGTGGCTAACATACCTATCCGGAAGACCTACTATTATAATATTTTGTTTCAGCAACTTGGCCACCTCCCCAAGGGGACCTTGTATGACTTGCCCTAGAAGTTATTCCTCATGGACCCTTTGAGATTCCGAAGTCCGGCCTTTACTTGATGTTATAGATATTGAGAATTTCCGGTAAATGGTTATGCTATTTAATTAAGGAGAGCATTAGAAGCGGAGTGCTAAATGTCTCTTGATTGATCATCCAGATTTCGTTCCCTTGGCATAGCTAAGGTGAAATCTAAGAAAGTGATGTCTTCCTTTGCATCTGCATCCTCCATTGTTATTCATCACTGTAGTATGATGTGTTACCAGAATCCTTGGCATGGATGTTGGTAAAACTTTGATGAATATGGAGATGCTCAAGTTCTTGAGAGCACACTCAGACACTGGGTTATACTCTTGGTATTAATTGGAATGTGCCTTCCGTTGCCGAGTTGTTTTATAACTCTAGTTTCCCTCTGATCTGGGTATGCCATTCTTTGAATTCCATCCAACGATCGTTTGCGAATTGCCTTAGGCTAGTATGAAGAGTTTTAATGATCCCTGTATCAAAAGTAATTCTTTTTGCCACTTAAGGGATAATCCTACGAGTCACCTTCCCTAAGGTGCCCGTTATGGTATGAAGGGCAACTAACTCCACGCTACCTTGAAACCCCATCACCATATGTTTTAGCGTGCATGGGATTGTTGCCAACCAATTGGACCTCCGTCATCCGCATCATTCATTGTTCTCGACGTGTGTTTTGTGTCCCACCTCAAGAGATGTTATTACGTATCATTCCATGAGTTGGTCATGAGTCGCTCAATCTTCGTAAAGATCGATTGTTGTAGAGCTTTCCATCATTGTTGTCTTTCTGTTGGATGAAGATCCCGAAGGCAAAGATGTCAAGACTAGCATGATGCAATGAAACAACAACTGCGAGGAGGGCACCTGGATCATGAAGATTGTGTTAGTTAGTGTCCCTTTGACTTCTACCCTATGCCTGAATCTCGGGACGAGATTCTTGTTTAGTGGGGGTGAGTTGTCACAACCCTAGAATTTGCTTGAAATTGTTTGCATTAACATCAGCATGTGCATCATGTCATCATGTCTAAATTCAAATTAATTTGAAATGGGGTTGATCAAACCCTAGCATAGATAAAATTCAAATAGGTTAAACTATTAAGATAATTGAGTGAATCCAAAATGCTCTTCAAAAATGTTCCCCCTCTTTGATAAATGTTGGCAACAACATATCAGGGGTGAATGATATTTTAACAACTATTTTGGCAAATTAAACAAATTAGGAAAGTTTCTGAAAATCACTAATAAAGCTTTGTAAATAATTTAGTTGCTTCAATTTTTCTGAAATTATTTGTGTAGTTTGGAAATATTCCAAATATACCCCACAAATATTTTCAGGAATTTTGGCTTTATAGTTTTGCCTAAACAAAATTAAATAAAAGAAGGAAATAGAAAACAGAAACTAACATAAAAGAGAGAGAGAGAGCATGAGATCTCACCAGAGGCCCAGCAACAGGCTGGCCCAACTGGCCCATCTCCCAATCATCGTCTACCTTTGCGAGTAGGCAGAGGAGATGAGGGCACGACGATGAAGGTCAGGGCGCCACGCCTCCTGCCTGCCCGGCCTCTTCCTCGTCGCATTGGCAAGGGGATAGACCCAGAGCATCGTCTGGATCCAGCCAACCCCTCCATTATTCACCTCCCCTCGCTCTCACGCCTTGTCCCCGCCATGGCCGAGCCCTACTCGAGCTCGTCGTCGCCGCCCGCGTAGCCAGTGCCTCCCCCTCGACCTTAGCCACGGCCCTGAGCTTCCCTGCAGCCCCCATGACCTCTCCGTGGATCCAAGCGACGCCGGAAGCACCGCAACGCCTCGATGCCATCATCTTCAACCTCGGGAGCAGGAGATTGCCGGCGTCGATTCGGCCACCCGAGCGCCTCCCCGAGCTTGCTGAGCCTTCCTGCTAGCTCCCTGTGAGCTCCTCTTCCTCTCCCCTCTCTTCTTGCCATCGTGTGCGCCCCCAAGCTAGCTTCCGCTCATGCCCGAGCAGCCGCCACCACACAGCTCATCGCCAACCATTGCTCTGGCGACCCCACGACCCCTCCGGTGTCCCAAATGGATCGACATGACCAAGGGCTACCCCCTGGTGCTAACCGTGCGTCGAACCGAGCCCCATAGTCAACTCCGGCACCCGACTGCCGTGGTTTGGTCGCCGCCAGCAAAGTTCCGGCAAGCGCTGACCTGGCCGGCCATTAGGGTTTAATTAGCCACTAATGACCCCCCTAACCTTTGAAAGTGGGCCCCAGGAGCGGGTCAAACCTTGGTCAGCGCAGGATTATCCCCTGGGTCACTGACCAGTGGACCCCACCGGTCAGGTTTGACCTGGTCCTGCCACTGTTGACCGCTGATGTCAGCCTGACGTAATGCTGATGCAGTTAATATTTTCTGTATTAAAAATCAACTCAGGAAATTCCAAAAAATGTTTAAAACTTCTCAAAATCATAGAAATTCAACCGGAACTCAGATGAAAATAATTTATATATGAAAAATGATTAGAAAAATCCAATGAATCTGTTTGTGCCATGATAATCCATGTTTGAACAAGTCAACATCACCAAGTAGGACATTTTATGATTAGGGCAATATAGGAAATATCATTTGGAGTTGGAATTCAAACTTGTTTGAATTCCACTTCAATTAACTTGGCTAATTATTCCTCTAGGTTAATTCAGTATCTTAACTTGTAAATTCATGCATCATGGTTGTTTCATTGCATTTAATGTGTTCCTACTTGTTTGCCGATGGTTGTTCCTTCTTGGTAGACGATGGTTTCGACGATGTGACCGTTGACACTAATGAAGAGAAGTATTATCTTCAGGACTGTGAGTCAAGTAATCCCCCTTGAGCATACTGATATGAACCCACTCTCTCTCTCCTACTCTCTTTTATTGCATTAGGACAACAAAAATTCAACTGTTACATATTCTCGGTAGTTGAACCCATTCCTTTGCATGACCTGTCTTTGCCACAGTAAATAGTTGAAACCACTTAGCATGAGTAGCAACTTCTTGAGCCTTGTTGTGCTTACTCATCCATGTTTTCTTATCGTGCCTCTATGCTTAGAGTCGTGTCGGGTCGGGTTTGATCCATCTGGGTGATGAATCAAAATGGCAATGTTCATGTCCTACCATGTAAGAGCTAAGTGTGTGAACACGATTTGGTAAAGGTAGCGATGAGAGGTCATGTAGGAGTACATGGTGGGTTGTCTCATTGGGGCCATCTTTAAGAACTGAGTTCCGTGTATGTTATCCAAGACAAGATACTACCGCACGTTGGGATACTTAATTGACCCTCTCGGCTTATTAATCGCCTAGATCTCTGTCCAGGAGTTGCAACTAATTTCTGGTGTTTGTAGGAAAAGTGTTGGCGGTCGTGCATAGCACTGCTCGACGGGGTGGGCTGTGATGCAGTATAGGCATATTGGCACGGTGTACCAAGTGGCACCCGAACGGTGGGCTTGGGGACCCTGCGCACATCGTTTGAGTCCGTAGCGGAAACTTCGTCCAGACTTCCGTGCGGGTTCAGTCTCAAATAGGCGATAAACCTGGACTAGGGTCTTGTGTGATTCATGGTCGTGGCCGACACCCTCGCTGTGCTTCCGCTTGAAGGTTGTCGATGTACCTTTTATGTGCACATAGCGATAAGTGGCGGGAGCGTGTGTGAAGAAGTACACCCCTGCAGGGTTAAATAAACTATTCGAATAGTCGCGTCCTCGGATATGGACTACTTGGAGAACTTATGTGGTTCATAGATAAGTGGAATGGATACCTCTAAAATACGCAAGATAAGCGTGAGTGTTATGAATGGCCTTCTCGTAGGGAGACGGAAGTGGATACATAGTGGTGTATTGATTTGGTGAATATGTGGACTCATGTGCGCTATCCCACCTCAAAGAAAGCACTTGTAGTCGTAGTACAGGTTAGCCAAGAGTCAAAGCTGGCTTGTTGCAATAACTCCACAAACCCCTTCACTGATATTGATGCATATGTAGTTAGTTCTGATGTAAGTCTTGCTGAGTACCTTGTACTCACATTTGCTTAATTTATGTTTTTGCAGAGGAGACGTCAGTCTCATTAGTGGTATTTACGACGTGAAGTTCGATGTTGACCGGATTAGCTTGGGAATCCCAGACAGAGGTCTGGTTCCTTTGGTAGGGTCGTTGTAGCTTTTCAGGCTCCTCTAGCCATTTTTTGTAGATGTCTGTACCCAGACATGTTTAACTTCCGCTTGTTTGTTTGAATGCTATGAATGTTGGGTCTTGTGACCCCTACTTGTAACATCTTATTGTGTTGGCTCTTCCGAGCCTTCTAAATAAATGGTGTAATGTTGTATGGTTATGTTGTGATGCCATAGTTGTATCTATGCATATCGGGCATGTCGTGCATACGTTTGACATGCAACGGTATGTATGAGATTCGACACCTAGTTGTGTGCCTTTAGTAGTACTCTTTACGGCGAAATGCCTCTTTGTCCTTCCACCGAGCCTTGGTAGCTTGCTACTGCTCTGGACACATTGATTGACCGACGTGTATCCTTCTATGATGATGTGTCTGTCCCTTCAGGGAAATGTCTCGTAGTGTAAAGGAGTCCCTGTAGCCTGCTACGACTCGTCTACGTGCAGTGATGACATTTATGTCCCATGGCGTAATGGAGTCCTTGTAGCTTGCTCTGACTCGTCTACACACGCTAGAGATTGACACCTGCATTGCTGGGTTACGTATGACTATCCCTATACGGATGTGCCACTTGGGTTCTACGACTAGTCATGTCGGCCCGGGTTCTTTGACATTTGAATGCTAGCGACACATTCACATACGTGAGTCAAAAGACGCAAACGGTCCCGGCCTAGGTAAGGTGGCAGCCGTGGAGATAACCGTGCGTGAGACCGCAAAGTGATGTGATGTGTTACAGGCTGAATTCTTATGGCCTAGGATCGGGGTCCCAACAGCTTTGGTATCAGAGCTTGACCGCTTGTAGGATTACCAAGCCAAACTGGTCGATGTTGAGTCTAGAACAACTTTAGTTATATAAGGAATTGATTATGGAAGGGAACGTAAGGCTCTTTTTACTCCTTTCCTTGTGTCATTCTAATTCTGAGTCACCCTATTCTTTTCTACAGGGATTAAGAACTAGGACTTCTCATCTATCTATTAGGATGACGAGTTACTATGCTGGAGACCTATAGGAAAGATGTTTTCTTTCTGGATCGATGTCTCTATAAAAATTCATTGTCATGTTGTCAGTTTTCTTGTGCAGGTTGCCTCATATTCCATGCGCGTACAGCCGTTATGCTGTCCGAGTTATCCAAGGTTTCTAAAATTATCCGATGCAATTGCAAAACTCATTCATCTTGAGTCAATGTCTTTCAGGCCAGACAAAGCACACTAATTGTTGAGTTGAGGTACCCTATTACCTCGACGTGTTTGATGAAGGTGTTTAGAAAATCATGTTATTCAAGTGAACCACCCAACAGTTTAGCTGTGTCTTCTGTTCCTAGTGTGATAATTCTGGCCATCGTTATCAAAAGCATGTTGTGATGCTACTTAGTCAACAGGTATTCTATTTCTGGGTTCTTGAACCCAAGTCTCATCCTGCTTAGTCATGTTGATAGCATTTGCTCATCCCCTTAGGATGCTTAGTAACCTGGTTATAGTCTTCAAAGTTTGTGGTATATCATTCTTCCAATACCATGATGCATTATGGCAGAAGTTCCTTGTGATCAAAATATTACAATAAGAGTGCTCATGATGAGTCCTCCATTTCATAGTTGTGAGTCTGCCAATTCTTTCATTTCTGCATGGATTATTTGGAAGAAGCATGTTGAACTCCATTTGATATATTCAATCCATGCATCTACAACTCAGAAAAAATCAGGTGCTCTTGAGTTGTCCTTCTTCAATTGTATTCTGACCTTTATCTATCAATGGATAGTCAAGGGTATGTCATGCATTGTGTTATCGATGTCGACTATTCTTGTGGTCTGTCAAGCTATTCTATTTCAGAATGACTAGGAGAAGCAAAACTCCATTACCTCATCGATTCTTGGATTGGGTCAAAGCAGTTGTATTCTGCAGATCAAAATGCCAATTCAGCTTGCGCTTCGCCATGCCCGGGAGGATGCCCATGGACGGCTCGGCTCGGACTCCCTCGGTAGGGAATCCATTGCGTCCGCCGAAATGGCGCATGGATCCGGCGTTAGGCAGGCCGCCGCAGCCTCACCGGAGGCCGTGCGGTCCGCCTGGCATCCGAACGCGCTGGCGAACGCGCAACCCCTCCGGTGGCGCGCTGATTTTTGGGATGAAGGAATGGCTCAGCGTGGATGCCGTGCAAGGCAGCGGGCGCAGGAGGCGGCAGAAGCCCTTGCGCCGGCGGACATCGACGAGGCGGAGTCGCATTCTCAGGCGCCCCGTATGGCGCATCAGTCCGGGTGTCGCAACCGCATCGTGGTGGACATCGGGGGCTCTTCCCCGGACGGATCCATCATCGATCTGACGTCCACCGGCACCGTTCGGGTTTCGGTCTCCGACAAGGAATAGTATGGCTTGGGAGATGGTGTGGCATCGAGTCCTGTGAGCCAGCTCGTGTCCCTTGCCCTACTTTACCTTGCCGGTGACCGGACCAACACTCTGGGGAGTGCAGCCGGCCGCCGGACAAGGCCTCGGCGGAGGGGCGAGCTGGGAGCGGAACCGGGTGACCTCCGCTCAAAGATCAGATCACGTTGCATGTAATAATATGGATTTAAGGTTTCTAATTTGAAATGTTTAGATGTGGAATACGTTTTATGAAAAATGACCGGTCAATGTCCGCGAACGCGTTAGCAGGCGTTTGAAGGATCGGATTTGCAAGTCGGGCTGTAAATGCTCTAAGACCAGATTGTGGTCGAGAGCTCGTCCACATGTTCCTGTGCATTTGCAGTTGCATGATACTCCTTGTTGTTTGTTTCCTATTAAATTCCATGGCCGGAGTCGCCGTCGTCGCGCTTTGATTATTGCTGATATAGACATCCTCGTAGACTTACTGTACATCTTCCATGCATCTGCCGCATCATCTCGAAGGTCCCTCGATTATGAAATTTAAAGCCAGGCCAGAACGACGTTTTCTACAAATATACATGATTGTACACGTACGTTCCAGTAAGCAGCTAGCAAGCCTACGTGCATGCCTGTCCCTGTCGTCTGCGGATCTTATCGTTGGAGCCGTGCATACCGACGAGCCTATGCAAGTATCTACTGTACGTGGCTCTCAAGTTCCAGTACGCACGACAGCTGGTGTTACCCTGTTGTACACACAATGCAAAAATACAAGTTGACCCAGTACAGCTCGGCGCCAAGCAGCGGTGCTATCGCCAATGCCAATTGTCTATTAGATTATGTGGTTCAGATAAGAAAAAAAAAGTGTCTGTTAGATTGGTATCTACTTGTAGATGACACGGTGCATGCATGCGTCATTTCCGTGCGGTTGGCTTCTCGTGTTGGCAACGATCGATCGACGGGGCTGCTGTTGCTTCAGTGTGTTGGTGAAGCACCAACATTTTGGATCCATCGAATTTATTTACAAATATATAGTGCCCATGATGGAGACATGGTTAGTTAATTAGGGGTTTAATTAATCAGCCTAAGGCACGGCCACCACGGGCATGCGGCCAGGGAGGTGAGGCTTGTGCGTGCTGCAACGTCTCATGTTGGTGGCGTCATGGCGTGCGAGGTGCTATAGCTAGGTTTACAGCTGCATGCATGCGAGATAGCGCGCGCGATCGGCGGCAAAATCTGTCCGACGAAGTCTCGGCGCGTAGCCAACGTTGCTATTATTCCCACGCAACTCTGCACATCAATGCTGAGTAGCGCGCGACATGTGTATTAAGGAATGTGCAGTTGTGCACCCGGCAATTTTCAGATGGACCATGGATGGATCAGTCGCTTAACCGTATGAATGTGCAATTTATGGAGAGAGAAGGATCAAAATCTTCTTGCTTCTTAAAGGAGAAACAAAGGACTGAAAAAAACTGGCAATGCATGCAAGAAAGCAGGCATGAAGCATACGAGCCGGGAGAAGAAAACCAACCCGTAATCAATCGTCATGGATGAACAGGCGAAAACGATGACCTCTGGCTACAGTGCGTGCGTGAGGTGAGTTCCACTTCTAGTACAGTAGCACAGTTGCAATCTTCGTGGACAACTCCCCGACCACGCGCTGATGCGCACATGATACAAGGCGTAGGTACGGTTGGCACGTTGGCAATCAATCAAGATGTGTACCTATCTTCAAAAATACAAAAATTAAGACGTGTACCGAACGACGTCAGGACAAAGATCGATCTGGGATGATTGCCTTTATTGCCGTCAATCTCTTCTCCATAAATCGCACGCGCTAGCCTCCAAAATCTATCCTTATTGCTTTAAGCATCAAGCATGCATGCATGATGCATGCGTGCGTGTCAGGGCCCAGGGTGTCATATTCTCTGTTGCCGACATACCGCTACAGTAGTCATGATTCATGAAACCTTGGAGTGTATATGATTGATCATTGGAGCACCACGTACTTACGTACGTAGGTCCATACTGTAGTGCCTTGGCCGTGAAACGTGACGGGCGTGCCATGTGGTCATGTGGATGATGTGGACGACTGTGTTGCCGTGTACATGCATCTACCAGCTAGCTGCAGAGTACTGTAGAACGAGAAAAGTGCAGATAAATTATTGGGACATGGTTGACACGTGTTGAGTTAAGGAGCCTTTTTTTCTTTTCTTTTTCTGGAGAAGAAAGATGGAGTAGCAGAAGTAGTTTGGTGCGTCGATCGACCAGTCTGGCATTCTACTCGAAGATTAGTTGGCACGCATGGCTAAACAATGGAAGAAAGGGAGATGCCTCCCCTCCTCTTGACAAACGAAGAAGATCACACCAAGAAAACTCCAAGTAAGTAGGTAAATCACGCGCCTAATCACACCGAGAAAACTCCAAGTAAGTAAGCAGCTAGCAAAGAGTTCCCAACGACCTGAACACTGCGTTAAACACATGCTAATCCTAGCCATATTCGATCCATTCCTGCCTCTTCGATTCCATCAGCGATAGCATCAGCACCTACGAATCTGCTCCAACCGAATCATTGACCTGACCTACGTACGTCGATGTAACCGCCGTTTGTGATTACCCAAATTAATTAGGCCCGCATGACCGATCCCGAGGTTGATGCCTCCCTATTCTGTTCTGCGTGCCTACCCGGCCTCGTGTCCCAGCTAGTTTATCCATCGATTGACCTGGAACACGGCATGTGCCGGCCGGCCGGGCTCTCCGTACGGCGGCGCCGTGCCGGGCATCGCGAGATCACCGCGCCGTACGGGCGCTTTCGGCGGCATGGCAGTGCCAGTGCCACGACGGTGCCCGGAAATTACCGCCGCCGCCGCGCCCAGCACGCGTGCGTTGAATTTACTAGCCGCTTTCACCTGCAAACAAGTGAAACCCTGAATGATTAAGCGGCCGGTCGGCATATAATTGGTGCACCGGCGTGCGCCCAAGCAATTCGGCACGAGGCTCTTGTTCTAGCCTCGTTACTTGATCCATCCGATATTAGCGAGATGATTAGCGTCGTTGTCTTTAGGGTAATGACAGATGAGATACAAAAATATCATCTCCTCGTTTTGTCACCTGTCGGAAAAAGTCCGTCACGGGCCGCTGGATTCATAGGAGATTACATACTTGTTCCCGCTAGCTGTGAACGTACGTACTTGATATTGTTATTCTCCCTCTCGCGCGTCCGTCGCCCCCACGGCGGCGGCACACAGCCCTATCCTCCCCCGTCTAGCCCCCCTCCCACCCCTCTCCCTCGTCGTCGTCGTAGGCAGGGGCTGCCGGGCGAAGCCCGGGTGGCGCCGGCGGCGGCGGCTCGTCTTTCCCCGCGTCGGCTTGGTGGAGGCGGGGCTCTCCCTGGCTAGCGACGGTGCTCATCGGGCGACGACGGCCCGGCTTTAGATGGGTGGTGGCGGTACGATGGCCGACTAGGCCTGCGGGGCGGCGTAGTGCTGCGGTGGCGGTGTGCAGCGGTGATGGCCGACCGGGCCCCTCGGCCCAGATCTGGGCCCGTAGGGGCCCATCTGGGTTCGGGCGGGCCGGCCTGACCTGCGGCTCGTTCTGTAGATGGAGGTGATGGTGCGGATCCAGGGGTCGGCGACGACGACGGCCGGCCTGTTGCAGCGCGGTGCCGAACTTCACGGGCCCTATCTCGCCCTGCCGGACCCTTTTTGAACTGGTGTGCCTCGGGAGGGCTTTACGGGCCTGCTGGGCCCGGATGGACCTGACAGGGATGGGTGTGCTCTGCGGCCGCGTCCGGTCGACGACTGTCTTCGGCGGTGGAGGTTGGTCCCTCCCTCCGGCTGCGGTACTGCTCACCCCGGGTGATTCCTCTCCTTTCCTTCGGCTTGCAGACCTAGTGGCTGCTACTTCGGTGAGACGACGATGGTGGCTTCGGGATTGTTTTGGCGCTTGTTGGTGGGCGGCTTGTCCGGTGGTGTCGAGGCTCGTCCTCACAGGACTCCTACGCTTCTGGTCGTCTGGGGTTGTTGATGGGGTGTTCCGGGAGAAATCCTTGTCGGTTCGTCCGACTCTGATGCGGTGTCGCCTTCGGCTGGTATCTTTCCTTCCTGAAGGGTGTCGTGGCTACCCTTGTTCACTTCCCTCTGTGTCGGGGGAACCTCTAGGACCAGTGCGCTGGTCCAAGGAGCAGCATGGTATTCCTTCTTGAAAGTGCTGCCTGGTACTCATCGATTCAGTGCTAGGAGTGACGAGGATATGTACCTAGGGTAGGGTCCTAGACAAGGCCTACATACCCTACCTAAGGACACTATATGGGAGGACTTGAAGATCAAGCATGAAGTTCCGAGTGGATTCCTGGAGACGTTCAAAGCCACTCGACAGATATCCACTCGGAGACTCCTTCTTTCACTCGGCAGTCGCGTGTCACTTGGAAGACCTCACTTTCACTCGACGCCAGAAGACCAGGAGCCATCATCAAGAGCCCAACGGGCGGACGTTGGTTCAATTGTCATTAGTAGCTTTTGTTGCGTACGTTACCAGTAACGGCAGACTTTAACCCCATGATCGGACCCTTAGATGCTGGGTAATTATGAGGGGAAGCAAACTCTATATAAGCCGCCCCTTCCCTCCTGCACAAGGGTTCGCAACCATTGTAATCTCAACATTCCACACGACATAAAGCTCCCGAGCACTGAGACGTAGGGCTGTTACCTCCACGAGAGGGGCCTGAACTCATACATCCGTGTGTACACCCTCGCCGTAGCTAGGACTCTGCCCTCTCCCTTCGTACCCCTACCATCTACTGTCAGGCTCGTGCCCACGACAGTTGGCGCCCACTGTGGGGTAGGCGTCTAAGCGCCTTCCGGCGAGGTTGCGATTTTCATCCTTCGACATGTCTTTCGACAGTGTTTTTGCTCTGGGCCACGAGATCTGTTTCGAAGCGCTCACCTTCATCGCCGACGATTTGGCATGGCTCCAGGAGACGCCTCTCGATGTTGAGGCGCTCCCGGTCCGCGGCGCCACGCACTTCCACGCGAGTTTCTGCGGCATGCTGCTGCGTCAGCCTTCGACTCCTTATTCCTCGGCTCCCATCGCTGTTCGCGGTCGCAAGCGGTCCGTCCGCTCACGACTTCAGCGCTGGGTCGAACACGCAGTGGTGCGTCAAACTTCTCCGCAGATTGCAGCACTTGAGCCCACCGAGTCCCTTCACGACGTCTTCAAGTCGGATTCCGATCCGTCCGACATGCCTTCCGAGTGCGAAGGCTGTGATCCTACAGCAGAGGTCCTGATGGCGGGCTCCCATCAGAGTTCATCGCCTGGCTTTGGCTGTGGCAGGCGTGAGGCTGGAGGTCCGTCGAAAGAGCAGCCGCGTCGTGAGGGGGAGGTTCTTCATACTCCCATCATCGGCGCGACTGCCGAGGCCCAAGCTTTTGAGGTCGCGCGCATTCGTCTGGAAGAACTCCAGGCAGAGCTTGA
This sequence comes from Hordeum marinum, assembly GCA_022496015.1. NCBI lineage: Eukaryota > Viridiplantae > Streptophyta > Magnoliopsida > Poales > Poaceae > Hordeum > Hordeum marinum. The sequence goes on along the minus strand of CM039673.1, from coordinate 61,593,083 downwards.
CGAGCACGCTGTTTCCGACTGGATCTCGCGACACCCCAGTCGACGTCAGCGACGGCTGTTTCCGACTGGATCTCGCGACGATGTTGAGGTATATCGAACTCCTGTGTTAAATGTAGCTGCTGCTGCTAGGATAGCAGATTCCATTCAGCTGTCCCGGTCAAAGGCTGGAAGAGGGTTGATGCAGATCAGAGCACTGTTAGATGCAGCGCGGCATCAGAATTTAGTAGTTTCTCAGTCCCGCAACAGGATAGACAGCAATTCACCCAGGGCAGAGACCGTTTAGTCGACACACAACCCTGGATCGCCCCTGCGTCATCGGGGCGGCGGTTTCCGTGAAGGGCAAGACAAAGATCAGTTTCACCACGAAAACCACCGTCGAGTCCCCACTCCTCCGCGGAGTGGTCCGCACGCGCCTCGGTGTTGGGGAACGTTTGCATGGGAAACAAAAAATTTCCTACGCACACGCAAGATCTATCCATGGTGATGAGCATCTACGAGAGGGAGAGTAGATCTGCATACCCTTCTAGATCGCTAAGCGGGAAGCGTTAAGAAACGTGGTTGGTGTAGTCGAACGTCTTCGCGATCCAAATCGCCGAGCGTCCCGCGATCTCATCACGATCCGTCCCGCGATCCAATCATAATCTGTCCCGCGAACTCATCATGATCCATCCCACGAACTAATCACGATCCGTCTTGCGATCTTGATCACGGTCCTTCTGATATAGTGCCGAACGAACGACACCTCCGCGTTCAGCACACGTACAGCTTGATGACGATCTCTGCCTTCTTGATCCAGCAAGAGGGAGCGAAGAGGTAGACAAGTTCTCCGGCAGAGCGATGGCATTGCAGCGATGGTGGTGGAGCTATTCCGACAGGGCTTCTCCTAAGCACTGCAGAAAACCGATCTAGAGGAGAAACTATGCACTAGAGGAACGGGTAGCACGTGGCTGAAAAACTTAGTGCGAAAACCCTAAAACCTCTAGTATATATAAGAGGAAGAGAGGAGGAGGCTTGGCCCAAGGGCCAAGCCACCTAGGATTCTGTCAAACCAAGAGGAGAGGAGGATTCCTCCTCCAATCCTAGTAGGACTAGGACTCCTCCTTATTTTTGCCTTTTTGCCATTTTCTACCTTTTTCTCTTTGGGCTTTTATTCCCAACCACATGGGCCTTGTGTGGGACTTCCACCAACCCACTAAGGGCTGGTATTTACTCTCCCACAGCCCATGTAGCCTCTTGGGTCTAAATACCCCTCCCGATGGTCTCTCGGTACACTATCGGCACTCCCGGTACACTACCGATGAGCCCGAAACTTTTCTGGTGACCAAACTAGGACTTCCTATATATCAATCTTTACCTCCGGACCATTCCAGAGCTCCTCGTGACATCCAAGATCTCATCCGGGACTCCGAACAACCTTCAGTAACCACCATACATAACTCTATACTACCGAAACGTCACCAAACCTTAAGTGTGCAGACCCTGCGGGTTCGAGAACTATGTAGACATGACCGAGACACCTCTACGGTCAATAACCAATAGCGGGAGCTGGATGCACATATTGGTTCCTACATATTCTATGAAGATCTTTATCGGTCGAACCTCTATGTCAAGGATTCAATTAATCCCGTATGATGTTCCCTTTGTTCTTCGGTATGTTACTTGCCCGAGATTCGATCGTCGGTATCTCCATACCTAGTTCAACCTCGTTACCGGCAAGTCTATTTACTCATTCCATAATACAAGATCACGTGACTAACACTTAGTCACATTGCTTGCAAGGCTTATTGTGATGTTGTATTACCGAGTGGGCCCTGAGATACCTCTCCGTCACATGGAGTAACAAATCCCAGTCTTGATCCATGCCAACCCAACAGACACCCTCGGAGATACCTGTAGAGCACCTTTATAGTCACTCAGTTACGTTGCGACATTTGATACACACAAGGTACTCCTCCGGTGTGAGTGAGTTGCATGATCTCATGGTCATAGGAACAAATACTTGACATGCAGAAAACAGTAGCAATAAACTCACACGATCATATGCTACGTTTGTAGTTTGGGTCTTGTCCATCACACCATTCTCCTAATGATGTGATCCCGTTATCAAATGACATCTCATGTCCATGGCTAGGAAACCTTAACCATCTTTGATCAACGAGCTAGTCTAATAGAGGCATACTAGGGACATGGTTTTGTCTATGTATCCACACATGCATCTAAGTCTCCGATCAATACAATTATAGCATGGATAATAAACGATTATCATGAACAAGGAAATATGATAATAACTAATTTATTATTTCCTCTAGGGCATATTTCCAGCACCCGGTGCCAGGACGACAGGCGCTCCTTCGGTGATGAGCGGAATGCGGGCTTTGATGCCCACGCCCTCCTTGTTCAGAAGCGGATAGACAAGAGCAGAGCCCACAAGGAAGGATACGACAGAGATTTTCCAAGTGGTAGCTCGGAAGTGGTTTTTGGACCTGAATGTTTCAGCAGGGCCATACGTTCCGTGGAGATTCCCCCAACTTCAGGTTGGCGGTGGGAATTGGGAAGTTTTCTGGCGAATCAAAGTCGGAGACTTGGATAGATGATTACCGAGTGGCTGTGCAAATTGGTGGCGGAAACGACAATGTGGCGGAAACGACTTGGATAGATGATTACCGAGTCCCTGATGTTGGATGGTTCAGCACGTGCTTGGCTGAATCGTCTGGCTCCTTCCAGTATACATTGATGGGAGGATCTTGCCCGAGTGTTTGTCCGAACCTTCGAGGGCACTTGCAAGCGTCCGGTAGGTCTGATCGACTTACAACACTGTATCCAGAAGCCCAATGAAACTTTAAGGGATTATATTCAGCGATGGTCCACTATGCATCATACAGTGGAGAATGTGTCGGAACATCAGGTTGTTTGTGCATTCAAGGCCGGTATGAGATACAGAGAACTTTATCTGAAGTCCGGGCGAACGGGTGATATTTCACTCGACAAGATGATGGAAATTGCCACTCGGTATGACAATGGCGAGGAACAAGACCGTCTCCCTAGCGGCAAAGGAAAGGCAGTCATCAATGAGGCTGGCGACAGCAACAATCGGAAACAGAAGCGAAAGGCTGAAGATCCAGTTCAGGCAGAAGCGGTAGCACTGGCGACTCAGTCAAAGAACAAGGGAAAAGCTAAGGCAGGGTATGCCCCCAAGAAAGGGAAAAATCAGTCAGGAACTAATATTATGGATCATCCGTGTGTAATGCACACGAGGAAAGATGCGGAAGGCAATCTGATTTTTCCCAAGCACACCACTCGATAGTGTCAGACCCTTATTCAGCAATTCAAGGGAGATCAGTCGAGTGATAAATCTCCTGAGAAGGGAGATGAAGATGAGGAAAAGGAAACATTCCCGAATGTCACTGCTACACTGGTGATCTTTGCTGATGTCGAGAGCAAGAGCCGTTTGAAAGTCATCAACAAAGAAATCAACATGGTTGTACCAAACACCCCCACCTACCTCAAATGGTCCCAATATGCTATCATATTCGACCAGACAGACCATCCTGCTCATGTGGCCACTCCCGATCGACAGGCTCTGGTAGTTGATCCGGTGGTGGGTGGGACTCGACTTAGAAAGGTCCTCATGGATGGCGGCAGCGGCCTGAACATTTCTATGCGGATACCCTGAAACGGATGGGCATTCCGATGTCCCATCTAAGTGAGAGCAGCATGCAATTTCACGGGGTCATCCCAAGAAAGAAGGCCAAGTCACTCGGCCAGATAGCATTGGATGTGGCATTCGGGAATGACAAAAATTTCTGAAAAGAAAAGTTGGCATTTGAAGTCATGGATTTCAAGAGTGCTTACCACGCCATTCTGGGTTGACCCGCGCATGCATGTTTCATGGCCCGACCATGTTATGTGTATCTCAAGTTAAAAATGCCAGGCCCTAAGGGCGTGATCACGGTCACTGGCAATCGACAGCAGGCCGAAGAGTGCCTCCAGCAAGGCTCCAAGATCGCCGATCACCAGATGGCCATGGTTGAGTTGGAGGAGTACAAGAAAACCGCCAACCCTGCCGACTTGCTCCGTGCAAAGAAGCCGGCTTCCGAGTCGTCATTTCAGTCGGCAGGGGAGGTGAAGAAGGTACACATCCATCCGACGGATCCTACTGCCGCCCCGACGAATATCTCATCAACACTCGACATCAAATAGGAAGCCGAGCTCATCCAGTTCCTCCGTGAGAACTGGAGAAGAAGTGGCCCGTCTCTTGCAAGCCAAGTTCATTCGGGATATTTACCACTCCGAGTGGCTCTCGAATGTTGTGATGGTGCCAAAGAAAGATAAGTCGTTGCACATGTGCATTGACTTCAAACATCTCAACAAGGTGTGCCCAAAAGATCATTTTCCGCTCCCCCGCATAGATCAAATTGTTTGCTCGACAGCGGGGTGTGAGCGTTTATCATTTTTGGATGCTTATTCTGGTTACCATCAGATCCGTCTGTATGGCCCGGACGAAAGAAAGATAGCCTTCATCACCCCATTCGGTTGTTTTTGTTACATCACCATGCCTTTTGGTCTCAAGAATGCCGATGCTACTTTTATGCGCATGATTCAAAAATGTTTACTCAATCAGATCCCTCGGAATGTCAAGGCGTACATGGACGATATAGTGGTCAAGTCCCGCAAAGGTTCCGACCTACTGGCTGACTTGGCCAAGACATTCGCCAATTTGAGGCGATTCGACGTAAAGCTGAACCGGCCAAGTGTACTTTCGGCATCCCTGACGGCAAGTTACTCGGTTTTCTCGTTTCCGAGCGAGGAATTAATGTCCATCCCGAGAAAATCAGCGCCATTACCCGTATGAAGACTCCCGTGCGAGTGCACGATGTTCAGAAGCTCACAGGTTGCTTGGCAGCATTGAGTCGATTCATTTCTCGTCTTGGTGAGAAGGCTCTACCCTTGTATCAATTGATGAAGAAATCCGACACGTTCGACTGGACTCCCGAAGCCGAAGCAGCGTTTTTTGAGCTCAAAGCCCTGCTCTCCACCCAGCCGGTGCTTGCCGCTCCTCCCAGCAAAGAGCCCTTGCTCCTGTATATTGCGGCCACAAATCTGGTCGTCAGTACAGTACTGACTGTCGAGCGAGAAGAGGAGGGTAAAGCTTATAAAGTCCAGCGGCCAGTTTATTATGTCTCGGAAGTTTTGTCCCCCTCAAAGCAAAGATATCCAGACTATCAGAAGCTGGTTTATGGTATTTACCTATCAGCAAAGAAGGTGGCGCATTATTTCCAAGACCACTCGATTTCATTCGTCAATGATGCTCCCTTGTCTGAAATATTCAATAATCGAGACGCATCAGGTCGAGTGGCTAAATAGGCAATCGAGCTTGGACACTATCGTGGGCACGAGCCTGACAGTAGATGGTAGGGGTACGAAGGGAGAGGACAGAGTCCTAGCTACGGCGGGGGTGTACACAAGGATGTATGAGTTTAGGCCCCTCTTGTGGAGGTAACATCCCTACGTCTCAGTGCTCGGGAGCTTTATGTTGTGTGGAATGTTGAGATTACAATAGTTGCGAACCCTTCTGCAGGAGGGGAGGGGTGGCTTATATAGAGTTCGTTGCTCCTCATAATTACCCGCATCAAAGGGCCTGGTCGTGGGGGTTAAAGTTTGCCGTTACAGGTAACACACGTAATAAAAGCTACTAATGACCGTTGAACCAGCGTCTGCCCGTTGGGCTTTTGATGATGGCTCCTGGTCTTCTGGCGTCGAGTGAAAGCGAGGTCTTCAGAGTGACACGCGACTGCCGAGTGAGAGCAGGAGTCTCCGAGTGGATTACTGTCGAGTGACTTTGAACGTCTCTAGGGATCCCCTCGGAAGTTCATGCTTGATCTTCAGGTCCTCCCATGTGGTGTCCTTAGGTAGGGTATGTGGGCCTTGCATAGGACCCAACTCTAGGTACATATCCTCGTCATTAGCCCCCGAATGGATCGGGGTTTGAGTGGTGGAAGGAGGTATCAACGTAGACCTTGAGTTAGTGCATCAAATCCTCTGAATGATATTTGGGATTTCCATGGAACTTGCATCGATTGAACTTTGAGCATTAGCATTCATTAAGGATCGACATGCAAAATCTTTCGAATGATATTCGGGGCTTCAACGAAACTTGCGTCGATTGAATTCTTCTCCGCTCGCCCGGATCCATTCAGCCTTAAAAGTGCCCGAGTGGATGTTTAGCATTTGCTTTGCTCTGAGTGAGCTGACAATATCTTGGAAGGCGACGGGTCGGTCTGACAGACCCGAAATTTCCGGGATACAAAAATTTGGGAAGCGCACGCGCGCGGGCGATGATGACGCCACAATCAGGGCAAGTGGAGGCACGACGCCTTGATTTTCGTGTCGGTCTTATCGCCACGTACCGGGCGCCGTTAGCGGTTGGCGTGCCCGGTAACCTCGCGGGTCCACTGGTCGGTGAGACACTCGGCAGTGTATAAAGCTTTCCGCGCTGCGGTCCGCACAATACTTCTGCGAGTTCTTTCTCTCTTTTCCTCCGCCTCCTCTGCTCCCAGCGCCCCACTCCGATCTCCCTCGACGAGATCCACCGTGCCGACGATGAACAACATGATGGAGAAGCTGGAGTGGGCGAAGAAAGGAGCTACGAAGCTCAAGGGCAAGAAGCCCTCGACCGCCCGGTTCACCACGCCGGCGGGTTGGATGGAAGGGTATTTTCTCCCCTCTATAGTCACTCGCGAGGACATGGAGGGCCTTGTCTCCGACGGGCTCGTGGCGGATGGCACTTGGAGGTTGCCGGGGGAGGAGCGCGAGCCGGAGCCACGTGATGGGGAGCCGATTCTTCTTCTCTCCCATGTCGAAAGAGGTTTTTCCATGCCTCCCCACCCATTCTTTAGGGGCTTTCTGAACTTTTTTGGTGCTCCACTGCATCACCTCTCGCCAAATACCATCGCCTATCTATCTGCATTCGTCACTTTGTGCGAATGTTTCCTGGGTGTCTCTCCCCATTGGGGGTTGTTCAAGCACCTCTTCATGGTCAGATCCCAGACCGTGAAGAACACTCTCCCTGCTGATGGGAAGACTCATGTGCTCCAATTGTGTGGAGGCTTAGGGGTTCAGAAAAGAGCCCGTAGTTCCTTCCCTGCCATGATCTTTCCCGAGTGTGTCAGAGGCTGGCAATCGACTTGGTTCTCTTGCAGAGATGTTGCGTCACCAAATATGTCAACTGGCCTCCCCCCCCATACACCCGACCGTCCTGCTATTCCCCAATCTTTGAGGGTGACTGAAGAGGAGCATGTCCAAGTGGGTATCCTGGTCGAAGCTATGGTGCAATTGATCTGGGGCGGAGTGACAGGAATGGATTTGCTTGAAACGTTTCTCGGTCGACATATCCAGCCGCTCCAGGCCAGAGACCACACCATGTGGCATTATGCGGGCCCAGAGGACACGACCAGGACACATCTGGAGGAGGTTCCATAGAAAACTGTCGAGCAGTGGCTTTGTAGCATCACTAGAGCTTGCGACAATCCTCTAGGAGCCAAGAGGATCCGACCTTACTCGGCCAAAAACCCGCCGAACAATCTGGTGAGTTGTGAGGTGTCGACTGATGTTGTACTGTCGAGTGATACTTTGACTTATAAACCGATTTACTCTCTTGAATCATACAGGAGTGGACGAACATGCACTCGCCCGTTCCCAACGGGAACCATGTGGAAGATGGCATGGTGAGAGAGGGTGGCAGTGTGGACGGTGACGGTTCTTCCGACACCGAGGATGAATACGATGACTTTGGCAAAGAGGAAGAGGTCGAGTCGCCTCCCCGACACGAAGGTTGCACCAAGGCCCACCAGGATCCGATAGTTGTTGAGGACAAGGCTCTGGGCCCTAGCGAGAAGAACCCGAAATGAAGCCGCCCTTCGACTGTTGAGTCGAGTGAAAGACTGGCCAAGCAACCCAAGCAAGCCACACTAAGCCTCGCAAAGCTTTGCCTCGCATGAGGGTGGTTGTACCTGTCGTCTCCACGTAAGTGTTTATTTCTGAATTTTTTCTGTCAATTGAAGTCTGGAGTTGTATCTGACCGAATGCTACTCAATCCGTCAGAGCTACTACATCTGTGATCTCGCCTCATCGGGATGGAGAGGAAACGATGGATGTTGACACTACTGATGCTGCCACTTCTCATAGAGGTAAGAAAGTTGTTGGTTCGTCCGGATGGGACTCGACACATGTAGATGTTAACACTGTCGGTTGTCATTGCAGAGGTCATTCAGATGGAGGACGACGAGGAGCAACTGGACACTTTGCACACTCGTACTCGGAGGGCATCATCGGCGCAAGCGCTTCAGCGCTCGACTGCAGAGTCTTCCCAGGGGAGAGGTGGCTCGACACAACCCAGGGCTAAACCCGCAGCACCTCTGTGGCATGCTCCTCCAGCCGTCTCGACCGTTGTGACATCGACTCCAACTGGACCCCCTCAGACTGCTTCAGCTGCCCCAGCGATCATGCCGACCCCACCTGTGACGGTCTTCTCTCTGCATCGCACCCCGGAAGTTCAGACCGGGGCTGCGAAGGAAGCCATGATTCAGGCGGAGCAACTCATGCTAAGAACCGAGGAGGCGTTCGAGGCCAGAAAACTGGCTTTTGACGTCAGCGCAGCCCTCCGCACCAATGTCCGAGTAAGTTCGATTGTAAGTCCATTGTCGATTGAATTTCTGTCTTCTCTTGGCTGCTGTACACCCAGTGGGTGATTGCTGTAGAATGTTTTAAATTTCTCCACTCGAATAGACTGGATCGTAGTCGAGTAGGACTAGGGTCACTCGACATGTCAAGTGTATTTTTTGATGAGTTGCTCGACAGATCGAGAGTTAACTGTCTCAATGGGGGCGCTCTGAGCACACCCCGAGACCGCTGTCGAGTGCTTGCATCGGCAGGGGTCTTAGAGTCTGTTGTATACAGGATACATTTCGTCTTGAATCACACCACTCCATAGCTACCTTGCAGGTTTCATGGATATTATTGGCAAACCATGATATGATGCTGCATAAGGATAGACTGCACTTCATAGAGTAGGGAGGTGCGTCACTCGACGGGTCAAGTGTTGTGACAGGGCTGACCTTGTCGAGTGTATATTTTTTCTGACGAGTTACTCGACGGATTGAGAGTTAACTGTCTCAGTGGGGGCGCTCATAGCGCACCCACTAGGTGTAGTCCCCGAGACCACTGTCAAGTGCTTGCATCGGCAGGGGTCTTAATAGAGACAACCTTTGAATTTGTTTCTGGCACGCGGAGCGCCAGAGCCACTCGACATGTCGAGTAGACTTTCTGCATGAATTCTTCTAAGATGGTCATTCACCGGCGTTCGATACCCAGTCAACTGTTCCAAGCGTCACCCGCCGATTGAATTCCTATCTTGTGTTGATTCGAGAGGGCTTGTGAGCTTGGGGCGGAGAACAAGGACGTGGAGGATGAAAGGAACCGGTTGCAGGTGGATCTGGCGGTCGCCAACAACGCTCTAGAGCGAGCGCGTGCTGAGATGAAGACTTTGGGATGTAATTACTGCTAATTTTCTATATTCTCCTCTTCACTCTTCATGTTTTGAACCGAGTGCTCTCACTCGAACAGACATACACAATGAAAACCGTCGACTCCAAGCATGACTCAACAATGTTGTTTCTTTAGATTCCATCAAGAAGGCGCTGGAGGAGAAGGACAATGCGCTTGCTGACGCTCAACGAGTGGCCAAGGACAAGACTGAAGCTGTAGATCGGAAGCTGGAGGCTGCTAAGAAGCTGGAATATGAGAACGCCAAGCTGAAGCAGGAGCATGCGGACCTTGTCAAGAAGGTAAGGCAACTAACCAAGAGGGGTAATGTCCTGGAGAAGCATCTGGGCGAATTCTCGAGGAAGATGTATCTTCTGCTCGATGGTGAGTATTTCTTGTCGACTCACATTTGCAAAAAATTTGAGGGTCGCAGGTCACCGATTTTCTTCCTATTTCCCCTTCTTCAACAGAATTCTGCCAGGACTTTGAAAAGGAAACAGAAGAGATTGAGCCCATCCTTGACCTTACTAAGTCACCGGTTGCTGATGCGGTGGCGATGAACATGCTGCGGCTCAACTTTCGGCTCCAGAGTGCCCAGACCTACATCACTCGAATGAAGTCTGCCATGGAAAGAATCGATAAGGAGCTATGGCCTGAGGACACTCTTCAGCTCGACCTCAACTCCATGATGGTTCGCCTGAACGAACTTCCCAGTCAAGTGCAAGCTTGGAAAAAATCTGCTGCTCACTGCGGCGCCGACGTGGCGTTGTCACTCGTCAGGGTCCACTGTAGGGACGTGAGGGAGGAGAAGCTGAAGGAGCTCTAGGTGGTAAACACGAAGAAACTCCAGTTCGAGGACTTCATGGAAACCTTCATCGAGGCAGCTACTAGAATCACTGACGGCATCGACCTAGACACTTCGTCGAGCCCGCCAGTCCGTCCCCTGCATAAAAAACTTGGGTCTTTGGAAAAAATAGTTTAATTTGCCTCGGTATGCTGAGTGGAACTATATCCCCTAAAACTTCATTCAGGCCATAGGCTTGAGCACATTTGCTTCTGCACAAGACGTTTATCCGTGGTTTTACCTTTCGGATTTTACTCGTGGTTTGGCTGTCAATCATTTGTTCGACTGATTTTGTTTTTAACTTAGACGAAATGCTTTCACAGCTAAGCCTCCGAGTGTGAGGATTACTCATCGCTCAAACTATTATTGATCTTAGGCGAATGTCAATTCACATCTAAGTTGTTGAGTGAATGGATTACTATCCACCCGACGAGGTTTTTAACTTAGACGAAACGTGTTCGCAGCTAAGTCCCCGAGCGTGAGGATTGCTCATTACCCGGAGTATTTTTGAACTTAAGCGAATGTCGATTCGCAGCTAAGTTTTCGAGTGAATGGATTACCATCCACTCGACGAGGTTTTTAACTTAGGCGAAACGTGTTTCGCAGTTAAGCCCCCGAGTGTGAGGATTGCTCATCACTCGAAATATTTTGAACTTGGGCGAATGTCGATTCGTAGCTAAGTTGTCGAGTGAATGGATTACTATCCACTCGACGAGGTTTTTAACTTAGGCGAAAAGTGTTTTGCAACTAAGCCCCCGAGTGTGAGGATTGCTCATCAGTCGGAGTATTTTTGAACTTAGGTGTCGATTTGCAGCTAAGTTGTCGAGTGAATGGATTACTATCCACTCGACGAGGTTTTTAACTTACACGAAACGTGTTTCGCAGATAAGTCCCCGTGCGTGAGGATTGCTCATTACCCGGAGTATTTTTGAACCTAAGCAAAGACGGATTCACAAATAGGCCGTTGAGTGAATGGACTGCTATCCACCCGATAGGGTTTTTAACTTAGACGAAACATGTTTCGCAACTAAGCCCCCAAGTGTGAGGATTGCTCATCACTCGGCGTATCCCCAAGAATGTAACTGCACAGTTGGAATCGACGAAGTATATATCATAGAAACGTTAATTGCATTGACGAAGTATTCTTATTACATCAGAAAACTCTTGTCCCAAGTATAAAAACGCCGGAGCAGATCTGCATTCCAGGCTCGTGGCTCAGCTATCTATTTCATGAGATTATACAGGTGAAAGGCTCCATTGTTTAGAACCTTAGTGATGACAAAAGAGCCTTCCCATGCAGGAGCAAGCTTGTTAGGTCGGTGTTGATTCACCCGGAGCACCAAATCTCCCTCATGGAACGCTCGACTCTTGACATTCCTTGCATGGAAGTGCCGCAGGTCTTGCTGATAGGCAATGGTCCGGATCAGAGCCATCTCTCGCTCCTCCTCCGGAAGATCTACCCCATCCTGTCTGGCCTAATCAGCTTCAGCCTCAGAATATAGCTCCACTCGAGGAGAATTGTGGGCCAAGTCACTCGGAAACATGGCTTCAGCGCCATAGACAAGGAAGAAAGGAGTTCGTCCAGTCGACCGATTAGGCGTTGTCCTCAGTTCCCACAAAACAGACGGCAACTCAATTACCCACGCACCGGCGGCATGATCCAAATCGCACATGAGACGAGGCTTCAGACCTTGTAGAATGAGACCATTAGCCCGCTCAACTTGCCCATTGGTTTGAGGATGTGCAACAGAAGCATAATCCACTTGGGTGCCTTGGGAGTTACATAATCCAGTTAGAGGAGCTCAAAGCTTGTGGGGGCTCTTCGATGAAGGGATGCTCTTGAACCAAAGGAGTGTGCAAGTGGTCTAGAAACACACCGCCGGGGATAGGCCGTCGAGTGGAACCAATCTTGGACAGCTCATCGGCTGCTTGATTTTTCCGTCAGGGAACATGATGAAGTTCCAGGCCTTCAAATTTCTTCTCCAACTTCCGGACTGCATTGCAGTATCTGGTCATAGCGGGGTTTCTAACATCCCACTCTTTCATCACTTGATTCACCACCAAATCTGAGTCACCATAAACCATCAGGCGCTTGACGCCGAGTGAGATAGCCATGCGTAACCCATACAAAAGTGCTTCATACTCCGCCTCATTTTTGGAGGAATCAAAGTGAATAAGAAAGACATAGCTGAGCTTGTCGCCTCTGGGGGATATCAAGACAACACCAACACTGGACCCATTCAACATTTTGGAGCCGTCGAAGAACATTGTCCAATGCGCTGAGTGAACTTGGATGGGCTGATGCTGTTCAGTCCACTCGGCCATGAAATCTGCCAATGCTTTGGACTTGATTGCTTTCTTGGCCTCGAATCTGATGTCAAAGTGTCCAAGATCAATTGCCCATTTAGCCACTCGACCTGATGCGTCACGATTATTGAAAATCTCGAATAAAGGAGCATCACTGACGACTGAGATCGAATGGTCTTGGAAATAATGCGCCACCTTCTTCGCTGACAGGTAAATACCATACACCAGCTTCTGATAGTGTTGATATATTTGCTTTGAGGGAGACAATACTTCCGAGACATAATAAACTGGCCGCTGGAATTTATAGGTTTTACCCTCCTCTTCTCGCTCGACAGTCAGCACTGTACTGACGACCTGATTTGTGGTCGCGATGTACAGGAGCAAGGGCTCTTTGCTGGCAGGAGCGGCAAGCACCGACTGGGTGGAGAGCAAGGCTTTGAGCTCAACAAACGTTGCTTCGGCTTCGGGAGTCCAAACGAACGTGTCGGACTTGTTCATCAACTGATATAAGGGTAGAGCCTTGTCACCAAAACTAGAAATGAATCGACTCAATGCTGCCAAGCAACCTGTGAGCTTCTGAACGTCGTGCACTCGCACGGGAGTCTTCATACGGGTGATGGCACTAATCTTCTCGGGATTGACATCAATTCCTTGCTCGGAAACGAGAAAACCGAGCAACTTGCCACCAGGGACACCGAAGGTACATTTGGTCAGATTCAACTTTATGTCGAATCGCCTCAGATTGGTGAATGTCTTGGCCAAGTCAGCCAGCAGGTCGGAACCTTTGCGGGACTTGACCACTATATCGTCCATGTACGCCTCGACATTCTGAGGGTTCTGGTGGAGTAAACATTTCTGAATCATGCGCATAAAAGTAGCGCCGGCATTCTTAAGACCAAAAGGCATGGTGATGTAGCAAAAGTACACAAATGGGGTGACGAAGGATGTCTTTATTTCGTCCGGGCCATACAGACGGATCTGATGGTACCCAGAATAAGTGTCTAAAAACGATAAATGCTCGCACCCTGCTGTCGAGTCAACAATTTGATCTATGCGGGGGAGCGGAAAATGGTCTTTTGGGCACACCTTATTGAGATGTTTGAAGTCAATGCACATGCGCAACGACTTATCTTTCTTTGGCACCATCACAACATTCGAGAGCCACTCGGAGTGGTAAATCTCCCGAATGAACTTGGCTTGCAAGAGAGGGGCCACTTCTTGTTCGATTGCCTTGCGCTTCTCCGCCACTAATAGACACAAATGCTCCCTAACGGGCTTGGCTTTCGGATCCACTCGTAGATGGTGCTCAGCCAGCTTCCTAGGAATCCTCGACATGTCAGAAGGTTTCCATGCAAAGATATCCCAGTTCTCACACAAGAACTGGATGAGCTCGACTTCCTATTTACTGTCAAGTGTTGTTGAGATATTTGTCGGGGTAGCAGTTGGATCCGTCGGGTGGATGTGCACCTTCTTCACTTCCCCGGACGACTGAAATGCCGACTCGGAAGCTGGCTTCTTTTCACGGAGCAAATCAGCAAGGTCAGCGGTTTTCTTGTACTCCTCGAGCTCAACCATGGCCATCTGTTGATCGGCGATCTTGGAGCCTTGCTGGAGGCACTCTTTAGCCCGTTGTCGATTGCCAGTGACCATGATCACGCCCTTAGGGCCTGGCATTTCAGCTTGAGATACACGTAACATGGTCGGGCCATGAAACGTGCATAAGAGGGTCGACCCAAGATGGCGTGGTAAGCACTCTTGAAATCCACGACTTCAAATGTCAACTTTTCTTTTCGTAAAACTTTGTCATCTCCGAATGTCACATCCAATGCTATCTGGCCGAGTGACTTGGGTTTCTTTCCTGGGATGACCCTATGAAACTGCATGCTGCTCTCGCTCAGACGGGACATCGGAATGCCCATCCCTTTCAGGGTATCCGCATAAAGAATGTTTAGGCCGTTGCCACCGTCCATGAGGACCTTTCTGAGTCGTGTCCCCTGCACCACCGGATCAACTACCAGAGCCTGTCGGCCGGGAGTGGCCACACGAGCAGGATGGTCTATCTTGTCGAATGTGATAGCATATTAGGACCATTTGAGGTAGGTGGGGGTGTCTGGCACAGCCATGTTGATTTCTCTATTGATGACTTTCAGACGACTCTTGCTCTCGACATCAGCAAAGATCACCAATGTAGCAGTGACATCCGGGAATGTTTCCTTTTCCTCATCCTCATCTTCCTTTTCAGGAGATTTCTCACTCGACTGGTCTCCCTTGAATTGCTAGATAAGGGTTCGACACTGTCGAGTGGTGTGCTTGGGCAAAATCAGGTTGCCTTCTGCGTCTTTCCTCGTGTGAATCACACACGATTGATCCATAATATTAGTTCCTGACTGACCTTTCCACTTCTTGGGGGCATACTGAGCCTTGGCTTTGCCCTTTTTCTTCGACTGAGTCGCCAGTGCCGCTGCCTCTGCCGGAGCCGGGTCTTCAGCCTTACGCTTCTGTTTCCGATTGTTGTCGCCGCCTGAATCATTGGCGATAGCTCTTCCTTTGCCGCTACGGAGGCGGTCTTCTTCCTCGCCATTGGCGTACGGGGTGGCAATTTCCATCATCTTGCCAAGTGAAATATCACGAGTGCGCCCGAACTTCAGGTACAGCTCCCTGTATCTCACACTGGCCTTAAAAAGCACAAATAGCCTGGTGTTCCGACACATTCTCCACCGTATGATGCAGGGTGGACCATCGCTGAATATAATCCCTTAAGGTTTCATTGGGCTTATGGACGTAGTGTTGTAAGTCGACCAGACCTGCCGCGGGCCTGCATGTGCCCCTCAAAGGTCCGGACAAACACTCGGGCAAGATCTTGCCAACAATGTATGCTGGAAGGAGCCAAACGATTCAACCAAACTTGAGCTGAACCATCCAACATGAGGGGCAGGTGCTTCATTGCAACATTGTCATTTTCGCCGCGAATCTGCACAGCCACTCGGTAATCATCTAACCAAGTCTTTGGCTTTGTTTCGCCAGAAAACTTTTCGATCCCCGCCACCATTCTAAAGTTGGGCGAAATCTTTGCAGAACGTATAGCTCTGCTAAAACAATCGGGACGAGACACCATAGCTGAGCTTCCACCCAGAACATCTCTGTCGAGTCCTTCTCTATAGGCTCTGCTCTTGTCAATCCACTTCTGAACGAGATAGGCGCGGGCGTCAAAGTCCGCGTCCCGCTCATCACCAAAGGAGCGCCTATCATCCTGGCGCCAGGGCGTGTATGGACCACTCCACGGAGGGGTGGGCACTCGACGGTGGTCTTCGCGGCGATGCTGATCTCTGTCTTGCCCTTCACAAAAACCGCCGCCTCCATGACGCAAGGGCGATCTAGGGCTGTGTGTTGACTGAACGGTCTCCGCCTTGGGTGAATTGTTGTATATCCTGTTACGGGACTGAGAAACTGCTGAATTCTGACGCTGCACTGCATCGAACAGTGCTTTGATCTGCAACAGCCCTATACCAGCCTCTGACTGGGACGACTGAATGGAATCCGCTATCCTAGCAACAGCAGCAACATTTAGCACAGGAGTTCGGTATACCTCAACGTCGTCGTGAGATCCAGTCGGAAACAATTGTCGATGACGTCGACTGGGGCATGGTGGGCGCTGGCGAGCGTGCTCGTCAATCTCCTCCTAGAGCTCTTCTAGACGAACGCACGTAGCCTCCAAAGCTTGGGCCTCGGCAGTTGCGCCGACGATGGGAGTATGAAGAACCTCCTCGTCGCGACGCAGCTGCTCTTTTGACGGACCTCCAACCTCGCGCTTGCCACGGCCGAAGCCAGGCGGTGAACTCTGATGAGAGCCCACCATCAAGACCTCCGCTGCAGGATCGCAGCTTTCGCACTCGGAAGGCACGTCGGACAGATCGAAATCCGACTCGAACACGCCATGAAGGAACTCGTCGGGCTCGAGCGCTGCAATCTGCGGAGAAGTTTGTCATGCCGCTACGTGTTCAACCCAACGTTGAAGTCGTGGGCGGCCGGACCACTTGCGACCGCGAATAGCGAGAGGGGCCGACGCGTAAGGAGTCAACGGCTGGCGTAGCAACACGCCGCAGGAACTCGCACGAAAGTGCGTGGCCCCGCGGACCGGGAGCGCCTCGACATCGAGAGGCGGCTCTTGGAGCCATGCCGAATCGTCGGTGATGAAGGTGAGCGCACCGATACGGATCTCGTGGCCCAGAGCAAAAACACTGTCGAAAGACATGTCGAAGGATGAAAATCGCAACCTCGCCAGAAGTCGCTTAGACACCTACCCCACGATGGGCGACAACTGTCGTGGGCACGAGCCTAACAGTAGATGGTAGGGGTACGAAGGGAGAGGGCAGAGTCCTAGCTACGGCGAGGGTGTACACACGGATGTATGAGTTCAGGCCCCTCTCGTGGAGGTAACAGCCCTACGTCTCAGTGCTTGGGAGCTTTATGTCGTGTGGAAAGCTGAGATTACAATAGTTGCGAACCCTTGTGCAGGAGGGGAGGGGCGGCTTTTATAGAGTTCGTCGCCCCTCATAATTATCCCGCATCAAAGGGCCTGGTCGTGGTGTTTAAAGTCTGTCGTTACAGGTAACGTACGTAATAAAAGCTACTAATGATCGTTGAACCAGTGTCTGCCCGTTGGGCTCTTGATGATTGCTCCTGGTCTTCTGGCATCGAGTGAAAGCGAAGTCTTCCGAGTGACACGCGACTGCCGAGTGAGAGCGGGAGTCTTCGAGTGGATTACTGTCGAGTGACTTTGAACGTCTCCAGGGATCCACTCGGAAGTTCATGCTTGATCTTCAAGTCCTTCCATGTGGTGTCCTTAGGTAGGGTATGTGGGCCTTGCCTAGGACCCTACCCTAGGTACATATCCTCGTCAGACACTTTGAGATTAGATTCGAAGCCAACAAAGCAATCAAGTCCCAAGCATTGGTGGATTTCATGGCCGAGTGGATCGAATAGCAACAGCCTATCCAAGTTCACTCGGCGCATTGGACAATGTTCTTTGACGGCTCCAAAATGTTGAACGGGTCTGGTGATGGGGTTGTCCTGATATCTCCTAGGGCAACAAGCTCACCTATGTCATGCAAATTCACTTCGATTCTTCCAACAATGAGGCAGAGTATGAAGCACTGTTGTATGGGTTGCGCATGACTATCTCACTCGGCGTCAAGCGCTTGATGGTTTATGGCGATTCAGATCTAGTGGTGAATCAAGTGATGAAAGAGTGGGATGTTCAAAACCCCGCTATGACTGGATACTGCAATGCAGTCCGAAAGTTGGAGAAGAAGTTTGAAGGCCTGGAACTTCATCATGTTCCCCGACTGAAAAATTAGGCGACCGATGAACTATCCAAGATTGGTTCTACTCGATGGCCTGTCCCCAATGATGTGTTCTTGGAGCACTTACACACTCCTTCGGTTCAAGAAGATCCTTTCACCGAAGAGCCCCCACAGGCTTTGAGTTCCACTGACTTGACAGAAGTCGATGTCCCCGCAATGATTGACCTGGTCATGGAGATTCTTGTTATCATTCCCGATTGGAATGTGCCT
This sequence comes from Hordeum marinum, assembly GCA_022496015.1. NCBI lineage: Eukaryota > Viridiplantae > Streptophyta > Magnoliopsida > Poales > Poaceae > Hordeum > Hordeum marinum. Next base: position 61,574,819 of record CM039673.1, on the reverse strand, counting down.
TACATTGCCTATATCCTCAGACAAGAGCTCCCTGAAGATGAAATAGAGGCTCGGCAGATTGTGCGCAGGTCCAAGGCTTTCACTGCGATGGGAGATCAGCTGTTCAGAGAGAGTGCGACTGGTGTCACCCAGCGCTGCATTTCCCGTGAGGAAGGTTGAATGATTCTAGACGAGATTCACTCGGGAACTTGCGGCCACCATGCGTCTTCAAGGACGATTGTCGCTAAAGCATACCGAGCTGGTTTTTACTGGCAACGAGCTACTGAGATGGCTAAAGACATCATTGATCATTGCGATGGTTGCCAGTTCTATGCGAACCTGTCACACAAGCCGGCGTCTCCTCTGAAGACAATTCCTCTTGCTTGGCCGTTTGCAGTTTGGGGACTCGACATGGTTGGCCCTTCCGACCTGGAAAAGGAGGATTCACTCACTTGTTGGTAGCAGTCGACAGATTCACCAAGTGGATAGAAGCCAAGCCAATCAAGAAGCTGAACTCCTATACGGTGGTCACGTTCATGAGAGAGATAATTTGTCGATATGGCATCCCGCGCAGCAGCATCACGAACAACGACACTAATTTTGACTCGGAAGAATTCAGGAACTTCTGTAACTCCCAAGGCACCCGAGTGGATTATGCATCTATTGCGCATCCTCAAACCAATGGGCAAGTCGAGCGGGCTAATGGTCTCATCCTGCAAGGTCTGAAGCCTCGTCTCATGCGCGATTTGGATCATGCCGCCGGAGCCTGGGTAAGTGAGCTGCCGTCTGTTTTGTGGGGTCTGAGGACAACGCCTAATTGGTCGACTGGACGAACTCCTTTCTTCCTTGTCTATGGTGCTGAAGCCATATTGCCGAGTGACTTGGCCCACAATTCTCCTCGAGTGGAGTTATATTCTGAGGCTGAAGCTGAACATGCCAGACATGATGGTGTAGATCTTCTGGAGGAGAAATGAGAGATGGCTTTGATCCGGACTACTGCCTATCAGTAGGACCTCCGGCGCTTCCATGAGAAGAATGTCAAGAGTCGGTCATTTCATGAGGGAGATCTGGTGCTTCGACTGAATCAACACCAACCACACAAGCTTGCTCCTTCTTGGGAAGGTCCTTTCGTTGTCACTAAGGTGCTAAACAATGGAGCCTATCACCTGTACAATCTCATGAAGCGAATAGACGAGCCACGAGCCTGGAATGCAGATCTGCTCTGGCGTTTTTATACTTGAGACAGGGATCTTCTGATGTAATAAGAATAGTTCATCAATGCAATTCACAGTTCTGCAATATATATCGTCAGTTCCAATCGTACAGTCACATTCATGGGGATACTCCGAGTGATGAGCAATCCTGACACTCGGGAGCTTAGCCGTGAACATGTTTCGCCTAAGTTAAAAACCTTGTCGGGTGGATATTAGTCCATTCACTCGACGACCTATTTGCGAATCCGTCTTTGCTTAGGTTAAGAAATACTCTGAGCGATGAGCAATCCTCACACTCGGGGGCTTAGCTGTGAACATGTTTCGCCTAAGTTAAAAACCATGTCGGGTGGATAGTAGTCCATTCACTCGACGGCCTATTTGCAAATCTGTCTTTGCTTAGGTTCAAGAATACTCCGAGTGATGAGCAATCCTCACTCTCGGGGGCTTAGCTGCGAAACATGTTTCGCCTAAGTTAAAAACCCTGTCGGGTGGATAGCAGTCCATTCACTCGACGGCCTATTTGCGAATCCGTCTTTGCTTAGGTTCAAGAACACTCAGAGTGATGAGCAATCCTCACTCTCGGGGGCTTAGCTGCAAAACATGTTTCGCCTAAGTTAAAAACCTCCTCGGGTGGATAGTAATCCATTCACTCGACAACTTAGCTGCGAATTGACATTCGCCTAAGTTCAAAAATACTCTGAGTGATGAGCAATCCTCACACTCGAGGGCTTAGCTATGAAACACGTTTCGCCTAAGTTAAAAACCTCGTCGAGTGGATAGTAATCCATTCACTCGACAACTTAGCTGCGAATCGACATTCGCCTAAGTTTGAAAATACTCCGAGTGATGAGAAATCCTCACACTCGGGGGATTAGCTGCGAAACACGTTTCGCCTAAGTTAAAAACCTCATCGGGTGGATAGTAATCCATTCACTCGACAACTTAGATGCGAATCGACATTCGCCTAAGTTCGAAAATACTCCGAGTGATGAGCAATCCTCACACTCGGGGGCTTAGTTGCGAAACAAGTTTCGCCTAAGTTAAAAACCTCGTCGGGTGGATAGTAATCCATTCACTCAACAACTTAGCTCCGAATTCACCTAAGTTCGAAAATACTCCGAGTGATGAGCAATCCTCACACTCGGGGGCTTAGCTGCGAAACACGTTTCACCTAAGTTAAAAACAAACTCAGTCCAACAGACGATTGAAAGCCAAATACGAATAAAATCCAAAGGGTAAACCGCGGATAAATGTTTCGTATGGAAGCAAATGTGCTCAGGCCTAAGGCCTGAATGAAGTTTTAAGGGATACAATTCCACTCGGCATACCGAGGCAAATATAAGTGTTTCTTCCAAAGACCCAGTTTTTTAAACGGGTGACGGGCTGGCAGGCTCGACAAAAGTGTCTAAGTCGATGCCGTCGGCGATTCTGGTGGCTGCCTCAATGAAGGTTTCCATGAAGTACTCAAATTGGAGTTTTTTCGTGTTTACCACCTGGAGCTCCTTCAGCTTCTCCTCCCTCACGTCCCTGCAATGGACCTTGACAAGTGATAACGTCACGTCGGCCCCGCAGCGAGCAGCAGATTTCTTCCAGGCTTGCACTCAACTGGGAAGTTCATTCAGGCGAACCATTATAGAGTTGAGGTCGATCTGAGGAGTGTCCTTAGGCCATAGCTCCTTGTCGATTCTCTCCATTGCAGATTTTAGTCGGGAAATATATGCCTCGATGCCTTGGAGCCAGAAGTTGAGTCTCGGCATGTTCATGGCCAATGCATCGGCAACTAGTGACTTGGTGGGATCCATATTGCGCTCAACCTCTTCTATCTCCTTCTCAAAGTCTTGGCAGAATTCTGTTGAAGAATGGAGAATGGGAGGAGAATCAGTAAACTATGACCCTCAAATTTTTTACAAACTTCAGTCGACAAGAAACACTCACCGTCGAGCAGAATATACATCTTCCTCGAGAATTCGCCCAAATGCTTCTCCAGGCCATTTCTCCTTTTGACGAGGTCCACACGCTCCTGCTTTAGCTTGGTGTTCTCCTCCTCCAGCTTCTTGGCGGCCGCCAGATTCCGATCTGCACCTTCAGTCTTGTCCCTGGCCACTCGTTGGGTGTCAGCAAGTGCCTTGTCCTTCTCCTCCAGCGCCTTCTTCATGGAATCTAAAGTAAGAACATTGTTGAGTCGCACTTGGAGTCAACGGTTTTTATTGCGTACGTCTGTTCGAGTGAGAGCACTCGGTTCAAAACATGAAGAATGAAGAGGGGAATGCAGAGAGTCAGCATTAATTACCTCCCAAAGACTTCATCTCGGCGCGTGCTCACTCCAGAGCATTGTTGGAGACCGCCAGATCCACTTGCAGACGGTTCCTTTCATCCTCCACGTCCTTGTACTGCCTCCCAAGTTTGCAAGCCCTCTGGAACCAACAAAAGATAGGAATTCAATCGGCAAGTGGCGCCTGGGACAGTCGACTGAGTTATGAACACCGGCAAATGACTATCTTACAACCTTGGAACAACCTAAGAAGAATTCAAGCAAAAAGTCCACTCGAAATGTCGAGTGATGCTGGTGCTCCGCGCACCGTAAACAAATTCAAGGTTGTGTCTATTAAGACCCCTACCAGTGCAAGCACTCGATAGCAGTATCGGTGACTACATCTAGTGGGTGCACTAAGAGTGCCCCCACTGAGATGGTTAACTCTTGATCCGTCGATTAACTCGTCAGGAAATAAAACACTGGACATGTCAACTGACTCTAGTACCACGTGTCATGGGAGCGGTTCTGACATTAGAGAGGGGTAGAATAACGGAGCATGATCTATCGAGATGCAATGGGTGACACGGTGGTTTTAGCGAGTTCGGGCCTCTCACGGTGGAGAATACAACCCTACGTCTCGTGCTCCGGAGAGGCTTTGCTTATTCATCATGAACATGAGTTACATGGTGTATTTGGGAGGGGGGAAAGGAGAATGGATCTCCATGCCTGAGCTAAGTCCTAAGACTAATGGCGAGAGAGAGCCCAAGGAGAAGAAGCTAGCCTGAGCTATGTGGTGGGGGGTGGCTTATATAGAGTGCGCCACCCCCTCACCTCCTATGTTACAAGATGGGGCATTGATGCCATCATGTCGGCCCATGGCAGAACCTTCTCTATGCTTCGACTGGCTTGCCGATTGTTGGTCCTAGCATATCCGAGTGAGCCGTACTGCCGAGTGGTTTGTACTGCCGAGTGGTTAACTGTCATCCGAGTAGATGGAACATTGCTTGTCGAGTGGATAGTATGAATGTATTTATCTGGACCCACCTGAAATGTGGACCCCATGCTGTTATGATATTACGGCCCTTCATGGGCCTACCTATTTTGTGTATCCCCGACACCACGCGTACGACAAGTTTTCAAGCCTACTGCTTATCGTCTGCGATTAACAGTAGCCTTGGGGACTACACCCAGTGGGTGCACTTAGCGTGCTCCCACTGGTTATTAAAACATTCGACAAGGCCAGCCCTGTCAGAACACTCGACCCGTCGAGTGACGCGCCTCCCTGCTCTGTGAAGTTCAATCTATCCTTATACAGCGTCATATCATGGTTTGTCAATAATATCCATGAAACCTGCAAGGTTGCTACGGAGTGGCGGGATCCAAGGCGAAATGTATCCTGTATACAATAAACTCTAAAAAAACCGCCGGTGCAAGCACTCGACAGCGTTCTTGGGGACTACACCAAGTGGGTGCACTTAGCGTGCCCCCACTAGATCTGCCGATTCTCGATCAGTCGAGCGGCAGAAACATCCATCATTGGAATATCCATCACTCTGAGAAGTGCAGTCTATCCTTATGCAGCGTCATATCATGGTTTGTAAATAACATCCATGAAACCTACAGAGTAACTACGGAGTGGTGGGTACGACAAGCTCTAAGACCCCTACCGATGCAAGCACTCGACAGCGGTCTCGGGGACTACACCCAGTGGGTGCACTAAGAGTGCCCTCACTGGGACGGTTAACTCTCGATCTGTCGAGTAACTCGTCAGAAAAAAACACTTGACATGTCGACTGACTCTAGTACCATGCGTACTATTGACCCAATCCTACTCGAGTACGATCCGATCTGTTCGAGGGGAGAAGCACCCAGTGGGTGTACATCAGCCAAGAAAAGACAAGAATTCAATTGGAAACGTACTTACAAGCGAACTTACTCGGACATTGGTGCGGAGGGCTGCGCTGACGTCGTAAGCCAGCTTGCTGGCCTCGTACGCCTCCTTGGTTCTCAGCATGATCTACTACGCCTGGATCATGGCCTCCTTCGTAGCTTCGGTCTGATCTTCCGGAACACGATGTAGAGAGAAGGCAGTCACAGGCATGATCGGCATGGTTGCTGGGGCAGCTGAGGCAATCTGAGTGGGTCCAGTTGGAGTTGACGTCACAACGATCGAGACAGCTGGAGGAGCATGTGATGGAGGCACTACGGGTTCAGCTCTGAGTTGTGTCGAGTCGCCTATCCCCTGGGAGAACTCTGCAGTCGAGCGCTGAGGCGCCTGCGCGGATGAAGCTCTTCGGATACGAGTGCGCGAAGTGTCCAGGTGCTCCTCGTTGTCCTCCACCTGAATGACCTCTGCAACAACAACCAACAATGTTAGCATTTGCATGTGTCGAGTCCCATTCGGACGAATCAACAACTTGCTAACCTCTATGAGAAGTGGCAGCGTCAGCAGTGTCAATGTCCATCGCTTCCTCTTCGTCTCGATGAGGCGAGGTCACGGACGTAGCAGCTCTGACAGATTGAACAACACTCGGTCAGCTACAACTCAAGGCCACAGTCGACAGAAAAAATTCAAAAATAAATACATACGTGGAGACGACAGGTACGGCCATCCTCATGCGAGGCAAAGCCTTGCGAGGTTTGGTCGTGACTTGCTTGGGCTGTTTGGCCAGCCTCTCACTCGACTCAACAGTTGAAGGGCGACTCCGCTTCAGGGTTTTCTCGCTAGGGCCTAGAGCCCTGTCCTCGAAAGCTGCCGGATCCTGACGGGACTTGGTGCGGCCTTCGCGCCGAGGAGGTGACTCGACTTCTTCCTCTTCGTCGGAGTCCGCGTATTCATCTTCGGAGTCAGAGGGACTGCCGCCGTCCATGCTGCCGCCCTCGCTCACCACGCCGTCCTTAGCGTGGTTCCCGTTAGGAACAAGCGAGTGCATGTTCGTCCACTCCTGCATGATTCAAGTGAGGAAGTCAGTTTATAAGTCAATGTATCACTCGATAGTACAAACACATCAGTCGACACCACGCAACTCACCAGATTCTTCGGCGGGTTTTCGGCCGAGTAAGGTCGGATCCTCTTGGCTCCCAAAGGATTGTCGCAAGGTCCAGCGATGCTACGAAGCCACTGCTCGACAGTTTTCTATGGAACCTCTTCTGGATGCGTCCTGGTCGAGTCCTTAGGGCCCGCGTAGTGCCACATGGTGTGGTCTCTGGCTTGGAGCGGCTGAATAAGTCGACCGAGAAACGTCTCCAACAGATCCATACGAGTCACTCCACCCCGGATCAGCTGCACCACCGCTTCAACTAAGATACCCACTTGGGCATGCTCCTCTTCGGTCACCCTCAGAGACTTGGGAACAGCTGGACGGTCAGGTGTATAGAGGGGAAGGCCAGTCGACATATTGGGTGATGCTACATCTTTGCAGTAGAACCAGGTCGACTACCAGCCTCTGACAGACTCAGGAAAGGTCATGGCAGGGAAGGAACTACGGGATCTTTTTTGAACTCCTAACCCTCCACACAGTTTAAGCACATGAGTCTTCCCATCAGCAGGGAGAGCTTTCTTCACGGTGTGGGATCTGACCGTAAAGAGGTGCTTGAATAGCCCCCAATGCGGAGAGCAACCCAGAAAACACTCACACAAAATGATGAACGCAGGCAAATATGCAATGGTATTCGGTGAGAGGTGATGCAGTTGGGCGCCGAAGAAATTCAGGAATCCCCTAAAGAATGGGTGGGGTGGCATGGAGAAACCTCTTTCAACGTGGGAGAGAAGGAGGATCCACTCCTCGTCGCGCGGCTCCGGCTCGCGCTCTTCCCCCGACGGCCTCCAGGCGCCGTCCACTACTAGCCCGTCGGCGATAAGGCCCTCCATGTCCGCGCGAGTGACTACAGAGGGGAGAAAACCTCCCTGCATCCATCCCGCCGGCGCAGTGAACCGAGCGGTCGAGGGCTTCTTGCCCTTGAGATTTGTCGCCCCCTTCTTAGCCCGCTCCAGCTTCTCCGTCGCGTTCTTGGTCATCGGCGCGGCGGCTCTCGTCGAGGAGGAACGGAGTGTGGCGTTGGGGGTAGAGGAGGCGGAGGAAAAGAGAGGAAGAATGGGCGGAAGTACTGTGCCATCCACGACGCGTGAGACTTTATACTCCGCTGAGTGTCCCACTCATCAGTGGACCCGCGAGATCACCGTGCACGCCAACCACTGACGGCGCCCAGTACGTGGCGATATGACCGACGCGAGAATCGAGGCGTCGTGCCTCCACTTGCCCTGATCGTGCGTCATCATCGCGCGCGCGAGCGCTTCCGAAACTTTTGTATCCCGCAAAATCCGGGTTTGTCAGACCGAATCGTCGCCTCCCAAGATACTTTCAGTTCACTCGGAGCAAAATAGGCGTTGAACATCCACTCAGGCACTTTTAAGGCTAAATGGATCCGGACGAACGGAGAAGAATTCAATCTACGCAAGTTTCGTTGAAGTCCCGAATATCATTCGGAAGATTTTGCGTGCCGATCCTGAATGGACGTTAATACCCAGAGTTCAGTCGACGCAAGTTCCATTGAAACCCCAAATATCATTCGGAGGATTTGATGCCCTAACTCAAGGTCGACATTGATACCTCATTTCACCACTCGAACCCCGATCCATTCGGGGGCTAATAATAAGGATATGCACCTCGGGTAGGGTCCTAAATAAGGCCTACATACCCTACCTAAGGACACTACGTGGGAGGACTTGAAGATCAATCATGAAGTTCCGAGTGGATTCCTGGAGACGTTCAAAGCCACTCGACAGATATCCACTCGGAGACTCCTTCTTTCATTCGGTAGTCACGTGTCACTCGAAAGACTTCACTTTCACTCGACGCCAGAAGACCAAGAGTCATCATCAAGAGCCCAACGGGCGAACGTTGGTTCAATTGTCATTAGTAGCTTTTATTGCGTACGTTACGAGTAACGGCAAACTTTAACCCCACGATCGGACCCTTAGATGCTGGGTAATTATGAGGGGCAGCGAACTCTATATAAGCCGCCCCTCCCCTCCTGCACAAGGGTTCGCAACCATTGTAATCTCTATATTCCACACGACATAAGCTCCCGAACACTGAGACGTAGGGTTGTTACCTCCACGAGAGCACGTAGGGTTGTTACCTCCACGAGAGGGGCCTGAACTCATACATTCGTGTGTATATCCTCGCCGTAGCTAGGACTCTGTCCTCTCCTTTCGTACCCCTAACATCTATTGTCAGGCTCATTCCCACGACAAGAAGAGTGGTGGTACTCTTCGGTGAGGGCGTCTCAGTCGCGGGTCATCGTCGTTTAGTCAATCCGTCTATGTCTCCATTTTCTTTTTTTCCCTGTTCTTTGGGTGTATGTTTGCTGCCGTTCCAGCAATGCAAGTTGGTATGTTGTATTGGATGTTTGCTATATCTATATAGTGGGGGTACGGCCTATTTCGAGGAAGTGATCGTATGTATACTTATATTAGGTCACCTAAACCCATTGACTCGACGCGCTCTCACATCAAGAATCGGCAAAGTCAGGATAATGCTGGCTGCTTTCTCTTACCCCCCACTCAGCACTTTCACAGAAGGAAAAGGGCGAGAAAACAAAGGGAACAAACTCACAGTCTATGAGCGTCGGTCCGTCGCATGTTAAGATTGTACAGTCACTCACGGTCAGACAGAGACCTGCGTGTGGGGTGCGGCTAGCTGCTGAATGGGGGCGCACGGCTGGTTCGTTGGGTCCGTTGCAACTGAGCCGAGCCCCCGGTCCAGACCAGACCGGCCTCTCGAAACCGAGCCTACCACTTTTGGTCGCTCATTTCCGTCTGCAGTAACGGCCCAATGCGGCAATGGACAACTTGGTTAGCTAGCTAGGTAGCTAGGCCGGCACCTCCCAGCTAAAACCGGCACGGCAATGCGGTTCAGTTTACATAGCCGGACGACCACGCGCGACACGGAGGCGAGATCGTTTCCGTATCGTCTCGTTTCCTCATCATCCGTTTCTTGCTGAATAAAGCTAGGTTGAGTCTTGAGTGCGTCGTCTTATCCGATCCATCTTAGCCGGAGGGACAGTGATCGGCGCCTGGCCGCGGTGCCGCCACGGGAAAGGCGACGGTGCCAACTGACATGGGCGGCGCGCGGTACCGACGCTGCAGCCCTTCGGAGCGACCGTCGCTGCCGGCAACAGCCCTTGACGACCCGGATGGCCGCGGTGCCACATCACTTGCCCAATCGCCGTTCACCACTTCCCACAGTGGAACCAGTGGATAGAAACGGCAAAACACTTCCGAAACATTATGTCGGCAGAGTAGCCCCCTTTGTAATTTCATTTATCTTTTTTGTATGTATAAACTTCTATTCTATTATCCTTAATTCATGATTGTGATAATCTGTTTTCCTTCAAAGGTGATTTTTAAGAAGAGCCTTAATTTAGTGGTTAGGAATGTTATTGTGCGGGAATGTATCCAGTGCATGCACACTTGTGGTGCTACCGGTGCACCGGATGCTGTATAGCACTTTAAAAATCTGAAAAAATCTAACATATTGACACAACATTGATGTATGTTGTCGCAAAATTTCTTATCAAAATTTAGAACATTTCTTAAAAAAACGACAAATTTCACATCAGTGTGATAATGAGCCAAATATAAAGCCCAACTTAATTCAATGTCAATTTGTCATTTATGTTTTCCAGCTATGTTTTGAATTTTACCTTGAATTTTTGTGACAATCTTCATTGATGCTGTATGAGAAGCTATTTTTTCTTTACATTTTTTTGAATATTTTATAATGTGCAACACGAGTTCTGTGTACCGCTAGCACCAGCACCATACATTCTCCCATCATTGTGCAGCCTAAGCACAACTCTAGCCGATCACATATCCTATAATTCCTCAAATGCTTTTCTAAACTCCTAACTCCGCAAGACTCAAGAGTTAAGGACATCTCCAACGCGGACCTGTAAAACGAACGTCACATCTGCCTGTGATCGGGGTCCGGCCAAGTGTCCAGACACTAATGCGGAAAACATACATCCAAAACTAGCCTCAAACGACCAGTCACATGGTGAATGGAATTTAACCAAAATGGGAAATTTGATGCCATTTAAACAAAGTAGACGGTTTTCATTTAAATTTAGATATTCTTTTACATAAAACTATACGCTATTTTGTCCCGTGAAGAAAAACTAAAAAAACTACCCTATACTTGACGGTGACCTCGTATGCCATTGTCGTGGTCGGAGTGAGGCTTCCACCGGCGGAAGGGTGGGGGGCGGCGTCATGGCTTCCCGGCGGCCACCTCACACTCGCGGATGATCCTCTCAGCTTGCTCTTATGCTGCGCGCTGTGCGGAAGCTGTCACCATGGACGTGGGATATGGGAGAGATGACGACATTACTTGTCGGAGGCCGTGGCACGACGGTGATGTCGCTCAGATACCACTCCTTGTCAAGGCGATGAAGTCGACGCTTGCTCCTCGCCCCCGTGGTACACGACCGGCCAATGACCCAAGTTGTTGCAAGCTCTGGATCCTTGAGGATTTGCGTTGTCGAGAATCAGTCCACAAAACTCCGCATTGCACATGACATTGCCCATGTCCCACCGTCGACGCCCCCTGTCTGCACTCTCCACCATCGTTAAGGTGCTCCAAAAGGACAAACTTCAGGCATTTCGTGGAAAAAATCCAACATATTATGCTACGGAACAACAATCAGACGGTTATTAGAAATATACTTAGAATCGATTGCATCCAATTGAGCGCCGATTATGCACTGACTATGCCAATGAAGAATCATCAGTTTGATCTTCAATTAAGGGTTGGGTTTCAGAGAGGCTGGAGAGATTAGGGCTGGACAATTTTGTTTTGAGAAAAATGGTTTGATTAATACTGTCATGGGCGGTGATCTATACGGAGGTGAAGTGCGTGTGTTGGGGCACTCCACATTGTAGTCGATTTATGTTTTAGTGATTGGTATGTTTAGTATGATATTTGTCATTACGATTGTCTGCAGGCAAGTTCGTCATCGACAATAATACCCTGTGTAGCTGTTACAAAGGTAAGGTTGTGGCACTACGCCTCCAGGAAGCATCGGCAAAGGCCTGCAAACATTGGGCATTTCCACGAGGACGCGGCTCGGACCCATATTTGCAATGTGATTTTTGCAGAGTAAATTGCAGAAAACCACCACATTCAGGGACGCTAAAACAGGAAATCATCACCTTTTGTTTTTTTTCTAAAAACCACCACATTTCTGCTAATAGTTTTCAAAAACACTGATTGAACGGTTTGACGCTTGTGAGTGAAAACTGACTGGTTGGGCCCGTTGCCAGGCTCCACGTGGACAGGGGGGACGACGGCCGTGACGCGCGCCGTTAGACGGCGTCGGACAGAACTAGACGAGCCGGTCCAGCCCAACCCATTTGACCATTCGCCCTCCCGTCGCTCACCCCCCGCTCATTTGTCACCGCCGGTCATCGCCCGGTGCAGAAGACTCCCGTCGTAGCCATGGTCTCCTGGAAGGACGGTAAAAGCAGCAGCGACGACTCTGTGTCCCCCTCTTCAACATGCATGTAGAGGAAACCTATGTGAGTATCATTTCTCCGCGACCTAGGGTTAGGGCTAGCATTTTCTTCGATTTGAGCATTGTTTTCACCTATTTGATTGGGGATTTAAGCATTCTATGTAATATATTGCACTATTGTAGATCCCACAGACCAATGTTGACCCGGATGTTGGAGAACGTTGCATGGGAAACAATAAAAATTCTACGCGCACGCAAGATCTATCCATGATGATGAGCATCTACTAGAGGGAGAGTGGATCTACATACCTTTATAGATCGCTAAGCGAGAAGCGTTAAGAAACGCGGTTGGTGTAGTCGAACGTCTTCGCGATCCAAATCGTCGAGCGTCCCACGATCTCATCACGATCCGTCCCGTGATCCGTCCCGTGAACTCATCATGATCCATCTCGCGATCTCACCACGATCTGTCCCGCGATCTCATCATGATCCGTCTCGCGATCTTGATCACGGTCCTTTCGATCTAGCGCCGAATGGAAGGCACCTCCGCGTTCAGCACACGTACAGCTCGATGACGATCTCCGCCTTCTTCATCCAGCAAGAGCGAGCGGAGAGGTAGAAGAGTTCTCTGGCAGCGCGACGGTGCTGCGGCAATGGTGGTGGAGCTATTTCGACAGGGCTTCGCCTAAGCACTGCAGAAAACCGATCTAGAGGAAAAACTATGCACTAGAGGAGAGGGTAGCACGTACCAGAAAATCTAGTGTAAAAACCCTAAAACCTCTAGTATATATAAGAGGAAGAGAGGAGGAGGCTTGGCGCAAGGGCCAAGCCCTCTAGGCTTCGGCCGAAGTGGGAGGAGAGGAGGAATACTCCTCCAATCCTAGTAGGATCCTCCTTATTTATTTATTTTTTTGCCTTTTTCCACCTTTTTCTCTTTGGGCTTTTCTTCCCAGCCGCATGGGCCTTGTGTGGGACTTCCACCAGCCCACTAAGGGCTGGTATTTACTCTCCCACAGCCCATGTAGCCTCTTGGGTCGAAATACCCCTCCCGATGGTCTCCCGATACACTACCGGCACTCCCGGTACACTATCGATGAGCCCGAAACTTTTCCGGCGACCAAAATAGGACTTCCTATATATCAATATTTACCTCCGGACCATTCCAGAGCTCCTCGTGACGTCCGGGATCTCATTCGGGATCCTAACAACCTTCAGTCACCACCATACATAACTCTATATTACCGAAACGTCACCAAACTTAAGTGTGTAGACCCTGCGGGTTCGAGAACTATGTAGACATGACCGAGACACCTCTACGGTCAATAACCAATAGCGGGACCTGGATGCCCATATTGATTCCTACATATTCTACGAAGATCTTTAGCAATCGAACCTCTATGTCAATGATTTAGTTAATCTAGTATGATGTTCCCTTTGTTCTTCGGTATGTTACTTGCCCGAGATTCGATCGTTGGTATCTCCATACCTAGTTCAATCTCGTTACCAGCAAGTCTCTTTACTCATTCCGTAATACAAGATCCCGTGCACTTAGTCCATCACCTTATTCTCCTAATGATGTGATCCCGTTACCAAATGACTTCTTATGTCCATGACTAGGAAACCATAGCCATCTTTGATCAACGAGCTAGTATATTAGAGGCATACTAGGGACATGGTGTTGTCTATGTATCCACACATGTATCTGAGTTGCCGATCAACACAATTATAACATGGATAATAAACGATTATCACGAACAAGGAAATATGATAATAACTAATTTATTATTGCCTCTAGGGCATATTTCCAACAGTCTCCCACTTGCACTAGAGTCAATAATGTAGTTCACATCACCATGTGATTCGCATTGTTATGAATCTAACACCCAATGAGTTTTGGGGCTCGATCATGCTTTGCACGTGAGAGAGGTCTTGTAGTCAATGGGTCTACGACATTCAGATCCGTGTGTACTTTGAAAATCTCTATGTCAAACTGTAAACACTCCTACCACACTCCACTTGGTACTATTCCAAATGGCTGCTCCACTATACGTATCCAGATTGCTACTACGAGTCATCCGGATTGGTGTTAAAGCTTGCATCGACGTAACTCTTTACGACGAACTCTTTATCACCTCCATAATCGAGAAACATCTCCTTCGTCTTTTAGTTACTAATGATAATATTGACCGTTGTCCAGTGATCCACTCTTGGATCACTCTTGTATCCCTTGATGATGGCAAGGCACACACAGGTGCGGTATACAACATGGCATACTATACAGAGCCTATGGCTAAGGCATAGGGGACGACGTTCATCCTTTCTCTTTCTTCTTCCATGGTCGAGCTTTGAGTCTCACTCAACTTCACACCTTACAAATCAGGCGAGAACTCTTTCTCTAACTGATCCATTTTGAACTCTTTCAAAATCTTGTCGAGGTATGTACTCATTGAAAGTCTCATCAAACATCTTGATCTATCTCTATTGATCTTGATGCTCAACAATTAGGTAGCTCTATCCAGGTCTTCCTTTGAAAATCACTTTTCAAACAACCGTTTATGCTTTCCAGAAATTCTACATTATTTCCGATCAACAATATGTCATCCACATATATTTATCAGAAACTCTATAGTGATCCCACTCACTTTGTTGCAAATACAAGTTTCTCATAAACTTTGCATAGACTCAAAAACTTTGATCACCTTATCAAAGTGTATATTCCAACTCCGAGATGCTTGCTTCAGTCCATAGAAGGATCACTGAAGCTTGCTCACCTTTTAGCATCCTTAGGAATGACAAAACCTTCTGGTTGTATCACATACAACCTTTCCTCAAGTAAACCGTTAAGGAAACGATGTTTTGACATCCATCTGCCAGATTTCATAATTGAAAAATGCAGCAACTGCTCACATAATTCCAACAGACTTTAGCATTGCTACAAGTGAGAAAGTCTCATCGCAGTCAACTCTTTGAAATTGTCGTAAACTTCTTTGCAACAAGTCGAGCTTTATAAATGGTGACATTTACCATCAGTGTATGTCTTCATCATAAAGGTGTATTTGTACTCGACGACCTGCCGTCCAACGAGCAAGTCTACCAAAGTCTATACTTGGTTTTCATACATGGATCCTTTCTCGGATTTCATGGCCTCTAACCATTTGTCGGAATCCGGACCCATCATCACTTCTACATAGCTCGTAGGTTCATCGTTGTCCAACAACATGACCTCCAAGATAGGGTTGTCGTACCACTCAGGAGCTGTACGCATCCTTGTCGACCTACGAGGTTCGATAGTAACTTGATCCGAAGCTTCATGATCATCATCATTAACTTCCTCTTCAACTAACATAGGCTTCATAGAAACATCTTCCTGCGCTGCGCTACTCTCTCGTTGAAACAAAGGTTCAATAACCTCATCAAGTTCTATCTCCCACTCAATTCTTTTGAGAGAAACTTTTTCTCGAGAAAGGACCCAGTTTTAGGAACAAACATTTTATGCTTGGATCTGAGATAGAAGGTTCACCCAACTGTTCTTAGGGTATTCTATGAAGATGCATTTGTCCGCTTTGGGTTTGAGGTCATTAGGTGAAAACATTTTCCACACAAGCGTCGCAGCCCAAAACATTAAGAAATGACAGCTTAGGTTTCTATCAAACCATAATTCACACGGTGTCATCTCAACGGATTTAGATGGTGCTCTATTTAAAGTGAATGTAGTTGTCTGTAATGCATAACCCCAAAATTATAGTAACAAAACGATAAGAGAAATCATAGCACGCACCATATCCAATAGAGCACGACTATGACGTTCGGACACACCATCACACTAGGGTGTTCCAGGTAGCGTGAGTTGTGAAACGACTTTCACATTGTCTAAAGTTGTATGTCAAACTCGTAACTCAGATATTCACCTCTACGATCATATCGCAAACATTTTTATCTTCTTGTCACGATGATCTTAAACTTCACTCTGAATTTGTTTGAACCTTTCAAACGATTCAGACTTGTGTTTCATTAAGTAAATATACACTATATCTACTCAAATCATCAGTGAAGGTAAGAAAATAACGATATCCACCGCATGCTACAAGACTCATTGGATTGCATACATCAACATGTATCATTTCCAATAAATCACTTGCCCGCTCCATCAATCCGGAAAATGGGGTCCTTAGTCATCTTGCCTAAGAGGCATGGCTCGCATGTCTCAACCGATTCGAAATCGAATGAGTCCAAAGATCCATCAACATGGAGTTTCTTCATGCGCTTTATACTAATATGACATTTAACGGCAGTGCCACAAGTATGTGGTACTATCATTATTAACTTTGTATCTTTTGGCATCAATGTTATGAACATGTGTATTACTACGATCAAGATTCAACAAACCATTCTCACTGGGTGCATGACCATTGAAGGTATTATTCATGTAAACAGAATAACCATTATTCTCTAACTTAAATGAATAACCGTGTTGCAATAAACACAATCTAATCACATTCATGCTCAACGCAAAACACCAAATAACATTTATTTAGGTTCGTCACTAATCTCGAAGGTAGAGAACGTGCGATGTTGATCACATCAACCTTGAAAATATTTCCAACACACATTGTCACCTCACCCTTAGCTAGTTCTCCGTTTATTCCGTAGCTTTTATTTCAAGTTACTAACATTTAGCAACTGAACCGGTATCCAATACCCAGGTGCTACTAGGAGTACTAGCAAGGTACACATCATTGCACATGGCATTGCCCATGTCCCACCGTCGCCGCCCCCTGTTTGCACTCTCCTCCATCGTCAAGGTGCTCCAGAAGGACAAACTTCAGGCATTTCATGGAAAAAAATCCAACATATTATGCTACAGAAACAACAATCAGATGGTTATTAGAAATATACTTAGAATCGATTGCATCCAATTGAGCGCCGATTATGCACTGACTATGCCAATGCAGAATCATCAATTTGATCTTCAATTAAGGGTTGGGTTTTAGAGAGGCCGGTTAGATTAGGGCTGGACAATTTTATTTTGAGAAAAATGGTTTGGTTAATACTGTCTTGGGCGGTGATCTATACGATGTGAAGTGCATGTGTTGGGGCACTGCACATTGTAATCGATTAATGTTTTAGTCAATGGTATGTTTAGTATGATATTTGTCATTACGATTGTCTGCAGGCAAGTTCGTCATCGACAATAGTACTCTATGTAGCTGTTACAAAGGTAAGGTTGTGGCACTACGCCTCTAGGAAGCATAGGCAAAGGCCTGCAAACATTGGGCATTTCCACGAGGACGCGGCTCGGACCCATATTTGCAATGTGATTTTTGCAAAGTAAATTGCAGAAAACCACCACATTCGGGGACGCTAAAACAGGAAATTACGACCTTTTTTTCTAAAAACCACCACATTTGCGCTAACAGTTTTCAAAAACACTGATTGAACGGTTTGGCGCTACTGAGTGAAAACTAACTGGTTGGGCCCGCTGCTAGGCTCCACGTGGACAGGGGGACGACGGTCGTGACGCACGCCGTTAGACTGCATCGGACAGAACTAGACGAGCCGATCCAGCCCAACCCATTCGACCATTCCCCCTCCCGTCGCTCTCCCCTGCTCATTTGTCGCCGCCGGCCACTGCCTAGCATAGAAAACTCCCCGTCGTAGCCATGGTCTCCTGGAAGGACGGTAAAAGCAACAGCGACGACTCTGTGTCCCCCTTTTTAACATGCACGCAGAGGAAACCTACGTGAGTATCATTTCTCCGCGACCTAGGGTTAGGGTTAGGATTTTCTTCAATTTTAGCATTGTTTTCACCTATTTGATTGGGGATTTGAGCACTCTATGTAATATATTGCACTATTGTAGATCCCACAGACCAATGTTGACCCGGAGTGGTGCGGCATTGTTGTCGGAGGACCGTTGTGCTGCCACAACGCTCCTGTGTAGAGGGATGTTGTCTTCCAAGGAATCAACACTGGATGTAGGTTTTATGGATGTGATAATGAGGTATCTATTAGGTTTAATCAATATTTGTCTAATCTGAATGTATTATCCCTGATGTTAACTTTGTTGTTGTCCGAAATAATTATCTGGGATATGTCTGAAATAATTTGTTCATAGGAAGGAGACAATTGTGGTCTGGTTCAGTGGATTGATCCTGAATGGCTAGAATCCATGAAAAATGCACTTAGAATACTTTGGGATATGTATGAGCAGAGTACCAAAGAGAATGAAGCTAAACAGAATCTCATATGAAGCTATCAGAAGAGAACAAGCTAATCTAGGAGAAGCACTAGAAACACATCAAGGAAACAAGCAATTTTTTCACAACAATTCACAAGAATGTGATGAGGGAGAATTACCAAAATATTATGCGGGATGGTGATGTCGAAAGTGTTGTAGTTCAAGCCCAAGAAGAAAGTGTTAAGCTTGAGAATGAAAATATGATACTTAAGACATCACTCCAAGTCATCAGGCAGAGCAATGATGAACTGATTAGCAATTGGAAAAAGGTTGTAGCAGATCAGGTTTGGAACAGGTGAAGGAAGAGAAGAAAAGACTTGAGTTCATCATAGCTGATTTGCTTAAGGCTGGGGAGGAGAACAAGATGAAGATAAGGAAAATCAGTGAAATTTGCAATGAGTAAAATTATGGTGTTTGTTGGTATTATGTATTGTGGCTTGCTGGTTGTTATTTGTTGAACTATGTATGACCAGGAGACTATTATGGTCCTATCTGGACATAAGTATTATGTTATCTTAAGTTGTCATGCTATGGATCTATGATATTTTAATTGAATATTTTGATAATATGCATTGTGATCCAAATTTATGATACTGATGCCTTATGGTGATGAGATGATCTGTTCAAGTATGTATGATATGCATCAGACAACATATTTCCACAAAGATCACATTAAACAACAAGTACATAGCACATAGTTCCACAAAAATCATAGCTAGTTTAGCATATCAAGATCATATCAAGTACATATAGTTCCACAAAGCTTGCCAACATCACATCAAGCACATAGTTCTTTCAAAAATGGTAGTTCCCAACACCACAACAACTAGAACAGCCAGCCTAATTACCACTAGCATAAAAGTAATCCCTAAATTTGCTTACCTGCCACCTCACCCTTGAAGAACCAGATGCACCAACAGTAGGAGGCCTTGGAGGAGCAAATGAAGACCTAGCTCTTGATGCACTCGATCCAGCTCTTGAAGCAGCAAAGGAAGCAGAAGTGGATTTGGCTTTTGCAACAGCTATTGCTGCAGGTCTTGTACCAGATGATGCAGCTCTTGAACCATATGATGCAGTAGGTCTTGGACTGAATGAAGTAGCTATATATGAAGCTCTTCTAGCAGGTGTTGGAGCAGTTGTTGCTGCAGGTTCAGGTGGAGCTCTTCTTGCAGGTGTTGGAGCAGTTGTTGTTGCAGGTTCAGGTGCAACTCTTGTACCAGGTGGTGCAGGGGAAGATCTTGTTCCTCAAACAATATTTTAACAAAACAAAGTTGTTTAGTGAAATTATGAAGATAAAAATGAGGAGAAATCTATTAATTTGAGGACCTTATGCTTGTTCTTCCTAGCTACAAGGGCTGGCTTCAAAGGAACACCACAGTTTGTGTACCTATGCCCTTGCCTCCCACAATTGCTGCAAGTTATTGTTCCAATTATTGAAGTGTCCTTGGGTTTTGGTACTTCAAACGGACCCTTCCTTCTTCGAGTCTGCTTTCTTCCCTTCTTCTTATAGAACACAGGGGGGTCTATGTCTCTTGTAGATGTTCTTGTCCATAGGTCAGGTCCAGGAACAGGGTAGATCATTGGTTTGTAAGCTTCTAAGTACATAGGCTTCTTGAAGAACTGATGGACAAAATCTTCAGGCTGTTGTTTTGATTTGTAGATGGCAAAAACAATATGGTTACATGGTACACCTCTCATGTCCCACTTCATATAGCCACATGTCCAGTTCTTCAAGTTTACTGCATATGATTTGTCACCACTGTTCACTTGATAAATATCTGGCCCATCCATCATAGCATTGGAATTCCTAGCCAATTCCTTTGACTCCTCTATCATCTCTGTATATGTTGGGGTAATTGTCCATCTAGCACTCTCCCCCCCAATTATTTTTTCATTAAACCTCACCATTAATTTGGACCTAGCACCTTCAACCATTGTTTTAATGGGTTTGCCCGTAATATCCAACATCATCCTATTAAACACCTCACTTATGTTGTTCACTACTAAGTCAATTTTACAGTTAGTGTCCATAGCATATCTAGCCCATGTTTCTACAGGTATTTTCTTAAGCTAGGCCCAAGCATCCTCACTTTCCTTTCTTATTTCTTCCATTGCCTCATCAAACCCACACTTTGTGTAAGAATAAGCTGCTGCATCCATATTTTGAAGTTCATCATCTATATCTTCATCAGATAAGGGAATGTAGTCTGCCTCTAGTTTGGCTTGTGAACTGCGGCATGATCTACATGTTAGACCTCTTCTAACAAGTAATTTCTTAATTGGTGCTGCTTCAACAAACCCCTCTTCTTCATCCTCCTCCTCAGCCTCACAAAACAGATCTTCTGGCTCTGAATCACCTTCATAAACCCTCTCCCTCTTGAGATCTTTTATTTTTTGGTGCAAATCTGCATCATCTTGTTCCTCTTCCTCTATCTCCTCTTCAGAGCTATCCACATCAATCTCTTCTGTCTCCATCAACTCGTCCTCTTCCATTCTTTCTTGTACTTGTAGTACTCGAGTGTCATCAGCAAACTCATTAAGAAAATCTTCTAACTCTTTCCACACCAGCTATGTCCTTCCCCTTTTTAACATTGCAACTCTCCCGAGTGAAGAGATATTCTCCATAGGAGTCGTCTGTGTGAGCAAAAACTGTTGGAAATATGCCCTAGAGGCAATAATAAAATGGTTATTATTGTATTTCCTTGTTCATGATAATTGTCTATTGTTCATGCTATAATTGTATTAACCGGAAACCATAATACATGTGTGAATACATAGACCACAACATGTCCCTAGTGAGCCTCTAGTTGACTAGCTCGTTGATCAATAGATGGTCACGGTTTCATGGCCATGGACATTGGATGTCGTTGATAACGGGATCACATCATTAGGAGAATGATGTGATGGACAAGACCCAATCCTAAGCATAGCACAAGATCGTGTAGTTCGTTTGCTAAAGCTTTTCAATGTCAAGTATCATTTCCTTAGACCATGAGATTGTGTAACTCCCGGATACCGTAGGAATGCTTTGGGTGTGCCAAACGTCACAACGTAACTGGGTGGCTATAAAGGTACGCTACGGGTATCTCCGAAAGTGTCTGTTGGGTTGACACGAATCAAGACTGGGATTTGTCACTCCGTGTGACGGAGAGGTATCTCTGGGCCCACTCGGTAAGACATCATCATAATGAGCTCAATGTGACTAAGGGGTTAGCCACGGGATGATGTGTTACGGAACGAGTAAAGAGACTTGCCGGTAACGAGATTGAACAAGGTATGGCGATACCGACGATCGAATCTCGGGCAAGTACCATACCGGTAGACAAAGGGAATTGTATACGGGATTGATTGAATCCCTGACATCGTGGTTCATCCGATGAGATCATCGTGGAGTACGTGGGAGCCAACATGGGTATCCAGATCCCGCTGTTGGTTATTGGCCGGAGAGGTGTCTCGGTCATGTCTACGTGTCTCCCGAACCCGTAGGGTCTACACACTTAAGGTTCGATGACGCTAGGGTTATAGGGAAAAGGTATACGTGATTACCGAAGGTTGTTCGGAGTCCCGGATGAGATCCCGGACGTCACGAGGAGCTCCGGAATGGTCCGGAGGTAAAGATTGATATATAGGAAGTCCAGTTTTGGTCACCGGAAAGTTTTCGGGCTCATCGGTAGTGTACCGGGAGTGCCGGGAGGGTGCCGGAGGACCCCCGGGAGGGGTGTGACGACCAAAGGACCACATGGGCTGTTAGATAAAGTGTGCCAGCCCTTATTGGGCTGGGCAAGACTTTTGCTAAAGGCCCATGCGGCTGGAGATAAGGAGATAAGGCAAAAAGGATTTAAAAGGAGGAGATCCACCTCCCTTGTGGGAGGTGGACTCTCCCTTTAATTCAGCCGGCCATCTCCTCTTTGGAGTAGAGGCCAAGCCAGCCCTCCACGTCCCTCCTCCTATATATACTTGAGGTTTTGGATGTTTTGAGACAGGATTTGATCTCTCTCTCTCACGGCGAAGCCCTACCTCTCTTCTTCCTCCTCCGCAGCGCTTAGGCGAAGCCCTGTCGGAATACCTTGCTACTCCACCACCACCACGCCGTCGTGCTGCTGTTGGAGCCCTTCCCCAACCTCTCCTTCCTCCTTGCTGGATCAAGGTGTTGGAGACGTCACCGGGCTGCACGTGTGTTGAACGCGGAGGTGCCGTCCGTTCGGCACTTGATCGGATCTACCGCGATCTGAATCGCTGCGAGTACGACTCCATCAACCGCGTTCTTGTAACGCTTCCGCTTAGCGATCTTCAAAGGTATGAAGATCCACTCTCCCCTTGCTCGTTGCTGGTTTCTCCATAGATGGATCTTGGTGAACGCGTAGGAAATTTTTGATTTACTACTACGTCTCCCAACAAAAACAACTGGAGCACACATATCTGCTTGATGTTCACTGGTCTGACTTTGGTAGAGCACACCTACATCATCTATATTATACACCTTTGGAGAACCAATCTCAGAAATTGGAATATGCTTTTCACATCCATCTCCAATGTTGATTTGCAACTTTGCCATCTTTGAGTCTCTTCCTTTCATTACTGTGATGGTAACACACCTCTTCTCCTCATACAATAATAACATTTCTTCTACATCTTCCTCAGATTTGATTAGCTGCATGCCTGCTATTCCTACACCCTCTTGCTTCACATAGTACATGAAATCCTTTTAATCATATCCCTCTATCTCAGTAATAGCTAACATGTTGATATATGTGATATCTGATTCACATAAGGTCCTTTCTAGATTGTCACAACCTTGGAAATGAAACCTCATGTCCCAGGGTTCATCATCATCCAAACTGCAAGTTCAGTTAACATCTTGTTTCAGTTAACACCAGATTCGGTGAATAGCAGTGTCAAACAACAATAAATATCATGCATTCAGTTCAGTCATTTTCTAAATTGAGATACAAACAGAGCAAATAGTATAGCTACACTAGCAATATCACACAAATTGGACAACTACAAAAGCATATTCAAAAACAAAAATATGAAATGGATAAAGAAAAACACTCACTCCATGCTACCAAGGCCGGATGTGAAATGGTGGCTCTGTCCTGGATTGGCCTTCTAGACCTCGGCCAGTTTGGCAGCCGCACGTGCCTCAATGTCATCGGAGGTCATGTTGAAGATGTTGCCATCCTTGCCGCGGTCATCTCCACCGATGGCGGCGGATCAAACGGCGCCAACCGTACCAAGGAGAACCGCCGGAGAGCGAGGAAGCACGGGGCGGCCAGTAGCATCGGCGATGGAGAGGTCGCCGTCATCCCTGCCGTCACCGGATGTGCCTCCGCCGTCAACACCACCGCCGCCACCGCCAGTAGCCATGCGGGAAGTGAGCGAGGAGACGAGATGCGATTTGGTGGAACTGGCTCAGTCGGTCCGTTTCGCTAGATCTTGTGCGACGCCGTTTAACGGCGCATCACGGGCGTCGTCATCCCTTGTCCACGTGGCGCCTGACAGCGGCCCAACTGGTCAGTTTTCGACTCAGACGGGACAAATCGTTTAATCCGTGTTTTTTGAAAACTGTTAGCGGAAACGTGATGGTTTTTTTTTAAAGAAACGAATGCTGGTGATTTTTTGTTTTAGCGTCCCAAATGTGATGGTTTTCTATAATTTACTCGATTTTTGCACTTGGGGAGTTACTTCCGACCCCCTAGGCCTTTCATGAGCGTATGGGCGCCATTTCACTGGAGATCGTTCTCAGCATGACCACTGGTTGTAGCTCGAAGGTGGGCTCCGGGAGCTTAATGAAAGCCTTGGCATTGACCAAGTGTGGCCTGGCTTTGTGGTGGCTCGTCAACTAACGATCAGATACTTCCTCACCTTCAAGGTCTTGGCTAAGGATAGTTTCAGAGTCGTAGAGTTCGACCTTTTCGTCACAGATGTTGTGACCAAGTGCGGCAGCACGAACAAGCGTTTGCCATTATCCAAATATAATTATCCCTGTTTGGCGCAACTGCTTTGCAGCTATATGCTGCCCTGAGCCTTGACAAGTAGTTGGGTTGGATTCGTGCCTCTTCCGTCGTCATCTTTTCCAGGAATCATGCACGCCGGGCCGGCAAACCCAACCCAAAAATCCCGGGTCCGTTGAACCCAAGGCGAAAGGAATCTGGCCGCTGTGGTCAAATTAAACACTCGAAGCATCTTTTTACACACGATCCCAAACTGTCCGGACCGCAGCACGGTCAATCGCAGGATTCGCGGCTCCATATTTATATACAGTAGCTTAATCTTCACTGCTTTGCAGGGCGCACGGGCGGGAATATTCCAAACTTCTTACTGCCGCCCAGGTCAAAACGCTACACCAAAATCTATGCCCAGATCATGTCGTGTCTCTATTCGCTGATTTTACCTTTCGTTTGACTGGTCAATTGGCAATTGGCATTGCTAATGTTTCTGTAAAATCGAGGGTAGGGCGTGACTTGAAAGAAACAGCCTTCGCTAGGAGTATATCTGTATGTAGTATCAACGGTAATATCGCCTATACAAAATGCAAGAGTGCACTGCATGTACGTATGTACGTACCAAAGTCAAGCAGAAAACGCCGCGTCCTAAAACAAAACAAAACATATGCTGTGGAAATTCTAAGCCTTCTAATCAATCTAGCCAGGTACTAGCTAGCTAGGTAGGTGACGTTTCGGTACCGGTAACCTACTTTTTCAGTAACCTGTGCATTACCCGATCAAGAACCGTGTAGGTGTAGATCAGAGATTAATACGGGCAAAGTAGTTGACGGCACCAACGTGACATTTGTACGTGTCTCGGGTAAATTGTACCACTACTTGTATCAAATCGTACATTATGACAACGACACGTTGGATAGGAATAGGATCTAGTGTCAATGCCACGTAAAGGCATCATCAATACGGAGTTACGGACACTCAAATCACCCCTACATTGTTCTTTGTGGTATCCTATATTGTTGTTTGTATAGTGTATACTATATATCCTTACGAGCAGATTGTGGTTGAGAGCTTGCCCACACCCTGATTTGCAATTGCATAATACTTTTTGTTGTTTGTTTCCTCTTAGACTCGTCGTCACGCTTTGAATATTGCTGCTCAATAATGCGTTGATCCAGACATCCTCGTAGACTCACTGCCCATCTCCCATGCCTGTACCATCATCATCTCGAATGTCCTCACCCGAAGGGGTCTCTCGATTATGAAATTCAAGGTCAGGCAGGAAGACGTACGTTCCAGTAGTAAGCACCTAGGAAGCGTGCATTTATATCTGTCTCTGTCGTCTACGCATTGGTTGATCGATCCGTGCATATCGATCGGCCTCTATATGTGCATCTACGGTACGTGGTGGTTTCAAGTTTCGGTTCACACAAATACAGGTCGATATATATAGTACAGATCTGCGCCAAGCAGCTGTGCTACTATAGCCATTGTCCATTATCTATTACATACATCATCCAGCTACGAAAATCGCCTATCAGATTAGTTTTATTTGTGGCTCTAGATAGATGTAGATGCAGGGAAATGTACACGGTGGTGCATGCATTCGTCGTTCCCGCGGGGTTGGCTTCTCGTGTTGGAAACGATCGACGGGGCTGCCGTTGCTTCAGTGTGTTGATGAAGCACCAACAATTTGGATCCATCTAGTTTAGTGCCAAATATACTACTCTTATATACATTGTGGCCATTACCGCGGCATGTTTGTTAATTAGTGGTTTAATTAATCGGCCTAAGGCACGGCCAGCAGGCCGCGTGGCCTCCTCCAGAAGATCGTTCCTCTTGCTTCTTAAAGGAAAAATAAATTAGGAAGAAACGGGCAAGAAAGCGTGCATGAAGCCATGAAGCATGCGAACGGAGAGAGAAAAACCAACAAACCCGTCCAATCATGGATGAACAGCCGAAAACGATGACCTCTAGCTACAGTGCGTGAGGTGAATTCCACTTCTAGTATAGCCCAGTTGCCATCTTCGTGGACAGTCCCTCGACCATGAATGCTCGCAAGTCGCAACCAATCAAGACGTACGCAACGGCGTCTGGGCAAATATCTGAGATGGTTGCATTTTTGTGCCGTCGATCAAACCCGGCAGCCTCCAAAACTGATCGTTATTGCTTCAAGCATGCATGATGCATGCGTGCGTGCCAATGATCCACCCAAGAACGTCATATTCTCCGCGGCCATGTACAGTGGTCATGAAACCTTGGACTTTGATCGATTGGAGCACCACGTTGGTCCATACTGTTGTGCCTCGGCGGCACTTGAAGCGTGACGGGCGTGGCCATGTGGTCATCTGGATGTGGACGACACTGTTGCCGTGTATGCGTGCATCTACCAGCTAGCTGCACAGAAGAAAGAGAAAAGTGTTCATGGATAATTGGGACTTGGGTGACACGTGTTTAGTTAAGGACCCCTTTCTTTTTGTGGAGATATAAAAGATGGATAGAGTAGTTGGCGAGCCCCCACGCACGCATCGTGGCTCGTCGTGTGTCGACCGATCAATATGGCATTATCCGCGAAGTGTGGCATGTACCAAGTAGTATGTATGGCTCTATCAAACTGCAACGAGTAACGTCGTAGATAGATAGATGCCTCCGTTCATCTTGACAAACGGAAAGCGCAAAGAAAACTTCAAGCAAGTAGGTACAGAGATTAGCCAAGCCACGCACGGGCAACGCATCCCTGTCACGCGTCTAATCACGTCCTACGTACTTAGCTGCTGGCAAAGAGTTCCCAACGACGTAAACACTGCGTTGAACATATATTAGCCACATTTGATCCGATCGTATTTCTTTGATTCCATCAGCGATAACGTAGGACAACAGCACCTACCAATCCGCTCCATGCGAATCACTGACCTGACTGTCGTCGATGTAAACGTCGCCTGTGATTAGCCAATTAATTAGGCGAGGATGATCGATCCCGAGGTTGATGCCTTCCTATTCTCTTCTGCTTGTCTGCCCGGATCGTGTCCAAGCTAGTTTATCCCTCGATTGACCTGTGCATGTGCCGGCCGGCCTGGCTCTCGGCGCCGCGCCGTACGGGCGCTTTCGGCGGCATGGCATGCCACGACGGTGCCCGGAAATTAACGCGGCCGCACGGCCCCCGCGCGTGCGTTTAATTTACTACTACTACCTGCTTTCACCTGCTAACAAGGAGAACTAAACCCTGAATGATTAAGCGAGCATATAATTGGTGTACCGGCGTGCCCTTGAGCAATTCGGCATGAGCTTAATTCGGTTGTTTGTTTGAGTTCGAGCCTCGTTACTTGAGCCGTGTACTACATATTAGCGAGATGATTAAGGTCGCTATTACTGTGTTCTGTCTTTTGGCGATTAGGCCAAGAGATGAGATAATTAAGAATATGGAGCGAGTAGAGTGGTTCATGCTCTCGTTTCGTTACCTGTCGGAAAAAATCCGTCACGAGCCGCAAGATTCAGAGGAGATTACATACTTGTTCCCGCTCGCTGTGAACGTACGTACTTATAGGTCACCTAAACCGTGATTGACTCGACGCACTCTCACATCAAGAAGCAGCAAAGTCAGGATAATATCGTGGCTGCTTTATCTTACTCCAAAGTCGCCACTTTGACAAAAAGGAAAAGGTAGAGGAAACAACCAAAGAGAGAGAGCCAAAATCATATCAGTGCTAAGAATGACTGGATTCCAGGTCTTGACACAGAGAAAAGGACACGCTGAATAAATATAGGAAGCCCGATCGGGTGAAGCAGAGATGTTTTTGGGGCTTGTCACGGTTGGTTGGTTGGGTCCGTTGCAATGGAGCCGATCGATCGAAAGGCAAGTTGCCGGACGCGTCAGCCCGTTTCATCGTCAGGTCGCTCGTAAATAAAATCTGTTATTATGTCCTCTCGATCCCCAGCCTGCCACTTTTGCTCCCTCATTTCCGTCTGCAGCAACGGCCTTGTCTTCCCTGAAACAACATAATTCCCAGTTGGGCCACTTGGCTGGCTTGCTAGCTAGCTATAGCTAGGCCGGCGCCTCCCAGCTAGCTAAAACGACCTCTCCAATTCACCGTCACGGCAATGCGGTTCAGTTTGCGTAGCCGGACGACCGCGACACGAAGGCGAGATGAGGTTTCCGTATCGTTTCATCTCCTCATCGTCCGTTTCTTGCTGAATAAGGCTACGTTGAGTGCGTCGTCTTACCCAGCCGGACCGACGGCGACTGGCGCGCGGCCGTGGTGCCGCCACGGGAGAGGCGACGGTGCCAACTGCCGAGGGCGGCGCTGGCAACCGTCGATGCCGGAACAGCCTCTGACGATCTAGATGTCGGTGGCGCCACCTCCCTCGCCAAGTCACGGTCTACTAAGTCTCTAAATGGAACCAACACACAGAACTCGGCAAAACACTCGAGAAAAGTTGTGTCAGCAGACTGATTCCCATATTCTTTTTTACAAATTCTAAACTATTATCTAACTGATGAATGCAGTAAAAAAATATTTCCCTTAAAATGATTTTTCAAAAAAGACTATTTTTTGAAAAAATTAAGTTGCTTACCACATATGTCGTTTGGTTTTAAAAGAAGACTTAACTTCGTGGTTAGGCAAGCGGTTGTGTACTCTAAGGACATCTCTAACACAGGCCGAAAGCAACCAGTCCATGGATAGATATGCAGGAGGCGGCCGTCCAAAGTTAACGATAAAACTTTCGCCTCTTTTCTTTTAAGTCCATGACGTGTCTTTTAAAAAGGGGTGCTAACCATGTCGGCTCTCACACATGGGCCAGGCCGAGGACCCCCAAATGACCAATAGTGGGCCACATTCGTCATGCCTCGTCAAAGAATTAAGATGGAATTTTGTGAAGACTTGGTGCATACTCCAAGGTACAAATGTAATCTCTAGCATGTTTATCTTCGGATGCAACCAACCTATGTGTAACACTAGGCACCCCTCAGTGTCAATATAAGCCAAGGATGTAGCACGATCTCGAGGTAGATCAACCTTTACTTTGTACTCCATCCACAATCAATCAATACAAACAAAGCAGGACATAGAGTTTTACCTCTTTGAGAGAGCTTAATCGAGGTAAACATCGTGTCTTCTTGTGCATTGTTACCATCGTGCCGAGACTATCAGACTGGGACCCCCTAACCGAGATTTATGGGATTTGAATCCGTCATTGGTGGATCATGCAGGTCCATCTATGTAGTCGAAGCGGCCGATGGCGGCACTGTCCGATGACCAGATCAGCACCGGCATAGTTTCTGCGCTGGAACTCCTTCACTTCGGTTTAACCGAATCATAGGAGAAGATTGAAACTCGAAACCCTCGTCGAGACGTCAAGCTCGATGACTCAAAGAGGTCTTCGGGAGATATATCATGTTGAGTGCATAACCACCTTGGAAAATTGATGGTCATACATTCCGATCACGTTGAGATCTGCCGGTTTTGACACCGACACTTAGTATATAAAATATCCTTCCGATCTAGCGCCGAACGGACGGCACCTCCGCGTTCAGCACACGTACAACTCGATGACGATCTCCGCCTGCTTGATCCAGCAAGAGGGAGCAGAGAGGTAGATGAGTTCTCCGGCAGCGCAACGGCGTTGTGGCGATGGTGGTGGAGCTATTCCAGCAGAGCTTTGCCTAAGCACCGCTGAAAACCAATCTAGAGGAAAAACTGCGATGTAGAGGAGAGGTAGCATGTGACTATTAGGGCTAGCTTTTTCCTCTAAATCCTCTAGTATATATAGGAGGGAGGGAGGAGAGGAGGCAACCTCAAACCCTCAAGGTTTGGTCGAAATTGGAGGTGGAGGAGTCCTACTCCAATCCTATTAGGAGTAGGATTCCTCCTTTCCACTTGAAAACTCTTTCCACCTCTCCACCTTTGGATTTTTTTACTTCTCAAACCTCTCCAGCCGCATGGGCCCTTAGAGGAGTAAGATCTTTATCGGTCGAACCTCTATGTCAAGGATTTAGTTAATCCCGTATGATGTTCCCTTTGTTCTTCGGTATGTTACTTGCTCGAGATTCGTCGTCGACATCTCCATACCGAGTTCAACCTCGCTACCGACAAGTCTCTTTACTCGTTCAGTAACACAAGATCCCGTGACTAACACTTAGTCAAATTGCTTGCAAGGCTTATTGTGAGGTTGTATTACCGAGTGGGCCCTGAGATACCTTTCTGTCACACGGAGTAGCAAATCCCAGTCTGGATGCATGCCAACCGAACAGACACCCTCGGAGATACCTGTAGAGCACCTTTATAGTCACCCAGTTACGTTGCGACGTTTGATACACACAAGGTACTCCTCCAGTGTCAGTGAGTTGCATGATCTCATGGTCATAGGACAAATACTTGACGTGCAGAAAACAGTAGCAATAAACTGACACGATCATATGCTACGTTTGTAGTTTGGGCCTTGTCCATCACATCATTCTCCTAATGACGTGATCGTGTTATCAAGTGACATCTCATGTCCATGACTAGGAAAGCATAGCCATCTTTGATCAACGACCTAGTCTATTACAGGCATACTAGGGACATGGTGTTGTCTATGTATCCACACATGTATCTGAGTTTCCGATCAACACAATTATAGCATGGATAATAAACGATTATCATGAACAAGGAAATATGACAATAACCAATTTATTATTGCCTCTAGGGCATATTTCCAACAGTCTCCCACTTTCACTAGAGTAAATAATCTAGTTCACATCACCATGTGATTCACATTGTTATGAATCTAACACCCAATGAGTTCTGGGGTTCGATCATGCTTTGCATGTGAGAGAGGTCTTATAGTCAACGGGTCTGCGACATTTAGATTCGTGTGTACTTTGCAAATCTCTATGTCAAACTGTAAACACTGCTACCACACTCCACTTGGAGCTATTCCAAACGGTTGCTCTACTATACGTATCCGGATTGCTACTAAGAGTCATCCGGATTGGTGTCAAAGCTTGCATCGACATAACTCTTTACGACGAACTCTTTCTTACCCCCATAATCGAGAAACATTTCCTTAGTCTTTTAGTTACTAAGGATGATCTTGACCGCTGTCCAGTGATCCACTCTTGGATCACTCTTGTACCCCTTGACAGACTCATGGCAAGGCACACACAGGTGCGGTACACATCATGGCATACTATACACATCCTATGGCTAAGGCATAGGGGACGACATTCGTCCTTTCTCTTTCTTCTTCTGTGGTCGAGCTTTGAGTCTCACTCAACTTCACATCTTACAAAGCAGGCGAGAACACTTCTCTCTGACTAATCCATTTTGAGCTCTTTCAAAATCTTGTCAAGGTATGTACTCATTCAAAGTCTCATCAAGTATCTTGATCTATCTCTATAGATATTGATGCTCAACAATTAGGTAGCTTTATCCAGGTCTTTCTTTGAAAAACTCCTTTCAAACAACCCTTTATGCTTTCTAGAAATTCTACATCATTTCTGATCAACAGTATGTGAACCACATATGCTTATCAGAAACTCTATAGTGCTCCCACTCACTTTATTGTAAATACAAGTTTCTCATAAATTTTGTGTAGACTCAAAAACTTTGATCACCTCATCAAAGTGTATATTCCAATTCCGAGATGCTTGCTTCAGTCCATAGAAGGATCACCGAAGCTTGCTCACCTTTTAGCATCCTTAGGACTGACAAAACCTTCTTGTTGTATCACATACAACTTTTCCTCAAGTAAACTGTTAAGGAAACGATGTTTTGTCATCCATCTGCCAGATTTCATAATTGAAAAATGCAGCAACTGCTAACATAATTCCAACAGACTTTAGCATCGCTACGAGTGAGAAAGTCTCATCGTAGTAAACTCTTTGAACTTGTCGGAAACTTATTTGTGACAAATCGAGCTTTATAAATGGTGACATTTACCATCAGCGTCTGTCTTCATCTCAAAGGTCCATTTGTACTCGACGACCTGCCGTCCAAGGAGCAAGTCTACCAAAGTCTATACTTGGTTTTCATACATGGATCCTTTCTCAGATTTCATGGCCTCTAATCATTTGTTGGAATCCGGGCCCATCATCGCTTCTCCATATCTTGTCGGTTCATCGTTGTCCAACAACATGACCTCCAAGACAGGGTTGTCATACAACTCAGGAGCAGTACACATGCTTGTCGACCTATGAGGTTCGATAGTAACTTGATCCGAAGCTTCATGATCATCATCATTTACTTCCTCTTCAACTAACATAGGTTCCATAGAAACATCTTTCTACGCTGCGCTACTCTCTGGTTGAAACAAAGGCTCAACAACCTCATCAAGTTCTATGTTCCTCCCACTCAATTCTTTCGAGAGAAACTTTTTCTTGGGAAAGGTCATGTTTTAGCAACAAACACTTTATGCTTGGACCTGAGATAGAAGGTTCACCCAACTGTTCTTAGGGTATTCTATGAAGATGCATTTGTCCGCTTTGGGTACGAGCTCATTAGGTGAAAACATTTTCCCACACAAGCGTCGCAGCCCCAAACATTAAGAAATGACAGCTTAGGTTTCTATCAAACCATAATTCACATGGTGTCATCTCAATGGATTTAGATGGTGCCCTGTTTAAAGTGAATGTAGTTGTCTCTAATGCATAACCCCAAAACTATAGTAGCAAAACGATAAGAGACATCATAGCCCACACCATATCCAATAGAGCATGACTATGACGTTCGGACACACCATCACACTATGGTGTTCCAGGTGGCGTGAGTTGTGAAACGACTTTCACATTGTCTAAAGTTGTATGCCAAACTCGTAACTCAGATATTCACCTCCCTGATCATATCGCAGACATTTTTATCTTCTTGTCGCGATGATCTTAAACTTCACTCTAAATTTGCTTCAACTTTTCAAAACGATTCAGACTTGTGTTTCATTAAGTAAACATACACTATATCTACTCAAATCATTAGTGAAGGTAAGAAAATAACGATATCCACCGCACGCTACAAGACTCATTGTATTGCATACATCAACATGTATCTTTTCCAATAAATCACTTGCTCGCTCCATCAATCCGGAAAATGGGGTCCTTAGTCATCTTTCCCAAGAGGCATGGTTCGCATGTCTCAACTGATTCGAAGTCAAATGAGTCCAAAGATCCATCAACATGGAGTTTCTTCCTGCGCTTTATACCAATATGACATTTAGCGGCAGTGCCACAAGTATGTGATATTATCATTATTAACTTTGTATCTTTTGGCATCAATGTTATGAACATGTGTATTACTGTGACCAAGATTCAACAAACCATTCTCACTGGGTGCATGACCATTGAAGGTATTATTCATGTAAACAGAATAACAATTATTCTCTAACTTAAATGAATAACCGTGTTGCAATAAACATGATCTAATCACGTTCATGCTCAACGCAAAACACCAAATAACATTTATTTAGGTTCGTCACTAATCCCGAAGGTAGAGAGAGCGTGCGATGTCGATCACATCAACCTTGGAAACATTTCCAGCACACATCGTCACCTCACCCTTAGCTAGTATCCGTTTATTCCGTAGCTTTTACTTCGAGTTACTAACATTTAGCAACCGGACCGGTATCCAATACCAGGTGCTATTAGGAGTACTAGCAAGGTACATATCAATAACACGTATATCAAATACACTTGTGTCGACGTTGCCAGCCTTCTTATCTACCAAGCATCTAGGGTTGTTCCGCTTCGGCGACCGCTCACCTCATAATAGAAGCACTTAGTCTCGGGTTTGGGTTCAACTTTGGGTTGCTTTACTGGAGCAGCAACTGACTTGCCATTCATGAACTTTCCCTCCTTGCCCTTGCCCTTCTCGAAACTAGTGGTTTTACTAACCATCAACACTTGATGCTCCTTCTTTATTTCTACCTTCGCGGTGTCAAAAACATCGCGAACAGCTCAGGGATCATTATTTCTATCCCTGGCATTTTATAGTTCATCACCAAGTTCTAGTAGCTTAGTGACAGTGACTTGGAGAACTATATCAATCACTATCTTATCTGGAAGATCAACTCCCACTCGATTCAAGCGATTGTAGCACCCAGACAATCTGAGCACATGCTTAATGATTGAGCTATTCTCCTTCATCTTGCAGGCAAAGAATCTTCTTGGAGATCTCATATCTCACAACATGGGCACAAGCCTGAGATTCCAATTTCAGCTCTTAGAACATCTCATATGTTCCGTGACGTTCAAAATGTTTTGGAGCCTCAGTTCTAAGCCGTAATGCATGACGCACTAAAATTTCAAGTAGTCATTGGAACGTGCCTGTCAGATGTTCACAACATCTACAGATGATGCTAGTGGGGGGTGGCGCACCGAGCAGTGCATTAAGGACAAAAGCCTTCTGTGCAGCAATGAGGACAATCCTCAGATCATGGACCCAGTCCGCAAAATTGCTACCATCATATTTCGACTCTATTTCTCTAGGAACATATAGAAATTCAAGGGAGCTACATCGTGAGCTAGTAATCTATAACATAATTTTGCAAAGACACTACTAACTATTTTCATGATAATGAGTTCAATAAATCATATTACCTAAGAACTCCCACTCAAATTGACATCCCTCCGGTCATTCGAGTGATACATGATCCAAATTCACCAACTCAAGTCCGATCATCACATGAGTTGAGGTGGTTTCAATGGTGAACATCATCATTATGATCATATCTACTATATAACTCATGTTCGACCTTTCGGTGTCTTGTGATCCAAGGCCATGTATGTACATGCTAGGATCGTCAAGTTTAACCCGAGTGTTTCGCATGTGCAACACTGGCTAGCACCCGTTGTATGTGAACGTAGAGTCTATCACACCCGATCATCACGTGGTGTCTCAACACGACAAACTTTCACAACGGTGCACACTCGGGGAGAACACAATTTATCTTGAACATTAAGTGAGGGATCACCTTATAATGCTACCGTCATCCTAAGCAAAACAAGGTGCATAAAAGGATTAACATCACATGCCAATCATAAGTGACATGATATGGCCATGAACTTGTGCTTTTGATCTCCATTTTGAAAGCACTAGCATGATCTCCATCGTCACCGGCATGACACCATGATCTCCATCATCTTGATCTCTATCAACGTGTCGCCGTCGGGGTTGTCGTGCCAATCATGCTTCTACCACTATTGCTACCGTTTAGTGAT
The DNA here is from genome assembly GCA_022496015.1 of Hordeum marinum. Lineage (NCBI taxonomy): Eukaryota > Viridiplantae > Streptophyta > Magnoliopsida > Poales > Poaceae > Hordeum > Hordeum marinum. The sequence goes on along the minus strand of CM039673.1, from coordinate 61,539,488 downwards.
AAAGTAAAGCATTACATAGCGCTTAATGATTGACTCACATGTCATACAATAATTAAAGACAACCCTATGGCTCCTACCGGTTGCCGTAATCATCGACATGCAAGTCGTGATATTCTATACAACACATGATCATCTCATACATTACATATATCTCATCATGTAATTGGCCATATCACATCACAACATACCCTGCAAAAACAAGTTAGACGTCCTCTAATTGTTGTTGCATGTTTTACGTGGCTGCTACAGGTATCTAGCAAGAACAATTCTCACCTACGCAAAACCACAACGGTGGTACTTAAGTTACTTTTCAACCTTCTCAAGGACCACCTTTATCGAATCCGATCCAACTAAAGTAGGAGAAACAGACACCCGCCAGCCTCAAAGGAACCGGTCTCTCGAAAGCGTACGAGTAAGGTTGGTCTGGGCCGCTTCATCCCACAATACCGCTGAACCAAAACACGACCAAGGGAGGAAGCAATCTAAGCATCAACGCCCACAAACTCTTTGTGTTCTACTCGAGATCTCATCTACACATAGACCTAGCTCATGATGCCACTGTTGGGGAACGTTGCATGGGAAACAAAAATTTTCCTACGCACACGCAAGATCTATCCATGGTGATGAGCATCTACGAGAGGGAGAGTGGATCTACATACCCTTGTAGATCACTAAGCGGGAAGCATTAAGAAACGCTGTTGGTGTAGTCGAACGTCTTCGCGATCCAAATCGCCCAGCATCCCGCGATGTCATCACGATCCGTCCCGTGATACAATCACGATCCGTTCCGCGAACTCATCACGATCCGTCCCGCGATCTCATCACGATCCATCTCGCAATCTTGATCACGGTCCTTCCGATCTAGCGCCGAACGGACGGCACCTCCGCGTTCAGCACACGTACAGCTCGATGACGATCTCCGCCTTCTTGATCTAGCAAGAGGGAGCGGAGAGATAGATGATTTCTCCGGCAGCGCAACGGCGTTGCGGCGATGGTGGTGGAGCTATTCCATCAGGGCTTCGCCTAAGCACCGCTGAAAACCGATCTAGAGGAGAAACTGCGATCTAGAGGAGAGGTAGCACGTGGCTATTAGGGTTAGCTTTTTCTCTAAATCCTCTAGTATATATAGGAGGGAGGGAGGGGAGAGGCAGCCTCAAACGCTCAAGGTTTGGCCGAAATTGGAGGTGGAGGAGTCCAACTCCAGTCCTATTAGGAGTAGGATTCCTGCTTTCCACTTGGAAACTCTTTCCACCTCTCCACCTTTGGATTTTTTTCTTCTCAAACCACTCCAGCCGAATGGGCCCTTAGAGGAGGCTTCGGCCAGCACACCAGGGGCTGGTTTACCTCCTCCCACAGCCCATGTAGACTCTTGGGTCGAAATACCTCTCCCGATGGTCCCCCGGTACACTATCGGCACTCCCGGTACCCTACCGATGAGCCCGAAATTTTCCGGCGACCAAACAGGACTTCCTATATATCAATCTTTACCTCCGGACCATTCCGGACCTCCTTGTGACATCTGAGATCTCATCCGGGACTCTGAACAACCTTCGGTCAACACCATACATAACTCTATACTACCGAAACGTCACCGAACCTTAAGTGTGCAGACCCTGCGGGTTCGAGAACTATGTAGACATGACCGAGACACCTCTACGGTCAATAACCAATAGCGGGACCTGGATGCCCATATTGGTTCCTACATATTCTACAAAGATCTTTATCGGTCGAACCTCTATGTCAAGGATTCAGTTAATCCCATATGATGTTCCTTTTGTTCTTCGGTATGTTACTTGCCCGAGATTCGATCATTGGTATGTCCATACCTAGTTCAACCTTGTTACCGACAAGTCACTTTGCTCGTTCTGTAACACAAGATCCCGTGACTAACACTTAGTCACATTGCTTGCAAGGCTTATTGTGATGTTGTATTACCGAGTGGGCCTTGAGATACCTCTCCGTCACATGAAATAACAAATCCCAGTCTTGATCCATGCCAACCCAACAGACACACTCGGAGATACCTGTAGAGCACCTTTATGGTCACCCATTTACGTTGCAACATTTGATACACACAAGGTACTCCTCCGGTGTCAATGAGTTGCATGATCTCATGGTCATAGGAACAAATACTTGACATGCAAAAAACAGTAGCAATAAACTGACACGATCATATTCTACGTTTGTAGTTTGGGTCTTGTTCATCACATCATTCTCCTAAGGACGTGATCCCATTATCAAATGACATCTCATGTCCATGACTAGGAAACTGTAACATCCCAAATTTTGGAATGCTATAATAAATATAGAATGATTGTTTGTTTGCTTGAATGATTGAAAGTGAGTGAAATTTGAAACTTTTTGAAAGTTTAATGAGAGGGAATGAAATGACTTTCCCACACTTTCACTTTGCATTTTGATCACCAGGAATTCAAATTCATTTCATCACAAAACCCTAGAGTGAAGATGACATGACTTCTTCCATTTAAAGAAATGAAAAGGGATTTGAAAAGAATTTGAATTTCATTTGAAAAATATTTCAAATTCAGAAAACTTTATGCAACTCAATGTTTTTCATGAGAGAAGATAAAATGACTTCTTCAAATTATATGAAATATGAGTTGGAAGTTTAAAATAAATCCTTGAATAGTGAATGTGAAAATCTCTGGATTTTCTTTTGGAATCATTTCATATTTGGTTCCCATTCCAATTTTCAAAGTATTCAAACCCCTGACAAAAATTTGAGAGGAGTAACATGACACTCCACACCAGGGACTTCTTGGTGATTTATTTGAATAATAAAAACCAGGGGTTATTCTGAAAAAATTATTTGCAAAGGGATTTAAAAGCAAAAGGGCAATTTCTGAAAATAATATTTTTTTCCAAATTATTCAAATGCCAGAATAAAAATGTCCATTAAATGGCATTTATTATTCTGTTAATTTTGATATAAAATTTGACTATATTTGGAATTTATTCGAATGCCTTAAAGGTTTTTGAAACGCTCTGGAAAAACATTAAATAGAAACGGTAACGGTTTTATAATAAAACGGCCGGCCCACAGCCTTTAAAGCCGAATTCATTTCATAACGGTCGCCCGCTGACTACGTCTCCCTCTTTCTCTCTCTGACCAGCGGGACCCACGCGCCGGACCGAAACCGTCGCTCGGTCGCCTTCCTCCTCCCACGCGCCCGACGCCGTCGCCGGACCCCCTTGCCGCGGACCCCCTCCCTCCTTACTCCCCCGACCCCCTGAGACCCCTATAAGTAGCCGGCACCTCTCCTCTCTCCATTCCCCCCCTTTGCCCCTCTGCCCGTGCCTCTCTCTCGCCGGGATTCCTCGCCGGACATCACCACGGCCGCCGCGCCATTACCACGCCACCGCTCCACCCTGCCCTCCCTGAGCTCTCCCGAGCCCATCACCGAGCTTCCCTCGCTCGCCCGCATCTCCCCATCCCCTGCCTGAGCCTCGGAGACCCCAGAGCCGCCACACCGTCGACCTCGCCGGAGTCCGAACCGCCCCCGAGCTCGTACCTCTCATCTCCGTCGTCCCCAAGCTCGTCCGACGCCACCACTGGACGCGCCACTCATCGCCGCGTCGACCAGTGCCAACGCCGTCGTCGGAGACCCACTAGAGAGCTCGCCTGCATCACGCCGTCGCCGTCGCCATCGCCGGAGACGCTCATTGCCGGCAAACCACCCCTGTGAGCTCACCCCCCTCTATGTGCGTTGGATCTGGATCCAACGATCCAGATCATAACATTTAAATTCGCGAAACGTTTTCTACTAAGTACCGGTCACCCGCTCGTATTCGCCCACACGCTCACATCTGTAGCCAACCAGAGAGCGACACGTAGCCCACCTGTCCGTTAGAAACGTATTTTCATTTCTGATTTAATTTCTGTTTCCAGAATAGTTTCAGATTTGTTTTGCTTATAAATTTTATGTTTTTAATTGTTTTCAATTGATTTCTTTTGCATTATATCACAAATTTCGTCTAGTTTATGTGAATACCAAATTTGACTATGTTTGAATAATTCAATTTGAATTTGGACAGATTTGATTTAAATTTTCTTTTCTGAATATCTTGAGTTCTAAAATGAATTTTTGATTGATTCTTTTTCCTACTTGTCACTAGTGATCTTAGTTATCATTAGGAAGAGTTTGAGAATTTTTAAAATAAAATTTATTAGGGTTTTAACTAGAAACAGAATCTGTTTAGTTTGTTAATATAGTTTAATTAGTTTTATTTTGTTAGTTTAAATCTGAGTTAATTATATATTTGATTTAGTATATTCTGTTAGTTAAACTTTAGGTGACTTACTTGTTGTTAAAATAAAAATAATTTGCTTAGTTTATAAATTTTGTTGTAGGGATCTATACCCTTTTTCAAATAGGTATAGTTTATTTCAAACAAATTAGTTGGTAAGAATACTTTTAACTAAAGTTTTAAGTATTTAGATTCTATTTTCAAATAAAGTTTTTACTAATTATTTTCTGTAAATAAATGTTTTAAACCAAAAATAGTTTAGTTTTACTCTATTATTATAGGAAATTATATTATTTTCATTAGGTAATATGTTATAAAAACAATTTAGTTTCATAGAAACTCTTTTCACAAAGTTTTAGATGACTTAATTCTGTTTTGTAGTAAAGATTTTATTTAATTACTTTCTGTTAACTAAGTTGTTTCATAATTTGTTTTCTCTTAGTTTATGGTTGTGCTTGTAGTTAAGTTCATTAGGCAAACACTTATATTGTTTAGAAGGTTGTTTTTATAGTTCTAGTTGTCTTTCAAAAGTGATACATTTTTTCTAGAAAAATAGTTACAAAAATCTTTTATTATATTTTACTTTGTTTTGGGTTTTGTGTTACTTTTGAAATTGTTGGAGTTTTGTGTTTCAACTTTGTCTTAAGTATTTCTTCCATCAACCTTGTTGCTTTTGTTTTGTGTTAATTTTGATTGTTTGAACTGATTGTTAGTATGACTGCTTATAAGTATGCAATGCTTGATTATAGATTTCATCGGAGAGTGACGAATAGTCTATCAAGTTATTTCTGAGAGCGATATCTTATCTTCATCAACAGTACAGGCAAGTTCACTTTGACCATCTATTTCATACCTATGTTTTTATTGCATGTAGTGACATCATTCAGCACATTCCTCCCGTAGTGTTATTGAAATTCTTGTAGTTCAGTAGAATGCATGAGGTAGGAAACCCACCACTTGTTACTAAAGCCCCGGGAACGCTAGTTAGTGCAATGCTATGCTAAAGTAGACGGGGTCTGGTATGAGTGTTCGTGAGTGGTGTGAAGAAGGACTCCACGTCAAAACGACGACTTCACGATGACATCTTCAAGTCCTGCATCTTCAAGACCTCAAGACTTCAAGACTCGAGAAGACAAGTTTTCAATACACACTACTGGGTGAAGGATGGTTGATTGGGCACCCTGGAGAAACCAGTGAGTGGCCGGGATGCATGGAGAAGCGCCATGACATCTTGCGGAAAGCTTCACCCAGACTCAAAGAGAAGGATGAATACTTCATGCCCGGAAGCTTACCTGTGTAGCCACAAGTCATTATGGGCTCTGGCTTGGTTGATCTTTGTTGTGACTCTGCTGGGCAGTGCTACGAGATGTAGTCGATGTTAGGATGGGATGGGCACTGTCGGACAGTCAGGGAAGCACTCTGAAAGACCATGTTTCTTTCATCCTGTTCTCAAACACCAGGCAGTGCGAGGACTTACCAGGAGGGAAAGAATCTTGTGGGTAAAGTACACAACACTCTGCAGAGTTAAACCTAATCGATTAGCCGTGTCCCCGGTTACGGACAATATGAGCTTCTAGACTCGGATCTATCTCTGAACTCTCAACACTGGACTGATAACTAATTGTGGGCAACTTGATGATACTTATGGGCATTGAGACATTGGTTGGCGGAACCCTGTCATGATAGGTAACTCTATAGTGAAATTCCTGATATTCCTTTGTTGTAGGAAAATAAAATCAGCTTTTACGCAAAAACTCAGACACAGAGCCACAAAGCCTTTGCATATAGAATAGTCTTTATGCTTCTGTTTTTCTATGGTGATCTTGCCAGCATATTCAAAATGCTGACCTACACGGCTGCAACGTCTTATGTTGCAGATACTCTTCTACGACGGGTAAGAGTACGATTCAGGGTTACGGTCCGCACTCAACTTGCCGTTGGTGTTATTGGGACTCCACTCCCGTTGACTGTACCCGCTGCTATTTTAAGGTATATATCAGTTTTACGCTATTTACATGTGATTGCACTTTGATATATACATTGATGTACTGTGTGTGCCAGCATACTGATCCAGGGATGGCACAGAAAACACAGAGGCTTGACTCGTTTTGAGTCGGGTCGCTACAGAAACCATAGCCATCTTTGATCAACGAGCTAGTCTATTAGATGCATACTAGGGACATGGTGTTGTCTATGTATACACACATGTATCTGAGTTTCCGATCGACACAATTATACATGGATAATAAACAATTAAGATGAACAAGGAAATATGATAATAACCAATTTATTATTACCTCTATGGCATATTTCCAACATTTTTTTCCTCGTCCCCCGCTCCCGGGGAGGGACAATCCTTGAAGTTGGCGGGGCCGTAGTATGGCGGATAGCCGAGACGAGGTACCCTATCGGGACTCCAAAGAAGGACTCCGAACAGTGAACCTCTGAATGGTTTTATATCGAAGACGTTACCTTATTTGATCCAGTGAGGAGGGGTCTACACGAATACTCAGACACTCCTTTAAAGAAGCGGTTTAATTGGCAACCGAAAAGTCCTTCCCAAGAGGAGAGCGCCAAAGTGAAGCGCCTGGCCACTTAGGTGAGGTTGTTAGATCACAATAAGCTAACCATTATTGTCGTGATAGCCGCTACCATTACTCGATGCGTCCAACCTCTCCAACAGAGGATTCACCCTTTTTGAGTTTACAACGGAACACCCTTTTTGGCTTTTCTGCTACAAACGGAAAGGGCCCGCCAACCAAGCAGCAATGGCAGCCATACCAACCGATATCTTTAAGGGAGAAAAAGGAGGATGGCTGCTCGAGTTATAATCCCATTGAATGGGTAATCCCAATCATATTTTTATAGTCCGTTTGTTATGTCTGTTGTTGCTGATTGAATCTTTTACCTTTCCGAACAGGAGTGGAGGCGCTTGATCGAGATAATCAACTGCCCGACTTCTCAACCGGAAAGCTATTCTCATGACGATGACCCAGGATTCCATGACGACCAAGATACATCGCTTTATTTTGAGGACGGGGTCTTTTACCATGAGACCTTTGATGGCTCTAAGATGGCCCTTTTGGCCGATCACCCCGTGGCACTCCCTTCCTCCGCTATAAGTAAAAATAAGGCCTCTTCCAAAAAAGGGCGCTCACCTCCCTTCATTTCGAGTATGCTGACTTATACCCCAAGGGACGCCGAACCATGTGCAGAACATCAGCGAGACCGGCGCCAGCTGTACCCACACGAAATGATGGTAGGGCTTCCAAACGTGTGGCGGACACATGAGCTACCTCGATCACGCACCCGACCAAGAGGTAACATTTTGAACCCATAGTTCGATCATTTTTATTGCCACTAAAGCACTTACAATTTTTACTGACCTCTACAGGATACAGGTACAGCCGCCTTCGTCCGAAGGCGTCCAAGAAGCACCAGGTAGTTGTTTTGGTCCAAGGTATTCGACAAAGGTCGCGGTTAGTGCGGAGGTCCCCGCCATAGACCAGCTTCCAGATGATCCTGATGAGGTCTCGGTCACCCAATCTGAAGTCGAAAGTGTGACGAATCACCGACAGGAGAAGGAGTTAATGCGCCATCCTGCGTTTTCTGACCAGGAGTTTAATGCTCTTAGCTAGGTGGATGCATATCTTGGAGCCACCCGTGCAGGACTTGAGGGAGCTGCCAACCTTATATCGACCAGCCTGTAGGTGAGTGATTAATTTTGAAACCGAACACAAATCCTAACCCAGTAGCCCCTGAGCCATAATTTGGTCGGGAAGGCCAAGTCAAGGGTCTGAATATTAGTGAATCATGGTGTATGCCTCAAGGGAACTAAACAAAAAATTGTTTGAGGACCTTGAGTTAAACCAAACACAACTAGACATTGTGAAGACCGAACTAGAAGACGTTAAGAAGTTCACCAGGGAGGCACATGGTGAGTAAGAAGGTTTAATATGCAGAATTGCTTGGGGCACCTTTTCTAATGAAAGATTGCTTTGTAGCAGCCGAGTCCTTAGATCAACTGCAGAAAGGCATGTGGCCATAGAATCACAAAGGTATGTCAAATCACATCACGAATCCGGCCATCGGGTACTGAACCGGGCCCATACGGAAAAGAACGAGCTCAAAGCAGAAGACCAACGACATGCCGAGGAGATCGAGAGTTTAAAATCTCAACTAGCCCAAGCCCATGAGGAGAACCATAGATTGAAAGGCGGCATGTTTTGTGAGTGAAATTTCAACTTGAAATTCCATACCGTGTGCGTATTATGATAATATAAGGAACATTCCACGTCTCTTATGTAGATCTCCTAACCGGGCGTCCCAAGGAGGCATGGGCAATGGTGAAGATCCACTTTACCAAACTTGACCCAGAGCTTTTAGCTTGGGCTGGTCCGGTAGGTCCAGATGGTAAAGAGGTGCCACTTCATTTGGTGTATGACCAAGTGATGCCAGCAGCTTGTATCTTGCAAGAAGACCGCACCGTGGAGACCATAGTAGATAATCTGGACAAGCAACCGGATGTTTGATTCTATGTAGCTATGTACAATACATCAAACGTACTCCATCTGTACTGTTAAATATTGTCTTTACTCGCCATCGGCTTCTAATCCCCCCCCACCAGTGATCGGGGAGTGTTTCGTACTATGTGACTTGAAGTAACTGGAAATTACTTTGGGGAACCAGGAAATCTGGCCAGTTGGTACAGACAGATAGAACATGTACATGGATTTACGTTATATTACTTTTTAACATAAGTAACATCTTCTAAAGAAAATAGTTCCTCCATGCGTTCTTTTCTTCAGGTTGCTACGTTAACCGTAGTCATTATAACTGAATACCCATAGTATGCGGGTGATGGTTACTTCGGGAAAAATAACCCCGAGTTTTGGTGGTGATCACAGATTATTTTCACTTCCATCGTGGCCAACCAATTCTGTTCTTCAGAAAACTAGCTTTCGGCTTTACCCGTCTGAGGTACATACCCGGGTAATCCGGTCGTAACAATCGTAGATGTGCTCCCTTTAGCCACAGACAAACAATCGGGGACTTAGAGGGTAAGTATAGGAGCGAGGCAACCTAGCTTGACCAAATCTTAAGTCAAATTGGTGCATGTCTTAAAAACGATATTTGAAGGGTGCATACATGACAAACACGAATAGATGCACACATATATTGATTGGCTTCGTTAAGAAGCCCCTAGGTGAAACCGGTAGTACATTTTAAGATGAATACCAAGGAAAACTTGTCATAGCTCGGTTTAGCCGAACACATCCTGGGGAATGCTCACGAATCGGAAAAAGGCGAGAAGGAAGGAAAAATAAAAAAGAAAAAGAAAAAGGGACTAGTGAGGGTGACTACACCTGTCTAGCCGTAGAAGCGCCGAAGACGAGTTGCGTTCCATGGGTTTGGTTCGAGGCGATTATCCGGTGGGTTGTGGAGGCAATATGCTCCTCCTACGAGTACTTCGTCAATTATGAAAGGACCCTCCCATTTGGGCAAAAGTTTATGCTTCTGCTTCTTCGCGAGGCGTAGAACTAGTTTGCCCACATTATAGGCCTTCGCTCGAACTTCCTTGCTCGTGTAGCGTCTGGCCTATTGTTGATAAAAAGTAGAGCGGGCCCGAGCTATATCATGCTCTCCTTCCAGGGCTTCTAGGTCATCCCGCCGATCTAGCTCGGCCTCCTTTTCCTTGTACATGCTAGCTCTTGGTGCATCTTGGATGAGGTCGCATGGGAGGACTGCTTCTGCCTCGTACACCATGAAGAACAGCGTGTATCCCACTGACCGGTTCGGGGTGGTGCGCAAGCCCCATAAGACAGAGTCAAGCTCCTCTACCCAATAGCAGTAGGATTCATTTAGAGAACGGATCAGCCAAGGTTTATTACCGCTCATGATAAGTCCATTGTCCCGTTCAGCCTGTCCACTGGTCTGTGGGTGATATACTGAGGCTGAGGCATAATCAATCTTGATGCCCGTGTTAGCACACTAGTCGTTTACCTCCTGGGTTGTGAAATTGGATCTATTATCCATTATTATACAATGGGGGACACCATAACGGTGAACCACGTCGGATATAAACTCGATGATTGTACCGGACTTAGCTGAAGTTAGCGGTTTTGCTTCGATCCACTTGGTGAATTTGTTGACCATAACCAGTAGATATTTCTTTTTATTGTCCCCCCTTTAAGTTGTACGACCATGTCCAGCCGCCAGATGGCAAAAGGCCAAGGGATCGATATCGTCCGAAGAGCCGCTGGGGGCATATGGCTTTGATTTGCAAAGAGATGACAACAAACACAATGCTGGACGAGTGTGTGAGCTTCTTCGCGAGCAGTGGGCCAAAAGAATCCGGCTCGAAAAGTTTTGCTTACTAGGGTACAACCTACTTCATAGTAACCGCCCATACCTGCATGTATCTCGACCAAGAGCTACTTTCCTTCTTCTTTGGATATGCACCGTTGGAAGACTCTGGTGGTGCTTTTATTGTATAGCTCAACCTCATGGACCTTGTAGTTCTTGGAGCGCCGCATTATGAATCTTGGTTCATTTTGTTCACCGAGGAGCTCTTGGCAGAGAAGATAGGCAAGGAAGGGCTCGATACATGGCGCAATTACTACCATGACTTATCCTCATCCTACCATACCACGGATGGCTTGAAAAGCCGTTCCAAAAAGGTGTTCTTAGGTATGGGGTCGCACTTAGCTCCCATGCGGGCGATGACGCTAGTAGCTTGATTGTTGTCTCTGGAGACATGTTGGAGTTACAATCCTTTGAACCGTGCGGATATCTTGAGGACGACATTTCTATATGCTGTCATATTTGGGTTTTTGGTTTCGAATTCACCGTTAATTTGAGAGATGGCGAGCTTACGTTAGAGTATCCCCGTACCTCGAGCCGTTGTATGCCCATTGATGCTACCATCCGAAGCCCATGTAACAGAGCCTCGTATTCTGCCGCATTGTTGGAATCGGTGTACATCATCTGTGATACGTCCATTTTGCATCATGTTTTCCTACTGTTATTTATAATGTTTTTATGCATAATAGTGCATTGGGGAGTAATTCTAATGCCTTTTATCTCATAATTTGCAAGTTTACACAAACAGGGAGAATACCGGTAGCTAGAATTCTGGACCCAAGAAAAGCACGTCAGAGATACCTATTCTGCACAACTCCAATGAAGCTAAAACTTTATGGGGGTTATTTTTGGAATTAATAAAAACTAATGGAGCAAAACTATACCAGAGGGGGCCACCAGGTGAGGAACACCCACCAGGGCGCGCCAGGCCCCCTAAGCGCGGCATGGTGGGTGGTGCTCACCCTAGCACACCTCCAGAGCGCATCTTCTGGTATAAATTCCCAAAAAACCTAAAATAATTAGGAGGAGGACTTTCAGGACAAGGAGCCACCGTCTCGAGGCGGAACTTTGGCAGGAGCACTTTTGCCCTCCGTTGGAGCGATTCCGCCGAGGGAACTTCCCTCTCGAAGGGGAAATCGAAGCCATCGTCATCACCAACAACCCTCTCATCTTAGGGAGGACATTCTTCATCAACATCTTCAACATCACCATCTCCTCTCAAACCCTAGTTTATTTCTTGTTTTCAATCTTTGCACCGCAACCTCTGATTGGTACCTGTGGGTGACTCGTCGTGTAGCGACCCGACTGAAAACGAGTCAAGCCTCTATGTGTTCTGTGCCATCCCTGGATCAGTATGCTGGCACACACAGTACATCAATGTATATATCAAAGTGCAATCACATGTAAATAACGTAAAATTGATATATACCTTAAAACAGCAGCGGATACAGTCAACGGGAGTGGAGTCCCAATAACACCAACGGCAAGTTGAGTGCGGACCGTAACCCTGAATCGTACTCTTACCCGTCGTAGAAGAGTATCTGCAACATAAGACGTTGCAGCCATATAGGTCAGTACATTGAATGTACTGGCAAGATCACCATAGTAGAACAAAAGAATAAAGACTATTCTATATGCAAAGGCTTTGTGGCTCTGTGTCTGAGTTTTTGCGTAAAAGCTGATTTTATTTTTCCTACAACAAAGGAATATCAGGAAATTTCACTACGGAGTTACCTATCATGACATGGTTCCGCCAACCAATGTCTCAATTGCCCACAAGTATCATTAAGTTGCCCACAATTAGTTATCAGTCCAGTGTTGAGAGTTCAGAGATAGATCCAAGTCTAGAAGCTCAAATTGTCCGTAATCGGGGACACGGCTAATCGATTAGGTTTAACTCTGCAGAGTGTTGTGTACTTTACCCACAAGATTCTTTCCCTCCTGGTAAGTCCTCGCACTGCCTGGTGTTTGAGAACAAGATGAAAGAAACATGGTCTTTCAGAGTGTTTCCCTGACTGTCCGACAGTGCCCATCCAATCCTAACGTCGACTACATCTCGTAGCACTGCCCAGCAGAGTCACAACAAAGATCAACCAAGCTAGAGCCCATAATGACTTGTGGCTACACATGTAAGCTTCCGGGCATGAAGTATTCATCCTTCTCTTTGAGTCTGGGTGAAGCTTTCCGCAAGATGTCATGGCGCTTCTCCATGCATCCCGGCCATCCACTGGTTTCTCTAGGGATGCCCAATCAACCATCCTTCACCCAGTAGTGTGTATTGAAAACTTGTCTTCTCGAGTCTTGAAGTCTTGAGGACTTGAAGATGCAGGACTTGAAAATATCTTCATGAAGTTGTCGTCTTGACGTAGAGTCCTTCTTCACACCACTGACTAACGCTCATACCAAACCCCGTCTACTTTAGCATAGCATAAAAGTAACTAACGTTCCCGGGGCTTTAGTAACCAGTGGTGGGTTCCTACCTCATGCATTCTACTCAACTACAAGAATTTCAATAACACTATGGGAGGGATTTGTTGAATGATGTCACTATATGCAATAAAATGTAGGTATGAAAAGATGGTCAAAGTGAACTTGCCTGTACTGTTGATGAAGAAAAGATCACTCTCAGAATTAACTTGATAGACTATTCGTCACTCTCCGATGAAAATCTATATAAACAAGCATTGCATACATATAAACAATCATACTAGCAATCTATTCTAACAATCACAAGGTAACACAAGAACAAAAGCAACAAGGTTGATGAAGGAAATACTTAAGAAAAAATTAAAATCAACAAAACTACATCAACACAACTGAGGTGATGATGAAGGAAATACTTAAGACAAAAGTTAAAATCAAGAAAGTTTTCATAAAAGCAACTAAGGTAATTTCCCACTACAAGCAACTATTTTCAACAAAACAAACCAAAAAAAAAAGTAAAATAAATAAAAGGATTTTAGTAAATATTTTTCTAGCAAAAACAATTAAATTTGAAAAACAAGTAAAAACTATGAAAACAACATCCTAAACAACATGAGTGTTTGCCTAATGAAATTAACAACAATCAAAATAATAACTAAGAGAAAACATATTGTAAAAACAACTAAGTTAACAAAACATAATTAAATAAAATCTTTATTATAAAACAGAATTAAATCATATAGAATTTTTGTGAAAAGAGTTTCTATGACAAACTAAATTGTTTTATAATATATTACCTAATGAAAGATAATCTAGTTTCCTATCGTAATTAAATTATTTTTATTAACTAAGCATTTATTAACAAAAGGAATTACTACAAATTTATTAGAAAACAGAACCTAATTACTTAAGACTTTAGTTAAAAGAATTGTTACTAACAAATTTGCTTTAAAACAACTATACCTATTTGAAAGAGGGTATAGATCCCTAGAACAAAATTTATAAAATAAAAAAATTAAGTTTTGTTAACAGCAAGTATAAATCCTAAATTTAGAACAACAGAACTAAATGAAATCTAGTACATAATATAAATCATATTCAGATTTTCAAAATAAAACAAATAAATCAATTTAATTAAACTAATAAGAAACTAAACAGATTCTGTTTGGTTTGAAAATTCTATTTAATATTATTATAAAAATTCTCAAACTCTACCAAATGATATCTATGGTCACTAGTGACAAGTAGGACAAAGAATCAATCAAAAATCCATTTTAAAACTCAAGTTAATCAGAAAACAAAATTTAAACCAAATCTGTTTAAATTCAAATTTAAATATTCAAGTATAGTCAAGCTTGGCATCTACAGAAACTAGAATAAAATTGTGATCTAATGCAAAAGGAATCAAGTTAAAATACTTAAAAACATAAAAGATATAATAAAAACAAAATCAGAACTATTTCTGTTTTTGAAATCAAAACAGAAAAAGAGAAAACAATTCTAACGGACAGGGGGCTATGTGTCGCTCTGCTATTGGCTACGGGGGGTTGTGCGAGCGGCGCTATGGGCGGTCAACCGAGCCTAAGGGGAAAACGCTTCGCGAAATAAAATTTCTAATCGTAGCCGTTCATCTGGATCCGACGGTTGAGGGGGGTGGTGGAGAGGCTCACCGTGCTTATGTCGCCGGCGATGGAGACTCCGGCGAGGCAGGGACGGCGAGGTCGTCGGGGAGATGGCTTCCGAGGGTCTCCGGCGATGTCTCCGGCACTGCTCGACGCAGGGGAGCTCGGCGAAGGCGATGGTGGCGTCGGAGGGGTGAGGGGGCGACGGTGTTGACGACCACGAGCTCGGAGGCGGTTCGGTGGATGTGGAGCTCCGACGAGGTTGATGGTTGCGCCGTTCTGGTGGGTCTCCGGGGAAGCAGAGGGGTGGGGAAGGTGCGCACAGGTGAGAGGAGGTGGATGGAGGGCTCGATGGCGCTCGGGGAAATCGGAGTGGAGCAGCAAGACGACAATGGCGCGACGACGGCTCTCGGCTCCGGCGAGCGATTAGGCGAGGTAGAGGGCATGGAAGGAGGGGGAAACAAGGGGGAATGGATGCGGGAGAGGTGCCAGCTTTTATAGGCGGGCTCAGAGGATCGGGGAATGGAAGGGGAGGCGAGATCTGGGAGAGAGTTCACCGGAGGTCGTCGGGAGCGTGGGAGGAGGAGGATGACCGGCGACGGTTTCGGTCGGGCGCGTGGGGCCAGGGTGTCAGCGAGAGAGAGAGAGAGGGCGGGCGTAGTCAGCGGGCGACCGACCGGTAACGGTCTCGGCATTTAATGTCGTTGGGCCGGCCGGTTTTATTATAAACTGTTACCGTTTTCTATTTATGATTTTACCAGAGCCATAAAACTTGTTCAATGCATTCGAATAAGTTCCAAATATAGTCAAATTTTATATCAAAATTAACAGAATAATAAATTCCATCTAATGGACATTTTTATTCTGGCATTTGAATACATTAAAAAAATCTTTTTTCAGAAAATGCCTTAATTGGCTTTATTTACTTTTGCAAATATTTTTCAAATAACTTCTTGGGTTTGATGATTCAAAAAAATTCACAAATTACCCCCTGGCTTGGAGTGTCATGTTACTCCTTTCAAATTTTTGTCAGGGGTTTGAATACTTTGAAAATTTTGAATAGGGACCAACTATGAAATGGATTTTCAAAATAATCCAGAGGTTTTCACATTCACTTTTCAAAGCTTTATTTTAAACTTCCAACTCATATTTCATATAATTTGAAGAAGTCATTTTATCCTCTCTCATGAAAATCATTGAGTTGCTTAAAGTTTCTGAATTGGAA
Organism: Hordeum marinum; assembly: GCA_022496015.1. NCBI lineage: Eukaryota > Viridiplantae > Streptophyta > Magnoliopsida > Poales > Poaceae > Hordeum > Hordeum marinum. The sequence continues at coordinate 61,523,585 of CM039673.1, read as the reverse complement.
ATATATTCAAATGAAATTCAAATCATTTTCAAATCCCTTTTCATTTCTTTAAATGGAAGAGTCATGTCATCTTCACTCTAGGGTTTTGTGATGAAAATAATTTGAATTCGTGGTGATCAAAATGCAGATTGAAAGTTTTGGGAAAGTCATTTCATTCCCTCTCATTAAACTTTCAAAAGTTTCAAAATTCCACTCAATTTCAGACAATCAATCACACAACATTCGAGCAAACAATCCTACTTATTTATTTAATATAACATTCCAAAATTTAGAATTTTGGGATGTTACACGTAGTGTTGATTACCTTGTGTAGTTGATTGCTATATGGTTTATTTGGTGGAAGATTCTATGTTCAGATCCATTGTGCTATTCAATACACCTCTGATCTTGAGCATGCATATTATCTGTGAGTAGTTACCTTGGTTCTTGAGGTCACAGGAGAAGTCATGTTGCAAGTAATCATGTGAACTTGATATGTGTTCAATATTTTGATGATGTGTATGTTGTCATGTGTATTCCCTTAGTGGTGTCATGTATATTCCCTTAGTGGTGTCATGTGAACGTCGACTACATGACACTTCACCATCCTTGGTCCTAAGGGAATGCATTGTGGAGTAGTTATTAGATGATAGGTTGCTAGAGTGACATAAGCTTAAACCCTAGTTTATGCTCTACTTCGTAAGGGGCTGATTTTGGTCCAGATGTTTAATTCTATGGTTGGACTTTGTCTTAATACTTTTCTCATAGTTGCGGATGCTTGCGAGAGGGTTAATCATAAGTAGGTAGTTAGTTCAAGTAAGAACAACACCTTAGCACCAGTCCACCCACATATCAAATTATCAAAGTAGCTAACACGAATCAAGCCAACATGAAGAAAGTGACTAGATGAAATTCTCGTGTACCCTCAAGAACACTTTGCTTATCATACGAGATAGTTTTGTCCTGTCCTTTTCCAAAAAAGGATTGGTCTACCTTGCTCCACCTTACCTACTTTTATCGTTACTTGCTCGTTACAAATTACCTTGTTATCAAACTACTTGCTACTTATAATTTCTGTGCCTGCAGAAACTACCTTGCTGAAAACCGATTATCATTTCCTTCTTCTCCTCGTTGGGTTTGACACTCTTACTTATCAGAAGGACTATGATTGATCCCATATACTTGTGGGTCATGAAGACTCTTTTTTATCACCGTTGTCGTGGAGTGAAGCGCTCTTGGTAAGTGAAAATAGGTAAGCAAAAACTTGCTAAAATTAACTGTCACTTGTTACCATGGAAAGCAATCCTTTGAGGGTTTTGTTCGGGGTATCTTCACCCTGACCGGAACAACCATTAGTTTCCCTTCAATGTGAAGAACCTACTAAAAATATTGGTTATGAAAGTCTTTCAGGTATGTTAGAACAACTGCTAGCTAATCCTTATGAAGGAGAGGGAACTGAACATCCTGATATGCACCTAATACATGTGGATGAATTTTGTGAATTATTTAAGCTTGCAGGTTTATCCGAAGATGAAGTTAAGAAGAAGTTTTTCCCTCTATATTTGAAGGGAAAAGCATTGACATGGTATAGGCTATGTGATGATATTGGATCATGGAACTGGAATCGATTGAAATTGGAATTCCACCAAAAGTTTTATCCTATGCATCTAGTTCATAATAATCGGTATTCTATATATAACTTTTGGCCTCGTGAAGGATAAAGTATCACTATAGCTTTTGGGAGGCTTAAGTCAATGTTATTTTCATGCCCGAATAATGATATCCCAAGAGAAGTTATTATTCAGAATTTTTATGCTTGGGTTTCTCATACTGATCAAACCATGCTCAATACTTCTTGCACTCGTTCTTTTATGAAGAATATCATTGAATTCAAGTGGGATCTCTTGGAAAGGATTAAACGCAACTTTGAAGATTGGGAACACGGTGAAGGTAATGAGTCAGGTATTGAGGTTGAATTTGATTGTGTTAAATCTTTTATAAATACCGATGCTTTTCATAAGTTTAGCACTAAATATGGACTTGACTCTAAGATAGTAGGCTCCTTTTGTGAATCATTTGCTACTCATGTGGATCTCCCTAAAGAGATGTGGTTTAAACATCATCCCCCTATTAAAAAATAAATTCAAGAACCGGTCAAAGCTAAAGAAGGAACTATCATTTACAATGTATATCCAGTTGTGCCTACTGCTTATGTTGAAAACCACCTTTCCCCATTAGGATAAAGGAACATGCTAAGGTATCAACTATGGTTCAGAAGAGTAATATTAGAGCACCTAAGACCTTTAAGAAAATTAAAGTCGACCCAAGTGTTGCTATGGTTAAAGATCTCTTGGTAGAAAATATTGATGGGCGTGTCATTTACTTTTGTGATGAAGCTGCTAGAATTGCTAAACCCGATGAAAAAGAAGAACATAGACCCATAGCTGCCTTGCCTGTTGTCAGGGTAGGATGCACTCGATCACCTATGGATCCACAAGCCCCTTTGTGGTTCGGCAGGGGCGAGATCACATGCACGAAGAGCGGAGATGGTGAGACAACGCGGCGGTCGGGACACGGATGTTTAACCGAGGTTCGGGCCGCTGTAAAGTGCAAAACCCTACTCCAGCTTTTGGTGGATTGATTAGAGGAACATGAAGAACACGCAAGCTCAAGCCCGGCAATGGTAGCCTTCGGGGGAGTTTCTATGTGAGTACAAGTTTCCAAAGGTCCAAATCTTTAGCTAGGATGCCTTGGGCCTACTTTTATAGTCGAAGGGCCAAACACAATGGCGAAACCGACATTGTTTGATGACTAGATAGCTGATAGTGCTATCGTACCTAACTCTGGCACTTAGGACAAAATGTCATAAATGCAGTCTATGTGGCGTGCGGGGGTGCATCCTCGGCAAGTTCCTACCACCGCTCTAGCTAACTACTGTACCACAACATGAGACGCCCACATAAGGGTGTCAAGGGGTATAATCTATCTTCCAGTTTGTTGTCGCATCCTTAGAGAGAGCCACTTAGCCACTTGGGAGCTCAACACCACATTGATAAGTGACTGGTTTTGCCATGCGGTGAAGCGGTGGCCGATCGGCTCGCTCTTGCTGGGCCTTCTTTAGGGTGCGAGTGCCTCGGTCCCCGGCAAGCACCGGGGACGTGCTTGGCATGCTCCGAGCTTGTCTTGAGTTGTAGAATTGGTCTCGCCCGCATTGTTTGGCCTTGGGTGCTTGCTTGGTTTGTATTTGTGTTGAAGGGTTCTACTACTAATGCATGTGCATAAGTCAAGGGCACTAGGTACCCATGTCCTAGTGCACCGACAGGAGCCCCCGGGTCTGGCCAACATGCGCTCGCCTAGCGTCGTTGGGTTAGGCCCAAAATTCATGCACAAACACGCAATGTGAGGAAGTAACACCCAATTTACTAGTCAGCACTAACCCACTACCTCAAGCCGTTTCTGCCACGTGTGTCGCATGCATTGCGAGGACTTGCGGTGGGCGCTCGTGACTTAAAGGCCTGATCGTGGCAAAAACTGCAACGCCATGGTTTGGAGCTATGGAGAGGTTAACTATTCGCCCGTGATCGTGGGTAGTGGAATTGGTGGAGACGGGTGGCGGCCTTTGGAGCGGAGGAGAGCCACCCCCCGCGCCATCCCCTATAAATAGGGGGGTCGCGAGGGGCGATGCTCATCCATATCTTTCTCCTCTTTCGGTCCCAAGCTCGTAGGATTTGCCCTTCTTCTCCTGTCTTCAATAGAATAAGTCACCGCCATGCCTAGGGGTCGAGGACGTCACCTAGCTTCCGCCTTGACAACAACGGCCTCCCGTCGGGATCATGTTGCTGCTTCAGCCATGGAGGTGGAGGGTGGATCCAGCGCGCGTGATGGAGGTGTCGGAAGGGGCCGAGGCCAATGTGGGGCCCATGGCCGGGGAAGGCGGAGCGCCACTCTCCCCCTCCTCCGCCATCGGACACTCCCCTCATGGAGGGGCACAACGAAGGTATGGCACTGGAGTTTATCGTCAACCTGCGCGGCCCTCCCCGTGGTCACTTGCGTCTCCCTCTCCCTTTTTCTAGGGTGATGGAGGTCGACAAGCCGCATGCAATATGGTTGCGGGTGAATGGTTACTATAATGGCACCGTGCGAGCGAACGTTGAGTTCCTGGAGCTTCGTGTCATGTTCCTCAGGTGCAGATGGAGAACCATCGCATGTGCCCACAATTTCACGGGTGGGCATGTCCTTCGCTTCAAGTTGGTGGAGCCCGACCAACTCTCCGCCAAGATTTAGGGGCATTCAGGCACTCATCTTGGCTACTGCGAGGAGAGCTTGAGCGATATTGACGAGGAGGACAGTGTCGGTGAAGACAACGACAGCGAGCCCCTGGCCGTCAAGTCAGAGTACGCCAACTCAGACTCATGTTGACCGCGTGTTGCACCATTACTGACAGCTGAACTCCCCCGATAGAGCGATTTGTCGGGGATTCTTGACTTTGGCACCGCCTTCTCCCCCAGCTGGATCGTGGCAGGCTCGTGGACTTCGGCTTCGTCTTCCTTTTCGATGGACCTGCCGTCCGTGCAATGCTGTTCCTGATGGGGTCAGGCTGGGCTTCAGCTGGGGCCCTCCTTTTGTCCTTTTTCTCTTTAGTAGCTTGTTTCTAGGGGAGAAAGTCAAATAAAGGGCTATTAAAGAGGCACCTTCTAATGTAATCTTTATCCACTTGATACAAGAAATGAAGGAAAGAATGTTATTTTTCTTCCTTAAGTACTATCCGTTTCTCCCTTTGTTTCTATTGTGTTTGTATGTCTGTCCTTGTCGCACGGAGCCGCTTGATGGGTCACTAACAACCACGAGCGCCAAAGGGGGAGCAAGCCCCGGGCAGCAGGATGGCATCATTTCTCGACATGGCTCCTTGTCGGTATCGACGCGGTCCTCAGAGCAGATGAGTATCACGAGCTGGGGGACGGCTCATCGCGACAAGGTTTTTACCATGTGGAGGATCCCATCGCACACAGCTAGAAGGAGGTCAAGGGTTTCCTTTGAAGGAGTAAATCAACCTAGAGCCTGATATATGGGATTAAATTATCTTTTCCAAGCGGTATCTTTTCTGGAGTATGTTGGACCGTCGTCCTTGTTCCTTCGCCATCAATCTATGTTTTCCTAATGGAGGGGGGAGCGATATGCCTTTATGCCTGATGAGATAATGCAGCAACAAGGGTTATAAGCTCAACAAATACTATATCAGATATCTAGAGTTTAAAAGCAATAACATTGTGATCATAAAAGGTGCATAGTAAACATGCAATGCGATGATATGATGCAATGCCTAGCTTTATTGTTGTTGCTTAGGGTCTGCGCCTGGCTTTGTACAAAGGGTTACATGCAACTTCAGCAAGGCATATACGAAAGTGGCTGCCCGGGACTGACCCCGGTAGTCACGCCTTACAGGTAGAACTTACGAAGATGCTCAATATTCCATGAGTTAAGCACCTTGGTGCCATCTTCGGTCTCAATACGTACAACACAAGGTCTAATGACTCGTGCCACCCCGAAAGGGCCTTCCGACTACGACGTCAACTTGTTGGTACCCTTGGACGACAAAACGCCCCTAAGGACAAGGTCGCCTTCCTCAAGGCTCCAGGCGTGTGATGCTGTCCTAGACTAGGGGGTACTAACCACGTCATCTCCCAACAGGTGGGTTGGGCTGAGTACCCCCAGTGTGGTTCATTAATGGGCCAGTTTAGACAGCCCATGATGCATACGAGGAAGATTCCACAAGACTTGGTGATCAAGACAAGGACTCCTCTCCACCGACGTAACCGACTAGGGCTCTTGTTATCCTAGGTCTCTAGTGTGTTATATAAGCCGAGGCAAGGCTAGTCGAGGACAATCAGATCATGATAGATCATATCATCATACATGCATACACTAGTAGAATGTCGATCAATAGTCCCGGTTGGGATGGACCTTTAGTACCAGTTACTCAACCGGTACTAATGGGTCGGGACTAAAGGTCCAGACCTTTAGTACTGGTTGAACCACAGATCAGTACTAAAGGCCCTCCATGTGGCTACCTACGTGGACTGGTGGTGGAAGACCTTTAGTACCGGTTGGTGATATCAACCGGTACTAAGTCTTCTGTTTTTTTTGTTTTAGCTTTTAATTAGGTTTTAATTTTCCTCTCTATTTTTTGTGTTTTCCATTCATTTCAAATTTATTTTACGGTGCTACATACTATAAACAGTACACAAGTTCATGCTTATATATATTTAATATAATATACAATATCTCATACACATTATATATATATACAAATGGAATTACACATACATATAAATTCGGGACTTATAATTAACTTAAGGCCCAAAACCCGACCGGGACTAGCTAGCTAGTGCTCCGGATGAAATATCAATTCTCTACTACTGATTTGCTGGCATTATTGAGGCGGCGGTAAGGAATAGTGCTCTCCGTTTACATGAATGACATGTTGAAGAAGAAATGCCGCAAATTCCTCTTGAAGTTCTACAAAGTGTTTCTTGGGTGAGATCTTCGACATCATCTCCCAAAGCTGGAGTCTTTCACGTGCTGCTCTGCGACGTATATGACTTTCGGTCTGGATGCGAATGTTCTCGCAGAGGAAATATCCACATAAATTTGTCCCCTGTGGCTGCTTCATGCACTTTGCAAAAGAATAGAATTGAATAAGATAATTAATAATCGAGCATGATAATGGTATTGAAAATAGAACTAATGAGATACGGGGACCTAGTAGTACTACTTAATTACCTTCATCGTTTTCCACTTCAACTTCGGTTTCCATTGACGACCGTGATGGTTTTTTTTCTATCATCTTTTTCCAAACACTACCCGGCAAAGAAAAAGAACGAAAGAGTTATTATAATTACTTTTGATATCAGGAAATAATGAAAGAAAGCGAGGTCGATAAAGATTGAAATTACCGTTCTATCATAAAATACAAGTTCATGTATGATTGTTCTGGTGTATCTAGTGAGTCGTACACTTGAACAAGTCTATCCACGAGGATAATATATAGGAGGATATAGTGGTATCTGCGCAGAAGTTTATATAATTAAGCAGGCATGCGTATATAACTCATCAACTACACTTGACAGCGAGCTAGTAAGCAAAAATAGAATTTGTAGTATACAAGAGAGTAAACACTCACCCCATGTTGTAAAGAAATATTATAGTAGATTTGTTGGTATTCATTATTGCCTCTAGAAAATTTTCCAAGAGATCTTCTGTGTCCTTGGCATAATGTTTTACCACATGACCATTAACGGTACTTGGGTCAATGAACCCAATGTCATCGATTCCCTCTTGTTTCAATTCCCACATCTTCAATCTGCATAATAGCATAGAAAAGAACATATATAGTGAGGATAAGCCAATGAATGATATCTTAGCTAGAGCCTTAAATTACTAAAGATATACATCACTTACAGACAATAGCAACTGATGAGAGTCTTGTCGATAGAGTCCATGTGGTTTAACTGGAAAAGTTCTGAGAATTCAAGACATATGTCACATGCATTGACGTAATGCTCTTTCCTTACTTTGACCATGACCGCCGTCTCCCCTCGCTTTGCTTCACGCATGTACCAATTATGCAACTGTCGCATCGCAGTTGTCATTTCCTTGTACTGCTCGGGTGTGACAAGTGGTTTTCCGACGGCATATTGCATTGTGTACTCAGTTGCATCGTACCCGCGGATTTCCTCGGTGCCAAGGATTTGGTCAAGAGTGAGACCTGCAGCCTTTAGTACTTCGAGGTCAATTGGGTTGCCTTGCACGTCGACTGGTTGGATCGGTTGCTTGCTTGGATTGGTACTCACCTTGAGCAGAGAGATCGATTGCTTGGATTGTTCTCCAAGCTGGGGAACTGTTTTCCCGCTAGTTGATGTCGTACTTCTCGACTTCTTCCTTGGGCTGGGCCGACTTCTCTGCTCACTTGCCTTCTGAATCTGTCGCTCATAGTCTATCAGCATATGCTCGATATATGCCGGGGGTCGATCAATAAAGTGTTCCATAAAGTGATCTTGGACTTCCCTGGGTATTACCTCCTTTGGCGGCCCATTCTTCTTCGCAAAAAAGGCTTTCAAGTGGAGATCGCATTCAATTTTGTTTTCCTCCGGTGTCATGTCATAAGTCAGCTTCCTTTTGGCCGGAGGCTCGGGTTTCTTCTTTGCTTTCTTCCGAAGAGGACTGCTGGTGGCCTTCCTCTTTTGGGAGCCCTGCTGGCGGGACCGCTGCCGGGGTGGAGTCGGCTCACGCGGCGGAGAGCAATATTGATGATGTTATGGACTTGTGTCATGCTCCGTCCCAAGGTTGGGACGACTGCTCATGGCGAGGTGGGGAGGACTGCTAGCGAGGTGGGACGCCTCTCGAGGTGGGGACGACTGTGGGGGAGCTCGAGGTGGGGAGGACTGCTGGCGAGGTGACTGCTGCCGAGGTGACTGCTGGCGAGGTGGGGAGGACTGCTGGCGAGGTGGGGAGGACTGTTGGCGTTGTGATGCCTCTGGCTAGGATCCCTCGCGCTGGACATCGATACTCGGAGGAGCCGGTGGCCTTAGCGCCGAGTGTGGAAGGACGATGCAGTCCTTACTCCATAGAATGAGACCACGGCCGGCTTCTGCCAATGTGGACTCCCCTCACCTCCAGGGATGTGAAGCAATAGTTCATCATATCCCGGCTCTATTGCGTCCACCGCGACACGAGCATACCCAGTTGGAACCGGATTGCAATGCCAGAGAACATCAGGTGTATTTGGTAAAGCATAGCCCGTCGCGACCCGCACGGGTATGTTCTTTATTTTTTGAATTAGCTCACAAGATGTCTTCTCGGTGATATCATCCACGGGGGTGTGACCTAGCGGTGCCCCCGTGGAACCCACACTGCTTTTTTGCATTGTAGATGGGACGGGTTCTTCCCCTGCCTCCTGCTGTGGAGTTTCCCTTTGCTAGGTCAGTACCTGTATCTGTAGCTGCTACTGCTCGTACTTCTGTTCCAACTTCGAAAGTCGGTCTGCTTCCACCTTCTTTTTATAACTGTCCTGCCATCCCGCAAACCCCTCGTACCACGGAACAACGCCCGTGCCTCGTGTTCGTCCTCCGTGTTCGGCATTCCCGAGGGCGCGTGTAAGCTCGTCGTTCTCTCTATCGGGGTGAAACCGTCCTTCTTGGGCATCTTTTATTGCTTGAATCAACTCATCTGATGCATGCTTCAGACTGGCCAGTGCAATAATCTTCCCTGTGGCTGGGTCCAACTTTCCCCCATGCGCAAAAAACCAATTCCTGCACCTCTTGGGCCAGTTGAAGGTTACTGGAGTGATCCCTTCAGCAAGCATCTTATTCTCTAATGCATCCAACTTAGGAATGGCTGATTGTATCCACCTGTCCCTAGTTTATGGTGATACTTTTTTTCTCAGCATTTATCTTATTCTTTGCCGACTTCTCCATAGCAGCTATCGATGTCTTGTACTCAGTAAATGCGTCCCAGTGATCCCTTACCTTCTCATATATTCCTTTGAATTCGGGCGCCTTCTTGCCTCTAGCGTTGTACTCGGTCCATAATCTTTTCGTCCAAGTCTGGAACGCGCCGGCCATCTTATGGAGAGCAAACTCCTTGACTTTGTTCCTTTGACGCTCCGAGAGAGAATCTGGTAGGGTGAAATGCTCCATGAGCTCTCGCCAAAGGGCATCTTTAATTCTTGTATCGACATAATTCACTCCTGTTTTTGGTTCCTTTGGCTGAATCCATTCATGCATTCTAATCGGGACTCCATCCCTAACAACCACTCCGCATTGACGCACAAATGTCTTGGCATTGGCTTCAGGGTGAGTCGGTTCGCCATTATGTTTGATAGCATCAAGATTGGGCTTTACGTTGCCGTCCAATATTTTGGCAGCGCCTCGTACAATTCTACTAGATTGGCTCGATCCGGAGGGCTGATAATTAAAATAAGAAAGATATGTTAATATATATATATAAATCAATTAATACACATGTAATGATCACCAGAGGCTAGTGGATGTGTATATACCTCGCCGAACTTTCTTGGTTGTTCCGGATTTTGGAACATAAGTTGTTCTTCCTCGGTCTCACATCCATCACCGTGATCGTTCAGATATTGTGAGCCATCATCATGATCATGTGATGATTCACCTCGTAGGTCCGCTGGGTTTTCGGAGGAGCGTATCATGTCGAACATGTCCTCTTCATGAGCTCTACCGGTATTGTCCATAGCTTAATAACTAGTCCATAATAATATAGATAAAACAAATTAGTATTTAAATTAGAATGCATTCAAGAAGCAAAATAACTGATAGTTAATTAATAATGCATCATCGAATACATATATAATATAGTTCTTAGAAAAGATCTCATCTGCATAATCTTGGATAATTTTCAATACATCGGCTAATCTCCATCGATCTAGCTAATACATCATAATAATACATCATAATAGTAGCTAGCTAATATATCGATCTAGCTAGAACCCTAGCGCCCGGCGGATATCGGGGCGGGCGGTGGACACCCACAGAGAAGGAACCATCACAGGAACATATCTGTAGTGAGATCCCTGAAGAATCTGCCAGGTATTGTCGGACCTGGCCTCCAAAGCTGCCATGTAGTGACGGACGTGCTCGTTCTCGTTGTTGACATGGTACTGTACCACCTCCGCGGGGGACTCAAGCCTCTGAAAACGCCGTGTCCCATGCGGCCGCCACCATAGAACCTCCGGGTCGACGACGGGCTGGCTCCTCACCAAGCTGCGCCGCCCGGAAGGCAGCACCTCCCAGTACCAGCCCGGCGGAGCCCAGTCTCTGACAAGGCCCCTCGGCTCAAGAAAGTGACCTCCTTCGGTGACTCGACGACGAGGATGCGGGATCGGCATCGGCGACATCGAGAAGAAACACTTAATTACGAAAACAAATTAAATAAAACTTAGCAAAATTAACACTTAACAAAATTAACACTTAGCAAAATTAACACTTAGCATCTAGCAAAATCAAGAATTACAGCACGCTTTGGATCCTAATGCATGTGTGACTATCGGTCTGTCGAGACTTTCCTTAAATAACTCTCACATATCTCATGGTGTGTTGGTGCGCACTCTCTCACATTGATACAGTGGTGTATATATGTTGGTGGACACTGTCTCGCAGTAATAGGTTCGACTGGCGGTGATGGATGCTTCCCCTCTCCTCTTCTTGCACAATATATTGATGAGTATATCGCAAATAAGAGGAGAAAGAGGAAGCGCCCCCCACGACAACAGTCGGTATTCCTCCATCAAGAACACACATGAAACCCTAAACTAAATTAGGATCGACGACAGACCGAAAGTCACACACGCATTAGGATCCAACTAAATTAAACCTAAAACTAAACTAAACATAAACTAAATTAAACCTAAACTAAACATAAACTAAGACATATCCGAATAACCTGACAACCTAACTAACTAACTAAATAGGGGTGTTGTGTCGTGGTCGGGGTCGGGTGTCGGGGGTGTCGTGTCGGGGTGTCGGGGTTTGACGTCGAGGGACCCTTGATACCCTAGCATCTACACACTTGTCCGGCGATCATCGGGGCGATCGTCGGGGAGAGGGGTCGGCCGGGAGATCTCACCTAGCCTCCTGACCCGGAGGTGGCGTCGGCGACGGGCTCGGGGCGGCGGCAACGAGATCACGGAGCGACAGCCGGAGTGAGCCGGTGGCGATGGGACCGGCGACGAGGGGTGGCGTCCGGGTAGGCGAGGGCGACCGCGGCGAGGGCGACTACAGCAAGGGCGACGACAGCGGTGGTGAGGGCGACGGCGGTGAGGGGCGGTGTGTAGGTAGGCGAGGGCGACCACGGTGAGGGCAACCGCGGCGGGGGCGACGATGGCGAGGGCGACGGCGGCGGTGGTGAGGGCGACGGCGGCGCGACCGACGGCGGCGGGGGCGACGGCGGTGGTGGTGCGATGGCGGCGGTGGTGAGGGCTGGCAACGGCAATGGCGCGGTGGTGGTGCGACGGCGGCGAGGGCGACGACGGCGAGGTCGACGGCGGCAAGGGCGACGGCGGCGAGGGCGACCACGGCGAGGGCGACCGCGGCGAGGGTGACGGTGGCGAGGGCGATGGCGGCGGTGGTGAGGGCCACGTCGGCGGTGATGAGGGCAACGACGGCGAGAGCAACGACGGCGAGGGCGATTTCGGCAGCCTGGCGGCGCAAGTTGGAGCTCTCCCAGTGCGTGGCTCGGCCCAGGACGACGAAGTGCTCAATTTATACCAGGCACCCCTTTAGTACCGGTGCGTGACTAGCACCGGTACTAAAGACCCTTTAGTACCGGCGCGAGCCACGCACCGGTACTAAAGGTCCTCCCAACAGAGCGCGGGGCGGTGGACCTTTAGTACCGGTGCGTGACTAGCGCCGGTACTAAAGACCCTTTAGTACCGGTGCTAGCCACGCACCGGTACTAAAGGTCCTCCCAACAAAGCACGGGAGCGGTGGACCTTTAGTACCGGTGCGTGGCTAGCACCGGTACTAAAGGGTCTTTAGTACCGGTGCTAGTCACGTACCGGTACTAAAGGTGTTTTAAAATTAAATATTAGTTATTATTTTCAGAAAAACCCCGTAAACTTTAGAAAATCATAGAAAAAACGTAGGACTCCAATGGAAATAAATAATATATGAATAAATATCAGAAAAATATAAAGAATCTATTTATGGCATTTCCATGCATGTTTGAACAACTTCAACTGCTGTATAAGATAATTTGATTAAATATGGCATTTGAAATATTCATCTCGCGTTTGAAAAGCAGTACGAATGAACTCTGAGAAGGTTGTAACTTGGCATGACATCATAATTTCACCCACATAGCAACTTCTAGAGAGTTGAGAGGGTTATGGCAAAAACTGGATGCACTTCGTGTACAAATTGGACAATCTCATAAGAAGTATGAGGGTTTCAGACGAAAACTCATCTATTACAAAGGTATTTCATTTTTAATAACTTATTTTAACTCCATTCTTTTTGTGTGTTCAATATACACCATTCAAAGGCACATCATCAATTTTCAACCATTTCTGACTTCATTTGCCATTAGCAAAAAGAATTTTTTGTGTGAAACTTTAGTAGCAAACTAAAATAACAAAATCTGTTTTTGATTTAAACAACTATTTAAAGTAACCTAAAAATTACCAAATTGAATATAATGTTAAAACAAAGTAATATTAAATAGCAGGAAAAATAGTAAAGAAATAACATAAAAAATAGCAAAAGTGAAAATAGATGCCCTTATACATGAAACTCAACCTAAATTCAAAGTGCTAGTTAGGCACCTAACTAACACTTTGAATTTAGGTTGACTTTCAGTGAAAGGGCATCTATTTTCACTATGAGCGGAGCTCGACATGTCAAGCACATCGGGGCTTATAAATAGGTGCGGTCTCACCTCGACTAGCGAGGTGGGACTAAACATTTGACACCTGCTGCGTGGAAGTCTTTAGTACTGGCTGGTGTCACTAGCCGGTACTAAAGGTTGCCCTTTAGTACCGGCTGGTGACACCAGCCGGTACTAAAGGTGCAAGCGGGGCCCATGTCTCACCAAAACCCTGCCAGGCCCCCTTTAGTACCGGTTCGTGAGACGAACCGGTACTAAAGGTCCCTCACGAGCCGGTACTAAAGGTCGCCCTGCTCCTAGCCATTGTAGCCGGCACGAACCAGGACTAATACCATCTTTAGTACCGGTTCGTGACCAGACCGGGACTAAAGCTCGGGACGAAAGGTCTGTTTTCTACTAGTGATAGCTCTTAGGGTTTAGACACTACATACGATCTCAAGGTAGATCAACTCTTTACTCGATAATCCATCATCAATACAAACAAAGCAGGACATGGGTTTTGACCTCCATCAAGAGGGCCCCACCTGGTTAAATACAGTCTCCGTCGTCTCCTGTTACCATCGATCCAATGTTGGTAATATGACCTAGAGGCCATAATAAAATGGTTATTATTATATTTCCTTGTTCATGATAATTGTTTATTATCCATCCTATAATTGTATTGATTGGAAACACATTGCATGTGTGGATATATAGACAACACTTTGTCCCTAGTGTGCCTCTAGTAAACTAGCTCATTGATCAAAGATGGTCAAGGTTTCCTAGCCATTGACATCAGATGTCATTTGATAAAAGGATCACATCATTAGGAGAATGATGGGATGGACAAGACCCAAACTATAAACGTAGCATATGATCGTGTCAGTTTATTGCTACAGTTTTGTGCATGTCAAGAATATGTTCCTATGACCATCAGATCATGCAACTCGCGGACACCGGTGGAGTGCCTTGTGTGTATCAAACGTCACAACATAACTGGGTGATATAAAGGTGCTCTACAGGTATCTCCGAGGGTGTCTGTTGGGTTGGCATGGATCAACACTAGGATTTTTTACTCCGTGTGACAGAGAGGTATCTCAGGGCCCACTCGGTAATACAATATCACAATAAGCCTTGCAAGCAATGTGACTAAGTGTTAGCCATGGGATCTTTTGTTACGGAATGAGTAAAGAGACTTACCGGCAACGAGATTGAACTAGGTATGGAGATACCGAGGATCGAATCTCAAGCAAGTAACATACCGAAGAACAAAGGGAGCATCATACGGGATTAACTGAATCCTTGACGTAGAGGTTTGACCGAAAAAGATCTTCATAGAATATGTAGGAATCAATATGGGTATCCAGGTCCCGCAATTGGTTACTGACCATAGAGGTGTCTCAGTCATGTCTACATAGTTCTCGAACCCGCAGGGTCTGCACACTTAAGGTTCAGTGACGTTTCGGTAGTATAGAGTTATGTATGGTATTGACCGAAGGTTATTAGGAGTCCTGGATGAGATCCCAAACGGCACGAGGAGCTCCGGAATGGTCCGGAGGTAAATATTGATATATAGGAAGTCCTGGTTTGGCCACCGGAAAAGTTTCGGGCTCATCAATAGTGTAGCGGAAGTGTCAGGAGGGTACCGGGGGACCATCGGGAGGGGTATTTCGACCCAAGAGGCTACATGGTCTGTGGGAGAAGTAATACAAGCCCTTTGTGGGATGGAAGAAGTCCCACAGAAGGCCCATGCAGCTAGAGAAGAAAACCCAAGGTGGAAAGAAGGCCAAAGTGGAAAAAAGGAAGGAGTCCTAATCCTACTAGGAGTGGAGGAGGACGACTCCTCCCTCCCACTTTGGCCGAAGCAAAGGGCTGGCCCCTTGGGGTCCAAGCCTCCTCCTCCCCTCCTCCTATATATACTAGAGGTTTGAGGGTTTTTTGGACATAGAAAAACAGCCACGTGCTACCTCTCCTCTAGATCGACGTTTCTCCTCTTGATCGGTTTTCAGCGGTGCTTAGGCGAAGCCCTGCTGGAATAACTCCACCACTATCGCCGCAATGCCGTCGCGCTACCGGAGAACTCGTCTAGCTCTCTGCTCCCTCTTGCTGGATGAAGAAGGCGAATATCATCATCAAGCCGTACGTGTGCTGAACGCGGAGGTGCCGTCCGTTCGCAGTAGATCGGTACGGATCGTGATTGGATCGTGGGACGGTTGGCGATTTGGATCGTGAAGACATTCGACTACATCAACCGTGTTTCTTAACGCTTCCTGCTTAGCGATCTACAAGGGTATGTAGATCCACTCTCCCCTCTCGTAGATGCTCATCTCCTAGATTGATCTTGGTGAGGCATAGGAATTTTTTTGTTTCCCATGCAACATTCCCCAACATCCAAGACCCACATATCGGGACTTCCTACCCAAGATCCGCCGGTTTTGAAACCGAGATTGGTTCTTTCTTTGAGAGTTCTGCTGTGGGATCGCTAGAAGGATCGACAACTCGTCTGCATATTACACTTTTTTGTGGACAACAATTTTTGTTCGTCGTCCCCATTTCCTCAAGCATCACTTTGATGATTGCTTCGGTGGAATTGTGTGAAATTGTATCTACAACAACCCTGCAAATTTTTGTCGTGTACCAATGGAGGAATCTATGGCAATCTCCAATATATCGGAGCCATGTCGAATCTAGACGGTAATCTCGATCAGTTTAGGGCGAGGTCTCCAGTATCTAGCTCACACATCCATTGGAAAATCCCACCGTTCACCGGTGCGTAATTCCTATACTGATCACCCCTAAAAATTTCAGCTTGATCAGACCATCCAAACTCCAGGAAACATCCGATGAGTATAACAAATTTTGGATCTATTTCTATGCAAAAACGAATCCACCCCGAGTTCATCTTTTTCATGAACGGGTTGTCAGATGCCCTGTTTGAAGGAAATTTTCTCATTATCTCAGTTAGCCAACCAAGATTTCGGCATTGCGAGTATCGAATAATCATCAAGAGAACCTCGTCATCCACAGGTTGTACGGGTCGGGTGCTTCGTTCCTTCACCAATCCAGCATTGACCACATCACGAATTCCGACCTGCGTCGGCATTGTCACGCCGTCACTTTTCAAGCCGACGCCCACCATGCTGAACTGCTATGACACGTCGGCTGGCATGGGGCTCTAGCGTCATCTTACCGACATACGCCGTCACATCGGCTAGACTGGGGGCTTCGTCATCGACTCATCAACCTGCTCTGGGGACTTCGGCGTCACCAGCATACCAGGTTTGACACCTCGGCTGGCATGAGACTCTAGCGTCACCAGCCGACCTGCTTCAACACCTTGGCTGACCGGAGACTTCAGCATCAACAATCGACCTGCTTTGATACCTCGGCTGACATGAGACTTCGGCATCACCAGCCGACCTGCTCCGTCACCTCGGCTAGACCGGGGGCTTTGCCATTTCTTCACCAACCCATCCCAGGGACTTTAGTGTCACTAGGCGACTAGCTTCGCCATGTTAGCTGGACCAGGGACTTCCCCTCGCCAAATCGACCGTGCAGCATGGCCACTTCGTCAAGCCAAACTCTTTGCTCGGCCACCTCGACACCGAGGCCATATTCTTTTAATTATTGTCTTCACTTAAATTAACTTAGAAGAATTAAAAAAAATACCTTTATTTGTTATTACTCTTGGCTTGCACTATATTGTGTGCACATGTAATTGACTTCAGCTATGTCATGCTGTCACCTTGGCGTGCCTACATTGTCGTCCCGCCTTCATAAACCAAATTGTATCGTCGACATGGTCGACAGACGTGCGGCTTCTCCGTCACACTACTGAACTACTTCGTTTGCTCGATTGGACCGGGAGTTTCTCTTCGGCCCTTCGGAAGTGTTGTGTTGTCACTTCATCAAGCCAAGCTCTGCTTCGCCTACCTCGTGACCGTCTTGGGGGCTTGGACCGTGACCCATTACAAGCACGACACACTTCACAAGCACATTAACCAGCTAAGTTCCTTTCATGCTCAAATTTTTTTAATTTTTAACTTTTGTTTGGTTTAACCAAGCATTATATTTTTATTAAATAAAAAAGTTTGTTTATTAAAAACACCTTCTTTTCCCATGATAATTGGGGGCTTCGTTGTCACGTTGCCGAACTACTCTCCTCAGCTAGACAGGGGGCCTCGCCGCAACAACCATGTTGTGTTGCCACTTCTCGATCCAAGATCTTCGCTCGATTGCCTTGGGATTGGGGCCTAGGACATCGGCCAAACCGAGGACTACGTCTTCGTACCGCCACAACCTCGAGCCGCACCAAGCACATTAATCAGCTAAGTCGTTTTCGTGCTCACCTCTCTTTGAAATTTTACTTTTGTTCGGTGCAACCAAACATTATATTTTTTTAAACAAAAAAACTTTGTTTGTTACAAAATTTATTTACCCGATTTAACCGGGGGCTCTTAAATATGTATGCGTCATTTTATAATAACCGTGTTTTCTTCTTAGTAGTTGCAATGTCTTTTTCTACTACTCCTTTTTCCGACACTAGCGTCTGGTCAATAGCCAGGTAGGCTGGTTTCTTTCTAAAGCCGCTTGAGTTTAGTTCGCTAAACAAGCCTCAGAGAAACACTCCGCCTTCAGGATATGGAGGTTGACGCCAAAGGCTGATCTGCTTGGAGTCTGGAGATCAGATGTATCATGTTAAAGCACGACCGAGGCACAAACTAAATTTTAGACCAATTTTGGAATGGCACAATTTTCTTTTGTCTAAACAAAAAGTTTTTTTGCATAAGTTTTTCTATTTCCGAGCATAACTATTGCATTACAATGCCACATGCATTTCACGCATCGGGAGTATTAAAGGGGGTCTGCGGTTAACACCAAACCCACCAAACACCGAGGTACTCCATGCAGTCCTCGGCAAAATGTCCTTTGTATTTCGCATTTATATGCATTGATTTCGAGTTGTGCCTTTGGTCTATAGCTGGATTGCTCGGATCCTGTGCTTACCTCTTATGTTTACACTTTGTCCGTCTAAGGGGTAAAGGGAGAACCACTATGATTATCACTTCCGGTTTAACTTGTTAAGTGCCTCAGTTGGAGAAAGCCGAAAGCTGACTGTCACATAAGCGTAAATTGGTCAGCGAACCTCAGACGGTGTTCAACCAAATATAACCGATTGAGGTTATCCGAGTAAGACGAAGGGCCTTTCATTCTTGAAAAGGCCAAGTTGTGGGTGGTTCGACCTCGAATAATCCGAGGAGTCGATGTATACCGGGGCTATTAAGTTGCCACCAAACATATGCTCCTATGACTAAGCGAAAGTTATAAAGCCCGGATATCTGATTGCCTTGTTTCCGCTAACATAACCGCCTCCGGGCACCGACACGTCGGCTAAGGGTTGTCTTATTATTGCCGAAACACCCTGCGTAGCATCTACAAAGGGGTAGAAGCCGACGATGGGACACTCTCAAATGATAAACTGGCACAAAGGAATCTGACGAGGATATGTCCCTGGGGTAGGGTCCTAGGCACGGTCCACATACCCTACCTAAGGACACTACATGGGAGGACTTGAAGATCAAGCATGAACTTCCGAGTGGATCCCTGGAGACGTTCAAATACACTCGACAGTAATCCACTTGGAGACTCCCGCTCTCACTCGGCAGTCGTGTGTCACTCGGAAGACCTCGCTTTCACTCGACACCAGAAGACTAGGAGCCATCATCAAGAGCCTAACAGACAGACGCTGGTTGAATGGTCATTAATAGCTTTTACTACGTACGTTATCTAAAACGGCGGACTTTAAACCCCACGACCAGACCCTTTGATGCGGAGCCGTTATGAGGGGCAGTGAACTCTATATAAGCCGTCCCTCCCCTCCTGCACAAGGGTCATCAACTATTGTAATCTCCACATTCCACACGACATAAAGCTCCCGAGCACTGAGACGTAGGGCTGTTACCTCCACGAGAGGGGCCTGAACTCATACATCTGTGTGTACACCCTCGCCGTAGCTAGGACTCTGCCCTCTCCATTCGTACCCCTACCATCTACTGTCAGGCTCATTCCACGACAGTTGGCGCCCATCGTGGGGCAGGCATCTAAGCGACTTCCGGCGAGGTTGCGATTTTCATCCTTCCACATGTCTTCCGGCGGTGTTTTTGCTCTGGGCCACGAGATCCATTTTGGAGGGCTCACCTTCATCGCCGACGATTCGGCATGGCTCTAGGAAGCGCCTCTTGATGTCTAGGCGCTCCCGGTCCACGGGGCCACGCACTTTCGCGCGAGTCCAAGCGGCGTGTTGCTGCGTCAGCCATCGACTCCCTACGCGTCGGCTCCTCTCGCTGTTCGGGCCTGCAAGCGGTCCGGCCGCTCGCGACTCCAGCGGTGGATCAATCATGCAGCGGCACGTCAAGCTTCTTCACAGGTTGCAGCAATCGAGCCTGCCGAATCCCTTCATGGCGTGTTCGAGTCGGATTCCGATCCGTCCAACATGGCTTCCGAGTGCGAAAGCTGCGATCCCGCAGCGAAGGTCTTGATGGCCGGCTCTCATCAGAGTTCACCGCTTGGCTTCGGTCGTGGCAAGTGCGAGGCTGGAGGCCCGTCGAACGTGCATCCGCGTTGTGATGAGGAGGTCCTTCATACCCCCATCGTCGGTGCGACTACCGAGGCCCAAGCCTTGGAGGCCGCACACATTCGTCTGGAAGAGCTCCACGTAGAGATCGACGAGCACGCCCGCCGCGCTCCAGTCGACGTCATCGACAGCTGTTTCTGACTGGATCTCACGATGGCATCGAGGTATACCAAACTCCTGTGCTTAATGTTGTTGTTGCTGCTAGGATAGAAGATTCCATTCAGCCGTCCCGGTCAGAGGCTCGTAGAGGGCTGTTGTAGATCAGAGCGTTGTTGGATGCAACATAGCATCAGAATTCAGCAATTTCTCAGTCCCGCCACAAGATATACATCAATTCACCCAAGGAAGAGACCGTTCAGTCAGCACACAGCCCTGGATCACCCTTGCGGCGTCGAGGCGGCAGTTTTCGTGAAGGGCAAGAGAGAGATCAGCATCACCGTGAAGACCACCGTCGAGTGCCCACTCCTGTGCGGAGTGGCCCGTACGCGCCCCGACGCCAGGGCGACAGGCACTCCTTCGGTGATGAGAGGGACGCGGACTTTGACGCCCGCACTTATCTTGTTCAGAAGCAGATCGACAAGAGCAGAGCCTATAGAGAGGGGCCAGATAGGGATGTTCGGACTAGAAGCTCAGTTGTGGTGTCTGGTCTAGAGTGTTTCAGCAGAGCTATACGTTCCACGGAGATTCCCCCCAACTTCAGAATGGCGGCAGGGATTGAAAAGTTTTCTGGTGAAACGAAACCAGAGACATGGTTAGATGATTACCGAGTGGCTGTGCAGATTGACGGAGGAAATGGGAATGTCGCAATCAAGCACCTGCCCTCATGTTGGATGGTCCAGCTCGAGCTTGGTTGAATCGTCTGACTCCTTCCAGCATACATTGTTGGGAGGATCTTGCCCGAGTGTTTGTCCGGACCTTTGAAGGCACTTGCAAGCGCCCAGCAGGTCTAGTCGACTTACAGCACCATGTCAAGAAGCCCAATGAAACCTTAGGAGACTATATTCAGCGATGGTCCACCCTACATCATATGGTGGATAATGTGTCGAAACACCAGGCTGTTTGTGCCTTCAAGGCCAGTGTGAGATACAGAGAGTTGTACCTGAAGTTCGGGCGCACTGGTGACATTTCACTCGGCAAGATGATGGAAGTAGCCACACGCTACGCCAATGGCGAGGAAGAAGACCGCCTCCTTAGAGGCAATTGAAAAGCAGTCGCTAACGAGTCTAGCAGCGGCAACAATCGAAAATAGAAGCGGAAGGCTAAAGACCTAGCTCCAGCAGAGGCAATAGCACTAGCGACTCAGTCGAAGAACAAGGGCAAGACCAAGGCTCAATATGCCCCCAAGAAGGGGAAGGGTCAGTTAGGAATTGACATTTTGGATCAGCCGTGTGTAATTCACACGAAGAAAGATGAAGAAGGCAACCTGATTCTGCCCAAGCACACCACTCGACAGTGTCGAACCCTCATTCAACAGTTCAAGGGAGACCAGTCGAGTGGGAAATCTCCTGAAAAAGAAGATGAAGATGAAGAGAAGGAAACATTCCTAGATGTCACTGCTACACTGGTGATCTTTGCTGATGTCGAGAGCAAGAGTCGTTTGAAAGTCATCAACAGAGAAATCAACATGGCTGTGCCAGACACCCCCATCTACCTTAAGTGGTCTCAATATGCTATCACGTTTGCCCAAATAGACCATCATGCTCGTGTGGCCACTCCCGGTCGACTGGCTCTGGTAGTTGATCTGGTGGTGCAGGGGACTCAACTCAGAAAGGTCCTCATGGACGGCGGCAGCGGCCTGAACATTCTGTATGCGGATACCCTGAAAGGGATGGGCATTCCGATGCCCTGTCTGAGCGAGAGCAACATGCATTTTCATGGGGGCGTCCCAGGAAAGAAGGCCAAGTCACTCGGCCAGATAGCATTGGACGTGGCATTCGGAAATAGCAAAAATTTCCAAAAAGAAAAATTGACATTTGAAGTCGTGGATTTCAAGAGTGCTTACCATGCCATCTTGGGTCGACCCACTTATGTTACATGTATCTCAATTTGAAAATGCCAGACCCTAAGGGCATGATCACGGTCACTGGCAATCGACAGCGGGCCGAAGAGTGTCTCCAGCAAGGATCCAAGATCACCGATCAACAGATGGCCATGGTCGAGCTGGAGGAGTAAAAGAAAACAGCTGACCCTGTTGATTTGCTCCGCGCGAAAAAGCCTGCTTCCGAGTCGGCATTTCAGTCAGCAGGGGAAGTGAAGAAGGTGCACATCCATCCGAAGGATCCAACTGCTGCCCCGACAAATATCTCAACAACACTCGATAGTAAATAGGAAGTCGAGCTCATCCAGTTCCTCCGTGAGAACTGGGATATCTTTGCATGGAAACCTGCTGACATGCCGGGGATTCCCAGGGAGCTGGCTGAGCATCGTCTGCGAGTGGATCCAAAAGCCAAGCCCGTTAGGGAGCATTTGCATCGATCCGCTGTGGAGAAGCATAAGGCAATCGGAGAGGAAGTGGCCCATCTCTTGCAAGCCAAGTTCATTCGAGAGATTTACCACTCCGAGTGGCTCTCGAATGTTGTGATGGTGCCCAAGAAAGATAAGTCGTTGCGCATGTGCATTGACTTCAAACATCTCAATAAGGTGTGTCCAAAAGACCATTTTCCTCTCCCCCACATAGATGAAATTGTTGACTCGACAGCGGGGTGTGAGTGGTTATCGTTTTTGGAGGCTTATTCCGGGTACCATCAGATCCGTCTGTTTGGCCCAGATGAAATAAAAACAGCCTTCATCACCCCGTTTGGGTGCTTTTGCTACATCACCATGCCTTTTGGTCTTAAGAATGCCGGTGCTACTTTTATGCGCATGATTAATAAATTTTTACTCGATCAGATCCCTCGGAATGTTGAGGCGTATATGGACGATATAGTGGTCAAGTCCCGCAAAGGTTCTGACCTGCTGGCCAACTTGGCCGAAGCATTCGCCAATCTGAGGCGATTCGACATAAAGCTAAATCTAGCTAAATGTACCTTCGGTATCCCTGGTGGCAAGTTGCTCGGTTTTCTCATTTCCGAGCGAGGAATTGATGTCAACCCCGAGAAGATCAGCGCCATTACCCGTATGAAGACTCCCGTGCAGGTGCACGACGTTCGGAAGCTCACAGGTTGCTTGGCGACATTGAGTCGATTCATTTCTCGTCTCGGTGAGAAGGCTCTGCCCTTGTACCAGTTAATGAAGAAGTCCGACACATTCGACTGGACTCCTGAAGCCGAAGCAGCATTTGTTGAGCGCAAAGCCCTGCTCTCCACTCAGCCGGTGCATATCGCTCCCGCCAGCAAAGAGCCCTTGCTCCTGTACATTGCGGCCACAAATCAGGTCACCAGTAGAGTACTGACTATCGAGCGAGAAGAAGATGGAAAATCTTATAAAGTCCAACATCCAGTTTATTATGTCTCGGAAGTACCGTCCCCCTCAAAGCAAATATACCCACACTATCAGAAGTTGTTGTATGGTATTTACCTGTCGGCAAAGAAGGTGGCACATTATTTCCAAGACCATTCGATCACAGTCGTCAGTGATGCTCCTTTATCCGAGATTTTCAATAATCGTGGCGCATAAGGTCGAGTGGCCAAATGGGCAATTGAGGTTGGACACTTTGACATCAGATTGGAGGCCAAGAAGGCAATCAAGTCCCAAGCATTGGCAGAATTTATGACCGAGTGGATCGAACAGCGAAAGCCCATCCAAGTTCACTCGGTGCATTGGACAATATTCTTCGACGGCTCCAAAATGTTGAATGGGTCCGGTGCTGGTGTTGTTTTGATATCCCCCAGAGGCGACAAGCTCAGCTATGTCTTGCAAATTCACTTTGATTCCTCCAACGATGAGGCAGAGTATGAAGCACTTTTGTATGGGTTGCGCATGGCTATCTCACTCAGCGTCAAGCGCCTGATGGTTTATGGCGACTGAGATTTGGTGGTAAATCAAGTGATGAAAGAGTGGGATGTTAGAAACCCTGCGGAAGCTGGAGAAGAAATTTGAAGGTCTGGAACTTCAGCATGTTCCTCGACTAAAAAATCAAGCAGCTGATGAGCTGTCCAAGATTGGTTCCACTCGACGTACTATCCCCGGAGGAGTGTGCCTGGAGCATGTGCATACTCCTTTCGATTCAAGAGGATCCCTTCACTGAAGAGCCTCCACCAGCTTTAAGCTCCTCTGATTCGACTGAAGTTAATGTTCCTACCGTGATTGACCTGGATATGGAGGTGCTAGTTTTCATTCCCGACTGGACTGTGCCATACATTGCCTATATCCTCGGACAAGAGCTCCCTCAAGATGAAGCAGAGGCTCGACAGATTGTGCGCAGGTCCAAGGCTTTCACTGTGATTGGGGATCAGCTATTCAGAGAGAGTGTGACTGGCGTCACCCAGTGCTGCATTTCCCCCAAAGAAGGTCGAATGATTCTAGACGAAATCCACTCGGGAACTTGCGGGCACCATGCGTCTTCAAGGGCAATCGTCGCTAAGGCATATTGAGCTGTTTTTTACTGGCCACGAACTAATGAGATGGCTAAGTACATTGTTGATCACTGCGAGGACTGCCAGTTCTATGCAAATCTATAACACAAGCCAGCGTCAGCTCTGAAGACAATTCCACTCGCCTAGCCATTCGCGGTTTGGGGACTCGACATGGTTGGTCCCTTCCAACCGGGAAAAGGAGGATTCACCCACTCGTTGGTAGCAGTCGACAAATTCACCTAGTGGATTGAAGTCAAGCCCATCAAGAAGCTGAATTCCCGCATGGCGGTCACGTTCATCCTGCATAACATCATCATGGACAACGACACTAATTTTGACTCGGAAGAATCCAGGAGATTCTGTAACTCCCAAGGCACCTGAGTGGATTACGCCTCCGTTGCACATCCTCAAACCAACGGATAGGTTGAGCAGGCCGATGGTCTCATTCTACAAGGTCTGAAGCCTCATCTCATGTGCGATTTGGATCATGCTGCTGGTGCGTGGGTAACTGAACTATCATCCGTTTTATGGGGGTTGAGGACAACGCCTAATCGGTCGACTGGACGAACTCCTTTCTTCCTTGTCTATGGTGCTGAAGCTATACTGCCGAGTGATTTGACCCACAATTCTCCTCGAGTGGAGCTATATTGTGAGGCTGAAGCCGAACAAGCCAGATAGGATGTGGTAGATCTTCTAGAGGAAGAGCGTGAGATGGCTCTGATCCGGACTACAGCCTATCAGCAAGACCTAAGGCGTTTCCATGCAAGGAATGTCAGAAGCCGAGCATTCCACGAGGGAGATTTGATGCTTCGAGTGAATCATCACTGGCCTCACAAGCTTGCTCCTGCATGGGAAGGCCCTTTTGTCATCACTAAGGTGCTAAACAATGGAGCCTATCACTTATATAATCTCATGAAGCAGATGGATGAGCCACGAGCCTGGAATGTAGACCTGCTTCGACGATTTTACACTTAGACAAGAGTTTTCTAATGTAATAAGAGTACTTCATCACGAGCGATCCTCACACTCGGGGGATTAGCTACGAAACATGTTTTTCCTAAGTTAAAAACCCTATCGGGTGGATAGCAGTCCATTCACTCGACGGCCTATTTGCGAATCCGTCTTCGCTTGAGTCAAAAACCTTGTCGAGTGGACGGTAATCCGTTAATTCGACAACTCAACTACGAATCGACATTCGCTTAAGTTCAAAGATGCTCCGAGTCAAGAGCAATCCTCACACTCGGGGGCTTAGCTGTGAAACATGTTTCGCCTAAGTTCAAAAACCCTGTCGGGTGGATAGCAGTCCATCCACTCGATGGCCTATTTGCGAATCCGTCTTCTCTTGGGTTCAAAAAAACTCGTCGAGACAATGGTAATCCATTCACTCAACAACTTAGATGCGAATCGACATTCCCCTAAGTTCAAATATACTCCGAGTGGTGAGCGATCCTCATACTCGGGGACTTAGCTGCGAAACACGTTTTTGCCTAAGTTAAAAGCCCTGTCGAGTAGATGGTAATCCATTCACTCGACAACTTAGATGCGAATCTACATTCGCCTAAGTTCAAATCTACTCCGTGTGGTGAGCGATCCTCATACTCGGGGACTTAGTTGCGAAACACGTTTTCTCCTAAGTTAAAAGCCCCGTCGAGTAGATGGTAATCCATTAGCTCGACAACTTAGATGTGAATCGACATTCACCTAAGTTCAAATATACTCCGAGTGGTGAGAGATCCTCATACTCGGGGACTTAGCTGCGAAACACGTTTTCGCCTAAGTTAAAAGCCCCATCGAGTAGATGGTAATCCATTCACTCGACAACTTAGATGTGAATCAACATGAGCCTAAGTTCAAATATACTCCGAGTGGTGAGCGATCCTCACACTCGGGGGCATAGCTGCGAAACACGTCTCGCCTAAGTCAAAAACTCGTCGAGGCGATGGTAATCTATTCACTCGACAACTTAGATGTGAATCGACATTCGCCTAAGTTCAAATATACTCTGAGTGGTGAGTGATCCTCATACTCGGGGACTTAGTTGCGAAACACGTTTTCGCCTAAGTTAAAAGCCCGTCGAGTAGATGGTAATCTATTCACTCAACAACTTAGATGTGAATCGACATTCGCCTAAGTTCAAATATACTCCGAGTGGTGAGCGATCCTCATGCTCGGGGACTTAGCTGCGAAACACCTTTTTGCCTAAGTGAAAAGCCCCGTCGAGTACATGGTAATCCATTCACTCGAAAACTTAGATGCAAATCGACATTTGACTAAGTTCAAAAATACTCCGAGTGATGAGCGATCCTCACACTTGAGGGCTTAGCTATGAAACACGTTTCGCCTAAGTTAAAAGCCCCGTCGAGTAGATGGTAATCCATCCACTCAACAACTTAGATGTCAATCGACATTCGCCTAAGTTCAAAATACTCCAAGTGATGAGCAATCCTCACACCCGGGGGCTTAGATGTGAACATGCTTTGCCTAAGTTAAAAACAAACTCAGTCGAACAGACGATTGAAAGCCCAATACGGACAAAATCCAAAGGGTAAACCACGGATAAACTTTTCGTACGAAAGCAAATGTGCTTAGGCCTAAGGCCTGAATGCAGTTTTTAAAGATACATATCCACTCGGCATACCGAGGCAAATTTAATTGTTTCTTTCAAAGACAAGTTTTTCCAAGAAGGTGATGGACTGGCAGGCTCGACGAAGGTGTCTAGGTCAATGCCATCGGCGATTCTAGTGACCGCTTTGATGAAGGTCTCCATGAAATCTTCAAACTGGAGTTTCTTCGTGTTGACCACCTGAAGCTCCTTCAGCCTCTCCTCCTTCACGTCCCTACAATGGACCCTGGCGAGTGGCAACACCACGTCAGCCCCACAACGAGCGGCAGATTTCTTGCAGGCCTGCACTTGACTTGGAAGTTCGTCTAGGCAAGCCATCATAGCATTGAGGTCAAGTTGCAGGCTGTCCTCGGGCCATAGTTCTTTGTTGATCCTCTCCATGGCAGACTTTAGTCGGACAAGGTACGCCTGGACGCCCTAGAGTCGGAAATTGAGTTAGAGCATGTTCATGGCCACCGCGTCTGTAACAGGAGACTTGGTGGGATCCAGATTGGGTTCAACCTCCTGTGTCTCCTTCTCAAAGTCTTGGTAGAATTCTCTTGAAGAATGGGGAACGGGAGGAGAACCGGTGAACTGCAACCCTCAAAGATTTTACAAAGCTTAGTCGACAAAATTACTTACCGTCGAGCAGAATATACATCTTCCTCGAGAACTTGCCCAA
The DNA here is from genome assembly GCA_022496015.1 of Hordeum marinum. NCBI lineage: Eukaryota > Viridiplantae > Streptophyta > Magnoliopsida > Poales > Poaceae > Hordeum > Hordeum marinum. The sequence goes on along the minus strand of CM039673.1, from coordinate 61,495,788 downwards.
ATGCTTCTCCAGGCCATTGCTCCTCTTGTTCAGCTGCTTGGCCCTCTTGACGAGGTCTGCGCGCTCCTACTTGAGTTTGGTGTTCTCCTCTTCCAGCTTCTGGGCGGCCGCCAGCTTCTGATCTGCAGATTTAGTTTTGTCCCTATCCACCTGTTGGGCGTCGGCAAGTGCTTTGTCGTTCTCCTCTAGTGCCTTCTTCATGGAATCTAAAGAAACAACATTGTTGAGTGGCGCTTGGAGTCGACGGTTTTCATTGCGCACGTCTGTTCGAGTGAGTGCACTCGGTTCAAAATGCGAAGAGTGAAGATGGCAATGCTGACAGTCGACAGTAATTACCTCCCAGAGACTTCATCTTGGCACGTGGTCGCTCCAGGGCATTGTTGGCAACCACCAGGTCCACCTGCAACTGGTTCCTCTACTCCTCCATCTCCTTGTACTGCGTTTCGTGTTGGCAAGCCGTCTGGAATCAACAAAAGACAGGAGTTCAATCAGCAAGTGGTTCCTGGACAGTCGACTGAGTTATTAAAAATGGCGAATGACCATCTTGGAAGAATTCCAGCAAAAAATCCACTCGACATGTCGAGTGGCCCTGGCGCTCCGTGCACCGTAAACAAATTTAAAGTTCTCTATAAAGACCCCTGCCGATACAAGCACTCGACAGTGGTCTCGGGGACTACACCCAGTGGGTGCGCTAAGAGCGCCCCCACTAAGATGGTTAACTCTCGATCCGTTGAGTAACTCGTCAGAAACTACACTCGACATGTCGAGTGACACTAGTAGCATGTGTACGACAATAGACTCTAAGACCCCTGCCGATACAAGCACTCGCACTAGTCTCGGGGACTACACCCAGTGGGTGCGCTAAGAGTGCCCCCACTGAGACGGTTAACTCTCGATCTGTCGAGTAACTCGTCAGAAACCACACTCGACAAGGTCAGCCCTGTCGTGACACTCGACCGGCCGAGTGACGCGCCATCCCTACTCTATGAAGTGCAGTTGATCCTTATGCAGCATCATATCATGGTTTGTTGATAATATCCATGAAACCTGCAAGGTATCTATGGAGTGGTGTGATTCAAAGACAAAATGTATCCCCTGTACATTAAAATCTAAAGACCCCTACTGATGCAAGCATTCAACAGCGATCTCAGGGACTACACCCAGTGGCTGCACTAAGAGCGCCCCCACTGAGACGGTTAACTCTCGATCCATCGAGTAACTCGATAGAAACTACACTCGACATGTCGAGTGACATCAGTACCACGCGTACTACCAATCCCAATCCTACTCAACTACGATCAGATCTATTCGAGTGGAGAAAGTAAAAACATTCTACGGCAATCACCCAGTGGGTGTATGGCAGCCAAGAAAAGACAAGAATTCAATCAACAATGGACTTACAATCAAACTTACTCGGACAATGGTGCGGAGGGCTCCGCTAACGTTAAAAGACAGTTTTTTGGCCTCGTACGCCTCCTTGGCCCTCAGCATGAGCTGCTCCGCCTGGATCATGGTTTCCTTTGTAGCTCTGGTTCGATCTTCCAGGGTGCGATCCAGAGAGAAGGCTGGCACAGGTGGGGTCAGCGTGGTCGCAGTAGCAGCTGAGGCAGTCTGAGGGGGCCAGTCGGAGTAGACACCACAACGGTCGAGACGGTTGGAGGGGCATGTGATAGAGGTACTGCAGGTTCATCCCGGGGTTGTGTCAAGCCACCTCCCCCTGGGAAGACTCTGCAATCGACCGCTGAAGTGCTTGCGTCGATGACGCTCCTAGGATGCGAGGGCGGGAAGTGGCCAGTCGCTCCTCGTCGTCCTCCACCTGAATGACCTCTGCAATGACAACCAACAGTGTTAACATCTGCATATGTCGAGTCCCATTCGGATGAACCAACAACTACTTAACATCTATGAGAAGTGGCCGCATCAGCAATGTTGACATCCATTGCATCCCCTCCATCTCGATGCGGCGAAGACACAGAAGTAGCAGCTCTGACGAATTGAGCGGCATTTGGTCAAATACAATTCCGGACTTCAGTCGAAAGAACAAGTACGAAAATAAATACTTACGTGGAGACGACAGGCATGGCCACCCTCATGCGAGGCTTGGTGACGGCTGGCTTGGGCTGCTTGGCCAGTTTCTCGCTCGCCTCGACGGTCGAAGGGCGGCTACGCTTCAGATTCCTCTCGCCGGGGCCTGGAGCCCTGTCCTCAACAGCGGACGGGTCTTGGCGGGACTTGGTGCGGCTTTCGCGGCGGGGAGGTGATTCGACTTCTTCCTCCTTGTCCGAGTCCTCGTATTCTTCCTTGGAGTCAGAAGAACCATCGCCGTCCACGCTACCGCCCTCGCTCGCCACACCGTCTTCAACATGGTTCCCGTTGGGAACGCGCGAGTGCATGTGCGTCCATTCCTACAGGATTCAAGCAAAGAAGTTAGTTAAATATATCACTCGACAGTACAATACATCAGTCAACATCACACAACTCACCAAGTTCTTCGGCGGGTTCTCGGCCGAGAACAGCAATGTCCTCTTTGCTCCCAAGGGGTTGTAACAGGCCCCGGTGATGCTACGGAGCTACTGCTCGACAGTTCTTTGAGGAACTTCTTCAGGATGCGTCGACCTAGAAACATCTCCAACGTTTCCAAGCCGGTCACCCCGCCCCGGATCAGTTGCACCAGCACTTATACCAAGATGCCCACTTGGACGTGCTCCGCTTCAGTCACCTTCAGGGACTTCGGGACAGCCGGACGGTCGGGTGTATAGGGAGGAAGGCCAATTGACATATTTTGTGAGGCTGCATCCTTGCAGTAAAACCAGGTCGACTGCCAACCCCTTACAGATTCTGGGAAGGTCATGGCAGGGAAGGAGCTACGAGCTCTTTTCTAAACTCCTAACCCTCTGCATAGTAGGAGTACGTCGGTCTTCCCGTCGGCAGGGAGGGCTTTCTTCATGGTCTAGGACCTGACAGTGAAGAGGTGTTTGAACAACCCCCAATGGGCAGAACAGCCCAGGAAACATTCGCACAGAGTGACGAATGTAGACAGATAAGCTATGGTGTTGGGTGAGAGGTGGTGCAGTTCGGCATCGAAAAAATTCAGGAAGCCCCTAAAGAACGGATGGGGCGGTAGAGAGAAACCTCGCTCGACATGGGAGAGAAGGAGGACTTGCTCCCCATCATGCGGCTCCGGCTCGCGCTCCTCCCCCGGCAGCCTCCAAGCATTGTCCGCCACGAACCCGTCAGAGACGAGGCCCTCCACGTCTTCACGGGTGACGACAGAGGGGAGCCAATCCCGCTGCATCCAGCTCGCCAGCGCGGTGAATCTAGCGTTCGAGGGCTTCCTGCCCTTGAGCTTCGCCACCCCCCTCTTCGCGTGCTCCAACTTCTCCGTTGGGTTCTTCATCTCTGGCGCGGCGGCTTTCGTCGAGGGAGATCGGAGTTGGGCACTGAGAGCGGTGGAAGTAGAGGAAAAGAGAGAAAGAATTAGCGGAGGTACTATGCGAACCGCGGCGCTGACGGCTTTATACGCTGCCGAGTGTCTCACTGACCAGTGGACCCACGAGGTTACCGCACATGCCAACCGCTGTCGGTGCCCGGTACGTGGCGATACGACTGGTGCGAAAATCGAGGTGTCATGCCTCCACTTGCCCTGATCGTGGCGTAATCATTGCGCGGGCGCGCGCGCTTCCCAAATTTTCGAATCCCGTAAAATCTGGGTCTGTCAGACCGGCCCATCGCCTCCCAAGATGCTGCTAGCTCACTCGGACCAAAGCGAATGCTGAACATCCACTTGGACACTTTTAAGGCTGAATGGATCTGGGCGAGCGAAGAAGTATTTAATCGACACAAGTTTCGTCTAGCCCCGAATATCATTCGGAAGATTTTGCATGTTGATCCCGAATGAATGCTAATGCTCAGAGTTCAATCGACACAAGTTTTGTTGAAGCCCCGAATATCATTCGGAAGATTTTGCATGTTGATCCTGAATGAATGCTAATGCTCAGAGTTCAATCGACACAAGTTTCGTTGAAGCCCCGAATATCATTCGGAAGATTTTGCATGTTGATCCTGAATGAATGCTAATGTCAGAGTTCAATCGACACAAGTTTTCATGGAAATCCCAAGTATCATTCGGAAGATCTGGTGCACTAACTCAAGGTCCATGTAGATACCTCCTTCCACCACTCAAACCCCGATCCATTCGGGGGCTAATGATGAGGATATGTACCTGGGGTAGGGTCCTAGGCATGGTCCACATACCCTACCTAAGGACACTACATGGGAGGACTTGAAGATCAAGCATGAACTTCCGAGTGGATCCCTGGAGACGTTCAAAGACACTCAAAAGTAATCCACTCGAAGACTCCCGCTCTCACTCGGCAGTCGCGTGTTACTCGGAAGACCTCGCTTTCACTCGATGCTAGAAGACCAGGAGCCATCATCAAGAGCCTAACGGGTAGACACAATGGTCATTAATAGCTTTTACAATGTACATTACCTGTAACGGCGGACTTTAAACCCCACGACCAGACCCTTTGATGCGAAGCCATTATTAGGGGCAGCGAACTCTATATAAGTCGCCCCTCCCCTCCTGCACAAGGGTCAACAACTATTGTAATCTCCACATTCCACACGACATAAAGCTCCCGAGCACTGAGACGTAGGGATGTTACCTCCACGAGAGGGGCCTGAACTCATACATCCGTGTGTACACCCTTGCCGTAGCTAGGACTCCGCCCTCTCCATTCCTACCCCTACCATCTACTGTTAGGCTCGTTCTCACGATAGAATCGAAATAGCATATAGCATAAGGCCATTTGTATTCAATATGCGAGTGCTGCCTTCCGTAATCATCGTTACAAAGCCATAAATATGCATATATTTAGTTTAATATTTTCGCCAAGCTAGGTTGCCTGGCTCCTGTGCTTATCCCCTACGTTCCCGATTGTTTGGCTAGGGGGTAAAGGGAGCACCTCTATGATTGTTACTTCTGGGACATCCGGGTTAGTACCTCAGACTGGGTGAAGCCGACAGCTAGCCATCTCAACAATATAATTGGTCGACAACGACGGAAGTGAAATTTTTTGTTCATTAAAGACAACAAAGTTTGGGAACATTCGTAGAACTAAGTCCTCAATGTTTTTCCTCCCGCAATGATGGGAGTTGTGGTTTCATGATCTTGGTCAAGATGATATCGTGGGAAAAAACATATAGATGAACTATTTCTCCTAGAAGATGTTTCCTACATAGCAATATAACATATCTCTCCTCGTACCTTTGTTTATAAAACTGTATGGCCGGATTCCCTTGTTTGCCGTAAATCTTTGCCTTTATAAAGGCTTTATAAAGTAGGAGAAACACCCCTCAGCAACTGGCCGAGGAGGTTGAAGCCAATGGTCGGTCAACAAAGTCTTGTACAATGCGGATTTGAGCATTAATGACGTAAACTACTCGGATACATAGAATCATTACACATAAATTGTGTCAGACGTAACAAAGTTTGTGTCAAACAAATATTGATCCTTAATTCGACCGACCGTACCCAAATTAAGGCTCGGGGGCTACTGCATTGCCTATTCAATGCGGCAAATTCAAAGTGCAATACAGTTTCTGAGGAGATTCGATCCTTAGGTTGGTCGGCCACACCCAACCCGAGTCTCGGAAACTACTGCGTACCGCGTTTACATCCCTGAAAAATGCCGCCAAGCAAGAACTTGATCCTCAGGCCAATTTTGCAGATCGACCTAAGTCTCAGGGGCGACTGGAATTAGTGGTTTTATTTTGATTATTTTTTTTTTCCTTCAGGGGTGTTGTGGGAACGAGCCTGAGAGTAGATGGTAGGGGTACGAAAGGAGAGGGGAGAGTCCTAGCTACGACGACGATGTACACACGGATGTATGAGTTCAGTCCCCTCTCATGGAGATAACAGCCCTACGTCTCAGTGCTCAGGACCTTATGTCATGTGGAATATGGAGATTACAATGGTTGCGAAACCTTGTGCAGGAGGGGAGGGGCGGCTTATATAGAGTTCGCTGCCCCTCATAATTACCTAGCATCTAAGGGTCTGATCGTGGGGTTAAAGTCTGCCGTTACTGGTAACCTATGCAATAAAAGCTACTAATGACAATTGAACCAACGTTTGCCTGTTGGGCTCTTGATGATGGCTCCTGGTCTTCTGGCGTCGAGTGAAAGCGAGGTATTCCGAGTGACACGCGACTGATGAGTGAAAGAAGGAGTCTCCGAGTGGATATCTATCGAGTGGCTTTGAACGTCTCCAGGAATCCACTCGAAACTTCATGCTTGATCTTCAAGTCCTCCCATGTAGTGTCCTTAGGTAGGGTATGTAGGCCTTGCCTAGGACACTACCCTAGGTACGTATCCTCGTCATTAGCCCCCGAATGGATCGGGGTTCGAGTGGTGAAATGAGGTATCAATGTCAACCTTGAGCTAGGGCATCAAATCCTCCGAATGATATTTGGGGTTTCAATGGAACTTGCGTCGACTGAACTATGAGTATTAACGTCCATTTAGGATCGACATGCAAAATCTTCCGAATGATATTCGGGACTTCGACGAAACTTGCGTCGATTGAATTCTTCTCCACTCGCCCGGATCCATTCAGCCTTAAAAGTGCCCTAGTGGATGTTCAATGCCTATTTTGCTCCGAGTGAACTGAATGTATCTTGGGAGGCGACGGGTCGGTCTGACAGACCTGGATTTTGCGGGATACGGAAATTTGGAAAGCGCGCGCGCATGATGATGACGCCACGATCAGGGCAAGAGGAGGCACGATGCCTCGATTCTCGTGCTGGTCATATCGCCACTTACTGGGTGCCGTCAGCGGTTGGCGTGCGCGGTGATCTCGCGGGCCCAATGATCAGTGGGACACTCGGCGGAGTATAAAGCCTCACCCGCTGCGGTTTGCACAGTACTTCCGCCCATTCTTCCTCTCTTCCTCTGCCTCCCCTGACTATTGGAAATATGCCCTAGAGGCAATAATAAATTAGTTATTATCATATTTCCTTGTTGATGATAATCGTTTATTATCCATGCTATATTTGTGTTGATCGGAAACTCAGATACATGTGTAGATACATAAACAAACACCATGTCCCTAGTATGCCTCTAATAGAATAGCTCATTGATCAAAGATGGCTATGGTTTCCTAGTCATGGGCATGAGATGTCATTTGGTAATAGGATCACATCATTAGGAGAATCATGTGATGGACAAGACCCAAACTACAAATGTAGCATATGATCATGTGAGTTTGTTGCTACAGTTTTCTGCATGTCAAGTATATGTTCCTATGACCATCAGATCGTGCAACTCACGGACACCGAAGGAGTGCCTTGTGTGTATCAAATGTCACAACGTAACTGGGTGACTATAAAGGTGCTCTACAGGTATCTCCAAGGGTGTCTGTCAGGTTGGCATGGATCAAGACTGGGATTTGTTACTCCGTGTGACGGAGAGGTATCTAAGGGCCCACTCGGTAATGCAACATCGCAATAAAGCCTTGCAAGCAATGTGACTAAGTGTTAGTCACGGGATCTTATATTACGGAACGAGTAAATAGACTTGCCGGTAATGAGGTTGAACTAGGTATGGAGATACCGACGATCGATTCTTGGGCAAGTAACATACCGAAGAACAAAGGGAACATCATACGGTATTAATGGAATACTTGACATAGAGGTTTGACTGTCTTCATAGAATATGTAGGAACCAACATGGGCATCCAGGTCCCTCTATTGGTTATTGACCGCAGAGGTGTCTCGGTCATGTCTACATAGTTCTCGAACCCGTAGGGTCTGCACACTGAAGGTTTGGTGACATTTCGGTAGTATAGAGTGATGCATGGTGGTGACCAAAGGTTGTTCGGAGTCCCGGATGAGATCCTGGATGTCATGAGGAGCTCTAGATTGGTCCGTAGGTAAAGATTGATATATAGGAAGTCCTATTTTGGTTGCCGGAAAAGTTTCGGGCTCATCGGTAGTGTACTGGGAGTGCCGGTAGTGTACCGGGAGACCATCGGGAGGGGTATTTCGACCCAAGAGGCTACAAGGGGTGTGGGAGAGTAAATACCAGCCCTTTGTGGGCTGCTGGAAGTCCCACACAAGGCCCATGCAGCTGGGAAGAAAAGCCCAAAGAGAAAAAGGTGGAAAAACGCAAAAAAGGCAAAAATGAGGAGGAGTCCTAGTCCTACTAGGATTGGAGGAGGACTCCTCCAATCCTCTTGATTCGGCCGACCCAAGAGCTGGTCCTTTGAGGGCCAAGCCTCCTCCTCTATTCCTCTTATATATACTAGAGGTTTTAGGGTTTTTGGCACTAGATTTTCAGCCACGTGCTACCCGTTCCTCTAGTGCATAGTTTCTCCTCTAGATCGGTTTTCTGCAGTGCTTAGGCGAATCACTGCTGGAATTGCTCCACCACCATCGCCGGAGCACAGTCACGTTGTCGGAGAACTCTTCTACCTCTCCGCTCCCTCTTCCTAGATCAGGAAGGCGGAGATCGTCATCAAGCTGTACGTGTGCTGAACGTGGAGGTGCCGTCCGTTCGGCGCTAGATCGGAAGGACCGTGATCAAGCTCGTGATATGGATCATGATGAGTTCGCGGGACGGGTCGTGATGAGTTCGCGGGACGGATCGTGATGAGTTCGCGGGACGGATCAAGATTGGATCGCAGGACGGATCGTGATGAGTTCGCGGGACGGATCATGATTGGATCGCGGGACGGGTCGTGATGAGATCGCAGGACGCTCGGCGATTTGGATCACAAAGACATTCGACTACACCAACCGCGTTTCTTAATGCTTCTCGCTTAGCGATCTACAAGGGTATGTAGATCCACTCTCCCTCTCGTAGATGCTCATCACCATGGATAGATCTTGCGTGTGCGTAGGAAATTTTTTGTTTCCCATGCGATGTTCCCCAACAGTGGCATCATGAGCTAGGTCTATGTGTAGATGAGAGCTCGAGTAGAACACAAAAGGTTTGTGGGAGTTGATGCTTAGATTGCTTCCTCCCTTGGTCGGATTTTGGTTCAGCGGTATTGTGAGATGAAGCGGCCCGGACCAACATTACTCGTACGCTTACGAGAGACCGGTTCCCTTGACCGCAACTCGTTGCATAGATGGCTTACGGGTGCCAGTTTCTCTCACTTTAGTTGGATCAGATTCGAAAAAGGCAGTCCTTGAGAAGGTTGAAAAGCAACTATTGTATCACCGTTGTGGCTTTTGCGTAGATGAGAATTGTTCTTGCTAGATACCCGTAGCAGCCACGTAAAACATGCAACAACAATTAGAGGACATCTAACTTGTTTTTGCAGGGTATGTTGTGATGTGTTATGGCCAATTAAATGATGTGATATATGTGATGTATGAGATGATCATGTGATGTATAGATTATCACAACTTGCATGTCGATGAGTACGGCAACCGGAAGGAGCCATAGAGTTGTCTTTAATTATTGTATGACCTGTGTGTCAATCATTAAGCACTATGTAATGCTTTACTTTATCGCTAAATGGTAGCAATAGTAGTAGAAGCATTTTGTGTGCAACAACCTCAATGGTGACACGTTGATGAAGATCAAGATGATGGAGATCATGGTGTCTTGCCGGTGACGATAGAGTTCATGCCGTTACTTTCAAGATGGAGATCAAAAGCACAAGTTCATGCCCATATCATGTCATTTATGATTTGCATGTGATGTTAATCCTTTTATGCACCTTGTTTTTCTTAGGACGACGGTAGCATTATAAGGTGATCCCTCACTTAAATTTCAAAATCAATTATGTTCTCCCCGAGTGTGCACCGTTGCGAAAGTTCATAGTGTTGAGACACCACGTGATGATCGGGTGTGATAGACTCTACGTTCACATACAACGGGTGCAAGCCAGTGTTGCACATGCAGAACACTCGGGTTAAACTTGACGACCCTAGCATGTACAGATATGGCCTCGGAGCACAAGAGACCAAAAGGTCGAACATGAGTCATATAGCAGATATGATCAACATGACGACGTTCACCATTGAAACCACCTCAACTCACGTGATGATCGGACTTGAGTTGGTGAATTTTGGATGATGGATCACTCGAATGACCTGAGGGATGTCAATTTGAGTGGCAGTTCTTAAGTAATATGATTAACTGAACTCATTATCATGAACATAGTCAGTAGTGTCTTTGCAAACTATGTTGTACATTACTAGCTCACGCTGTAGCTCCCTTGAATTTTTATATGTTCCTAGAGAAATAGAGTTGAAAGATGATGGTAGCAATATTGCGGACTGGCTCCGTGATCTGAGGATTGTCCTCATTGCTGCACAGAAAGCTTATGTCCTTAATGCATCGCTCGGTGCGCCAACCCCTCTAGCGTTGTTTGTAGATGTTGTGAACATATGATAGGCACGTTCTGATAACTACTTGATAGTTTAGTGCGTCATGCATTACAGCTTAGAATTGAGGCTCCGAAATGTTTTGAACGTCGTAGAACATATGAGATGTTTTAAGAGCTGAAATTAGGATCTTAGGCTCATGCCCGTGTTGCGAGATATGAGATCTCCAACAAGATTCTTTGCCTCTAATATGAAATAAAATAGCTCAATCGTTGAGCATGTGCTCAGATTGTGTGGGTGCTACAATGGCTTGAGTCGAGTGGGAGTTGATCTTCCAGATAAGACAGTGATTGATATAGTTCTCCAAGTCACTGTGACTAAGCTACTAGAACTTGGTGATGAAATATAAAATGCCAGTGATAGAAATAATGATCCCTGAGCTGTTCGCAATGTTTGACACCGCAAATGTAGAAATCAAGAAGGAGCGTCAAGTGTTGATGGTTAGTCAAACCACTAGTTTCGAGAAGGGCAGGAGCAAGCAGGGAAAACTTCATGGATAGCAAGTCAGTTGTTGCTCCAGTGAAGCAACCCAAAGTTGAACCCAAACCAGAGACTAAGTGCTTCGATTATGAGTTGAGCGGTCGCTGAAGCGGAACAACCCTAGATACTTGGTAGATAAGAAGGCTGGCAACGCAGACAGAAGTATATTTGATATACGTGTTATTAATGTGTACCTTGCTAGTACTCCTAGTAGCACTTGGGTATTGGATAACGGTTTGGTTGCTAAATGTTAGTAACTCGAAATAAAAGCTACGGAATAAATGAAGCACTAGCTAAGGGTGAGGTGACGATGTAGATTGGAAATGTTTCCAAGGTTGATGTGATCAACATCGCATGCTCTCTCTACCTTCGGGATTAGTGACAAACCTAAATAAATGTTATTTGGTGTTTTGCGTTGAGCATGAACATGATTAGATCGTGTTTATTGCAACATGGTTATTCATTTGAGTTAGAGAATAATGGTTATTCTGTTTACATGAATAATACCTTCAATGGTCATGCACCCAGTGAGAATGGTTTGTTGAATCTTGATCGTAGTAATACACATGTTCATAACATTGATGCCAAAAGATACAAAGTTAATAATGATATTACCACATACTTGTGGCACTGCCGCTAAATGTCATATTGGTATAAAGCGCATGAAGAAACTCCATGCTGATGGATCTTTGGACTCATTCGATTTTGAATCGGTTGAGAAATGCGAACCATGCCTCTTGGGCAAGATGACTAAGGATCCCATTTCCAGATGGATGGAGCGGGCAAGTGATTTATTGGAAATGATACATGTTGATGTATGCAAACCAGCGAGTCTTGTAGCGTGCGGTGGATATCATTATTTTCTTACCTTCACTGATGATTTGAGTAGGTATAGTGTATATTTACTTAATGAAACACAAGTCTAAATCATTTGAAAGGTTCAATCAAATTCAGAGTGAAGTTTAAGATCATCGTGAGAAGAAGATAAAAATGTCTGCGATATGACCGTGGATGTGAATATCTAAGTTACGAGTTTGGCATACAACTTTAGACAATGTGAAAGTTGTTTCACAACTCACGCCACCTGGAACACCATAGTATGATGGTGTGTCAGAATGTCATAGTCGTACTCTATTGGATATGGTGCAAGCTATGATGTCTCTTATCCCTACTGTAATTTTGGGGTTATGCATTAGAGACAACTACATTCACTTTAAAATAGGGCACCATCTAAATCCATTGAGATGACACCGTGTGAATTATGGTTTGATAGAAACCCAAGCTGTCATTTCTTAATGTTTGGGGTTGCGACGCTTGTGTGAAAAAATGTTTTCACCTAATGAGCTCAAACCCAAAGCAGACGAATGCATGTTCATAGAATATCCTAAAGACAGTTGGGTAAACCTTCTATATCAGATCCAAGCATAAAGTGTTTGTTGCTAAAACTGGGTCCTTTCTCGAGAAAGAGTTTCTCACGAAAGAATTGAGTGGGAGGAAGATAGAACTTGATGAGGTTGTTGAACCTTTGTTCAACCAGAGAGTAGCACAGCATAGGAAGATGTTTCTGTGAAGCCTACGTTAGTTGAAGAGGATGTTAATGATGATGATCATGAAGCTTCAGATCAAGTTACTATCGAACCTCGTAGGTCGACAAGGATGTGTACTGCTCCTGAGCGGTACGACACCCCTGTCTTGGAGGTCATGTTGTTGGACAATGATGAACCTACGAGCTATGAAGAAGCGATGATGGGCCCGAATTCTGAAAAATGGTTAGAGGCCATGAAATCCGAGAAAGGATCCATATATGAAAACAAAGGATAGACTTTGGTAGACTTGCTCGTTGGACGGCAGGTCGTTGAGTACAAATGGTCTTTAAAATGAAGCGCTGATGGTGAATGTCACCATTTATAATGCTTGACTTGTCGCAAAAAGGTTTCTGGCAAGTTCAATGAGTTGACTATGATGAGACTTTCTCACTCGTAGCGATGCTAAAGTATGTTGGGATTATGTTAGCAGTTGCTGCATTTTTCAATTATGAAATCTGGCAGATGGATGTCAAAACATCATTTCCTTCCTTAAGGAAAGGTTGTATGAGATACAACCAGAGGGTTTTGTCAGTCCTAAGGATGCTAATAGGTGAGCAAGCTTCAGTGATCCTTCTATGGACTAAAGCAAGCATCTCAGAGTTGGAATATACACTTTGATAAGGTGATCAAAGTTTTTAAATCTATACAAAGTTTATGAGAAACTTGTATTTGCAATAAAGTGAGTGGGAGCACTATAGAGTTTCTGATAAGTATATGGGGATGGCATATTGCTATTCGGAAATGATGTAGAATTTCTAGAAAGCATAAACGGTTGTGTGCAAAGAGTTTTTCAAAGGAAGACCTGGATAAAGCTACCTAATTGTTGAACATCAACATCTATAGAGATAGATGAAGATGCTAGATGAGACTTTCAATGAGTACATACCTTGACAAGATTTTGAAAGAGTTCAAAATGGATCAGACAGAGAAAGAGTTCTCCCCTAATTTGTAAGGTGTGAAAGTTGAGTGAGACTCAAAACTCGACAACGGCAGAAGAAAGAGAAAGGACGAACGTCGTCCCCTATGGCTTAGCCATAGGCTCTATATTATGCCATGCTGTGTACTGCACCTGGTGTGTGCCTTGCCATGAGTCTGTTAAGGGGTACAAAAGTGATCCAGGAGTGGATCACTAGACAGCGGTCAAAATTATCCTTAGTAACCAGAGGACTAAGGAGATGTTTCTCGATTATGGAAGTGATAAATAGTTCATTGTAAAGACTTACGTTGATGCAAGCTTTAACACCAATCCGGATGACTCGTAGTAGCAATCTTGATACGTATAGTGGAGCAGCCATTTGTAATAGTACCAAGTGGAGTGTCGTAGCGGTGTTTACAGTTTGACATAGAGATTTGCAAAGTACACACGGATCTGAATGTCGCAGACCCGTTGACTATAAGACCTCTCTCACATGCAAAGCATAATCGAGCCCTAGAACTCATTTGGTGTTAGATTCATAACAATGCGAATCACATGGTAACATGAACTAGATTATTGACTCTAGTGCAAGTGGGAGACTGTTGGAAATATGCCCTAGAGGCAATAATAAATTAGTTATTACCATATTTCCTTGTTCATGATAATCGTTTATTATCCATGCTATAATTGTGTAGATCGGAAACTCAGATACATGTGTGGATACATAGACAAACACCATGTCCCTAGTATGCCTCCAATAGACTAGCTCGATGATCAAAGATGGGTATGGTTTCCTAGTCATGGACATGAGTTGTCATTTGGTAATGGGATCACATCATTAGGAGAATGATGTGATGGACAAGACCCAAACTACAAACGTAGCATATGATCATGTCAGTTTATTGCTACTGTTTTCTACATGTCAAGTATGTGTTCCTATGACCATGAGATCATGCAACTCACTGACATCGGAGGAGTACCTTGTGTGTATCAAACGTCGCAACGTAACTGGGTGACTATAAAGGTGCTCTACAGGTATCTCCAAGGGTGTCTGTCGGGTTGGCATGGATCAAGACTGGGATTTGTTACTCCGTTTGACGGAGAGGTATCTCAGGGCCCACTCGGTAATGCAACATCACAACAAAGCCTTGCAAGCAATGTGACTAAGTGTTAGTCACGGGATCTTGTATTACGAAACGAGTAAAGAGACTTGCCGGTAATGAGGTTGAACTAGGTATGGAGATACCGACGATCGAATCTTGGGCAAGTAACAAACCAAAAAACAAAGGGAACATCATACAGGATTAACTGAATACTTGACATAGAGGTTCGACCGATAAAGATCTTCATAGAATATGTAGGAACCAATATGGGCATCCAGGTCCCGCTATTAGTTATTGACCGTAGAGGTGTCTCGGTCATGTCTACATAGTTCTCGAACCTGTAGGGTCTGCACACTTAAGGTTTGGTGACGTTTCGGTAGTATAGAGGTATGCATGGTGGTGACCGAAGGTTGTTCGGAGTCCCGAATGAGATTCCAGACGCCACGAGGAGCTCCGGAATGGTCCGGAGGTAAATATTTATGTATAGGAAGTCCTATTTTGGTCGCCGAAAAAGTTTCGGGCTCATCGGTAGTGTACTGGGAGTGCCGGTAGTGGACCGGGAGACCATCGGGAGGAGTATTTCGACCCAAGAGGCTACATGGGATGTGGGAGAGTAAATACCAGCCCTTTGTTGGCTGGTGTAAGACCCACACAAGGCCCATGTGGCTGGGAAGAAAAGCCCAAAGAGAAAAAGGTGGAAAAAGGCAAAAAAGGCAAAAATAAGGAGGAGTCCTAGTCCTACTAGGATTTGAGGAGGAATCCTCCAATCCTCCTTGATTCGGCCGACCCAAGAGCTGGTCCTTTGAGGGCCAAGCCTCCTCCTCTCTTCCTCTTATATATACTAGAGGTTTTAGGGTTTTTCGCACCAGATTTTTAGCCACGTGCTACCCGTTCCTCTAGTGCATAGTTTCTCCTCTAGATCGCTTTTCTGCAGTGCTTAGGCGAAGCCCTGCCGGAATTGTTCCACGACCATCGCCAGAGCATCGTCACGCTGTCAGAGAACTCTTCTAATTCTCCGCTCCCTCTTGCTGGATCAAGAAGGCAGAGATCATCATCAAGCTGTACGTGTGCTGAACACGGAGGTGCCGTCAATTCGGCGCTAGATCGAAAGGTCCGTGATCAAGATCGTGAGACGGATCGTGATGAGTTCGCGGGACGGATCGTGATGAGTTTGCCGGACGGATCATGATGGTTTCGCGGGACGGATCGTGATGAGTTTGCGGGACGGATCATGATGAGTTCGCGGGACGGATCGTGATTGGATCGCAGGACGGATCGTGATGAGTTCGCGGGATGGATCGTGATTGGATCGCGGGACGGATCGTGATGAGATGACAGGACGCTCAGTGATTTGGATCACAAAGACGTTCAACTAAACCAACCAAATTCCTTAACGCTTTCCGCTTAGCGATCTAAGAGGGTATGTAGATCCACTCTCCCTCTCGTAGATGCTCATCACCATGGATAGATCTTGCATGTGCGTAGGAAATTTTCTGTTTCCCATGCGACGTTCCCCAACACTGACTCCGACACCCCATCTTGTTCTTCTCCGATGAGAGCCGCTGCTGAAATGACGAAAGGTAACATGGAGAAACTGGAACGAGCTAAGTAGGGGGCGATGAAGCTCAAGGGCAAGAAGCCCTCGACTGCTTGGTTCACCGCGTCGGCGGGATGGATACCGGGGGACTTTCTCCCCTCTGTAGTCACTCGCACTCGCATGGAGGGCCTTGTCATCGACGGGCTAGTGGCGGATGGCGCCTGGAGGCTGCTAGGGGACGAGCGTGATCCGGAGCCGCGCGATGGGGAGCGGATCCTCCTTCTCTCCCACGTTGAAAGAGGTTTCTCCATGCCACCCCACCCGTTCTTTAGGGGATTCCTGAATTTCCTCGGCGCCCAACTGCATCACCTCTCGCCGAATACCGTTGCATATTTGTCTGCCTTCATCACTTTGTGCGAGTGTTTTCTAGGCTGCTCTCCCCATTGGGGGCTGTTCAAGCACCTCTTTACGGTCAGATCCCAGACCGTGAAGAAAGATCTCCCCGATGATGGGAAGACTCATGTGCTTCAGCTGTGTGGAGGGTTAGGAATTCAGAAAAGTGCCTATAGTTCCTTCCCTGCCATGACTTTTCTTGAGTCTGTCAGAGGCTGGCAGTTGACCTGGTTCTACTGCAAAGATGCACCTTCACCCAATAAGTCGACTTGCCTTCCTCCCTATACACCTGACCATCCAGCTGTCCCCAAGTCTCTGAGGGTGGCCGAAGAAGAGCATGTTCAAGTGGGTATCTTACTTGAAGCGGCGGTGCAGCTGATCCGGGTGGAGTGACTGGTATGGATCTGTTGGAGACGTTTCTCGGTCGACGTATTCAGCCGCTCCAAGCCAGAGACCACACCATGTGGAACTACGCGGGCCTTGAGGACTCGACCAGGACGCATCCAGAAGAGGTTCCACAGAAAACTGTCGAGCAGTGGATTCATAGCATCACTGGAGCTTGCGACAATCCTTTGGGAGCCAAGAGGATCCGACCTTACTCGGCGAAAAACCCACTGAAGAATCTGGTGAGTTGTGTGGTGTCGACTGATGTGTTTGTACTATGGAGTGATACATTGACTTATAAACTGACTTCCTCACTTGAATCATGCAGGAGTGGACGGACATGCACTCGCCTGTTCCCAACGGGAACCACACTGAGGATGGCATGGTGAGCGAGGGCGGCAGTGTGGATGGCGACGGTCCCTCTGACTCCGAAGATGAATACGCGGACTCCAACAAAGAGGAAGAAGTCGAGTCACCTCCCCGGCGCGAAGGCCGCACAAAGTCCTATCAGGATCCGGTAGCTGTTGCGGACATGGCTCCAGGCCCTAGCACGAAAAACCCGAAGCGGAGTTGCCCTTGAACTGTTGAGTCGAGTGAGAGGCTGGCCAAACAGCCCAAGCAAGTCACGACCAAACCTCACAAGGCTTTGCCTCGCATGAGGATGGTTGTACCTATCGTCTCCACGTAAGCATTTATTTTTGAATTCTTTGTGTCGAATGTGGCCTTGAGTTGAAGCTGACCGAGTGATGTTCAATCTGTCAGAGCTGCTACGTCCATAACCACGCCTCATCGAGACGGAGGGGAGGCGATGGACATTGACACTTCTGACGCTGCCACTTCTCATAGAGGTTAGCAAGTTGTTGATTCGTCCGAATGGGACTCGGCACATGCAAATGTTGACATTGTTGGTTGTTGTTGCAAAGGTCATTCAGGTGGAGGACGACGAGGAGCACCTGGACACTTCGCGCACTCGTATCCAAAGAGCTTTTCATCAGTGCAGGCACCTCAGCGCTCGACTGCAGAGTCCTCCTAGGGGATAGGCGACTCGACACAACTCAGAGCAGAACCCGCAACACCTCTGTTGCATACTCCTCCAGCTGTCTCGACCATTGTGACATCAACTACAACCGGACCCACTCAGACTGCCTCAGCTGCCCCCGCAACCACGTCGATCCCGCCTGTGATGGCCTTCTCTCTGCATCGCGATTCGGAAGATCAGACCGGAGCTGCGAAAGAGGCCATGATCCAGGCGGAGCAGATCATGCTGAGAACCAAAGAGGCGTACGAGGCCAGCAAGCTGGCTTATGACGTCAGTGCAGCCCTCCACACCAATGTCCGAGTAAGTTCAATTGTAAGTACATTTCCGATTGAATTCCTATCTTTTCTTGGCTGTTGTACACCCAGTGGGTGATTATTGTAGAATGTTTTAAACTTCTCCACTCGAATAGATCGGATCGTAGTCGAGTAGGATTGGGATCGATAGTATGCGTGGTACTAGAGTCACTCGACATGTCGAGCGTTTTTTTCTGACGTGTTACTCGACGGATCGAGAGTTAACCGTATCAGAGGGGGCACTCTTAGTGCACCCACTGGGTCTAGTCCCCGAGACCGCTGTCGAGTGCTTGCATCGGTAGGGGTCTTAGAGCTTGTCGTACCCACCACTCCGTAGTTACTCTGTAGGTTTCATCGATATTATTGACAAACCATGATATGACGCTACATAAGGATAGACTGAACTTCTCAGAGTGATGGATATTCCAATGATGGATGATTCTACCGCTCGACTGATCAAGAATCCGCAGATCCAATGGGGGCACGCTAAGTGCACCCACTGGGTGTAGTCCCCGAGACCGCTGTCGAGTGCTTGCACCAGCGGGGGTCTTAGAGTTTATTGTAAACATGATACATTTCACCTTGGATCACACCATGCCGTAGCTACCTTGTAGGTTTCATGGATATTATTTGACAAACCATGATATGACGCTGCATAAGGATAGATTGAACGTCACAAGAAGGGAGGCACGTCACTCGACGGGTCGAGTGTTCTGACAGGGCTGGCCTTGTCGAATGTTTTAATAACCAATGGGGGCACGCTAAATGCACCCACTGGGTCTAGTCCCCGAGCCTACTGTTAATTGCAGACGATAAGTAGTAGGCTTGGAAACATGTCGTAGGCGTGGTACTAGAGTCACTCGACATGTCGAGTTTTTTTTCTCTAACGAGTTACTCGACGGATCGAGAGTTAATCGTCTTAGTGTGAGCACTCTTAGTGCACCCACTCGGTGTAGTCCCCGAGACCGCTGTCGAGTGCTTGCACTGGCAGGGGTCTTAATAGAGACAACTTTTAATTTGTTTACGGCGCGCGGAGCGCCAGGGCCACTCAACATGTCAAGTGGACTTTTTGCTTGAATTCTTCTTAGGTTGTTCCAAGGTTGTAAGATAGTCATTCGCAGGTGTTCATAACTCAGTCCACTGTCCCAGACACCACTTGCCGATTGAATTCCTGTCTTTTGTTGGTTCTAGAGGGCTTGCGAACTTGGGTCGCAGTACAAGGATGTGGAGGATGAAAGGAACCGGCTACGAGTGGATCTGGCGGTCTCCAACAACGCTCTGGAGCGAGCACGTGCCAAGATGAAGTCTTTGGTTGGTAATTATTGCTGACTCTCCGCATTCCCCTCTTCATTCTTCAAGTTTTGAATCGAGCGCTCTCACTCGAACATACGTACGCAATGGAAACCGTCGACTCCAAGCGTGACTCAACAATGTTGTTTCTTTAGATTCCATGAAGAAGGCGCTAGAGGAGTGGCCAGCGACAAGACTGAAGCTACAGATCGGAAGCTGGCGGCCACCAAGAAGCTGGAGGAGGAGAACACCAAGATGAAGCAAGAGCATGCGGACCTCGTCAAAAGGAGCAATGGCCTGGAGAAGCATTTGGGCGAATTCTCGAGGAAGATGTATATTCTGCTCGACAGTGAGTGTTTCTTGTCGATTGAAGTTTGTAAATTTTTTGAGGGTCGTAGTTCACCAATTCTCCTCCCATTCTCCATTGTTCAAGAGAATTCTGCAAAGACTTTAAGAAGGAGACAGAAGAGGTTGAGGTCAATCTGGATCCCACCAAGTGACCAGTTGCCGATGCAGTGGCCATGAAAATGTTGAGACTCAACTTCCGGATCCAAGGCGTCAAGGCATATATTGCCCGACTAAAATCTGCAATGGAGAGAATCGATAAGGAGCTATGGCGCGAGGACACTCTTCAGCTCGACATCAACTCTATAATGGTTCGCGTGAATGAACTTCCTAGTTTAGTGCAAGCCTGGAAGAAATCTGTTGCTCGCTGCGGGGCTGACGTGGCGTTATCACTTGTCAGGGTCCATTGCAGGGACGTGAGGGAGGAGAAGCTGAAGGAGCTCCAGGTGGTAAACACGAAGAATCTCCAGTTTGAGGACTTCATGGAAACCTTCATTGATGCAGCCACCAGAATCGCCGACGACATCGACTTAGACACTTTTGTTGAGCCTGCCAACCCGTCACCCGTTTAAAAACATGCTCTTTGGAAGAAACACTTATATTTGCCTCGGTATGCTAAGTGGAATTGTATCCCTTAAAACTTCATTCAGGCCTTAGGCCTGAGCACATTTGCTTTCGTACGAAACGTTTATCCGTGGTTTACCATTTGGATTTTATTCGTATTTGGCTTTCAATCGTCTATTTGACTAAGTTTGTTTCTAACTTAGGCAAAGCATGTTCGCAGCTAAGCCCCCGAGTGTGAGGGTTGTTCATCACTTGGAATAGTTTTCAACTTAGGCGAATGTCGATTCACAGCTAAGTTCCCAAGTGTGAGGGGAGCTCATCACTCGGAGTTATGTTTTTTTGAACCTAACCAAAGACGGATTCGCAATTACGACGTCGAGTGAATGGACTACTATCCACCCGACATAGATTTTAACTTAGGCAGAAGCATGTTCACAGCTAAGCCCCGAGGGTGAGGATTGCTCACCACTCGGAGTATTTTCGAACTTAGGCGAATGTCGATTCGCAGCTAAGTTGTCGAGTGAAAGGATTACTATCCACCCGATGAGATTTTCAACTTAGGCGAAACGTGTTTGGCAGCTAAGCCCCCGAGTGTGAGGATAGCTCATCACTCGGAGTATTTTCGAAGTTAGGTGAATGTCGATTCACAGCTAAGTTGTCGAGTGAATGGATTACTATGCACCCGACGAGGTTTTTAACTTAGGCGAAACGTGTTCCGCAGCTAAGCCCCCGAGTGTGAGGATTGCTCATCACTCGTGGTATTTTTGAACCTAAGCAAAGACGGATTCGCAAATAGGCCGTCAAGTGAATGGACTGCTATCCACCCGACAGGGTTTCTAACTTAGGCAAAAGCATGTTCACAGCTAAGCCCCCGAGGGTGAGGATTTCTCATCACTCGAAGTATTTTCGAACTTAGGTAAATGTCGATTCACAGCTAAGTTGTTGAGTGAATGGATTACTATCCACCCGGCGAGGTTTTTAACTTAGGCGAAACGTGTTTCGCAGCTAGGCCCCCGAGTGTGAGGATTGCTCATCACTTGGAGTATTTTTGAACTTAGGCGAATGTTGATTCACAGCTAAGTTGCCGAGCGACTGGATTGCTATCAACCCGACGAGGTTTTTAACTTAGGCGGAACGTGTTTCGCAGCTATGCCCCCGAGTGTGAGGATTTCTCATCACTCGGAGTATTTTTGAACCTAATAGAAGACGGATTCGCAAATAGGCCGTCGAGTGAATGGACAGCTATCCACCCGACACGGTTTTTAACTTAGGTGAAACATGTTCACAGCTAAGCCCTCGAGTGTGAGGATTGCTCATCACTCGGAGTATCCCCAAGAATGTGACTGTATGATTGGAACCAACAATATATATTGCAAAAATGTGAATTGCATTGATGAAGTATTCTAATTACATTAGAAGATCCCTGTCTCAAGTATAAAAACGCCGGAGCAGATCTGCATTCCAGGTTCGTGGCTCGTCTATCCGCTTCATGAGATTGTACAGGTGATAGGATCCATTGTTTAGCACCTTAGTGGTGACGAAAGGACCTTCCCAAGCAGGAGCAAGCTTGTGAGGTCGGTGTCGATTCACTCGAAGCACCAGATCTCCCTCATGAAACGACTGACTCTTGACATTCTTCTCATGGAAGCGCCGGAGGTCCTGCTGATAGGCAGTAGTCCGGATCAAAGCCATCTCTCGTTCCTCCTCTAGAAGATCTACACCGTCCTATCTGGCTTGTTCAGCTTCAGCCTCAGAATATAGCTCCACTCTAGGAGAATTGTGGGCCAAGTCACTCGGCAATATGGCTTGAGCACCATAGACAAGGAAGAAAGGAGTTCGTCCAGTCGACCGATTAGGCGTTGTCCTCAGACCCCACAAAACAGACGGCAGCTCAGTTACCCAAGCTCTGACAACATGATCCAAATCGTGCATGAGACAAGGCTTCAGACCTAGCAAGCTGAGACCATTAGCCCGCTCGACTTGCCCATTGGTTTGAGGATGCGCAACAGATGCATAATCCACTCAGGTGCCTTGGGAGTTACAGAAGTTCCTGAATTCTTCCGAGTCAAAATTAGTGCCATTGTCCGTGATGATGCTTTGCGGAATGTCGTATCGATAAACTATCTATCTCATGAACGTGACCGCCGTACGGGAGTTCAGCTTCTTGATTGGCTTGGCTTCTATCCACTTGGTGAATTTGTTGACTGCAACCAACAAGTGACTGAATCCTCCTTTTCCGGGTCGGAAGGGGCCAACCATGTCGAGTCCCCAAACTGCAAACGGCCAGTCAAGAGGAATTGTCTTCAGAGCAGACGCCGCCTTGTGTGACAGGTTCGCATAGAACTGGCAACCGTCACAATGATCAACGATGTCTTTAGCCATCTCATTAGCTCGTGGCTAGTAAAAACCAGCTCGGTATGCTTTAGAGACAATCGTCCTTGAAGACACATGGTGGCTGCAAGTTCCCGAGTGAATCTTGTCTAGAATCATTCGACCTTCCACAGGGGAAATGCAGCGCTGGGTGACACTAGTCACACTCTCTCTGAACAACTGATCTCCCATCACAGTGAAAGCCGTGGACCTACGCACAGTCTGCCGAGCCTCTGTTTCATCTTCAGGGAGCTCTTGTCTGAGGATATAGGCAATGTAAGGCACAATCCAATCGGGAATGATAACCAGAATTTCCATGACCAGGTCAATCACTGTAGGGACATCGACTTCTGTTGAGTTAGTGGAACTCAAAGCCTGTGGGGGCTCTTTGGTGAAAGGATCTTCTTCAACCGAAGGAGTGTGTAAGTGCTCCAAGAACACATCGACGGGGACGGGCCGTCGAGTGGAACCAATCTTGGATAGTTCAACGGCCGCCTGGTTTTTAAGTCGGGGAACATGATGAAGTTCCAGGCCTTCAAACTTCTTCTCCAACTTTCGGAATGCATTGCAGTAGCCATGTGCAACCCATACAATAGTGCTTCATACTCTGCCTCATTGTTGGAGGAATCAAAGTTAATTTGCAAGACATAGCTGAGCTTGTCGCCCCTAGGAGATATCAGGACAATCCCAACACCAGACCCATTCAACATTTTGGATCCATCAAAGAACATTGTCCAATGCACCGAGTTAACTTGGATAGGCTGTTGCTGTTCAATTCACTCGGCCATGAAATCCGCCAATGCTTGGGACTTGATTGCTTTTTTGGTTTCAAATATGATGTCAAAGTGTCCAAGCTCGATTGCCCATTTAGCCACTCGACCTGATGCGTCTCGATTATTGAAAATTTCGGACAAGGGGGCATCACTGACGACTGAAATCGAGTGGTCTTGGAAATAATGCACCACCTTCTTCGCTGATAGGTAAATACCATAAACCAGCTTCTGATAGTGTGGATATCCTTGCTTTGAGGGGGACAAAACTTCCAAGACATAATAAACTAACCGCTAGACTTTATAAGCTTTACCCTCCTCTTCTCGCTCGACAGTCAATACTGCATTGCCGACTTGATTTGTGGCCGCGATGTACAGGAGCAAGGGCTCTTTGCTGGCAGGAGTGACAAGCACCGGCTGGGTGAAGAGCAGGGCTTTGAGCTCAACAAACGCTGCTTCAGCTTCGTGAGTCTAGTCGAACGTGTCGGACTTCTTCATCAATTGATACAAAGGCAGAGCCTTCTCACCAGGACAAGAAATGAATCGACTAAATGCTGCCAAGCAACCTGCGAGCTTCTGAACATCATGCACTCGCACGGGAGTCTTCATACGGGTAATGGCGCTGATTTTCTCGGGGTTGACATCAATTCCTCGCTCGGAAACGAGAAAACCGAGTAACTTGCCACTAGGGACGCCGAAAGTACACTTGGCCGGATTCAGCTTTATGTCGAATCGCCTCAAATTGGCGAATGTCTCGGCCAAGTCAGCCAAGAGGTCGGAACCTTTGCGGGACTTGACCACTATATCGTCCATGTACGGCTCGACATTCCGAGGGATCTGGTCGAGTAAACATTTCTGAATCATGTGCATAAAAGTAGCACCGGCATTCATGAGAGAAAAAGGCATGGTGATGTAACAAAAACACCCGAATAGGTTGATGAAGGTTGTCTATATTTCATTCGGGCCATACAGACGGATCTGAGGGTACCCAGAATAAGCGTCCAAAAACAATAAACGCTCACACCCCACTGTCGAGTCAACAATTTGATCTATGCGGGGGGCAGAAAATGACCTTTTGGGAACACCTTGTTGAGATGTTTGAAGTCAATGCACATGCGCAAGGACTTATCTTTCTTTGCCACCATCACAACATTCGAGAGCCACTCGGAGTGGTAAATCTCACAAATGAACTTGGCTTGCAAGAGACGGGCCACTTCTTCTCCGATTGCCTTGCGCTTCTCCGCCGCCGAGCGACGCAAATGCTCCCCGACGGGTTTGGCTTTCGGATCCACTCACAGACGAGGCTCAGCTAGCTCCCTGGGAATCCCCGGCATGTCAGCAGGCTTCCATGCAAAGATATCCCAGTTCTCACGGAGGAACTGGATGAGCTCGACTTCCTATTTGCTGTGGAGTGTTGATGAGATATTCGTCGGGGCAGAAGTAGGATCTGTCGGATGGATGTGTACCTTCTTCACCTCCACTTCCGACTGAAATGCCGACTCGGAAGCCGGCTTCTTTGCACGGAGCAAGTCGGCAGGGTCAGCAATTTTCTTGTACTCCTCCAGCTCAACCATGGCCATCTGGTGATCGGCAATCTTGGAGCCTTGCTGGAGGCACTCTTCAGCTTGCTGTCGATTGCCAGTGACCGTGATCGTGCCCATAGGGCCTGGCATTTTCAACTTGAGATACACATAACATGGTGGGTCCATGAAACGTGCATACGTGGGTCGACCCAGAATGGCATGGTAAGCACTCTTGAAATCCACGACTTCAAATGTCAACTTTTCTTTTCGGAAATTTTTGTCATTTCCGAATGCCACATCCAATGCTATCTGGTCGAGTGACTTGGCCTTCTTTCTTGGGATGACCTTGTGAAATTGCATGCTTCTCTCACTCAGACGGGACATCAGAATGCCCATCCCTTTCAGGGTATCCACATAGAGAATGTTCAGGCCGCTGCCGCTGTCCATGAGGACCATTCTAAGTCAAGTCCCCCCACCACCGGATCGACTACCAGAGCCTGTCGACCGGGAGTGGCCACATGAGCAGGATGGTCTATCTGGTCGAATGTGATAGCATACTGGGACCATTCGAGGTATGTGGGGGTGTTCGGTACAGCCATGTTGATTTCTCTGTTGATGACTTTTAGACGACTTTTGCTCTCGACATGAGTAAAGATCACCAGTGTAGCAGTGACATCCGGGAATGTTTCCTTTTCCTTATCTTCATCTCCCTTCTTAGGATATTTATCACTCGAATGGTCTCCCTTGAATTGATGAATAAGGGTCCGACACTGTCGAGCGGTGTGCTTGGGCAAAATCAGATTGCCCTCCGCATCTTTCCTCGTGTGTATTACACATGGCTGATCCATGATATCAATTCCTAACTGATTTTCCACTTTCCTGGGGGCATAATGTGCCTGAGCTTTGCCCTTGTTCTTTGACTGAGTCACCAGTGCTGCCGCTTCTGCCTGAACCGGATATTCAGCCGTTCGCTTCTGTTTCCGATTGTTGCTGCCGCCAGCCTCATTGATGACTGCCTTTCCTTTGCTGCTATGGAGACGGTCTTCTTCCTCGCCATTGGCATACCGAGTGGCGATTTCCATCATCTTGCTGAGTGAAATATCACCCATTCGTCCAACCTTCATATAAAGTTCTTTGTATCTCATACCGGCCTTGAATGCACAAACAACCTGATGTTCCGACACATTCTCCATTATATGATGCAGAGTGGACCATCGCTGAATATAATCCCTTAAAGTTTCATTGGGCTTCTGGACACAGTGTTGTAAGTCATCCAGACCTGACGGATGCTTGCAAGTGCCCTCAAAGGTTCGGACAAACACTCGGGCAAGATCCTCCTAGCAATGTATACTGGAAGGAGCCATGAGATTTAGCCAAGCGTGAGATGAACCATCCAACATCAGGGACAGGTGCTTCATTGCCACATTGTCATTTCCGCCACCTATTTGCACAGCCACTCGGTAATCATCTAACGAAGTCTCCTGCTTTGATTCACCAGAAAACTTCCCAATTCCCGCTGCCAACCGGAAGTTGGGGGGAATCTGCACAGAACGTATGGCTCTGCTGAAACATCCAGGACAAGAAACCACGCCCGAGCTACCACTCGAAAAATCTCTGTCGTATCCTTCCCTGTGGGCTCTGCCCCTGTCAATCCGCTTCTGAACATGGAGGGCACGGATGTCAAAGCCCGCATTCCACTCATCACTGAAGGAGCACCTGTCGTCCTGGCGCCAGGGCACGTACGGACCACTCCACGGAGGACTGGGCACTCGACGGTGGTCTTCGCGGTGAAACTGATCTCTGTCTTGCCCTTCACGGAAAACGCCGCCCCGACGGTGCAAGGGCGATTCAGGGCGATGTGCCGACTGAACGGTCTCTGCCCTAGGTGAATTGTTGTGTATCCTGTTGCGGGATTGAGAAACTACTGAACTCTAACGCTGCGCTCCATCTAACAGCGCTCTGATCTGCATTAACCCTCTTCTAGCCTCTGACCAGGACGGCTGAATGGAGTCTGCTATCCTAGCAGCAACAACAACATTTAACACATGAGGTCGATATACCTCAACGTCGTCACGAGATCCAGTCGGAAATAGTTGTCGCTGACGTCAACTGGCGCGTGGCGAGCACTGGCGAGTGCGCTCGTCAAGCTTTGCCTCGAGTTCTTCCAGACGAACGCGCGCGGCCTCCAAAGCTTGGGCCTTGGCAGTCGTGTCGATGATGGGAGTATGAAGAACCTCCTCCTCGCGACGCGGCTGCTCTTTTGACGGACCTCCTGCCTCGTGCCTGCCATTGCCAAAGCCAGGCGGTGAACTCTGATGGTAGTCCGCTATCAAGACCTCTGCCGCGGGATCGCAGCTTTCGCACTCGAAAGGCACATCGGACGGATCGGAATCCGACTCGAACACACCATGAAGGGACTCGGCCGGCTCGAGTGCTGCAAACTGTGGAGAAGTTTGACGCGCCACTGCGTGTTTGACCCAACGCTGAATTCATGAGTGGCCGAACCGCTTGCAACCGCGAACAGCGAGGGGAGCCGATGAATAAGGAGTCGAAGGCTGACACCGCAACACGCCACAGGAACTCGCGTAGAAGTGCGCGGCCCCATGGACCGGGAGCGCCTCGACATCGAGAGGCGCTTCCTGGAGCCATGCCGAATCGTCGACGATGAAGGTGAGTGCTCCGAAACGGATCTCGTGGCCCAGGACAAAAACACCACCGGATGACATGTCGAAGGCTGAAATATGCAACCTCGCCGGAAGTCGCTTAGACACCTGCCCCACGGTGGGCGCGAACTATCGTGGGAATGAGCCTGACAGTACATGGTAGGGGTACAAAAGGAGAGGGCAGAGTCCTAGCTACGGCGAGGATGTACACACGGATGTATGAGTTCAGGCCCCTCTCGTGGAGGTAGCAGCCCTATGTCTCCAGGAATCCACTCAAAACTTAATGCTTGATCTTCAAGTCCTCCCATGTAGTGTCCTTAGGTACGGTATGTAGGCCTTGCCTATGAACCAACCCTAGGTACGTATCCTCATCAAGGGGCATCACAGGTTTTAGGCCAAAACGCAACTTGAGGTCTACTGGCTATGTATCTCGGTAGAGAATAAATTTCACCAATAAAAAATATCCACAAAAAATCAGCCCACAGTCGGGGTGGTCCACCACCTCGGAAGCAGTCCGGCATAAAGTTCGGGCGCAAGTGGTTGGCTCCATAGAGGGCATTTATGGCATTAAGCTTGCCTGAATTCGTTCAATATTTTAAAGACCGAGGTAGTTTATGACACCTCACATGCTGATCATCGTTGGAGCTCGGATGCAGTCCGACGTTGGAGCTCGGAAGCATTCCGGCATGAAGCTCAAGATTGAAGACACTTCAGAAGTAGTCCGGTATAAATCTCGAATGCGAACAGCTGGCTCCATAAAAGACTATCCCGGTATTTAAGCTCGGATAAACTACTTCAAATATTCACATGCTAAGGTATCCTATGACACCTCGGATGCCGACCAATGTTGGAGCCGGGGCTCAAAAAGACAACTCAGATACAGTTTGGCGTTGAGGTCGGACACAAGAGGATACCGCCACATGAGAAAAACTTCGGACACGAGTTGTGGCATAAAAATAATGAGGCATTAATACATGCCGATAACTTAAAGAGCTCCTCGGATGCCTGACTTGTGAACTCTTCAGATTCACCTCGACGATCCTTGAGTTCAGTGATGGGAAGATTTATTGAACTAGTTTTCAAGACCAATGGCCGAAGACGAAGACCTGTTCCGAAGAATAGAGGAGTGTCCCTAACTTTAAGACCGGTTCACGGGGCTATTGACGGTCTACTACACTAGGGGGTACTCACCACGTCGTCTCCCGATAGGTGGATCGAGCCGAGGACCCCCAGGGTGGTTCATTAATGGGCCAGTTCGAACAACCCGTGATTCATACGAGGAAGATTCCACAAGACTTGGTGATCAAAAAAAGGTCTCCTCTCCATCGAAGTAGCCAACTAGGACTCTTGTTATCCTAGGCCTCTGGTGTGTTATATAAGCTGAGGCCAGGCTAGTCATTAGTGACAATCAGATCATGATAGATCATATCATTATACGAGCATAGATCTTAGGGTTTAGACCACTACGTACGATCTCGAGGTAGATGAACTCTGTACTCAATACACCATCATCAATACAAACAAAGCAAGACGTAGTGTTTACCTCCATCAAGAGGGCCCGAACCTGGGTAAATACCGTCTCCCTTGAATTCCTGTTACCCATCGATCCAAGACCCACAGATCGGGATCCCCTATCCGAGATCCACCGGTTTTGACACCGATAGCGTGGACCCTATAGCTATGCTAGCGACGTAGGGCATGTTGGTAGTGTGTAGCATGCACAGTGGCCCGAAGACGATCTTGCTCGAGGAGCATGGCATCATCGTATGCAAGTACTCGAGGTGACCCATATATGGGTTCTATGAGGAGCACTTCTTCTGCCACATACACTAGGGGTAAGGCTGTCTGGACGGTGGCTTGATTCGGTGTCGTTCCGAAGGACCAGAGAACCACTGGCAGCTTATCTATCGAGCGCTTGCCACTCCTCCGCAACCTATTGAAAGTCCTTGTCTTCAGTCCTTGCAACACTTCAGCATTCAACCTCTCGACTTGCTCATTGCTACTTGGATGGGCAATGGAGGCGAAGGAGACCTTGCTTCCAAGGCTTTGGATGTATGCATGAAGGCGCGACTCATGAACTGGGTGCCGTTTTTAGTTATCACTCTATTAGGCACTCCAAAATGGCACACCAATACTTTCATGAACTTGATAGCTGACTGCACGGTCACCTTCCTCACTGACTCCACCTCAGGCTACTTTGTGAACTTTTCAATTGCCACGAACGAGAACTCAAAACCCAAGATATCAAGCCCCCAGACTGGGAATGGCCAGGTCCCCCTCCACCTAAAGGTGATCCTGTGTTTCAATTAAAACAATTTCCAGACACTCTGAAGCATGCATATCTTGATAAGAAAAAAATATCCTACTATTATGAGTGCTAACCTTTATGAACATGAAGAAGGAAGATTATTGAAAATTCCAAGGAAGCACCAGGCTGCTATTGGATATACTTAAGGATGGCGATGGGTAGGGTATGGACAGGGTAGAGCAATACCATACCCATACCCGAATGGTCAGTGGGTACAAAATTCTACCCATACCCGTACCCATGGGTATGAAACTTTACCCATACCCATACCCATTGGGAACCCAACGGGTAGAACAAATAATACACAAGTTGTTTATAATTTTACACTCAATGATAGCACATTTGACAAAAAAAATCAATAATCTCAACTACATAACAGGTAGATAAGTACATAACCACCACCAAAATTTAGAAATCATAACATACTCATAAGAGAGTAGGAGTAGATGAGTCACATGAAAAACAATGAATAATTGATGACAATTTAACATTACTTTAGAAGCAGGCAGGGTATGGGTATATTCGTGGGTACAAGGCTATACCCATACCCTACCCATGACTTAATGGGTAGGGTATGGGTACTACCCATGGGTATCAAAGTGTGCCCATACCCGGCCCATGCGGGTACGGTACCCGCGGGTACCCGTACCCATGGGTAAAATTGCCATCCCTAGATATACTCTTGATGATCTTAAGGGCATTAGTCCCACTCTATGTCAGCACAAGATCAATATGGAGACTGATGCTAAACCCGTCGTTGAGCACCAACGATGATTGAATACTAAGATGAAAGAAGTGGTAAGAAATGAAATAGTAAAGCTTCTGGAAGCAAGTATAATCTATCCCATAGCTGATAGTAGATGGGTAAGTCTTGTTCATTGCGTCCCTAAAAAGGGAGGTATTACTGTTGTTCCTAATGATAAAAATGAACTTATCCCATAGAGAATTGTTACTGGCTATAGAATGGTAATTGGTTTTAGAAAATTAAATAGAGGTACTAGAAAAGATCATTACCCTCTGCCTTTTATTGATGAAATGCTAGAAAGATTATCTAAGCACACACACTTATGTTTCCTGGGTGGATATTCTGGATTCTCTCCAATCCCTGTGTCACAATCTGATCAAGAGAAAACCAACTTTACTTGTCCCTTTGGAACCTATGCTTATAGACGTATGCCTTTTGGTTTATGCAATGCACCTGCTACCTTTCAAACATGTATTACTGCTATATTCTCTAATTTTTGTGAAAAGATTGTGGAGGTTTTCATGGATGATTTCTTCGTTTACGGGACTTCTTTTCATGATTTCTTAAGCAACCTTGATCGAGTTTTGCAGAGATGTGAACAAACTAATATTGTCTTCAATTGGGAGAAGTGTCACTTTATGGTTAATGAAGGTATTTTTTTGGGGCATAAAATTTCTGAATGATGTATTGAGGTGGATCAATCTAAAGTTGATGCAATTGAGAAAATGCCATGTCCTAAAGATATCAAAGGTATTATAAGTTTCCTTAGTCGCGTTGGTTTCTATAGGAGGTTTATTAAAGACTTCTAAAAACATTCCAGGCCTCTTACTTATCTTTTACAAAAGGATATTCCCTTTGTTTTTTATGATGATTGTGTGGAAGCCTTCGAAACAGTTAAGAAAGCCTTAACCACCGCGCCTATTGTTCAACCACCTCATTGGAACTTGCCTTTTGAAATTTTGTGTGATGCTAGTGATTATGCTGTTGGTGTTGTTCTAGGACAAAGAGTTGATAAAAATTAAATGTTGTCCATTATGCTAGCAAAACTCTAGGTAGTACTCAAAGAAATTATGCCACTACTGAAGAAGAATTATTACCAGTTTTGTTTTCTTGTGATAAATTTAGATTTGATATTGTTGGTTCCAAAGTTATTGTTCACACCGATCATGCTACTATAAAACATCTTATGGACAAGAAAGATGCTAAACCTAGACTCATTAGGTGAGTTCTCTTACTTCAAGAATTTGATTTACATATCACTGATAGGAAAGGAGCTGAGAACCCCATAGCTGATAACTTGTCTAGGTTTGAAAATATTCTTGATGACCCACTACCTATTGACGATAGTTTTCCTGATGAACAATTAGCTGCAATAAATGTTTCTCAAAACACTCCGTGGTAAGCTGATTATGCTAATTACATTGTTGCTAAATATATTGCACCTAGTTTCACATATCAACAGAAGAAAAAAATCTATGATTTAAGACACTACTTTTGGGATGACCGACATCTTTACAAACAAGGAGCAGATGGTATTATTAGGCATTGTGTACCTGAGCATGAACAGGAAGTAATCATGCAGAAATGTCATTTCGAAGCTTATGGAGGACATCATGCGGGAGATAGAACTGCTCATAAGGTATTACAATCTGGTATTTTTTAACCTATGCTACCTCTTAAGTATGCGTTGTTTTTCCCTTGAAGAGGAAAGGGTGATGCAGCAAAGTAGGTAAGTATTTCCCCGAGTTGTTGAGAACCAAGGTATCAATCCAGTAGGAGGAACAAGCAAGTCACCAGTGGATCCACCTATACAAATAATCAAACTCTTGCACCCAACGCTATAAAGGGGTTGTCAATCCCTTCATGATTATTTGCAAGGATTAGATCCAATAGAGATAGATGTAACGAGTGCGGAAAGTCAAAGGTAAATAAATTATAGCAAGTATAGATCTGAAAATATATGATGGAAAATAGACCCGGGGGCCATAGGTTTCACTAGAGGCTTCTCTCTTGAAGGCTAATATCATGGTGGGTAAACAGATTACTGTCAAGCAATTGATAGAAAAGAGAATAATCATGTAGTTATACAAGGCAATGATCATGCATATAGGCAACACGTCCATATCAAGTTGACCGAAATGATTCTGCATCTACTACTATTACTCCACACATCGACCAACTCCTCCATGCATCTAGAGTATTAAGTTCATGAAGAATAGAGTAACACATTAAGAAAGATAACATGGTGTAGAGGGATAAACTCAAGCAATATGATGAAAACCCCATCTTGTTACCCTTGATGGCAACAATGCAATACGTTCCTTGCTACCCCTACTATGTCACTGGGTGAGGACACTGCAAGATTGAACCCAAAACCAAGCACTTCTCCCATTGCAAGAATTACCAATCTAGTTGGCCAAACCAAACCAATAACTCGAAGAGACTTGCAAGGATATGAAATCATGCATATAAGAAGTCAGAGGGTATTCAAATAAGATTCATGGATAATCTGAACCTAAACGCATGATTCATCGGATCTTGACAAACACACCACAAAAGAGGATTACATCGGATAGATCTTCATAAAGATCATGAAGAACATGGTATTGAAGATCAAAGAGAGAGAAGAATCCGTCTAGATACTAGCTATGGACCCATAGGTCTATGGTGGACTAATCACGCATCATCGGAGGGGCAATGGAGTTGATGTAGATGCCCTTCGTAATTGAAACCCCCTCCGACAGATTACCGGAAAAGCCTCCAAGATTGGATTTCCTAGGAAGGGAGGCTTCCGGCGGCAGAAAAGTATTTTCATTGCTCTTTTTGATATTGGGGGGAATATTTGGGTATTTATAGGCCAATAATTAGGGTTAGGAGACCTGCCAGGAGGCAACAAGCCTGCTAGGCGTGGCCAGGGGGCGCGCCTAGCAGGCTTGTGACGCCCTAGCACCTCCTGTGACGTGCACTCCAAGCTTGGATGACTTGTTTCCTTCGAGAAAAATTCCTTCCGAAGGTTTTATTCCGTTTGGTCTCCGTTTAATATTCCATATCTGCAAAACTCAAAAACAAGGAAAAAACAAAAACTAGCACTTGGCTCTAGATTAATAGGTTAGTCCCAAAAATAATATAAAACAGCATATTAATGCATATAAAACATCCAAAACAGATAATATAATTGCATGCCATCATCAAAAACTATAGATACGTTGGAGACGTATCAACCTACTCTATTCAAGGATGCTCGTGAATTTGTCTTGTCTTGTGATGAATGTTAAAGAATGGGTAATATCGGTAAGCGTCAGGAAATGCCTATGAATTATTCAATTGTTGTTGAACCATTTCATGTTTGGGGTTTTGATTATATGGTACATTTTCCTTACTCTAATGGGTATACTCATATTTTGGTTGCTGTTGATTATGTCACTAAGTGGATAGAAGTTATTCCAACTAGTAGTGCAGACCATAACACTTCCATTAAAATGCTTAAATAAGTTATTTTCCCAAGGTTTGGAGTCCCTAGATACTTAATGATTGATGGTGGTTCACATTTTATCCATGGTGCTTTCCGTAAAATGCTTGCTAAATATGATGTTAACCATGGAATGGCATCACCCTATGATCCTCAATCTAGTGGTCAAGTTTAACTTAGCAATAGAGAAGTAGAATTGATATTTACAAAAACTGTCAATAGGTCTCGAAAGAATTGGTCTAAGAAATTAGATGATGCACTTTGGGCCGATAGAACAACATATAAGATCCTATGGGTATGTCTCCATACACGATGGTATATGGGAAAGCTTGTCATTTGCCTCTAGAGTTAGAACATAAAGCATTTTGGGCAATTAAAGAACTCAATTATGATTTCAAACTTGCAAGTGAAAAGAGGTTATTTGATATTAGCTCATTAGATGAATGGATAACCCAAGCCAATCAAAATGCCAAGTTATTTAAAAAAAAGTTAAAAGATGGCATGACAAAAGAATCCAAAAGTGAGAATTCAAAGTTTGAGAATATGTTCTTTTGTACAATTATTGTTTTAGATTTTTTGCAGGAAAACTTCTCTCCAAATGGGAAGGACCATATGTTATTGAAGAAGTTTATCGCTCTAGAGCTATCAAGATTAATAATACCGCAGGTACTAACCCGAAGGTGGTTAATGGACAAAGAAATAAACACTATACCTCAAGTACGCCTATTAGTGTTGAAAGCAATGTTATCCAAACCATGACACCGGAGGAACACATAACATAAACCTTCTGGAATACTCCAGAATCATGAAAAATAAGAGGTACGTGGTACGGTAAGTAAATGGACTCTGAAAAATCTGCAAATTTTTTTTTATCAGTTTAAGAATATTTTAGAATTTTAGGAACTAAAATATAAACCGGAAGCCAACCGAGGTGAACACGATACACTAGGGCGTGGTTGCCATCCTTGGCGCGCCCAGGTGGGTGGTGCCAACCCCGGGGACCTTCTCGGCTTTGTTTTCCTTTCTTTTCTTGATTTCTGAGAATAAATATTCTCTATATATACCCCCAATTGTTTTGACCACCACATCACGAAATTTTGCTATATTCTTATTTCGTGTTGTTTTCCTTGTAGATCTAAAAATATGTCGTCTCAAGATTCAGAGGGGGAGAGCTATGTATCCAATTATGTTGTTTACCCAAAGATCTTGGGGAAATTTACCCCTACTTGTGAACTTGAGAGGAAGAAGAGGATACCGATCTAGAGGAAAGAGGAGACATTGGACCAGATGCAGGTTCAGATGAAGATGAAGCTCCACTACCGCAACTTGGTGATATGCACATGGAGTTCAAGAAGTCAAGCCTTCCTAATGGTGGGAGTAAACCCAATACTCCTTTTATCCCTTCTCGTTCTCTGCGGGAGAGCAAGGGAGCTCTATGCAAGAGGATATTGAAACTTGAGCAAGAGAACAACAATTTAAGGAAAGAAAACTTCATCCTCAAGCGTAAATTGGAGAAGAAGAATAATTACTCATCCCCACCACCTTCATGATCATCTTCACCACCAAAGGAGACTTGAGTACACGGGTATGGGCACTCCCCTTGGCTTGAGCCATGCTTGGGGGAGGTGCCCCGGTATCGTATCACATCACTATTTACCTTTGCTTTTTTATTTCGATACTTAGATTTTCCATGAGTGAGTTGAATAAAAGTTTAGTATGATCTATTTTCGAGTGCTAGTTTCATGATCTATCTATCTATGTAATCGAGTGAGAGTTATATAATAAAGTTTAGTTTGAGCTTTTGCCCCTTTACTTTCTTATTGCAATCATGATCAAAGAGACTAAATTAAAAAGATCATGTGCTAATCTTATGGTGAGTAGTGACACTATAATAAAGAAAAGTATAAGTGGTAAAATTTATTGGAGAATAGGAAACATAGCATTAGTCAATGATGCAATTCATGAAAGAATTAGTTATGGAAGAGAAGATTCCGATGCAAATACACTATCTGGACATCTTTTATGATTGTGAGCCCCCATTAAATATTATATGCCAAAATTGTTGATGTTGGATCACGAAGACAACATAATGATTTATGCTTGTTCATATTCAGATAGAAAATTATATTGTCATAGATCCTTCAACATGTGGTGCTTTCTCAATATCTTTCTAGCCAAAAATTCCACACTAAGTAGAGATACTATGTGTGCATCAAAAAACCCAAAACCAAACTCATGTTTGAGAGTCCAACCTACCTACCTATGGATTGAATAAGATCCTTCAAGTAAGTTGTCATCGCTGCATCAAGGCAATAAAAATTGCTTCTAAAAGTATCGGATCAATTAGTGTAAGAGAAAATTGAGCGTTGAACGAACTTGTGATGGCAAAGTAATAAAAGCGACAGACTACACAATAAAGGTTGATATCACAAGGGGCAATACCACATGACATTGTTTTGCGCTAAGGGATTTGGCATACAAATTGAAAAGTGCATGACAACCTCTGCTTCCCTCCGCGAAGGGCCTATCTTTTACATTTATGTATTTACTTTTATGCAAGAGTCAAAGTATTCTTCCCTATTCCTTTTTATTTTTAATTTTGCAAGCATCATGTGGTGAGGATAGATGTTGCCACATATATCCAGTTGGATATGAGTGTCATGAGTTATTATTGTTGACATCACCCTTGAGGTGAATATGTTGGGAGGCATAATTATAAGCCCCTATGTTTCTATCTGTGTGGTTGAAATTTTTTGCTCATTGGTATGTTGTGAGTGTTAGCAATCATAGAAGACTAAGTGATGGTCGAGTATGTGGACTTGCCAAAATGCTCCTACATGAGACCCTTCCTAAAAATAGGATAAATTGTAGTTACAAAATTGACTAAGAAAATAGTTTGTTGGTTTCTAATAAGGTTTATGCTCTATACTTCCATGTTGTGATGAATTGTTACATGCTCATAACAAGTTATATGATGTTGTTATAAAATAAGAGTGATATGAAAGAATTATATGTTAAAATTTGTTGATGTTATAATAAGCATGATGCTACCATGTCCATATTTTGTTTTTATCCACAACTCTCCCTCGAACCATGTGGACATGTTCTTCAATATCGGCTTTCGCTTGAGGACAAGTAAAGTCTAAGGTTGAGGGATTTGATACGTCCATTTTGCATCATGTTTTCCCACTGTTATTTATAATGTTTTTATGCATAATAATGCTTTGGGGAGTAATTCTAATGCCTTTTCTCTCATAATTTGCAATGTTTACAGAAAGAGGGAGAATACCGGTAGCTAGAATTTGGGGTCTGAAAAAGTATATCGGAGATACCTATTCTGCACACCCCCAATGAAGCTGAAATTTTACAAAGATTTTTTACAGAATAAATGAGGAATAATGGACTAGAAAACTATCGGAGGGGGGCCATCAGGTGAGGAACACTCACCAGGGTGCGCCAGGGCCCCCAGGTGCGGTTTGGTGTGTGGTGCTCACCCTGGCCCACTTCCGGAGCCCATCTTCTGGTATATATTCCCAAAAAATCTAAAAAAATTAGGAGGAGGACTTTCTGGACAAGGCGCCACCATCTCGAGGCGGAACTTGGGCAGGAGCACTTTTTGCGCTCCGGTGGAGCGATCCCTCTAGCGGAACTTATCTACCAGATGGGGAAATCGAATCCAGCATCATCACCAACAACCCTCTCATCTTGGGGAGGCCATTCTTCATCAACATATTCAATAGCACCATCTCCTCTCAAACCCTAGTTCATCTCTTGTGTTCAATCTTTGTACTGGAACCTCAGATTGGTACCTGTGGGTGACTAGTAGTGTTGATTACCTTGTGTAGTTGATTGCTATATGGTTTATTTGGTGGAAGATTAATGTTCAGATCCATAATGCTATTCAATACACCTCTAATATTGAGCATTCATATTATTTGTGAGTAGTTATCTTTGTTCTTGAGGTCACGGGGGAAGTCATGTTGCTAGTAATAATGTGAACTTGATATGTGTTTGAAATTTTGATGATGTTTATATTGTGAATCCCTTATTGGTTTCATGTGAACGTCGACTACATGACACTTCACCATCGTTGGTCCTACGGGAATGCATTGTGGAGTAGTAATTATATGACGGGTTTCTAGAGTGATAGAAGCATAAACCCTAGTTTATGCGCTACTTCATAAGGGGCTGAATTGGGTCCACATATTTAATGCTATGGTTAGACTTTGTCTTAAAAACTTTCTCATAGTTGCGGATGCTTGCGAGGGGGTTAATCATAAGTAGGTTGTTAGTTCAAGTAAGAACACCACCATGGCACCAGTCAACCCATGTATCAAATTATCGAAGTAGCGAACACGAATAAAGGCAACATGATGAAAGTGACAAGATGAAATTCCAGTGTACCCTCAAGAACACTCATCTTATCATAACAGATAGTTTTGGCCTGTACTTTGCCAAAAAAGGGTTGGGATATCTTGCTGCTCCTTACTTATTGTTACTATTACCTATTTGTTACAAATTACCTTGTTATCAAACTACTTGCTACTTACAATTTCAGTGCCTGCAGAAATTACCTTGCTAAAAAACGCTTATCATTTCCTTCTGCTCCTTGTTGGGTTCGACACTTTTACTTATCGAAAGGACTACGGTTGATTGCCTAAACTTGGGGGTCATCAATATACAAGGAGTAACAGATGTTATCACCAGTGGGGATGTAAGTATAACTCCCGTCCCCAATACGACAAGCGTCTTGGATCCGTCAAAGTACATCGTCCAATGTGACTATGTGTTGTATTCCATCGGAGCTCAGCCTTCGTCCATTTGGCAAGTAAATCAGCCAACACTTGAGATTTAATAGCTCGGCGCGGTTTGTACGCAATTTCAAAGGGGAGGAACTCAATGGCCCATTTGTCTATGCGGCCAGTGGCGCACCTATTGTTGATTATATCATTTAGTGGTACTTCGGATGCCACCATGACCGAACACTCTTGAAAGTAGTGTCAGAGATTTTGGGATGCCGTGAAAAATGTGTAGGCTATCTTCTGGTAATGCGGATACCTAGATTTTTAAGGCATGAGCACTTTTGGCATGGTGTAGACTGGTTCTGTACCCGAAACTTGTGACCCTTAGTCTCTCGTTCAACAACGAGAACCACATTGACCACTTGGTTTATGGATGAGATGTACATTAGCATTGGTTCACCTATGTTGGGTGTTGTCATTATAGTTTTGATGACCAGTAATGTTTTAATTTCTTCCGTTGCGGTCATTGCTTCATCGGTCCGCTCAAAGTTCTTGGTCCGTTTGAGCAGTCTGTAGAGCGGTAGTGTCTTTTCACAAAGATGGGAGATAAAGTGGCTCAAAGCCGCCACACAGCCCTCCGAATTTTGAACGTGCTTCAGTCATAGGTATTGCTAGTTGAGGTAGCTCTCAGATTTTAGCCGGATTGGCCTCTATTCCTCTATGGGAGACGATGAACCCGAGCAGTTTATTGGCAGGAACTCCGAAGATGCATTTATCCGGATTGGGCTGTATGTTGTAAGCCCACGGATTATCACAGGTTCGTCAGAGGTAGTCCACCAGCTGGCTGATGTGCTTCAACTTGATGACCACCTCGTCCATGTATGCCTTGACCATTTTGCTAATTTGATTTTCTAGGCATGTCTGAATCATGTGTTGGTATGTGGAACCTGTGTTTTTAACCCTAAGGGCATTGTCTTGAAGCAGAATGGTCTGTAGGTGGTGATGAACGCAGTTGCGGCTTGCTCGTACACCTTCATTTTGATTTGATGGTATTCGAAGTAGGCATCAAGGAAGCACACTGAGTCATGTATGGCCGTGGAATCGATGATCTGGTCAATGCGGGGTAGGGGAAATGGATCCATAGGGATAGGGCAGGCTTTATTCAAGTCTTTAAAATCGACACATAGCCACTAGGATTAGTCTTTCTTTGGCACCATGATGACCCACAAGTATAGGGGATCTATCTAGTCCTTTCGATAAGTAAGAGTGCTGAACCCAACAAGGAGCAGAAGGAAATGGCAAGCGGTCCCTTACGAAGCAACGCATAAACTAGGATTGAAGCTTCTGTCACTCTAGCAACCCATCATCTACTTATTACTTCCCAATGCCTTCCCCTAGGCCCAAATAATGGTGAAGTGTTATGTAGTCGATGTTCACATAACACCACTAGAGGAGAGACAACATACATCTCATCAAAATATTGAACGAATACCAAATTCACATGATTAATTGTAACAAGACTTATCCCATGTCCTCAAGAACAAACGTAACTACTCAAAAAGCATGTTCATGTTCATAATCAGAGGAGTATTAATTATCATAAAGGATCTTAACATATGATCTTCCAACAAGTAAACCAACTAACATCATATACAAGGAGTAATTAACACTATTAGCAACCCACGGGTACCAATCTGAGGTTTGAGACAGAGATCGGATATAAGAGATGAACTAGGGTTTGGAGAGGAGATGGTGCTGGTGAATATGTTGATGGAGATTGACCCTCTCTCGATGAGATGATTGGTGGTGATGACGATGGCATGGATTTCCCCCTCCGGGAGGGAAGTTTCCCTGATAGAACAGCTCCATCGGAGCTCTAGAATTGTTCTGCCCAAGTTCCGCCTCGAGACGGCGGCGCTTTGTCCCAAAAGATCTCTTATGATTTTTTTTCCAAGTCAAAACCCTTCATATAGCATAAGATGGGTGCCGAGGACCTGCCAGGTGGGTCACAAGCCACCTAGGCGCGGCCAAGAGGGTGGTCATGCCTTGCAGGCTTGTGACCTCCTGGTGGCCCCCTCTGGTATTTGTTTTGCCCATTATTTTTTATATATTCCAAATAATTCTTCACAACTTTTCAGGACTTTTGGAGTTGTGCAGAATAGGTCTCCAAGATTTTCCCCTTTTCCCGTCCAGAATTCCAGCTGCCGGCATTCTCCCTCTTCATGTAAACATTGTAAAATAAGAGAGTAAAGGCATAAGTATTGTACCATAATGTGTAATAACAGCCCATAATGCAATAAATATCAATATAAAAGCATGATGCAAAATGGACATATCAACTCCCCCAAGCTTATACCTCGCTTGTCCTCAAGCGAAAGCCGAGATCAATAAATATGTCCACATGTTTAGACATAGAGGTGTCGATAAAATAAAATACCGACATGAGGGCATCATGATTATCTTTAGAAAAACAATACGTATTGATATATAATTTCTTATGCTAGAGTAACAATTCATTCACAGGGTAAAATTATGAACCAACAACTTTATTGACAACTAACAAACTGTGCTCTCAATCATTGGAGCAATTTGCAATTTATCATAACATCAGAAATAGTCAATATAATAGCCTGTAAAGGAAATCCACATACTCAATCATCTTTTAGTCTTTCATAATTGCTAACACTCACGCGGTACTCATGAGATCAAAGCTTCAATCGAACACAGAGAAAGATAGGGGCTTATTATTTTGCCTCCCAACTATTCACCTCAATGGTAATGTCAACA
Organism: Hordeum marinum; assembly: GCA_022496015.1. Lineage (NCBI taxonomy): Eukaryota > Viridiplantae > Streptophyta > Magnoliopsida > Poales > Poaceae > Hordeum > Hordeum marinum. The sequence continues at coordinate 61,454,084 of CM039673.1, read as the reverse complement.
ATAATAACTTATGATCACCTACCTCCGAATGGATATATGTGTTTAGATCATTCCCCAACACATAATGCTTGCCGAGCGAACAAGGAAAAATATAGGAAGTGGTGAAGATCACCATGAATCTTGTATAAAGATAAGTACTTGTAAAGTAGAAGTAACAGATAGGCCTTTCACAGAGGGAAGCAGAGGTTGTCATGCACTTCTTGTTTTTTGGATGCGCAAACCCTTGATGCAAAGGAGCGCCATGTTGTATTGCCCTTTGTGATAGCAACCTTTATTATGCAATTTGTCGCTTTTATTTCTTTACCATCACAAGTTCGTACAACGCCTATTTCCCTTACAATAAAAGATCATGCATATTTAGGAGCAATCTTATTGCTTTTTGCACCGATGACAACTTACTTGAAGGATCTTACTCAATCCGCAGGTAGGTATGGTGGACTGTCATGGCAAAACTGGGTTGAGGGTATATGGATGCGCAAGTAGTATCTCTACTTGGTGTGGAGGTTTGGCCAATATAAGGTGGAAGCAAGCACTACATGTTGGAGGATCTTTAACAATATAACTTCTGTTCGGAAATAAGAAAACATAACCCATTATGTTGTCTTCCTTTTCCAACATCAACTTCTTAGCATAAAATATTTTAGTGAGTGATCACAATCATAAAATATGTCCAAGTTAATATATTTATATGTGAACCTCCCTTTCTTTACTACTTCCTCTTTAAGTGCCCTAGTGACTAATCGCTATGCTTGTCAACTCCCAACAAATTTCAACCGACACACTTATTATATGTGAAGTCATCACTCCCCATAAGATCATCACATATACTCTTTTCTTTTATTCTATTCTTCTTTTATTTCTGATTTATTTTTCTCAAGATCATAGAAAGCAAGCAAAGCCCTCATATCAAAACTACTTTTCATTATATATAACTCTCAGACTCGCTTACATAAGGGGAACAAAAAGTAAAAACTCAAAGCTAGATCATACTAAAATTTTATTCTACTAGATCAAAATAAAAACAAAAGGATCTAACTAAGAAAAGAAAGAAAAAGAAAAAGGTGTGATGGTGATATGATACCGGGGCACCTCCCCCAAGCTTGGCACACGCCAAGGGGAGTGCCCATACCTATGTGCTTAGATGTCCTTCTTCGGAGGCGAGGGTGATGGGGTTGTATATGAGGTTGGAGGCTTATCCTCCGTCTTCCAAGGCATAGTGTCGTGGATTTATCACGGCAGATGTCCGGGTGAACGGACTTGGATTCGAGGCCATTGCTAACGGGCTGGACTCAAAGGGGTTGATCGGGACGAAAGACACGGATTTACCCAGGTTCGGCCCCTCAAGTCAAGGTAATAGCCTACGTCCTGCTTGTGTTTGTATTGCTTGTGTATCGATTACAAGGAGCTAGAATCTTGACCTAGTTCTCGATCACCTCTCCTCTACATCGCCCCGGGTCTGCCTTTATATAGGAGGTTAGGACCTTCGGGTCGTTTCAATTGTTAACCGAGTCTTATTGTATGTCTGAGTCTCTCTCTATCTTCTTGTCCAAGGTGTCTTTGAGACGACTTATACGCCCGGGTCTTCTCTGTCCGGGATGTCGTACAACCCACACCTTGAGCCGCCTATCTTCTAGGCCACCAGTCTTATGGCTCACCCTTGGGCCAGCTCACGAGCCAGCAACATGACCCCGAGCCTCCAGGGCGGGTCATATTGCGGGGTTATATCCCCGACATTAGGCCACAGGTTGAATTGAGCTTGCTCACTTCATCCTTCTCTTATGATTTTGGCGAGTCGCTCGGAAATGATCTGGCATGACGTCATGAGATCCGCTGACGTATCACCGAATCTTTCATTAAACGGTCATCCCGAGAATCGAGGCGTCCGCCTCGCTCAAGCGGTGTCGTCGCCTGGATTTTCGCGCCTTCCTCATTCCCTCTTTAAATACGACCTGTGCGGGTCGAAGCCTTTCAATCTTCCCGCTCATGCCTCTTCTTCTTCTTCCTGTGGCCGCCGCTCCAGTGTCCTCGTCTTCCGGCGCCGTCTTCGCAGCTACACCGACCGGGCCGCTGCAACACCCTGATTCGTACCAGAGACCTTTCGCCTCCGCCGCGACATCTCCGGTGAGTTCTCCTTCTTCTTAGATCGCACACCACCCTAGTAGGGTTTCACCGGGGCTCCGCCGTCGCCGCTCGAGCACCGACACCGTCACCGTGAGTATATCTCAACGCCATTGGCGCCTTTAGAGTGCGCTCTCGCCTCGCCGCCGCGCGTGGGCCGACCGCACGTAATGCGCGGACCGCGATGGCTTCGATCCATTTTCTTTTCTTCCTCTGTTCATCACTATGTCAGGATTAAAATCCTTTTCTCCACTTTTGTAGATCTGTAGCCATAGTAATAGTTTGCAGAATCTGGTTTTTAGGACTTAGCCGATTTTCAATCTTCCTTTCCTCTGTTATGTCGCTAAGCTTCTCCGGCTCTCATCAACCGGGTCTTTCCACATTATCCGTAAAACCCTTAAACCTATAAGTCGTCATAAATATTTGCTTGCGCTTGACTCATCACGCCCTTTACCTTGCATAGTATTTAAGCCGCCAATATGTCTCGTGCGTCCAACTCATGCAACTGGGTTGGTTCTTGTGTTACGGAGGAGTACTTAGCAGATTATGTTGAAGCGGGTACTCACCCTCCCAAAGAGATCCTCAGTTGGCGGGTTCCAGGTAAAGAGACCCGGCCTTTTCCCCAAAAAGGAGAGATAGTAGTCTTCACTGATCACATCGAGCGAGGGTTCGTGCCGCCCGGCTCTAAGTTTCTCCGGGATGTTCTTCATTTTTACAAGCTGCATCCTCAAGACTTGGCACCCAATTCCGTCTCAAACATCTGCAACTTCTAAGTTCTCTGCGAAGCTTATCTGCAAACTAAGCCATCCGTGGGGTTCTTTCGAGAGTTCTACTATGCCAACCGCCAAACTGAAATGAAGGGTGGTCCGAGTCTGGAGCTGGGCGGCGTTTCTATTCAACGCCGCCGAGACATCATCTTTCCTGCCACTCCAATGCCGAGTCACCCAAAGGATTGGAATAAGACGTGGTTCTACTGCCAAGAGACCTCTCCTAAGAAAGAGCACTCGTTGGGGGGTTACCGCCCCTCCCGGCTTAGGGCAGAAACGGAGCTTCCCGGCCGGCTCTCAGCCTGAGAGTGTGCCAGATACGAGCTGTTCCATGCCAAGATCAAAACGTTCCTGGCCAACGGTTTAATCGGATTGGATTTGATCTGCTGCTGGATTTCCAGGCGGATCATGCCTTTAAGCCGCAGAGGTCGGCTTATGTGCAAGTACGAAGGCAAATATGATAGCTCGTTGTGCTTCAGCAAGTCAACACTGACAGAGGATGATATTACCACTACCATCCGGAGCCTTGTCCACGAAGCCTCCGGCTCATGCAGTGCCATCGGCCTGGCGCCTTTCTGCGTCAATAATCTGGCTCCCGATGTAAGTTAATATCTTCCCATCCGTCTCTTAGATGTTGCTTGTACTTTGTTGATTTGCTATTCATTCTCCGGGTCATTCCTATAAGCCGACTCAGACTTCTGGAAGAAGGAATATGTTGTCCCTCCAAAGAAATCTAGGAAGAAGGGCGCGACCAAGAGGGCTAAAAAATAGGCCCCGCAAGAGAATTTGTTTGACCCGCCACCATCATCCAGCTCAGAGGTAATACTTTAATGTCTTTGCTTGATCTTTTACCTTCCTGCTTTATTAATGCTTGTTTTACTCGCAGGATGAAGTGGAAACCAGCCGCGCCAATGCTACTGAGGTAAATTATGTTTCTTCTGGCTCAGAATGTTTCCTCCCTCGAAAGTCGCGGCGGGTTATCAGAAAAGTTCCTCTTTCTCACCCTCTTGCTTACCCGGCTCCCGATTTTCTCTTGAAAAAGCAACAGCAGGCCGAGCGTCGACAGACTCGAAGCACCGGCTCTACTGAGCTCGTGTCCGGGTTACCAAATTCTCCGGCTCCAAAGAAACGCTCCGCAGAGGTTTATGTCTCTACTTTTCCTTTGATTTTCCTTTGTAAACTTGACACTTTCTCATCTTTCTGTTTAATTCTTTTAGAAAACCCCATCCTCTGGCGACTCTTCGGCATCGGCTCTACCACCGCCCAAGATCAATCCACTGTAAGTATTCTTTATCATGTCATCCGGATCTCCGGCTCTTAATATGATAGTAACCTGTTCAAATGTTGTTCTTTCCATTTTGCAGTGCTCAAGCGAAGTGTCGTAAGACCAACAAGCCCTCCCCCGGCCCTGTCATCCAAGACCAAGAAATCGAACACCCGGAGGAGGTTCACCCGGAAGCAACTCCACCGGCTGCCTCTACGGAGCCGGCCGTTGAAGATGTCATTATGGAGAGTCCTCCCAGAGCTCCTTCCAAGCCGCTGACTCCTGCAAAAACTCTTGCAACCCCGAACGTTGTCATCACCGGGTCAGCTCAGAAGATGCCTCCGGCTCATGTGCTGACCAAACATACCGAACCGTCAGAGGCCTCGAGGAAATTAAACTTTGATTCTTCGTACGAGAAGATGACAGCTGGTGAGCTCCATGTCGGATATATGAACCGGCTAAATACCAGTCGTGACTTGGAGCTTCGGCTGGTGACTTTGATGAAAACCAAATATGAGGTTCCTTTCCTTCTTACCATATCCTTACTAAGCCCCCAAGAGCCGGTTTAATCTAGTTGATAGTTGAACCGGGTCTTTCTGTGACCTCTGTAGATATTGTCATGCCAACTTCACTTAGAATTGCTTTAGCTTAGTACTGTAGATAAAGTGAACCGCCAATCGTAGCCCCCGAGGGCCGTCTCAGATTTTATTTGAGTCGGGTCTTTAGTGTAGACAGATTGAAGATCTAATCATAGCCCCAAGGGCCGAGTCAATTTTGAAAAAATTGAGTCAGATCTTTCATCAGAAGTAGTCTTTGAAGAGCCAAATTGTAGCCCCCAAGGGCCGAGTCAACTTTCAAAAAAATGAGTCGGATCTTTCATCAGGAGTAGTCTTTGAAGAGCCATAGTATAGCCCCTAAGTTCCGGATTAACTTCGAAGGAGATGACCCGGAACTGTACTGCATACTGAAAAAGCAAATATACATTAGCCCCCAAGTGTCAAATATATTGCTTGCAATCTGTTTGAGACTTGCAAAAATTTGCTTATAGCACTCGTCCTATATTTGGAGACTTATCCTGTATTTTGATGTGTTACAGGAAGTCTTAAACGAAGCCGGGTCTCAGTTGACGGATCTGAAGGCCAACTTGGCGGCTCAGCAAGAAGCCCGAAGTATTGCTGACGAAAAGTGTTGGCTGCTCTCTGAGGAGCTGACCAATGCCACTGCTGAGCTTACCTCTGTGAAAGAAACGGTAGAATCTGAAAAGGCCGCTCTGACCAAACGGGCGAATGACGCCGACCAGCGGCTTATAGCTGTGGTGGAGGAACTCCAAGGCCTGAAGCGGCACATAGCGACGATGTCAGCTGCCCTATTTGGTAAGCTTCTGTTTTACTTTGTAATTTAACATTGCTATTGAAAAACTGGCGACTCATTAGCTTTATCTGGCTTATCCAGGTCCCAGGAGCCGACACTTGGCTTGTGATAGCCTTCTGCCACTCAAGGCCATCTACACCTTTGCGAAACAACTATACTGCGACGCCATCTTCATGATCAAGAGTGTTCAATATAAGGAGAAGATCCCCACCGCTCTGAAATGGGTCTTAGAACTCTTCTCCACCCTGCCAAAACAAATTCAAGAACTGAAGAAATCAGCTTTTCGTCAAGGAGCAGTCGCCGGATTGAGCCGGGCTCTGGCCTTCGCCCCTGAGCTGACGCCGGCTGAAATGATGGATGGCTATCCATCAAAGAAAGACGACGGCTCAGAATTCGCAGAGGTGGACTACATCCAGTGTGTCAAGGACTCCCGCTTCTCGGCGTTTGTACTTGCAGATGAAGCCAACTTAAATGTCTACCAGGCGGCTTATGATGGCGAGGATAAGAGGATCCGCGGGCCTCTCTATGAGTGGAAATCCCTAACACCCTCCCACAGCAAGAAACTCTTTCCTAATGATCTCGACACGTCCCCCTTTTTTGAAGAAGGGTCCTTCGCCGCGCTGGCTGACTGCAACTGGGATTTGGAAACTCTCTAGATGAAGCCAGTAGAAGAGCCAGAGCAGGATGATTCGGCCGTGTGCCTTTGCATTTTGTAACCTTCTGAGCGACGGCTCATGCAATGACCCGTCGTGGGTGGTAGAAACTTGGTAATGCCTTTGCTCCTTCTGAGAGAAATTTTTGTAATAGCTTAAGGATGACTCAGCCGTTCTAAAGATAGTGTCGGTTGTATATATTTCCTTCTCTTGGTGTATATTTTCCGTCTCTCCGTGTTTCAATTTGATGTGTTGCCGCCTCTCCAATGATTGATCGCTCCTTTGCATAAATATACCTTGAGCTTTTCTGATGAGGGGTGTTTGTCTTTAAAGATTTCATTCCTTCTCCAGAAGATTAGAGCCGGATAATATCTTTGAAAACTTGAATTTTGTCAACTGGAGCAACATGGCTCAAGCTCTTGTCGGATGAATCCATTAAGGAGCCGGTTGTCTTAGGATAATGTAAGCTATACCTGATGGTAAGAAGCCTCTATCGACAACTGTGGCTATTGATGAACCGGAAGCGGCCTATAGTCGGCTGTATGAATGGTCATGTAAGCTATACCTGACGGTAAGAAGCCTCCTTTTAATAGCAAATGTTGTATGCACGAACGCTGGCTGTCGATGGGAGATGTAAGTTATACCCCAAGGCAAGAAGCCTCCATCGACAGCTGCGGCTAATAATTAGCCTAAGACGGCATAAAGCCGGCTGTTTGAAAGGAGATGTAAGCTATACCCGAAGGCAAGAAGCCTCTTTCAACAGCTACAGTTGATAAGCAACTGAGTTTTGGCGTAAACGCCGGTTGTTAGGGTGAGATAAGCGAACCCGTCGGTAAGAAGCCCCCTTCGACAACCGCGGTGAATAAGTAACCGGAAGTGGCATAAAGCCGGCCATTAGGGTGAGATAAGCGATACCCGTTGGTAAGAAGCCCCCTTCGATGGCCGCAGTTGATAAGCAACTAGAATTTGGTGTACACGCTGTTGTCTTAGGGTCATGTAAGCTATACCAAAGGTAAGAAGCCTCCATCAACAACAACGCTTCATGTAACCAAACTAGGCATAAATCCAACTGTGCAAGGGAGATGTAAGCTATACCCGAAGGCAAGAAGCCTCCTTGCAACAGTTTAATAACAGTTGGCTATGCAAAGGAGATGTAAGCTATACCCGAAGGCAAGAAGCCTCTTTGCAACAGTGCTTAATTGGGCATAACGTCGGCTGTGCAAGGGAGATGTAAGCTATACCCGAAGGAAAGAAGCCTCCTTGCAACAGCGTAAAAGCAGACTATGCAGGGGAGATGTAAGCTATACCCGAAGGCAAGAAGCCTCCCTGCAACAGCGCTTGATAGGGCATAAAACCGGATGATAGATCAGCCGTTTTGACGGCGAACAAACCACTTCAAATCAAATTTTTGAGCCAGAAAAATTTCATCTTGATTGCACAAAGATATACATAAGAGCAAAGGCCCCAGTCTTTGCGGTGATGCTAGCTTTTACTCAGGTAAACATGATATATACAATCCTAGCGGCTTTCAACACCTGCTAAGTATAGTATGGTCGCAGATGTGCGATATTCCATGGCCGCAACGTCTCTTGACCCGCGGTTTCCGACTCATCTTGGATATCAATGAGGTAATATGACCCATTGTTAAGGCTTTTGCTGATCACAAAAGGCCCCTCCCATGGTGGAGATAACTTATGCATTCCAAATTGGTCTTGAATCAGCCGGGGCACTAGGTCACCTTCCCGAAACGTTTGGGTCTTCACCCTGTGGCTATGATAGCGTCGGAGGTCTAGTTGATAAATTGCCGACCTGGCTGCTGCTAACTCTCGTGCTTCATCCAAGGCGTCCAACGCATCTTGGCGTGCTACCTCATTGTCCGTCTCAACATAAGCAGCCACCCTTGGTGAGGCGTGCCGGATATCGCTAGGTAGAACCGCCTCAGCACCATACACCATGAAGAAAGGCGTGAAACCTGTAGATTTGTTAGGGGTAGTTCTGATGCTCCATAAGACGGAAGGCAACTTCTCAACCCAACATCCGGGTGTCCACTTCAAAGGAACCATGAGCCGTGGTTTGACTCCTCTTAAAATTTCCTGATTGGCTCGCTCCGCTTAACCATTAGACTATGGATGTGCCACGGCTGAAACATCAAGCCGGATATGCTCCTTCTCAGAGAACGCTTTCATAGCTCCTTTGGATAGATTTGTTCCATTCTCCGTAATGATACTGTGCGGGTAACCAAAGCAATAGATCAGCTTCTTAATAAATTGAACCGCTATAGCTGCGTCACATTTATTGGCTGCCTCTGCCTCTACCCACTTAGTAAATTTATCAATCGCCACCAGAAGGTGTGTTTTCTTATCCTTGGATCTCTTGAAAGGTCCTACCATATCAAGCCCCCAGACCACAAATGGCCAAGTGATTGGTATCATCCTCAACTCTTGAGCCAGAACATGAGCACGCCGGCCAAACTTCTGACAGCCGTCACACTTACGGACTAAGTCTTCTACATCCTTGTGAGCCGTCAACCAGAAAAACCCATGTCGAAAAGCCTTGGACACTAAAGATTTTGACCCGGCATCATGTCCACAGTCGCCAACATGAATTTCGCTCAAGATCTGCCGGCCCTCCTCCGGTGAGACGCAGCGCTGAAAGACACCCGTCACACTACACTTATGTAACTCACCATTGATAATCGTCATAGACTTAGAATGCCGAGTGATTTTCCTGGCCAGATCCTCCTCCTGAGGCAACTCGCCGCGTGTCAGATACGCCAAATAAGGAATAGTCCAGTCTAGGATAGCATGCAGAGCCGCCACCAATTCTGCCTCCGGGTCAGGAATAGCCAGATCCTCCTCAGAGGGTATCTTGACACTCGGATGATGCGATACGTCCAGAAAAACATTAGGTGGTACCAACTTTCATTGAGAACCTAATCGTGATAAGGCATCGGCCGCCTCATTCCTGCGACAATCAATATGATCCACCTGGAACCCCTTGAAGTGACCGGCAATGATATCAACCGCTTGTCGATAAGCCGCCATCCGCGGATACTTGGAGTCCCAAGTACCTGAAACTTGCTGAGCCACAAGACCTGAGTTGCCTAAACATCTGACCCGGCTTAAGTTCAGCTCTTTAGCGACTCTGAGACCATGGAGCAGTGCCTCATACTCAGCTGCATTATTAGTACAAGGAAACATTAACCGGAGCACGTACAAAAACTTGTCACCCTTCGGGGAGGTGAGAACAACCCCTGCACCGGACCCCTCTAGCTGCTTGGAACCATCAAAGTGTATAGTCCAATATGTGTTATCCGGCTTCTCTTCGGGAGCTTTACATTCTGTCCAATCATTTATGAAATCCACCAAAGCTTGAGACTTTATTGCTGTACGAGGGACATATTTGATGTTAAGAGGACCCAGCTCTAAGGCCCACTTGGCAATCCTCCCTGTGGCTTCTCTATTTTGAATGATATCTCCCAATGGGGCAGAACTGACCTGGGTTATCTGGTGCCCCAAAAAGTAGTGTTTTAACTTGCGGTTAGCAATGAAAACTCCGTATACCAGCTTCTGCCAATGCGGATACCTCTGCTTAGACTCTGCCAAAACTTCACTAATGTAATAAACCGGCCTTTGCACAGGATATTCCTTCCCTGCCCCCTTGTGCTCAACCACAATTACTACACTGACCGCTCTGTTGTTAGCCGCCACATAAAGGAGCAATGGCTCTTTCTCAGCCGGAACGGCTAACACTGGCACCTCAGTCAACTGTTTTTTAAGAGCTTCAAGTGCTTCAGCCGCTGCCTTGCTCCACTTAAACTTGTCTGTCTTCTTCATCACCTGGTATAAGGGAATGGCTTTCTCCCCAAGCCGGCCTATGAACCGGCTCAACGCAGCAATCCGTCCTGCAAGGCGTTGAACGTCATTAATGCACGTTGACTCTCCTAAAGAAGTGATAGCCTTAATTTTATCTAGGTTAGCCTCAATGCTCCGCTCAAAGACCAAGAAACCATAAAGTTTTCCTGCTGGAACACCAAAAACACACTTCGTCGAGTTAAGCATCATCTTGTAGACCCGGAGATTGTCAAAAGTTTACTTCAGATCCTCTAGGAGAGTTTCCTTGTTTCTAGATTTATGCACGATGTCATCTACGTAAGCATGAACATTTCGGCCAATCTGACTGTGAAGACAGTTCTGCACACATCGTTGGTAAGTCGTCTGGGCACTCTTAAGCCTGAAAGGCATGGAGACATAGCAGAACGCCCCAAAGGCTGTAATAAATGTCGTTTTCTCTTGATCTTTCATTGCCATCTTGATCTGATGATAACCTGAATATGCATCTAGGAAACATAAACTTTCACACCCGGCTATAGCATCAATAATCTGATCGATACGAGGGAGTGCAAAAGGGTCAGCCGGGCAAGCCATGTTAAGGTCTGCGTAATCTATACACATACGCCAGGTGCCGTTCTTCTTGAGCACTAGCACCGGGTTAGCCAACCACTCCGGCTGAAAAACTTCCACTATAAAGCCTGTAGCCAAGAGCCGGGCAACTTCCTCCCCAATAGCTTTACGTCTCTCTTCGTTGAACCGTCGTAGAAATTGTTTAATTGGCTTAAACTTTGGATCCACATTAAGGTTGTGCTCAGCGAACTCTCTCAGTACACCCGGCATGTCATAAGGCTTCCATACAAAGATGTCCCGATTCTTAGGGATGAATTCGATGAGCGCGCTTTCCTATTTGGGATCCATGTGAGCCCCAATGATGAACTGCTTGGATGAGTCACCCGGATTGAAATCTACTGCCTTGGTATCATCCGCTGAAAACATGAGTGGCGGCTCAACTTCCGTAGTAGGCTTCTTCAGCGGAGTCATATCCTCCGGGTCAACTTTCTCCTTGTAGAACTTCAGCTCCTCCTGGGCACAACTAGACTCTACATACGCCGCATCTCCTTCCTCACACTCGAGAGCCGTTTTCCGATTACCGTGAACGGTAATTGTACCTTTTAAGCCGGGCATTTTGAGTTGTAAATAAACATAGCAAGGCCTAGCCATAAATTTGGCATAAGCCGGCCTCCCAAACAGCGCATTATAGGGACTTTTGATTTTAACCACCTCAAACCACAAGGACTCCATCCTATAATTATACTCATCGCCAAAAGCCAGTTCCAAAGAAATCCGGCCCACCGGGTATGCCGACTTACCCGGGACCACACCATGAAAGACGGTGGAGGAAGGTTTAAGGTCTTTGTCAAGCAACTTCATCCACCGGAAAGTGTCATAATAAAGGATGTTGATACTGCTGCCTCCGTCCATGAGAACCTTGTTCACCATATAGCCATTCACCTGAGGGGCCACAACTAAAGCCAGCCGGCCCGGGTCATCTACCTGCGGCCGGTGACCCTCCCGGCTCCACATTATGTCATACTTAAACCATGGTAAGTACCGCAGGAGAGACGGAGCAACCACGTTAACCGCTCGCCTCCGCAACTTCTCGTCTCGTTTACTCTGACTGGTCGTGAACACGTGATACTGTCCAGAACTGACCTGCTTCGGGTTACTCTGAAACCCGGATTGATTGCGCTGTTGCTGCTGCTGATTGTTGTTATTGCTATTGTTGCCAGGATGCTGTTGGTGCCCCCCTGGTTATTCTGACCCGGATGCCCGGCTCAAGAACCGCCGGCACCGAATCCAGCCCCTAATCCACTGTTCCTTGAGCCGCCAGGCGGGCCACCGCCCTGGTTATTGCGTGGTTGGGAATGCTGGTTTTTGAATCTCTGCATAATAAAGCAATCACCCCACGCATGTAACGCCGGCTCATCAGGTGTGCCGTGCTCCGGACAAGGCTTCTTAAGCACTTCTTCTAAATTGAAAGGACCTCTGTTCCTTTGGTGAAACAGCCGGAATTTTCCGTTCCCCTTGGGATGGTTCTGTTCTGTGTTGGTGTTTGCCACTAGCTCTTACCCGCCATCAGCGTTCTTCCGTTTATTCTGATTCAAATTCTTCACAAAGCCTTTGCCTTGATTGTTCTTCTTCCCTTGATTGGCTTTCTCATCATTCGAGCCTGGATCCTTGGTGTTATCTGAGTCGGCATACTTTTTCAGGGCCGTCATGAGCTCTCCCATATCCTGACACGTGCACTTGAGCCGGCCGAGCTTCTGTTTCAATGGAACAAAATGACAATTTTTTTCCAGAATAAGCACCGCTTGAGCCGCCGTGATCTGCTCTGAAGAGTGAACAATGGTCGACACCCGCCGGACCCAATGATGGGCCGACTCATTTTCCTGTTGAACACAATGGTCCAAGTCTACAATGGTCATAGGCTGCTTACAGGTCCCCTGAAAATTCTAAATAAACTTCGCTCTCAGCTCCGCCCATGAACTTATCGTGTTAGGCGGCAGACCTGTCAACCATGTGCGAGCCGGACCCTCAAGCATCATGATGAAATATTTGCACATACCGCCTCACTGACGTCCAGCATCTCCATGGCCAGCTCATAACTCTCAACCCAAGCATCGGGGGGTTGATCAGCTGTGTAATTTGGAACTTTTCGAGGCCCCTTAAAATCTTTTGGTAGTCGTTCACTTCTCAGAGCCGGAGTTAAACATGGCACCCCTACGACTCTCCCATTGAGACGGAAAGCGCCGGCTGTGCACGGGTTGCCGCTATCTCCGCCTCTCGCATGTTCCTTGCCCGGTCCACGAGGGCTTGTGCATCTAGAGCCGCCTGCTCGTCCTCCGGTGGTCCCCGACGTGGATGACTGCTGGAACACGCTGGCAACTCATTGCGCCGGCTGAAACTTCGACTGGGAAGGGGGTAGAGTGAACCCGGCTCCGGCTGTGAGCATATCTCTCTTGCTGGGCCATGGCCGTCTGTAAATATCCAACGGCGTTTCGCACGTCCTCCGCCAAGGGTGCTTCATCTGGGATGTGAATCGTCACAAGCCGGGTGGCCGCCGCCACCATGTTCTCGGCCGGGTTAAAGTAATGACCCGCCGGTGTCGGAAAAGCTCTAGGTGAAGTTCCGTTATGCTGGGGTGGATGAGTTGCCAGGCGTTCCATCAGGCGGCTTTCCGGCGTGCCCGCAACCCGCCCCTTACCAGGGGTATTAAACAGGTTCCGTGCTTCGTAACATTCTGGCAGACGGGATTGATGCCTCCTCCGGTGCACCGCGGCTGCTGACCTTTGTTCCAGCTCCAAATGGAAAGCATCTGCCTTGATACGCTCCGCTTCTTTCTCCAGCCGGATCTTCAACTCAGCCATCCTTTGTCGTTCCTCTGCCATCCAGCCCTTGATCCGTGCCACCTCTAGATTCCGGGCAGCTTGTTTATCCGGTGTTACTTCCGTGGCCATGAGATCTGTAAGCTCGTCCATTAATTACACTAGAACCTGAGCCGGCGGCGGCGGGCTATCACCCGCTGCGGCGGCTCCCGCAGCTATGTGATCGGCCTCTAGAGCCGATCCTGCCATGAACACCGCCGCATGAACGGGGGGTCTTGGAGAATCTGACTCAAAGCCCTCTACCTCAGAATATGTGTCGTAGGAGCCCCCAAGGCCACGGTTACTGAGCCGATACACTGACTCTGTCTCCCCACTGGAGGACTCATCTTCCGAGCAAACAAGAGTTCCCTGTGACCCGGACGCTTCCAGGTCCATACCTTGAGTGAAGCCCATGAGAACATGCTTTTGACCTGGTTCGGCACGGGCAGGCCGCACACCACTCGCAGATTGGAGACGCCGAGCCAGCTCGACGATGTTGGTGCAGATGTCCGGCCCGGGTGTAGATCCATCAACCTTTCCAATGAAAACCTGGATCCCGCCAAACGGAACCCAGAATCCATACTCCACAGAATCAACATCAAGCCCTCAGCCGGCATCGTCGATGTAGAGCCGGCCGCGGCGACTCTTGCTCATCCTTCCAACGACGTATCCTTCGAGCCCTGGGAGAGAGCCCTTTGAGAACTCAACACCACCAAGCGCTAGCCCCACGGTGGGCGCCAACTGTCGTGGATTTATCACGGCAGATGTCCGGGTGAACGGACTTGGATTCGAGGCCATCGCTAACGGGGTGGACTCAAAGGGGTTGATCGGGACGAAAGACACGGATTCACCTAGGTTCGGCCACTCAAGTCGAGGTAATAGCCTACGTCTTGCTTGTCTTTGTATTGCTTGTGTACCGATTACAAGGAGCTAGAAGCTTGACCTAGTTCTCGGTTACCTCTCCTCTACGTCGCCCCGGGTCTGCCTTTATATAGGAGGTCAGGACCTCCGGGTCGTTACAATTGTTAACCGAGTCTTATTGTATGTCCGAGTCTCTCTCTACCTTCTTGTGCAAGCTATCTTTGAGACGGCTTATACGCACGGGTCTTCTCCGCCCGGGCCGTCGTACGGCCCACACCTTGAGCCGCCTATCTTCCTGGGCCACTAGTCTTACGGCTCACCCTTGGGCCGGCTCACGAGCCAGCAACATGACCCGGAGCCTCCAGGGCGAGTCATATTGTGGGGTTATATCCCGAACACATAGGCTCGCCATCGTAAAAAGATGAATGAGTGTCTGGAATCCTCAAATCGGTAGCAAAACTCATTCTCTTAAATCTGTATTCATACTCACAAGTTTAGTTTTGCAGATCATAGATCTAGGCTTGGAGATGATCGATTTTCTCGTAAAGCTTGAAGATGTGCTCCCAGATGTCCTTGGTATCTAGCTTGTGTTTATGGGTAAACTCCGAGATCATCATATGGTTGGCATTGAGTCCACGTTCCACCATCCCTTGGTACTTGAAGACTTGATGCTACATTGCCTCGAGCCTTGTTTCCATGATTCCGGTCTTCTTTGGCCCTTCAACGTCACAGATGTGCAGCAACTCCTCACGCTTATCAATGGTTTGAGGGTGTCGTAGCACCTCTGCAAGATAGGGATTGATGACTTTCTCGAAGTACTTGTCCTTCAGAGCACTTGGGGATGCCATGAAGATCTAAATCTATCCAAAAAAACAACAACAAAAGACAATAGGGGATTTTTCCGTGGTACGGTGGTCAAAACCTTCGGGAGATTATATAATCAATTTTTGCCGACCCAAAGGAGTGTCGTACAAGAAAACGGAGTTCGGAGGGTGCACGGGGTGGTGACAAGCCACCGAGGCGCGGCCAGGGGGGTGGCCGTGCCTAGCAGGCTTGTCAACTCCTCATGCCTTTTCAGACTACTTTAAATTTTCCTAATTTATGAAATATTCCAAAACTGAGAAAAATTGCTATTGGGAAATTTATGGAGTCGGTTTTCTTACCGTACCACATACCTATTCCTTTTTGAAGCCTTAAACGTTTCGGTAGGTCTCCCTAATATACACCTCCGGAGTTATGGTATTGATAATATTGGTTTCAAAATTTATGGGAGTACCTAAGATATAATGTTTGATTCTTTGCCCATTTACCACCTTCGAATTCGTTCCTTCGGTGTTGTTGATCTTGATGGCACCGGAATGATATATTTCCTCGACAATGTAGGGCCCTTCCCATTTAAGGAGAAGTTTTCCTGCAAAAAATCTTAAACGAGAATTGTATAGCAAGACATGGTCACCTGCATTGAATTCACGCTTCTGTATGCTTTTATCATGCCATCTCTTAACTTTTTCTTTAAATAACTTGGCATTCTCATAGGCTTGGGTTCTCCATTCGTCAAGTGCGCTAATGTCAAATAACGTCTTCTCACCATCAATTTTGAAATCATAATTGAGCTCTTTGATTGCCCAATAAGCTTTATGCTCTAGTTCTAGAGGTAAGGTACATGCTTTACCATAAACCATTTTATACGGAGACATACCCATAGCACTACTGGAAAAAAGGAATTTTCCATCAGTCAGTTCTTTGTCGTCTGCCAACGGATGGCAAAGAACGTCTTTGCCATCTTCTTGCGAAAAACAGACGGCAAAGAACTGACGCACGGCAACTAACATGGTTGCCATCAGCTAATTTTTTTCCATCCACCAGCGGATGGCAAAGATTCTTTATCGTCCGCTAGCAGACGGCAAAGAGGTTGGTGGGGTCCAGTGGACGCCAATCCTGTAACGGCCTATGAACTGTTGGGAGACGTATTAGTAAATCAAAATTTTCCTACGTGTCATCAAGATCTATCTATGGAGAAACCAGCAAACGAGCGGGGAGAGATTGGATCTTCATACCTTTGAAGATCGCTAAGCGGAAGCGTTGCTAGAACGCGATTGATGGAGTCGTACTCGCAGCGATTCAGATCGCGGTAGATCCGATCAAGTGCCGAACGGACAGGACCTCCGCGTTCAACACACGTGCAGCCCGGTGACGTCTCCTACGCCATGATCCACCAAGGAGGGAGGAGAGGTTGAGGGAGAGCTCCGGCAACACGACGGCGTGGTGGCGGTGGAGCTGCTTGGTACTCCGGCAGAGCTTCGCTAAGCACTACGGAGAACGAGGAGAGGGAGGAGTAGGGCTGCACCAGGGAGGAGATAAACTTGTGTGTTTTTTGCATCCCCAAATACCTCCACTATATATAGGAGGAGGGGAGGAGAGGTGCTGCGCCCTAGGGTTCCACCCTAGGGGTGGCGGCAGCCTCCAGAAACCCATCTGGCCGGCGGCCAGGGCAAGGAGAGGTGGAGGCGCCCTAGGGTGGGCCTTAAGGCCCATCTAAGCCTAGGGTTTGCCCCCTCCACCCTTGCTGCGCCTTGGGCTGGGGTGGGAGGCGCACCAGCCCACCTAGGGGCTGGCTCCCTCCCACTCTTGGCCCATGGAACCTTTCGGGGCAGGTGGGCCCACTTGGTGGACCCCCGGAACCCTTCCGGTGGTCCCGGTACACTACCGTAGACACCCGGAACACTTCCGGTAACCAAAACCTCACTTCCTATATATCAATCTTCGTCTCCGGACCATTCCGGGACTCCTCGTGACGTCCGAGATCTCATCCGGGACTCCGAACAACCTTCGGTAACCACGTACACTATTTCCCTATAACCCTAGCGTCATCGAACCTTAAGTGTGTAGACCGTACGGGTTCGGGAGACACGTAGACATGACCGAGACACCTCTCCGGTCAATAACCAACAGCGGGATCTGGATACCGATGTTGGCTCCCACGTACTCCACGATGATCTCATCGGATGAACCACGATGTCAAGGATTCAATCAATCCCGTATACAATTCCCTTTGTCTATCGGTATAGTACTTGCCTGAGATTCGATCGTCGGTATCCCCATACCTTGTTCAATCTCGTTACCGGCAAGTCTCTTCACTCGTTCCGTAATACATCATCCTATGACTAACTCCTTAGTCACATTGAGCTCATAATGATGATGTCTTACCGAGTGGGCCCAGAGATACCTCTCCGTCACACGGAGTGACAAATCCCAGTCTCGATTCGTGTCAACCCAACAGACACTTTCGGAGATACCCGTAGCGTACCTTTATAGCCACCCAGTTACGTTGTGACGTTTGGCACACCCAAAGAATTCCTACGGTATCTGGGAGTTACACAATCTCATGGTCTAAGGAAACGACACTTGACATTGAAAAGCTTTAGCGAACGAACTACACGATCTTGTGCTATGCTTAGGATTGGGTCTGGTCCGTCACATCATTCTCCTAATGATGTGATCCCGTTATCAACGACATCCAATGTCCATGGTGATGAAGCCGTGACCATCTATCGATCAACGAGCTAGCCAACTAGAGGCTCACTAGGGACACGTTGTGGTCTATGTATTCACACATGTATTACGGTTTCCGGTTAACACAATTATAGCATGAACAACAGACAATTATCATGAACTAGGAAATACAATAATAACCATTTTATTATTGCCTCTAGGGCATATTTCCAACAGTCTCCCACTTGCACTAGAGTCAATAATCTAGTTACATTGTGATGAATCGAACACCCATAGCATTCTGGTGTTGATCATGTTTTGCTCATGAGAGAGGTTTAGTCAACGGATCTGCGACATTCAGATCCGTATGCACTTTACAAATATCTATGTCTCCCTCCTGAATGTAATCACAGATGGAGTTGAAGCGGCGCTTGATGTGTCTTGTCTTCTAGTGAAACCTGGGCTCCTTCGCAAGGGCAATAGCTCCAATGTTGTCACAGAGTAGAGTCATCGGGCCCGACGCATTCGGAATCACTCCTAGGTCGGTGATGAACTCCTTCATCCAGACTCCCTCCTTTGCTGCTTCCGAAGCAGCTATGGACTCCGCTTCACATGTAGATGCTGCCACGACGCTTTGCTTGCTGCTGCTCCAGCTCACTGCCCCTCCATTCAAAATATACACGTATCCGGTTTGCGACTTGGAGTCGTTCGGATCTGTGTCGAAGCTAGCGTCGACGTAACCCTTTACGACAAGCTCTTCGGCACCTCCATAAACGAGAAACATGTCCTTTGTCCTTTTCAGGTATTTCAGGATATTCTTGACCGTTGTCCAGTGTTCCGCTCCGGGATCACTTTGGTACCTCCCTACCAAACTTATGGCAAGGTTCACATCAGGCCTGGTACACAGCATGGCATACATGATAGAGCCTATGGCTGAAGCATAGGGGATGACACTCATCTCTTCTCTATCCTTTGCCGTGGTCGGGCATTGAGTCGTACTCAATCTCACACCTTGCAACACAGGCAAGAACCCCTTCTTGGACTGATCCATATTGAACTTCTTCAATATCTTTCCAAGGTATGTGCTTTGTGAAAGACCAATGAGGCGTTTCGATCTATCTCTATAGATCTTAATACCTAATATGTAAGCAGCTTCTCCAAGGTCCTTCATTGAAAAACACTTATTCAAGTAGGCCTTTATACTTTCCAAGAGTTCTATATTATTTCCCATTATCAGCATGTCATCCACATACAGTATAAGAAATGCTATAGAGCTCCCACTCACTTTCTTCTAAATACAGGGTTCTCCATAAACCTGTACAAACCCAAACGCTTTAATCACCTCATTAAAGCGAATGTTCCAACTCCGAGATGCTTGCACCAGCCCATAGATGGAGCGCTGGAGCTTGCATACCTTGTTAGCATCTTTAGGATCGACAAAACCTTTCGGCTGCATCATATACAGTTCTTCCTTGAGGAAGCCATTAAGGAATGCCGTTTTGACATCCATTTGCCAGATCCCATAATCATAAAATGCGGCAACTGCTAACATGATTCGGACTGACTTTAGCATCGCTACGGGTGAGAAAGTCTCATCGTAGTCAACTCCTTGAACTTGTTGATAACCTTTAGCGACAAGCCGAGCTTTATAGGCGGTCACATTACCGTCTGCGTCAGTCTTCTTCTTAAAGATCCATTTGTTTTCAATGGCTCGCTTATCATCAGGCAAGTCCACCAAAGTCCATACTTTGTTCTCATATATGGATCCTATCTCGGATTTCATGGCCTCAAGCCATTTGTTGGAATCCGGGCCTGCCATTGCTTCTTCATAGTTCGAAGGTTCACCGTTGTCCAACAACATGATCTCTAGGACAGGATTGCCATACCACTCTGGTGCGGAACGTGTCCTAGTGGACCTTCGAGTAGCAACTTGATCTAAAGCTTCATGATCATCATCATTAACTTCCTCTCTAGCCGGTGTAGGCTCCACATAAACAACTTCCTGTGCTGCGCTACTCTCCGGGTCGAGTGGAGGTACAATTACCTCATCAAGTTCTATTTTCCTCCCACTTACTTCTTTCGAGAGAAACTCTTTCTCGAGAAAGGATCCATTCTTGGCAAGAAAGACTTTGCCCTCAGATCGTAGGTAGAAGGTATACCCAATAGTCTCTTTGGGATATCCTATGAAGACACACTTTTCCGCTTTGGGTTCGAGCTTCTCAGGTTGAAGTTTCTTCACATAACCATCGCATCCCCAAACTTTTAGAAACGACAGCTTAGGTTTCTTTCCAAACCATAATTCATACGGTGTCATCTCAACGGATTTAGACGGTGCCCTATTTAAAGTGAATGCGGCAGTCTCTAATGCATATCCCCAAAATGATAGCGGTAAGTCGGTAAGAGACATCATAGGTCGCACCATATCTAATAGAGTGCGATTACGACGTTCAGACACACCATTTCGCTGAGGTGTGCCGGGCGGCGTGAGCTGTGAAACAATTCCACATTTCCTAAGGTGCGTGCCAAACTCGTGACTTAAATATTCTCCGCCACGATCAGATCGTAGGCATTTTATTTTCCTGTCACGTTGATTCTCGACCGCACTCTGAAATTCCTTGAACCTTTCAAAGGTTTCAGCCTTGTGTTTCATTAAGTAGACATACCCATATCTGCTCAAGTCATCAGTGAGGGTGAGAACATAACGGTAGCCACCGCGAGCCTCGACACTCATTGGACCGCATACATCAGAATGTATTATCTCCAACAAGTCAGTTGCTCGCTCCATTGTTCCGGAGAACGGAGTCTTGGTCATCTTGCCCATGAGGTATGGTTCGCATGTGTCAAATGATTTGAAATCAAGTGACTCCAAAAGTCCATTAGCATTGAGCTTCTTCATGCGTTTGACACCAATATGGCCAAGACGGCAGTGCCACATGTAAGTGGGACTATCGTTATCAACTTTACACTTTTTGGTACTCACACTATGGACATGTGTAACATCACGTTCGAGATTCATCAAAAATAAACCATTGACCAGCGGGGCATGAGCATAAAACATTTCTCTCATATAAATAGAACAACCATTATTCTCGGATTTAAATGAGTAGCCATCTCGCATCAAGCGAGATCCAGATACAATGTTCATGCTCAAAGCTGGTACTAAATAACAATTATTAAGGTTTAAAACTAATCCCGAAGGTAGATGTAGAGGTAGCGTGCTGACGGCGATCACATCGACCTTCGAACCATTCCCGACGCGCATCGTCACCCCGTCCTTGGCCAGCCTCCGCTTATTCCGCACCTCCTGCTTGGAGTTACAAATGTGAGCAACTTCACCGGTATCAAATACCCAGGAGCTACTACGAGCGCTGGTCAAGTACACATCAATAACAAGTATATCACATATACCTTTAATGTTGCCGTCCTTCTTATCCGCTAAGTACTTGGGGCAGTTCCGCTTCCAGTGACCGGTACCCTTACAATAGAAACACTCAGTCTCAGGCTTGGGTCCATTCTTGTTCTTCTTCTTCCCGGCAACTTGCTTACCGGGCGTGGCAACAGCTTTTCCATCCTTCTTGAAGTTCTTCTTACCCTTGCCTTTCTTGAAACTAGTGGTGTTGTTTACCATCAACACTTGATGCTCCTTTCTGATCTCGACCTCTGCTGATTTCAGCATCGAGTACAACTCAGGAATGGACTTCTCCATCCCCTGCATGTTGTAGTTCATCACAAAGCTCTTGTAGCTACGTGGAAGCGACTGGAGGATTCTGTCAATGACCGAGTCATCCGGGATGTTAACTCCCAGCTGAGTCAAGCGGTTGTGAAGCCCAGACATCTTGAGGATGTGCTCACTGACAGAACTGTTCTCCTCCATCTTACAACTAAAGAACTTGTCGGAGACTTCATATCTCTCGACCCGGGCATGAGCTTGAAAGACCAGTTTCAGCTCTTGGAACATCTCATATGCTCCGTGTTGCTCAAAACGCTTTTGGAGCCCCGGTTCTAAACTGTAAAGCATGCCGCACTGAACAAGGGAGTAATCATCGCAGCGAGAATGCCAAGCATTCGCAACGTCTTGTTTTGCTGGGAGAAGGGGTGGGTCACCTAGCGGTGGATCAAGGACATACAGTTTCTTGGAAGCTATGAGGATGATCCTCAAGCCACGGACCCAGTCCACATAGTTGCTTCCATCATCTTTCAGCTTGGTTTTCTCTAGGAACGTGTTGAAATTGAGGTTGACATTTGCGTTGGCCATTGGATCTACAATATAGATATTAAAGGCAATTTTAGACTAAGTTCATGATAATCAAGTTCACATAATCATATTATTCAATGAACTCCCACTTAGAGAGACATCTCTCTAGTCATCCAAGTGATACATGATCCATGTCAACTAGCCCGTGTCCGATCATCACGTGAGACGGACTAGTCATCCATGGTGAACATCTTCATGTTGATCGTATCTTCTATACGACTCATGTTCGACCTTTCGGTCTTCCGTGTTCCGAGGCCATGTTTGTACATGCTAGGCTCGTCAAGTCAACCTAAGTGTTTCGCGTGTGTAAATCTGGCTTACACCCGTTGTATGCGAACGTTAGAACCTATCACACCCGATCATCACGTGGTGCTTCGGAACAACGATCCTTAGCAACGGTGCACAGTTAGGGTGAACACTTCTCTTGAAATTTTATTGAGAGATCGTCTTATTTACTACCGTCGTTCTAAGAAAATAAGATGTAAACATGATAAACATCACATGCAATCAATATAGTGACATGATATGGCCAATATCATCTTGCTCCTATGATCTCCATCTTCGGGGCACGATGATCATCATTGTCACCGGCACGACACCATGATCTCCATCATCATGATCTCCATCATTGTGTCTTCATGAAGTTGTCTCGCCAACTATTGCTTCTACTACTATGGCTAACGCTTAGCAATAAAGTAAAGTAATTACATGACGTTTATGATTGACACGGAGGTCATACAATAATATAAGACAACTCCTATGGCTCCTGCCGGTTGTCATAGTCATCGACATGCAAGTCGTGAACCCTTCTACAAGAACATGATCAATCTCATACATCACAATGCATCACATCACATCCTTCTGGCCATATCACATCACAAGGCATATGCTGCAAAAACAAGTTAGACGTCCTCTAATTTGTAGTTGCAAGTTTTTACGTGGTTGCTATAGGATTCTAGAAAGAACGTTTCTTACCTACGCCAAAACCTCAACGTGATATGCCAATTGCTATTTACCCTTCATAAGGACCCTTTTCATCGAATCCAATCCGACTAAGGTGGGAGAGACAGACACCCGCTAGCCACCTTATGCAACTAGTGCATGTCAGGCGGTGGAACCGGTCTCACGTAAGCGTACGTGTAAGGTTGGTCCGGGCCTCTTCATCCCACAATACCGTCGAATCAAGATAAGACTAGTAACGGCAAGCATATTAACAAAATCAACGCCCACAACTGCTTTGTGTTCTACTCGTGCATAGATTCTACGCATAGACCTAGCTCATGATGCCACTGTTGGGAGACGTAGTAGTAAATCAAAATTTTCCTACGTGTCACCAAGATCTATCTATGGAGAAACCAGCAAACGAGCGGGGAGAGATTGGATCTTCATACCTTTGAAGATCGCTAAGCGGAAGCGTTGCTCGAACGCAGTTGATGGAGTCGTACTCGCAGCAATTCAGATCGCGGTAGATCCGATCAAGTGCCGAACGGACGGCACCTCCGCGTTCAACACACGTGCAGCCCGGTGACGTCTCCTACCCCTTGATCCAGCAAGGAGGGAGGAGAGGTTGAGGGAGAGCTCCGGCAACACGACGGCGTGGTGGCAGTGGAGGTGCGTGGTACTCCGGCAGATCTTTGCTAAGCACTACGGAGAACGAGGAGAGGGAGGAGTAGGGCTGCACCAGGGAGGAGATAAACTTGTGTGTTTTTTGCAGACCCAAATACCTCCACTATATATAGGAGGAGGGGAGGAGAGGTGCTGCGCCCTAGGGTTCCACCCTAGGGGTGGCGGCAGCCTCCAGAAACCCATCTGGCCGGCGGCCAGGGCAAGGAGAGGTGGAGGCGCCCTAGGGTGGGCCTTAAGGCCCATCTAAGCCTAGGATTTGCCCCCTCCACCCTTGTTGCACCTTGGGCTGGGGTGGGAGGCGTACCAGCCCACCTAGGGGCTGTCTCCCTCCCACTCTTGTCCCATGGAACCTTCCGGGGCAGGTGGGCCCACTGGTGGACCCCCGGAACCCTTCCGGTGCTCCCGGTACACTACCGTAGACACCCGGAACACTTCCGGTAACCAAAACCTCACTTCCTATATATCAATCTTCGTCTCCGGACCATTCTGGGACTCCTCGTGACGTCCGGGATCTCATCCGGGACTCCGAACAACCTTTGGTAACCACGTACACTATTTCCCTATAACCCTAGCGTCATCGAACCTTAAGTGTGTAGACCCTACGGGTTCGGGAGACACATAGACATGACTGAGACACCTCTCCGGTCAATAACCAACAGCGGGATCTGGATACCCATGTTGGCTCCCACGTACTCCACGATGATCTCATCGGATGAACCACGATGTCAAGGATTCAATCAATCCCGTATACAATTCCCTTTGTCTATCGGTATAGTACTTGCCCGAGATTCGATCGTCGGTATCCCCATACCTTGTTCAATCTCGTTACCGGAAAGTCTCTTTACTCGTTCCGTAATACATCATCCCATGACTAACTCCTTAGTCACATTGAGCTCATAATGATGATGTCTTACCGAGTGCGCCCAGAGATACCTCTCCGTCACACGGAGTGACAAATCCCAGTCTCGATTCGTGTCAACCCAACAGACACTTTCGGAGATACCCGTAGCGTACCTTTATAGCCACCCAGTTACGTTGTGACGTTTGGCACACCCAAAGCATTCCTACGGTATCCGGGAGTTACACAATCTCATGTTCTAAGGAAACGACACTTGACATTGAAAAGCTTTAGCAAACGAACTACACGACCTTGTGCTATGCTTAGGATTGGGTCTTGTCCATCACATCATTCTCCTAATGATGTGATCCCATTATCAACGACATCCAATGTCCATGGTCATGAAACCGTGACCATCTATCGATCAATGAGCTAGCCAACTAGAGGTTCACTAGGGACACGTTGTGGTCTATGTATTCACACATGTATTACGGTTTCCGGTTAACACAATTATAGCATGAACAACAGACAATTATCATGAACTAGGAAATACAATAATAACCATTTTATTATTGTCTCTAGGGCATATTTCCAACATGAACCCCACCTCTTAGCCGTCTACCTGCAGATGGCAAAGAATCCTTGTCGTCCGCTAGTAGGCGGCAAAGAAGTGGGTGGGGTCCAGTGGACGACGTCACTGTAACGGCCCACTAACCCCACCTCTTTGCCATCTGTCAGCAGACGACAAAGACTCTATGCCATCCGCTGGCGGACCTGCCTTTTCCCTTTTTTTTAATTATGTATTGTTAATTAGCTACTGTTAGTTAGTTAGGTTAGGTTAGTAATGTTAGTTAGGTTAGTTGTTAATTAGGTTAGTACCGTTAGTTAGGTTAGGCTCTTTTCCATTATGTACTATTAGTTAGGTTAGTTGTTAATTAGGTACTCTTAATTAGGTTCGTTAGTTGTTATTAGTTAAGATGAAAAAAAGAAGAGTAAGTATAAGAATTATAGAAGAAGAAATAAGAAGAAGAAGTGGTAGAAGAGGTAAGAAAAGAAGAAGAAGAAGAAGAAGAAGAAGAAGAAGAAGAAGTCGAAGAAGAAAAGAAGAACAAGAAGAACAAGAAGAGGAGGAGAAGAGGAGAAGAAGAAGAGCAGGAAAAAGTAAAATAAGGAATAAGAAGTAGAAGAAGAAGAAGAAGAAGAAGAAGAGAAGAAGAAAAACGAAAAGAAGGAAGAAGAAGAAGAGGAAGAATAATAATTATAATAAGAAGAAGAAGAAGAAGAAGAAGAAGAAGAAGAAAAGGAAGAAGAGGAAAATAAGAAGAGTAAGAAGAAGAAAACGACACCATGACACCCCGACACGATGCCTCGACACCCCGACACGATGCCCCGACACGACACCCCGACACAACGCCCCAACACGACACCCCGTCAACCCGGCACGACACTCCACTTAACTATTAATACGCCCCTCGACACCACTGACCCCTGACCCCCGACACCTCTTCGGCCTCCTATTGACCGAAAAGTGCCTTTCGGCCTTCCAGAAGCCGACGGGGTCATATATTTGTGAATTATGAGTTAGGTCATATATTTATCGATTTTGTTATGAAAAACATCATATATATTTTGTGTTGATCGGGTGGATTTAAATGTGCAGTTGTTTCGTTGCTGCGAAGGTCTGGTGTTCGACGACCTCCCCGTGCATTCGACGAGCTCCGCCATTGCATTCCTGGGTGAGCACAAATGATATCTCCTCCTTGCCCCTTCATTTTCTTTGTTCCGGTCTTCATGCCAATTAAACATGCTAGCTGTAGATACATTGAATCATCAGTATGCGTGACCACTATGCGTCTCCCGTTCGAAAGGGTTACATCTATAAATATGCATGCATTTGCATATTTATAACCGTGATTCTTTCAAATTGTCCAACATTATCCATGGACATCCTGAGTATGTGTAGATTGGGTTCGTTTTCCCATATGCTCTGCTTGGGATCCGATGTAGAATTTCATCAGTGCCTCCCTGTTGTTCTCTGGGTACACATCCTCTCTGCTTATTGCCGAGACGTGTATCAGGAGAACATCGGGGAGGTGCTGCCGAAATTTTGCGTCAGATTCGGAGCAGAGCAGTAAAAAATGAACCCAATCTACAGATACTCGAGTGGGATTAGGAGCTATCTTTACCTACTAGTGTCTAGGTTGCATGGACGTAATAAAACTGACAAACTCTATTAACTGATGAATATGGTTTGTTGAATTATGTATGTATTTCTTGTGTGTCCGGTAACAACGCAAGATGCGTGATCATGCTAGTCAGAAATACATGACCCATGAATGGATAACAAAAACCAAGGGGTTTGTTAGAGACGCATTTGCAAATGGACAGAAAAGAACCTAGTGCCCCTGTGTCTAGTGCAACAACTATCATAAGAAGTCAGAGTTTGAAATGATCAAACGCTGGCAGAACAGGGGTTTTACGCCTAATTATACGGTCTAGACGTTTCATGGTGAGTCTGCCCAACGTGTCAGATCGGAGGAGGGCAGTTGTCGCACCGACGAGCATTGTACAGGGATGGAAGATATGGTGGAAGACTTTGACGATGCTCGGGATTCAGACGGTGAGATGGAGAAATATGCAAAGGCCTTCATGTCACACCCAAGATGCGCGCCTATCCGTTTAAGGCAGGAGGGCCTCGCAAGGGATAGAGGCGCATCTTGTCGTTAGCAAGAATAGTGTCAAAACAACATACAATACTGAATGAGAAGAGTATACAAGTTGGCTTACACTCGCCACATGCTAACTTACAATGTCACTCAAATCATAGCATCAAGTTGAACACAGGGTCTGACTACAAACGAAATCAAACGATAAAAGAAGTTGCAAATGATACTATCAAGCTGTCCCAACGATCTCGACCAGGTCCTCTACTCATCCGGATATGTCACGTACATCCTGCCTCTCTCCTCATCATACTCCCACTGGAGCTGAGTAAGATCATCCTGCACGAACTCATCTGAACCTGTACCTAGATTATTGTAGTAAACTGTGAGCCACAGAGGACTGAGCTATCATGTGCCCGGGTACCAAGACTATTTAAGCTTCAGGAAGGAAGGGTGATGTTTAGTTTGTAGAAGCACTAAGCATTATATGGTGGCTAGCTTACGCAACATGAAATAAATATGAGTGGCCTATGAAGAACGATTGAATCTAGGATGATCTGTAGGAGATCCTGAACAATTACTTACGTCAATCATAACCCCATCGTGTTCTCTCTCGGTTCGTGTTCACGAGCAGAGACGATCACGGTTACTCACACAGTTGGTGTGTTTTAATTAGAATTTGCTTCAAGTTTTCTATAACCGGGTGTTAAACAAATATCCAAGTTGCCACATAACCGCGGGC
The DNA here is from genome assembly GCA_022496015.1 of Hordeum marinum. Taxonomy (NCBI): domain Eukaryota; kingdom Viridiplantae; phylum Streptophyta; class Magnoliopsida; order Poales; family Poaceae; genus Hordeum; species Hordeum marinum. The sequence goes on along the minus strand of CM039673.1, from coordinate 61,426,176 downwards.
ACGGCTTTCCGAAAGATTTAACCCTACAGGGGTGCTCCAACTAATCCATTACAAAACTAACCACACTCCGTGGGAATACTTCGACCGCGGACCTCGCGATCATCATAGGTGATTCCAAAGGAATTCCAACACCTCGAGTAAAACCCAAAGAAAGTCATTCCTCACACGCAAGACACTCGGTAAAGGTAAAACGAATCCAGCAAGACCACCCGACGTGTCGACGAACCCGATAAGAGCCGCGTATCTCGTTCTCAGGACATGACCGGATGAGCACAGCATACGGTGGCCTGATAGAAATCTCCCGAGTTGCCCCGGGTTGGCCCCGCACACGGCTCTAGTTTGGACCAACACTCATGAGGAGCACTGGCCCGGGGGTTGATTAATTATCCACGGGTTTGCAAGACCCTATGCAGTTTTATTAAGTTGTTAGGCAAATGTAGTACCAATGTTGGGTCTTGCCAGACAAGTTTTAATCTCAACCGAATAACAAGGGGGTCCCCATAATAACCTCGAGCATGTTAGAAGCGCAAAGTATGGAAAACATAACACCGGTAACAAGGAACTAATGGCGGTAGCAGCGGAACAAAACACTCAGCAAAAGGCCAAGCCTTCCACCAATACCAGATATATATGTGCATTACATTAAATAACAGAATTATTGTGATATCCAATCCATGTTGTCACATGGAACAACCTGCACCTGCAACTAAGAACGCTATAAGAGGGGCTGAGCAGCGGTAACTTAGTCAATCAATGGTTTGTTGGGATGTGGCGGTTAGAGGCTGTCATGGCAACATGGGGGCTGATATCATGTAGTAGGTAGCGCAATTTTAACGATAAGAACGAGAAACTAGCAAGAAAAGATAGTATTGGGATCCGGGTACGATCATGTTGCCTGTTGGTTCTTCAGCGGAACAAGTAGCAGGATCCTCGTAGTGGTACTCTCCTGGGTCCTCGTACTCAGCATCAACACTCGCGTCTACCCAAGGGAAACAGCAACAATAAACATCCAACCAAGGTTCAATCCACAATCAAAATAATGCATGATCATTTATGAAGAATTATAACATGGCAATCCAAAACTAGTCATGTTTCACATGCAAAGTTGTTTATTAATGGATCTGGACAGAACCTCATGTTAAGTTATTTATACATGCATGAACATGGCAAATATGGATGCATCATGCAAAATCGATAAAAATGCATATAAGGATCGCGAGAAACGGAGCTACGGTTCTCGAGATACGCTCATGACAAGGTACGGAGGCAAAACACAACATCACCAAATGCCTGGGATAATTCTTGGCATTCCAAGGTGTCAACTGGATAGGTGATGAAAAATCAATCACAATAAACTCAAGAATCACTCAATTCCATGGAGTATAACTCCCACAACTCACAAAACAAAATAGCACCCAATCTGCCCAAAACAGCAACATAGCAATTTGAAAAGATCACAACAAGAGCTATAGGACTCCTACAGCCACAAACAAGACATGGGCAGGCTCTACTCAACACCCACATCAATTCATCCAACTATGCAATTAGCAAAAGAGGCACACATCAATATGCATGGAGCAATCAAGTAGGCATGATGAATCAGGTTTTTAGGGACTTAGTGAAAATTCCAGCTTTCTGGAATCTTGGTTAACAAAGTAGCAAGTTCACAACAATGGTTAAATATGCTAGAGAGCTCCAAATTTCATGAAAATTAACAGTATGGTAGATGACAATATCTACTACAAATACCTAGCACTGAGGATGATAAAAGTCCAACCACGTCACTTTCTACAATCCACTCTTCATGGCAAAACAATAACAACAGAATCTCCAGACAGCCATTTATAAGCAGGATCAACAGTAACAGAAAGTAGCCAACTAAACAGCATGGTTCACACTGATCTGGTGACTTAACACTAATAAAAAATATAGGGGTGTTCACAGATAGTTTAACTAGCAATCTCTTGTTGGCAAAAACTTAAAATCATTCATAGATTAATTCATATGAAAAAGACAAAAGGGCATCCCAGCATAAAAATGCAGTTTTGCCGAAGTGCGCCAAAGTCAAATCTGACTTCACAGATGCATTCATGGGTTGATTCTACCTCACAATCATTACTCATACCTATATGCTTGCATGGAACATGAGGGAGCAATGCTAGGTCGAAATTAACCCCTATAGCTCATGAGTGACTTGTGACACATAAGTAACTTGAAGACAATGGCCCCAAATGACATGGGCTCTATGCATACAAGTTGGAAATGGTTAAATAGCACCCTAGGAACATGATATCATGGCATAGCATCATTTACAAGGATGAAACTAGCTCAAAAAGAAACTATGCTAATGTGAGAGTAACCTACACATGGAGCTAAGCATGCACTTACATCCACACATTCATATATATAGGCACACATGCATTTACCAAGAAAGTGTATGTGCAAAAGCACTCCACACACCACAACATATGAACCAAACATGTGTATATGCCTTAGGCATATACACGCACCACATACCTATGCATAAGTGCATGAACACATGCACCTACCCTACTCACACACAAGGGTGTATGCATAGCTTCCACACACTACACACTACACCCACTAACCAACTCATCCACATGTTAACATGCATGTGCAAATGCATACACATGTACATACCACATACACAAGGGTGTGTATGTGGAACATACACACACACATGCAAACATTGCACTACCACCACACAGACACATACATGTGCAAAACACATGCACAACACATACATATATATATGCATATATACACTAGGTATATATATGCACACACACATCTTACACATACACTTACATGTGCAAAGCACAAGCACACACATATGTGTGTATGAGAACATACACACACACATGTTAATATGGCTAAACTGAAGCTAAAGGAAAAAATGTAACAAAACATACACATACACATGATTTAACTAGCAACATAAAAAAGTAAAACAAATGCAAAAAAACAGAGAAAATAAAATCACAAAAGGGATGGGGGACTCGAACCCACGATCTCCTTGTCTCACACTACACCCCACACCACTACGCTACTCGGCCGGATCTTAATAGAGGTGGGGCACCACAGAACTAATACACACGCGCTCGTCCTATACTGACGAAACTGAAGAAAAGAACAGAGCAGCAGAGACAGAACAACGACGATGTGATTCCGGCGATCCACGGTGATCTCGCGATAGCTGCTACTCACACACACGCGGGGGCAACGTACGGATCCATTCCCCTGCTCGCCTCGTGGTGAGGAGGAAGGAGGCGAGCGGCAGGAGCTCAAACTGCTACCGGCGGCGACAGGCAACGGCGGCGACCGAAACGAGCTACGCACGGAGGAGAAGACCTATGGGGACCGGCAGCTCACCTTGGAGGAAGGCAACGACGAACCAACCACGATGGAGTCGACGACAGGGAAGGAGAGGCGAGGACGCGACGACGACGAAGAGGAAGAAGATGGCGGAGCAGGACATCCGGCGACGACGTGCTCCTCGCTGCAGGGCTCCTCCGAGACCCCTAGCGGCAGAAATGGAACGGCGGGAGAACCCGCGCACCCCCACGCCATCCTGGACGCGGCGAGGAGCCAACGGAGACGCGCTGCGACGGCGACGGAGACCCGGCGGAGCTCTCTGACTAACTCTGAACCTTACCTTGACAGGGAGGAAGAAGAGACGAGGGAGAGTGGAGGAGAGCTCGATGGGGGCTGTGGCGGCGGCGGAGGGAAGAGGAAGCCTAGGCGGGGACGCACGCACGCCGAGGGGGGACTAAATACCACGGGGCTGACGGTGACGGCGACGGAAAAGGGCGATGCGGCGACGCTCTCTCTCTTTACCAACTGTCGGAGGAGGACGACGGGGCAGGTGGTCGTCACTGCTCACGTGGGCTAGGCCTCGGCCCAACTGCTCCTCCTCTCTCTCGCTCAAATAAAACAGAGAAGGGTTTCCTTTTAAATAAAACAGCCAGGATTGAAAATAAAGCCCAGAGCAAAAGAAAAAGGTTTGGGTGAAAACAAAAATAGTTTTGAGAAGGAAATATTATGCTCTGGTTTATAAAAATGTTAAATGAAGTTATTTCACAAGTTATTTTTAACATATTAATAAAACAGCCCCTGTTTTAAATAGGTTTCAAAATCCAAACACATCCAAATAACAAAAGCTTCACTCCCAATATTAATAAGAACATTAGGGCCACCTCATGGACATTTTTAAAAGAATTTTAAAACAACTTAATTCTGCCAAGTATCATATTGGAATAAAAGCAATGGGAGGAGTTTTAGAGAAGGAAGAGATAGAGGTGGAAGAGAGGGAGAGATGCACACAAGCAATCCACCACTCTCAAGCCAAAACAACACAAGGCACATGCACACAAGCACATGATCCAATACAAGACACACAAACACAAGCATCACATGAAAGGCATGATGAATGGCAAGATGGTGAAATGATGGATGCCATGATGCATGAATGCAATTCAATCACATGGGACAAGGTGCAAGACATCACATAGCTCATGACACAAGGTTCATACATATGGTTAGATGCCAAATAAGGTAGGGACATCACTTGAGATGTCACACTTCAATGATATATTGGAATCTTCAAAATGTCCTCTCCACGAGCACACTAAGCTTTGTCAGCTAGATGCCATCGTGCAAGTAATGGCTCTAAAGGCTCAATTCAACCTAGGCATAGAATGCTACGACTCGATGATGACGATATTTGGCCGCTTTCTACCCAAATGCCATGTAATGCCTACGAACCTGTACCAGTCGGACAAAATCCTTCGTGTACTTAAGTTGCCCTATGAGAAGATAGATGCCTATGAGAATGGATGTGCCTTATTTAGACTTGAGTATGCGGCCTTGAAGTATTGCCCCATTTGCAATTCTTCCAAGTATATTGTGGTAGACAATGGTATGGGTGAGAAGAGTCAAACAAAAATCCCAGTTGATGTTCTTCGGTAGATGCCAATCATACCAAGACTTCAACGCCTTTTCATGGTCGAAGAGACGGCCAGACAAATGACATGGCACAAATTGGGCAAAAGAACTGAACTAGATGCAGATGGGGAGCCGATGTTGGTACACACTTCAGATGCTTTTGCGTGGAAGCACTTTGATGCATTACATAAGGATAAATCGGTAGATCCAAGGCATCCTCGAGTTGCCATTAGCACGGACGGGTTCAATGTGTATGGTATGACAGCAGCACAATACAGTTGTTGGCATGTATTTGTCATTCCACTCAATCTCCCCCCCAGACAGATTATGCAAAGAAAGAACATTATCCTGACATTGATAATTCCGGGGCCCAATTATCCGGGGAAGAGTGTGAATGTGTACATGCAGACGCTTAAGGATGAACTGCATGAAGCTTGGGATAATGGGATCAAGACATACGACGCCGTTACAAAAAAAACTTCCTAATGCGTGTGTGGTACATGTACTCGATGCATGACTTGCCCGCGTATGCGCTATTCATTGGCTGGTGTGTGCATGGAAGATTCCCGTGCCACACATGCAAGGCAGCTCTTTAGTTCCGTTGGCTGCAGGCAAGTCGCAAGTTTTGTTGCTTCGACATGCATAGACAGTTCCTGGATCCTGACCATAAGTTCAGAAAAGACAAGAAGAATTTCATCAAAGGTAGAGTTGTCAAAAACACTTCACCACCTACGTTGACAAGACAACAGACCCTTGATCAGTTAAACGCTCTCGAGCCTGATCCTTTGTGTCCAGGGTATTTCAAAGGGTATAATATGGAACATGCCTGGACTCACAAGTCATGCTTATGGGATATGCCTTACTTGAAAGACCTCCTTTTCCCACACAACATCGACATGATGCACACTGAAAAGAATATGGTGAACGCCATTTTTGGTACATTGTTCGGCATAGAGGGGAAGTCAAAGGATAATCCTAAGGCTAGAATCGACCAGGAGGCTCTATGTGATAGACCGTTACAAAACATGCGACAACAGAAATGGAAGCAAAGCATAGCGAAGTCAAAGGCATGGTTCAATCTTGGAAGGCCATCTATGAGGGAAATGCTATTGTGGGTGAAAATTCGGTTGATGTTCCCCGATGGGAATGTTATGAATCTAAATAGGGGAGCGAGTCTTAAAAAATTGAAAATATTTGGTCTCAAGAGTCATGATTGGCACATATGGCTTCAGTGGGTAATGCCGGTGATGTTGTGTGGCTTTATCCGTGAGGATGAATGGCTAGTACTGGTAGAGCTGAGCTATTTCTTCCGTTCTCTTTGTGTGAAAGAACTATCGTCTGGCGTTGTTGGGGATATAACCCCGTGGTGAGACCCGCCTCGGAGGCTCCGGGCCACACCTGGCGGCTCATACCCTGGCCCAAGGATGGGCCTTGAAGACTCAAGCCCAAGACATTGGGCGACTTGCCAAGATGGGCCAAGATGAGGCCCGGACGAAGAAGGTATGAAAACCCAGGCAGGTGAGCCGCCTGGAGACAGCTTGCTTAGGAAGGCAATGCAATACAGAGATAGACTCTGACACGTTGTGAGGGACGGTTACGACTTGTATGACCCGTGGTCTTGACCTCGTATATAAAGGCGAGACCTAGGGCGACTTAGACAGAAACTAACTAATCGAGAGCTAGGCCAAGCGATTCCGCTCCCTTGTAATCGAGATTCCCAGCAATACAAGCACAAGCAGGACATAGGCTTTTACCTCTACTTGAGGGGCCGAACCTGGGTAAACACGTGCCCTTCGTCCCGATCAACCCCTTTCAGTCCATCACTAGTGATGGCCTCGAATCTAAGTCCTTGGACATCTGCCGTGACAAAACCACGACAGTTGGTGCCCACCGTGGGGCTAGCGCTCGGTGGTGTTGAGTTCTCAAAGGGCTCTCTCCCAGGGTTCGAGGGATACGTGGTCGGAAGGATGAGCAAAAGTCGTCGTGGCTGGCTTTACATCAACGACGCCGGCTAGGGCCCTCGGGCCGACTCTATCGAATCTGGATTCCGGGTTCCCTTTGGTGGAATCCATGTCTTCATCGGCAAGGTTAACGGATCTATGCCTGGGCCAGACGTCTGCACCAGCATCATTGAGTCGGCTCGGCGCGCGCAACCTGCCCAACAGGTGCGACCCGCCCGTGCTAACCCATGCCGGAAGCATGTCTTCGTGGGCTTCACTCAAGGGATGGATCTTGAGGCTTCTACGTCACAGGAGACTCTCGTCTATTCAGAGAACGGATCTTCGAGCGGAGAGGTGGAATCAATCTACCAGCTTCACAACGGCGGGCTCGGGGGCTACGACGAGCTTTACCCCGAGTTGGAGCGTTCTAAGCCGGAGGATCATAGGCTGCCGATCCATGCGGTCGTGTTCATGGCAGGGTCAGCGTCGGGCACGAGCAGCACAGCCGCCGGAGCCGCAAACACGGGGGCTGACCCGCCACCGCCGGCTCAGGTTCTTCTAGATCTGATGAACGAGCTCGCAACCCTAATGGCGACTGATGTCACACCGGATAACCAAGCAGCCCGGAACTTTGAGATCACAAGGCTTAAGGACCGGATGGCGGAGGTCCAATAGGGGATTGGCAAGTTAAAGGCGTAGATTGATGCGAAGGCAGAGCGCCTCAGGACAGATGCTTCCTGCCTTAAGCTAGAGTAACAGTCGGCAGTAGCGGTGCAACGGATGAGACATCAGTCCTGCTTACCAGAACAATACGAGGCCAAGAATCTTTTTAAATCGCCAGGAATGGGACGGACAGCTGACGTGCTTGGATGTCGACCAGTGGTTCGACAACAGCTTAACCCGCCCCCAACGAAACTAGGCCTCACCAGCGGCTTTTCTGACACCGGCAGGTCACTACTCACACCCGGTAGAGAACATGGTGGCCGCAGCAACCCGGCTTGAAACAATCCCTGTTCCTGATGAGGCACCCTTAGCAGAGGAGGTGCGGAACGCCCTTGGATACCTTCAAACGGCGATGGCCCAGCAAGAGAAGTATACTTACAGCCGGAGCCATGTGCATTCAACCCCCCTCCCCAGCCGCAGCTACAGCCAGCGCTGTGAGTCGACGGCGAGTTCTAGCAGTGGTAGGCACCAGGTGCTACCGCGAGATGATCAGACGGCTCTAGATGCGCAGGCGCTAGCAGACCGAGCGAGAGTACAGCGTGAGGCAACAGCTCTGGCAGCGGTGGCTCATCAAGAGCCCGCGCATTCTGTCTCAGTTGGAGCGGGAGTAGCCACCAGGGTCGTGGGAGTCCCGTGCTTGGTGTCGGTTCTACGAAAGGAGCATCTGCTGAAGGATTTCAAAGGCCCTCGTAAGGTCCCGAATTACACTGCAGACCTGCCCTAGAGGCCTGCATTGAAAGTTATGAGCTGGCTATGGAAATGTTGGATGTCAGTGACGCAGTTTGCGCCAAATACTTTATCATGATGTTGGAAGGTCTGGCTCGGACGTGGTTGAAGGGTTTGCCAGCCAATACCATCAACTCATGGGCTCAACTGAAAGCAAGGTTCATTAAAAAAAATCGAGGAACTTGCAAGCATCCTATGACGATTGTGGATCTGGATCACTCTGTTCAACAGGAGAATGAGTCGGCTCATCATTGGGTCCGGCGGGTGTCGACGATCATCCACTCGTCTGAACAGATCATGGCAGCTCAAGCGGTGCTAATCCTGGAAAAGAACTGTCACTTCGTCCCTCTGAACCAGAAGCTTGGCCGGCTCAAAAGCACGTGTCAAGACATGGGAGAACTCATGGTGGCTCTCACAAAGTATGCCGACTCTAATAACACGAAGGATCAGGGCTCTGATGAGGAGAAAACTGGTCAGGGTAAAAAAGAATAACCATGGCAAGGGTGCGGCAGGCAATGATAACCAAACCAAGAGGAAGAACTCGGATGGCGGGTCAGAATTGGTGGCCAACGCTAGCACCGGTCACAATCGACCTAAGGGCAATGGTAAGTTTAGACCACCTTTTAACAAGGGAGAAACTCCTTTCAATTTAGAGGAGATGCTCAACAAACCTTGTCCGGAGCACAGCCGGCCCGACAAACCGGCGGCTCACACGTGGAGCAATTGCCACATCATGCAGAAGTTTAATTACAACAGCATGCGACAACATAAGAACGATGGTGGTGGCCCGCCCGACAGATCAGGACCAGGCGGGTCAGGAGCCGGATTTGGGTCCGATAGCTCAGGTTCCGATCATAATGGCCAGGGCAATCAAGGAGGACATCATCAGTACTCTGGTGGCCATCATCAGCAACAGAATAATCAGTCTGGTTATTAGAGTAATCCAAAGCAGCTCAGTTCGGTCTAGTATCATGTTTTTACAAAAAGCCTTAACAAGCAGGATCAGAAAGTGCACAAATGGGCGGTTAATGCAATCGCGCCGGCTCTACCGCAATACTTGATGTGGTCTGACTATGACATCACATGGAGCCGGGAGGATCACCCGCCGCATGTTGATGACCCGGGGTGGCTGGCCCTTGTAGTCGCCCCCAAGTGGGAGGATATATGTTGAATACGGTACTTATATATGGTGGCAGTAGCATCAATATCATGTACTATGACACTCGTTGATGGATGAAGCTGCTTGATAAAGACCTTGAGCCCTCCTCGACAATCGTTCATGGTGTGGTGCCTGGCAAGTCCGCTTACCCCGTGGGTAGGATCTCCTTGGAAGTTGCCTTTGGTGACGAGTACAACTACAGGGTGGAGTCCTCGTGATTTGAAGTAGTCAAAATCAAGAGCCCCTATCATGCCTTGTTTGGGCGAACGGCTTACGCCAAGTTCATGGCTAGGCACTGCTATGTCTATTTGCAGCTCAAGATGGCCAGGTTAAAAGGGAGGATTATTGTTCATGCTGATTGGAATACGGCTATTGAGTGCGAGGAAGGAGATGCGGCTTACGTGGAATCAAGTTGTGCCGAGTCAGAGCTCAAGTTTTATAAGGAAAATGTTGACCCGGAGGACATGACTCTGCTGAAAAAGCCTACCATAGAGGTTGATCCGCCCCTGAAATTTTCGGCGCGTGATACCAAGTTGGTGGATTTCACTCTGGGTGATTCATCTCAACAGTTCACTATTGGGGCCAATATGGATCCCAAATAGGAAAGCGCGCTCATCGAATTCATCCGTGAGAATCGGGACATCTTCGCATGGAAACCTACTGACATGCCGGGTGTACCGAGAGAATTCGCTGAGCACCACCTTAATGTGGATCCTAAGTTTAAACGTATCAAGCAATCGGGGATGAGGTCGCCCGGCTCTTCGTGGCTGGTTTCATCGTCGAGGTCTTTCACCCGGAGTGGCTTGCTAACCCAGTGCTCATGCTCAAGAAGAACGGCACATGGCACATGTGCGTAGATTACACAGATCTTAACAAAGCTTGTCCGGCTAATCCTTTTGTTCTTCCTCGCATTGATAAGATCATCGATGCTACGGCGGGTTGTGAGAGTTTATGTTTCTTGGATGCGTATTCCGGATATCATTAGATCAAGATGGCAGTCAAGGACCAAGAGAAGACGTCTTTCATCACGCCTTTTGGTGCCTTCTGCTATGTGTCTATGCCTTTCGGGCTCAAGGGTGCCCAGGCGACTTACCAACGTTGTGTGCAGAATTGTCTTCACAGCCAAATTGGGTGCAACGTTCATGCATATGTGGATGACATTGTGATCAAGTCAAGGAAGAAGGAGACTCTGCTTGATGACCTGAAGGAGACCTTCGACAATCTATGGGTCTGTAAGATGATGCTTAACCCGGTGAAGTGTGTCTTTGGTGTTCTGGCAGGCATACTCTTGGGATTTTTGGTCTCTGAGCATGGCATTGAAGATAACCCGGATAAGATCAAGGCTAACACCTCCTTGGCTGAGTCGGCGTGCATCAATCATGTTCAACGCCTGGCAAGGCAGATCACCGCGTTGAGACGGTTCATAAGCCGCCTTGGTGAGAAAGCCATCCCTTTATGTCAAATGATGAAAAAGACACACAATTTTGTCTGGAGTACGGCAGCGGGTGAAGTGTTTGAGGCGCTCAAGAAGCAGCTCACTGAGTCGTCGGTCTTAGGCGCTCCGGCTGAGAAAGAACCCTTGCTCTTGTACGTGGCGGCTTACAGCAGGGCTGTCAGTGCTGCAACCGTTGTCGAGCGCAAGGAAGCAGGGAAGGAATATCCGGTTCAGAGGCCGGTTTATTATATGAGTGAGGTCCTGACAGAGTCCAAGCAGAGATATCCACATTGGTAGAAGCTAGTATATGGGGTGTTCATGGCCAACCGCAAGCTGAAGCACTATTTCTTAGGGCACCACATCACCGTGGTCACCTCTGCCCCGTTGGGAGACATAATTCAAAACAGAGAAGCCACTGGCAGGATTGCTGAAATACGTACCTCGTATGGCTGTCAAGTCCCAAGCCCTTGTGGATTTCATAAACGACTAGACAAAGTGTCAGGCACCCGAAGAAAAGCGGGATAACACATACTAGAAAATACACTTTGATGGGTCCAGGCAGCTGAAAGGATCAAGGGCAGGAGTTGTCTTAAACTCCCCCAAGTGTGACAAGTTCTGGTATGTGCTATGACTGATGTTCCCTTGTACTAACAATGCAGCTGAGTACGAAGCCTTGCTTCATGGCCTCAGGGTGGCTAAGGAAATGAACTTAAGCTGGGTTATGTGCTTCGGTGACTCAGATCTTGTGGCTCAACAAGTTTCAGGCACTTGGGACTCCAAGGATCCGCGGATGGCGGCTTATCATCAGGCAGTGGATGTCATTGCTGGTCACTTCAAGGGTTATCAGTTGGATCATATTGATCCTCATAGGAACGAGGCGGCTGACGCCCTGTCAAGGTTAGGCTCTCAACGAAAGTCGATGCCGCCTAACGTCTTTTTGGATGTCTTACATCACCCGTCAGTTAAGTTGCCTTCGGAGGAAGACTTAGCCATTCTTGACCCGGAGGGACAGCTGGTGGCGGCTCCGCATGCTATTCCAGATTGGACTGTGCCTTCCTTGGCGTACTTGACTCGTGGCGAGTTACCAGAGGATGAAAATCTGGCCAGACAGATCACCATACGGTCTAAGTTTATGACGATAGTCAATGGTGAGTTACATAAGTGCAGCGTCATCGACATGTTTCAGCGTTGTGTCTCACCGAAGGAGGGCAAGGAAATCTTGAATGAAATTCATGCTGGTGATTGTGGACATCATGCCGGCTCAAAATCTCTAGTGGCAAAGGCTTTTAGGCAAGGTTTCTTTTGGCTAACGTCTCATAAGTATGCAGAGGATCTGGTCTGCAAGTGTGACGCTTGTCAAAAGTTTGGCCGGCGTGCTCATGTTAGTGCTCAAGAATTGTGCATGATTCCAATCACTTGGCCGTTTATAGTCTGGGGGCTTGATATGGTCGGGCCTTTCAAGATATCTAAGGACAAAAATACCCACCACTTGGTGGCGGTTGACAAGTTTACCAAATGGGTAGAAGCTGAGCCAGCCAGCAAGTGCGATGCGGCTACGGCGGTTCAGTTTATTAAAAAGCTGATCTACCATTTTGGTTACCTCACAGTATCATCACAGACAATGGTACGAACCTTTCCAAGGGGGCTATGAAAATGTTATGCGACAATGAGCACATCTGGCTTGATGTTTCTGCGGTTTCTCATCCACAGTCCAACGGTCAGGCGAAGTCTGCTAACAAAGAAATCCTAAGAGGTATCAAGCCCTGGCTTATGGTTCCTTTACAGTGAACGCCGGGTTGTTGGGTGGAGGAGTTGTCGTCCATCTTATGGAGCATCAGGACTACCCCTAACAGATCAATGGGTTATACACCTTTCTTCATGGTTTACGGTGCAGCAGCCATGTTACCAAGTGACATCCATCATGACTCGCCACGAGTGGTGGCTTACATTGAGATGGACAATGAGACGGCGCTTCAAGACGCGTTGGATGCCCTGGAGGAGGAACGTAATCTAGTGGCGGCTCGTTCGGCGATTTATCAGCAAGACCTGTGCCACTATCATAGCCACAAAGTCAAGACCCAAACATTTCAAGAAGGTGACTTAGTGTTACGGCTGATCCAAGACCATACAAATATGCATAAGTTGTCTCCTCCATGGGGAGGACCTTTCATGATCAGCATAAATCTCAACAATGGGTCATATTACCTCATTGACATCCGAGATGATTTAGATACCTCGTGGCAGGAGACCCGCCAGCTGTGGAACATAGCGCATCTATGGCCTTAATATACCTAAGTTGTTGAGACTCAACATCGTACGTACACTATCATTGTACATATCATATTTATATATGAATAAAACTTGGCATCCCTTCAAGTCGAGGTCTCTGCCGTTTTGCATACCTCAATCTGTGCAAACACATGATCTTCCAGGGGGCTTCCCACCCTCCGGGTGTACCTTATCAAACCCTATCGGTCAGCTCTCAAGAAAAAAAAGTTGACTCCATCAACATGATCATCTAGGGGGCTTCCCACCCACCGGGTGTATCTTATCAAACCCTATAGGTCGGCTCTTAAGCCAAAATGTTGATTCTGTCAACAAAGGTCACTTGGGGGCTTCCCACCCACCGGGTGTAGCTTACACACCCTCTTGATCGGCTCTTAAGCCAAACAGGGTTAAACCTGCCTGTCAGCTGATGCTACTCTGCTAGGTGACCCGCCGAACTCTTACCAGTTAATCTCGCCTAGAGACCCTGACCCGGTTCTAAGAAATTGACGGCCAATCTCCATAGAGACTGTGTACTAGTTAAGGTTAAAACGGCGGCTCTTGTCACGTGAGGGCCGGCTTACGGACAACAAGTATAAAATCTCCCACTTACTGCCGACTCTCCGCTATGTGGCCCGTTCGTACTCTTAGACAGTTAATCCTTGAGGACCCTGTATTGTTTAAGGTTAAAAAGACGGATTTATGTCACGTGAGAGGCAGTATTTGGGCTATCAGGGTACCCATGCCCTGCCGTGTCTCTTCTGGGTCGTCACACTTCCTTTTAGTTAATCTCTCTTAGAGACCCTGAGCCGGTTCAAAAACTTAACGGCCAATCTCCACAGAGAAACTGTACTGTTAAGGAGTTTTAAGTGGCGAGTCAACCTAGTAGAACCGGCACATGAGTTGTTTTGAAAAACAAGTTAGGAAAGATACAACATCTTTGGTTTAAGCTATTGTAAGCCGCCCTCCTAACAAATGTAAAGATGCATCTATTCTTGCGGGTTGATTAAAATGCCAAGAGCTGGCAAAAACATCCAGTGTGAAAGTGCAAGGAAGATGACATATATATTAAGCCGGACAAGCCAACATGTGCACGATGGCACAGTTTGGGCAAAGGCATAGTTTACTACAAGCCTATTATAGATGCTCTTTATCGAGTTCACATATGATTCAAAGTTTTTTATGCCGCTCATGGAGGGTCACAAAGCCGGCTTATCTACGGCGTTGCCAAATTCATCAGTTGGCTGGCAGGTCACCCTGCTCCGAGTCTTCGGCCTTCATGATCTGAAGATTGTCCATGTCCCAGTTGAAGTGGGTTAAAGCTACAAAGTTTCCCTCTTCAAAGAAGGGGGGCGGGTCAAGTTCAGAAGCAAAAGGTGCTTACTGCGGGTAGGCATCAGGTCCTTGGCTTCAAAGAGGAGGCCACAGATTCTCTTCTGATCGGCACCGTAAGCCGCCTGGTATGTTGACAAGTTTACTTCCTATGCTAACACAGAAGCAAGGACTTTGGAAGCCTTCACACACTGTGCATAGTCAGCCTCCGTAAACTATGAGCGGTCATCTTTCTCGGAGGGAAACCCGCCATCATGTCTTCAAGAGTTAACTTTGGAGAAAAGGCCAACGCACGGCTTATGCCTGCGATGGCTCCCTATCGGGCGGCTGATTTCTTCAGCTCTCGGATCTGTTTCGGCAAGGTGGACAGTAGTTCTATAACCCCCTTCATAGTCGGCGAGATTGTATCCTTAAAAAGCACCGCCTTGATCATGTAGACAGCTCCGTAGTATAGCTGCTCTGTTAGAGTATAGATAGCCTTTAGAGGCAGCAGATTGTCAGAAGCAAGTTGACGGCTCCTTGGGCCTGCATAAGCCGGATTTTTTGGCATAAGTCGTCAGTATAATTATTCATACAAAGATTTTTTGCTAAGTATTTAAATTCTTACAAAATATGGCGGCTGACATTTTCCCGATATGGCGCTTCAAGGACTGCAGCTTGTCTGATACGATCACGAGCCGCTAGTCAGCGTCATCTGCTCGTTGAGCCAGGGCGGCTTCTTCCGTCTCAGCCAATTTTTTGAAGGCATCAAATTCAGCCGTAATCTTTGTCACTTCTTTGGCAAGGAGTCGGCACTTCTCATCAGCTTCACTTCAGGCGGCTTGTTGAGTGGCTAGCTGGCTTTTCAAGCCGGTTAATTTAGAGTCGGCCTCAGTTAAAGCTTCTTGTGACATATTGAAAACAAAAGGAGGATTAAGTTGCCCTAATAATATATCATAAGTCGAGGAAGATTAAGACAATGTCATACAACTCTCTATAAGATTGCAAGCAATATGTTTGACACTTGGGGGCTAATGTCTATTTGTTATCCAAACACTACATTGCAGTGCTGGCTCATCTTCGTCAAAGTTAATCCGGAACTTGGGGGCTACACAGGCTCTTCCAGTTGTCTACATTGAAGTTCCGACTCAAGTTTACCAAAGATTGACCCGGCCCTTGGGAGCTACATATGGTTTTTTCAAACATCTTTATTGAAGATCCGACTCAACTTCATCAAAATTGAGTCGGCCCTTGGGGGCTACACTTTGGCTTCTAAGGTTATCTACATTTGAAGCTCCGACTCAATATCATCAGAATTGAGCCGGCCCTTGGGGGCTACGGATGACTCTTTATAGTCCTACAGGCTAGCTATTTCTACTTCTAAACAAGATTTGAAGACCCAACTTATCATTAGCCAATTCTAAGCCGGCCCTTGGGGGCTAAGTAAGGATAGAAGGTAGCAGAGTATGAGTACCTCATATTTCTTCTTCATTAAGTTAATGAACTTGAGTTCCTTTTCCCGGCTGATGGAGAGGCGATTTAAATAGCCGTCCTGCAGCTCGTCAGCTATTAACTTTTCTAGCGCGGCGAATTAAAAGTCCATCTTCTCTGAATCCTTGGCCCTCTTAGTATGTTTTGTCAAAACACGAGCTGGAGGAGTTTGGAAGCCGGTGCTAGTAAAAAAGACGTCCGGAATAGTTGATTCATCAGCAGCCTTTGAAGGGCTTGGCGGCTTGGAATGGGCCCTTGGAGGGCTCTCAGGAATCATATCATCGGCCTTCGGTTCGGCATAATGATGAGCCGCTTCAGGTGCCTCCTTGGAAGCCGCCGAGGGGTCAACATGCGGCATGGGAGAATCCGGCTTGGCAGGCTCCGGCTGTTGAGCTTTGTGGCCAAGGGTAGACCCACTGGTCTTCCTTCGTTTTGCTTGGGCCCTGGAAAACGCAGGAGGTCGTAGTTAGAGCCTTATATACAAGCTTGAACATAAGCATAAAGGACACATACTCTGGGTTAATCTTCAGAGGCGGCAGAGCAGTTCCGGTAGAGTCGCCAGATGAAGGGGGTGATTCCTGAAAAACTGTTAAGACAATATAAGACAATGTCGAATTGCAAAAGACAAGAGGGACATGTAAAGTCAGGTTGAACAGGTACCTTAGTCGGCCGCTTCCGTTTAGTCGGAGATAATTCGGCCATGAGATCGTTAGAGCCGGTGCTCCGGGTCTAGCGTCGGGAGATTTGCTGTTGCTTTTTCAAAAGAAAATGGGAGTCTAAGTCAGCAAGAGGATGAGAAAGTGGGACTTTTCGGATGACCCGCCGTATCTTCTATGGAACAAGATGTTCTGAGTCGGATGAAACATAAGTTACCTCAGGAACGTTGGTGTGGCTCGTTTCCATTTCATCCTATGAATAATTATTGTCAATAAGGTGCATAAAGAGATGGCCAAAAGAATCAGGCTCTACCTTTGAGTCATCAGTTTCCAGCTGTTCCTCGGGTTGTTCTTGGGGTACAGGTTTCTTCTTTGGGCCGTCAGTTTTCTTGTTTGACTTCTTTGGAGGAGGAACGTACTTCTTTTTCCAGAAGCCGGAACTTGCTGAAAGTATAAGATGGCAAAAGGTTGAGAGGTTACAAAGTATAAGTTAAAACAGAGATAAGGACATCGAGAGTCGCCCTTACATCTAGGGCGAGGTTTGCGGCACAGAAAGGTGCCAGCCCAATGGCACTGCAAGCTCCTGAAGATTCGTGGACAAGGCTCCTCATGGCAGCCAAAATATCATCCTCTGATAATGTTATCTGGTTAAAGCAGAGGGACTCATCAGACTGGCCTGTATATTCGCACATGAGGTGGCTGCACCGGCTCAAGGGCATGATCCTCTAGGAAATCCAGCAGCGGATCAAATCCAGTCCTGTCAGTCCATTGGCCATAAAGGCTTTAATTTTTGCGTGAGCCGGAGCGTGCTTCGCCCGCTCAGTGGTTGACAGCCGGCCAGGAAGTTCAGAGGTTGTCTTGAGTCAGGATGGACGATAACCTGGCAAGGGATGCTCTCCTTCTGGGGAGGTGTCTTTGCAGCCTTTAGGATGACTCGGCATCTGAACAGCTAGCAAGGTTATGTCCCGTCGCCTCTCAATGGAAATCCCGCCAAGTTCTAAGCTTGGACCGACCTTCACCTCTATCTGGCGGTTTGCATAGAAAAACTCACGACATAGACCAACGGATGGCTCTGTTTGCAAGTAAACTTCACTATGTACTTGGAAGTTGCATATGTTGGAGACGGAATTGGGAGCGAGGTCTTGAGGGCGCAGTTTGAAGAAGTGATGCACATCCCGGAAGAATTTTGAGCCAGGGGGAACAAACCCGTGCTTGAGATGATTTGAAAATACAACAACCTCACCCTCCTGAGGAACGGGCTTTAGCTCATTACCCAGAACCCGCCAATGGATGACATCTTTGGCGGGTAAGGTACCCGTGTTGACAAAATCCATCAGGAACTCCTCGGTGATAGCAGAGCTGATCCAATTGCATGAATTGGATGCACGAGACATGGCGGCGACTCGATATTGCACAAAGTAACAATGTGCAGTGGGTCAGAAGTTGCCAGGCAACTAAGGGCGGCTAAAAAGTTCAAGGTTCTTTAAAGTTAAGCCACCAAGATCCATTTGGCGAGATCCGGAATTTCGCTGGCGGGTCAAGTCTTCGAGAAGACGAAGTAAAATTTCACGAAGTGTGGAAAACGAGTTTTACAAACTACCTATGCAGTTATAGATCTACAAAACGGAGGGAAATCAAGTTTAACCTAGACTCAGTGATGAACAGTCGAACCAGTGACATCCGTGAAGACAGCGAATGGAGCAACTACAAATCCGTGCGATGCTATTGTCATTCTCCTACGGTGCGCCGCAATGGAAAAGAAGGCAATATCTTGTTTGCTGATGTAGGCATTATCTACCGTTGCGGAGAAGCTCGTGTTCTATCCAGGCGGAGGACTCCATGAAACCCTACCAAAAACTTCGGATCTATGGGAGGAGAAGGACTTACCACAAGGGATGCGACGGACGTGGGGGAATCTCTGGTACGATTAGGTCGATGCAGCGGCGCGGTGCGACGTCGGTGTGGAAGTTTCGCCGAAGCAAGATACGCTAGAGCGGCTGCGTCGGGAGGAAGAAGAAGTGCAAAGTGGAGAAGGAAATGAATTCCTCTCCTCGCGGTCATATTTAATAGGCAAAAGGTGGAAACAGGCGCGAGAATCCAGGCAACAGATATTGATTGACCGAGGTGGATGCCTCGATTCTCGGGCCATCCATTTAATAAGGGAAAGATCTGTTGCGGTCGTCAGTGGATCTTTTTGACATATTTGATGTGACGTCACGGCGGGTCATTTGTTTTACTTTTAGGTGACATAAGCAAGACTCACTGCCAATTAAAGAAGGAGGCTAGAATGAGCAAGCTCAAATCAACCTCAGGCCTAATGTTGGGGATATAACCCTGTGATGAGACCTGCCCCGGAGGCTCCGGGTCACACCTGGGACCGGCAGAAGGATGGGCCTTGAAGACTCAAGCCCAAGACATTGGGCAACTTGCCAAGATGGGCCAAGATGAGGCCCGGACAGAGAAGGTATAAAGACCCGGGCGGGTGAGCCGCCCGAAGACAGCTTGCTCAGGAAGGCAAGGCAATATAGAGATAGACTCCGACACGTTGTGAGAGTCGATTACAACTTGTATGACCCGTGGTCGTAACCTGCTATATAAAGGCGAGACACGGGGCAACTTAGACAAAAACTAACTAATCGAGAGCTAGGTCAAGCGATTCCACTCCCTTGTAATCGAGATTCCAAGCAATACAAGCACAAGCAGGGCATAGGCTTTTACCTCTACTTAAGGGGACGAACCTGGGTAAACATGTGTCCTTCTTCCCGATCAACCCCTTTGAGTCCATCACCTTAGCGATGGCCTCGAATCTAAATCCTCGGACATCTGCCGCGACAAAATCACGACAGGCGTGCCAGATGAAATGGAAGAGTTGGTGCCAGAGTTGATCTGCAAATTAGAAAGGATCTTTCCATCGGGCTTCTTTAATCCAATGCAGCATTTGATTTTGCATCTCCCAACCGAGGCATGATTGGGGGGGCGATCAAAATCGATGGTGCTTCTCAACTGATAGGATGCAAAAGACGCTTCGTGCTAAATGTAAAATTAAACATAGAACTGTAGCATCGATGGACGAGGCATTCATTACTGAGGAGGCGGCAAACTTCATGACAGAACACTACGGAGCCAAAAATCATCATTTGCATGACCCGAAACCTCGGTACAATGCTGGCGACCCTAAAAAGGGTGGATCCAACCTCAGCCTATTCAAAGGGAAGCTTGCACCAGCCGGTGCTTATACTTCGTTGTCGTTGGATGTCGACGAATGGCGGACCATTACGTTGTATATCTTGAACAATCTAACAGAAGTGCGGCCGTACATCGAGTAATTTCTCGGTACATTGTTTCGCAACCTCTAATTCCTTAGAACTGCTCTTATTCTCGGATATTTGATATAGTCGATACATTGCCAAATTCTCGTATGGAGCGGTGATCCAAAAGGATTCCATCCAAGAGTATGAGCTTCTGGTAATGCATGGAGGCGGCAATCCCGGTTTCACCTCTTGGTTCAAACAAACGGTAATTTCCCTTAGACCATTTCATTTCTTCGTCTAATTTCTGGCTAATGCAACAATCCTTTCGTATTAAACTTGTAGGCTAGTTCAGAGTCTATGAACGCCGAATTGAGACAAGTCGCTAATGGTTTTGACTATAAGATCCGTTCATTTGACAAATACGACATCAACGGGTATCGCTTTCGTACCTATGGCAAACAGTTATCTATGGCCGACCGGAAGTCTACAAATTTATGTGTCTCTGCTATCGGCAAAGGAGGTACCGAGTATTATGGAATAGTTGAAGCAATTTATGAACTTCTATTCTATGGTGCAAACCCACCGAACGTGGTAGTCTTCAAATGTTATTGGTTCCAGCCGAAGGAGACTAGAAGGACTCACGAACATATAGGGCTAGTCAAAATCAAACAAAGCACACATTTAGATGTTCCCGATGTCTATATTACGGCTCAACAGGCGACCCAAGTTTTCTATATACCGTGGGCCTGCCACACTGATCCAAACTTGAATGGTTGGGATGTGCCGCCACATTTTAGACCACCTCCCCTCAATGAAGATGATTATGAACCTCACATTAACCCAGACACATATGAAGGTGAATTCTTCCAAGAAACACGTCTTTCCAAAAAATGTTTCAGGAACTGCTCTACTTCACCCCAAAACATTGAAGTAGACAGCGGTAGTGAATCCGAGCTTGAGCCGGAACAAGAAGAGCCGGAACAAGAAGAGGTTACTGCTAAGGATGACCTTTCAACGCTTGACCCATTACGTACAGGAGGCCTTCCACATGTTGATGCATTTATTGATTATGATGATGAGCACGTCATTACTGATAGTGATGATGATGATGCATTTATTGACCCCGAAGCATATATAGACGATGATGATGCATCTATTGATGATAACGATGAAGATTAATATTATAGTTCATGTCAGGTATTCAATTGTTATGTACATATATATTATTAATTAGTTCATGTTAGGTATTCAATTTTTATTATGTTCATGATGATGCTATGCTTAAATTATATACATATTATTATTCATGTCAGGTATTCATTTTTTTATGTTGTACTAATTTCGTTTACTCTTTATCATTGCAGGTGTCGACAGATGGTGGGCGCGGGTCGAGAGCGCTCCGAGGCTCCTTCCTCGGCACGTGGTGGGAGGGGTAGTTCCATTCCACCCAGAGCCACCGAAGAGCACTGAATTTTAGTATGCAGACACCACCGGCAGCCGGGAGAGTTTGGGGAGGGAGAAGGATAAGGCTGCTAGAGGTGGATGTGGCAGCGGGAGAGGTAGGAAGGCTACTACTAATCCTTCCTCACCGCCACCCCCAGATGATTCACCCGACCACATGACTGTTCCATCTGAGATGGAGCTGGCTGAGGTGGACCTGTCTTGAACTCCGGTCCACGATCCTCGGGCCGACGAGTGTATGGCAGACGCGCCTAAGGCCGGCGAGCCTCGGGCCAACGAGCCTAGGGCCGCCGAGCCTTCGCCTGACGAGACTCTGGTCCCAGAGGCTCCGTTCCACGAGACTCCAGAGCAGAGTAGGGATCAGGCTGAGTCGCAGCCGAACCCATCAGTGAACTGGCCGGGGTCGAGTGGTCATGCTGAGGGTGGCTATAGTTCATATAGCTATATCGAGAGTGAGTGGGTTGAGGGGCGGAAAGTCTACCAGCGTGGTGGTACAAAGCTCCCGCCCACCCCGACGACCCCCGACCAAAGGTGGTTGATTGCGCCTTACGGGGAGAAGTAAGTGCATTTACTCTTTTTTAATATTTTTCCTTCATGTTTCTTAGAATATCTAATGCATTAGCCTTGTCATACTACAGTTTTTGGAAACACGACCGTGGTGTCCGCAGGCCCAACACTGTCCTTGGTGTGATTTGTCGCCAGATGAGGGCCATGTTCGAGAGCTAGGAATGACTTGGGAGCACTACTTGGCTGCCCCGGCCCTGTCGGGGCATAGGATCGGCGATGTCGAGTGCCACACGATGGCTGACATTGTGATCCAGACGTTTTGGGTAATTTCTCCTTTGCCATCTGGGTTGTGTTTTCTTCTTTGATTGGCAAGTACTAATCCGTGTTTTCTTGTTTGATTGCAGACCTTCTACAGGTGTGTTGAGGGACAAGAGGAGGCCGCGGCTCGGGTTATCGACGACGAGTGCAGGCGCCTACTTCAAATCTTTCGGCACGATGCTCGGACGCAGGCTGTTCGAGACTACTATGCCTCGACTGATATTAGGAGGTCCACGTCAAAGTGCCGCACAAAGTATCTGAGTACGGAGAAGTACATGAAGGTAATTATCTATTCTTCATGCCTTGTACTTAGTTTCCTTGATTTGATTCGTAGGCATAGCGCTCAAATTTCTCTTGCTTAACTTAGATGCCCCCAAGATGGCGTCCGGATAGGTAGGATTGTTGGCAGGCGTTGGTGGATCAGTGGTGCTCTCCCCAATGGCTATCCACCCACAGCATTGCAAAGGAGAAGCGTGGCAAAATGAAAGGTGTGCCACACCATCCAGACAGCGTCAACCTATATCAGTTTGGGGAAAACTGGGTACGTGGTTTTCTTCATGATTCATGCAAATTCATTCTTCATGCTAGCTTGGGCCCTTAACTAATACTTTGTTCCTCTCTTTTAGGCGCGGCACAACAAGGCTCCACTGCCAGAGCTGTTCGAACTCTATGCCATGGACAATACTGCCTCGTACAAGAAGGCCAAGGCATTCTCCGAGTCTGACCTCAATGATCGAGAGAAATTCACCAACCGCGCCTCCCACAACAAGCTTATGAGGTACAGAGATGGGGGGAAGGAGAAGAAAGGGCCGAACTTTAACCCGAGCTAGCCTACTGATCTAGAGCTGGTGATGATATCTGGTGGCGGGAGGCACCATGGCTTGTTAGCCATTGGGGATGGACTGATACGTTGTACTAGCACTCTCCCGCAGATCAAGAAGCGCCAGACCATCTGTGATCCTGAGATAAGGCCTCGTGCATGGCCAATGGAGCTCGAATTTAAGGTTAGTTATACGGACTCAGATACATTTCCTCCATTACATTGTGTGTGCGGCCGTCGATGATTACAATGCTAACGAGTGGTGTTGCAGGCTGCTATTGAGGCAGAGAGAGCGAATACCCAAGCTGCTATTGAGGAAGAGAGAGTGAAGACCCAGGCGCTTCTAGAGGAGAGGGACCAGCAGGCGGTGGAGAGGAATAGGGAGGTGGAGTAGAGGATGGCTAGGCTAATGGAGGAGGAGAGGAACCGGAACAACGCGGGTCAATGGGCCCTATACGAGCTTATCCTGGTAAGTTTCTTATACATATTTGCCAAATCATGTATGTAATGTTTCTTTCATTACTAACTAATATGACCGAGTCGAGAAAACCAAATGTGCAAACCATGTGCCAAACAATGGCACGACCCCTCCACCGATGCCAGTCATTGCTCCGGCGAGCATCGTGAGTTTCATTTGAATGGTCCTTAGTTACTAGTCTTCACATTTGAGTTGCATCATGCTAACGATACATTGCAAATGATCTTTGGTGCAGCATAACTCCTGACAAGCATCGACCGATCCTTTTCCGTCTTCCATTGGCGCGACCGGTCCTACACCTACACCTCCGTGATGATGGTAAGTTTTCCCAAGTGATTTTCTTATGCATACTTAGATTATGAAATGACCTATTTATCTCCAAAATGTCTTATACTTAGCTTAGCATTTGTTTCCTCCAAAATGACTTGATATGCTTAATTAGCTAGCTCAAAAATGACCTATTTAACCTAGGATGGCTCTAAAATGGCATATACTTAGCATCTTTTCCTCCAAAATGACTTAATATGCTTAGATAGCTCTAAAATGACATAATATACTTAAGAAATGATATATTTTAGCTCCTAAATGACTTCATATGCTTAATTAGCTCCAAAATGGCATAATAACCTTACTTAGCTCCAAAATGACCTCACCACCAAAATGACATAGTATGCTTGGCTAGCTCAAAAATGACCTATTTAACCTAGGATAGCTCTAAAATGACATATACTTAGCAGCTTTTCCGCCAAAATGACTTAATATGCTTAGCTAGCTCTAAAATGACATAATATACTTAAGAAATGACATATTTTAGCTCCAAAATGACTTGATATGCTTAGCTAGCTCCAAAATGACATAATAACCTTAGTTAGCTCCAAAATGACCTTACTTAGCATCTTTTCCTCCAAAATGACTTAATATGCTTAGCTGGTTCAAAAATGACATATTTGACCTAGGATAGCTCTAAAATGACCTATATGTGGCATCTTTTCCTCCAAAATGACTTAATATGCTTAGCTAGCTCTAAAATGACATAATATACTTAAGAACTGACATATTTTAGCTCCTAAATGACTTCATATGCTTAGCTAGCTCCAAAATGACATAATAACCTTACTTAGCTCCAAAATGACCTTACTTAGCATTTTTTTACACCAAAATGACTTAGTATGCTTAGCAAGCTCAAAAATGACATAATAACCATACTTAGCTCCAAAATGAGCTATTTTCAAGATATAAGTTGCATCATAATAATCTTCACATTTTAGTTGCATTATAATAATCTTCTTCTAGACTCCAAATCTAGGGAAAATAACTTCTTCCAGCATTTAAATAGAGGTGTTATGATCGGCAGTACTAGTTGGAATAACTTCTACCCACTTAGTAACATAATCAACAACAGGTAGAATATGAGTATACCTGTTGGACATTGGAAAAGGTCCCTTATAATCAGAACCCCAGACATCAAATGGTTCAATAACAAGAGAGTAATTCATAGGCATTTCCCGACGTCTACTAATATTGCCAATTCTATGACATTCATCACATGACTAGCCAAACTTACGGGCATCCTTGAAGAGAGTAGGCCAATAAAACCCAGATTGTAATACCTTGTGTGCAGTTCTATCTCTAGCGTGGTGTCCTCCGTAAGCCTCGGAATGACACTTGTATATGATCTGTTCCCGTTCATGCTCAGGTACAGAATGTCTAATAACACCATCTACTCCTTCTTTATAAAGGTGAGGATCATCCCAAAAGTAATGTCTTACATCATAGAAGAACTTTTCCTTTTGTTGGTAAGTGAAACTAGGCGGTATAAATTTAGCAACAATGTAATTAACATAATCAGCATACCATGGAGCATTATGAAGCATTTATGATAGCTAATTGTTCATCAGGGAAGCTATCATAAATAGGTAGTGGGTCATCAAGAACATTCTCTAACCTAAACAAGTTATCCGCTATGGGGTTATCAGCACCCTTTCTATCAACAATATGCAAATCAAATTCTTGTAGCAGGAGAACCCATCTGATAATTCTAGGTTTAGCATCTTTCTTTTCCATAAGATATTTAATAGAAGCATGGTCATCGTGAACATTTACTTTGGAATCAACCACATAAGGTCTGAACTTATCACAACCAAACATAAGTTCTAAAAATTCCTTTTCAGTGGTATCATAGTTTCTTTGAGCGTTGTCTAGAGTTTTACTAGCATAATGGATAACATTTAATTTCTTATCAAGTCTTTGTCTAGAGTCTTCTTTCATTTTAGGATTGAACTATCGTTGGTGATCAACAATTGGTTTAGCATCGGGCTCCATATTAATTTTATGCTGACATAGACTAGGACTAATGCCCTTAATATCATCAAGAGTATATCCAATAGCAACACGGTGCTTCCTCGGAGTTTTCAATAATCTCTTTTCTTCATGATCTGAAAGGTTAGCACTAATAATAACAGGATATATCTTCTTTTCATCATGATAAGCATATTTCAGAGTATCCGGTAATTGTTTAAGCTCAAACACGGGATCACCCTTGGATGGAGGAGGATCCCCAAGTATTTCAACATGCAAGTTATGTTTCAAAATAGGATTCTGGTCAAAGAAAATCTTATCTATTTCATGCCTTTCATTCATGTGCATATAGTTTTCATGGTCTAGCAAATATTTTTCTAAGGGATCAGTAGGAGGCACAGCAATAGAAGCAAGACCAATAATTTCATCCTTAGTAGTCAATTATTTATCATGTGGTTGCCTACGAAATTTAGAGAAATTAAACTCATGAGACGCATCCCCAAAACTTACAGTAACAGTTTCCTTCTCACAATCTATCCTGGCATTAAGAGTATTCAAGAAAGGTCTACCAAATATAATGGGGCAAAAATCATCTTGTGGGGAACCAAGGACAAGAAAATCAGTACGATATTTTATTTTCCCACACAAGACTTCAACATCTCTAACAATCCCAACTGGTGCTATAGTATCTCCATTAGCAAGCTTAATGGTATCATCAATTTCCTCTAACTCAGTGGGTGCAATAGCATTCATAATTTCTTTATATAACGTAAAGCGAATTTCACTCACACTAGCCATATCACATAAGCCATGATAACAATGATCTCCTATTTTAACATAAACAACAGGCATGCCAACAATAGGTTTATGTTTGTCTTTGGCATCAGGTCTAGCAATTCTAGCAGCTTCATCACAGAATTAAATAACATGCCCATCAATATTATCAACCAAGAGATCCTTAACCATAGCAACACTAGGATCAGACCTTAATTTGTTCAGGAGGTGTAGGTATTCTAACATAGCTCTTACGAACCACAGTTGAAGCTTTAGCATGTACCTTTATTCTAGCAGGGAAAGATGGTTTGTCAATATAAGCAGCATAAACAGGATCAACATTATAAGTAATAATTTCTTCTTCAACTTTAATAGGTTCAACTACTTTCACTTCAATGGGAGGATGATATTTAAACCAATTCTCCTTAGGGAGATCAACATGAGAAGCAAAAGCTTCACAGAAAGAAGCTACTATCTTAGAGTCAAGTCCATATTTAGTGCTAAATTCACGAAAAGCATCAGTGTCTACAAAGGATTTAACACAATCAAACTTAAGGTTTATACCTGACTCCTTACCTTCATAGAGTTCCCAATCTTCAGAGTTGCCTTTAATTCTTTCCAATAAATCCCATTTGAAGTCAATATCTTTCTTCATATTGGAACCAGCACAACAAGTATCGAGCATGGATTGATCATTACAAGAAAGCCGAGCATAAATTTTTTGAATAATAATTTCTCTCGAGAGCTCATTATTGGGGCATGAATATAACATTGACTTAAGCCTCCCCCAAGATTGAGCGATTCTTTCTCCTTCACGAGGCCAAAAATTATAGATATAATTCCGATCACGATGAACTAGATGCATAGGATAGAACTTCTAATGAAATTCCATTTTCAATCGGTTATAGCTCAATGATCCAATATCATCACATAGCCTATACCATATCAATGCCTTCTCCTTCCAATATAAAGGAAAGACCTTCTTCTTGACGTGATCCTCGGGCAGTCCTGCAAGCTTAAATAATACACAAACTTCATCCACATAGATTAGATGCAAATCAGGATGTAGTGTTCCATCTCCTCCATAAGTATTAGCCAGCAGTTTCTCTATCATACCCGAAGGAATTTCATAATAAATATTTTCATTAGGTTCAGTATGTTGAGGGGCAACTCTTTGTGCTTCCGGTCGAGGTGAAGATACCCCGAACAAGCCACTCAAAGGATAACTTTCCATAGTAACAAGTGACAGTAAATTTCAGCACACTATATAAATTTTTCCTTACAAGATTCCACTTACCAAATGCGCTTCACTCCCCGGCAACGGCGCCAGAAAAGAGTCTTAATCACCCACAAGTATAGGGGATCTATCATAGTCCTTTTGATAAGTAAGAGTGTCGAACCCAACGAGGAGCTGAAGGAAATGACAAGCAGTTTCCAGTAAGGTATTCTCTGCAAGCACTAAAATTATCGGTAACGGATAGTTTTGTGATAAGGTAATTTGTAACGGGTAACATTTAACAAGTGTAGCAAAGGTGTAGCAAGGTAGCCCAATCCTTTTTTGTAGCAAAGGACAGGCCTGGACAAACTCTTATATGAAGCAAAGCGCTGCCGGGGACACATGGGAATTTCCATCAAGCAAGTTTTCATCATGTTCATTTGATTCGCGTTCTTTACTTTGATAATTTTGATATGTGGGTGGACCGGTGCTTGGGTGTTGCCCTTACTTGGACAAACCTCCCACTTATGATTAACCTCTCTCGCAAGCATCCACAACTACGAAAGAAGAATTAATTAAGATAAATCTAACCATATCATGAAACATATGGATCCAAATCAGCCCCTTACGAAGCAACACATAAATTGGGGTTCATGCTTCTGTAACTCTAGCAAACCATCATCTACTTATTACTTCCCAATGCCTTCCCCTAGGCCCACATAATGGTGAAGTGTTATGTAGTCGACGTTCACATAACACCACTAGAGGAGAGACAACATCCATCTCATCAAAATATCGAACGAATACCAAATTCACATGATTAATTATAACAAGACTTATCCCTTGTCCTCAAGAAAAAACATAGCTACTCATAAAGCATGTTCATGTTCATAATCAGAGGAGTATTAATTATCATAAAGGATCTGAACATATGATCTTCCACCAAGTAAACCAACTAGCATCAACTACAAGGAGAAATCAACACTACTAGCAACCCACAGGTACCAATCTGAGGTTTGAGATAAAGATCGGATACAAGAGATGAACTAGGGTTTGGACAGGAGATGGTGATGGTGAAGATATTAATGGAGATTGACCCCCTCTCAATGAGACGATCGTTGGTGATGATGATGGCTATGATTTGCCCCTCCGGCAGGGGAGTTTCCTGGCAGAATAGTTCCGCCGGAGCTCTAGATTGGTTCTTCCTAAGTTCCGCCTCGAGACGGCGGCGCTTCGTCCCGAAAGCTCTCTTATGATTTGTTCCAGGTCAAAACCTTGCATATAGCAAAAGATGGGCATCGGGGACCTGCCAGGTGGGTCACAAGCCACCTAGGCACGGCCAGGGGGTGGCTGCGCCTGGCAGACTTGTGACCTCCTGGTGGCCCCCCTCTGGTATTTGTTTCGCCCAATATTTTTTTATATATTCCATAATAATTCTCCATAACTTTTCAGGACTTTTGGAGTTGTGCAGAATAGGTCTTCCTGATTTGCTCCTTTTCAAGTCCAGAATTCCAGCTGTTGGCATTCTCCCTCTTCATGTAAACCTGTAAAATAAGAGAGAAAAGGCATAAGTATTATAACGTGTAATAACAACCCATAATGTAATAAATATCAATATAAAAGCATGATGCAAAATGGACGTAACACACCATGACCAAATTTTCTAACCAGTCGAGGTGTTTGATTTCGAGGATGAATCTAGCTTTGAGTAGTTTTACTAGTTCTTTACCCATAGCCCGATGCTTAGGTTCAAAAAAATTGCGTCGTGCCTCTTTAACTGGCTTAAAGCCTGCGATTAAATGTAGGCTATGCTCCGCTAGCCTTCATGAGATTCTTGGCATATCTGAGGGGTGCCTGCCAAATATGTCCCAGTTTTTGTGTAGGAATGTGTGCAGTGCTTCATCCACCGCAGGGTCCAGCTGAGCTTCAATGGACGTTGTTTTGTTAGGGTCCGTTGGATGCACCTGAAATTTGACGATTTCAGCTGTCGGCTTGGGTGATGTGGATTTAGGCCTCTTACTAAGGATTACATCAACCCTATCGACCATTGAGCAAAGTGTGGTTAATTCCTCGGCCACGAGTCTCTGACAGTGCCTCGAGGGCGATCGATGTTGTTTTGTTTTCGGCCCGAAGAGCTCTAGCCGAGTCACTTATAATTGTGATCACGCAATTAGGCCTTGGTATTTTGAGCTTAATATACACGTAATATGATATGGCTTAGAATCTTGTGAAAGCATGACACCCCAATAGGGCGTGATAACCATAGTGAAAGGGCACAATATGGAAGAGAAGCTCTTCGTACCTGTAATTCTCAGGGGTCCCGAATACCATGTCGCAAGTAACTCATCCGGTGGACCGCGCCTCTATTTGGGGATGATACCTCGAAAGTGGTGTAGGTTTGTTCGATGCGAGATCTGTCGAGTTGAATTTTGTCCAGGGTATCCTCATAGATGAGGTTTAAGCAATTGTCGTTGTCCATTAGTACCTTGTGGAGTCTAAAACCGTCTACTATGGTGTCGAGGACCAAGGTGGCATGTGTTTGGATGGAGAGGGATCTCGGTCGGTCTTCCTCGTCGAAGGTGATGGGTGTGTTCGTCCACGAATTTGTTGCTGCCACCTGGTGTATTTGGTCTAGTTCTTGAAGAGCTCCCATCCTCCGATTATTTGAGAGAAATATCTCGTAGATTGTAAAGATCTCGGCGTTGTTATCCGGTGGTGGTGTTGACCATCTGCTTGAGGGTGGGATCTATAGGATGGCCTCTCCGCTCTTTGCAACTTTCCTAACGACCCAACAAGCTTTGAGGATGTGAGTCAGGTTCGTGTTCAGCAAGACGGAATGTATAGGGCACGATTTATCTAATAAATCGTCACGGACAATTTTGGATCCGGCAAATGGTTTACTCTTTTTCTTGGTGCATTCGTGTTTGGCTGGCCGTCATGGGGGTACGTGCTTCCTCCGAGCTCTTCTGGGTTCCTCGGCATGGATTGACTCCATGAGCATCGGTTGATGCTCCCATGTACTTTCCATGGCGCAATATTTGTGTACCATATCCGATCGCTCGGTGAAGGTTTGAATGTGGCGATGAGCAAGGGCGCTTAGGATTCCTTCGTCACGGCAATTATACCGAAAGGTTGTTATGATGTCCTAACCGTTGGAACCTGCTATCCTATTTTACAAGGAGGAATCTAGCCAAGAAGAGATGGTCTGTTTCCCCTGCCTGTTGTTTGACATACAATAGCTCCCGTATGCCAGGCTTCCTTGAATTACTTGGAGAGTACTAGACGTGGGGGTGGGGGTAAAACTTTGTATCCCAGAAGGATATGAACCAAAGCATCGGCGATCGTGTCCCACACCATCATATAATCCTGCACACTAGGTTCAAGGTCTGGATTATCAGCCATACACGGTCGCACAGCCTCCAAGTTGTGCACTGATTCGGGGTTCTATTCTGCACTTTTTCCGAGCAAGAGTTCTGATTCCAAACTAGAGGAGAGATCCTGGTGATCAGAAACCCAAACACAAATCGTTCTCAACTTCGGTGGTTGGGAGGGCGAACCTTCAGCCGAGTCCTCGATGGTTGCGACCAAGTGTGTGATAGGCAGGACGTGGATTTCCTTGTCGTTGGGTCTAAGCCCAATTTGATCATAGCAGAGGGTTGGTTGTCGGTTATCCACATTGCTTGGATTCAGCTGTTGGAAATATGCCCTAGAGGCAATAATAAATTAGTTGTTATCATATTTCCTTGATCATGATAATCGTTTACTATCCATGCTATAATTGTATTGATCGGAGACTTAGATGCATGTGTGGATACATAGACAAAACAATGTCCCTAGAATGCCTCTAATAGACTGGCTCATTGATCAAGGATGGTTAAGGTTTCCTAGCCATGGACATGAGATGTCATTTGATAATGGGATCACATCATTAGGAGAATGGTGTTATGGACAAGACCCAAACTACAAACGTAGCATATGATTGTGTCAGTTTATTGCTACTGTTTTCTACATGTCAAGTATATGTTCCTATGACCATGAGATCATGCAACTCATGGACACCGGAGGAGTGCCTTGTGTGCATCAAATGTCTCCACGTAACTGGGTGACTATAAAGGTGCTCTACAGGTATCTCCGAGGGTGTCTGTTGGGTTGTCATGGATCAAGACTGGGATTTGTTACTACGTGTGACGGAGAGGTATCTCAGGGCCCACTCGGTAATACAACATCATAATAAGCCTTGCAAGCAATGTGATTAAGTCTTAGTCATGGGATCTTGTATTACGAAACGATTAAAGAGACTCGCCGATAATGAGGTTTAACTAGGTATGGAGATACCGACGATCGAATCTCGGGCAAGTAACATACCGAAGAACAAAGGGAACATCATACAGGATTAACTGAATCCTTGACATAGAGGTTTGATCGATAAAGATCTTCGTAGAATATGTAGGAACCAATATGGACATCTAGGTCCTGCTATTGGTTATTGACCGTAGAGGTGTCTCGGTCATGTCTACATAGTTCTCGAACCCGCAGGGTCTGCACACATAAGGTTCGGTGACGTTTCGGTAGTACAAAGCTTTGTATGGTGGTGACCGAAGGTTCTTCGGAGTCCTGGATGAGATCCCGGACGTCACGAGGAGCTCTGGAATAGTCCGTAGGTAAAGATTGATATATAGGAAGTCCTATTTTGGTCGCCGGAAAAGTTTCGGGCTCATCGGTAGTGTACTGAGAATGCCAGTAGTGTACCGAGAGACCATCTGGAGGGGTATTTCGACCCAAGAGGCTATATGGGCTGTGGGAGAGTGAATACCAGCCCTTAGTGGGATGGTGGAAGTCCCACACAAGGACCATGTGGCTGGGAGAGAAAAGCCCAAAGAGAAAAGGTGGAAAAAGGCAAACAAAGGCAAAATAGGAAGGAGTCCTA
This sequence comes from Hordeum marinum, assembly GCA_022496015.1. Lineage (NCBI taxonomy): Eukaryota > Viridiplantae > Streptophyta > Magnoliopsida > Poales > Poaceae > Hordeum > Hordeum marinum. The sequence continues at coordinate 61,393,455 of CM039673.1, read as the reverse complement.
GTCCTACTAGGATTGGAGGAGGATTCCTCCCTCCTCCCAAGTCGGTCGAAGCCTAGAGGGCTTTGCCCTTGCACCAAGCCTCCTCCTTTCTTCCTCTTATATATACTAGAGGTATTAGAGCTTTTGCACTTGATTTTTCAGCCACGTGCTACCCGTTCCTCTAGTGCATAGTTTCTCCTCTAGATCGGTTTTCTCCAGTGCTTAGGTGAAGCCCTGCCGGAATAGCTCCACCACCATTGCCGCAGCGCTGTCACGCTGCTGGAGAACTCGTCTACCTCTCCGCTCCCTCTTGTTGGATCAAGAAGGTGGAGATCGTCATCGAGTTGTACGTGTGCTGAACGCGGAGGTGTCGTCCGTTCGTGGCTAGATCGGAAGGACCGTGATCAAGATGGCGAGACAGATCGTGATGAGATCGCGGGACGGATTGTGATTGGATCGCGGGACAGATCATGATGAGATCGCGGGATGCTCGGCAATTTGGATCGCGAAGACGTTCGACTACACGAACCACGTTTCTTAATGCTTCCCGCTTAGCGATCTACAAGAGTATGTAGATCCACTCTCCCTCTCGTAGATGCTCATCACCATGGATAGATCTTGCGTGTCCATAGGAAAATTTTTGTTTCCCATGCACATTCCCCAACAATGGTATCAGAGCTAGGTCTATCTGTAGATGAGATCTCGAGTAGAACACAAAGAGTTTGTGGGAGTTGATGCTTAGATTGCTTCCTCCCTTGGTCGTGTTTTGGTTCAGCGGTATTGTGGGATGAAGCGGCCTAGACCAACATTACTCGCACGCTTACAAGAGACCGGTTCCCTCAACTACAACTTGTTGCATAGATGGCTTGTGGGTGCCAGTTTCTTGTAATTTAGTTGGATCGGATTCGTCAAAGGCGGTCCTTGAGAAAGTTGAAAAGCAACTAATGTATCACCATTGCGGTTTATGCGTAGGTGAGAATTGTTCTTGCTAGATACCCGTAGCAGCCACGTAAAACATGCAACAACAATTAGAGGATGTCTAACTTGTTTTTGCAGGGTATGTTGTGATGTGATATGGCCAATTACATGATGTGATATATGTGATGTATGAGATGATCATGTGTTGTATAGAATATCACGACTTGCATGTCGATGAGTACGGCAACAGGCAGGAGCCATAGGGTTGTCTTTAATTATTGTATGACATGCCTGTCAATCATTAAGCGCTATGTAATGCTTTACTTTATCGTTAAATGGTAGCAATAGTAGTACAAGCATGATGGGTGCGACAACCCCGATGGCGACACATTGATGGACATCACGGTGTCGTGTCGGTGACGATGGAGATCATGTTGATGCTTTCAAGATGGAGATCAAAAGCACAAGTTCATGGCCATATCATGCCACTTATGATTTGCATGTGATGTTAATCCTTTTATGCACCTTGTTTTGCTTACAACGACGGTAACATTATAAGGTGATCCCTCACTTAATTTCAAGATAAATTGTGTTCTCCCCGAGTGTGCACCGTTGCGAAAGTTCGTCGTGTCGAGACACCACGTGATGATCGGGTGTGATAGACTCTACGTTCACTTACAACGGGTGCAAGCAAGTGTTGCACATGTAGAACACTCGGGTTAAACTTGACGAGCCTAGCATGTACAGACATGGCCTCGGAACACAAGAGACCGAAAGGTCAAACATGAGTCATATAGTAGATATGATCAACATGATGATGTTCACCATTGAAACCACCTCAACTCACATGATGATCGGACTTGAATTGGTGAATTTGGATCATGTATCACTCGAATGACCGGAGGGATGTCGATTTGAGTGGGAGTTCTTTAGTAATATGATTAATTGAACTCATTAACATGAACATAGTCAATAGTGTCTTTGCAAATTATGTTGTAGATTACTTGCTCGCGTTGTAGCTCCCTTGTATTTGTATATGTTCCTAGATAAATAGAGTTCAAAGATGATGGTAGCAATATTGTCCTCATTGCTGCACAGAAGGCTTATGTCCTTAATGCACCGCTCGGTGCGCCAACCCCTCTAGCGTCGTTTGTAGATATTGTGAACATCTGACATGCACGTTCTGATGACTAATTGATAGTTTAGTGCGTCATTCATTATGTCTTAGAATTGAGGCTCCGAAACGTTTTGAACGTCACAGAACATATGATATGTTCTAAGAGCTGAAATTAGGATCTCAGGCTCATGCCCGTGTTGCGAGATACGAGATCTCCAACAAGATTCTTTGCCTACAAGATGAAAGAGAATAGCTCAATCGTTGAGCATTTGCTCAGATTGTCCGGGAGCTACAATCGCTTGAATCGAGTGGGAGTTGATCTTCCAGATAAGATAGTGATTGATATAGTTCTCCAAGTCACTGTCACTAAGCTACTAGAACTTGGTGATGAACTATGAAATGCCAGGGATAGAAATGATGATCCCTGAGCTGTTCGCGATGTTTGACACCGCGAAGGTAGAAATCAAGAAGGAGCGTCAAGTGTTGATGGTTAGTCAAACCACTAGTTTCGAGAAGGGAAAGAGCAAGGAGGGAAACTTCATGGATAGCAATTCAGTCGCTGCTCCTGTGAAGCAACCCAAAGTTGAACCCAAACCTGAGACTAAGTGCTTCGATTATGAGGAGAGCAGTCACTGAAGCGGAACAACCCTAGATACTTGGTAGATGAGAAGGCTGGCAACGTTAATAGAAGTATATTAGATATACGTATTAATGAAGTGTACCTTGTGAGTACTCCTAGTAGCACCTGGGTATTGGATACCGGTTCAGTTGCTAAATGTTAGTAACTTGAAATAAAAGCTACGGAATAAACGGGGAACTAGCTAAGGGTGAGGTGACGATGTGTGTTGGAAATGTTTCCAAGGTTGATGTGATCAACATCGCACGGTCTCTCTACCTTCGGGATTAGTGACGAACCTAAATAAATGTTATTTGGTGTTTTGCATTGAGCATGAACGTGATTAGATCGTGTTTATTCCAACACGGTTATTCATTTAAGTTAGAGAATAATGGTTATTCTGTTTACATGAATGATACGTTCAATGGTCATGCACCCAGTGAGAATGGTTTTTTGAATCTTGATCGTAGTAATACACATGTTCATAACATTCATGCCAAAAGATACAAAGTTAATAATGATAGTACCACATACTTGTGGCACTGCCGCTAACTGTCATATTGGTATAAAGCGCATGAAGAAACTCCATGCTTTTGGATCTTTGGACTCATTCGATTTTGAATCGGTTGAGACATGCGAACCATGCCTCTTGGGCAAGATGACAAAGGACCCCATTTTCCAAATGGATGGAGCGGGCAAGTGATTTATTGGAAATGATACATGTCGATGTATGCAATCCAATGAGTCTTGTAGCGTGCGGTGGATATCGTTATTTTCTTACCTTCACTGATGATTTGAGTAGATATAGTGTATATTTACTTAATGAAACACAAGTCTAAATCGTTTGAAAGGTTCAAACAAATTCAGAGTGAAGTTTAAGATCATCGTGACAAGAAGATAAAAATGTCTGCGATATGATCGTGGAAGTGAATATCTGAGTTACAAGTTTGGCATACAACTTTAGACAATGTGAAAGTTGTTTCACAACTCACGCCACGTGGAACACCATAGTGTGATGGTGTGTCCGAACGTCATAGTCGTGCTCTATTGGATATGGTTCGCGCTATGATGTCTCTTATCGTTTTGACTATAATTTTGTGGTTATGCATTAGAGACAACTACATTCACTTTAAAAAGGGCACCATCTAAATCTGTTGAGATGACACCGTGTGAATTATGGTTTGATAGAAACCTAAGCTGTCATTTCTTAATGTTTGGGGCTGCGACGCTTTTGTGGAAAATGTTTTCACCTAATGAGGTCGAACCCAAAGCGGACAAATGCATCTTCATAGAATACCCTAAGAATAGTTGGGTGAACCTTCTATCTTAGATCCAACCATAAAATGTTTGTTGCTAAAACTAGGTCCATTCTCGAGAAAAAGTTTCTCTCGAAAGAATTGAGTTGGAGGAAGATAGAACTTGATGAGGTTATTGAACCTTTGTTTCAACATTAGAGTAGCACAACGCAGGAAGATGTTTCTGTGAAGCCTACGTTAGTTGAAGTGGAAGTTAATGATGATGATCATGAAGCTTCGGATCAAGTTACTATCAAACCTCGTAGGTCGACAAGGATGTGTACTACTCCTGAGTGGTATGACAACCCTGTCTTGGAGGTCATGTTGTTGGACAATGATTAACCTACGAGCTATGGAGAAGCGATGATGGGCCCGGAATCCGACAAATGGTTAGAGGCCATGAAATCCGAGAAAGGATCCATGTATGAAAACCAAGTATAGACTTTGGTGGACTTGCTCGTTGGACGGCAGGTCGTTGAGTACAAATGGATCTTTAAAATGAAGACACACGTTGAGGGTGAATGTCACTATTTATAAAGCTCGACTTGTCGCAAAGAAGTTTCTGGCAAGTTCAAGGAGTTGACTACGATGAGACTTTCTCACTCATAGAGATGCTAAAGTCTGTTGGAATTATGTTAGCAGTTGCTGCATTTTTCAATTATGAAATCTGGCAAACGGATGTCAAAACATCGCTTCCTTAAAGGTTTACTTGAGGAAAGGTTGTATGTGATACAACCAGAAGGTTTTTTCAGTCCTAAGGATGCTAAAAGGTAAGAAAGCTTCAGTGATCCTTCTATGGACTGAAGCAAGCATCTCGGAGTTGGAATATACACTTTGATGAAGTGATCAAAGTCTTTGAGTCTATACAAAGTTTATGAGAAACTTGTATTTGTAGTAAAGTGAGTGGGGGCACTATAGAGTTTCTGATAAGTATATGTGGATGACATATTGTTGATCAGAAATAATGTAGAATTTCTAGCAAGCATAAATGGTTGTTTGAAAAGTGATTTTCAAAGGAAGACCTGGATAAAGCTACCTAATAGTTGAGCATCTAGATCTATAGATAGATCAAGATATTTGATGAGACTTTCAGTGAGTACATACCTTGACAAGATTTTGAAAGAGTTCAAAATGGATCAGACAGAGAAAGAGTTCTCGCCTGATTTGTAAGGTTTGAAATTGAGTGAGACTCAAAGCTCGACCACGGCAAAAGAAAGGGAAAGGACGAATTTCGTCCCCTATGCCTTAGCCATAGGCTCTGTATAGTATGCCATGTTGTGTACCGCACTTGGGTGTACCTTGCCATGAGTCCATCAAGGGGGTAAAAGAGTGATCCAGGAGTGGATCACTAGACAGTGGTCAAGATTATCCTTAGTAACTAAAAGACTAAGGAGATGTTTCTCGATTATGGAGGTGATAAAGAGTTCGTCGTAAAGAGTTATGACGATGCAAGCTTTAACACCAATCCAAATGACTCGTAGTAGCAATCTGGATACGTACAGTGGAGCAGCCATTTTGGAATAGTACCAAGTGGAGTGTGGTAGCAGTGTTTACAGTTTGACATAGAGATTTGCAAAGTACACACGGATCTGAATGTCACAGACCCGTTGACTATAAGAACTCTCTCACATGCAAAGCATGATCGAGCCCTAGAACTCATCGGGTGTTAGATTCATAACAATGCGAATCACATGGTGATGTGAACTAGATTATTGACTCTAGTGCAAGTGGGAGACTGTTGGAAATATATCCTAGAGGCAATAATAAATTAGTTGTTATCATATTTCCTTGTTCATGATAATCGTTTATTATCCATGCTATAATTGTATTGATCGGAGACTTAGATGCATGTGTGGATACATAGACAAAACAATGTCCCTAGTATGCCTCTAATAGACTGGCTCGTTGACCAAAGATGGTTAAGGTTTCCTAGCCATGGACATGAGGTGTCATTTGATAACGGGATCACATCATTAGGAGAATGGTGTGATAACGGGATCACATCCTACTGGGATTGGAGGAGGATTCCTCCTCTCCTCCTTGGTTGGGCCGAAGCCTAGGGCTGGACCCTTGAGGGTCAAGCCTCCTCCTCTCTTCCTCTTATATATACTAGAGGTTTTAGGGGTTTTGCACTAGATTTTTTGCCACGTGCTACCCTCTCCTCTAGTGCATAGTTTCTCCTCTAGATCGGTTTTCTGTAGTGCTTAGGCGAAGCCCTGCCGGAATAGCTCCACCACCATCGCCGAAGTGCCATCGCGCTACCGGAGAACTCTTCTACCTCTCTGCTCCCTCTTGCTGGATCAAGAAGGCGGAGATCGTCATCGAGCTGTACGTGTGCTAAACACGGAGGTGTCGTCCTTTCGGCGCTAGGTCGAAAGGACCGTGATCAAGATCGCGAGATGGATCATGATGAGATCGCGGGACGGATCATGATGAGTTCACGGTACGGATCGTGATTGGATCGCGGGACGGATCGTGATGAGATCGCGGGACGCTCGGCGATTTGGATCGCGAAGACGTTCGACTACACGAACCGTGTTTCTTAACGCTTCCCGCTTAGCGATCTACAAGGGTATGTAGATCCACTCTCCCTCTCGTAGATGCTCATCACCATGGATAGATCTTGCGTGTGCGTAGGAAATTTTTTGTTTCCCATGCAACGTTCCCCAACATCAGCCGAGTAGCTTGTTTAATGACGAGATGTCTATGGAATCCATGTTCCTGGAGTGCATAGGGGCGATTGATAATCCCCAAGTGCAAGGAATCATCATAACAATTTTCAAAGGTGGAAGTGATAAGTATGGAGTATCGAACCCACAAGGAACTAAAGGTAAGATCAATATTCTCTTAAGTCCTATCTGCCACCGATACGACTCTACGTACACCAACGTTTGCTTCCATCTAGAAAGGAGAAATAAAACTACGTTTTGGGTATGAAGAGGATAGCTTTGCATGATATCAGAGAACTAAAATATAAATATAGGTGTTGTTATCATAATATTACAATATATTACATAGCGAGTGTGGAATAATGATGGGTCAGTGTGCAGAATTATCCTAGGCAATTGTTAACAAGATCGGAAATCATTATTGCAATTTTATATGAGGGAGAGGCATAATCTAACATAGTTTCTCTACTTGGATCATATGCACTCATGATTGGAACTCTAGCAAGCATCCGCAACTACTAAAGATCATTAAGGTAAAACCCAACCATAGAATTAAAGCATAAAGTCCCCTTTATCCCATACGCAAACAACCTACTTCCTCGGGTCTGTGGTTCTATCACTCACACCAACCACCATAAAAGAATCATAAACATATTGCAAACCCTACAGAGGGGATCCCTCATGTGTGCGCGGCGTGGAAAAGGCACCATAAGACAGCACCAATAATAAAACATGCAACTCAAACCAATCTAGATTATCAATCAACCCAAAGGACAAAAGTAATCTACTCAAAACATCATAGGATGGCAACACATCATTGGATCATAATATGTAGCATAAAGCACCATGTTCAAGTAGGTGATTACAGGGGGGTGCAGGAGAGGGGACCACTAAAAGGAGATGAGGATGGTGATGAAGAAGGTGATGTTGATGACGCGGCAATGGTTCCCCCGATGGTACTCCGGCGCCACCGGGAGACGGGGGGAGGTTCTCGCCCTCATGCTTCCTCCTCCATGGCCTCCTCCCTCTGTGGGGAGAGGTTATCCCTCTGGTCCTTGGCCTCCATGCTGTGGATGGCCCCTCCGGGGTGATGAAGATGGCCTTCGATGATGCTGAACCCCTCCGGCTGGGTGCCAGAGAGGGCCAAGATTGGTTTTTCGTAGCTCTAGAGGTGTGCGGTGGTGGAACTCCCGATCTAGGTTATGCAAGGTTTGGAATATTTGAGGATTTATAGAGCTGAGAGGGAGGTCGGTGGACACCCGAGGGGCCCGCGAGCCTGGGGGCGCACCCTAGGGGGGTGGCCGTGCCCCTGAGGCTTGCGGCCTCCTCAGCCTTCCTCTCTGGTGACTCTTCGCTCCAGTATTTTTTCTATTTTCCAAAAATATTCCCCGTAAATTTTCAGCTCATTCCAAGAACTTTTATTTATACACAAAAACAACACCATGGTAGTTCTACTGAAAACAACGTCAGTCTGGGTTAGTTCTAATAAAATCATACCAAAATAATATAGAATTATTGCAAACATGGCACGAATACTTCATAAATTATAGATAGGTTTGAGACGTATCAGCGATCCGTAGTACTGCTGCTTCGGGGGTGTTTAAAGTCACGCCCGAGCAATGTTCGGCAAAAGCGGCCATATCGACTGGATCAGGCTTTAAGGCCAGACCCGTGGTGGGAGCGTCCCCATTGGCACCTTCACCACTTTCTACATTGAGGTGTCGGGACTTGTGAGCTCTTCAAGGGGAGATGAAAGCTTTGTCAGAACAAGATCTCCCCGGGAGTCGACGACAAACTCTAGGTTCCCAAACCCGATCTCCTGATCGGGGGCAAAGTTTCAAATCTGGCCAAGGCGGCCGACCGGATCGGTGTGCAACACGATGCTGCCGAACGCGAAGATTTTTCCCGGGATGAAAATGTCTCGGTTACACATGTCGTTGCTGATGACTAGGCGGTCCATTGATCCTTCGGCGATCCTACAACGGAACTCTCAATGAAAGCACAAATGTCGGTGTCAAAACCCGCAGATCTCGGGTAGGGGGTCCCAAGTTGTGGATCTTGGACCAATGCGGAACAGGGAACACAAGGACAATATTTACCCAGGTTCGGGCCCTCTCGAAGAGGTAAAACCCTATGTCCTTCTTGATTGTATGGATGTGTGTAAGACGATTACAGAGTCAATCTACCATGAGATCAGATGAACTAAACCTAGATGAGTCAGCCTAATGGTTCTCCTTCTTCAAGATAAACCCTCTGGTTTATGTAGACACCAGGGGTTCCTAGGGTTACACATAGTCGGTCACCAATAATGGATAAACATGCCGATCCTACCATCTTGAGTTGGAGGACACACAAAGGCACTGAAGGATCCTCCCGGAACATAGAGTCATCCCATAGCTCGGGCTTCAAGTAATACCCATATAGCGGCCCACCTGTCTGGCCCATAAGAGATAGGTCGGCATCCCGAGGACCCCTTAGTACCGAGCTCCCTCACTAAGCTTGCAAGTTGTCAGCAAAACAAAGTAGTAATACGAAAATATGATAAGTGTAGTTAGCGTAAAAGTAAATGTTTGAATAAATTAAGTAGCAAATATTGCAAATGAGAGTGTGGAAATCAATAGGAATAAGGAATTCCCAGCGAGTCCGGAATCCCATATATTGTGCTTATATAGTGGTGTCTAACATATCGAAACGTTGTGGATAACCTTATGGGCTCGATTCGAGGGCCTATAAATCCACCACATCGAGCGGGACAACAATCAAGATGCTAATATTCTCACCTCTGAACACCTTCTGTGAGCGATTATTGAGACCATCGATCAAGTGGCAAGGTCACACCAAGCAAGAAGCATGGCAATGAGAGCAACCATCACCAGAATTGGCCACCCCTCCGGATATAGTGACAAACAAGGAAACGATTGGGAGCTCGACAGTTGAGGAAACATCCTCGACCCATGAGATCATCACTACAGGAATCATGCACTTTGCCGTCAGCCATCCCAGACGGCAAAGGCATGCATGCCGGACGCCAAAGGCTTTGCCATCTGCCAGCAGACGGCCAACTGTCCGGCTGAATAAGCCATGGTAAAGGGCGCTTTGCCGTCTGCTGGCAAACGGCAAAGAACTTTGCATCTTTGTCGTCTGCCAGCGGACGGCAAAGGGCATGGACGGCACACGTGGCAACTTAGGTCCGTTAAGGGCTTAACAGCGTGCTTTGTCATCCGCTGGCAAACGACAAAGACCTTAGTTCCTTGCCGTCTGCCAGCTGACGGCAAAGCACCTATTTCTTTGCCGGCCTAGGTGGGTTCTTTGTCATCCACTGGCAAACGGCAAAGAACCTTAGGTCTTTGCCTTCTGCCAGCAGACGGCAAAGAACCCACCTAGGCCAGCCTAGTGCTACCCCAGGTTGCACAGGTAGTTGCCATGTGGTAGCTTTGTCGTCTACCAACAGACGGCAAAGTGGCTATATAGCCCCTGTTTTTTTCTGTTTTGTCTTAAAATCATTCAATTTGACAGAATTTCACATATATATCCAACATATCAACAATACAAGTTCCCAACAAGCATACCAACAATAAGTTTCAACAAGTATACCAACAATAAGTTCCAACAACATATCCAACATACAAGTTTCCAACAACATATCCAACATACAATGGTTTCCAACAACATATCCATACATACATATCCAAAACAAGTTTCCAACAAGTTTCCATAAACAAAAAGGAAGAACAAGTAGAAGAGTACACTCCATCAATGCAAGCTTCCTCGTCTATAGAAAATCTGCAAATTAGGAAAGATGAAAGTTAGAAGAAGAAGAAGACTAGCTAGAAGAAAAAGAAGAAAAGAAGAAGAGAAAGAAGAAGAAGAAGAATTTATCTTCTCTTTCTTTTCTCCTTTCCTCTCCTCTTCTCCAAGTTAGTAATGACATTTTCTAGCTAACTAAGCATATGAAGTCATTTTGGAGGAAAAAATGCGAAGTATAGGTCATTTTATAGCTATCCTAGGTAGAATATATCATTTTGGAGGTAAATAAGGTTATTATGTCATTTTTGAGGAAAATAAGCTAAGTATAGGTCATTTTGGAGCTAAACCATGGTTATTATGCCATTTTTTGACCTAAGTGAGCTAATTATGTCATAAATGAACTAGCTAAGCTAATTACAAATCATTATTGAGCTATCCTAGGTAATTATGCCATTTTGTACCTAAGTGAGCTAATTATGTCATAAATGAACTAGCTAAGCTAGCTATCGATCATTATTGAGCTATCCTAGGTAGTTATGCCATTTTTAGCTAACTAAGCATATCAAGTCATTTTGGAGAAAAAATACTAAGTATAGGTAATTTTATAGCTATCCTAGGTAGAATATATCATTTTGGAGCTAAGTAAGGTTATTATGTCATTTTTGAGGAAAATAAGCTAGGTATGGGTCATTTTGGAGCTAATTAGGTCGTTTCTTGAGCTAAGTATGCATTTGTTAAGCAAAACACTTGGGAAAACTTACCATCATCACGGAGGTGATGGACCGGTCGGGTTTGCACCAGGGTGAGACGTAGAAGGACCGGTCGGGGTTGCGACAAACGCAGAAAGATCGGTCGATGCTTGTCGGGAGGCACGCTGCACCAAAGATCATTTGCAAGCAATGTCTCCTTAGCATGATGCAACTCAAATGTGAATACTAGTAACTAATGACCATTCAACTGAAACTCACCGTGGGTTGAAAAGCATTTGATGATTTTTTTGAGCTAAATGACCCTGAAATTGAAAAGCACTACAAATGAACTCTGAAAATGTTGAAACTTGTCATGGTGTCATCCTTTCACCCACAAAGCTTGTGCTAAAAAGTTGAGAGGGTTACGACAAAAACTGGATGCACTTCATGTACAAACTGGACCATCTCCTTCGAAGTATCAAGGTTTCGGACAAAAACCCATCTGTTACAAAGGCATTTCATTTTTATTTATTTATTTCAACTCAAGACTTTTTGTGCATTCAATACGCACCATACTACAACATGTTAAAATCTACAGAAAGAACTAACTAAAAAATAAAAATAAAAATTAAATGACTAAAACAACTATATAAGCAAAACAGTAATGTTTTAATTAAAATCCTAATTTAAATTATTCTAAAAATAACCAAATAAATCTTACTATGACAGCAATCTAACACGTGACTAGGATAAAAAGAATTAAATTAAAAACTTTTTGTAAACTCAAGTTATTCACAATCTAGTGTTTGAAGCAAATTTGAACAAATTCAGACTAAAACCATTCAAATTTGAAAACTAATGGCGCAAACATAAATTAGAAAAAAAATTGAATCTAATGCAAAAAGAATCACTCAAAAACATCAAATATCCTAAAAGATATAAGCAATTTAAAACAGAAACTAAAAACAGAAAACAAATATAAAAACAGAAAAAAAAACTTTCAAGGAACCCTTTAGTCCCGGTTCGTGTCTCCAACCGGGACTAAAGGTCTAACCTTTAGTCCCGGTTGGAGACACCAACCGGTACTAAAGCCTCAACCCCCTTTAGTCCCGGTTGGTGTCTCCAACCGGGACTATAGGTCCCATTTGAATCGGGACTGATGCCCTAGCCGCTCGAACCGGGACTAATGCTCACATTAGTCCCGGTTCGTAATGCAACCGGGACTAATGTGTACATCAAGCTGTGATGAAATCCCTGTTTTCTACTAGTCATACCTAGTTCAACCTCGTTACCGGCAAGTCTCTTTACTCGTTCCGCAATACAAGATCCCGTGACTAACACTTAGTCACATTGCTTGCAAGGCATGTTGTGATGTTGTATTACCGAGTGGGCCCTGAGATACCTCTTTGTCACACAGAGTAACAAGTCCCAGTCTTGATCCATGCCAACCCAATAGACACCCTCGGAGATACCTGTAGAGTACCTTTACAGTCACCCAGTTACGTTGCGACGTTTGATACACACAAGGCACTCCTCCGGTGTCAGTGAGTTGCATAACCTCATGGTCATAGGAACATATACTTGACAATGCAGAAAACAGTAGCAATAAACTGACATGATCATATGATACATTTGCAGTTCGGGTTTTGTCCATTCCATCATTCTCCTAATGATGTGATCCCGTTATCAAATGACATCTCATGTCAATGTCTAGGAAACCTTAGCCATCTTTGATCAACGAGCTAGTCTATTAGAGGCATACTAGGGACATGGTGTTGTCTATGTATCCACACATGTATCTGAGTTTTCGATCAGTACAATTATAGCATGGATAATAAACGATTGTCATGAACAAGGAAATATGATAATAACTAATTTATTATTGCCTCTAGGGCATATTTCCAACAGTCTCCCACTTGCAGTAGAGTCAATAATCTAGTTCACATCACCATGTGATTTGCATTGTTATGAATCTAACACCCAATGAGTTCTGGGGATTGATCATGCTTTGCATGTGAGAGAGGTCTTATAGTCAATGGGTCTATGACATTCCAATCTATGTGTACTTTGCAAATCTCTATGTCAAATTGTAAACACTGCTACCACACTCCACTTGGTACTATTCCAAATGGCTGCTCCACTATACGTATCCGGATTGCTACTAAGAGTCATCCGGATTAGTGTTAATGCTTGCATCGACGTAACTCTTTACGATGAACCCTTTATCACCTCCATAATTGAGAAACATTTCCTTAATCTTTTAGTCACTAAGGATAATATTGACAGCTATCCAGTGATCCACTCCTGGATCACTCTTGTACCCCTTGACGAACTCATGGCAAGGCACACGCAGGTGTGGTACATAGCATGGCATACTATACAGAGCCTATGGTTAAGGCATAGGGGACGACATTCGTCCTTTCTCTTTCTTCTGCCGTTGTCGAGCTTTTAGTCTCACTCAACTTCACACCTTACAAATCAGGCAAGAACTCTTTCTCTGACTGATCCATTTTGAGCTCTTTCAAAATCTTGTCAAGGTATGTACTCATTGAAAGTCTCATCAAGCATTTTGATCTACCTCTATACATCTTCATGCTCAACAATTAGGTAGCTTTATCCAGGTCTTCCTTTGAAAATCACTTTTCAAACAACCGTTCATGCTTTCCAGAAATCTACATTATTTCCGATCAACAATATGTCATCTACATATACTTATTAGAAATTCTATAGTGCTCCCACTCATTTTATTGTAAATACAAGTTTCTCATAAACTTTGTATAAACTACAAAACTTTGATCACCTCAGCAAAGTGTGTATTCCAATTCCGAGATCCTTGCTCTAGCCCTTAGATCGATTGCTTGAGCTCGCACACCTTTTAGCATCCTTAGGACTGACAAAACCTTCTGGTTGTATCACATACAACCTTTCCTCAAGTAAACTGTTAGGGAAACAATGTTTTGTCATCCATCTGCCAGATTTCATAATTAAAAAATGCAGCAGTTGCTAACATAATTCCAACAGACTTTAGCATCGCTACGAGTGAGAAAGTCTCATTGCAGTCAACTCTTTGAACTTGTCGGAAACTTCTTTGTGACAAGTGGAGCTTTATAAATGGTAACATTTACCATCAGTGTCTGTCTTCATCTCAAAGGTCCATTTGTACTCGACAACCTGCCGTCCAACGAGCAAGTCTACCAAAGTCTATACTTGGTTTTCATACATGGATCCTATCACGGATTTCATGGCCTCTAACCATTTGTTGGAATCTGGGCCCATCATCGCCTCCCACTCACTTTATTGCAAATACAAGTTTCTCGTAAACTTTGTATAAACATCAAAACTTTGATCACCTCATCAAAGCGTATATTCCAACTCCGAGATTCTTGCTTCAGTCCATGGAAGGATCACCGAAGATTGTACACCTTTTAGCATCCTTAGGCCTGACAAAACCTTCTGGTCGTATCACATACAACCTTTCCTCAAGTAAACCGTTAAGGAAACGATGTTTTGACATCCATCTGCCAGATTTCATAATTGAAAACACAACAACTGCTAACATAATTCCAATAGACTTTAGCACCACTACGAGTGAGAAAGTCTCATCGTAGTAAACTCCTTGAACTTGTCACAAACATCTTTGCAACAAGTCGAGCTTTACAAATAGTGACATTCACCATCAGTGTGTGTCTTCATTTTAAACATCCATTTGTACTTAGCGACCTGCCATCCAACGAGCAAGTCTACCAAAGTCTATACTTGGTTTTCATACATGGATCCTATCACGGATTTCATGGCCTCTAACCATTTGTTGGAATCTGGGCCCATCATCGCTTCTCCATAGTTCGTAGGTTCATCATTGTCCAACAACATGACCTCTAAGACAGGGTTGCCGTACCACTCAAGAGCAGTACACGTCCTTGTCGACCTACGAGGTTCGATAGTAACTTCATCTGAAGCTTCATGATCATCATCATTAACTTCCTCTTAACTAACATAGACTTCACAGAAACATCTTCCTGCGCTGCGCTACTCTCTCGTTGAAACAAAGGTTTAACAACCTCATCAAGTTCTATCTTCCTCCCACTCAATTCTTTCGAGAGAAACTCTTTCTTGAGAAAGGACCCAGTTTTAGCAACAAACACTTTATGCTTGGATCTGAGATAGAACGTTTACCCAACTGTTATTAGGGTATTCTATGAAGATGCATTTGTCCGCTTTGGGTTCGAGCTCATTAGGTGAAAACCTTTTTCACATAAGTGTTGCAGCCCCAAACATTAAGAAATGACAGCTTTGGTTTCTATCAAACCATATGGTGTCCTCTCAGTGGATTTAGATGGTACCCTATTTAAAGTGAATGTAGTTGTCTCTAATGCATAACCCCAAAATTATAGTAGCAAAACAATAAGAGACATGATAGCACGCACCATATCCAATAGAGCACGACTATGACGTTCGAACACACCATCACACTATGGTGTTCCAGGTGGCGTGAGTTGTGAAACAACTTTCACATTGTCTAAAGTTTTATGCCAAACTCGTGACTCAGATATTCACCTCCACGATCATTTCGCAGACATTTTCATCTTCTTGTCACGATGATCTTTAAACTTCACTCTGAATTTGCTTGAACCTTTCAAACGATTCAGACTTGTGTTTCATTAAGTAAATATACACTATATCTACTCAAATCATCAGTGAAGGTAAGAAAATAACGATATCCACCGCACGATACAAGACTCATTGGATTGCATACATCAACATGTATCATTTCCAATAAATCACTTGCCCGCTCCATCAATCCGGAAAACGGGGTCCTTAGTCATCTTGCCTAAGAGGCATGGTTCGCATGTCTCAACCGATTAGAAATCGGATGAGTCCAAAGATCCATCAGCATGGAGGTTCTTCATGTGCTTTATACTAATATGACATTTAGCGGCAGTGCCACAAGTATGTGGTACTATCATTATTAACTTTGTATCTTTTGGCATCAATGTTATGAACATGTGTATTACTACGATCAACATTCAACAAACCATTCTCACTGGGTGCATGACCATTGAAGGTATTATTCATGTAAACAGAATAACCATTATTCTCTAACTTAAATGAATAACTGTGTTGCAATAAACACGATCTAATCACGTTCATGCTCAACGCAAAACACCAAATAACATTTATTTAGGTTCGTCACTAATCCCGAAGATAGAGAGAGCGTGCGATGTTGATCACATCAACCTTGGAAACATTTCCAACACACATCGTCACCTCACCCTTAGCTAGTTCTCTGTTTATTCCGTAGATTTTATTTCGAGTTACGAACATTTAGCAACCGAACCAGTATCCCATACCCAAGTGCAACTAGGAGTACTAGCAAGGTACACATCAATAACACGTATATCAAATATACTTCTGTCGATGTTGCCAGCCTTCTTATCTACCAAGTATCTAGGGTTGTTCCGCTTCAGCGTCCGCTCACCTCATAATCGAAGCACTTAGTCTCGGGTTTGGGTTCAACTTTGGGTTGCTTCACTGGAGCAGTAACTGACTTGCCATCCATGAAGTTTCCCTCCTTGCCCTTGCCCTTCTTGAAACTAGTGATTTTACTAACCATCAACACTTGACGCTCCTTGTTGATTTCTACCTTCGCGGTGTCAAACATCGCGAACAGCTCAGGGATAATTATTTTTATCCCTCGCATTTTATAGGTCATCACCAACTTCTAGTATCTTAGTGACAATGACTTGGAGAACTATATCAATCACTATATTATCTGGAAGATCAACTCCCACTCGATTCAAGCAATTGTAGCATCCACACAATCTGAGCTCATGCTCAACGATTGAGCTATTCTCTTTCATCTTGCAGGCAAAGAATCTTGTTGGAGATCACATATATCACAACACGGGCATGAGCCTGAGATCCTAATTTCAGATCTTAGATCGTCTCATATATTCCGTGACATTCAAAACGTTTCGGAGCCTCAGTTCTAAGTCATAATGCATGATGCACTAAACTATCAAGTACTCATCAGAATGTGCTTGTCAGATGTTCACAACATCTACACATGAAGCTAGAGGGGTTGTTGCACCAAGCGATGAATTAAGGACATAAGCCTTCTGTGCAGCAATGAGGACAATCCTCAGATCACAGACCTAGTCTACAATATTGCTACCATCATCTTTAAACTCTATTTCTCTAGGAACATATAAAAATTCAAGGGAGCTACAGCGTGAGCAAGTAATCTACAACATAATTTGCAAAGACACTACTGACTATGTTCATGATAATGAGTTCAATTAATCATATTACTGAAGAACTCCCACTCAAATTGACATCCCTCCAGTCATTCGAGTGATACATGATCCAAATTCACCAACTCAAGTCCGATCATCACGTGAGTTGAGGTGGTTTCAATGGTGAACATCATCATGTTGATCATATCTACTATATGACTCATGTTCGACCTTTTGGTCTCTTGTGTTCCGAGGCCATGTCTGTACATGCTAGGCTCGTCAAGTTTAACCTGAGTGTTCTGCATGTGCAACACTGGCATGCACTCGTTGTATGTGAACGTAGAGTCTATCACACCCGATCATCACGTGGTGTCTCGACACAACGAACTTTCGCAACGGTGCACACTCGGGGAGAACACAATTTATCTTGAAATTAATTGAGGGATCACCTTATAATGCTACCGTCATCCTAAGCAAAACAAGGTGCATAAAAGGATTAACATCACATGCAAATCATAAGTGACATGATATGGCCATGAACTTGTGCGTTTAATCTCCATCTTGAAAGCACTAGCATGATCTCCATCGTCACCGGCACGACGCCATGATCTCCATCAACGTGTCGCCATCGGGGTTGTCATGCCCATGATGCCTCTACTACTATTGCTACCGTTTAGCAATAAAGTAAAGCATTACATAGCGCTTAATGATTGACACACAAGTCATCCAATAATTAAAGACAACCCTATGGCTCCTGCCGGTTGCCGTACTCATCGACATGCAAGTCGTGATATTCTATACAACACATGATCATCTCATACATCACATATATCATATCATGTAATTGGCCATATCACATCACAACATACCTTGCAAAAACAAGTTAGAAGTCCTGTAATTGTTGTTGCATGTTTTACGTGGCTGCTATGGGTATCTAGCAAGAACAATTCTCACCTATGCATAAACCACAACGGTGATACATAAGTTGCTTTTCAACCTTCTCAAGGACCGCCTTTGTCAAATCTGATCCAACTAAAGTAAGCGAAACAGGCGCCCGCCAGCCATCTTTGTGCAACGAGGTTACACTTCAGTTGATGGAACCAGTCTCTCGTAAACGTAAGAGTAAGGTTGGTCTGGGCCGCTTCATCCCACAATACCTCTGAACCAAAACACGACCAAGGGAGGAAGCAATCTAACCATCAATGCCCACAAACTCTTTGTGTTCTACTCGAGATCGCATCTACGCATAGACCTAGCTCATGATGCCACTGTTGGGGAACGTTGCATGGGAAACAAAAAAATTCCTACGCACACGCAAGCTCTATCCATGGTGATGAGCATCTACGAGAGGGAGAGTGGATGTACATACCCTTGTAGATCGCTAAGCGGGAAGCGTTAAGAAACACGGTTGGTGTAGTTGAACGTTTTCGCCATCCAAATCACCGAGCATCCCGCGATCTCATCACGATCCGTCCCGCGATCCAATCACGATCCGTCCCGTGAACTCATCACGATCCGTCCCGCGATCTCATCATGATCCATCTCGCGATCTTGATCACGGTCCTTTCGACCTAGCGCCGAACGGACGGCACCTCCGCGTTCAGCACACGTACAGCTCGATGACGATCTCCGCCTTCTTGATCCAACAAGAGGGAGCAGAGAGGTAGAAGAGTTCTCCGGTAGCGCGATGGCGCTTCGGCGATGGTGGTGGAGCTATTCCGGCAGGGCTTCGCCTAAGCACTGTAGAAAACCGATCTAGAGGAGAAACTATGCACTAGAGGAGAGGGTAGCACGTGGCAGAAAATCTAGTGCAAAAACCCTAAAACCTCTAGTATATATAAGAGGAAGAGAGGAAGAGGCTTGACCCTCAAGGGTCCAGCCCTAGGCTTCGTCCCAACCAAGGAGGAGAGGAGGAATCCTCCTCCAATCCCAGTAGGACTAGGACTCCTTCCTTTATTGCCTTTTTCCACCTTTTATCTTTGGGCTTTTCTCTCCCAGCCGCATGGGCCTTGTGTGGGACTTCCACCAGCCCACTAAGGGCTGGTATTCACTCTCCCACAGACCATGTAGCCTCTTGGATCGAAATACCCCTTCCGATGGTCTCCCGGTACACTACCGACACTCCCGGTACACTACCGATGAGCCCGAAACTTGTTCAGCGACCAAAATAGGACTTCCTATATATAAATATTTACCTACGGATCATTACGGATCTCCTCGTGACGTTTGGGCTCTCATCCGAGACTCCGAACAACCTTCGGTAACCACTATACTACCGAAACGTCACCAAATCTTAAGTGTGCAGACCCTGCGGGTTTGAGAACTATGTAGACATGACCGAGACACCTCTACGGTCAATAACCAATAGCGGGACCTGGATGCCCATATTGGTTCCTACATATTCTATGAAGATCTCTATCGGTCGAACCTCTATGTCAAGGATTTAGTTAATCCTGTATGATGTTCCTTTTGTTCTTCGGTATGTTATTTGCCCGAGATTCGATCGTCGGTATCTCCATACCTAGTTCAACCTAGTTACCGGCAAGTCTCTTTTCTCATTTTGTAATACAAGACCTCGTGACTAACACTTAGTCACATTGCTTGCAAGGCTTGTTGTGATGTTGTATTACCGCGTGGGCCTTGAGATACCTCTCTGTCACGCGGAGTAACAAATCCCAGTCTTGATCCATGCCAACCCAACAAACACCCTCTGAGATACCTGTAGAGTACCTTTATAGTCACCCAGTTACGTTGCGATGTTTGATACACACAAGGTACTCCTCCGGTGTCAATGAGTTGCATGATCTCATGGTCATAGGAACAAATACTTGACATGTAGAAAATAGTAGAAATAAACTAACACGATCATATGCTACGTTTGTAGTTTGGGTCTTGTCCATCCCATCATTCTCCTAATGATGTGATCCTATTATCAAATGAAATCTCATGTCAATGGCTAGGAAACCTTAGCCATATTTGATCAACGAGCTAGTCTATTAGAGGCATACTAGGGACATGGTGTTGTCTATGTATCCACACATGTATCTGAGTTTCCGATCAATACTATTATAGCATGGATAATAAACGATTATCATGAACAAGGAAATATGATAATAACTAATTTATTATTGCCTCTAGGGCATATTTCCAACACCTTCTGGGTGAATCACATGATGATGACGGCTCACAATATCTTAACGATTACGGTGATGGATGTGGGGCCGAGGAAGAAGAACTTATGTTCCAAAATACGGAACAACTAATAATGTCCGGCGAGATATATAGACATATTAGCCTCTGGTGATCATTACATGTGTTTTAATTGATTTGTATATATATATATATATTTAACAAATCTTTCTTCTTTTAATTATCAGCCCTCCGGATCGAGCCAATCTAGTAGAAAGGTACGAGGCGGTGCCAAAATATTGGACGGCAATGTAAAGCTCAATCTTGATGCTTTAAAACATGTTGGCGCACCGACTCCCCCTGAAGCCAATGCCAAGACATTTGTGCGTTGATGCGGAGTGGTTGTTAGGGATGGAGTCCCGATCACAAGGAAAGAATGGATTCAACCAAACAAACCAAAACCAGGAGTGAATTATGTGGATAAAAGAATTAAAGATGCCCTTTGGCGAGATCTCATGGAGCATTTCATCCTACCAGATTCTCTCTCAGAGCATCAAAGGGACAAAGTCAAGGAGTTTGCTCTCCATAATATGGCCGGTGCATTCCAGACTTGAAAGAAAATATTATGGACTGAGTACAACGCTAGAGGCAAGAAGGCGCCCGAATTCAGAGGAATATACGAGAAGGTAAGGAATCACTAGGACGTATTTATCGAGTACAAGACATTGGAAGCTACTATGGAGAAGTCGGCAAAGAATAAGATAAATGCGGAGAAAAAAAGTATCACCATAAACTAGGGACAGGTGGATACAAGTCAGCCATTCCTATGTGGGTGCATTAGAGAAATAAAATGCATGCTGAAGGGATCACTCCAGTAACCTTCAATTGGCCCCGAAGGTGCGGGAATTGGTTTTTTGTGCATGGGGGAAAGTTGGACCCAGCAACAGGGAAGATTATTGCACTGGCCAGTCTGAAGCATGCATCAGATGAGTTGATTGAAGTAATAAAAGCTGCCCAATAAGGACGGTTTCACCCCGATAGAGAGAACGACGAGCTTACACGCGCCCTTGGGAATCCCGAACACGGAGGACGAACACGAGGCGTGGGCGTTGTTCCGTGGTACGAGGGGTTTGCAGGATGGATGGATAGTTATAAAAGCCGTTCGAGAAAAAAAGAAGGTGGAAGCAGACCGATCAAAGTTGGAATAGAAGTACGAGCAGGAGCAGCTGTAGATACAAGTACTGACCTAGCAAAGGGAAACTCTGCGGTAGGAGGCATCGGAACCCGTCCCATCTACACTGCCGAAAAGCAACATGGGTTCCATGAGGGCACCGCTGGGTCACACCCCCGTGGATGATATCACTGAGAAGGCATCTTGTGACCTAATCCAGAAAATGAAGAACATACCCGTGCGGGTCGCGACGGGCTATCCTTTACCAAATACACCTGATGTTCTCTGGCATTTCAATCCGGTTCCAGCTAGGTATGCTCGTGTCGCGGTGGACGCAATAGAGCCAGGATATGATGAACTACATCTTGACATACCTAGAGGTGAGGGGGAGTCCACACTGGTAGAAGCCGGTTGTGGTCTCATTCTATGGAGTAAGGACTGCATCGTCTTTCCACACTCGATGCTAAGGCCACCGGCTCCTCCGAGTATCGATGTCCAGTGCGAGGGATCCCAGCCAGAGGCATCGCAGCGCCAGCAGTCCTCCCCACCTCGCCAGCAGTCCTCCCCACCTCGAGAGGTGTCTCACTTTGATATGGATCCTATCACGAGTCCACCCAACCTCAGGATGGAGCCCGACGCGAGTCCATATCGTCGATATCGATCTCCGCCGCGTGAGCCGACTCCACCCCCACAGTAGTCCCGCCAGCAGGGCTCCCAAAAGAGGAAGGCCATCAGCAGTCCTCTTTGGAAGAAAGCAAAGAAGAAACCCGAGCCTTTGGCCAAAAGGAAGCTGCCTTACGACATGACACCAGAGGAAACCAAAATTTAAAGTGATCGCCAAGTGAAAGCCTTTTTCCGAAGAAGACCCTGCCGCCAAAGGAGGTAATACCCAAGGAAGTCCAAGAGCACTTTATGGAACACTTTATTGATCGACCCCCGGCATATGTGGAGCGTATGCCGACAGACTATGAGCGACAAATTCAGAAGGCAAGTGAGTAGAGAAGTCGGCCCAGCCCAAGGAAGAAGTCGGGAAGTATGGCATCAACGACATGTGGTACTACTAGCGGGAAAACAGTTCCCCGGCTCGGAGAACAATCCAAGCAATCGATCTCTCCGCTAAAGGTGAGTACCAATCCAAGCAAGCAATCGATCCAAGTAGTCGACGTGCAAGGCAACCCAATCGACCTCGAAGAAGTAGAGGCTGCAGGTGCAGATGAGTACGGTGCAGATGAGTACGCAGTGCAATATGCCATCGGAAAACCACTTGTCTCGCCCGAGCAGTACAAGGAACTACCAACTGTGATGCGACGGTTGCATGATTGGTACCAGCGTGAAGCAAAGCGAGGGGAGATGGCGGTCATGGTCAAAGTAAGGAAAGAGCATTACGTCAATGGATGTGAAATATGTCTTGAGTTCTCATAACTTTTCTAGTTATACCACATGGACTCTATCGACAAAACTCTCATCAGTTGCTATTGTCTATAAGTTATTTATATCTTTAATAATTTAAGTCTCTAGCTAAGATATAGTTCATTGGCTTATCCTCACTATATATGTTCTTTTCTATGCTATTATGCAGATTGAAGATGTAGGAATTAAAACAAGAGGGAATCGATGACATTGGGTTCATCGACCCAAATACCGTTCATGGTCATGTGGTAAAACATTATGCCAAGGAAACAGAAGATATCTTGGAAAATTTTCTAGAGGCACTAATGAATACCAAATCTACTATAATATTTCCTTACAACATGGGGTGAGTGTTTACTCTCTTGTATACAACAAATTCTATTTTTGCTTACTAGCTCGCTGTCAAGTGTAGTTGATGAGTTATATGCATGCCTGCTTAATTATATAAACTTCTACGCAGAGACCACTACATCGTCCTAAATATTATCCTCGCGGATGGACTTGTTCAAGTGTACGACTCACTAGATACACTAGAACAATCATACGTGGACTTGTATTTTATGATAGAACGGTAATTTCAATCTTTATCAACCTCGCTTTCTTTCATTATTTCCTGATATCAAAAGTAATTATAATAACTCTTTCGTTATTTTTCTTTGCCGCGTAGTGTTTGGAAAAAGATGATAGAAAAAAATCACTACGGTCGTCAATGGAAACCGAAGCTGAAGTGGAAAAAGATGCAGGTAATTAAGTAGTACTACTAGGTCCGCACATCTCTTTAATTCTAGTTTCAATACCATTATCATGATTGATTATTAATTATCTTACTGAATTCTATTCTTTTGCAAAGTGCACGAAGCAGCCACAGGGGACAAATTTATGTGGATACTTCCTCTGTGAGAACATTCGCATCCAGACCGAAGGTCGTATACGTCGTAGAGGAGCACGTGAAAGACAACTCCAGGTATGGCAGATGATGTCCAAGCTCTCACCGGAGAAATGCTTTGTACCACTTCAAGAGGAATTTGCGGCATTTCTTCTTCGACATGTCATTGATGTAAACGGAGAGCACTATTACTTACCGTCGCCTCAATAATGCCAGCAAATCAGTAGTAGAAAACTGAGATTTCATCCGGAGCACTAGCTAGCTAGTCCCGCCCGGCATTTGGGCCTTAATTTATAAGTCCAGAATATATATGGATGTGTAATTCCATTTGTATATATACTGTGTATGAGATATTGTATATTATATTACATATATACATGCATCAACTTGTGTAATGTTTATAGTATGTAGCACCGTAAAATAAATTTGAAATGAATGGAAAACACATAGAGAGGTGAATGAAAAACACATAGAGAGGAAAACTAAAACCTAATTAAAAGCTAAAACAAAAAAATAGAACACTTAGTACCGGTTGGTATCACCAACCGGTACTAAAGGTCCTCCACCACCAGCCCACGCAGACAGCCACGTGGTGGCCCTTTAGTACCGGCCCGTGGGCCAACCGGTACTAAAGGTCTGGACCTTTAGTCCCGACCCTTTAGTACCGGTTGGGGAACCGGTACTAAAGGCCCATCCCAACCGGGACTACAGACAGACATTCTACTAGTGAAGTGACAATACAAACTGTCAACTTTAAAACCTTTTTTGTCAGTTCTGGTGGTAACTTGCATTAACATTGTGTGGTAACTTAGAGTATGCAGTGATGATAACAAGTGACAATACAATTCTTTCTTCCTTTTTTTGGTTTAGTATCAGTATATGGTTGATGTGCAAGGCTGGTAACTTCATTACATTCTGCATATATCATAGACATGTAGGTGGCACTTTTTGTAAGTGAGTATTCTCTTACCTGACAATTGGCGGTTGATGTTGGCAGAGCCATAGCTAGTAGTACGCGCATCATCGTCTTGTCGTTTTTGTTGGTCAGCACTCTCCATGACATTGGTGTTGTCTCTGTGGTTTTCTGACATGTTTGTTGTAGCACCTGCGTACACATGTTAATAGCATCAGTCACATGTCAATTTTTTACATACATCAATTGGAGCAATAATTATCATTTTTTCTTGATGGTAACTGCAGTTGACATGGATCTTATCATTTTTTATACAGGGAACATCTTGTTACTCATGTTGGAGACTATTACACTTGGCAACAACATTCACCACTGCAAAAATCAGTGGGATTTTTCTTGATGGTAACTTGCATCACACATTTCTGGTAACATGCACCCTGTTGTCATGGTAACACAAGACAAATCTTCTGTAGTCTATTTTTCTGTAGTGATAACTTTGTATGAAAAAATATGGTATCTTTTGATTCTATATAAATTTTGTAACAACTATGTATCTAGTTTAGTGTGTCTTGTAACAGAATTTCACTTTTCTGTGAAATAAGTTGAAAAGGTGCTGGTTTTTTTCAAGAAAAATTCTACACATGTCCTGAGATCTCAAACATGGCTTTACAAATTTTATATTCACCCTGCTAACCTAGTAGCATCTAGCTGGTAGCTTCAGTGCAATCAGTGTGATAAGATCTAGTCGGAGCGCCTGGTAAGATATGTTCCCCCTGGTGATAGTTTGATCCTAGATCTGGTGGTAACTACATTTCCTTCATGCCCTTGCCTAGTTTGGTTGATCATATCGGGGTTGGGGTGTGGGGAGGGTGGGGTGGGGTGGGGTAGGATTGCTTAATTTTACCTGGTTCACCTGGATTCTTGTTGGATGTAGGATGCCTGATAATCACTTGTGCTTCTGGTGGTAGTTTTAGGAGGGATCTGGTGGTAACTTTCAACTCCCCATACACCCTTGCAATTCTGTGGTTGAATTTGTTGGATCAATCAGGGGGGTGGGGTGAGGGTGGGGTGGGGGTAGGGTATCGCTTCCTTGAGTTCGTCGACCTGGGAGAGAAAGAGGGAGAGGTGGGTCGATGGAGAGGGTTCTTTGCCTTTTCTTGCAATGGAGGTAAGAAACTAGCGGTTTAGGGGAGGTGGTGGCTGCATGGTGGGGTGTGGGCCGGGGTGAAGGGGTGAGGAGTGAAGGGGCCGACTTGGGCCAAGGTGTTGGTTGACGTCATGGCTCGGCCTCGCGTGCTTTGCACGCTCAGACTCGTGAAGGTGGGGGAGGGTAGGGGTCATTCGGATCTATCCAACAGATCCGAAAGTTAGGATTGTATCGCTGTCCTTTATTATTTCTTGTTGCGCAAAAAATATCATGTAAAATAAGCAACGTATTTTGACGTCCATAGATACAGATTTTTTGCGAAACAAAAAAACAACCAGAAAACAACAACTGTCATTGGGCACTAAATTAATCAGTCAATCCATCGAAATAATATAAATTCACATAAAATATATAAATGATGATATAATAGCATTTAACAATAAAAATATAGATACGGTTTGAGACATATCAACCCTCCATATCGTTTACGCTTTTGTAGGACACTTGGAGGGACCACAAACAGTGTAAGGTGATGAAATTCCTGTGTGGGGTCATGGAAAGATTGACAAGTGTGGTCCGACTGGTTGTGGTCATACTCTCATCCCTTCCAGAGTCATGAGTTTCGTCACCATTTGTCCTTAAGATGTTGAAAGTCCTTTTTTAGCTGCCACACTGACCACAAAAGGTCAATGAATTTCACAGAAAAACATATGTGCATGGCCGGTAAATTTAGAGGTAGACAAAATGGATAGGGACAACATATGTGTGCAACCCCATAGAGAGGTTGTAGTTTCGATCTTTTTCCCGAGGGGTTGTTCGTGTGTCCTCCCGTAGGGCTGTCCGAGTCTTCGTCCGAGTTTCAAGGGTCCTCCCGAAGGGCTGTCCGCGACATCGTCCGGAGGACTGTACGACCGCCTCCCGAAGGGCTGTCCGACGAGGGAGTACATCCTCGCGGTTGGGAGATTGTAAAATCCTAGTTGTGGGGATCTGCACCAACGATCTGCACCGACTCTTCTTCCGCTGCGCTTCGAGTCGGTACGGATCAGATCAAACCTTGTATGCAATCTCCATAGTGGTCCTGGGCGTGCTCGCTATACCGGAAATTTTTGTTTCGCAGGCAAAAGGGCAATGCAGATATGATCTGCACGGGGGTCACGCATATGACGAAGTTTAGTATGGGGCTCGAGATTTTATCATCTCGTGTTTCATACACCCTGGAAAGTTAATCTAGCAACTTGAATTATCATACTTGATGATAAACGTTGGTAGCTGCGGTTTGAGTCAAAACCTTAGAAGCCACATAAAATAAAATTTTCTATAAACTGATTAGAGGTGTCTAACTTGGTTTTGCAGGATGGTTTGCTTGTGATGTGGTATAGCAATGCTCATACTCAATTTGATTATGTATGAGATGGCTATATGATGTAATTAACATGACCTGCGTGTCATGATTCGGCATGATGGCTGGAGCCATATGATTGCACTTTAATGACCTGTGTGTCAACCTTATGTAATGCACTTATTTTATTAGCTATAGATATAGCAATATTATCTGGTGCATCGACAAGGTGGTAGCAATCTTCGTAGAGGTGAACACCGACGCGAATGCCGAAGACGAAGAAATACTTGACTTCTCCGTCAGAAGGGGCTATACCATATCATGCTATTATGAATTGCCTGAGATGTTTATCCCTCTTGATGCACCCTTCTTAATTGCGCGGTAGTCGCTTTTTATTAGGGTGATCTCTCACTTAGAATATCAAGTAGTTAGTGTTCTCCCAAGTGTAGCACCGTCACGGCACCTATCTCTTCGGGGTATCACATGGTTACATGGGTACGAACGATTAGAGAAGTGTGAGGCGGGTGAGTTGAGACCTCGCAGCGAGATCACTTGGTTGTCTTGACGTTCAGGCATGAAACTCATGAGCTCGGAACACATGCATCGAAAGATGAACAAGAGTCACATAGATATGTGATTGGCAAGTTGGCCTACCAATTGAAATTCTCGTCACTTGAGATGGTTACATCCTTGACGCTGAATTGAAAGTTGGGTCTTGCATCACTCAGAATCAATTATGAGAGATATTGATTTGAGTGGGAGTGCACCTTAGAATAAAAATTATTTATTCACTAGTGCCAAAAATCATTATGAACAAAGTCTAAATTAACTTGTGTTTTCTGTTGTAGATCAAATGGCTCGCAACACCGCGTTCAACTTAGGCCCTATGTTAGAGGAAGAGAAGTTAGCTGCGAATGGAAACAACTATGAGGACTAGGTCCGTACCCTGAGGATTGTCCTCTGGGGTGCTAAGAAAGTGTATGTGCTTGACGTACCTCTTCCTCCTAAACCGGCGGCAACAGCCGCGGCAGACATACAAAATGTCTGGGCCACTAAGGATGATGATTACAACTTAGTGTAGTGCCTCATGCTATCTTGCATGAGTTCAGAGCTTCAAAAACGTTTTGAATTCCATAACTCCTTTGATATGATCAAGGATCTGGATGCTCTTTACAAGTTTAATGCACGGTCTGAACGTTTTGACATCATGAAAATGATGGCGGAGACCAAGATGGCTGAGGGCAGTTCAGTTGGCGAGCACGTAGTCAATATGATTGGCTACGCTGAAAGGCTTAAAATCCTGGAATTCCCACTTCTAGAAGAGAATGTTATGGACTTGTTGCTAGGTTCACTCCCCCCGTCTTATGGCGGTTTTATCATGAACTATAACATGAATGGGATGGACAAAATAGCAAATGAGGTGCTTGCCATGCTGAAAACTGCTGAAGGAGGACTGCAAAAAAATCGCAAGCAAGTGTTGCTTGTGAATAAAACTTCTAGTTTCAAAAAGAAAGGCAAGCCAAAGAAGGGCAAGGGCGCCGGTAAGACCGGCTTCCAACGCAAATCTAAGGGCAGAGCCAAGAATGAAACTGAGTGCTTCTACTGCAAGGGCATAGGACACTGGAAGAGAAACTGCAAGAAGTATCTGGAAGATAAGAAGTCCGGGAAAACCGGAAAATGTATAATTGTTATACAAGTTAATGTCATTGACGTTTTTCTTGCTAGAGAAAATTCTAAGTCTTGGGTATTTGATACCGGATCGGTTGCTCACATTTGCAACTCGATACAGGGGCTTCAGAAGGTGCGCAAGCTGGCAAAGAATGAAGTCGTGATGCGTGTCGGGAACGGCGCTGGGATCGCCGCTCAAGCCGTCGGCATTATGCCTCTACGTGTCCCTTCAGGATTTATTTTGGAACTTAGTAACTGTTATTTTGGTCTGTTATTGTGTAGAAACATTATCTCTGGATCATGTTTACTACACGATGGGTACTCCTACAAGTCTGAGAACAATGGTTGTTCACTTTATTGTAAGGATATGTTTTATGGATTTGCACCCATTGTTGGGGGCCTTTTCATACTGAATCTTGATTGTGGAAATGATGTCTTTAACGTGAATGCTAAACGCCTTAAGAAGGCTGATACCACCACCACTTACTTGTGGCACTGTCGGCTTGGCCACATCGGAAAGAAACGCATGCAAAGACTCCATAAAGATGGAGTTTTACCGTCCCTTGATTTTGAATCATTTGACACATGTGAAGCTTGCTTGATGGGAAAATGACCAAGACGCCGTTCACGGGTCATCCTGAATGGGCGGGTGAATTATTGGAAATAATACATGGTGATGTATGTGGTCCAATGAACACGGCCGCACGGGGTGGGTATTTTTACTTCGTGACTTTTACTGATGATTTAAGTCGGTATGGCTATATCTACTTGATGAAGCATAAGTCGAAAACCTTTGAAAAGTTCAAAGATTTTCAGAATGAGGTAGAAAATCATCGTGACAAAAAGATTAAGTTTCTGTGGTCTAATCGCGGAGGCGAATATCTTAGTCATGAGTTTGGCCAACATCTGAGTGACCGTGGAATCGTTTCCCAGCTTACGCCTCCCGGAACTCCACAGCGAAACGGAGTGTCGAAACGATGTAACCGAACCCTGTTAGACATGGTAAGGTCGATGATGTCTCTTACAGATCTATCGATATGTTTTTGGGGTCACGCACTACTCACTGCCGCTTATAAATTAAAAAGAGCGCCGTCTAAGTCTGTTGAGATGACACCACATGAGATGTGGTGTGGGAAGATACCTAGTGTGTCGCATCTCAAGGTTTGGGGTTGTGAGGCATACGTAAAACGTTTATAGCCAACCAAACTAGAACCTAGATCAGACAAATGTTACTTTGTAGGTTATCCAAATAACACCATTAGATATTCCTTCTACCACCAGTCCAAAGGCAAAATGTTTGTCGCAAAGGTTGCACACTTTCTCGAGAAAGAATTTCTCGCTAAAGAATTGAGTGGGAGGACAGTACAACTTAATGAGATTAGTGAATCTTTGGCAACCGTTGATATGGCTAAGGAACCGGAAGTAATTCCGCAAATTATCCCTACAACCAAGCCGGAAGTTGTCGCATGTGATGCGGAAATTTCAGACAATGTTGTAACTGAACCACGCAGATCAGGTAGGGCTATCCAGCCACCTGAGTGGTTTCATAATGAAATCTTCATTCTTGAAGACGATGAACCTGCGCACTACAAGGAAGCGATGGCGGGGCCTAGCTCAAGGGAATGGCACAAGGCCATGAGATTCGAAATGGAATCCATGTACGAAAACCAAGTTTGGAACTTGGAAGACTTCCAGATGGCATAAAACCCATTGGTTGTAAATGGATTTTCAAAAGAAAGACGGACGCGGATGGTAACATTACTATCCACAAAGCTAGACTTGTCGCGAAAGGGTTCACGCAAGTTCCAGGAGTGGACTACGACGAGACTTTCTCGCCCGTAGCTATGCTTAGGTATGTTTGGATTACTAGCAATTGCTGCTTATTTCGATTATGAAATATGGCAGATGGACGTCAAAACGGCTTTCCAAAATGGAAACCTTGAACAGGATGTATACATGATACAGCCACAAGGTTTTGTCGATCCTAAGAATGCTGGAAAAGTATGTAAGCTTCAGAAAGCCATTTATGGTCTAAAGCAAGCATCAAGGAGCTGGAACATTCGTTTTGATGAAGTGGTCAAAAAGTTTGGCTTCATCAGGAACGATGAAGAATCTTGTGTTTACAAGAAGTTTAGTGGCAGCGCAAAAGCATTTCTAATCTTGTATGTGGATGACATATTGTTGATTGGAAATGATGTGAATTTTCTTAGCGAAATAAAAGACTCATTGAAAAGGAGTTTTTCAATGAAAGACTTAGGAGAAGCGGCATATGTATTGGGCATCAGGATCTATAGAGATAGATCAAGACACCTAATAGCGCTTAGCCAAAGCATGTACATTGACAAGGTGTTGAAAAGGTTCAACATGGAGAACTCCAATAAAGGCCTACTCCCCATGTCACCTGGCACAGTGCTTTGCAAGAATCAGAGTCCTCGGACCCTCGATGAGCGAGTACAAATGAATGATATGTACAAGACCGGATGTTTCCTATGCGCTAAGTGTTAGCAGCCGGTACCAAGGTGATCCAGGATTGGAACACTGGGCCGCAGTCAAGGGTATTCTTAAGTACCTCAGAAGGACCAAGGATTTACTTGTTGTGTACGGAGGTGATGAAGAGCTCATTGTAAGTTGTTACACTGATGCAGGCTTCATGACTGACCCAGATGACTTCAAATCTCAATCTGGCTATGTTTTCATATTGAACGGCGGTGTAGTTGATTGGAAAAGTTCCAAACAAAAGACTGTGGCGGATTCTACGACGGAGGCGGAATATGTTGTTGCTTCTGAAGCCTCCAAGCAAGCTGTCGGTATCAAGCAATTTCTTGAAGACCTTGGTGTGGTTCCAAGTGCTCTGGACCCGGTGGAGATCTATTGTGATAATAGTGGCGCCGTGGCTCAAGCAAGGGAGCCATGTTCGCACCATAAGTCAATGCATATTCAACGCAAATATAAACTCATTCGACATCATGTCGAAGAAGGTTTAGTGAAAGTACGCAAAGTTCACACGGATATGAATGTGTCAGACCCGATGACAAAGCCTCTACCACGAGCAAAGCATGAGCAACACCAGATAGCCATTGGTGTTAGGGAAGCCATGTAACTGGATTATCACTCTAGTGCAAGTGGGAGTCTGTAGGAGATATGCCCTAGAGGCAGTAATAACAGTTATTTTGTATCTCCAAAGTTTGTAATGAACGTTTATGTTCCATGCTATAACTGCAATGATTCTCGAGTCTACAAATTAAACGAGGCTTGGAGGGAAACTCATGTGCACGTGTGGTATAATAAACGGTAAATTGTATTCCTAGTCTTGCCTCTAAGACTGGCTCAAGTGTTGCATGATGGTCCTGTTTTCCTGATCATGGGCATGGCTATGCCGGCAATTTTGAGGATGCGATGTTGGTAGAACACTCGTGTTGAATCGATCTGAATTGATGTTATGCTATGAGATACATTCGTCACAAGTTAATGGTTAATAACACAGAGATTGTTAACGTTTGCATAATTCCTTAGACCATGAGAGTATCGAGTTTCTTCATGCTTGCTTCATGAACTTTGGGGTTTGTTAAATGTCATCCGTAAATGGGTGGCTATTATGGCGGCTTACGGGTTCATGGAAAAGTATGTCAAGTAACTTGTTAGCTCAAGATTGGGATTTGCTCCTCCGACGATGGAGAGATATCTCTGGGCCCTCTCGGTGTTACGGTATCCATCATCGTCTGGCCAGACACTTTGTGATTTGATCACGGGGATGCCGGAACACGGGAATGAGAAAAGAGAACAATACCGGCAAGCAACGAGGTAACTGGCATAGTGGACAAGTTGTTGATCCATGAGGATGCCTACATGTCTCACCTCGGGTAATTGTAACATATCGCGAAGCAACAGGAATAGCTCACGGCAACTAGAGGTTCACTCGAATATTCATTCGTGTGGGTATAGGGGTCAATATGGGTGTCCACGGCTCCGATGTTGATCATTGATCGGAAGGGGTTCCAGGTCATGTCTATGCTTCACCGAACCTATAGGGTCACACGCTTAAGGGTCATCTATCTGTTGAATACTAGACAGGGAGTCTGAGAGAAAATCACCGAAAATTTTCGGACACCGGAAAAGTTCCGCACACAGGTCACCGGAACAGTTTCGATAAAACTAAAAAGTTGATTCAGGGTATACCATTAAGTCAAATTGGTTTCGGCACATGCCTGATAATTCTTGGAGGGTGCCAGAATCATTCTGGAAACTTCTGGGAATTTTTCGGAAGAAAAACCAGAAATGTTCCGGAGCTGCCGGAACCGCTTCAGATGCTTTTCGCAGATGAAAATCACTATTCCGGAATTGTTCCAGATCGCATTAAAAATTATTTTTGTGGGGTACTAGAATTGTTCTAAGCCCACACAAATATTTTCAGTTCGATCGGACGCTGAAAAATGTCGTCGTGAATAGTGAAAGTGCTTTTTGGATATTTATGGAAAAGGACCTTTTTGGATATTTCCAAAAAGGCTTCTAGAAGGGATTGGGGAGCAATTTAGCTCCTCATGGGGCCCCCCAAGGGTTGGCCGACCAAGGGTGGAGCTCCTCCATGGAGCTCTACATGGCACCCCTTTTTCCTTCTTATGTTTTTTATGTGTGACATAAAGTGGGGGTAGTTTGGTATTTTCAAGTCCCAACCCTACCCCTTGGTTTTCCTATAAATAGAGGAGATGTGGGCTGCCATATCTTCATCCTTGTTCTCTCATACACATGCTTTGCTTTGCAAGCTCTCTCTCTCCCTCCCACGAAAAGAGTCTTTCGTAGAGCCAAAAGGTTGTCTGGGTTCCGGCAGGAACTAGTTCTGGACGGCAAAGCCCTACCGGATAGATGACACCGTATGTGTGCAACCCCGTAGAGAGGTCGTAGTTTAGATCTTTTGCCCGAGGGGCTGTTCGTGTGTCCTCCCGTAGGGCTGTCCGAGTCTTCGTTCGAGTTTCAAGGGTCCTCCCGAAGGGCTGTCCGCGACATCGTCCGGGGGACTGTCCGACCGCCTCCTGAAGGGTTGTCCGACGAGGGAGTACATCCTCGCGGTTGGGAGGTTGTAAAATCCTAGCTGCGGGGATCTGCACCAACGATCTCCACCGACTCTTCTTCCACTGCACTTTGAGTCGGTACGGATCAGATCAAACCTTGTATGCAGTCTCCATAGTGGTCCTAGGCGTGCTCGCTATATCGGAAATTTTTGTTTTCTGTCGCGTTCCCCAACAGAAACATCTTGATACTTATCTTTGTGATGGCGGCAACAATCACCATGTTAAGCACAGATTTACTTTTGTTAAACTTCCATAGCGAACAAATATCAGCAAAACATGTAATTGTCTCTATGCAAAAGAATTCAGATATTATTGCCCAAATGGGACTAACATTGATGCACTCAAAGAATGGGTGATGTATAGTTTTAGCTTCACTACAAAATAGACATGACAGATCCTCCACATGTCTTCTTTTGGCCAATTTATCTATAGTTAGGGCCTTGTTGTTCAAACAAAGCCACAAGAAGACATGGATATTTTGTGGACACAAAACTTTCCACAAATCATCCCCAAATGGGGAAACCATACCTACACAATTAATAATGCTATAAAAAGATTTAACTGAGTATTTTCCATTTGTTTCAAGCAACCAAAAGGGGGTATCTTGGTTATCAGATAGAGGAAATTTTGTTAGGTGTTCAATGAGCTGGAGCCAACTAGCCATGCCTCTCTAATCAACAAAACGTCTGAATGATAATCTAAGTGTCACCCCATCCCAAACCTGGGAAACTGAGTAGTCAGTTTTATTACAAATCTCAAATAAATCCCAGAATTTAACTTTAAGGGAATAATCCCCAGCCCAAGTGTCGTGCCAAAAACTAATATTGTCTCCTCTCCCAATTTTCCAAGAGTAGAAAATTTTGGCAGCTTGTATGGCCCAAGTCACACTCTTCCAAAAGGGAGAGCCAACTTGTTGCCTCGACCATAACATGTTTGGGGACTCGACATTATATTTATAGGTAATTAGTTTATGCCACTCGTTGTCACTATTCTCAAAGAAGTGTTTCCCCCAAGACGCCAATAAGGCCATGTTATAGTCTCTCAGATTGGGTACCCCCAAGCCACCTAGATTTTTCTTCCTCGAGACCAGCCCCCGGTGGGATAGATGATATTTATGTTGATCTCCGATATTTCCCCAGAAGAAGTGAGCCACTTGGGAGATGATGGCATTAATGCCCACTTAGGAAATTTTAAAACAGCCATAAGATATGTTGGTATGCTTACGATACAAGCGCAAAGTAGAATTAATTTGCCTCTATAAGTGAGGTATCTACCCAGCCAGCCAGAAATACCTCTCACAATCCTATCAATGATAGGTTGCAGATCTTCCCTTCTCAACTTATCATAATGTAAAGGAACACCCAGATATTTGATTAGGAAAGACCCCTACTTACAGCAAAAAAAATTGAGCAAACACATTCGCTCTAACCTCGTCCACATTAATCATTAATAACTCACTCTTATGAAAATTTATTTTCATCCCAGAAAGGTTTTCAAAGCAGGATAGGATCCACTTGAAATTCCTAGCTTTCTCATAGGAATCCTCTAGAAAGAGGAGTGTGTCATCCGCATACTGCAAATTGATCACCCCACCCGGAATAAAATGTGTGAGAATTCCCGATATTAGACCATGGTTAGACACCTTAACTAAAATTTTAGTAAAGACATCTGCAACTAGGTTGAAGAGGAGGGGGGAGAAGAGGTCTCCTTGTTTAAGCCCTTTCCCATCCATGAAGTATGGGTCAGTGGTGTCATTTATCCACACACTAAATGTGCTTCTCAACAGTAAGACTTTGATCTAGGAGATCCATTTAGATCTGAAGCCCCTGGATTCTAACATCTCAAAGAGGAATTCCTAGCTGACCCTATCATACGCTTTTTCATTGTCAAGTTTGAGCAAAAGCCCAGGAGATTTAGACTTCTTAACCTCATGAATGACTTCATGTGCCAACACCACACTCTCCATGATATACCTACCTTTGATAAAATCTGTCTGGTTAGGGGAGATCAGCCTATTACTAACAGGAGAAAATCTATTAGTCAGTGTTTTGGAAAGAATTTTCACAGCACAGTTGCTCAGGCTGATAGGCCTAAAATTCTTCATATCTTTAGCATTTTGCTCTTTAGGAATAATAATGATCAAAGCAAAGTTGAGTCTATGAATATCTAATTTACCATCCTCAAAATCTCACACCATGGCCATAAAATCTCCTTTAATCAGCTCCCAGAAAGTTTGGTAAAATAGGAAGGACGGGCCATCAGGGCCAGGGGCTCCATTGGCAAAAGAGCTAAAAATAGCCTCTTCAATTTCCTCTTCAGAAAAGTTCTTTTGCAGAGTCTCATTTTCTGCATCAGTAATTAATTGATCCTCCTCCCAGAAGGAAGTCCCAAGATGAATGTTATGTTTCTCTTTGTATCTGAATAAGTCCTTATAAAAGGCGGTAGCCACCTCCAGCATCTCATATGTGGTGTGAACAGGGCCAGAAACCCCATTCAGCTCCGACAGATGGTTTTTATGATGTCTATGGTTAGCCAAGGCATGAAAGTAAGCATTATTTTTATCACCATCCTTAATGCTATGATCTCTCGATATCTGCCACAAGGCAGTCTCCTCCTTTATCGTGATGATATCTAGCTCGCTCTTAATTTCTTCCATCCGAGCTTTGTCTACGTTCGAGACCCGATTGGACTCCGCAAACACATCAAGAATATCAAATTCACGGATCAAGTCTCTCATCTTCCTCTTAATCTCAGCTTCAATGTTAATACTCCAACCTCTAATTTTCTTCCTAAGAAACTTGGTTTTTAAAAGGCACACATCGATGGGTTCTCTACCAGGGACCGAGGTATTCCACACATCGCTCACAAGTTGTTTAAAGCGAGGCTGCTCCAACCACCACTTTACAAATCTAAAAATCTTAGGGAAGGTAACCCTCCGAGCTCCTGTATCAAGTAGTAGGGGGCTATGATCACTGCCAATCCTCGGCAATGCCCTTAACACAGATAATAGGAACATATTATCCCATGAGAGGGAAATAAACACCTTGTCAATAGTAGAGAAGATAGGATCATCCTGGTTATTGCCCCAGGTGTACTTCCTATTCGCTACACTAATTTCCATCAATCCCCATTTATTTATCCAATCATTGAAGGGGAAAGTAGTAGACAGGTTAATATTACCATTTCTCTTGTCAGTATCAGATCTAACAAGATTACCCCCCCCCCCCCCGAATAACTGGATATGTCACAGTATTCATAACCTTGTGCAGTTCGGAAATAAATTTCATCTTAAACTCATTATAAGATGTACCATACACAAAAACAACCTGCCACACTGCTTTGTCATATTTGTTCCTAATAGGCGCAATCACACAATATTTTCTGTCAATAAAACCAATAATTTCAAACAGCTCATTGTTAACACCCACAAGGATGCCCCCAGCTGTATTCTATGCGGGAAGTTGGTGCCAAGTAAAATCAAGTCTACAAGAAATGGTATTAATGATGTTATCCTCAATATTTTCTCTCTTGGTTTCAAATAAACCAACAAAATCTACTACGTTCTTACTTAGAAAGTCACACAGGCGATGTGCTTTACCAGGTTGACCTAGAGCTCAAATGTTCCAAAAGGCTCCTATCATTTTATTTTCAAAGTATGGGAAAGGCCACAAGGCACACTCTTAGTGTTTAAGATTGGGCTAGAACTACGTGGATCAGCAGCGCCCCCTCATCCAAGGCTAGTACCAACACCATTTTGGGGGGAACCCCCCTCCACAATAGATGGATTGGTATACAAATCAGTAGGTAGGACAGTTTCAAGATTAACATCCGCAAATTGAAGACATCTAAGTTTCTCTCTGTAAACAATATCCTGAATAATCTTAGTCTGTTCACCTTTACTACTACCCACACACAAGTCAATTCTGGTAATTTGATCAGCAAGAGTAGTAGTGTTGGTGGTAGAAAATAATTTACCTTGGAAGGATGAAGGAATCTCCAGGTTTTTCTTCTGTAGATAAGCAGTAGCTTTCTCCATAATCTTGATGTTACCCCACTGTCTAGTGACTGGTCTGGTAGAGAGCACAGGCCCCCACTTCCCCGATTGCCCAGTGTTGCATTTCATTTTCTTTTTAGACTCTGCAATTTCCAAGGGCTCAAGCAGTGATCTCTTAACAGAGCCAATGGCTATATCCAGATCTTCAGCAAGACATTGCATCTCAGGTAGTTCAGTTTCCTTATCATCTTCAGAGTCAGCCATCTCAATATGCTCAGTTGTGCAGAACAATATTCCATATGTGCAGATAAGCCCTCCTCCTCTTGTTCCATCCCCCTCTCAGTGGACTGCAATTTGCACTGTATCTGTTTGGAAGGAGTTTTGTATCTTGTTTCCTTAATGAACTCATCATGGCAGCAGCCTTGAGGTTTGGTGGGTGGAAATCAATAGCAGAAGCAGACACTCCAGCCACACCCTTGTTCCTAGATCCAGCAGAATTTTTTCCAGAAAAATTTGCCTTGTCCAACTCATCAATAGGTTCTTCATCATCATCCTCCATTGAATCTTTACTTCCATGTCCAGCATCCTCATCAACATTGTCCTCAGCAGAATTATCCAAGTCTGGGTCTTCATCATCACCATCAGATCCCTCTCCTATTTGCTCATAGCCTTCAACAGTGAAGAAAAGCAGATACAAATTCTTTTTCATTTCCACCACTCTCTCATATGGGATTTTTGCTGGATCTCTGCAAGCAATCTTGATCCTGATTGTCTCATAGAAGCTCTTAAACATCCCATTACAGTCCACATCTACTAGGATACCAAAACATGAAGCAACCTGGGCAAAAACCTTCCATGCACACCATTTAGGAGGAATTCCTTCCACTTGCACCCAAACTTCAGTCAACTCTCCACATGCTTCCAACATTCCTTCTCATTCACATATTTTGACAGAGACACCATCAATGGGTAGTTCAAAGGTAGGGAACTCAATCAGGTCTTCTACTTTTTTCCAAGGAGGAAATCTGAGCAGGAACTTCTTCTCCTCCAGTTCTCTGATCTGCCAGGGACACTCTTTACCTTTGCACAAGATGCCATTTTAACTATGTAATCAAGTCAGAAGCAGAAACTTCTCCTTTCATTACTTCCAGAACTGCACAGTTTTTGTAATTTAACCAACTAGATTCAGCAGCTACAGGTATGTCAATATGGTAGAAACCCAGACCTGTCGCTGCATTGCCAAAATACTCAGTTGTAGGTTGTAATCTAGCCCAAGCAATGCAATTGTTGACATTGTGATTGCCCGCACATATTAAGCACTTTTTCTGCTCAACACAATTCCCAACATAGTGTCCAGGCCAACTGCAATTGAAGCAGATCATATCTTTGTACCTGGAGTCGAGCACCTGAGTCGCGGGGGTTGCGTGAGGAGCTGGAATTGAGGAGGGGCACTGGGACCTGGGATAGTACTCTTAGTTGCCCCACCAGCAGGCTTGGAGGAACGAATTTTGTTTCTAGGGACGCACGTGGAAAGGGATGGGTTGCGGCCTTGCCAAGCTAAAAGGACTCTTGCAGCAATGGGTGGTGCTCTACGACGATGTGCAGATGGATATCCTCCGACGCTTCGTCCTTCTACTGGACAAACACCGAGGGGAGCTCGTGAGGATAGCTTTGGCCTGATCCGCGAATGACTCTTTTTTGCGATGATTTGGTATTAATGTAATAAGTTGTACTAGACTTCTTGATCAGAAACGGTTGAACCGTGAGGTGCCATTGGCTTGTGGTTGGAGTGCCCAGGCTTTTCTGTGTGGTTTGCCTTGGGTCATCTTCTTCTTTTGTTTTTCTAGTAGTTGTCGGTCTTGTTGACCATGTCTCGTTTGCTGCTCCTTAAAACAAAATGGGACAGGGGGAAGACTGCTTTCTTTCAAAAAAATTCTTTGTGATGGCATGTATTAGACTCCTAGCCCTATACTCGGTGATGTGTTCCGTCCCCTTTTTTCTCAAGAGGGGGGCCACAATGGATAGGATAATATGTATGGATTAAGCTATTGAAAGTAGACCAAATATACTCGGTGATAATTTCGTCCCCTCTAATTTTTTTCAGTAAGGGGCCACAATAGATAGGGTCATATTTACGAATTAAGCCATTAAAAGTAGATCAAGTATGAAAGTTTCCATATAAACGAGAATGACTTCCATAACGTCCTTCTTTACTAATGCCTCAACATTTATCCAAAGAAAAAGACCGGTGAAGCCCTACAGTCCGAGTGCCTTGTCTCCCGTCATTTTGATTGATGGGCAAAAGTACAAAACACTTCCTACTTTCACGAATTAACATACCGTTCCGTTTCCCACATTTCTCTTGCCTGTTTAGGCTACACTCGTCTCATCCTATGACGGCTGGCCGGCCGGGCCGACGGCGATGTGCCGAGACCCTGGCACCTGCCAAGCCAAGGGCGGCGACGGCACCGAAACAGCAGCACGTTGGAGTGAGCTGGAAGCCGCGTGAACCCCGTCACAGACGTCGCTGCGCCACAGCGCCGAGCTGGGACCCGGGCCGCCCGGGGTGACGGCGGTGGCGCCTCCTCTTTCACCGTCCAAAACGAAAGACGGGGACGGGACCCACGTACACCGGCCACGCAACGGAAGGCCACGACCGTTTCTACATTCTACGGGGCTGGATCAACCCACTAGCAATGCAATCCTTTCCAGGAGCTACTCAACCGAAAATTGCTTTTCGTAGGCCACTAGGAAGAAATATATCCTACGGGATACCAGCAGTAGCGCACACTACTAGTACTATGCTAGCACTAGCAAACCCAACTGTTTCCCGGCAGTAGATAGCACCCTTCACGCACAAATAGCACCACGCCCGTGCCGGGGCAAAAAGAGCAAAAAAAAGTGACGGCAAAATACCATTACTTTTCGCCACGAAAAGGAGAGAAGAATCAAGCAAAAAGGATAGCACTCCTAGATCATCAGCTGATGCTTTTTTATTAGTATTATTTAGCGGCAACAGATGCTTGGGCGACAAGGGTTTTTCATCACCCATGAATTCGCATTTCGTGTCTGCCCTTTGGGACCAAGCAAATGGATCGGCCCGGCGACGATCATGGCCGACCACAGCAATACAATACTACTATACTCACGTTTAAAACCGGCCGGCTTTGGAGTAAAACATTTCCAGAGAATCTCTCTCCCCTCTCTCATATGCTGTGGGGTTTTTATATGTCACGTTGGGAGAAATTTAATGCCAGCGAAACTTTCATCTCAATCCACATCCGTGATCGTAGGTACAGTGTTGCTGTCGAGGAATGATAAGGAGGACTTGTCTGCTTCCGGAAACTGATAACGCGACCCTGACCGGCGAACAGGTCCACCAACGCCGCACCGTATACATTTGTGGGTCGAGATTCCCCGTCCTGCAGCTTCTACCAACAAACCCATGAGCAAATATGGCAGTGTTAGCCGCAAAAACAGCATCAAACCCGTGAGCTAATTACAGTATGCGTGTATACATGTATAGCACCAGCTTCTTCTGTATTGGTTGTGAATCTGAACCCACCGTTTTCTGAGGTGCTGTGTGCGAGGAAACTGCTGGATTTTGGGTGCCTACCAACGAACTACAAGTAGTGAATTTTCGACGCTGATTACTTCACGTACGAAATTCAGATGACCTTTTCTATTCCGTACCAACAATCTAGGACGCATTACAGGTAGGGGATAATGTTTCAGCCTTGGAAAAAGCAGCTGGCTCATGGACAGGCGAAGAAATGTCAAGGAAACTGCAGGGGTTTGCAACTGTATCTAGTTTACTCATGACACGATTTGCTGAATTAATTCCACATTTTCTTCAGATACATACTCCCGTGAGTTGTGATTGGACCAACCACGGCAGCATAGCCAACGCCTGACATAAGCATTCCGCGTCATGCCTGAATTTAATTTTCCGTGGCGCGCACTGCACCACAATCAAATTGCTTACAAGAGATAAATAATAGTACTATGAAAGTTAATTCCAAGTGCATTTAATGTACTCAGGATTTAGTCTCCGCACACATAAACAAGCGTATACCCTGGCCGACCCGACCACCATACGCGTCCAGGTCCATAAGCCCAACATTTCCATAAGTATTCATAATTATTCCGCTGTAGGAGTATTATCCTTTCCAGATTACTTTGTGGCCAAGTATTATCCTCCTAGCGCAATGCAATTGGGACATACGGAGTAGTACTGTTGTGCACAGTCAAACATTTGGATTTACAGTCTCCGTTAGCAATTTGTCTCGTCGATGACTCCGTGGATTTAACAGCCAGGCCCGATTGAGCACTGCGTAAAAACAGTGCGTTTTCACGTGCCGTTTTATGCGCTGTCCGGTAGCGGCACGTAGGTACGTGTCAGGCAGTGATTACATGACAAGGTTCGGTCGAGCCGGGCTCGGTGAGAAAAGGATCTTTGTACGCACTTGGGATTTAACCCTCGATTCGACAACGCAGACGGGCACGCTTTCGCCCCGGGAACTCGTCGAGCGTTTTTCCTGAAATTTTTGCGTGGCTGCGTCTGGACGGCCTCGCTAGAATTTGGCTCTCGTGGTTACCGGTATCTTTCGTGGCCACTGTAGAAGGCGAATTCCGGGACGAATCACCGGCGGCCCGACTCGATCACACACAGAAACGGCAGCGAAAACCGACGTGTGCTTCGGCGTGCTGCGTAGCGCCGGCACCGTCACTTCCGTTGAAACCTTCTCCAAGTGTAGATAATCATTACCAACTAACGGCGTGTTGGCACGTTAGCCGGGCATCATTAGCGGAATAAAAAGAGATGGTTACGCTCTGGTTATCCTGGATGCTGTCATTAATTAGCGAATCATTAGGACATGCTTAGCCGCTTGGCAGGAATTTACTGCCGTGGAATTACTACACCGTAACTAATCACCGTTAATTAGTAACTAAGTGAGTAAATTAGCCGGGCGCGCGGCACTGGCCGCAAGTTGGCTTCCCCCGCACGGCATTCCGAAGCTATATAACAAGCCCCACACCGCCGCTCCATCCCAGTCTTCTGAAGCCCAAAGCGTCCGATCAATCAGAGAAAATCATCCCTCCACAGCTCTCTAGCTCTTCTTCCTCCTCCTCCTCCTCCTCAGCTCCCGAGTTCTTGCTGAGCATAGCAAAGCAAGCTACAGCCAGTAGATCCGACCGAGAGGCGCGGCGATGTCGGACGTGACGGAGGTGATGGATCTGGCGGTGGAAGAGCCGCGGCTGTCGCTCCCGCCGGGGTTCCGGTTCCACCCGACGGACGAGGAGGTGGTCACCCACTACCTCACCCCCAAGGCCGTCAACAATTCCTTCTCCTGCCTCGTGATCGCCGACGTCGACCTCAACAAGACCGAGCCGTGGGATCTCCCCGGTGAGTACCACTTCTCCTCCTCCCCGGCCGTTCTTTGATTCGGTTTGCAGCTCGCTCATGGCCGGCGGTTCGATGGTGTTTGCAGGGAAGGCGAAGATGGGGGAGAAGGAGTGGTACTTCTTCGTGCACAAGGATCGCAAGTACCCGACGGGGACGCGCACCAACCGCGCCACTGAGCGCGGCTACTGGAAGGCGACGGGGAAGGATAAGGAGATCTTCCGCGGCAAGGGCCGCGACGCCGTCCTCGTCGGCATGAAGAAGACGCTCGTCTTCTACACCGGCCGCGCGCCCCGCGGCGACAAGACGCCGTACGTCATGCACGAGTACCGCCTCGAGGGCCAGCTGCCCCACCGCCTCCACCGCTCCGCCAAGGTACGGCCGCCGGCAAGATTCGATTTTGGCTTTCCGGTCTCCGTCTCCGGCCGAATCGCCGGAGCGTCCGGAGATGCTGCTGGCTGGACCACGCCACGCACGCGGACGCGCGCTCACATGTCGCGCTCCGGATTTGTTTCTTGCTTCTTGTTTTCCTCGTGTTGTTTTCTC
Organism: Hordeum marinum; assembly: GCA_022496015.1. Classification (NCBI taxonomy): domain Eukaryota; kingdom Viridiplantae; phylum Streptophyta; class Magnoliopsida; order Poales; family Poaceae; genus Hordeum; species Hordeum marinum. Next base: position 61,349,519 of record CM039673.1, on the reverse strand, counting down.
GCTCACCTTGCCTGTTGCGTGCGCGCGTGCAGAACGATTGGGCTGTTTGCCGGGTGTTCGACAAAGACTTGGCGGCGAAGAATGCGCCGCAAGTGCCGCCGCCGGCCGCCGGGGCCATGGAGGACCCGTACGCCTTCCTCGACGACTTCCTCAACAACCCCGACCTGCTCAACAACGCCGACCTGCCGATGCTCATGGACTCTCCCTCCGGCGCCGACGACTTCGCCGGCGCATCGAGCTCCACCTCCAGCGCGGCCGTGCCGCTCGAGCCGGACACGGAGCATCTGACCATCAAGACGGAGCCGCCGGTGCCTCAGCAGCAGATGCAGACCCCCAACTACTTCTTCATGCCGGCGGCGACGTCCAACAGCAACCACGGCGGCGCCGGGTACTCACCCTACCAGGGAGCCATGGGCGGGGACCAGCAGACCGCGATCCGCAGGCACTGCAAGCCGGAGGCGGCGTCTTCGTCGGCGCTGCTGAGCCCTTCGCTCGGCTTCTTCGACACGGGCGCGCTCGCCGGCGCCGCGGACACCTCGTTCCCGATGCCGTCGTCGCGGTCGTACCTCGATCTGGAGGAGCTGTGCCGGGGCGAGCCCCTCATGGACGACTACTCCAACATGTGGAAGATCTGATTCAATCCATCCATCCGTTTGCTGGTAGCTATAGATGGTTAATTTGGTTGGTGCTAGCTCGTCGATTGATTAGTTGCTTCATTAACTTTGATTAAGGATTGGGTTAATTAGGCGGTGATGATTCGAGGAGGAGGATCGTCGTGTGTTTGTTGATGCGTGCAAGGCATAATGATGGCCTGTGAGCGAGGGAGTGCTGATTAATCTTAGGGCAAGGTGTGATATCAAACTGCTAGGAGGCATCTGTAGTCTGTACATAGTTACCTGATGATTGCCATCATACAGTTTAGTGATTAGGGGATGAGTTGGAGGGTGAGAGGTATACCAAGACCAGGTTGATTGATGAATCTAATTGTGTGTTGATTGAAATGAATTATCCCCCTTCTTATTTAGTGTTTTATTTGTTCGATTGTTGTCTATTCTTATATGCCATGGTTGATTTTGAGGTCTTGGTTATTAGACGGTACCTTGTCGAGTAACAGTGTTTCCCGATCCGATGACAGATGTGTTTACTGACCAAAGTATGTTGAAATGGTTTGAACAGCGTCCAATCGTGAAGCCAAGGTTCGGCGTTGTTCCGTCCCCTTCCCTTATAGAGATTGCGGATGCGATTTCCCCACGTATTCATTTAACGGTTTGAAAAATATAGTGTTTTTCAATTTTTCCTATGCACTTTGTTTAATAGTTACAAAAACATAACAAATAGTGGTCAGGACGGTTCGAACCCACGAATTGGGGTGGTTCTGCACCCTTTCCTTGTAGAGGTTGCGGGTTCGATTTATCCGCTAGCTTATAATATTTACAGAATATAGCAAGAAGTGATTGGGATGGTTCGAACCCACGACATATAGGAGTATAGAGCAACCTGGCGAAGACATTTGGGTTTACAAAAACTTCGTGTTTGATTCAAGAATTCAAAGCCTGGCTATTTTCATGGTGAAGGTTTTGAATGGAATTTTTCTGCGGTAGCCAGCCCATATGTGATAGTTTCTTGAAGTTATTAATCCAGCATTCAGCATGGGTACTCGTTTCTTCGATTGAGCTCGAGGGCTGTTCATCCGCGGGTGGTTCTTATCGATTGTTGGCGCGGTTGGATGGACGGACGTGATCGGTCGTGTTGCGGCGCGGCGGCCTCCGAAGCGGACCAAGAAGCATGGGGGCCGCGCCGCGCCCGTTGCTGTCGCCCTCGTAATCCAACCGTCTCCCGTGCGTGCCCGCTGCATGCGTGTACCCAATCATCCGTCCGCTCCGAGGCCACGGGCCATTTGGCCGTCGTCGTCATCGAATCCACTTGCATGCTCGCGCGCGCGCCAAAGATAAACCCTAATCAAATCAAATCGTTTCCCGGCGGTTAATTGGCCAAATGGGAATGCGAATGCTTCTCGTCGTACTACCTTGGAGGAGCAATTAAAAAACGGGGCCCTCCCACTTGCCACCAAGTACTTGCTGATCGCTAGCTGGCCGTGCTCCCACGCGCTTCCGTCGGACGCAACGCGCAGGGACACATCGAACCCGTTTCTTTTCTGCTAACCCGATCGGTCGATCGGTCGGTCGATCAACCGATTAATCCGTCGCCGGACCGACCGACCGACGACCGACGACCGGCGCCGCCGTGGAAGGATATATAGGGGCAATGTGCACGGCACATGCTCGTCGGAGAGATAGTCGGAATATTCCGTCCGTCCTCGCGCGCGCGGAACGGGATCTTCTTTTACCGTGACTTTTCTCTTGGGCTCGTTGGCTGGCTGGCTGCGCCATGCTCGGCCAGTTGTTGGGTGGGTAGAGAGCCGGGGAATGTGCTAGCTTGGCTTCGGGCGTCTTTATCCATCCATCTGTCCGCGTCGCCACGGGTTGGATGGCGTCACAACTTTGGGCTCGGTAGCTTTCCGTTCACACCACATCCGGCTGCTTTGCGGCGGCTGCGGCTGGACCTGGCCTGACCCATCCCCGCTGCGGCGTGTACGTGCGGATGTGGCGAGCGCACCGCCTTGGCCCCGGCCGCGGCCCTGGCTGTTGCGGGGGACGCGCTGGCCGGCCGTGGACAGCTGCGTCGTACGCGCATCATCTTTTTCGGATGCCAACACATGACCCTCTTTCCTGTTCCCTTCATTTCATAAGTAGTGCGTATATATTTTTTGCAAAGTTATTTTTAAAAGAAAGTAAACCAGATTTATAGAGAAGATTCTACGACATCATATATATAAAATATAAAACTATATATCTCATGACGAATCTATTGATAGATGTTTGCCATTCTATCTGCAGATTTTTTTTCTTCATAAACTTGGTTAAACTGCAAAAGCGTCTTATTTGCACGAACAAAGTGTATGTGTATCTATAAGAGAAGTTCATTTTTTTACTATATGGACTAGGAGGCGTGTTCTTACGATGGAATGTGTCCAAACCCCTAGCGAGAGACACTACACCGACTACACATGAATAAGCATGGCCCATTTGGGACCTTGGACGCGTGACGTCATAAAAAGCGCGACGGGCGATCTCCGCACATGGCATGTGTCTTTCCTCTGAAAATGTGTCGCCACGCTTCCGCCCCTTTTCCATTAGGCGTGTTGCTATGCCCCAACACCTGACGCCGATTGTGAGAGTTGAGCTCGAGAGGACCGATAGGTATTCAAGCATCGGTTGGGTCGACAACAAGGTAACAGACCACAGAGGGGAAAGGATAGTCCTCCTAGAGGTGGATGGCAGTTTCCAAAGCACAAAGGCAAGAATGAAAATAAAGATCATGAGGTCATCCCACTACTAGTGGGTTCACCATGATAGTACTATTATGCTGGACCAACATTTTCTGTAGATTTCTTGAGAAGGTTCTTTTGCTTTCCTCTGAACAAATATGTGCTTGTAAATGTTGACCAATAGTGATAATAAAAATAATAGATTTTCATACTTATTAAGAATTTCTTTTATAACGAAACATGCCAAAACCGTTGGCTGGATAATACGATAACTACTCATGAATAAACACAACACTCGGGATCTTATACTTAAACCCTACCGCGTGTTGTCTTCAAAGTCACATTGGGCGTTCTTCACATATGACATGTGTCTTTCCTCTAAAGAAAATGCCAACACAATTCTGCCCCTTCTCCATGTGGCACACCACTTGATCCCACCAGGTGTTAATCGACATAGTGGAGCTTGAGGACCCAATAGGGATTGGGTCGTCGATCCAAACAAGGACAAGGTGATGAACCGCCGATGGGAAAGGACTATCCTTGCGAAGGTCGGTGGCAGTTTCCAAAGACACAGTGCAAGGATGTCAAAAAACGTTCACAAGCTCATCACATTGCCAGCATTTGAGTAGATTTCTCAAAAAAGTTCCTTTTCTTTTCTTGAAAAAAAGGCTCTCTCTCTCTCTCTCTCTCTCTCTCTCTCTAAACAACTTTGGAGCTTCTAAAACGGCTTATATTTGTGTAAACAGGGGGTATTGGATTGTAAATTACCGACCGTCGTTGTGAATAAATGTATACTATATTTTTCATCGTTCCATGTGAGCCCATATGGTGCGTGTAATAGGGTCATCCTTGCAGGAATATATTATTGAATTCATTACTCTACTTACCTTGCTGACCAATCCCATTGTTTGGATTACGTTCGGCGCTGTACCACTTGTAATAACGAAGTAATGGCTAGGTAATAATACTAAGGTAATGGCTGTAACACGGTGGCTGGCTAAATTGTGATGCCCAGGTGCGTGCACCCATGCGTGTCGCTTTCAGCTGGATGATTGGAGTGAACCGGGTCCCTGAACTGACAAAAGAAGCGCTGTACCACCCCCCAAGATGCAAAAATTAAGAGTTGGATTCAGTCATGATTAATACAATTTGTTTGTGATGCATGGCTCCAATAATTAACAACTCGACGAGCCATCTTTATCAAATGACGAGACATATTTGTCCTATCCAGCAGGGTACAGATCGGTCGTTTTAGGGAATCAGTGCGTGACCAGTTGCATCTCTGATGGATTAGCTCTTGTACTTTGTGTAGGGGTCCTACGTATGCCTGCATATATCCAGCTGAAGACACCGTTGGAGAATATATAATGCTGGCATGATTCCGATCGCTCGTGAGCCGCGCTATTTGCATGATTAACTAACGCTGTGCAGATGGATGCCTCCTGCGGAACATCACATCGGGCGTCGTCGTCTATTTGCGCGGGAACAAGACGAAATCGCTGGATCATCATGTCTCTGCGTGCCTACGAATTTGAAGATACGACTCCCTAACGACCCTCGAAAAGAATCATGCATGGACGTGATGCACACAATCAGTGCCACGTACGTAAGTAATTAATTCAGTGCCGCGCTCAAACTTCAACACGTATCATTTCAATAGTAATCAAGAAATATTTTCCTTTAGTTTTTTTTCGAAAAGAAGGATGATCCCGACCTCTGCATCAGCACGGTGCATGCAGCTATATATTATTAATAAAGCAACATCTAGCAGCCGAACATCTTCGACCCGGAAATAAAACAGAAAACAAACCCTGAGGCCATATACCTCGCGAAGGTAACTCCCCCAGATAACCACTAATCCTATGATACAAGACTCAACAAAAACGAAAAATACACAACTCCTAAGCTACCCCTTCAAGAAGGAATCGCCGTACGTGTGTCGATGATGCCGAGTCCACCACAAGGATGAACTTCGAATTCTCATCCCCAAAGCAAAGCTTCAATGCACCACCTTCAGCAAGGACACGACGCCGGCGCGCGACGACATAGCCCGATCAGTGATCTTGTGTTTCCACCGGAGTGCATAAGCTCGTCGTTGAAGCTGTCTATACCATCTGCCTTTATCCATCTATCGACACCTCAATAGATGGATACCTCTGGAGGAGACAACGGAAGACAAAGACGTCCCATACCGCCTGCCTCCCGCTACTGTCGCACCACCTTCGATCCAACAAGAACAGGCTAAACCTGACACCTCCGCCAGAGCCGTCGTGCATCACCTGCCGGTAACAGGCATGACCTGACGTCTCCACATAAGACGCCGTGCGTAGCATCCTCCGGTAGCACATCCACCGGTGGCTTCACCTGCCGACGACAAGTATCGCCCGACAACTCCGAGAAAAGCTCATGTGTCACCTGCCAAGCCGCATCGACCCGATCTGTTGATGGAGGGGACGTCCCATACCGCCACCAGCCTTAGAAAGTCGTCACCATCTCGAGATCCAGACTCCGAGTCGCCCTGACGACCCCGAAGTCTGCCGCCGTTGATGAAGAGGGGTCGCCGGCCCGATTCCGGGCGCTACAGGAAGCACCCACCGTCGCAACGGCCGTTGTCGTCGCCCATACAACGGCAACCGCCGTCGCGATCCCGCATCAAGCGTCGTCGACGCCGGAGGAAGCTCCGGCCGCCACGCGTATCCTGTGACGAGCCCGGTCACGGGATCCCAAGTCCGCCGTCACCGATGCCACCACAAGGACCCACCACCTGGCCCGTCATCCCCGGCGGAAGGGGCGCCGCCACCACCATGGTCGGATCCGGCCAGCTGTAGCCATCACCACCGCGAAGACCGGATCCGGGCTGGACGCCGCTGTTGGGGAACGTCGCATGGGAACCAAAAAATTTCCTACGCACACGCAAACCTATCCATGGTGATGAGCATCTACGAGAGGGAGAGTGGACCTACGTACCCTTGTAGATCGCTAAGCGGGAAGCGTTAAGAAACGCAGTTGGTGTAGTCGAACTTCTTCGCGATCCAAATCGCCGAGCGTCCCGCGATCCAATCACGAACCGTCCCGCGAACACATCATGATCCGTCCCGCGAACTCATCACGATCCGTCTCACGATCTGTCCCGTGAACTCATCACGATCCGTTCCGTGATCACATCACGAACCGTCTCGCGATCTCGATCACGGTCCTTCCGATCTAGCGTCAAACGGACGGCACCTCCACGTTCAGCACACATGCAGCTTGATGACGATCTCCACCGTCTCGATCCAGAGAGAGGAGGTGGAGAGGAGAGAGAGTTCACCGGCAGCGTGACGGCGCTCCGGTGATGGTGGTGGAGCAATTCCGGCAGGGCTTCGCCTAAGCGCTGCAGAAAACTGATCTAGAGAAGAAACTATGCACCGGTGGAACGGGTAGCACGTGGCCGGAAATTCTGTCCAAAAACCACACAATCCACTAGTATATATAGGAGGAGAGGAGAGGAGAGGCATCCAAGGCCTTTGGGTCGGCCGAAATAGGAGGTGGGAAGCAATCCTACTTCACCTCCAATCCTAGTTGGAGTAGGATTGCCTCCTATTGGCTGATTTTCCACTTTTTGCTTTAGGACTTTCTCTCCTGTGCCATGGGCCTTTGTGGCTGTTTTCCCAGCCCACTAAGGGCTGGTTATTATTCTCCCACAGCCCATGGACCTCTTGGGGTCGAAATACCCCTCCCGGAGGCCTCCCGGTACACTACCGGCACTCCCGGTACACTCTCGGCACTCCCGGTACACTACCGATGAGCCCGAAACTTTTCCGGAAACCAAACTGGGACTTCCTATATATGAATCTTTACCTCCGGACCATTCCGGAGCTCCTCGTGACGTCCGGGATCTCATCCGGGACTCCGAACAAACTTCGGTCACCACCATACATAACTCTACACTACCGAAACGTCACCGAACCTTAAGTGTGCAGACCCTGCGGGTTCGAGAACTATGTAGACATGACCGAGACACCTCTACGGTCAATAACCAATGGCGGGACCTGGACGTCCACATTGGTTCCTACATATTCTACGAAGATCTTTATCAGTCGAACCTCTATGTCAAGGATTCAGTTAATCCCGTATAACGTTCCCTTTGTTCTTCGGTATGTTACTTGCCCGAGATTTGATCGTCGGTATCTCCATACCTAGTTCAACCTCATTACTGGCAAGTCTCTATACTCGTTCCGTAATACAAGATCCCGCAACTAACAATTAGTCACATTGCTTGCAAGGCTTATTGTGATGTTGCATTACCGAGTGGGCCCCGAGATACCTCTTCGTCACACGGAGTAACAAATCCCAGTCTCGATCCATGCCAACTCAACAGACACCATCGGAGATACCCGTAGAGCACCTTTATAGTTACCCAGTTACGTTGTGACGTTTGATACACACAAGGCACTCCTCCGATATCTGTGAGTTGCATGATCTCATGGTCATAGGAACACATACTTGACATGCGGAAAACAGTAGCAATAAACTGACACGATCATATGCTACGTTTGCAGTTTGGGTCTTGTCCATCACATCATTCTCCTAATTATGTGACCCCGTTATCAAATGACATCTCATGTCCATGGCTAGGAAACCTTAACCATCTTTTGATCAACGAGCTAGTCTATTAGAGGCATACTAGGGACATGGTTTTGTCTATGTATCCACACATGCATCTAAGTCTCCGATCAATACAATTATAGCATGGATAATAAACGATTATCATGAACAAGGAAATATGATAATAACTAATTTATTATTGCCTCTAGGGCATATTTCCAATAGTCTCCCACTTGCACTAGAGTCAATAATCTAGTTCACATCACCATGTGATTCGCATTGTTATGAATCTAACACCCAACGAGTTCTGGGGCTCGATCATGCTTTGCATGTGAGAGAGGTCTTATAGTCAACGGGTCTGTAACATTCAGATCCGTGTGCACTTTGCAAATACCTATGTCAAACTATAAACACTGCTACCACACTCCGCTCGGTACTATTCCAAATGGCTGCTCCACTATACGTATCCAGATTGCTACTACGAGTCATCCGGATTAGTGTTAAAGCTTGTATCGACGTAACTCCTTACGATGAACTCTTTATCACCTTCATAATGGAGAAACATATCCTCAGTCTCTTAGTTACTGAGGATAATCTTGACCGCTGTCTAGTGATCCACTCCTGGTTCACTCTTGTACCCCCTGACGGACTCATGGCAAGGCACACACAGGTGCGGTACACAGCATGGCATAATATAGAGCCTATGGCTAAGGCATAGGGGACGACGTTCGTCCTTTCTCTTTCTTCTTCCGTTGTCGAGCTTTGAGTCTCACTCAACTTTCACACCTTACAAATCAGGCGAGAACTCTTTCTCTGACTGATCCATTTTGAACTCTTTCAAAATCTTGTCAAGGTATGCACTCATTGAAAGTCTCATCGAGCACATTGATCTATCTCCATAGATTTTGATGCTCAACAATTAGGTAGCTTCATCCAGGTCTTCCTTTGAAAATCACTTTCCAAATGACCGTTTTATGCTTTCCAGAAACTCTACATTATTTCTGATCAACAATATGTCATCCACATATACTTATCAGAAATTCTATAGTGCTCCCACTCACTTTATTGCAAATACAAGTTTCTCGTAAACTTTGTATAAACATCAAAACTTTGATCACCTCATCAAAGCGTATATTCCAACTCCGAGATTCTTGCTTCAGTCCATGGAAGGATCACCGAAGATTGTACACCTTTTAGCATCCTTAGGCCTGACAAAACCTTCTGGTCGTATCACATACAACCTTTCCTCAAGTAAACCGTTAAGGAAACGATGTTTTGACATCCATCTGCCAGATTTCATAATTGAAAACACAACAACTGCTAACATAATTCCAATAGACTTTAGCACCACTACGAGTGAGAAAGTCTCATCGTAGTAAACTCCTTGAACTTGTCACAAACATCTTTGCAACAAGTCGAGCTTTACAAATAGTGACATTCACCATCAGTGTGTGTCTTCATTTTAAAGATCCATTTGTACTCAGCGACCTGCCATCCAACGAGCAAGTCTACCAAAGTCTACACTTGGTTTTCATACATGGATCCTATCTCGGATTTCATGGCCTCCAACCATTTGTCGGAATCCGTGCCCATCATCGCTTCTCCATAGCTCGTAGGTTCATCGTTTGTCCAACAACATGACCTCCAAGACAGGGTTGTCGCACCGCTTAGGAGCAGTACACATCCTTGTCGACCTACGAAGTTCGATAGTAACTTGATCCTGAAGCTTCATGATCATCATCATTAACTTCCTCTTCAACTAACGTAGGCTTCACAGAAACAACATCCTGCGCTGTGCTACTCTCTGGTTGAACAAAGTTTAAACAACATCATCAAGTTCTATCTTCCTCCCACTTAATTCCTTCGAGAGAAAGTTTTCCTCGAGAAAGGATCCGTTTTAGTAACAAACACTTTGCACTTGGATCTGAGATAGAAGGTTCACCCAACTGATCTTAGGCTATTCTATGAAGATGCATTTGTCCGCCTTGGGTTTGACCTCATTAGGTGAAAACATTTTCCACACAAGTGTCGCATCCCCAAGTATTAAGAAATGACAGCTTAGGTTTCTATCAAACCATAATTCACATGGTGTCATCTCAACGGATTTAGATGGTGCCCTATTTAAAGTGAATGTAGTTGTCTCTAATGCATAACCCCAAAATTATAGTAGTAAAACGACAAGAGACATCATAGCACGCACCATGTCCAATAGAGCATAACTATGATGTTCGGACACACCATCACACTATGGTGTTCCAGGTGGCGTTTAGTTGTGAAACAACTTTCACATTGTCTTAAGTTGTATGCCAAACTCGTGACTCAGATATTCACCTCCACGATCATATCGCAGTCATTTTTATCTTCTTGTGACGATGATCTTTAAACTTCACTCTGAATTTGCTTGAACCTTTCAAACGATTCAGACTTGTGTTTCATTAAGTAAATATACACTATATCTACTCAAATCATCAGTGAAGGTAAGAAAATAACGATATCCACTGCACGCTACAAGACTCACTAGATTGCATACATCAACATGTATCATTTCCAATGAATCACTTGCCCGCTCCATCCAACGGGGGCCTTTAGTCATCTTGCCCAAGAGGCATGGTTTGCATGTCTCAACCGATTCGAAACGAATGAGTCCAAATATCCATCACCATGGAGTTTCTTCATGTGCTTTATACCAATATGACATTTTGCGGCAGTGCCACAAGTATGTGGTACTATCATTATTTAACTTTGTATCTTTTGACATCAATGTTATGAACATGTGTATTACTACGATCAAGATTTCAACAAACCATTCTCACTGGGTGCATGACCATTGAAGGTATTATTCATGTAAACAGAATAACTATTATTCTCTGACTTAAATGAATAATCGTATTGCAACAAACATGATCTAATCATGTTCATGCTCAACGCAAAACACCAAATAACATTTATTTAGGTTCGTCACTAATCCTGAAGGTAGAGAGAGCGTGCGATGTTGATCACATCAACCTTGGAAACATTTCCAACACACATCGTCACCTCACCCTTAGCTAGTTCTCCGTTTATTCCGTAGCTTTTATTTCGAGTTACTAACATTTAGCAACCGAACCGGTATCCAATACCCAGGTGCTACTAGGAGTACTAGCAAGGTACACATCAATAACTCGTATATCAAATATACTTCTGTCGATGTTGCCAGCCTTCTTATCTACCAAGTATCTAGGGTTGTTCCGCTTCAGCGACCTCTCACCTCATAATAGAAGCACTTAGTCTCGGGTTTGAGTTCAACTTTGGGTTGCTTCACTGGAGCAGCAACTGACTTGCTATCCATGAACATTCCCTCCTTGCTCTTGCCCTTTTCGAAACTAGTGGTTTGATTAACCATCAACACTTGACGCTCCTTCTTGATTTCTACCTTCGCGGTGTCAAACATCGCGAACAGCTGAAGGATCAATACTTCTATCCCTGGTGTATTATAGTTCATCACTAAGTTCTAGTAGCTTTAGTGAAAGTGACTTGGAGAACTATATCAATCACTATCTTATCTAGAAGATCAACTCCCACTTGATTCAAGCGATTGTAGTACCCAGACAATCTGAGTACATGCTCAATGATTGATCTATTCTCCTTCATCTTACAGGCAAAGAATCTTGTTGGAGATCTCATATATCTCGCAACACAGGCACGAGCCTGAGATCACAATCTCTGCTCCTAGAACATCTCATATGTTCCGTGACGTTCAAAACGTTTCGGAGCCTCAATTCTAAGCCGTAATGCGTGACACACTAAACTATCAAGTAGTCATCGAAACGTGCCTGTTAGGTGTTCACAACATCTATAGACGACGCTAGAGGGGGTGGCGCATCGAGCGGTGCATTAAGGACATAAGCCTTCTGTGCAGCAATGAGGACAATCCTCAGATCACGGACCCAGTCCGCAATATTGCTACCAACATCTTTCAACTCTATTTCTCTAGGAACATATAAAAATTTAAGGGAGCTACAGCGCGAGCTAGTAATCTACAACATAATTTGCAAAGACACTTTGACTATGTTCATGATAATGAGTTCAATTAATCATATTACTTAAGAACTCCCACTCAAATTGACATCCCTCCGATCATTTGAGTGATACATGATCCAAATTCACCAACTCAAGTCCGATCATCACGTGAGTTGAGGTGGCTGCAATGGTGAACATCATTATGTTGATCATATCTACTATATGACTCATGTTCGACCTTTCGGTCTCTCGTGTTCCGAGGCCATGTCTGTACATGCTAGGCTCGTCAAGTTTAACCCGAGTGTTCTGCGCGTGCAAATCTGGCTTGCACCCGTTGTATGTGAACGTAGAGTCTATCACACCCGATCATCACGTGGTGTCTCAACACGACGAACTTTCGCAATGGTGAACACTCGGGGAGAACACAATTCATCTTGAAATTCAAGTGAGGGATCACCTTATAATGCTACCGCCGTACTAAGCAAAACAAGGTGCATAAAAGGATTAACATCTCATGCAATTCATAAGTGACATGATATGGCCATGAACTTGTGTTTAAGATCTCCATCTTCGAAACACTGGCATGATCTCCATCGTCACCGGCACAACACCATGATCTCCATCATCTTGATCTCCATCAATGTGTTGCCATTGAGGTTGTGGCGCCAGCCCTGCTTCTACTTCTATTGCTACCGCTTAGCGATAAAGTAAAGCATTACATAGCGCTTAATGATTGACACGCAGGTCATACAATAATTAAAGACAACCCTATGGCTCCTGCCGGTTGCCGTACTCAACGACATGCAAGTCGTGAAATTCTATACATCACATGATCATCTCATACATCACATATATCTCATCATGTAATTGGCCATATCACATCACAACATACCCTGCAAAAACAAGTTAGACGTCCTCTAATTGTTGTTGCATCTTTTACGTGGCTGCTACGGGTATCTAGCAAGAACGATTCTCACTTACGCATAAACCACAACGGTGATACATAGATTGCTTTTCAACCTTCTCAAGGACCGCCTTTGTTGGATCCGATCCAACTAAAGTGAGAGAAACTGTCACCCGCAAGCCATCTAAGCAACAAGTTGCGTCGAGGGAACCGGTCTCTCGTAAGCGTACGAGTAATGTTGGTCCGGGCCGCTTCATCTCACAATCCCGCTGAACCAAAATCCGACCAAGGGAGGAAGCAATCTAAGCATCAACGCCCACAAACCTTTTGTGTTCTACTCGAGATCTCGTCGAACCATCAACCTAGCTCATGATGCCACTGTTGGGGAACGTCGCATGGGAAACAAAAATTTTCCTACGCACACGCAAACCTATCCATGGTGATGATCATCTACGAGAGGGAGAGTGGATCTACGTACCCTTGTAGATCGCTAAGCGGGAAGCGTTAAGAAACGCGGTTGGTGTAATCGAACTTCTTCGCGATCCAAATCGCCGAGCGTCCCATGATCCAATCACGAACCGTCCCGCGAACACATCATGATCCGTCCCGTGAACTCATCACGATCCGTCTCACGATCTTGATCACGATCTTTCCCGCGAACTCATCACGATCCGTTCCGTGATCACATCACGAACCGTCTCGCGATCTCGATCACGGTCCTTCCGATCTAGCGCCAAACGGACGGCACCTCCGCGTTCAGCACACGTGCAGCTTGATGACGATCTCCACCGTCTCGATCCAGAGAGAGGAGGTGGAGAGGAGAGAGAGTTCACCGGCAGCGTGACGACGCTCCGGTGATGGTGGTGGAGCAATTCCGGCAGGGCTTCGCCTAAGCGCTGCAGAAAACCGATCTAGAGGAGAAACTATGCACCGGTGGAACGGGTAGCACGTGGCCGGAAATTCTGTCCAAAAACCACCCAATCCACTAGTATATATAGGAGGAGAGGAGAGGAGAGGCAACCAAGGCCTTTGGGTCGGCCGAAATAGGAGGTGGGAAGCAATCCTACTTCACCTCCAATCCTAGTTGGAGTAGGATTGCCTCCTATTGGCTGATTTTCCACTTTTTGCTTTAGGACTTTCTCTCCTGTGCCATGGGCCTTTGTGGCTGTTTTCCCAGCCCACTAAGGGCTGGTTATTATTCTCCCACAGCCCATGGACCTCTTGGGGTCGAAATACCCCTCCCGGAGGCCTCCCGGTACACTCTCGGCACTCCCGGTACACTACCGATGAGCCCGAAACTTTTCCGGAAACCAAACTGGGACTTCCTATATATGAATCTTTACCTCCGGACCATTCCGGAGCTCCTCGTGATGTCCGGGATCTCATCCGGGACTCCGAACAAACTTCGGTCACCACCATACATAACTCTACACTACCGAAACGTCACCGAACCTTAAGTGTGCAGACCCTGTGGGTTCGAGAACTATGTAGACATGACCGAGACACCTCTACGGTCAATAACCAATGGCGGGACCTGGACGTCCATATTGGTTCCTACATATTCTACGAAGATCTTTATCGGTCGAACCTCTATGTCAAGGATTCAGTTAATCCCGTATAACGTTCCCTTTGTTCTTCGGTATGTTACTTGCCCGAGATTCGATCGTCGGTATCTCCATACCTAGTTCAACCTCGTTACCGGCAAGTCTCTTTACTCGTTCCGTAATACAAGATCCCGCAACTAATAATTAGTCACATTGCTTGCAAGGCTTATTGTGATATTGCATTACCGAGTGGGCCCCGAGATACCTCTCCGTCACACGGAGTAACAAATCCCAGTCTCGATCCATGCCAACTCAACAGACACCATCGGAGATACCTGTAGAGCACCTTTATAGTCACCCAGTTACGTTGTGACGTTTTATACACACAAGGCACTCCTCCGATATGTGTGAATTGCATGATCTCATGGTCATAGGAACACATACTTGACATGCGGAAAACAGTAGCAATAAATTGACACGATCATATGCTACGTTTGCAGTTTGGGTCTTGTCCATCACATCATTCTCCTAATGATGTGAACCCGTTATCAAATGACATCTCATGTCCATGGCTAGGAAACCTTAACCATCTTTTGATCAACGAGCTAGTCTATTAGAGGCATACTAGGGACATGGTTTTGTCTATGTATCCACACATGCATCTAAGTCTCCGATCAATACAATTATAGCATGGATAATAAACGATTATCATGAACAAGGAAATATGATAATAACTAATTTATTATTGCCTCTAGGGCATATTTCCAACAGCCGCCGCCACCGGCCACGCCCAGATGCGAGGCCACCACCACGTTATCGACGCAGGGCTGCGCGAACACCACCACCGCATGACCACGCCACCGCGCCCCTCGCGTAGCGCTGCGTCCCGCCGGCAAACGCGACCCGAACTGCCATCCGCCATGGGAGGACAACCATCAGATCCCGGAGTCGCCGCCCCGGATCCCAATCTCCGCCACCGTCATCGCGCCGTCCTGGGCGACGCGCCGACAGGACCGGAGAGCTCCCCGTGGCCGAGAAACCGCCACGCGAGAAGGCAACCCTGCCACCTCCGTCGGCCAAAGGGCTTTGTCTGCCGACGTCCTCCAGCGACAGCGAGGGAGACGAGAGAGAAAGCTGATGCGGTGGCGGCTAGGGTTTCCGCCTGAGCCGCCCCCCAGGAGAGCGACGCGGGGGCTCTCGAAGGCACTATTTTCCTTTAGGTGCATACAGTAATCATGAAGTTGCAAGATACTACTCCCTCCGTCACACAATATAAAATCATTTTTTTACATTATAGTATTATTAGATGGAGGAAATGCTTTCGCATGGATGAAACTGTTAAAAGTACTTTTTTCTATCCGAAGAAAATGGAGTATATTTTATTTTTAATTTGCTTTCAGCAGTACTATCACTACTCCACACGGTTGGATACTAGTTAAGTTTACGTCTTGGGGGAGCATGAACACAGCGATTTGCTGGCTTGAAGCACAGGTCACCTCGGTCTCAGTTAATCTTACAAGCACGACTTGTTACCCATTTTGTTCCTTTCTCTGTACTTAAACACGGTAATGCGCCAGCCCTTCCAGAAGAATATTATTGTGACTCAACCTGGCGCCAAATCATGAGATAATATCTTCCAAACTATTGTTGTTGCTATCTGAATATTTTTTTAAGTAAATGCTAAGTATTGCTTATTTATGTCTCTAGGTTACTAGTGTAAGTCGCAACGGAAAAGAGGCGAGCTGTATATCCTTGGTCGAGAAATTAAAACCCACTTGCTTCTTGGCGACTACTCTGCGCAGGCGCGTCGGCTCAATCTTTCGGTCGGTCGCCGCGCAGCCGTCCGATCCCGTTGGATTTTCCCGCCACATCTTCTTCTTCCCTCGCTCTTCAGTGTCAGATTCATTTGACGCTGGATATCTCTGCCCCTGTCACTGCGTGTGTGTGCTCTGGCGAGGCGTGATAACACCCACGTCCTCCTCCCCCTGTCCCGACGTAGCCACTCCTCGCAACACCAGCTGCTCGTCCCCCCATCGTCCTCCCAGCCACCATCCTCGCCTCCCCGTCGCACATCGCCGAGGTTCACTGCGGCTTGCCGCCATCATTGAAGCATCTCTGATGGAGGCCAACAACTTTTTTCACTGGTGGCAACGATCGAAGCTTGCCGACGTGCTTGTCGCCGCTCATTCCTAGTGATGGAAGCTTGTCGGGCACACCTGATGCTTGCAATAAAAAATTAAGCCTTAGGAGGAAGATGACCAGTGCTGCAACCTGCAACCAAAAAAGCTACAACCGGTGATGGAAAAAGCTTCATCCGGTTACGAAAAAAGTTTCAACCAGTATATGACGGAAGCAATGAACGACCAAGAAAAGTGACAACTGACATTCAAAAATGCTTCATCGAGCAACAAAAAAAGTTTCATCCGGCAATGAAAAATGTTTCAACCATGGAGACGGAATTCAATGACGACGCCGTTTTGCTTCAACCATAGACGATTTTTGCTACAAACGACAATGAAATTTGCTACAACCATTTCCATAGCTGCTAATGCTTCTCCGCCGAGCTCCCACGCCTGCCCATGGCCATCATCGCAATGGGGCCGTTCCGAGATGCGCCCGACAACGTAGTGGACGAGATCCTGCGCCATCAGTCGGGCCGCTCCTCTGCTGCAAGTCGAAAGGATCCGGTGCTCGGCCTCGCCGTGCGCGGCCATGGCGAAAGGCACGGTCATGGCAACGGGCGCAGCCCATGGCTGTGAGGGGCTGGACCTGGACGAAGGTGTGCGAGCTCCCTAGGCGGTGGTTGCTGCGTCGCGAAGAGCGCGCAGCAGTGACTGCACAGGGACGCAAGGCGGCGATGGCACTGCCTGCACGAGGGCTATGCATATCCACATGGATTGAACGCCCGCTACGCGACCGGCAGAACGTTTCAACCAGCGCACTGGTGTAAAACGTTTCCCTTGCTTCTTCGGTAAGTTTGATGTTGATTTCTGTTTTTTTACTTGTGCATTTTGTTCGGTCAGATATGTACAACTATTTTCTTGCGGGGCTAAGCCGAAAAACCTACTAGGACCACCTCTGACATGTCATTCTTGAGAAACACAAAAAGAGAACTTAACGGTTACTCAGTAACGAATTCGCTTTCTAGTCTAAGGGGCGGGAGTCTTGGGAATTCATCCCATCAGTTGCGATGGATCTACCGCCAATGGTAATGGAAGACATCCATGTTAAAGAAAGCAAAGACTTTCAGACTCACATCCATGTTAAAAGCAATGACATAGTTTGCTTTCTTTAACTCGCGTTGTATCCCAAAGACTTTCGGACTAATCCAATCAATTTACAGATAGCGATGGACCGATGTTAGCAAAAATCAACACATATCCCAACACTAACCATTTTCCACGCCTCTGACATGAAAGGGGCAAACCTTATGTAGCCATAGGTGCGCAACAGTTTGTTGCTCACAAGACACAAGTGCTAGTCTGGGCTCTGGGCTAGGCTCCTTGTTGCAAGATTCTCCCAAATGAAACTTTTTTTCCAGGTATTTCAAGCCATGCAATTTCCTTTCATACTTTTGCTGGGTGAAAAAGTATGCCCATTTTTTTTAAAAAGAAGGATGTCCCCCGGCCTCTGTATCATGATGATGCATGCATTCATTTTATTAATATAAAATGTTCCAAGCAAGTGCAATATTCAAACGCCTCTCAAAAGCTCATAATAAAAAAACAAGAATTACATGCCACGTCTGGCAAGATAGAAATGGGCTATGATGACTAAACACCTAGCCTATTAGTGTGTCGCCATCCATATCGGTTAAAGATAGCCTCTGCTGCCGTCTCCCACCGGCTGTACCTAGTAACCACAAGCTTCCTGGACTCCACAGACGTGAGTAACGACCACGTACGGATCCAAGTTGTAGCTCGGTAGATGACCTGCAAAAAATTGGTGAAATTCATCCTGTCAAAAATCATATCGTTTCTACAATTCCATATAGCTCAAAGCACGACACATTCCTATTCGAATGTGTCTAGCTATATTGACATCCACTCCATTGAGCCACGTCCTAAATAATGTGTTCATACTCGTTGGGGGGTTTATATTAAAGGCTATATGAATAGTACGCCATAAAAGTCTAGCCAATGGACATTCGAGAAAGAGGTGTTTAATTGTTTCATTCTGATCGCAAAAGCAACATCTCGAATTACCCACCCATCTACGATTAACCAACTTGTCTTTCGTGAGAATCACTCCTTTGTGAACAAACCACATAAAGATCTTAATCTTTAGTGGTATTTTTATTTTCTAGATATGTGGAGAACTAGGTATTGTTCCGGCACTAATAAGGTCCATATACACTGATTTCACTATGAAACTACCGCTTGTAGTTAACTTTCAATGAATATTATCTAGTTGGTCAGTTAGTTGAACTTCCATCAACCTATGAACTAATGGAGCCACGCATTCCATCGTTCTTCAACCAGAGATCTCCTAAACTGAATATTAAGAGGGACCAACTATAAGATCGTGGCAACGTAAGCCTCCTTGCGTTGCATAATGTTATATAAGGCCGGATATTGTGTAGCTAGGGGCATCTCTCCTAACCACGAGTCTTCCCAAAACCAGGTTGTACTACCATTCCCAATGCGAAACTTGACTCTATGGAAAAATGCTTCCTTTATCCTCAGTAATCCTTTCCAGAATGGTGAGTCAGAAGATTTCACTATAACTTGGGCCAAGGTCTTGGATTGTAGATACTTATTACGTAAAATTTGTACCCACATACCTTCTGTCTCCATGGATAATCTATATAGCCATTTGCTTAATAGACATTTATTCTTACTTTGTAAGTTTTCAATCCCTAACCCACCTTGATCTTTGGGTCTACACATCATATCCCATTTGGCAAGTCTGTACTTCGTCTTACTATCATCACTTTGCCAGAAAAATCGTGACCGGTAAAAATCAAGTCTTTTCCGTACCCGTACATGTACTTCGAAGAATGATAGTAAAAACATCGGCAAGCTTGTCAACACTGAGTTTATTAGCACTAACCGACCTCCATAAGACATAAGTTTGCCCTTCCAGCAACTTAGTCGTTTTTCAAACCGATCTTCTATGCACTTTCATTCCTTATTGGTGAGTTTCCTATGATGAATAGGGATACCCAAATAGCTAAACAGTAGAAAGCCCATCTCACAACCGAATAGTTGTTTGTAGGCATCTTGTTCTTCCTTGGCACGCCCAAAGCAGAACAGTTCACTCTTTTTAAAGTTAATCTTGAGTCCTGATAATTGTTCAAATAAACACAAAACTAACTTCATATTTCTGGCTTTCGCGAGATCATTGTTCCATGAAAATAATCGCATCGTCCGCATATTGTAAGATGGACACCCCTCCGTCTACAAGATGTGGAACTAGCCCTCGTACTAGGTCGTTTTCTTTAGCGCGTCCTATGAGGACTGTCAACATATCAGCTATTATGTTGAATAAGATCGGGGACATCGAATCCCCCCTCTCAAACCTTTATGTGTTTGGAAATAATGACCCATGTCATCATTCATCTTGACCCCAACACTACATTTTTGAACAAAGGATTCCACCTGGTTCCTCCAAGGTTCATTGAATCCTTTCATCCTTAATGCCTGTTGAAAAAAAGGCCATATTACTTTATCATAAGCTTTTTCGAAATCCACCTTAAAGATGACTCGATCGAAAAAGTATGCCCATGGCTATCAAACCGCAACTAACCAGTAGGTTGAGCTGGTTGAATATTCAGTAGAGATATATGATCTAGTTTCCAGTGAATGGAATCATGGCTCGTTAACAATGTGTAGACTTGAACGGCGAATTGTTTACTATTGATGCGAATCAACGTATTAATAAAATATGATAACACACTTAGTTTCATATCATATTTTTGTAGCTCGATGCGAGGATCATGTCATTACTCATTATTGCAAAGGATTTCAAAAGGCTATCAACCCAGAGTTTGAGTGGCTTGGTGGGCCATGGGAGAAGGTTGTAACCGTAAGTCTCATTCCATCCACTAGCCAACCCTGCACATCGTGCCACACATGTCAACGTGTGACAATTTTAATCCACACGCATGATACGTTTCCTACACACTCCATGTCATGAGGTATCTCGACCCTGGAGCAAGTACTAGTAAGAGGCAATATCATTGGAAGTCATAAAACTTGCACCAGATGTTCAGTTTGATCCTAAAACTTGTAAAATACAAAATTGTGATCATATAACTTGTCTCTGTGTTCAAATACGATGCTTCCTCTCATACATGGACGTATAGCCTGCATTCGTGGCCTGCTAGCGCGACATAGGCCCACCTGTAAGTGGCTGGAAGCGTCTTTCTTGCAAATAACTCCCTTGTATTTTATTTATTCGTGTACAATATCTGCCAATTATAATAAAATGAAAGATATGTTGTTGTTATGGATCGAACACACAATCCACCGCTAGCCACGTACCATGGATAACCACCACACCAAAGCTGTTTGACATTTAATTTTTTCAATTGTACTTTATATCTACTATATATGAGGACCGTACAAAATAAAATCTAAATCCAAACGGGGAACGGGGAGCCCCACGGTTGGAACCTTTATCCTGCTGGTCGCTCGCAGCTTGCTGCGTGTGCATGGGCTCACCACCCGACCATGATGATGCTTAGTACTTCCTTCGTTTTTTTAGCTTGTATATAAACTTTGATTCAAGTCAAGCTTTGTAAAAATGGACTATCTTTATATTAAAAAATATAACATTTACAATATAAAATCAATATTATCATATGCATCACGAAATGTATTTTCATACTATATAGTTTTAGTATTGTAGATGTTCATATTTTTTGATATAAATTTGATCAAACTTTGTGTGGTTTGACTTTGACCAAATCAGGAGTAAAAAACGAAGGGAGTACTATAGACCCAAACCTTTGTTGTTCGAGATTCTTATTTCTTTATGTAAGAAAACAACTTATATTCTTTCACGAAAAAAACTTACATGCTGATACATCATGTGTTTTCTTTATGTTGCTTTGCATTTACATTGTTCAGATATCCTTTAAGGCATTGCAATCTAAGTATACGCCTCATCAATCAGCTAAAGATAGACTTGACTTTAGTTTCTTAGAGATAATATAGATAAGAGTGACATGAGACATAGGAACTGATAACATTAATATTGTTTATCCTTTTCAATCATAAAGTGCAACCTGGTTTTGTGGTTAGCCCGCCAATTTGGTCATGACGTCACAGGTTTAAACTTCGTTTCTCCCCTTTTTCGTTTACATTTTGAATTTAGTTTAATTTGTGCGGTCCAGCCTAGAAGATATATAATAGGTCACCCGCAAAAAAAAAAGATATATAATAGGTAAATAGTTGGCATGTTAAACGTGTAGCGTGTCTGGTGGCTATCTATGAAAGTCTCCTACTGGTAGATCATGGGATCAAATCTCACTAGCGATACACTTGTTTCATTTTATTTGAGCAGTTTTGAACGTAAATAAATATAACATAAGTGGGTTATCTACAAAAAATGCTTCTAGCCGTTGACAGGTGGGCCTACACCATGCTGGCTCGCCACGTGTCCAGGCCATACGTCCGGATACAGCCGAAAACACCGTATTTGCACGCTGGGACAAGTTAAGTGACCACAATTCCGTATTTTGCAAGTTTTAGAACCAAACTGAACATCAAGTGCAAGTTCTATGACTTTCAGTAATATTACCTCTACTAGTAATAATAATTTTCTTGCAAACCAAGTAGAAGGAAAAAGTCATAGAGATGATGAGATGGAGATGAGTAGATGCCACCTGGATAGATCCATACGTTTCTGTACTGGAAAAGAGACAAGAGAATGTGTCGTGTACAAGGGATAAGGATATCCGGATGTATATGTATCTGACGCCTCTATTTCACTCCAAAATCTTTGTGATGCAAGGTGAGTTAAAGAAAGCAAACTATGTCATTGCTTTTACTCATTTCTGCATCTTCCGTGAAATATCTTTACATATAGGCTCTATGTACCTCTTCTTGTACTTAATCAGCAAAGTTTGCTGATTAAAATACTCCAAAATCTTTCTGTATTGTACAGGAACATACTCTCTATTTGAAACATGTTGGTGGAAATCAGTGTGTAAAAAAATAATAAATGTTGTTTTTGTATTATCCTACTATTTGTGATTTTCTTTGCAATGTACTGTGCTACATATGATACTTTAAATCCAAGGATACTGTGGTAGCAGTACTATGCGCATAATACAATGTAGTACTCCTGAATTCATGTGCTCCGCTCCGACTTTTTTCGCAATCAATGCAGCCAAAAGGTGCAAGATAAGGAAAAGTGCAACGTAGAGCATGTGCTGGATATTTAGAGCTTGATACCAGCAAGATTTAAGGAGCAGAATCAGTCACCAAACCCATATGCTTGGCTTTCACGGAACAATCAACTGACCAGGGCATTCTTCACATGTCCTATTACCAATCTTGATATGACGAGCAATCCCTATCCAGATCAACTTGCTAATCAGGACAGGACCACCCTAGTTCGACATGCATTTGGTTTTTTTTACATATGTCACACGTTTAATTAGTGCTGACATTTAATTGGCACCGGGTTAATTAGGTCTGATACACATGGTTGGAGAGTTGTTTCGTCACTGTCGACTGTTCTTATTTGGGGAAGGAAAACCTAGTCAAGTGTAATTTTGTCCATGGTAGATCTGAAGGCCATGTGTAAAACTAATGACGGCCCGTTTGTGTTCTCACGTCCCTTTGTCAAACGCAGGCTGCGCATGTAAAGGGTCGTGAAAGCAATTGATCGGTGTCCAAGATAGAGAGAAAACCAAGAGATCGAGAGTAGAAGTACTAGTAGCTCCCATGAAGATCAGATATTTTTGACATCCAAAGTAACAGAAGCCTCAGAAAAAACCCATGCGTGGCAATTGACTGTTGAACGAACCTGTAGAGTTCCAAAGACCAGGAACACTCACATATAGGCTCTATGCTCTACTAGAGATCACTCACACTGCCGTCTCTGCTCGTGACACTTCTTTGTCTCCGTCCTCGTCACACTGCCGTTCCTTCCACTGGACTTAACCGTATGTGAGTGTGCCAGTTGAAAAGCTGATGAAATGACTTGATCCGTTGTGTGTTTCTTTCCGAGTCAGGCAGCCACATCAAGGATCGATGGACGTTGGAGGTAGTACTGCCAGTCATCATCCTATCTTTTTTTTTCTTTCTTCCAGTCCAGGTGCGGGGAATCTGCTGATGGTTCTTCCGACGATGCTGCGGCGGTCTCTCCCGCCGGCGTGCCACGTGCCGAGTTGAGTTGAGTACGCTGCTCGGCTTGGCACTCCGGCCGGCGAACAAGTGGCGCGTGCACCGGGTGTTGCAGATAACGTCGCCAGCAGCGAAGGGAATCTTTTCGAGAGTCTCATAAGCAACGGTTTGGTTATTTTTTTAGGTGTACACGTAGCAAGTGTGTCCGTTTCTCCATTAGCCATTTATGAGCCAGATATATGTAGGTTTGTGTGATGAATCGCTTTCGAGAAGTTTGAGACTCGGATGTGTCTTGAGTGCGTGACCTGGTGATGGATGCCTCAAGGTGGCCAGCGAAGGCACTCAACACCCCCTTGATCTAGGGATCAAAGTGGACCGCGTGTACATGTCCGCGAACATCCGTAAAGTAAATATGCACTATTTTTCATTATTTCATTAACTGTGTTAGTTTAATTTCTTGGTTCACAGACATGCGGATGCCCTTCGTTTGCATCCCTTGACCCACCTCAAATCTTCCCGAATATGCTAGATACCTGGTGTGAGCACCTGAATCGAATAAAATTCGCACTATTTTTTGGAAGTCTTGTAAACTTACTTACGAGATGTATCTGTGTGATTCAACTCGCGAGCCATCAGCATCAGCAGCACGAGAATGGCATCGAAAACGAACTGATCGAATTTAATGTGGCAGTCAGTCAGCCGGTCAGTCTGTCTATATGCAATCTAGCTAGTTAGGTAAGGTCATCTTCAAGACGGACGTGCAAATCCCCCGCAATGGTCGAGACAGTGCGGTTTAAACCGTAAATGTTATCCAACGTGGTCCTATATCGGTCCGCAGAACGGTCCGAACGCTATTTTTTCTGTACATCAGATAGAAACGTGAGGAGATTTGCGGGAGTCTGGATCGTCCCGACCGACAAAAACCCCACACCCACCATTCTCACGCTTTTCATTCCACGCGCCTCGCCATTTGCCGTGTCGCATTCATGCCGGCCAAGAGCATGTAATGGCCGTCATTGAAATCGTAAATTGACCGGATGGGAAGGCGGCATAGAAAGACGCGGTCTCTTGGGCCTCGTCGCTTCAATGCGGACGGCAAATCCCGAGAAAGCAACTCCGACAGCTACGCCGCATTGAAGCGGGCTGACCGCCCCATCGTCTGACCTAGCCGTGACTATTTAAGCCCCGCTCCGGCGCCTTCTAGAGCACCGGACCTTCCTCCTCTCTTCCCCTCTCCACGTCTTTACTTCTCTGCATCGTCTTCGAACCAAGCTAACAACGATGCCAAAGTCCTTGTTCTTCCCGCCGGTAGACGGCCCTGATGGGAGCTCGTCGTCTGACGGATCGTGGCCTGCCGTCCTCGGTAATCGAGGCCTTCAGCATCCACGACGATGGGTTCCTCCGACAAGGATGTGATAGCCATCTCCTCTAGCGACGAGGAGGAGCAGCCGCAGCACTGTCGTGGAAGGATAGGGGCAAAGTGCAGGTCTCGTTCGGATCGTTCCAGCTTGGCAGGTGACGGAGGAATGATGCGTGAGGCCAACTCCAGCGCACGACCCCATCCCGTCTGGCCCTATCCGTTTGGGGCAAAACAGACAAACCCCACGGCCCAGCGTGCGGGAGCCTGGAACCATCTTGTCCGTTTTGTGTTCGGCCCAACCCATTTTCAGCGGAAACATGCGCCTGGTTTGGGTCCACGTGGATAGCTAACAGACGCCGCTCTCGTCCGTGCCGAGGCCGCGTCGCAGGCGGCTACCTACCTCCCACGCCCAAATTTAATGCGCACGTGCGGTCGGCCCCACGTGTCATCTGCCCAGGCGAGCGGTCGTCGTCCTTCTTAATGTGGAAGCCGTGGACCGGTCAGTCCAAGCTTCCCACTCCAGTCGTGCGGCCTCCTCGAAACCGACACCCCAAACCCTACTTCCACTTCCTCGAGCTCTCCGGGCGCCAGCAGCAATGGTGTGGTGAAGCACCGGCTGCAAGGGGGCGCACGACCACGAGACTGGTTCGTCCTCCGGCCGCCGCCGCGGCGCCAGCTCCACACCACCCCCACGAAGCCCCCCTCCCCGCACCGCCCGCATTCGCATTGACCCTCCGGCCACCTCGGCGCGCATCCAGTAGTACGTCCCCTCGGATGTTTGCCGACGTTATTAGGAAACATGGGCGTCGCTCCCCTGGGTGGACGTTCACCTGCCCAATAACTATCATCTCTTCGCGGATCGGATGTCGATCCTGCCGATCCCATTGAGCGGCAGTGGCCACCACGAGGAGATCCACCGCTGCCGCCGCCACCTGCCTGACGACCTCTACAACACGACAGGTGCGTCGTTGATTCCCCACTGTGGAACACCTGGTTCCAGGATGAGCACGACGTGCGACGCGCGTCGTTCTTTGTTGGTCGCCCAGGTAGCCCACAACATGCACGTCCACATCGCCGAGCACGTGCTCCAAGCCCTCCACAGGTGCATGGGCGTACGCGGGTGCGCGGCATCACGCCAACGTCATCGCCTTCGCCCTCTCCGTCGCCACGACCACCTCCTCCCATGACAGAGGAGGAGGAGGCCTGTCTCATCCAACATGTCTTGGAAGACTTCAAGAATACACACGATGAGCGGAAATGGGTGGGTCTAGAGACCATGATGGCCCTCTCTGCGACCGACGACATGGCCATACCGGAGCTGGAGATGCTGGACGTGAAGTAGGAGGTGCTGGAGGACCAGCCGGTCGCCGCGTTCCACCCGCACCTGGTGGGCCAGTAGTGGAAGTGGTCGTGCACGGCCGCGGACATGGCCGACGTCGTGCAGGCCGTGAACTGGTGCCCCACGCCCACGCGGTCATCGGAGCACGAGCCGTCGCCACGGGGGGAGGTGGTGTAGGTGCCTCCCACCTTCCAGGGGCCACCGTCCCACCTCTGGATGCCGCCGCCCTACATTGAACTCACCAGCGATGAGGACGACAACGGTGGCACGTGAGACGGCGACGAGCACGACATCGATGGGCACGGCAGCAGGACGCGGGCGGTGCTTGTTTTTTTTAAGTTTTTATGTTAATTATGTTAAGTACTGGGAGGCCGTGTGGAGGCTGTGAAGACTATGTTTTATTAAGTTTCATATGTATAATTATGTTTTATCGTTATGTTTGCATTTTATTTGATTTTTTTCGCCACTTTTATTTGGATTTGCATTTTTTATATCATTTCCAGCCCGGTCATGATTTGGGGTGCGGCCACATGCTGGACGCACCCACATTGCAGCGGCCCGATCCGGTCATGGGCTACCCCATTGCCGTCCCAAACGGACGAAAATAGGATAAAATAGACATCCGTTTGGGATCGTGCGCTGGACTTGTCCCGAGAGCGAGGCACACGCTCGCTAGAAAAGTACCGAGAATATTCCGTCCGTCATTGCAGACACATAAAGGAAACTTTTTACCGTGGCTTTTCATGCGCCACGCTTGGCCAGTTGTTGGGCGTGTAGAGCAAGAGAACCATGGAACGAGCTAGCTTGGCTTCGGAGCCTTTATTATCCATCTGTCCTTGTCGCCACGTGTTGGGTGGCGTCACAACTTTGGGCTCGGTCGGTAGCTTTCCGTTCACACCACATCCGGGGAGCTTTGCGGCGGCTGCGGCTTGACCTGTCCGTGGCCTGTGCTATACCGTCTGCTCCGCTGCGGCGTGTGCACATGTGACGCGCGCGCATCACCTCAGCCACCGCGTATCATTTTCTCCGGCTGCCAACACATGACACTATTTTCTTTCATTTACTCTTTCCATCTTAAAATAAATGTGTCGATTTTATGTTAACATTAATACAAAATTAAATTGAAATCGAGACACTTATTTTGACATAAAGAGAGTATTTCGAACATTCATTCAACAAATTGGAGCGG
The DNA here is from genome assembly GCA_022496015.1 of Hordeum marinum. Lineage (NCBI taxonomy): Eukaryota > Viridiplantae > Streptophyta > Magnoliopsida > Poales > Poaceae > Hordeum > Hordeum marinum. The sequence continues at coordinate 61,321,970 of CM039673.1, read as the reverse complement.
TGTCTTGTTTTCCAAAAGAAACAAATACATAGACCGACTGGCTTGGATGAAGACCGGAGAAAACTTTGGTCGGCTGGTTTGGCCCGGTAGCGGCGACGTCTCTTGATCTCTGTTATCCTCCTTGAAGGCGAAGCCGAGGTACCTCTTATCTACCCCGACCTCCTTCTCCATTAAAGTCCAAAATCCATTTTGGATTGGGCGACGGCGGCACCTTGCGTGTCGTACCCTTCATGAAGGCGCCTCCATAAAGGCATCGTCTTGGGAGGCTTGAGTGTTCGGGGGAGGGTTGATGTGGGAGGTTGTTGGCGTTCTGGGAATGGGGGTACCTAGGCCTGCCTGCCTACGGCTCAGGACATGGCCCACCATGTCAGCTAGGCGCGGCCTGGCGAAGCACCACTCAAGACAAGGCCCTCGTGAGGAACTAAACTCACGAGGAAGAACAACACCAGTACCAGTGAAGGTGGGCCTCCTTTGGCCCGCTCCGGAGCGCCGGAGATCTCTATGCAGCACCCCGCCTCGGGAGGCTAAGGATGATGTGAAGCCAGACACACGGACAGTTTCCCCTTTGGTGCAAAGGGGGGCAAGGACAGATGCGGGTTCCCAAAGCGTCTCCCAAAGGTTTCTGTTTCGGTGCAATGAGACCATGACCACAAGGCCAGCAGGGTGAATGTCATCGCCGACCCCACCTCTCCATCATCGAAAACCACCTTGCAGGCGAATACCACCTTTCGTCAGTGTAAAATGTACTCCTGTACCCCTTCTAGTTTGGCCGTTGTGGGATCCCTTCCCACCAAAGAGATAATGGAAGAGGACCTGGGGCGCTATAAATAGAGGGTAGGCTGCACCATAGAGACGAGAGAAAAATAGACAGGGAGAGGGACAACCGGAGGGAGGCAACACCACCTGAGTCCTCTCGTGAGGCGAGACTCCACTGTACTAGTTCATCCACCAACCTCCTCGAGGGGAAATCCACCAAATAGGAGTAGGGTATTACGCTTCGCAGCGGCCCGAACGTGGTTAATCATCGTGTGCATCTGTTTCCTCGTCTTCATGCGAGTTCGTCGTAGTAACCATCGAGTAGCAAGCTGGGTAGGGTGAGGCTACAGGGGAACTTCGCACGCGCCCCTGTGTTCGAACTACTTGGGGTTTTGCGGAGCCCGAAATACGACATTTGGCGCGCCACATAGGGGGCATGTTGAAGTCTTCTTCAAGCCTCGTTCTTTCACCGCTCTAGCGCTCCGATGACCGGCGCGCAACAGGCTTCCACCGACCGTGGTGGACCTGCATCCAACGATCCCACCGCTGCCGCCAGAGACCCACGCCCCGACGGCGTGGTGTTGGGTGGTTAGTATCAAGCCGCAAGTGTCATCTCCATCGTCGCCGCTCCTCGCACCGCCCAACACGAGTGGAAAAAGGCCCATTTGTCCCGGTTCCAGAGGCCTATCTGTCTCGGTTCTGGACCCGGGACTAAAGGGTCGGGACTAAAGCCCATGACCTTTAGTCCCGGTTCGCTTACGAACCGGGACAGATGGGTCTACACGTGGCCGCTCCGCCGAGCCCAGGCAGGAGGGCCTTTGGTCCACCAACCGGGACCAAAGAGCGTCCACGCGTAAGCAGCTCAGGAGCTGTTTTTTTAAGGAGGGGGGATTTTGAGGGTTTTGGAGGGTTAATTTAGGGGTTTCATATATTTTGTTAGCTAGCTAATAGAGACGTGACCTCTCTTACCTCCGTGCTTGGTCGCGACGCTACGTACTATACGTAGAGAGAAATCGCGACACACTAGTTACTAAGCAAATGAAGGAAACCATTAAGTACACAAGATCGTCATGAACATATACAGAGAGAAGTGATCGACCTCCTCCTTCTCCGAGAGATTGGTCAAACAACAAGTTTTTGTATATCTGTCCTATGTTACAATCCCTAACATCTAATATCAAGTTCCATATGGTATTCTCCGACTTTATTGATGACGTGGTCAATAAAGAATCCCGCCAATTCCTCTTGAATTACTCGTATGCGGTCTTGTGGTAAGAGTTCATCTTGCATCTGCCACATCTAAATTGAAGAAGAGGGTCAATACATGTATATGAATGAAACTCAACACAAATGATGGTAATAAAATAAAATTGTGAATATTTTTTCTTACGCACTTGATATTCTTTTTCAGTGTAGCCCCGCTTATTAGGATTCGTCGCGTTGTAGATGAACTCGCAAACGTAGTATCCACAAAAATTAGTCCCTTGTTCTTGAAACAAGCACTATACGAGAAATAGAGGTCAATCAAACTGATAAGCAAGCATGCTAAATGGTATATATTGATGAAACTAGATAGAATCAATGGGAGATGGGAGAAACTAGGTAGTATATATTACTTACTTTTAGGTGTCTAAATTGCAGCTTGGTAGGCAGTCCCAGAGCATATTTGGTCAAATCTTTCCAAACCCTGCCAGACAAAGAAAATAATTACTTGATATATATCAGGAAATGAACAAAGTTGCCGATACGGGGCGATAATGATCGATTGAACTTACCTCTGGAGCATTTCAGTCAGGTTCGCATACAGCTCGGGTTTATTTTGTCTCAAGTGTAAGACGGTTACTACTCCCCGCTCAAGCTTAATCTCTAGTAGAATAAAGTCGTGGCTGCGCACACATGCATAGTTCATCAATTACATTACTATACCTTCGAGTAATAAGGGAGAAACCGAATATGCACAAGACAGTAACACTCACTTGAAGTTGTAAGGAAGGAGTATTTTGTCTTTGTTTTGATTTTTAAGCATCGATTGTAGCAAGTTCTCCTCGATTTGTTTGGGATACATTTGAACCGTCACTTTATGTATGATATTTGGGTTAATGAACCCGATGTCATACATTTATCCTTTTCTGCATTCGACGATCTTCAATCTGCATAATATAGTGATGAGGATAATTATATATATACATGCAATGAAAGAGATGAGTTATATATAAAGACTTAATTACAGAAGTACTTATAGATAGTAGCAAGTCATGATTTGTATGTCGATGTCCTTTTGATTTTAAAACTGGAAAAGCTCGTCAAATTCAACATGAATCGGCTCCTGGCCAAAGAAGTCGTGCTTCTCTTTAATACTCATCATCAAACAATCCTTCCCAGACTCGCTGCAGGTTTTCATGTACCAATTATGCAATTGTCTCATCATCGTTCCTAGAGGAGGACTTCCATCTTTGATGAGAGGCTTCCCGTACCGGTATTTGAAATCGTCCACCTCCAATAGCTCAAACATTACATCATCGCGCATGTAATCAGCAGGATTGGTACCGGGCACCATCCCTGGATGATTAGCGATGATATTGGTAGGCACCTTCAGCGGGGCGCACGATTGGTTAGCCTGTTCGCCCAGCTGGGGAATTGTTTTCCCACTTCTTCGTTTTGCTAACCTCTCATCACTGGAAGTAGTTTCCGTCCGCACCGCATTTTGATATGCCTTTTTAGTAGCGCGGACATAGTTGGTATCCAGCGGAGGCGGTGGTGGTCGCTTCAGGGCCTCGACAGTGCGCTTCGATGCCACCAGATCTATCGTATGCTTTGGAGGTGGATCTTTCTTTGCAAAATGGGCCCTCACTTGGTCATGAGAGATCTTCGTGGTTTCCTCCGCGGTCCTCTCGTATGGCAACTTTTCCAATGGCTTGAGAGACTTAGGACCATATTCGTATGGCCTCCCGCCACTGGCTGTACTGCTAGCAGACGGAGCGACGGCGTCTCTCTTCCGTCGTTGCTTACGAGGCAGAGGAGGAGGCGGAGTGCTCCGATGCGCCGAAGGAGGAGGAGCGGCGGCGACTGTCTTCCGTCGTTGCTGAGGAGGCAGAGGAGGAGGCAGACTGCTCGAACTCGCCGGAGGAGGTGGAGGAGGAGGCGAAGTGCCTTGATCGTCGACGTCATGCGTCGGACGAGGCGAAGGAGGAGGCGGAGTGCCTTGATCCCTCGCCAGAGGAGGAGGAGGATGAGTGCCTTCATCACTCGTCGTCGGAGGAGGAGGAGGCGGAGGCGTCCAGTTCGGAAGCTTGATGTGCTCCTTCCGCCATAGACATGTACTCCTCAGAGAAAATCTCAGCTGAGTCTCCCCTTCACCTGTAGGGTGGTCAAGCTCGAGCTCCTCAAACCCCCCCATTATTTCATCCACTTGCACAATAGCATAGCCATATGGAATCTGACCGTGGTGAAAAGTTCCGTCGGTTCGAGGAGGTGCAACAAAGCCTTCAGACACCTTTAAGGTGAGGTTAACGCATTTCATCATAAGCTCTCAATGTTGGCCATCTGTGATAGCATCCATGGGGTAGCTAGGAGCCGTGAGGTCAGGTTGCTGAAGGAGCTCCGTGGAAGCCATGCTGCTTCTCCGCTGAGATGGTGGGGTAGCTTCTGGGGTAGCTTTGTGCCCCTGAACAAGCTGCTGGTCGGGAGCTCACTGGCTCATAACTTCTTCCTCTAGCCTTCGTACTCTTGCATTGAGCTCCTGCAAAATGCTCAGCTCATGTTTCCTCTTCCTCTCCCGGCTTTTGTAACCGCCTACGCCGGGAAACCCAAGCTTCCACGAAACGGAGCCTGGCGTCCTCGTGTTCGTCCAGGGTGCTCAGGATTCCCGAGGGCCTCAGTCAGCTCGTCCTTCTCTTTGTTGGGAATGAACCTCCCTTCCAGCGCTTCCTTGATAACTTGCTTAAGCTTCCTGACGGGTATTGCAAGTTGCTCGTCCGTCCAAACGCACTTCCCTGTTTCAGGGTCCAAAGTTCCCCCAACTCCGAAGAACCAAGTCCTTGAACGGTCTGGCCAGTTTGCTCTCTCTGGTTCGACCCCTTTAGCTCGCAGGTCATCCTCCCATTTGGCCCACAATGGCAAGGCTCTGAGGTAGCCACCTGACCCCGTGCGATGGTGATACTGCTTCTTCTCAGCATTTTTCTTGTTTATCGCTGACATTTTCTTACTTTTTTCAGAAGTCTTGTAGGCCACGAACGCGTCCCATTGATCTCGTATCCCCGCATATCGGCCGACGAATACTAGAGTCTTCTCTTGGTCGACAAACTTAACTTTCAACTCATTCTTCCACCTCCTGAAAAGATCTGCCATCTTCTTAAGAGCACACAACCTGACCAGTGGCTCTATAACTGGATTACTCTCATCCTCCTCTGGCGGTAGGGTGAAATTTGCCTTCAGGTCCTTCCGAAGATCTTCTTTCTGTCTAGCGGTGACATAAGAAACTTGAGGGTCATAGTTCTTTGCGTTCTTAGCCGGATCATTCCATTGCTGGATGCTGATCGGGATGCTGTCCCTGACAATAGCTCCACACTGGGCAGAAAATGCATCCTTGGTCTTCTTCGGTTCAATCGGTTGATCATCGTTCGCGATTAAGGTGACGTGAACTTTTCATCAGCGCGCAACCTTTTCTTCGGGCCTCGTCTCGTTACTGAAGTTTCGGTCGATCCGAAGGGCTATAAAAGAAGAAACAAGATGAGTTAATATATGTACATACCAAAACAATTAATGCAGCAATTAGTCAGCACAGGCTTAATTAATATATATACCTCGCCGGACGACTTTGCAACAGCTCCCTCCGTTCGGTCACCGGAGCCGTCATCATGGTCTCCTTCTTCCTCCGGCTCTCGGTCACCGAAGCCGTCATCATGGTCTCCTTCTTCCTCCAGCATTCGGTGACCGGAGCCGTCATCATCATGTCCTAGCTCTTCTGTGTCAAAATTGATTAACGAGAAGATATCACCACCGCCGCGGATCATGTCCCCCAACAACGCTTCTCCTTCAAAGTCTCTGTTCATGGTTGGATCCATGGTTGGATCCATGGTTTCTGCAAATATTACAACATGGCAATTAATATACAAACATGAGAGATGGATATATTAATTAGTGGCAAACATAGACAAGGGATCATATTAGTGGCCTCGGCACTTCTACAGTTTGGGGTGGCCTCGACAACGCTTCTAGGGATTGGGTGGCCTCGATGCTTCTAGGGTTTGGGTGGCCTCGGCAACGCTTTTAGGGAATGGGTGGCCTTGGCAATGCTTCTAGGGTTTGGTCGGCGAGAGGGGGTTGATCGAAGTTACCGGAGTTTTCTTCTAGTGGTTTGGGTGGCCTCGAGACTTTGTCAGGTAGGGGCAAGAGGGGGTAGGAGATCGACAACGCTTTTTCAGTCCCGGTTTAGGCGGACTCGAGAGTTGGTCGGGCGAGAGGGGGTTGATCGACGTCCCCCCTCATGTCGAAATTACCGAAGTTTTCTATATGAACAAAAAAAATGCCGGACGGACATATCAATTTTTAGTTTTCTTATTTTTGCCTTTTCTGTTTTTTAAATAAATGCCGACTATTTTCATACACACTTATATATCATCATACACACATATATCATCATACACACATATATCATCATACACGCATATATATGAACAAAAAACATCATACACACATATATATGAACAAAAAACATCATACACACATATATATGAACAAAAAACAAAAAATCATCCTCACGTATAGGGGAGGGGGGATGTGGCCGGAGCAGGATAGAGCAGTGGCCGGAGCGGGGCGGGGCGGCCAGAGCGGGGCGGGGCGGGGCGGCCGGCATGGGGCGGGGCGGGGCGGCCAGAGCAGGGTGGCTGGAGCGGGGTGGCGCGGGGCGGGCGGCCGGAGCGAGGTCGGGGAGGTCGGGGACGGCGGTCGGCGGCGACAACGGCGACCGAGAGCGCGTGAGATTTGGGCAGCCTGACGGCATGGGTGGGGATCTGGCCTTCGGGGGAGCGAATGGGTCGAAAACTGCTAAGTGTGGGGTTTTATACAGGGAGCATTGGTCCCGGTTGGTGGCACGAACCGGTACCAATGCCCCCCTTTGGTCCCGGTTCGTACCACCAACCGGGACGAAAGCCGTGTTTTTAGCAGCCCAAAAGGCGGGAAAGCACCCCCCTTTCGTCCCGGTTGGTGGCACGAACCGGGACCAAAGGTGGGTATTGGTCCCGGTTCGTGCCACCAACCGGGATGAAAGGGATACAACTAGATGCCCCGGGCAGCACCCACCTTTCGTCCCGGTTGGTGCCACCAACCGGGACCAAAGGTGAGTATTGGTCCCGGTTCGTGCCACCAACCGAGACGAAAGGGGGGTGTTGTCTGGGGACAAATGTTTAGTCCCACCTCGCTAGTTGAGAGGGCTCAAGAGTGGTTTATAAGAATTGTTGCGCCAACCCTCTCGAGCTCCTCTCAACTGCAGGCTTACGGGCCTAATAACACACTCCTCTGCGTGTGGGCCTACTGGGCCTGCTGCGGGCATGAATCCTGGCCCAACTAGCTGGTTGGGTTTCTAGTCGTATTCACACCGTGGTGGCCCAATAGGCGGCATTTTTTTAAATTTTTTTCCTGTTTTTTTTGCTTTATTTATTTTCGTTTGTTTCTACTTATAAGTTTTCAGTGATTCTTTTTTGCTTTTAGGTCACAAAAATTATAAACTTTCTATGAGTGCCATTAGTTTTCAAATTTGATTAGTTTAAATTTGAATTCTTTGAAATTTGTGTGAATCACTAGTTTGTGAATAACTTTACTATAAAAATAGATTTTTGAGTGATTCTTTTTTCCTGCTATTTAATATTACTTTGTTTTAACATTATATTCAATTTGGTATTTGTTAGGTTATTTTAAATGGTTGTTTAAATCAAAAATAGGTTTTGTTATTTTAGTTTGCTATTAAAGTTTTTAACAAAACAATTCTTTATAAAAAATATTTTTCCTATTAATGTTTAAAAAAATACTTTGATAATTTTAGTTGCATAAATTTTATATAATTTTAGTTTCAAAAATACTAGGTTTATAAAATCTTTTAGAGTTTCTTTTTGCTATTAGAGTTTTATAAAGGCTTTTTAGTTGATTCCTTTTGCTATTGAAGAATATTATAGTTAATAAGATAATATTTAAATTGATTATTTTTAGTTCATTCTTTTTTGCTATTAGGGTTTCATAAAAGTTTTTTAGTTGATTCTTTTTGCTATTAGTTCATTCTTTGAGATAAATGACCCTGAAATTAAAAAGCACTACAAATGAACTCTGAAAAGGTTGAAAGTTGGCATGGTATCATCATTTCACCCACATAGCATGTGCTAAAAAGTTGAGAGATTTACAAAAAAAGATGGATGCACTTCGTGAACAAAATGGACAATTTGTTTCGAAGTATCAGGGTTTCGGACGGAAACTCATCTGTTACAATCAGATTTTATTTTCTTGAACTTATTTGAACTCAAGACTTTTTGTGTGTTCAAAATGCACCATTCAACGCCACATCATAAATTTTCAACCCTTTCTAACTTCATTTGTTATTTTTCATGCATTTATTGATTTTTTTGAGCTAAATGAAACTGAAATTGAAAAAGCACTACAAATGAACTCTAAAAAGGTTGAAAGTTGGCATGGTAGCATCATTTCACCCACATAGCATGTGCTAAAAAGTTGAGAGGGTTATGGAAAAAGCTGGATGCCCGTGTACAAAATGGACAGTCTCTTTTGAAGTATCAGGGTTTCGGACGGAAACTCATCTGTTACAAAAGGCATTTCATTTCTTCACATGTAACTGTAGTGATATTATAGATCAAAGGCATCATCATAATAGTTGTGGAGAGAAAGTCTTCACTTTTTCTTCGCTTGTGTCCTTTGATTATTGCACCGTAACCATGGATAATCTTCATTATTTAGCAGGGTGCTTGGGTCAGCCTTGACTTTGAAGGGAGGAATTTCCTGAAACTTTTCATAATCTTCAGACATGTCTGTCTTGCCCTCCAATCCCACGATGTCTCTTTTGCCTGAAAGAACTATGTAACGCTTTGGCTCATCGTATGATGTATTCGCTTCCTTATCTTTTCTTTTTCTCAGTTTGGTAGACATGTCCTTAACACAGAAAACCTGCGCCACATCATTGGCTAGGACAAATGGTTCGTGTGTGTACCCAAGATTGTTGAGATCCACTATTGTCATTCCGTAATGCGGGTCTACGTGTACCCCGCCTCATGTAAGATTGACCCATTCGCATTGAAACAAAGGGACCTTCAAATCATGTCCATAGTCAAGTTCCCATATCTCCTCTATGTAACCATAATATGTGTCGTCCTTCCCATTGGTCGTTGCTACATCAAAGTGGACACCTCTGTTTTGGTTGGTGCCCCTTTGATCTTGGGCGATCGTGTAAAATGTATTCCCATTTATATCGTGCCCTTTGTAAGTCAATACAGTCAAAGATGCTCTCCTGGACAACGAGTACAGCTCATCAGAAATAGTGTTGTCACACCTGAGACGTGTTTGCAACCAACTGCCGAAAGTCTTGATGTGTTCACATGTAATCCAGTCATCACACTACTCTGGGTGTTTGGAGCATAGAATGTTCTTGTGTTCATCGACATACGGGGTCACCAAGGTAGAATTCTGTAGAACTGTGTAGTGTGTTTGAGACCAAGAATGCCCGTCCCCACATATTATTGACTTTGCTCGTAGCGTGCCTTTTCTAGTCAGTCTCCCCTCATACCGCATTTGAGGGAGACCAATCTTCTTAAGATCAGGAATGAAGTCAACACAAAACCCAATGACATCCTCAGTTTGATGGCCCATGGAGATAATTCCTTCTGGCCTAGCGTGGTTACGGACATATATCTTTAGGACTCTCATGAACCTCTCAAAGGGGAACATATTGTGTAGAAATACAGGGCCCGGAATGACAATCTCGTCGACTAGATGAACTAGGACGTGCGTCATGATATTGAAGAAGGATGGTGGGAACACCAGCTCGAAACTAACAAGACATTGCACCACATCACTCCTTAACCTTGGTAGGATTTCTGGACCGATCACCTTCTGAGAGATTGCATTGAGGAATGCACATAGATTCACAATGGCTAATAGAACGTTTTCCGGTAGAAGCCCCCTCAATGCAACCGAAAGCAGTTGCGTCATAATCACGTGGCAGTCATGAGACTTTAGGTTCTAGAACGTTTTCTTTGCCATATTTATTGTTCCCTTTATATCCGACGAGAAGCCAGACGTGACCTTCATACTGAGCAGGCATTCAAAGAAGATTTCATTCTGTTCTTTGGTAAGAGCGTAGCTGGCAGGACTTTCATACTGCTTTGGAGGCATGTCGTCTTTTTCGTGAACATGTTGCTGGTCCTCCTGTGCCTTCGGTGTATCTTTTATCTTCCCATGCACGCCCAAGAAGCCTAGCAGGTTCACACAGAGATTCTTCGTCACATGCATCACATCGATTGCAGAGCGGAACTCTAGGTCTTTCTAGTAGGGTAGGTCCCAAAATATAGATTTCTTCTTCCACATGAGTGCACGTTCCTCAGCGTCATTCGGAACAGATAGTCTGCCGGGACCCTTTCCAAAGATTACTTGTAAATCATTGACCATAGCATGTATGTGATCACGGGTCGGATGGCGGGCTTCTTCCGGTGATCTGCCTTGCCTTTGAAATGCTTGCCTTTCTTTCGACATTGATGGTTGGTTGGAAGAAATCGACGATGCCCCAGGTACACATTCTTCTTGCAATTGTCCAGGTATATACTTTCGATGTCATCTAAATAGTGCGTGCATGCGTGGTATCCCTTGTTTGTCTATCCTGAAAGGTTACTGAGAGGAGGCCAATCATTGATGGTTACAAAGAGCAACGCATGTAGGTCAAAATCCTCCTGTTTGTGTTCATCCCACACGCGTACACCATTTCCATTCCACAACTGTAAAAGTTCTTCAACTAATGGCCTTAGGTACACATCAATGTCGTTGCCGGGTTGCTTAGGGACTTGGATGAGAACTAGCATCATAATGAACTTCTGCTTCATGCACAACCAAGGAGGAAGGTTATAGATACATAGAATCACGGGCCAGGTGCTGTGATTGCTGCTCTGCTCCCCAAAAGTATTAATGCCATCCATGCTTAAATCAAACCATATTGCGTTACCTGCAAACTCCTTCCAGGACTTTCTCTCGATTTTTCTCCACTGCGACCCGTCAGCGGGTGCTCTCAACTTCCTGTCTTTCTTACGGCCCTCTCTGTGCCATCACATATTCTTGGCATGCTCTTTGTTTCTAAACAGATGTTTCAACCGTGGTATTATAGGATCATACCACATCACCTTGGTAGCAACCCTCTTCCTGGGGCGCTCGTCCTCAACATCACCAGGGTCATCATGTCTGATCTTATAGCGCAATGCACCGCATACCGGGCATGCGTTCCGTTCCTTGTACTCACCGCGGTACAGGATGCAGTCATTAGGGCATGCATGTATCTTCTGCACCTCCAATCCTAGAGGACATACAACCTTCTTTGTTGCGTACGTACTGTCAGGCAATTCGTTATCCTTTGGAAGCTTCTTCTTCAATATTTTCAGTAGCTTCTCAAATCCTTTGTAGGTACACCATTCTCTTCCTTCCACTGCAGCAATTCCAGTGTGGTACCGAGCTTTGTGTTGCCATCTTCGCAATTGGGGTACAACCCTTTTTTGTGATCCTCTAACATGCGATCGAACTTCAGCTTCTCCTTTTCACTTTCGCACTATCTCTTTGAATCAACAATGACCTGGCGAAGATCATCATCGGGCACATCGTCTGGTTCCTCTTGATCTTCAGCTTCCCCAGTTGCAGCATCACCGTATTCAGGGGGCACATAGTTTTCATCATCCTCTTCTTCTTTGCTGTCTTCCATCATAACCCCTATTTCTCTGTGCTTGGTCCAAACATTATAGTGTGGCATGAAACCCTTCACAAACAGGTGGATGTGAAGGATTTTCTGGTCAGAGTAAGACTTCAAATTCCCACATGTAGGGCATGGACAACACATAAAACCATTCTGCTTGTTTGCCTCACCCACTTCGAGAAAATGATGCACCCCCTTAATGTACTCGTCGGTGCGTCTGTTACCGTACATCCATTGCCGGTTCATCTGCGTGCATTATATATAATTAAGTGTGTCAAAAACCATTACAGAACATCAGGAATATAGAAGTGACCAAATTAATAGAAGTTCATCATCACATTAAAACCAAAGTAGATACATAGTTCTCGTCGACCAACATATAGCTCTCCAGAGCATCTAATTAAACCATACATTGAAACTATTTAAAACATTTCAGTGCAACAACAAATGCAATCATAATAGGAACTAAGGTAACAATTGATCCAATAGAATAATGATACCAAGCCTCTTTATCAATGGCATATTTTCTAATCTTTCTAAGCTTCAAGCGCATTACAGCCATCTTGGTCCTGTGATCATCGACGATATCGGCAACATGGAACTCCAATCCCATCTTCTCATCTTCAGTTCTTTTCAATTTTTCTTTCAAATGATCGATTTATTTTTCAGCTTTAGTTAACTTGTCGAGCATAATTGCATAGTCGGTATCCATTTCTGGTTCAACTACTTCCTATAGATAAAAACATCTACGTCAAGTTAGTGGCATAATTAATTGTCATAGACATTAGATGTGTGAAATAGTTATAAAAGATAATATACCACATCTGAATCATAGACTGGACGAGGGCCGACGTGGGTGGATACCATAACCATGGCACTATATAATAACAAACAATAATAAAAGTAAGAAAATCATATGAGTAAGTATATTTTCTTTTAGAAAGAAGATAAGATCAAAAGGCTCACCACGCGCAGGCGATCGACGATGGTTTCAGGACAGGGACGGGACAGGACGGAATGCCAAACCTAGACAAATCTTGATGAAAATGGAGTTTGGACAAGGAGCTTCGAGAGGAGAAAGCTTATGTGTGGCTCGGGCATTTCATCGAACACCTCATGTGCATAGGAGGTGAGCTGGAGCACCATAAAGCTCTAACACCGCTGTCTTGGAAAAACAGAGCACTCCACGGCTTTGCTAGTGGTGGGCGAGGGTTTATATAGGTAGATCATTGGTCCCAGTTCATGGCTGGAACCGGGACAATAGGTCTCCCTTTGGTCCCGGTTCCATCCACGAACCGGGACCAATGGTCATGGGCCAAGAGCAAGGCGCATTGGTCCTGGTTTGTGCCTGGAACCGGGACCAAAGGGGCCAGACGAACCAGGAGCAATGGCCCACGTGGCCCGCCCGGCCCCTTGGGCTCACGAACCGGGACGGTTGCCACCTTTGGTCTCGGTTCGTGAGCGAACTGGGATTAATGGGATTAGGAGGCCCAAACCAATGCCCTGTTTTCTACTAGTGCAAGCACATGGCGGACGGGCAGCATCCACGGCAACGACGTCACGCTGCACTTATGTGGGAGACCTCGACACGCATGATGCGCTGCTGATGGCGATCGAGATGCTGGGCCACCGCCCAACGCACGGGAGCTTCGATGCATGGGCCGACCACATTGTCGAGCTGGTCTCTGTCGCGTGGAGGACCATGGCACCTCGTTCTTCTTCGCGACCACAAACGTCAGCCGGAGCTCGCTCGCCACGCCTGTCACCTCGGCCACCGACGGCATGCCCCCGCAGGCCCCAGATGAGCCTGAGTAGGGTCTGCCGCACACTGTGCTTCTTCTCCTCCGAATTCCAGTCACTGGTTTTGGGGCGCAGCCCGGCCCCGACGATGGAGCCTACGGAGGGAACAACGGGGCACCCCGCGCACGCACCAACACGTGCCTTCGTGACCCTGTGGACCGTCAATACCCTAGGTTGACCAGGCGGGAGCACGCCATACTACGCAGGGAGCAGGCGGCACAGTCGTCTAGACAAGCAAGCAACCATGGTGAAGGCACGCCGGGTCGCCAAGGAAACAATCTACGTCAGGAAACGCGCGGCCTGCCCAACGACGACGGTAGAGGTAAGCAACTTTGGGTCGAGGCTCGCCGCAGGAGGGTCTACGGGCTGCGCGCATAGGGCGGCACCCCGCCGCTGCCGCCCGGAGGAGACATCCCCGGCGCTCCGCCGGACGGCTCGGGAGGAGAACCAAACCCTTATGTGGAGCCCTATGTACCAAGCTACGTCATACCTTCAGACGGTGAGATGGAACGAGTGCCTGCTGAAGGCACCGACACTCCCCAATGGTAGGGGGTACTCCGGGGTGTCCTCCCCTAGCCAGGCCTAGGGGCTTCCACTGATGGAGCACCTAGCCTGGACAACACGAGTGGGAGAAATAGGGAGGACTCCACCCAACCCGCGGGGTGCAGGGAGAGTCGTCGGCCTCGTGAGGAAGAAACACCAAGCTAGGCCTCGAGGCCTCGGGAGTAAAACCATAGGGGGAGCATCAAGACACAAGCAGCACGGGCCACCCGCGGCAACTGGAGAAACGGTGTGGCCTCGGGAGGCAGGGCCTCATCAGGCCTCCGGGGTGGCGGCACCCTGGCATTCCACGAGGCGGCATCATTGACAAAACACCTCTATGACTGTGTCGGGTGCATTGTGCTCATGTTTGGGCCACGGGAGCACAATCTTGCGGCTACGCGTGGAACAATGCATTTGGATTTGGGTCATAGAGGCGCGCAACCGAGCAGAAATGCACGAGATGGCTCTTGACGGAGTTGGGAGCTACCAGGCCGTGCACCTAGGGGCTTGCCCAGCTATCTATGGTTGTGACACTCTCACGTAATAATGAGTGGGCCGTATACGTCCGAAGCCCCCCGAGGACGCGGAGGGGTCCTTCCCGCGCCCACGTGGAAGCCCCATGCTCCGAGCTGGCGGCCAACACTGCCCGCCAATGTCTATGCCCATGCAACGTGGATGCCCTACGCTCCGCGCTGGGGGAAGACGAAGGCGAAGACTAGACTAGGTGCCGGACACGACAGTTGCTTGCTTCGTTTTGGTGCTGAATTTGCCATTTTTTGAATGAAGTTTAAGAATTTTGGAACTCTATTTTAAAATAAAAAGGGACGGGGACTTTTCTATCATCATCCTCTCATTTTTGTCTGGTCTTGGAGTATCTTTCTTTGAATTGGTGTGTTGCAAGGTCCCATGTGCTCCGGCCCTCCCCGAGGTGCCTCGGGGCAGTATAGCAAGGCCCTGTGCCTTAGGGACTTGCGTCTCTTAGCGGTCTAACCCCCGCTCGGGGGCTCTGACCACAGCGCATCACTGCAGCACGGAGCTTCGGGAGGCTCCAGTGCCTCCCGAGGCAACAACCGTCAGGACGGTATTGGGGTCGCTCGAGCGTCAAAGGGGGGCTCCTGAGCAACGCGCCTCAGGAGCCTTACCAAGCATATAGCTACTGACCCCTTGAAGTCGTCTTGGTGATCCGGTCGGTGTCAAGGGTGTCCAGGCCACACCCCATGGTTGCGTCCTGGTGATCCGGACATACAGTACGGTGGTCAAGGAATGTGCGGGACTTGGAACTGCTGACGTAGAGTTGCTTGAGTGTCAAAGGGGGATCCTGAGCAATGCACCTCAGGAGCCTTACCGATCATATAGCCACTCGCCCCCTTGATGTCGTCCTAGCGATCTGGTCTGGATCAATGGGGTGTCAAGGCCTCACCCCGTGGTTGCGTCTTGGCAATCCGGGCATACATTACGGTGGTTGAGAATTGTGCGGGACTGGGGCCTGCAGGCACAGAGCACCGAAAGGGCCCCACAAGCCATCCCACAAACAAGGAAGAAGCGCCCCAGGTGGAATCGCGGACTATTTGGGCAACCCGGCCGCACCTTGCGATGCACGAGATCATTGTCGCCTTGCAAACTTAGTATACTACCAAACCGAGCAAAGACCTCCAGATCTAATGAGGGCCCGAGGATGTGACAAGGGTTTAACACGCTAATATGAAGATGTAGGTACTACGGGACACTACCCGCGGCCACAAAAACCCCTGAGGCCTGAAACGCTAGGAGAAACAACGCGAGGAGAGGGACCCTGCAACGACAAGCAGCGAGGCCATGAACCCGGCGCTGGCGGCCACCGGCTGCCCCTCAGGAGGGATGCCTCATGAGGGCCTAGCCGGCCACCATCATCGGGCTGCATCGGTGTTGATGCCAGCCCCGCGCAAGGAAACTAAGTCGTGTCACCACAAACAAGCTACTGGCGATTTAAGGATGGGAAAAAGAGGCGAAGGTAATGCACACCAGATTAACACCCACGAGGGCTGAGTTCTTCTTAAACTATTACAGGTACCGGGAAAGGGAGGCAAAGGAAGTCTAGGTGTAGGAGTCACTGTCGCTATCGCCGTCCGAGTCGCCGTCCGTCACGGCGCTGGGGCCGCCCTCCCCTTTGGGAGCGGGCACCTAGATGAACCGCTCTACTAGGGACTCCACATGCGGGCGCACCTCGTTCCGGAAGGGCCTCTGGAGCCCCTCAGGGACCCACTCCACGACGCATTGGAGGTCAAGCTTCGGGGTGAGGCGGTGCAGGTTGGAGAAGACGGACGCCAAGACAAGCCACGCAGTGGGTGATATCGAGGTACTGCTTGATAGCCCACAAGTATAGGGGATCAATTGTAGCCTGTCTCGATAAGTAAGAGTGTCGAACCCAACGAGGAGCTAAAGGTAGAACAAATATTCCTTCAAGTTCTATCGACCACCGATACAACTCTATGCACGCTTAACGTTCCCTTTACCTAGAACAAGTATGAAACTAGAAGTACTTTGTAGATGTGATAGGATAGGTTTGCAAGATAATAAAGAACACATAAATAAAAACTAGGGGCTGCTAAGATGAAGAAACAACTAAGTTAGTTTAACGAGTGTGGAAAAGTGGTGGAAGGAGTCGTGGAATTGTCCCTAGGCAATTGATAACTAAACCGGTAATCATTATTGCAATTTTATATGAGGGAGAGGCATAAGGTAACATAATTTCTCTATTTGGATCATATGCACTTATGATTGGAACTCTAGAAAGCATCCGCAAGTACTAAAGATCATTAAGGTAAAAACCAACCATAGCATTATAAGGTATCAAGTCCTCTTTACTCCCATATGCAACAACCCACCTACTCGGGTTTATGCTTCTGTCACTCAAGCAACCCACCATAGGCAAATCATGAACACATTGCAACACCCTACAGAGAGGATCCCTCACACTTGTGCAACACGGAGGGCACCATAGGACAGCACCAATAACAAAACATGCAACTCAAACCAATCATGATCATCAATCAACCAATAGGACAACAAAAATCTACTCAAACATCATAGGATGGCAACACATCATTGGATAATAATATGAAGCATAAAGCACCATGTTCAAGTAGAGGGTACAGAGGGTTGCGGGAGAGTGGACCGCTGTAGATAGATGAAGGAAGGTGATGGAGGTGTTGGTGAAGATGACGGAGTTGTTGGAGTAGATTGCCGTCATGATGATGGCCCTGGCGGCGTTCCGGCGCCACCAGGAGAGAGGGGGAGAGAGACCCTCTCCTTCTTCTTCTTAATTGACCTTCCCCCTAGATGGGAGAAGGGTTTCCCCTCTGGTCCATGGCCTCCATGGCGGCGGAGGGGCGAGAGCCCCTCCGAGATTCGATCTCTCTCTCTTTGTTTCGTTCTGTTTCTGCGTTCGCAGATTTTGGCCTTTCACCGTTTCTTAAATATTCAAAGATCCATAACTCCGATCGGGATGAAATTTTGAGGGGATTCTACTTATAAAAATATATTTCTTACAGCCCAAGTACATCTCCAACCGACCTAAGGGGTAGCCACAAGCCCTCAGGGCGCGCCCTACCCCCCAGGGCACGCCTGGCAGGCTTGTGGGCCCCTTGGGCACCGCCTTGTGTTGATTACACTTCCCAAAATTCACATATATTCCAAAAAAATCTCCGTAAGTTTTTATCCCATTTGGACTTCGTTTGATATGGATTTTCTGCGCAACAAAAAACATGCAACAACAGGAACTGGCACTGGGCACTAGATCAATATGTTAGTCCCAAAAATAGTATAAAAAGTTGCCAAAAGTATATGAAAGTTGTAGAATATTGTCATGAAACAATCAAAAATTATAGATACGACGGAGACGTATCAGAATCCCAAGCTTAATTCCTGCTCGTCCTTAGGTAGGTAATTGATAGAAAAGATAATTTTTGATGTGGAATGCTACCTAGCATAATCTTGATCATATAATCTAATCATGGCATGAATATTAAGATACGAGTGATTCAAAGCAATAGTCTATGTTGACATAAAAACGGTAATACTTCAAGCACACCAACAATGCAATCATGTCCTTTCAAAATAACATGGCCTTAGAAAGTTATCCCTAAAAAATCATATGGTCTGCCTATGCTCCATCTTCCCCACACAAAGTATCTACATCATGCACAACGCCGATGACAAGTCAAGCAATTGTTTCACACTTTTTATGTTCTCAAAACTTTTCAACTCTCACGCAATACATGAGCATGAGCCATGGATATAGCATTATAGGTGGAATAGAATATGGCAGAGGTGATGAGGAAAAAGGAGAAGATAGTCTCACATCAACTAGGCGTATCAACGGGCTATGGAGATGTCCATCAATAGATATCAATGTGAGTGAGTAGGGATTTCCATGCAACGAATGCACTTAGAGCTATAAGTGTATGAAAGCTCAAAAAAAAAACTAAGTGGTCGTGCAAAAAATTCCACTAGTTATATGAAAGTGACAAAATAGGAGACTCTCTATCATGAAGCACAAGTGTGGAAAAAGATAGTAGCAATTGTCCCTTCTCTCTTCTCTCATTTTTTATTTTCTTCTTCTTTTTTTCTTTTTTTCTTTTGGTGGGCATCTTTGGCCTCTTTTACTTATTTATTTGGGCTTCACTGGTCTCTTTTATTTTTTTGTAAGGTCTGGAGACTCCTCCCAACTTGTGAGGGAATCATAGCTTCCATCATCCTTTTCGCACACGGGACAATGCTCTAATAATGAAAATCATCACACTTTTATTTACTTACAACTCGATACCTAGAACAAAAATATGACTCTATATGAATGCTTTCGGTAGGATACCGGGATGTGCAATGATCTAGCCTAGAAAATGACATCAAAAAATAGACAAGCCATGAAAACATCATGCAAGTTGTCTTACGATCATGCAAAGCAATATGAAAATGATGGTGCATGTCATACTAAACGGAACGGTGGAAGTTGCATGGCAAGATATCTCGGAATGGCTATGGAAATGCCACAATAGGTAGGTATGGTGGTTATTTTGAGGAAGGTGGGTTTGATGCACCGGCGAAAGTTATGCAGTACTATAGAGGCTAGCAAAGGTGGAAGGGTGAGAGTGCGTATAATCCATGGACTCAACATTAGTTATCAAACAAAGCATTAGACGCATGCTCCTAGGGGAGAGGTTTGTAGGAGTTAACCATCGCGTGCTCCCGACACTCACACAAAGGTTGACAATCATTAAACAAATCATGCTCCGACTGCGTTACATAACTGTTCACCATACGTGCATGCTACGGGATTCACAAACTTCAACACATGTATTTCTCCAATTCACAACTACTCACTAGCATGACTCTCATATTACCATCTTCATATCGCAAAACTATTGCAAGGAATCAAACATATCTTATTCAGTGATTTACAAGTTTTATGTAGGATTTTATGACTAACCATGTGAATGACCAACTCTTGTTAACTCTCTAAATAGATATAAGTAAAGCATGATAGTTTAATTCTTTCTACAAAAGATATGTCCACGCTCTAAAAAAATACTCCCTCCGTCCCAAAATAAGTGTCATTGCTCTAGTATAAAATTTGTACTAATTTAGTGTTAAATGTGTGACACTTATTTTGGGACATAGGGAGTATAAGTGAAGCAAAAGAGCATTCTACAAATGGCGGTTTTCTATGTGTGAGAAACAGGCAATCCAAACTTCAAATGATATAAGTGAAGCACATGAAGCATTCTATAAAGTCATACTCAAAAGATATAAGTGAAGTGCATGAAGCATTCTATAAATCAACCAAGGACTTTCTCATACCATCATGGTGCATTATTAACAGAAAAATAAAAATCACATGACGCTCCAAGATTTACGCATATCATGTGACGAATAAAAATATAGCTCCAAGTAAAATTACCGATGGTTGTTAGAAGAAAGAGGGGATGCCTTTCGGGGCATCCCCAAGCTTAGTTTCTTGGGAGTCCTTGAATATTACCTTGGGGTGCCTTGGGCATTCCCAAGCTTAGTCTCTTTCCACTACTTATTCCTTCATCTATCGTGATATCACCCAAAACTTCAATACACAAAACTTAACAAAACCCTTGTGAGATTTGTTAGTATAATAAAGCAAATCACAACTTTACGTACTGTTTCCAACCAATTCATATTTTATTTTTTCATTGTAGATACTGTATTATAATTTTTCCATGGCTTATACCACCGATACAATCGATAGTTTCATCAAAATGAGCAAAACAATGCATCACAAACTGAATATGTCTTAAACAGGACAGTCTGTAGCAATCTGACCATTCACCAGACTTATGTAACTTTAAAAATTATGAACATTTATTAACAAATAAATTTTTTGCATAGAAGTACTGTGTAAAAATTCCAGAAACTTTTGACATTCCAGTAAAAAATGTAAATTCACGCACTACAGCCCAAGTTTCTGTTTTTGCACTGCACACATCAAACAAGCAATCTAATCATCCTAAAGGCAAATCTTGGCACATTATTTTTATAATACAATGGATTAATACAAGGGGATAATTATTTTTATTTAAAATTTTCTGTATTAAGATTTGCAAAGTTTCCATGGGCATGAACAAAGTTCAAGGCTAGCTCCCACTTTCACAATGCTCGTCTCTCTCACTTTCACTTTTCTTTTTGAACCATTTTTAGGTTCCCCTCTTTATTTTTTGTTTTTAAACTATATAAAAGAACACAACAGAATTAAATGAATCTCTACAACTTCAGGGTTGTCTCCCTACCAGCGCTTTCTTTAAAGCCATTAAGTTAGGCATACAGTGCTCAAGTAATGGATCCACCGGATCCCTAGGTATATCAAAGCCAATTTTAATTAACAATGATTTGTAGTTTAGTATTGAGAACAAAGTAACATATATCATTCAACAACAAAGTCAAACTCTCTTCATATGCATCGCCATGTCATAAAAGAACAATTCATGCACACAAAGTAAGGCCAATGCATAGCATAAGTAGTTTCTTGCAATTTTATCATATTGGAAACATAAAGAGGTGGAGATGTAGTTCCTCTCTCATAATAATTGCAAGTAGTAGCAACAAGCACATGCATATTATATCTATAAAAATCATCATGTGTAATAGTAAAAGGCAACCCATCTATATAATCCTTAATAAGTGCAAACTTCTCCGATATAGTGTAGTTAGGAGAATTCAAAAGGATAATAGGACTATCATGTGTGGGCGCAATACCAACAATTTCATTATTAACATAAGGAACTATAGCAAGTTCATCTCCATAAGCATTATTCATATTGGCATCATGGCCACAAGCATAGCAAGCATCAAGTTCATCAAAAAAGGATATTTCAAACGAATCCAAGGGATCATAGCAATCAACATAGCATTTCATCACCACCGTAAGCATGAAGGGAAATTAAAAAAATGTATGAGTTGAAGAGTTACTCTCATTAGAAGGTGGGCATGGGTAGCTAATCCTCCCTTCCTCCTTTTGTTCTTCGCTCTCCTCCTCATCTTTTTCATCTAATGAGCTCACAGTTTCAGCAATTTCTTCTTCCATAGATTCCTGCAAAATATTAGTCTCCTCCTGGACAGCGGAGGAGTCCTCAATATATGGCTTAACATAAGCATTAGAAGCATAGTTTTCATAGCAATATTTAAGTATGGCAAAATTTTCAGATTTGTAAAGAGTAGCATCATAATTTTCAATCAAAGAAGCAATTTCATAGGCACCAATAAAGCAACAAATTCTTCAGTTTGCTCAATATCATAGTAATTATAAACACCCTTCGCATAAGAAGATACGATTCCATTATTCTGAAACTCACATTGATAGGGAAGGTGTTTTTATGGTCTTCAGAACAACAAGTAAAATCATAAATTTCGCATAAATTCCAAGCATAGCATTGCAAACTATTAATATCATGCCATACAAGTTTCCTCTTTTGAGATAAGCGGTGTCGCACATAATAAGAATGCTCATTTAATGATTTGCCCTCAACTAAGCTAGTTGGGGTTTCAGCACGAGCACAAACGGATCGAAGATGATCCAAATAATATTCTTCGGTAGTACAAAACACTAGTGGTTCCTAAACTTTTGGAGCAGCAAGTACATCTATTTTTTTGGTATTTTGCGTTTCCTACCCATATCTAAAGATGGAGAACAACTTAGAACAACAAATAAAATCTACTTAGTGATAAAGCAAATAAGCGCACACGAGAATATTCACCCCACTCTATTGCTCCCCGGCAACGGCGCCAGAAAAAGGTCTTGATAATCCACAAGTATAGGGGATCAATTGTAGCCTTTCTTGCTAAGTAAGACTGTCGAACCCAACGAGGAGCTAAAGGTAGAACAAATATTCCCTCAAGTTCTATCGACCACCGATACAACTCTACACACGCTTAAAGTTCGCTTTACCTAGAACAAGTATGAAACTAGAAGTACTTTGTAGGTGTGATAGGATAGGTTTGAAAGATAATAAAGAACATGTAAATAAAAACTAGGGGCTGCTAAGATGAAGAAACAACTAAGTTAGTTTAATGAGTGTGGAAAAGTGGTGGTAGGAGTTGTAGAATTGTCCCTAGGCAATTGATAACTAAACCGGTAATCATTATTGCAATTTTATATGAGGGAGAGGCATAAGCTAACAAACTTTCTCTATTGGGATCATATGCACTTATGATTGGAACTCTAGCAAGCATCCGAAACTACTAAAGATCATTAAGGTAAAACCAAACCATAACATTATAAGGTATCAAGTCCTCTTTACTCCCATATGCAACAACCCACCTACTCGGGTTTATGCTTCTGTCACTCAAGCAACCCACCATTGGCAAATCATGAACACATTGCAACACCCTACAGTGAGGATCCCTCACGCTTGCGCAACATGGAGGGCATCATAGGACAACACCAATAACAAAACATGCAACTCAAACCAAGCATGATCATCAATCAACCAATAGGACAACGAAAATCTACTCAGACATCATAGGATGGCAACACATCATAGGATAGTAATATGAAGCATAAAGCACCATGTTCAAGTAGAGTGTACAGAGGGTTCTGGGAGAGTGGAGTGCTGTAGATAGATGGGGTAAGGTGATGGAGGTGTTGGTGAAGATGATGGAGTTGTTGGAGTAGATCGCCGTCACGATCATGGCCCCGGCGGCGTTCCTGTGCCACCGGGAAATAGGGGGAGAGAGCCCCCCTACTTCTTCTTATTCCTTGACCTCCCCCTAGATGGGAGAAGGTTTTATCCTCTGGTCCATGGCCTCCATGGCGGCGAAGGGGCGAGATCCCCTCCGAGATTGGATCTCTCTCTCTGTTTCCTTATGTTTCTGCGCTCTCAGATTCTAGCCTTTCACCGTTTCTTAAATATCCGGAGATCCGCAAGTCCGATCGGGCTGAAATTTTGAGGAGATTTTCCTTATAAAAATATATTTCTTTCGGCCGAGGGACAGCTCCAACCGACCAAAGGGTTAGCCACAAGCCCTCAGGGCACGGCCAGAGGGGTCGATCGCGCCTAGCAGGCTTGTAACCTCCTCGGGAATCATCTCGCGTTGATTCTTTTTCCCAAAAATCACATATATTCCAAAAAAATCTCCGTAAGTTTTTATCGCCTTTGGACTTCGTTTGATATGGATTTTCTGTGAAACAAAAAACATACAACAAACAGGAACTGGCACTGGGCACTCGATCAATATGTTAGTCCCAAAAATTGTATAAAAAGTTGCCAAAAGTATATGAAACTTGTAGAATATTGGCATGAAACAATCAAAAATTATAGATGTGATGGAGACGTATCACTGCTTGGCACGCTAGGACTCCTGCCTCTTGTCGTAAGCTTCCTAATGTTGTGTGGCCTGCACGGCGTCGGCCACCTCCTTGACCTAGGCCTGGAGAGACGCCAGCTCTGCCCTGGCCTCCGCTTCGCCCCTAAGGGCGGCTTGGAAGGCAGCATCGACGTTTGTCAGTTGGGCCCGAAGCGCGACCACCTCCTCCTATAGCTCGCCGAGCTTGCGTTTCTTGGCCGCAGACACCCTGGAAGAAGAAGAGGATCAGGTCTGAAGCGTCGGACACGATAACTAAGAAAGGGGAAGCGGCAGAACACTCACTCATCCACCATGGCCCAGCACCGGTGAACCTGCACTGGCCCCGATGCCCCCTCTACCGCCTTCGGAGTAGGCCGAAGGAGTTGATGGCCCGCACGCTTCCCTGTGTTGGCGGTGCTTCCTTCTGACGCCATGAGAAGAGGGAGGAGCTGAGAAGAGGAAGAGGGTTTTCTCTAGAGCCACGGGAGCAAACGGGCGCCTTGAGATGGCCAGAACCCCCGGGGAGGGCGGATTATAGGCGTCGCCAAGGCCACGAGGCGTCGTGGGAGGGCAGGTGACGTGCGCCCCTCGAGCGTCGAAAAGCGGACTCGATCGGTGTGCAACCCCGCTTCATGTCGCCTCACCTGCCACTGACGGGTCACATCCGCGTGGCCCGATGGGCGGAGGCCCAAGGAAGCGGCAACATTCAAGGAAGGGTGATGACGGCTGGCACAGCACATGCCCGTCGCGTCAGTTTGACCTAGAGTGGTTCCTGGCGCCCTCGGGGATCGGAGGCATCGGCGCCCGGGTGTGCGACGCGTCTCCAGCCTGGCCCGCAAGTATGGTGGGCCCACAACGCTTTGGGCCATCCTCGAGAGCTTCGCCCAAAGGCCAGCTCGTGCGCCCCTTGGGCCCGGGGGCTACTGTCGGCGTTCTGGGAATGGGGGTGTCGGTGTCAAAATCGGCGGATCTCGGGTAAGGGGTCCCAAACTGTGAGAATAGGATCGATGGTAACGGGAGATGAAGCAGACAAGGTTTACCCAGGTTCGGGCCCTCCTATGGAGGTAATACCCTATATCCTGCTTGATTGTATTGATGATATGCGGGTTACAGAGTTGATCTACCTCGAGAACAAATAGCTAAACCCTAGATGAGTTGTCCTCTGTCTACAACCTAAAACCCTCCGGCTTATATAGACGCCGAAGGTGTCTAGGGTTTATACATGGTCGGTTACACGCCTAAGAGATAAACATGCATATTTGCTACATTAAACATGGAGGACAAGCCACAATTTCGGAAGCTTCCTTCCTGGAGACATGGCCTTCGATCGATACAATGTTTGGTAAGCAGCCCATATAGTCCGGCCCATAAGAAATAGTTCGGCTTCTCGAGGACCCCTTAATCCAGGACTCCCTCAGTAGCCCCCGAACTTGCCTCCAGTGCCAAGGGTCTTAGCTTCAATCACTTCATATAATCAAAGTCTTCGGCTTGCGAGGTGAGTTCTTCCCGCTGAGTTTAGTTCGGCCTCTAATGACATGTAGTTTTCCGAATAGAGGCGCGTCCGAACACCGTGATTAGGTTGGCCCTGAAGGCCAAACGTCAAGTGAAAAAATAATGTCTCCTGGTGACCTTTCTAATGAAAGGTCACAACCCACCATGACCGCTAAGCCAGTTGCAAAAAGTCGATTCGCGGTTCGAGGCCGTTTTCATCAACACGATCTATCAATGCACATATCGTGTCCCATTTTATACAAGATGCGTTTAATCATGCGCGTGCATTGGCACGCACATCTCAGGAAGTAGAGAGATTCACGACACAGCAAGGGGAGGCCAAATAGCGATAAGCCTCATAAAAGGGAATGAAAACCCCAAGGCCTAACCCCACTTCCCATTCGCCTCCTCTGCTTGCCCATTCTTTTGAGCCTCCAAGCGCAGATCTAGGTTTTCCATCACCACCACCCTTTTGAGCTCATCCATGGCGGACTCCGGCTCCAACGGCAAGTGGGAGGCTTCCATGGTCACCGACGAGGACATCCGGGACCTGAAAGACGCCGGCTACCTCCCTGCAAACATCCCTCACCGTGCACCGAAGAAGGACCAAGTGATCCCTACTCCTAAACCAGGCGAAACGGTAGTCTTGCTCCCCCACTTCATCTAGGGATAGAGATTCCCACTCCACCCCTTCGTCAGGCGTCTCATGTTCTTCTATGGCCTCGACTTCCACGACCTCCCGCCGAACTCCTTCATGCACATATTGGCCTTCATCCTCGTCTGCGAGACTTTTCTACGGGTCGAGCCACACTTTGGTCTTTGGCTGAAGGTGTTTAACATCAAGTCAAATTGTGTCACAGGCGAACACGTAGACTGCGGCGGGGCTATCATCAACAAGGTCACCCGCGTCATATGGCCCTCCGGCACCTTCATCGACACCATCAAAGTATGGCAGAAGGAGTCGTTTTACATCACCGAGCCGAGCGAGGAAGGTCAAGCTGCCCCAGCCGGATTCAGATCTGGTCCCCACCAGTCTAACCTTGTGGCTTCGAAAGGGCCTCAACTAGGGATCGAGCAAGGAGGTGAGCGACCTGTAGAAGCGCATCGGCCCAATGATCGAGAATGACATCGCGCTCACCAACGTGGTCCAGGTCATGCTCCGGTGGCACATCCTCCCCTGCCAGCGCCTGGATACTCCCCTGTGGGCTTGTTAGCTCGACTATGAGCCCACGATTGGGCACCTCTTCCGCACTAATCGAGAGAAGCATCAACGCCCACAAACTCTTTGTGTTCTACTCGAGATCTCATCTACACATAGACCTAGCTCATGATGCCACTGATGGGGAACATTGCATGGGAAACAAAAAATTTCCTACGCTTCACCAAGATCAATCTAGGAGATGAGCATGCATAACAGGGGAGAGAGGATCTACATACCCTTGTAGATCGCCAACCGGGAAGCATTAAGAAACGCGGTTGATGTAGTACAACGTCTTCGCAATCCAAATCGCCGAGCGTCCCGCGATCCAATCACGATCCGTCCCGATCTAGCACCGAATGGACGACACCTCCGCGTTTAGCACACATACGGCTTGATGACAATATCCGCCTTCTTGATCCAGCAAGAGGGAGCGAAGAGGTAGACGAGTTCTCCGGCAGCGCGATGGCATTGTGGCGATGGTGGTGGAGTAATTCCAGCAGAGCTTCGCCTAAGCACTGCTGAAACCGATCTAGAGGAGAAACTACGATCTATAGGAGAGGGCAACACGTGGTTAAAATTCTGTAGCAAAAACTCTCAAGGGATCCAAATCCACTTCGGCCAACATGGAGGGAGGAGTCCTCCTCCTCCACTCCTAGTAGGATTAGGACTCCTTCCTTTTTCCCACTTTTGCCTTTCTTTCCACCTTGGGTATCTTCCCCAGCCGCATGGGCTTCCTGTGGGCCTTCGGCCAGCCCACTAAGGGCTGGTATTCCTTCTCCCACAGCCCATGTAGCCTCTTGTGTCGAAATACCCCTCCCGATGGTCCCCCGGTACCCTCCCGGCACTCCCGGTACACAACCGATGAGCCCGAAACTTTTTCGGTGACCAAAACAGGACTTTACCTCCGGACCATTTAGGAGCTCCACATGACGTACGAGATCTCATCCGAGACTCCAAACAACCTTCTATCACCATGCATAACTCTATACTACCGTAACGTCACCAAACCTTAAGTGTGCAGACCCTACGGGTTCAAGAAGTATGTACACATGATTGAGACACCTCTACGATCAATAACCAATAGCGGGACCTAGATGCCCATATTGATTCCTACATATTGTACGAAGATCTTTATCGGTTGAACCTCTTTGTCAAGGATTCAGTTAATCCCGTATGATGTTCCCCTTGTTCTTCGGTATGTTACTTGCCCGAGATTCGATAGTCGGTATCTCCATACCTAGTTCAACCTCGTTAATGGGAAATCTCTTTACTCATTTCCGTAATACAAGATATCGTGACTAACACTTAGTCACATTGCTTGCAAGGCTTGTTGTGATGTTGTATTACTGAGTGGGCCCTGAGATACCTCTCTGTCACACGGAGTAAGAAATCCCAGTGTTGATCCATGCCAACCCAATAGACACCCTCAGAGATACCTATAGAGCACCTTTATAGTTACCCAGTTACGTTGCGACATTCAATACACACAAGGCACTCCTCCGGTGTCTGTGAGTTGCATGATCTCATGGTCATAGGAACGTATACTTGACATGCACAAAACTATAGCAATAAACTGACACGATCATATGCTACATTTGTAGTTTGGGTCTTGTCCATCCCATAATTCTCTTAATGATGTGATCCCGTTATCAAATGACATCTCAGGTCAACGGCTATAAAACCTTGACCATCTTTGATCAACGAGCTAGTCTACTAGAGGTACACTAGGGACAAAGTGTTGTCTATATATCCACACATGCAATGTGTGTCCAATCAATACAATTATAGCATGGATAATAAAAAAATATCATGAACAAGGAAATATAATAATAAACACTTTATTTATTGCCTCTAGGGCATATTTCCAACACTATGGCCTCGAATTCCATGACCTCCCGCCGAACTCCTTCATGCACATATCGGCCTTCATCCTCGTCTCTGAGGCTTTTCTGCGGGTCGAGACACACTTCGGTATTTGGCTCAAGGTGTTTAACATCAAGCCGAAGTGTGTCGCACGCTAACACGCAGATTGCGGCGGGGCTATCATCGGCAAGGTCACCCATGTCGTATGGCCCTCTGGCACCTTCATCGAGACCATCAAAGTATGGTAGAAGGAGTTGTTTTACATCACCGAGCCGAGGGAGGAAGATCAAGCTTCCCCAGCCGGATTCAGATCTGGTTCTCCCACCAGACTAACCTTGTGGCTCCGAAAGGGCCTGAACTGGGGATCAAGCAAGGAGGTGAGCGACCTGTAGAAGCGCATCGGCTCCATGATCGAGAATGACATCACGCTGACCAACGTGGTCCAGGTCATGCTCCAGCGGCGCATCCTCCCCTGCCAGCTCCTAGATACTCCCATGTGGGCTTGTTAGCTTGATGATGAGCCCATGATTCGGCACCTCTTCTGCACTACTCGAGAGAAGCTGTGGAAAGCACTTTTCAAGTCGCAAAGGGATTGGCCAGTCGAATAGGAGGATCGGGGTCTACACGCCACCAAGACTGCCTCCAAGGTATAGCATAGCTCTGTTTAATCGGCTCAATCTCTCATAAAGAAGTTCTAAAACATATTTCCGATCATTCTTTGCTGAAATGGTTGAGCAAAGCCACGAGCATCGACTGCCCGGCGCCCCATCCCGAAGACATCAGGTCCGGGCTGTTAGCGGAGATGCTCGTCGAGGGGCCTTACGAGGCGCCGGCGAAGAAGGAGAAGAAGAAAACAAGCCGAGAGGGCCTTCGCACCAGGGACCAGCCAAGGGTTGTGTCCAAGGAAACCCATGCCTCCTCGAATCAAGAGGAGCATGAGGAGGAGGACGAGGACGAGGGGAAGGGCGATTCCCCTCCCAAGAAAGGGGGCGGCATCATTGGACGCCAAAGAGGAAGTACCTCCTCCTACCCAGAAGAGAGCGTGCCGGACACAGATATCACTGTCCGACGACAGTTCGGACTCGAATACCGAGTTCGATGACTTCGAGAGGGTTCCACTAAGGAGCCTAAGGGTCAAGCCCCCTGCTCGAAGGTGAGGATCCAAAGACTCATTTGGTTGTCATTGATAAGTTTAAAGTTTACAAACATGCGAGAACTTATTGACTTTGTAGCCCACCGCGCGTCCTCCTCACCGACCAGGTTTCGACCGGGGAGACCCCGCCCACCGAGATAGCGGAAAGCGGGAATGTGTCGCATCCCACTCCTCTGGGCATCGCGAAGGACGTTGCGGAGATGTCGTCCCAGCATGCTCCTATGGAGCCGCGCACAAGTGATGGGGGAGACGACATCATGGCCGAGGCTAACACCTCGGACATCAAGGACCGGGGGGAGGTACCCCACCCGGATACTAAGGAGGCCAGATGGGCGGATGCTTAGTCCCCTCCGAGGATGTCTCCAGAGCATACCAAACCTTTGGAGGTTCTGGCTTAGTCCCCGGTTGGTGATCGGGTTGTCCGAACACCACCGGGACCACCGGCCAATGGGTGGCCGGTCATGGGGGAGGCTTTATCAAGCGCCTCCATCTTCGAGGAGCACCGCACCCTTATGGGTGCGGTATTGCAGAGCATTCAGTCCGTCATCAACGGACTGAAGGAGGCCTTCAAGGGTCTCCTGTCGGTCTTTCAGGTAAGCCACAAGATACTCTATTTGCAAAATGTTTATTTCTTTTTATTACTCCCTCCGTTTCAAAATATAAGGTGTATTGTTTTCCATGCAAGTCAACCATTTGAATGTTTGACCAAGATTATACAATAAAACAACAACATCTACAATACCAAATAGTTAAAATATGAGACTACTTTTCATGATGAATCAAATGATCTAAAATTTGTATCGTGGATCTCGCTATATTTTTCTAAAAACTCGGTCAAACATGGCCTCGTTTGACTTTTGCAAAAACAAATACACCTTATATGAAGGAATAGAGGGAGTATTATATACATGGAAGCCCCCAAGCCCTAGGTGAGTTTGAAGTAAAACTCACCTAGGGTTCAATCATGGATCATTTTCCGAACTATATATGAAACTATATGGTCAGAATGTTCTAATAGCCCTTAAGAGGTACGGACATAAGATCGGATTGATGATAGTTCGGAAGTTTTGAACCCATGTAACCTAACAAGGATTTGTGTGTTGCAGGCTTCATCATCGGCGGCGGCTGTGAATGGCGCCGAGTTGGACGAGCTGAATCGGAATCTCAAAAGCTCCAAAGATGACCTTGATGCTCTCAACAAGAGATTCGACGAGGCGCAAGGTAAGCTTAAGTCAATACCTCGAAACCTCCATCATAATACTATCAATGCAGTGTTTCATATTGTTAATGATCGCACAGCCCCGGCAAAGGAGGTAGAGAAGCTCAAGGCCGAGCTACGGCAGGCGAAGGATGAGCCGGCGGTTGAGAGGGCGGTGGACGAACAAACGGCTACCGCGCTTTCAGATTTGAGAGCCACCAGCGACAAACACGAGGCTTCGGTGCAGAAGATCTAGCGGGAGCTCAAGGAGGCCAGCCACAAGTGCGAGGCCCTTGAGAAAAAAGGCAACGAGCAGGCCACCAAACTATCCACCCTGAAAACCAAACTCCAAAAAGAGCGGGTGGATAGGAGGTACTTTGAGGAGCAAGTCCGCCATGCGAAGGTTATAACGGATGGTAAGTCATACTTATTGCAGTTTGTCTTGGGGGATAGCAAGTTTGAGTTGCTTACCCAGGTGTCGCGTTCCTCACGCGCCTGCTCTGACCTCCAGAAGAGCGTAGCGGACGCAAATCAGCTATATGCTTCATGGGAAGAAGGAGACAAAGCTCATCTATTCTGGGCACAGTTGGAAGCCCCCGAGCGCTCTCCTCTTCTTGTCAAGCAGCTGAAGCAGTTGATGGAGCTGCGCCGGATGGCAGAGCCGGCCATGAAGGATCTATACATCTGGTTATGGCTCAACAAGCCACTACGAGGCAGCTACTTTGGCCTGGTGCAGAAGTTGACTGATGCCTCGCCCCGCCTCGACGCTCTGAAGCGCTCCTCCTGCATCGAGGGAGCCCGGATGGCCTCTGCAAAGGCCAAGGTGCACTGGCCGGGGCTGGATCCGATGAAGATAACCACCGCCCCGCCGCCTCCTGGAAAGGAACATAGGCGCCCTGAGCTGTACTTCGCTAGAGTAATGGAGGGTGCTCAGGCGATAGTCACAATGTTCGAAAGAGAACATGTACAATTAGATGCATTGTAGCATGTCCGAAGACCTTTGAACGCTTGTATATCTGTTATGCATGGGTTATCATGTTTTGAATGTTTTGCATTCCTTTAATGATAACTCCTTTGTGGCATTTTAAACTGAAAGCTGCAAGTCGTCGGCTTCAGCCCCCATGTAGATACTACATGGGGTGTCTCTAGTTATGCACTATAACCCTTAGTGGAACTATTGGTACCCGAAGGCGATAGTGTGCGGCAGACCAGGCAATCAGACCATAGTGCTTTATTGCTTTCACTTAGCCGAAGGGCATGAAAAGGGCTGCGGGAGGCTGGTGACTAGCCCCCGGTGACTTGTGATAGTCGGGCGATCCGCGGCTAAAGCCGATATCACATGGTTTGTTCGAATAGAAAAACCATCGTATGACATGGGATGAACTCTAACGAGGCCAAGATTATAAACTCAGGCTCGGATTCGCAGACTGGTTCTCGCATACCATGATAGTCAGTTTTTGGCTTTCTTCTCTGAGGTGCTTGATAAGACTAGCCGGAAACACAATCGCAGATGTTCTCCCTTTGCCCTTTCAGCCGAACTAGCGAAACGTAAAGGGGCAAGCACAGGAGCAGGGCAACCCAACTATTGACCCAAGACATAGTTCGGAACCAATGCATATAAAGCGAATTCCAAGACGTCGAATGCATAAGCAAATGTTCGTAAGGCGATTTTGTTTTTTAAACTCAAGCCCCCGGTCTATTAGCCAATTGCATCACAACGAACCGAACAGTTTTACGAGAAGAGGGAGAAAGAAAATATGTGCCAAAAAGGACATTGAGACAAACATGTATAATGATGTTATATTTTTCTCAACAACTCTTATTGCTCGGATTGCCGAAGCAACTGCTTACATGCATGTGAAAAAGAAGAAATTCTACAGGAGTGGCTGTACCAAGGGTCTTTGATTGGTGACCTTACGTCCTCGATGTGCCCCGCCACTTGTTTACTCCTCCGCCTGGGTACACCTCAATGGGTGGTATTGTTCGGCAAACGGATCTTGCAAACAAGGTCTTGAGAAGTTGCCGAAGTGTGGATGAGCTTTACGCCTTTGGCAGGCCCTTTGATAGTGTGTGCATTGTGTCCGAAGACAGTGTAATGGTAATAACTCGGTCCAGCCGAACACTTACCCTCTTTCCCCACCGCCGCCCATGGAATTTTAAGTGTGAAGTTGTGCTTCCTTGCCACGTACTTTGTTGGTCCTAGGGCTGTGCAATGGGGGGAGAATCCCTATTTAAATGAGTGCGGTATGACAGATGTCGGACTGAAGCCATGCTTGCTTCCCCACCTTGCGTGCCTTTATGGTAGATGTCGGAGCTTGCCGATCATTGCTGTAATTAAATTCGGCTGACAGGGCCAGCACATGTTCCTCGATTCAAAGAGAGCGCTCTATGTTGCCGTGGACTGTAATGACCCCCTTGGGGCCGGGCATCTTGAGCTTGAGGTATGCGTAGTGCGGTACGGCATTAAAGCGAGGGAATGTTGTTCGGTCGAGCAAGGCATGATATGTTGGGAGACGTAGTAGTAAATCAAAAAAAATTCTACGATCACCAAGATCTATCAATGGAGTAACCAGCAACGAGTGGGGAGAGATTGCATCTTCATACCTTTCAAGATTGCTAAGCGGAAGCGTTACAAGAACGCGGTTGGTGGAGTCGTACTCGCAGCGATTCAGATCGCGGTGGATTCCGATCTCAGCGCTGAACAATGGCACCTCCGCGTCCAACACACGTGCAGCCCGATGACGTCTCCTACGCCTTGATCCAGCAAGGAGGAAGGAGAGGTTGAGGGAGAGCTCCGGCAGCACGACGGCGTGGTGACGGTGGAGCTACGTGAACTCCAGCAGGGCTTCGCCAAGCGCTACGGAGAACGAGGAAGAGGAAGGGTAGGGCTGCGCCGAGAGAGAGAGAAGTCGTGTCTCAAATCAGCCCAAACCCTTGCATATATATAGGAGGAGGGAGAGGGAGGGCTGCCTTGGCCTCTCCTCCAAGGAGGAGAGGTTCAGCCGAACCAGGGATAGAGTCCACCTCCCACAAGGGAGGTGGATCTCCTCTTTTAAAACCCTTTTGCCCTTTATCTCTTGATCCCAGCCGCATGGGCCTTTCTAGAAGGTCTTGGCCAGCCCAATAAGGGCTGGCACACCTCCTCTAAGGGCCCACAAAGTCCTATGGTCGTCACACCCCTCCCGGGGGTCCTCCGGCACCCTCTCGGCACTCTCGGTACACTATCGATGAGCCCGAAAACTTTCCGGTGACCAAAACTGGACTTCCTTGTGACGTCCGAGATCTCATCCGGGACTCCGAACAACCTTCAGTAATCACGTATACCATTTCCCTATAACCCTAGCGTCATCGAACCTTAAGTGTGTAGACCTTACGGGTTCGAGAGACACGTAGACATGACCGAGACACTTCTCCGGTCAATAACCAACAGCGGGATCTGGATACCCATGTTGGCTCCCACATTCTCCACAATGATCTCATCGGATGAACCACGATGTCAGGGATTCAGTCAATCCTGTATACAATTCCCTTTGTCTATCGGTATGATACTTGCCCGAGATTCGATCGTCGGTACCTCTATACCTTGTTCAATCTCGTTACCGGCAAGTCTCTTTACTCGTTCCACAATACATCATCTCGTGACTAACTCCTTAGTCACATTGAGCTCATTATGATGATGCCTTACCGAGTGGGACCAGAGAAACCTCTCCGTCACACGGAGTGACAAATCCCAGTCTCGATTCGTGCCAACCCAACAGACACTTTTGGAGATACCCGTAGTGCACCTTTATAGCCACCCGGTTACGTTGTGACATTTGGCACACCCAAAGCATTCCTACAGTATCCGGGAGTTGCACAATCTCATGGTCTAAGGAAACGATACTTGACATTGAAAAGCTTTAGCAAACGAACTACACGATCTTGTGCTATGCTTAGGATTGGGTCTTGTCCATCACATCATTCTCCTAATGATGTGATCCCGTTATCAAAGACATCCAATGTCCATGGTCATGAAACCGTGACCATCTATTGATCAACGAGCTAGTCAACTAGAGGCTCACTAGGGACACGTTGTGGTCTATGTATTCACACATGTATTACGGTTTCCAGTTAACACAATTATAGCATGAACAATAGATAATTATCATGAACTAGGAAATACAATAATAACCATTTTATTATTGCCTCTAGGGCATATTTCCAACATGATAGACGCTGTGTAAGGGCACAATGTCGAAGATCAGGTCTTCGCTTCGAAAGTTGTCGGGCGAGCCGAACACAACTTCTAGGGTGACGGACCCCGTACACCGAGCCTCGATGCCTGGAATTACTCCTTTGAAGGTAGTGTTGCTGGGTTTGATCCTTGACGGATATTTACCCATATTTTTCACCATGTCTGGGTAAATCAGCTTAAGGCTACTTCCTCCATCCATTGGGACTTTTGTGAGGTGATACCCATCTATGATGGGGTCTAGGACGAGGGCGGTTGAACCCCCATGACGGATACTGGTCGGGTGATCACGTCTATCAAAGGTGATCGGATATGCCGACCATGTGTTATACTTTGGGGATACATGCTCTACAACATAGACCTCTTGAAGGGCGCGCTTCCTCTCCCTATTGGGTATATGGGTGGCGTATATCATGTGTACTGTTTTGACCTTTGGAGGGAATTTCTTTTCTCCACCACCAATCAGACCCCGAGGCTCATCCTCATCCTCGCTGCGAAGGCTCTTGCCTTGATCCTTGGGCATGAGTTTGCCGACCTGTTTGAACACCCAGCAATTGTGGTGCGTGTAGTTGGCGGGCTTCTCTTGAGTGCCATGGATTTGGCAAGGCCTTTCCATGATCTTCTCTAGCGGGGTTGGACCGCCGCTATTGCCTTTAGGAGGCTTCTTCCGCTGCCCAAGTCTACAATTGCGGAAGCCAACGTTAACGGTCGTGTCATCGGCATCACTGTTGTTGTGCCAGCGCTTGTTTTTGTTGCACTTCGGTTTCCCGTTGTCGTCCTGTACTTTGGAGGTTCCTGGGTCTTCACAGTTGTGGTTGCATCTTTCCAGCCAATTATCTTTGCCCGCGTAAAAGCAGGTCATGAATGATGTGAGGGCGGACATAGTCCGAGGTTTGTCCTTGTCGAGCTAGGGTGCCAGCCATTCATCCCGAATATTATGCCAGAAGGAGGCTATTGCCTCAGCGTTCGAGCAGTCGACAATCTGTTTTTTCTTGGTCAGGAATCAATTCCAGAATTGCCGCGCAGACTCTCCAGGCTTCTAAATGACATTGCTTAGGTTGGAGGAATCCGACAGCCGAACATAGGTGCCCTGGAAGTTAGATCAGAATGCATCCTCTAGGTCTTCCCAACATCCAATGGAGTTTTCGGGGAGGCTATTTAACCAGTGCCAAGTTGGCCCCTTCAGTTTTAGTGGGATATATTTGATGGCATGGAGATCATCTCCTCGACCCATGTGGATGTGGAGGAGGAAGTCCTCAATCCATACGGTTGGGTCAGTTGTCCCGTCATACTGCTCTATGTTCACGGGTTTAAACCCCTCTCAGAACTGATGCTGCATCACCTCGTCAGTGAAACACAGTGGGCTAGCGGTGCCTCTAACCTGAGCTATGTCGCACCAGTATTCGGCGTCTTTCTAGACCGGTTTTGTTCCCGGCCTCTATTGTTACGGTCAAGCCATGGTCTGTACCCTTCCCGTCTATCGGGTGAGTAACCTCTGGATCTGTAGATGGATCTTGTATGACCTGCTCTATAGTCTAGGTCATCTCACAGGTCGAACCTGTCATTGGGCTCTAATGGCTCCTTTCCCCGTCTTCAGGGCATCACCGGCCTATAACCGGTGTCGTCAGCCGTCTTGTCTCGTCATCGAGGAGGGTGGTTAATTGTGGCAGCAGCCTTCTGCGTGGATAGCTCTTAGGTTTGTCTGACAGATCGGTACCGTACCCTTCCTCGACTGAGACGACTCTCATCCATAGATCATTGAGGTCATCTTGTTCGGCTTTAATTTGTCATTCTTTTTCTTTCAGGCTGCGGGTCATGGCTATGAGCTGTTGCCTGAACAGTTCCTGATCCTCGAGATTATCAGGGATGTCAAAGTCATCGGCTTCCAGGATTTCCTCCTCCTCTAAAGGAGGGAGGTAGTCATTGTCCTCAGAATCATTGAAGTCATCGGGGTTGCGCGGGTCTTCAGGCTTCTCCTGACCCTCTAGCGGGTGTTCGGGGATATCGGGGTCGCCTAGGTCCTTCGGGGTATCTCCGTCCCTGGTGCCGATGATAGCTTTCCTTCCCTTTTTTTCCTTTTGATTGCTTACGCGGCTTTCGGCGCCTTGACGACGCGTCGTCCAATTTGTCGCCATCGTTCTTAGGCGTGTTTTCTCCGTTAGCGATAGGAGTGTCCACCATGTAGACATCGTATGTGGAGGTGGCGGCCCATTGCCCGGTGTTAACGGGGGTGGGAGCGGAATCCTATTCATCCATGTATTCTGCCTCCTCGGAGGCATAGTCCAACATGTCAGTTAAGTCTACGACTGTGTCTATCAAGTGGGTTGTGGGTGGGTCAAAAAAATTGTCCTGACCTTCTTTGTATACAATCTGAGCTAAGATCGGGGTTGGGTCATCAATAATCTTCATCGACAAGATCTGATCTAGGGCCTCGTTGAATGTCGAGAGCTTGATCGGGTCAAACTCCTCGGAGCTTTCGGAGTTGATCTCCGATGTGTCCAGGCGAGTGGAGTGTTCGGCAAGAACAAGTATCCGATCATCTGGAACTATGGCCAGATTCGAACTAGGAGTCGAGCCATCGTCGGGGTTAACCCCGTGGGCGTGATCGAAAAAGGAACTTGAGGTTAAAGCCTCAGAGTCGTCGAGCATTGCAGGCGAGACTGCGAGCCCGGTTAGTGACAAGTCACCCCTAGGATCTACAAAGAACTCTAGGTTCCCAAATCTGACCTCTCAACTAGGGGCGAAGCTTTGGACACAACCTAGATGGCCGGTCAGATCGACATGCAGCACAACGCTGCCAAAGGCGAAGATCTGTCCGAGGATGTAAGTGTCCATGTTGCGGACCTCTTCATTGATGACAAGGCGAGACATCGATTCCTTGGGCGATCACAGCGGAACTCTAATTGAAAGCACCAATGTCGGTCTCAAAACCGGCGGATCTCGGGTAGGGGGTCCCGAACTATGAGACTGGGATCGATGGTAACAGGAGACAAAGGAGACAAGGTTTACCCAGGTTCGGGCCCTCCTATGGAGGTAATACCCTATGTCCTGCTTGATTATATTGATGATATGTGGGTTACAAAGTTGATCTACCTCGAGATCGAATAGCTAAACCCTAGATGAGTTGTCCTCTGTCTACAACCTAAGCCCTCCGGCTTATATAGATGCCGAAGGTGTCTAGGGTTTATACATGGTCGGTTACACGCTGAAGAAATAAACATGCATATTTGCTACATTAAACGTGGATGACAAGCCACGATTTCCGAAGCTTCCTTCCTGGAGACAAGGCTTTCGATCGATACAATGTTCGGTAAGCAGCCCATACAGTCCGGCCCATAAGAAACAGGTCGGCTTCCTGAGGACCCCTTAATCCAGGACATGCCCCACCATGTCAGCTAGGCACGGATTGGTGAAGCACCACTCAAGACAAGGCCCTCGTGAGGACCTGAACTCGCGAGGAAGAACATCACCAAGACCAGCGAAGGTGGGCCTCCTCATGCCCCCTCCGGAGCGACGAAGATCTCGATGCAGCACCCGGCCTCGGGAGGCCAGGGATGACGCAAGGCAGGACAGGCGGGCGCCAGCGCACCAGGCGGACAGTTTCCCCTTTGGTGCAAAGGGGGGCAAGGACAGACGCGGGTTCCCAATGCGTCTCCCAAAGGTTTCCGTTCCAGTGCAACGAGACCACAACCACGAGGCCAGCAGGGAGGATGTCATCGCCGAGCCCACCTCTGCATCATCGACAGCCACCTTGCAGGCGAAGACCACCTTTCGTGAGGGTAAAGATGTACTCCTGTCCCCCTTCGAGTTTGGTCATTGTGGGATCCCTTCCCGCCAAAGAGATATGGGAAGAGGACCAGGGGCGCTATAAATAGAGGGTAGGCTGCACCGTAGAGACGAGAGAAAAATAGACGGAGAGAGAGAGACAACCGGAGGGAGGCAACACCACCTGAACCCACTCATGGGGTGAGACTCCACTATACTAGTTCATCCACCAACCTCCTCGTTGGGTAATCCACCAAAGCAGGAGTATTCTATTACGCTTTGCAGCGGCCCGAACCTCGGTATCATCGTGTGCATCTGTTTCCTCTTCTTCGTGCGAGTTCATCATAGTAACCATTGAGTAGAGAGCTGGGTAGGGCGAGGCTACAGGGGATCTTCGCACACACCCCTGTGTTCAAACTACTTGGGGTTTTGCGGAGCCCGAAATCCGACAGCGGTGGGCTTCACGTGCCAAGGACTACAACGACAGCGATGGTGTGGAGGTCAGCAGTTGAAGCGGCTTCACATTTACCGCGTCAACAACGACGAATCTTGGCGGCTTGATCCAGCTGAGTGTCAACGACAAATGCGTCAGGGCAGTGGCGATGTTCGATGCCGTGGCGGCGTCGATGGATGGCCGACATGGCAAGGATGATGCAGATTTTCTTTTTGGAGATGGGTCAGCGGTTCAATGGTGGTGGTGGTTTCTATGTGCACACGGTGTACGCTTTAGTTTTGTTGCACCGGTGTAGGCTCCTAATACATCATGCGGGCGAATCAACGATGCCCCCGATTCTAGATGGTTAAGAGTTAGGGCACTCCATATTATCGGGTTTGTAGGTGTGAATGATGACTTCAAATGGTTTGATGTATATTTCTGTTATATCATTGTTCAATAATTAATAAAAATGATGCATCGAGAGTTTCAACCTCCTTTTCAAGAGAGAAAACTGCTGACCAATACCTTGTTAGGTTATCATGAAGTAATTCTTTTTCTCATGTAATAACATAATAATGACTATGAAAGACAGTATAAAATTAAGACAATTATTTTGAGATGGAGTGAGTAACAGTGAAATAGTGGCCGTAACACGGTCACTCGCACCCTAAAAACAACCATGGGACGAAAACATGATGTTTGGTTGCATGAGCTGCACCCATGTTTCGTTTTCGTACGGAACTTAAAGCACTTTCGGCCTGACCCGTGAGCTATAGCCGAATCGGTAGTTTCTCCACAGCCGGGCGGAGCGCGGCCATCCATGGCATTTGGCTGCACGCTTCGGAGAGTGCGGGAGACGGACGAGACGTCTCATAACTCCCTCTCCCTTTCCTTTCACCATCCACTCCTTCATTCACACCACTCCCTGTCACTCCCCTCACCGCCCGTTGCTCTCGTCTCCTCTCCTTTCCTCCGACGAGTCGCTCGTTGCCACGCCGTCTGCTGACCCCTACCAGCGTTGGCCAGAACCACAACCATGAGCGGTGGGTTGTAGATTTGGCGAACTCGGGGATGGACGTGATGCGGGCTCTACGAGAGCCGTCTCCGCTGTGCACCAGGCCGCCACGTCTGGCCAATGCGGTGCCGACCACACCGGCTCTGCCGCCATATCCGAACCTCGTGGTCATGGGTTCGGTGGCGCGGCCGGAGGTAGAGGCGACCGCACCGCTGCTTAGAATCCCTGTTGGTGGGGAGGGGGCCCCCATCCGAGGGTTTGTTCCATGGACACCGACGCCCTCCTTCTCGACTGTGCGTGTGGTCATGATCACCGAGCCAATGCCGGCGACTGTCGGCATTGGTGGCTCCTCCTCTTCTTCACCGGCCATCGCGTTCCCGCTGGGGTTTTCTGCCCGGCCGGCGTACGCTCCAGCCTCTCCGATAAGAACGAAATACCCTCTGTGCTCGTAGATGTGTAGATTCAGATTTTCATCATTAGCATGCATTGGATTCAATTCGATTCCAATCGAATCAAATCGATTGGATTCGATCCCTTCCTGTGCGGTACTATTCATAGCGAGGATAGTAGTGTTCTTGCTTGTTAGGTGTTTGATATGCATTCTTAGTAGTGTTCATAGGCATGATAGTTGTGTTCATAGGCATGCTAGATTGTTGTGTGTTTCATGTTCAAGCGTAGTGCGTACTGCTTAGTGCTTGGTGTTGCTCATGATGTACACTGTGTTCAGGGGCATGGCAGATAGCTTCATGATCTAGCTTTCGCCCTCTGAAACTTTGTTAGTATGAACTTTGTAGTTAGTTTGTTGCTGTGATGGGAGAACTTGCCGTGAAACTGTGAATATTTTGTCTATGGTTCAGCACCCTGTGGTGAAACAGGGAGCATGAGATGCCCCTGCTAGTTACTTAGCGGTATGGGTTTATCTGTTGTTTACCTGCTTTTTTGTGTTGTTTGCTGCTGTTAAGCTGCTTGTTTAGCTGTTGTTAGTTCTTTTCGTGTTGTTGTGCATAATGTGGTGTTAAGGCCACCACATTTGAATGGGATGAACAGAACACAAACGTGTATTCTACCAAACAACTGTGGTTTACATCTGCTCACCCCTTAAGCACAAATGCGGGCAAACCAAACAGCAGGCCCTAAAGTGGGTTATGATGCAACGCAGGCAACCAAAGAACATGCAGATGTTGGTTGTTGCTTGTTTTTGCTTAACCTGGCAGCCTCGAGATGTGAACGAAATGCAGTTACTGTTCAGTCGGGGCAACCAAACGCGTCCTTAGTGACGGGTCGAAGGCAGGAGCATGGATGTGATACCAATAATTAGTGTTGCCTATAACCGCCCCCCCCCCCCCCCCCCCTAAAAGTTAAGAGAGTATCCGACGAAATAAAGTTAGTGAAGTAAAATCTACTCCTTAACAATGACCCCTTATAGTTAGTGGAGTATTTTCTTGTATATATTTTTTTTTGTATCGTGGTCGCATCAATTTCAAACACTATGCACTACATATCTTCAAAACATTTAAATTAAAACATGCATAACACAAGCGTCATAAGAAATAGTTTCATCATCACCAATTTCAGATAAACTACATCATCGATCGGCCAAAATGTTAGCATTTTATTTTTTTACCCTGTAGGCATTTCGTCAAACACTGGCAGCCATGGCCCTTGTTGCCGGTTGCGGCCGCCGCCTGCGCCGGAGCAATGGCCTTAAGGGGCGCAAGAGAATGTTGATGTATTATTGTATAAATAAGATCGAACATAAAAACTTTTGATTTTTCAATAAAGTTAAAAATACACATTTTTAAAAGACAGAGGGAATCGACTTTAACGACGAATTGTTTACTACGGATAAAAATCAACGTATTAATCAAATATGATACTAGCACACTTTCATATCATATTTGTGGAGGTCGATGCGAGGATCATGTCATCACTCATCATTGCAACGGATTTCAAAAGACTATCAACCCAGTGTTTGAGTGGCTTGGTGGACCACAGGAGGAGGTTGTAACCGGAAGTCTCGTTCCATTCAGTAGCCAACCCTCCACGTCACGCCACTTGTGTCAACGTGTGATAATTTAAATCCACACTCCATGTCACAAGGTATCTGGACCTTGGAGCAAGTAGTAGTAATTTTTGTAGTAGAATTTCTTCTTCTCTTGCAGACCAAGTAGAAGGGAAAAAAATCATAGAGATGATGGGATGGAGATGAGTAGATGCCACGTGGATAGGTCCATACGTTTCTGTACCGGAAAAGAGACAAGACAATGTGTAGTGTACACGGGATAGGGATGTCTGGATGTATATGTATCTGGCGCCTCTACATCACTCCAAACTCTCTGGGATACATGGCGAGTCAAAGAAAGCAAATTATGTCATTGCTTTTCAGATCCACTTCTACAACTTCTGAGAAATTTCGTTATAGATAGGCTCTGTGTATCTCTTCTTTCAGCACAAGAATGCTGACTAAAA
This sequence comes from Hordeum marinum, assembly GCA_022496015.1. Classification (NCBI taxonomy): domain Eukaryota; kingdom Viridiplantae; phylum Streptophyta; class Magnoliopsida; order Poales; family Poaceae; genus Hordeum; species Hordeum marinum. The sequence continues at coordinate 61,279,261 of CM039673.1, read as the reverse complement.
TACTCCTAAATCTTTGAGTATTTGCAGTCATATCCTGTCCTTTTAGAACATATGGGAGGTATCATGCGTACAAATAACCAATATTTGCTATGTTAGTGTACTACTTGTGATTCTCTTTCGGACTCTATTACTTTCCCCGTAAAGAAATACAAGACGTTTTCAGTCACTAAAGTAATGACCTAATACATCTTATATTTATTTATAAAGGCAGTACACGTGATACTTTAAATCCAAGTATGTAGTGGTACCAGTATCTGACGGAACCTCGGGTAACAGTTCTATGCACATAATATAATGCACTAGTCCTGAATTCATGTGCTGTTCTGGAGTCTTTTTTTGCAATCAATGCGGCCAAAAGGTGGAAGAAAGGGAAAAGGGCAAAGCAGAGCATTGCTACTAGATATTTGGAACTTGATACCGGCAAGATATAAGGAGCAGACTTCTCAAAAAAGAAAAGATACAAGGAGCAGAATAGTCACCAAACCCATATGCTTGGCTTTCATGGAACAACCAACTGACCAAGGCATTGTTCACATGCCCTATTACCAATCATGATATGATGAACAATCCCTATCCAGATCAAATAGCTAATCAGGACCAACCAACGATGTATCAGATATTAATTAAGTTCCTACATTCGGGAAGAAGATCGAGGGGACAGAGCCTTCAGTATGTGTTGTTGTGCACCCCAAATCGATCCATCTGTAGTACCAAATGCATGCCCGACCAGGGTATGCCGCACGTTTAATTAGTGATGACCTTTAATTAGCACCATCTTAATTAGGATTTGTACGCATGGCTGGAGAGTTGTCTCGTCACTGTGACTGTTCTTATTCGGGGAAGGCAAATCTAGTCAAGTGTACTTTTGTCCATGGCAGATCAGAAGGCTATGTAAAACTAATAGCGGCCAGTTTGTGTTCTCACGTCCACTGTCAGACGCAGGCTTCATATGTAAAGGGTCGTGAGACTAGTCACAATGAAAGTTTTTTTTTGAAAAGGAGGATATCCTCCGACCTCTACATCAGAACGATGCATGCAGCCATATATTATTAATAGTGCAAAATCCAGCAGCTGAACATCTTCGATCTGAAAAAAAAGCAAAAAACAAATCTTAAGGCCGTATACCTCGCAACAGTAGCTCCCCAAATAACCACTAACCCTATGATACAAGATACAGCATAAACGAAAAAAATACAACTCCTAGGCTACGCCTTCAGAAGGAATCGCCGCACGTGCACCGATGATGGCGAGTCGACCACAAGGTTGAACTTCGGATTCTCATCCCGAAAACAAAGCTTCAATCCACTACCTTCAACAAGGACACGACACAGGCGTGCGACGACATAACCCGATCAGATAATCTTGTGTTTCCATCGGAGTGCAAAAGCTCGTCGTTGAAGCCGTCTGTACCATCCATCCATGTCCGGCTACCGACGCATCGATAGTTGGAAACCTCTGGAGGAGACAACGAAAGACAAAGACGTCCCATACCGCCTGCCTCCCGCTACTGTCGCACTACCTTCGATCCAACAACAACAAGCTAAACTTGACACCTCTGTCAGAGTCTTCGTGCATCACCTGGCGGTGACAGGCATGACTTGACGTCTTCTTATAAGACGTCGTGCATCACATCCGCCGGTAGCAAATCCATCGGTGGCTTCACCTGCCAACGTCAGGCTCCGCACGACAACTTCGAAAGAAGCACATGTGTCACCTACCGAGCTACATCGAACCCGATCTGTTAATGGAAGGGACGTCCCATACCGCCACCAGCCATAGAAGGCCGTCGCCATCTCGAGATCCGGACTCCGAGTCACCCACACGATCCTAGAGTCCGCCGCCGTTGATGAAGAGGGGCCGCCGCCCCGATTCCAGGCGTTACAAGGAGCACCCACCGTCGCGCCAGTCGCTGTCGCCGCCCATACAATGGCAACCGCCACCGTGATCCCACATCAAGCGTCGTCGACGCCGGAGAAAGCTCCGGCCGCCACGCGCGTCCTGCGACGAGCCCGGCCACGGGATCCCAAGATCCGCCGTCACCGGCGCCGCCACAAGGACCCATCGCATGGCCCGTCATCGCGGAGGGGACGCCGCCACCACCATGGTCGGATCCGGGTCAGCTGTCGCCATCGCCACCGCCAAGGCCGGATCCGGGCTGAATGCCGCCGCCGCCCCCGCCACCGGCCACATCCAACCCCACCTTCATCTTCTAGCCACGTCCAACAGACCGGCACGACACGCCTAGCCAATCTCCACCCACGCCGCTGCCGGGAGCCGCCACGCCGCCGTGCCTTGGATCCGCATGACGCCATCGTCGAAGCCGCCGTCCTGCGCCGCACGACATCGGACGAGGAGAAGGAAAATCCCCCCGCCGCCTACACTGACCGGATCGGCGGCGCACACCGACGACGACGAGAGAGGGGCTGGATGCGGCGGACTAGATCCGGCGGCTAAGGTTCGCCCCCTCGGTCGTCCGCATGAGCGACCCGAGGGGGTATGCGAGTGTACTCCTCGTCGTGACTAGTCTGAAAGCAATTGATCGGCGTCCAAGACAGAGAGAAACCCCCAAAAAATCAAAACTGGAAGTACTAGCGGCTCATGTGAGGTGCTGATCTTTTACGGAGCCAAGTAACAGCAGCCTCAGAAATCCATGCGTGTCTATTGACTGTTCAACGAACCTGCAGAGTTCCAGAGATGAGGAACTCCTTGGCTGCTGGCCTGTCACTGCTCGAGATCACTCACGCTGCCGTCTCCGCTCGTCACACTTCTTCGTCTCCGTCCGACCACAAGCTCCTTCCACTGGACTTAACAACCGTATGTGAGCATGTCAGTTGAAAAGCTGGTGAAATGACTTGATCCGTTGTGTGTTTCTTTCCGAGTCAGGCGGCCACATCAACCGGTCGATGGACGTTGAAGTGGTGGTGCCAGTCATCATCCGGCGATGCTGCGGCGGCCTCTCCCGCCGGCGTGCCACGTGCGGAGTTGAGTTGAGTGGGCTGCTGGGGCTCTCCAGATGGCTTGGCACTCCGGCGGGTGAACAAGTGGCGCGCGCACCGGCCGAGCGTTGCAGATAACGTTGCCAGCAGCGAGGCGAATCTTTTCGAGAGTTTCAGAAGCAACGGTTCGGTTATTATTTTTAGGTGTACATACACGTAGCAAGTGTGTGTTTGTGTACATGCACCAGCCGTTGCAGATAACGTCTCCATAAACCATATGAGCCAAATATATGTATGGGTTTGTGTGATGAATCATTTTCGAGAAGTTTGAGTGACCTGGTGATGGATGCCTGACTCCAGAGAGGTGGCCAGCGAAGGCACTCAACAGCCCCTTGATCTAGGGATGGAAGTGGACGGCGTCCACATGTCCCCGATCATCCAAGAAGCAAGAATGCACTAATTTTCATTACATTAATTACCGCGTTAGTTCAATTTCTTTGTTCGTGGACACGCGCGTTTGCATCCCTTGACCCACCTCAAATCTTTCTGAATATGCTAGATTCCTAGTGTGAGCACCTGAATCGAGTAAAATTCACACTATTTTTGGGAAGTCTTGTAAACTTATTTACAAGATGTCTGTGTGTGATTCAGCTAGCGAGCCATCAACATCAGCAGCACGAGAATGGACAACAGAAAACAAACTGATCAAAATTGGTGTGCCAGCCAGTCAGCCGGTCAGTGTGCCTGTATGCAATCTAGCCGGTCAGGTAAAGATATATATCACGCGGAGGCGGACACGTCTTGGTTAATTTTTTTCTCTCGAATACGCACGAATGTGTGTATCATATATTATATATTAAAGGAAAATAGGAAAAGAACTTCTCCACGGTTACAAGCCAAGCTTAGAGCATCTATAACCGGACCTTTTAAAGCCACCTCAAACGTCCGGACAGGCCGACCTTTCACTGTTCGATCACTTTTTTTTTATCCAGATGGACCCTTCAAACAGCCTTCAAACATCCGGACTGACCGGCATCCCCATATCCAACCCAAATATGAGACGGGTATGATGACACCCGGACATAATAGAGGATAGAGGATATAATGGTGGCATCATTCCGATCACTTGTGAGCTGCGCTATTAGCATGATTAACTAACGCTGTGTAGATGGATGCCTACTGCGGAACATCACATGGAACGTCGTCTATTAGCGTGGGAACAAGACAAGATCAATAGATCATCATGTCCTGCATTTTGAAGATGCAACTACCTGGCGACTCTAAAAAGAATCATGCATATAACTTACCTATCGATGGAAGGCAGGATCATCGACGTGATACACATAATCTGTGCCATGTACGTAAGTAAATCAGGGCCGCTCCGAAACTTGAACTGTAAATAGTAACCACGACGTTCCTTTTAGGTGGATGTAGTAATCATGAAGTTGCAATACTTTCGTAGGAATGAAACCGTAAATAGACTCTTTTTTTCAGTAGATGGGGTGTTTCCAGAGAGTGATGGTATGGCGACAGCTAGTATGTTAGAGCATCTATAACCGAACCTAGCAAATCCGAACACTTAAACGTCAGCAGATGTGTCTGGTCAGTGACCGGGCGTGGTCGTTTTGAGCCCCTATAATTTGGTCTGTCCAGCCACATTTCTTATTTTTCTTCTCATATGTTTGGTCACTTGCATGTGAATGGTGGAAAAGAAGAGAGAGAAATAAAATAATGAATAAGAAAAGCGAAAAGGTGGTTCGAAGTGGGGTCGTGTCCTACGTGGCAGACTGATAGGACACGTCCGCGAGCTCTTATATCGTCCTTATATTTGAGATGGATATAAAGGATGCCGGCCAGTCCGGACATTTAGGAAGGAAGTGGGGGGTCCGGTTGGGTCAACTTTTTCTGACCGAACACTTACTAGGAGGACGTTTCGAGCGTTTGAGGAGCATATAGAGGGTCCGGTTATAGATGCTATTAGTATGACACCATGATAGGATGATCATCTTTGCTGCTTATAGATTTCGATTCCATTGTAAAGACACACTGGAAGTAGAGATACATGCTTTGATTCAGGGCATGCCTTGGCCATGCAACGCACCGAGCCTTCAGTTGGCGTGCAGTCTGATTGATTTGTGGCCTTCTCAATATTCAAAGATGAATCACTCGTTCGCTCTGTATGGTCATCTAGCATTGAGGTCAAGTCATTGAAAGAGAACTAGGTGTTTATTCCATAAGAGCTTCACGTAGTCAGAACAAAGTAACAGATTATTTGGCGAGATATAGCCGACCGTAGCACATCTAGGTGGCTAGGCCCTATGTGCTGAGAATTCTTGCCTCTTGACTGTAACTACATAATCTTTGAATAAACCACTTTTACCCTCACAGAAAATAGACTCTTTTTCATCTGCAACAAAATAAAATTCTATTTTAAATTTGCTTTCGGCAGTAGCAGTACTATCCTTTCTCCACACGGATGGATACTAGTTAAGTTTAGGTCTTTGGGCGAGCATGAACACGGCGAGGATTTGCTGGCTTCAAAGTACAGTTCACGTCGGTCCTTCCAGAAGTAATGCGTCGCCCTTCGAGCGTGCTAAGCACATTGCTGCTAGTATCGGACTTGTCATATTATCATGAGATAATATCTTCCAATTTACTGTTGCTGCTATGTGGATGTCACTCGGAGTAAATACTAATTGTTGTGTTGCTTATTTATGTCTCTTGGTCACACTCTAGTGCAAGTCAACGGAGAAGGGACGGGTTGTATATCCTTGGTCAAGAAGTTAAAGGAAAACACACCGGCTTCTTCAGTAAGTTTGATGTTAAAACCCACTGGCCCTGCAATTTCCTTGCATACTTTTGCTGGGTGAAAAGGTTGCCCATGAATGGCCAACAAACCGCAACCACCCCACAAAAAACAACACAAATAACTACTCCTACATACACTAGGTTGAGCTGGTTGAATTTTCAGTAGAGCTGAACGGCGAATAGTTTACTAGGGATACAAATCAACATATTATTCAAATATTTCGTATAATATTTTTGGGGCTCGACTGGAGGATCATGTCATCACTCATCATTGCAACGGATTTGAAAATACTATCGCACATGCTTTGAGTGTCTTGGTGGGCCACGAGAGAAGGTTGTAATCGGAAGTCTCATTTCGTCCACCAGCTAGCCCTCCACGTCACGCCTCACGTGTCGACGTGTGCTAGTTTAAATCCACACGCACGCACGCTCCCTGAGGGAAGATGCTCAAGCTGTAAGCCTAAGCAGAATTTGGTCTTTCCCAAATCTTTCATCTCAAATTCCGCCATTAGATGATTGCATGCTTCTTCTATATCAGGTGTACTCCCAATGATATTGAGGTCATTAACGTACACTGAGATGATGCAAAATCCATTTGAGGATTTCTTTATAAATACACAAGGGCAATCATCATTATTTGAGTAGCCTTTTTGAATAAGGAACTCACTCGGTCGGTTATACCACATTCTACCTGACTGTTTTAAGCCATATAATGACTTTTGTAATTTTACACAATATGCGTTGCGATTTGCTTTTGGATTCGGCATTTTAAGTCCTTCAGGGACCTTCATATATATGTCCGATTTGAGTGACCCATATAAGTATGCTGTCACTACATCCATTAACTGCATAGATAAATTCATTTGTACTGCCAAAGATATTAAGTATCGAAACGTTATTCCACTCATAACAGGAGAGTATGTATCATCGTAATTGATGCCGGTTCTTTGCGTGAACCCTTGTGCTACAAGCCTCGCTTTGTATCTCACCACCTCATTGTTTTCATTCCTTTTCCGAACAAAAACCCATTTTGCTCCAACAGGGAAGGCATTATGAGGAGTAGGTATTACTGAGGAAAATACCTCTCTTTTGTTGAGCGAGTGCAGTTCTGCCTCAATTGCTTCCTTCCATTTAGGCCAATCAGGACGCTTGAGGCATTCTCTGACGGTCTTTGGTTCTGGATCCAGTTGAAGGGTTTCAGCAATTTCGGAGGCGAAATATATGTCGACAATTGTAGTCTCTCTATTATATGATTCTCCTGATTCTGTATAGTTTATGGAAATTTCTTTTATACCTTCGGACTCTATGTGATTTCCCACAACAATAGAATCATGGTGTTCCGATGTCCCAGCTATTGTGTTTTTATGCGCATTTATGCTAGGTTCAAGATGTTGAGCATCTGGTTGGTGTCCTTCAACTTGAGGTTGAATTGCATTTACTGGTATAGAATTTGATTTCCTCTGTTTCCGCGGAGGCTTTTGAGAAGCTATATTCCGACTAACCAGATTTCTTCCCCTCTTACTCTCATTTGGGGTTTGAGTGGTTTTAGTTGGTACCTCCACTCGTTCTGGTGCATTAACAGCGGGAATATGTGATTTAGTGACACCTTTATGGTCAGTAAATGCATCTGGCAGATTATTTGCAATGTGTTGCAAATCTATGATCCTCTGAACTTCAGTTTCAGATTCTTTAGTACGTAGATCTAAGGATTGAATGCCTGTTACATTCCAATCTATTTCCTGGCATTCTTTGTGGTTTGATTCTCCCCCTAATGTCGGAAAATGGTCCTCATAAAAAATTGAATCAGCGTAACGGGCAGTAAACAGGTCTCCTGTAAGAGGTTCAAGATATTTAATAATTGACGGAGAATTATAACCCACATAGATCCCTAGTTTTCTGTGGGGGCCCATTGTTGTACGCTGCGGTGGTGATATCGGTACGTATACTGCACAACCGAATTTTCGCAAATGGAAAATACTTGGCTGAGTGCCACGTACTAGCTGTATCGGGGAGGTTGTATGATATGCAGTTGGTCTGATTTGTATCAGATCTGCGGCGTGTAATACCGCATGTGCCCAACAAGATGCTGGTAAATTACAATTCTGTAATAGTGGTCGAGCAACTAACTTTACTCTTTTGATGAGAGATTCAGCCAAACCATTTTGAGTATGAACATAAGGCACAGAATGTTCTAAATGAATGCCCATAGCCATGCAATAGTCATTGAATGCACGTGAAGAAAATTCAGCGGCATTATCCATTCGAATTGTTTTTATCCTATTTTCAGGATGATTTGCTCTTAATTTGATAATTTGAGCAATTAGCTTGGCAAAAGCATGATTTCGTGTGGACAATAGACACACATGTGACCATCTTGTAGATGCATCTATGAGTACCATGAAATACCTAAAAGGTCCTGAGAGTGGTTGAATTGGACCACATATATCTCCTTGAACGCGTTCAAGAAAATTAAGTGACTCATTTTTTACCTTAAGATAAGATGGTCTTATAATTAATTTCCCAGTTGCACATGCGGTGCACACAAAATCTGATGATTTTGAGAAATTTTTAGTTGGAAGGCTGTGACCAATAGAATTGTCAATAATTTTTCTCATCATCCCTACGCCAGGATGACCTAGGCGATCATGCCAAGTCTTGAATTTATCAAGGTCTTGAAAAATTATTTTGTACGCAACATGTGATACGGGCTTTATATAACTGTAATATAATCCAGATGAAAGTGAAGGGAATTTCTCAAGAATTTGTTTCTCAGACTCATTACTCTTTGTTAAGAGCAAATGTTCAGAATTATTTTCAGAAATTATTTTCAGATGGAAATTATTTGATCTGAGGTTTTTGAAACTTAGAAGGGTGCGTGTAGATTCAGGATACAATAGTACATCCTTAATTACAATTGTAGTACCCATAGGTAGAACGAGTGTGGCTCGTCCTGAACCAATAATCGACGCATCGCGATCGGCGATTGTCATAATATTCCCTTTTCTCTTAGTTAGAGTTTGGAAATATTTTATTTCCCTTAATATTGTGTTAGTGGTACAACTGTCCACCAAACATAATTCTTCTTCCATTGGATTATCTTCCCGTAAAATCTATATAGAGTAAGAGAATATTTTAGGATGAAAATTTATTCATATTACTCACATATAAATATAAATATACAAAGTATTCATATTACAGTTACAAATATAAATATGACATTATGTTTGAATTACATAATACGATTGGTCCGTAGGACTTTATTCTACTTAGAGTTATACAAATTATAACATCCATTATTACAATAAAATAGCCGATAACGTCAAATGAGTGATGTGGAGATTATATAAGATCTCCATATGCGTCTTGGGTGTATTCCACCATCATGTTGTCAACATCAAGAAGATCTCCAGTCTTCTGCCTTGTTTCCTTAGGAGCGCTTTGAGAAGTGCTAGCTTCAAGGTTTTCTTCTTGTTGTAAAGCGTTGAAGTGAGCTTCAGCTTTCCCATGAACTTGTTTGCCTTTCCCAGTGGATTTGAGGTATAAATCCGCTAGATGCTTGGGAGTACGGCATTTGCTAGTACGATGGTTAGTACATCCACACCTTTGACAAATCTCGGAGTTGGTGTTTCGTTCATTTTTCTTGAAGTGACCTTTACCTTTAGATTGACCAAAGCTTTTCTGGTTGTTGTTCCTTTTCCACTTTCCATTGAATTTCTTGAAATTCTTTTTGTTGCCCCCATACTTTTTAGTAAACTGAGTGTTGGCATGTGCTTCAGGGAGTGGCATTGAGCCCGTTGGGCGTGTTTGATGATTCTTCATGAGAAGTTCATCATGTTTCTCAGCCTGAAGTAGAGTGTATATGAGCTCAGAATACTTTTTGTATTTTTGTTGACGGTACTGCTGTTGTAGTACTCTCATCGAGGGGTGGAAAGTGCACAAGGTCTTCTCAATAAGGTCTTCTTCAGAAATTGCTTGATTGCAAAACCTTAGTTTTGAGTTAACCTTGTGAACTGCAGAGTTATATGCTGCCACAGATTTAAAGTCTTGGAACCTTCTGAGGGACCATTCTCTCTGTGCTTCTGGCAGCATAACTGCTCTTTGTTGGTCATATCTCTCCTTGAGAGAGTTCCACAAAGCTAGTGGATCTTCTTCCATCAAATATTCCGACTTTAAGTCTGGATGGAGATGGTGCCTTAAGAAACTTAAAGCTGTATATTTGGCTGCCGTGGGGATTTCTCCGGCGCCTTCATCGGGTGTGGTGATAGTGAAACCGAGTTTACGGCTTTCGAGGGCTATCTTTGCATCCATAGCCCATGGTAAATAGTTACTACCATCTAGTTCAAGTTCATGAAATTCACGATGCATGACGCCAGCCATTTCCTGCATGGTATTTTCATGCATAATTTAGTTTTACTATGAGAGTAAAATATAAGTAACAACAAATGCTTTGATGAAGCAAATTTTGCAAGTATAGCTGATATGCTTTATACTTATATGTGTAGACCTCATTTTATGTAGATGACACGTTGAAGATAGTCACCGCTGCGGTGTAGATCTCACAGTAATGGAGAACATAATCTGGTTTTGACCAGTAGATGTTTATATATCCATTACCTTGTGTCATATTACATTTTACAAAAACACATTGAAGGTAGTCATCTATCTCATGATTAGATGTAGACCTCACAGTAAGAGTGGATAGTTCTGCAATTTGATGCAGTAGATCACACAATTACCTTGTGATTTGCAAGTATCATATTTGAGGTAATCACGTTAATTCACATATTTTGGAAGAGCACATGAAGATAGTCATTTTGCCAAGAGAATGGAGGCAAAATGTAGATCTTTCAGCGGTGAGGATAATCTGCAAAGTGCAGTAGATGCCTCATCTACCTTGTGATCCCAAAATTTGAATTGTAAAATAAAAATTATTGTACTAAAAAAAATGCTAAGGCAATTATATAGAATATATACACATAGTCTGCGATTTTATTTTAGACGATACATAGTCTAAATATATACAAACTTACAATACAATAGTGATAGAATATAAACTGAGGTTCAAATACAATAATATATATCACACCGAACTAAAACAAACATGCTGCTTTGCAATATACTGCTATGTATTGTTTTCTGATGAAAATGACAACATTAGCAGCCACTTTATTTAAGTATGTTTAGGATTAATAATGCAATCCTGGTAGGTGAGGCCATGAGGGATGTGGCCTGGGCTATCATGTGCGATATGGATAAGAGAGAGGATGGCTGGGAGTTTTCCACCACACAGCGCATCACATCTCCCATTCCCCATTTTCTCCCGATGCAGAGCCTAGTACCTCACCACTCGAGCACTCCCGTCCATGGCGTCTTCTCTACCGGAGGCGGGGAGGTCCCCGCGCCGCCGGCGACCACGCGCCCCTAACTGCAGCGCGGTTCTGCGCCATGGCCGCGGCGAACTGCCGCAGGATGCGGCGCGCCTCTGGTGGAGGCGTGGGAGGGAGGAGTGGTGTTGGAGGCGGGGGCGGAGTCGCCGGTGATGGTGGAGGCAGCGTCGACGACGAGCCCTGGCCCTCTCCTTCTTCTTCCATCTTGATGGCACCGTTCAGATCGGGAACAGCGGGGTAACCGCCCGTTTCCGCTGCTGCCGGCGTCGAGGACGGCAGATCCGAGACGGGGCCGTATCCTTGGGGGAAGAGGTGCTCCGGCAGTTCATCTGATGGTGTTGGCGACGGTAGCCGCGGTGGTGCCCCCGTACGCGCTGGGCACGGTCCGAACTCGTGCTGCATGCAGTACGGGGGTAGAGGTGGCGGCGCGAGTTCGCAAGGGAACATCTCTTCTTCTCCCAGGAACGGTGCTGATGCCCCTGCAAGAAGCCAATCCATAGGAGGGATGTTGAAGGCGGATGACGGAGTGCCGGTGCGATGTAGTCGCCGGCGACGGTCGGAGCCGAAGGCCCGGCCTGATGTATTGTAGGTATGTCTCCATTTGCAGCAGGGGTCGGAGCGGAGGATCCAGCCCGGTGCACCGTCGGTGCTTGCCCACGTAGTGGGTGGTTGCCTCGCCGGGCATAGCCACGGCGACGGTTCTGGCGGTGGTTCCTGGCGAAGAAGCGACGACGAGGGCCACTCCTTACACCAAGTCCCTGACGGCGACGTGCAACACGGTGGCGATGGGTGCGTGGAAAACGACTGCTCTCTTTCTGTAGAAAGCGTGCAAAAGCGAAAGCAATCGACGGCAAGTCCCTCCCTGCCATTCTTACCTTTCTCGTGATGCCTCTCTGTCGCTCTCGGCAGAGCTCGTGCTGATAACGTGTAAAGTGTAAAAACGAGAGAAGGAAATAAATGATGAAACCGTTGCTTTCATTGATGGATTGAGAGTATATATACCCCTGGTACAAGGCAGTTACAAAGAGACAGTTGCTACAAGTAGCAACCGACATAGCGGGGATTAACCCTTTAATTAATCTAATTTATTTATTTCTAACAATTTCGTCCACCAGCTAGCCCTCCACGTCACGCCTCACGTGTCGACGTGTGCTAGTTTAAATCCACACGCACGCACGCTCCCAACACACTCCACGTCACAAGGTAGCTGGACCCTGGAGCAACCGGACCCCCACCAGCCGCATATTGGTTTTGTTGTTGTAATTTCTTTTTTCTTGGAAACCAAGTAATTGTAGGAAAAAAATCGTCGAGGTGAGATGGAGATGAGCAAATGCCACTTGGATGGGTTCATGCGTCTCTGTACACGAAAAGACACGGGACAATGTGGTATACAAGGGATGGGGATGGGGATGTTGGGATGCACATGTATCTGGAGCCACCTACATCACTCCAAAATCCTTGGGATACATAGTGAGTCAAAGAAAGTTAATGGATTTAAACTATGCAATCCGTAAGTGGAAAAGTTCGTTTTTAACTCTTTCTTTGATTTTTTTTTTGTCTTCCATCGATACTGGCACTAAAGTTAAAGGAAATTACTCACCCGACACTGTTATTAAAAAAGAAACCCTTTATTAATTGTTTCTCTGAATTTTTCTTATGTTGTCGAAACTGTCCCTAAAGTTGAAGTAAATTACCCACTCGGCCATTTGTAAAAGTGAAAAAAATGAGTGTTTCTTGGAATCGCTCATACTTCATAGGGACCTTCAATTTTTCATCCATCGTGAGACCGACCTTTTTCTTATTCTCATAAACACATCAAGGGTGTACTCAAAAGAAAAAAAATACACATAGCAATTGATCACATCCAACATCAATCCACTATGAACATGTTAGAATGCACGTATCTTACACTCCCCATGCATGTCGGTTGGTGCACAAATATTTAAATAGGTATATATACATGGAGTGTTCCTTGGAATCATTCGTACATCATAGGGTGCTTCAGTTTTTCATCCATCATGAGACTGACCTTTTTTTTCATAAACACATCGAGGGTGTACTCAAAAGAAAAAAATATACAAGCATCACGTCCAACGGCGACGTGGGCTGCGGGCGCAGCGGCCGGCCTTTTCGGGTGTCGGCAGCAGCGGCTGCGGTCGGCGGTGACGGCCGGCTAGGTTGCGGTGACGTGCAAACTGCCTTCAGATCGGCAACGGCGGCGTGGAGGGCCTGGTGTTCTCGTCGGCAGCACATCCGGTCAGATTTGTTCTGACCGATGCGACCGACGATGGTGATCATCTCTTTCGCCAGAGGTGGTCGGCCTGAGGCTGGGTGTTCGGATCTCCGGACCCGTGATCCAGTACTGGCTGCGAGTCGGGAAGACATAGTTGCCGATGAAAACCGAACCGACGGCGAGCGATGGCGGCGTTCTACGTCGTTACCTTGATGAAGGCATCGTTGTGTGACTTATGTCGACCCACTCGTACTGCTCTGGGGGAAACCCTAAGATCTGGTCTTCCAGATCGGACGATGACGGCACTGCGATGACGTTTTTCTCTTGGGAGCATCGTTTGTGGAGCAGTGCTGGTGGTCAGAGGCAGGAGGTGGAGCGACTTCGTCTTGCACGGAGCTTCGGTGGAGATGTCAAGTCATGCCTGGCCGACAGGTGCTACGCTTTGTCATGCTTGGTCGGCAGGTGCTACGCACGACAGATCTTCCGGAGACTTCAAGTTGTGTCGGCTGGTGGTACTTGGCGGCATGGGGCTGAGGTGTACCGGCGGCGACCGTGATATGCTAAGCAATTCGCGCGCAGGGTGGTGGCGCCGTTGGGCGTCGTGGTGGCGTTGACGGCAGCTAGACCAGGCAAGGATGATGCGTCAGTACAACTCTGAAGATGGAGTAGTGGCAGTTGGCGGCGGTGGCCTATGAGAGCGCGCCGGACTGGTGGGTGCCCCATACCTGGCAAGTGGCTTGGTTGGGGCCCCAGGTCTTAGATGTTAGGCTTGTCTGCGAGGTCTGTGGTATTAGGCCTAGACTATCAGCATCCCTTCATCAGACGGATAGGAGTAGCAACAGTTGTTGCCTAGACGGTGGCTTCAGACGTATTGTTGTATTTTTTTGTAAGATCTTTTGTGAATAATTAATTAAATGACTGCATGCATCGCCCAGATGCAGAGGCCGGGGACGATCCTCTTTTCTAAGAAAACATCGATCCATTGTGAGCACGTTAGAATGCACGTGTCTTACGCTCCACATGCATGCCGGTTGGTACAAAAATATTTAAATATGTATATATACATGAAGTGTGAATATTTAATACTTGATTTGAAGACCATGATTTTATTATCCCGTTGTAACGCACATGTCCTTTTGCTCATTGTACTAAAGGCAGCACAACCGTCTTGAGTATGCTCCGAAATCTTTTGAGTATGCTGCAGAAATATACTGTTATTAGAAACACATGCTGGAGGTGCAAAATTCACTTTCTTTTGAAGATTCACTCTCTTTGAGTATGCTGCAGGAATAGTTGTTGTTTCTGGCTTATCCTACTATCAGCGATTCACTTTAAATCCAAAATTCCAAGTATACAAGTGTGTCACTACCAGACGGATCTCGGGTATAAGTACTATATATACGCACAATATTGCAGTAGTGCTGAATTCATGTGATGCGTTAGAACCTTTTTCCGCAATCAATGCAGCCAAAAGGTGCAAGATAAGGAAAAGTGCAAGGCTAACATCTACTTCTGAATATATGGAACTTGATACGGGCAAGGGGCACTGTATGGGCAAGATATATGGAGCAGAATCAGTCACCAAACCCATATGCTTGGCTTTCATGGAACAGCAACTGACCAAGGCATTCCTCACATGTCCTATACTCCTATTACAAATCTTGACATGATCAGCAGGCCCTATCCAGATGAACTAGCTAATCAGGACCACGAACCATAACATCACATTTTAATTAAGTTCCTACATTAGGGAAGATCGAGGGGACAGAGCCTTTAGTATGCGGTGTCCTCAGGTTGCTTTGTCAAATGCAGGGTGCGCATGTAAAAGATGGTGAAAGCGGTTGATCGGCGTTCAAAGACACAGACAAAACCAAAAGATCCAGAGTAGAAGTACTAGTAGCCTCCTGTGAAGTGCTGACATTTTACAGAGCGAAATAACATCAGCCTCAAAAATCCATGTGACTGATGTGAGCCTATGGACAGTTCAACGAAGCTGCAGAGTTCCAGAGACGAGGAACTCCTTGGCTGCTGGCCTTGGCACTACTCGAGACCACTCACTGAAACTGCTGTGTCTGCTCGTGACACTTCTTCTGCTTTCCTTGGCATCATCTTTGTTAGTATAAAAGTATGTCAGTTGAAAAGCTGATGAAATGACTTGATCCGTTGTGCGTTTCTTCCCGAGTCAGGCAGCCACATCAACCGATCGATCAACGTTGGAAGTGGTACTGCCCGTCATCATCCTATCCTAACGAACAGGGCCAGGTGCATGGGATCTGCGGATGGATGGCTCGTCCGACTATGCCGACGGCGTGCCACGTGTGGAGTTGAGTTGAGCGCGCTGCCCCTGCGCTCTCCTCCGCCCGCGAACAAGTGGCGCCGGCCGCCGGGGGTTGCAGATAGATAACGTCGCCAGCAGGGAAGCGAATCTTTTCGAGAGTTTCAGAAGCAACGGTGTGGTTAAAAAAAATTCATGTGTTGGACTAACACTCGCGTAGGTTCATTAGCCTAACTGAAGCAACCGTTATGAGCCAGATGTATCTCTGTGCTTGTGTGATGAATCGTTTTCGAGAAGGTTGAGATTCAGGCGTGTCATGAGTGACCCCGTGATTGCTGCCTGACTGTGGTCTGCAGAGAGAGGTGGCACTCAACAGGGCATCATTTGCCGAGCCCCACCTTGACCCGCCTGAAAGCTTCCGGAAATAGACAACGCTGCTGTCCTGTTTGCCAGAAAGTTCTCTGTCCTGGAATATCCTAGTTGGAGCTCATGAATGGAACAAAATCCAATCTACAGTAGTAATTTTCAGAAATCTTGCAAACATATCACCGAGATGTATGCATGTGTGCGCTTCAGCTAGCGACCCATCAGCAAAATTCGCGTCAGTCGATCGGGAGTAGTGCGTGTGTTTCAGTAGATGCATGCTAGCTGGGCAAGTAAAGTAGCATATCAAGATTCAAGCATATGTGCAAGTGGAGGCCAGATGGTTACAAAGCACAACTGACAATGGAAACCTTTTCAGCATCGACGAAGCTTTTCTAGTTCTCTCAGCTCGTTTCGAACCGGATAGCAGCATATGGCCGTAGATATCCATCCATCCATCCATGCACACAGGGGCGACCACCACCGCCGGTAGAAGCTATAGGCGGTGGTGAGGTGATGCGTGCCGGCAGGACCCGCCGTGAGAAGTCAAGCGGAAGCCGGAGTGTTAGTGGCTGTCACGCGGAGGCGGAGACGCGAGTCAAAAGGATGATCAACAAGCTATCCATCCATGCCTGAGGAGATATTAGCTCGATAGATGGTGGATTGATGGGGCCGGGTGATCAAGTTAGCGTAAAGCGAGCTTTGCCGTGTCTGGTCTGCGTGAACCGAGTAAGGCCATAATAAGGATGAGTCAATTACACCGATAGATAGTGTCAAAACTTAACGCAAACGGTTATTTTAATGCTAAGACTTATGACACACATTAAAATAGTATAAAAATTTGGCTTTAACATGCAAATACGATGCTAATCGTGTTTCCATACACCCACGAAGATGACGAGGCATGCCAGTGTGGCATAGGGCCTGTTGTAAGCGATCGGACAATGACGATAAGGCTTGTGGCATGCTTTTTTGCACGGAACCCCCTAATTTTAATTTTTATTTATTGTAAATCTCCTAACAAGCGGGTCCCGGCTGTCAGCAGCACACATTTAAGTTGGAAAAAGTGGTACACTCAGGTTTCAAACCCGCGACCACAAGTTCCCTGCTCGCAAAGCTAGCTACCACTTCCCATTCGCCATTCATGTACAATAAAATAAATGGCGCTAATTAAAGGCTCATGTAATTTCATAAAATGTTCACCTAGTAAATTGATTAAAAATAATAAATTAAATTATGAACTTAAAAAAATATAATTTTGAAAAGAGTTTGCATATGTTAAATAAAAATTAAATTCATTGATAGAAACATGTATACATAAATAAATTCTCATATAACTTCGAATATTTTCATGTTTTCAATAAAATATTCGTGTAGTAGCATATAAAAGTGTCCATGCTTTAAAATAATTATGTTGTTTTAAAAGTGTTCATTTGTTTTTACTGTTATTTTTAATAAAGTTTGTGTTTTTACAAGAAATAACTATATATTTTCATATAAATATATGTATGGAGACTCATGTTCCTCAAACGAATACATATTTAGAATTATATGTATGTTATTTATAATTATAATATAAATATTGGTTGGAGTAACAAACCTTTGTAGGTATGAAACAACCTTGGTTGGAGGGGCAGGCTAGCTAGCCTGTTTGTGTACCTTAGGTCGCTGGTTTGATCCCACGCAATAGCTATTCTTCATTTCGAATTAAAAGTGTAAATTTATGTTCTTTAACTAAAGAACATAAAAATGATTGCATTTGTACTGTGTTAAAAACGAGTATAATATTATGTATCCTCAACTGACAAGGAGCATGATCGTTGTCAGCTAGCTAGCAGCAGACTCGTTTAAGTGGAGGTCATGGGTTCGAAACCTGAGCGCACCCTTTTTCCATTCAATTATTATTTGTGCCGCTGGCAGCCAGGACCGTTTGTCAAGGGCTTTTTGGTAAAAAAATGCTAAAAAATGTGGGGTTTCTTGCAAAAAAACACGCCACATGCCTTGTCTTCATTGTTTGGTCACCGACAATGGGCCTCATGCCATGTTGGCAGGCCTCGTCAGCGTTGCGGGGTGTATACAAATAGGATTAGCATCGTATTTGCACGACCGAGTCAAATTTTTACACCATTTTAATGTATGCCACTAGTTCTAGCACTAAAGTGACCGTTTGTGCCAAGTTCTAATACCACCGGTGTAATTGACTCTAATAAGGATTAAGATATGTATATAACTAAGAACAAGATCCAGACCCGACACATTTTATTTTGGATGAGAATCCTGCCCGTCAATGGCTCTAGTGTATGTTCGAACATCATACCCGGTTTGATTAGCCTACGTGTTTATTTAATGGTTCCAAAAATATTGGAAGAAATGGTTCTAAAACTATAGTAAAAACGGGTTTACTATTTCACATCTAGATGCAATATATTACCTCACATCTAAGCCTCAATCACATAATTGGTTGCTAAAAGATTCGTGCAAACCATTTTTAACACATATCGCATAAACTATTTATCTGATAGATGTGCGGTATTATCTCACATCTAGGTGTGATCAGGATTTTTCGAGCCTCACATATAGTAGCATCTCTCACCGAGCCCTTAAAACCGGTTAAAAAGATCTTTAACATGACCCCCCTAAAACAAACACCATATCCATCAGCGGACTCACTTGGGGACAAGGATATGGAGCCGATCATACAACCATGCATGGAATCGAACCAAACTTACTACATATTCGACATATTTTAACTAAACAAAATTTGATGAGAATTTTTAACCTAGTCTAAATAATCATCGTCTGTGATGGCATCCGTGTCCCATGTTCTGTCCTCTCATGTCCGGTGAGCTCACAAGCCCTGATCTTCGAGAAGTGAAGCTGCGGGAGAGGAAGAATAGGAAATGGGGTGTTACCGTCCTGAGACATTTTTTTCTTCTGAAAAAGGGAATATATGAATATCAAGTAGATATCAATTACTCGGCACCAACAAGATGTATAAAAACATTGAGGATGCACACAACCAAAAAAGAAAAAGGAAAGAAAAAAATACCCCACCACGGTGATCAATCAACCGAAGTACCAACACTCTAATCGCCACCAAAGAAAGCACCCAGACTATAAAAAAGGTTCTCCAAAAGCAACACTTTTAAAAAAGAAACAATACACAAGCGTTGTTGTTGCTCTCACCGACCCCTTAAAACCGATTAAAGAGATCTTTAACATGGATGATAAAAAGACACCGTATCCATCCGCAGACTCTCCCGCGCACAGTGATATATGCACGCATACATTTTAAAGCAAATTTGAACAAACCGAATAATTTTCATTTAAACCGAACCAAACTCATTACATACTTGACATATTCCAACTAAACAAAAGCGGACGAGACTTTTTAACATAGTCTGAATAGTAAATAATCATCATCTTTGATGGTGCCTGTGTCCCACGTTCTATCTTCTTTTGTCCGGCGAGCTCACCGGCCTTGAACCTTAGGGAGTGAAGCTGACGCGGGAGTGGGAGTGGGAGTGGGGGTGGGGGTGGGGTGGGGGGCTAGGAAATGGGGTGTTGCCGTGTGCTATTTGACAAGATTAAGAGTTGGATCCCGTCATGATTAATTGGATTTCCGATGACTCCAATAATCAGTATCTAGATTGTAGGGCATGTGCCATCTTTATCAAATGACGAGACCTTTTTGTCCGGTCCAGGGTACAAATCGGTCGTTCGGGGAATCGATCTGTGAACAGTTGTATATGTGATCTATCATCTATTGTACTTTCAACGGGGTCCTACGTATGCCTGCATATATCCGATTGAAGACACCGTTAGCCAATATATAATGCTGGCATGATTCCGATCACTCGTGAGCCAAGCAATACCCCACGCAATGTACCCTCCTTTGTCCAAACCTGAGCATGTGATTAACTAACACACTGTGCAGATAGAGACCTTCCTGCGGCACATCACGTCGACCGTCGTCTATTAGCGCGAGGACAAGACAAGATCGATAGATCATCATGTCTTGCATGCTTACGAGTACGAAGATAAGACTCCCTAACGACCCTTGAGAAAGGAGCATGCATGGCTAACGAAGACAAGACCCATGCCATGTGAATATGTGAGCTACGCATTATCAGAGTTACCAACGCCACGTAGGAACGTAGATCAATAGCGTGCTGAAACTTCAACACAAATAATTGCAATAGAAATCATGAAACTGCAAGGTACAAAACCTCGAAACGTCTTATAAAACTTCATAGAGGGAGTACTTTCGTAGGAATGAAAATGTAAATGGAGTTTTTTTTTTAATTTTCTTCAGTACTATCACTGTGAAAGAATGTGACAGCAATTGATTGGCTTCTGATGACCAAAAGATCAAGTGTACAGGTACTGGAATCTTCTGTGAAGTCCTGATATTTTTGAGGTCTGAAGTAAGAGGAGGCTCAGAAAAACCATGCGTGGCAATTGACTGTTCAACAAATGGTTTGGTCGTATTACTGCAGAGTTCCAGAGGTCAGGAACGCCTTAACTGCTGGCCTTGGCACTACTCACACTGCCGTCTCTGCTGGTGACACTTCTTCGGCATTCCTTGGCATCGTCTCCATCAGGCCACACGTTCCTTCCACTTGACTTAACCAGTGCCAGTTGAAAAGTTGTGATGAAATGACTTGATCCGTTGTGTGGATCAACGTGCAAGTGCTGATGCCCGTCCTAGTCCTACTCCTGCCCTAACGAACAGGGCCAGGTGCCAGGAATCTGCTCATGGCTCATCGGAGAATGCCGGGCTGGTCTTTCCCGCCGGCGTGACACGTGTATAGTTGGGTGCAATGCTCGGGCACTCCCGATGGGTGATGGCTTCTCCTCCTCCTCTCCGGCCGGTGAACAGGTGGCGCACGCACCGGGCGTTGCAGATAACGTCGCCACCAGCGAATCCTTTCGAGAGTTTCAGAAGCAAGGGTTTGATTTTTATTTTATGGCATGTGTTGGATTATTGACCTAATTGAAGGAACCGTTTGTAGCTAAATATATGTGTGCGCTACGCTTGCGTGATGAATCGTTTACGAGAAGTTTGAGATTCAGGCGTATCATGAGTGACACCGTGATTGAAGTGTTACTGTCCGTCATTTGCGAAGGCACTCAACAGTCCGTCATTTGCCCAAGCCCCCTTGACCCGCCTCAAAGCTTCCTGAAATAGACAACGTTCCTGTCCCGTTTGCCAGAAAGTACCATATCCTGGAATATCCTACTTCGAGCACCTTAATCGAATAAAATTCGCACTAATTTTCAGAAATGATGTAAACTTATTAGCGGATAACCCAAACACGGCCGTGTACGTAAGTTCGTAGCCGTGGACAGGTGAGGAACACCATTGACACTCGTTGGCTCTCGTTCTGACGCCTTTGCTCCTCCTCCGTCGTCGGACCCAAACTAGCTCGTTATTGTCGCTTGCAATCTTTTCTTTTTTAGGGCATTTTCAACGCGGATCCTCAAAGAACCTATAATTGTTTTGGACCGTATGGTTTGGAAATGGTTTATCATCCAACGCAGGCATGTATCGGTTCACCGAGCAGTCCGTGCGTGCTTTTTTCGACAAATTCGAGACAAACATGGGAGGGGGGGGGCAGAGTTTACGGGAGTCCAGACAACAACCACGTAGGCCTCTGACACCCCCGGTCCACCCAAAACCCTTCTTGGACTCCATCACTCCATCCTCGTCATTTTCAGTCCTTCCTTTTTTCTCTCTTACCTTCACCGCCGCTCCACCACCCCGGCCGCCACGTCACATCCTCGCCGGAACTCTACGTCTCCGTCACCTCTAGCGTTTCACCCGGGCTTCACCCTGCTTCTCTTTCGTTGATGTTCCACCCCGCTCCTCCAACCACCCCGCCAGCTATCATCCGCTACTGCTATACTCAACATGCTCGGCAACTGTTCAATGAATTGCCAGAGCTAAAAAAATTGTCCTTTTGTCTTTCAAGCAATGGATTCGGATTTGAAGTACATACACGAGCACTATGTTGAGTTGTCTGACGAGGAGGACTACACGTCTGTGACAACGATGATGCAGGGGTCCTTGAAGAATCAGAGCATGCGGAGGAGCTTATTATATTTCAAGTGTTTCACCAAGGGTCATCAAGTGCCGAATCACAACAGGGCGGTTAAAGGAGACAACAATGTTGGAATGTGATATTTGAACTTCTTTAAATTTGAACTACTGTTGCATTCAAATATTTGAACGTGTGTAGACTATGTATGCGATTATTTAAACGTGCTGGCTTTTGGAAAATTAGGGAGACCGAATTTATGCGGGCAGCATTGAATGACATCTGTGTTCGTAGACTGGTCCTTCTGTTTGGGGACAGATGCGGAAAACAAATTGTGGATAGATGCCCTTAGGGCTTGTTGAGC
This sequence comes from Hordeum marinum, assembly GCA_022496015.1. Taxonomy (NCBI): domain Eukaryota; kingdom Viridiplantae; phylum Streptophyta; class Magnoliopsida; order Poales; family Poaceae; genus Hordeum; species Hordeum marinum. The sequence continues at coordinate 61,256,854 of CM039673.1, read as the reverse complement.
CGGTGCTCTCAAGAGAACCCTCTATTTATTTTTCTTTTTTGGTTCCTCTAATTTTGTTGGGCTACTTTGCCTGTATGACTTTGTGACACTCGGGTGGTCGTTATATATAAAGCGAGAATGTGCTGTAGGCCTGCAGCTAGCGAGCCATCAGCTTCAGCAACTGAAAACGAACAAACGGAGCACCTCATCAGAATGTGTGTGTCAGCCAGTGCGTGCAAGCTGGTAGCTAATAGCCAGGCAAGTAAAGGTAAGAGCGCGGCCGGTGCATCAAGCATCATGTGCAAGTGCACGCCACATGGTTACAAAGCAGAACTAACAATGGAAACCTTTTCCGCCTTGACGAAGCTTTTCTAGTTCTCCGCCTTGACGAAGCTTTTCTAGTTCTGAGCTTGTTCCGAACCGGATAACAGCATATGGCCGTAGATACCCATGCATCCATCCATGCGCACAGGGGCGACCACCATGGCCAATAGAAGCCAGAGGCGGTGAGGTGATGCGTGCCGGCAGGACCCGCCGTGAGAAGTCAAGCGGAGGCCGTAGGGTTAGTGGCTGTCACGCGGAGGCGCCGGCCGGAGACGTGAGTCAAGAGGGTAATCAACAAGCTATCCGTCCATGTCCATCGGTGCGCCGGTGCCTTGTCGGAGGAGATGGCTAGATAGATACCCTCACGGTGCTAGATTTAAGGGGGTCCCGCCGGGGGAATCAAGTAAGCGTAAAGTGAGCTTTGCCATGCATGGACCATGGAAAGAGGCCACAAGGGACACAAGCCTATAGCGCTATTTGTGTGTAGCTAAGAAGAAGATCCAGGCCATGCACGTTTTGGTTTGGATAAGAATACATGCCTGTCAATGGCTAGTATGTGTAGGCGATTCATACAAGTTGCACGCAACATTTGCAAATTGTGAGGCGCATAATCTTGCATATCTTAGAGCATCTCTAACAGACAGAACGCACGCTAGCGCAGCCCATTGGAAAAAAATTACAGCGTTGAAATAGCGTCTTTGCGTGCGGTAGGTTTAACAGACGTATAAAAACACGGCGCCCAACCCGACGGCCCCACATGCAGCAGCCCACGCGCATAAGCCAGCGCCTCAAATTTGCAGCCCCACAGCCTGCAGGCACTAAATTTACAGCTTCGTTTTTGTGCGTGCTTTATTTTACAGTTTTTGTTGAAGCATTTTTTTTATCGCGCCCGCGCTATATAGGAATCTTTTTCAGCGCGCGGCTCATATAACGTCTCTGTTGGAGATGCTCTTATGTGCACGTAGGGCATGGTTATTTTTAGGGAGGCAGGCCTTAGGTTGTCTTGGACACTACTAGTAACTATTTATGCTCTATTAATTGGTCGTTGGCTACCTAGTACCTTAAGGAATTACTAATCGATACTCGATTACCGGTTAGAAGAGTAAAACCGATAAAAATCCAGTTTTATTCCTCTAATCGGCACCTAGCCGCCTAATCGGCGCTAGTGGAGGATAAACTATCGTCAGCCAAGCATCACCGATTTTTTTTAAAGTAGTACTAAATTTGCATCAAATTTGAAATCAGTATTAGCATTTGAAAAATGACGAAGCTAGCACCCCGTCGGCCTCAGTTGGGCCGACCGGCCACCCGTCGGCTTAGTGCAGGCCAAAAAGGGCCCATCGGCTGCCGCCAGGCCGAAGTGCCGGGCCGTCGGCCCATGCCACGTCGAAGAGCACCCGTCGGCCGCCAGGAGGCCGAAGAGCCCCTGGATAAGGCCGACGGGGCCAACTCCTCTTCTTCCTCCAGCTTCCTCTGTTCTTCGTTCTTGGACGAAATCCCCCCCCCCTTGATCTCCCTTTCCCTCCACCCATTTTCCATTTCATCTGATGAATCAATAGATCGTCTTCGTCTCCCCTGCCCTACGGGTTTATTTTTTGAAACATGGTAGTGATTTGTTCGTGGGGAGGAGAAATGGTGTGGTGGTGGATGTGTGAATGGTGAGAAGGTGGAGTGGTGGAGAGGAAGAAGAAGGTGGAGAGGAAGAAGGAGGGCACTCATGCGTGAAAGGTACATTTTTTTCTGTTAGTTTATGTTAGTTTTTTGAATGTAAGTAAAATTAGTTTAGGTTATTTTTAGTAGTGTAGTTATTTTAGGTAACTTTTATTAGTGTAGTTATTTTTATTAGTGTAGTGATTTTAGTGTATGTTTTCCGAGTGTAGGTTTAGTTAGTGTAGTCATATTAGTGTCGGTTTATTTTTTTGAAGTTCATTTTAGTGTAGGTTTATTTAGAATACGTGGGTATATTTTAGTGTACGTTTTATTTTAGTGTCGATTTATTCATTGCGAATAATGAGAAGCTGGCAATGTCTGACAGGTTAAAATGTCTGAATGCGTAAATTTGATTTTGTTTTACGGCCTTGGTAATGTTCGATATAATGAGTTGGGGGTTGATCTTAGCGAGTTTAAAAGAGGCGAGATGACACTTTCAGACCCGGACAGACTGGACATTAGGCAGTTGAAGCACTGGTTGACAACTAGTTTTGGCCTGGATCCTGAAGTTTGTTCCGTCAGTATTCATGCCGTGTGGACCAAATCCTGTAAATATGAAGTGGGATTTGATTCCGATAGATAGGAGCCAGTACTTGTTGTCTCTGTTAAGTCGTTGCAGAGACCGAAGAATCCATCCGTCTGCCCTAGTGCAACCAGTGGCGAAGGAGGAGAATATCATACCACCCACCGTGGGGTATGAACCATGCCAGAGTAGTCAAGTGGCTAACGAGATTTATGTATCCGGGTCACAGCCACCGGATGTGAATGCTAGCCAAGCCAAGAAAGAGTCAGATTATGTGCCACACAATGTTAGTGGTCATGCTGCTGGTCAGAGTATTCAGTCGATAGTATTAGCTGCCTCTGGTGTTGCTGATGGGGATGAGGAAGGCGATGAAATATAGAGGGTGATGGAGGAAGAGGACGAGGATGGGATTGTAGAGGAACTTGATTCTAAAAATTCCGAGGATGAGGAGGAGGTACCAATTCCTGCTGCATGGGAGCAGGACATATCCGCATGCTTTACTGTCAACGATGGCCATTAGACTCCATGGCAATATAATCTGAACCATGTCCAGATCGGGGCTATGTTTGACACAAATAAGAAAATGAAGTATGCGGTGATAAAGTGGGCTATGTCTACCCAGAGGGTTTTCCGAACACACATATCCAGTCCAATGAAGTATACCGTGAAGTGTGTTGAGTTAGGTTGTCCTGCGAAGGTGCACGCCCACGTGCCAAAGTATAACTTCCACTAGGTTGTGACAAATGTTGTCCCGCATAATTGTGTTAGGAAAAACATGTTGGTTCGTCATCTAAACCTTACTTCAACTCTCATAGCGCAACTCATGTATACTGAGATAGTGAAGAAGAAAGATATGGAAGCAAAACACATCCAGACAGCAGTGAAGGTCAGATGGAAGTATGACATTCCATATGGGAAGGCTTGGAGGGCTAAGCAGAAGGCTATGGAAGAGAGGTTTGGGACGTTTTTCAACTCCTATGATAATGTTGTCCGTCTCCTTGACGTATTGAAGGAGAGAAATCCTGGCAATTATGTTAACAATCAGCACACGAGGTTGGATAGTATACCAGATTACAAGGTGTTGAAACGAGTATTCTTCTCTTTCGGTATGTGCATCAAAGCTTTCATGCATTGTCCTCCTGTGATGTTTGTGGATGGTACATTCCTAACTAGTCAGTACAAAGGGCAAATCCAGACTGCTATTGGTGTGTATGGGAACAACCAAATCATCCCACTAGCCATGACATTTGTGGAGGGTGAGAACTTTCCGAGCTGGGTATGGTTCTTCCGGCAAGTTAAAATTGCGATCGTGAAGGACCAACCAAATGTGTGTCTCATTCACGATAGACATCCCGGTATATTGAAGGCCGTGAAGACACTGAGTAATCCAACTACTGACGAGCCAACACCTTGGAAGGACTTGCAAAGTCGATGGTGCATGTGCCATCTGGGTGCTAATTTTTTCTCACAGTTCAAGAACAAACGGTTGATGAACTTGCTCAAGAAGTTATGCAAGCAGAACCAGCGGCGCAAATGCAATTTTATTTGGTCAAAACTGGATGAGTTCACTAAGAAGCAGGTCCTTGCTAGGAAGAAAATGGAGAAAGACCAGGTTAAATTAATAGCACTCATTGCAGAGCTTGAGGAGCCATTTGGTCTTTGTGACTTGCCAACAATTGACCCTCCTAATACGAAGAGAAAGAAGGGCAGGGCAATAAAGAATTTTTCTGAGTGGATAGAGAAAGAGCCTCCAGTGAATTGGTCTTTGCTGCACGACACCCATGGAGCTAGGTATGGCCACATGACAACCAATCTTGCAGAGATCTATAACTTTGTACTCAGAGGGAATATAGCATTGCCACTGATAGCTATTGCGGAGGGTGTATTCCATGGCACTGTGAGATATTTTAGAGAAAGACACGAGTTAGCAAAGAAGCATATTGCAGATAATCAGAACACTCCTTATTGTAGCCGTGTCATGGAGTACATGGCTGAGAAGATAAAGAAAGCAAAAAATCACACTATCACACTCATAGGTAATCAGGAAAGGAGGTATGAGATTCAGCTTCCTACTGATGGTTTTGGTTCTGCAAATGAGGTGAAGACACATGAGGTTACAATTGGAGCAAAATTTTATCCAACTTGTGAGTGTACATGCAACAAACCAAAGTTATTGCACCTGCCTTGCTCACATGTGTTGGCTGCCTGTGGCCAGATTTAGTTGGACGCTATCTCCTTCGTGTCTCCGTACTATTCAAAGGAGGCAGTACTCAATGTATGGATAGGTGAGATGACAGGGTCTAGAGTCGTCGGCAATTTCAACAAGGTAAACGATGGTGATAGAGTATACATCCCGGATCCGGCACTACGGCGAACTAGCAGGGGCAGGCGTAAGGTAAAGCGCATACGAAATGATATGGACCAATCTGAAGCTGGTGGAGCAACCAGACAATGTTTGCTCTGCGCGGCTTATGGGCATAGGATGAAATATTGCCCCGACCTGAAGAAAGACGGTGCTTTCACATCGACGAGCGCTTCCACATCAACAACTGCAGCAACAGTTGCAAGAGGTGGTCCTGGGAGTCGTGGTGGACGAGGCTCTCGAGGCCGAAGGGGCGGACGAGGAATAAATAACTCTGAAGCTGCATAATATGTCAGACTATGTTTTTATTTGTAATATGTCGGACTACGTTTTTTTGGTAATATGTATGCACTATGTTTTTATGTGTAATATGTGAGACTACGCTTTAATGTGTAATATGTGAGACTAAGTTTTTATTTGTTATATGTGAGACTATGTTTTTATTTGTAATATGCAAATATCTAAGTTTTTATTTGTAATATGTGTGGACTATGTTCTAATTGCAGATATGACTTCATATCCGATGCTTAATGGCAATATCGATAGAGGTCACCGAGGCGCGCTTACGGAATCGGGCACGAACTTAGACGTGTTGATCACTCGCACCCCAAAGTCTAATTGGATGATACACCCTTCATGGGTGGATAGGTATGTGTCGGTATAATCACTTACTATGTTTGACATTGCTTTGATAGAAGCTAATTGTAATCTACATTTTGTTTATTTTGTAGGTTGAATTGGGCTGGACTATTACCCCTGGCACGACTGGTTGAGGGTACATTGGATGAGTGGGTTGATCACCCGGACTTGGATGACGCAGGTGAACCAATGCAGTTGCACAAGAGGCAAGTATCACGCTTCTCTTACGACAGGTCACTCCTTAGCCACTTGGTAGATGGATGGAGACCAGAGATGTTTCACTTTCCTTGGGGAGAGATGGCTCCTACTTTACAGGATGTGTCCTACTTGTTGGGATTACCTCTGGCCGGTGCTGCCATTGGACCTTTAGAGGTAGAAACTGATTGGCTAGCATCTATGCATTCCCGTTTTCTGACTACGGTGCCAACGACCAAGACACTAGAAAACGATCGGCACGGGCCTCTTTTCAGGTGGTTGAGCCAGTTTCAGATTGTCGCCTTAGGATATCCCACTTTTCAGTTGTCAGAGGCACAGATTGACCGGTCCCTAGAGGCATATATTATGTGGTTGTTTGGCAAGACGATGTTCACAGAGAACCACGTGACCACTGTAGATGCATGACTGATCGATGTTGCATGAGAGATAGCTGATGCACGTTCCCCAGAGGACATTGTGCAGAGGAGTTTCGGTTCTGCTGTGTTAGCAGCTATGTATGGAGGCCTGTGCAAAGCTTGCCAGTTGAGGTCAAGGAAATCTGGTCTTCTCGGATGTCCACTATTATTGCAGCTTTGGTCATATGAGAGATTCCCTATTGGTCGACCCTACGTCAGCGTTGACAAACCTTTTGGTAATGAGGACATGGCTGGACATTACGTGCCTTCTATCGGCGACTTGCCTACTATGGGATCTGTTTGGGCATGGAGAGAGGTATTTTCATTATTAACAATATGAATTAGTAATGTTTGTTTCTTGCTATTCAATATTATGTACTAATGTTTGTTGTCATGCATAGAGACAGTTTACGCCTGGCCAGGTGAGGGGCTGCTACCCCTCCTTCACGGCGCAGTTTGATAGTCTGCACGAGGATCAGGTTATATGGGAACCATACACCCGTAATGCTATTTCAAAAAGGTACCCAGGTGGGATTTCTGGATTCTGCACTAGAGATCACCATTATTGGATGACCAAGGCCAAGTTGGTGTTCGACGTGACGGTTGAGGAGATGGCTATTAAAAGGGTGATGAGACAGTTCGGTCTGTGCCAAGAGCCTGACATTCCGATTATTTCACAATTACCAGATCACGTGCACAAGTAAGTAATACTACTTTGGTTCTCAGCTATGCATTAATAGGTTGTTGAGACAGTTCGGTCTACTTATAGCTATTCATGTTACGTGCATTTCAATCTCAGGTATAGTCGCGTAGGAGGAAACAAGTCCCAGGCTTCTTGGTTTCGCGACATCAGACCTTACATCGAGGAATGGACTACTGCCCCGACAAATATCTGGGATGAAGTTCGTGTCTTCGACTGGGACAAGTTCGGGTTGTATCTGAAGAGTTACAGACAGAGCACGAGGATCTATTTCGTTCCATCATCTGCTCCGGATCATATCCCAGTTCCTCTCGCACGCGATCTGTTCCCAACTTCCTCAGTTGTGGGAACCAGACACCACGCGGTATGTCCTCAGTTTTTCTCACATGCTACGTTTTCCCTATACATGAACATGTACAATTGGTTAACTTTCTGTGTACGGGGTGAATTGTCAACTCAGGAGCTAGAGGAGGTTACCGCTTTGGTGGACCGCGTTGACAGAGGAGAATATATCCCACAGCGAGAGCAAGCAACAAGGTTGAAGAGTCTTCAAGCGAAGTTACGCGGGATCGTTGCAGCTATTACATGTAGACGATCTTCCGATGTTGTTCACACTCGTGCAGCACATCGTCCGCCACGCCCCTCTCTGCAGCGTTCAGAACCTCGACCTTCACTGGGAGAGAAAGTGGCGGGAAAGAAACTGGTGGGAGAGAAAGGGCAGGAGAGAAAGGCGGGAAAGACAATGGCGGGAACGAATGGCGGGAGAGAAAGTGGCGGGAAAGAAACTGGCGGGAGAGAAAGTGGCGGGAGAGAACCAATGTAGTTGCACAAGAGGTAAGTATCACGCTTCTCACTGAAATTAAGATACAACTTGCTGAAATTAAGATACAACTTGCTGAAATTGAGTTACAAGAATATAAATCTACTGAGTCCAACGTGGATATTTTCCTTTTCCATCCGCAGCTTCTTCTGCTGCCTGGGCTGCATGAGCCCTTTCTTTCTTTCTCTGCCTCTCAGCCTCACGGGCCTCCTCTCGCTGCCGGTAGACCTCCGCCAGTCGAAGTTGGTTTTCTTGGTTTTTCTTCCTCATCTCAGCAAGAAAAGTCCTATGCTCCACATAGTACTCTTGCCAAGCTTTCTCCTGCTCTGCTTTCTCCTCTGCTGCCGCCTTCTCGCAGCGCTCCTCCAAGTCCAAACTTGCCCATGCACGACGACTTCTTTCACGTATCTCAGTCACCGCCCAGTCTGGCTTTTTCGTGTCTATCAACGATAGTACTGGCACATGGGCGGAGGAGACTACAAAAGAAACAGAAATATAATAATCAAATCAACAAAAATATCAACAACGTGTTTATTCTGGGTGGCTTAAACATACCGGAGGCGTGATGTACGGTGAAGGATCAACGGGTGGATCTTCCTCATAATTAGCGCACATGAAATACTTCATACCCAACCAATCTGAAAAATCCGTCACCTCCTTCACCTTGCAAAGATCCCCGCACCAGCAACGAACTGCTTCCACCCCCTGAGGCAACTTCGCACTCTTCCATTTGCTAGGCCTAATGCTTTGATCCGAACAAGGCAAACTCATAATGACTACCGCACTGGTTTTTTCGAGTGTTGGTGGCCGATGGAGGAAGACAGATACAATGCCTCCTTTTATAGGTAGATTACAACAGCAATGGGGAAATCGGGCGGGAAAATTTGGCGAGAATACTCGGCGCGAGAAAATGGCGGGAGAGAATGGTGGGAGAGAAAGGCGGGAGAGAATGGCGGGAAGGAAAGTGGCGGCAGAGAATGGTGGGAAAAAGGTGGCGACACAGTATGGCACAAAATAATAAGGGGAATAGTATGGCTTGCTGAAATTAATATACATCTTCCTGAAATTAAGATACAACTTGCTGAAATTAAGATACAACTTGTTGAAATTAAGACACGACGTGGATATTTTCTTCTGCCTGGGTTGCAAGAGCCCTTTCTTTCTTTCTCACTGTGGCAGATAGCTGAAAACAACAGCTAGCTCCTGTTCATGCTGTTTGAATGTTACGAGCACCAAATTATTGACTTCAATAGACGATGCCAGCAGAAAATTACCAAAACCTTCCTTATTCAACACCATTTGATCACCCAAGCCAATGAAATAGGAACAAGAAATGCTCACAAATATATCATCATCTTCTGAATCCAAAATAATTTCAATAGTTAAAGAACCAGTCCTAGGAATAGCAACAAATTCCATCAAACTCCTGACAACCATGGTAGGAATAACCTGACAACAACAAGCAAGTTATATGATCCATCCTATGAACCAGCAAAGAACAAAAAAAATAAAAAACCCTGAAACCAAAGCTTACCATGTGTTGAGAAATAACATTCATGCGATCCATCCTATGAACAAAAGGAGTACACATTATGTAGTTGTCATTAAAGAGCTACCGTGACATGACATACATTTGATGATAATTCAGAGTGACACCACGACTATAAAAACAGCTGTCAACAAGTTCCCTCTGAGTTTCACTCAGATCCTCAAGAGCTACAAAAAAATGATTTCACTAACTGAGATGAACAACAAAACATATAAGATAAAAAAAATCTGAAAATCAGTCAAACAAATATCTTACCAACATGGGGTAAAGGAAACAACCTAACACCATCCGATGAAATTCGACACTAATATAAGTTCCCTAGTGCTCAAGCATAAAAGTCATCATGTCACTATGGCGGAGACCATGAAATCTACTGCTCATCCTACCATGTGTAAATATAACATGGTATAAGTTACCCTCACTGTTGTGCAGAGCAAGATCAATATCTGTGTCACCTCTCCGAATAGCTAAAGCTCTGCACTCCTCAATGTACTGAACAAGATGTCATATAACACTGCACGGAACATACTACAACAAGAATGGAAGCAAACATCATAATGATATAAACAAAGACATTCGAATATGCCACAGTCAGATAATCAAGACATAGAATCTTACAACACGTCTTGAATATCGACGATCCAGCACCACAGTAAATACAGACTCACCGGAATCAATAGCAACACAAGGGCCACCTGGAGCTCGGCAAAATGGGCAAGCCATTTACCTGCAGACGGACGGTGACCAATAAGAACTAAATCCACTACCGACTTCAGAGTTCTCATTCGATTGAGTTCGAAGCTAAAAAAATACCGTAGGCCGTAGAGAGCACCCTGCTGATTTATTGTTTACGCGGGTACGATAACAACATGGATGGTCGAGCAAAGAGATCGGCGAGGCGGTGGAAGCACCAGAGAGCAACGAGAGTGAGAGGTGGAGAGGGGCAGGCTACTAGACGGGGGAGGGTGAAACGAGTGGTCGGAGGAGGAAGAAAAGAAGCTCTGGGTCTTATCCACGGGCCCATCGGCCTTCCTCTGGCTGACAGGTGGCCCTTCGGCCTCCCTCTAGCCGACAGGGGGCTCTTCGGCCGGGTGCTGACCGAAGGGCACCACTTCGGCCTGGTGCTGGCCGACGGGCCCCCGTTTGGCCTGCTGCTGGCTGACAGGGTACTAATTTCGAAAAAAATTCAACTGCTCTAGCTGTTTTCAAATTTGGTACAAAATTCGTACTAGTTTTGAAAAAAATTCATGCATCACCTCCATATATTTAACCCACCGCGTTGTGCCTAGGTAAAAATCTCAATTCCTCTTCGCTTCTTGTGCCTCCTCCCCCCAACCGCGTGGCCGATGACTCCCCTTGCCGTTCCCCACCGCTCCCTCTCCTTCCAATGGCCGGACGCGAAAGCCAGAGGTCCCCGCCGCCGACCCGCAACGTGGATCCGCACCACCACGCCTGCGGTTCGTCATAAAATGGTGCATCCTTGAGTCGCCGTCGCACGCCCCCCGCCCTCTTTGCTGACTTCGCAAACCTCCCACCACCGAGGCAGCCGCAAAGAACATCCCTCGGCGCCCGCCAGCGATTCGAGGGACATGGGTGGTGGAGATCACCGACCGGGAAACCCACACGAGGAAGTGGATCGGGTTATTCCACACGGCGGAGCTCGCTGCCCTCGAATACGACCTGTGGCAGATCCGGTTCCATGGCTCGGAGGCAAGGCTCAACTTCTCGTGGGGGACGACGCCGGTCCACCTCGCCCCGGTGGCGCCAGGTGTGGTGGATGTTCCGACAACTCGGGAGGACTGGGAGGCGACGGAGCATGACGGGGAAGTCATGGTTAGCTTCGACAACGAGGTGCAACGCAGTGAGGAGGGCGGCGAGGTGGAGCAGGCGTTCAACGTCAAGGAGCGGCGGCGAGTAGCAAAGTGTCATTATGACTACATGCATGCAAGTATTAAATAAATTGCTACTTAATTACCACTAGGTGGTCATATATAGATGCAAAATATATTTTTCGTTGTGATTTTGTACAAGAGAATAGAGGGATTACTAGAAGTACGACACGCATAATTACTATCAGCGCACGCTCCAATTAACGTGAGGAATCTATTTGATTAGGATTCTTTTTTGTGCGCGCACACATGTAAGTGGATTCGATGACGACAGCCTCGGAACAAACAAATGATTTGGTACATTTCTTTTAGGGAAAAAATGATTTGGTACATGCATGCACAAGAAACGGTTAGGTTCCTGCGCCACCGTACCAGGCGTGACCCCTTGCTTGCTGGTCCATTTGAACCAACCACGTACGTACGTCCCTTTTCGGCCATCCATGAGATTGCACCAAAAACTTATAAGAACGACCCGCATATGAAAAACCGGGTTTAATCTGAGAAAACGTAGGTTGTAGGCTGGATTAACAGAACAAAATGCAAGAACAATGCTATTCTTACGTAACACTTCTAAGAAAATCTTACACATTAGTAGAATTGATGGACGATTATTCTCATGTTCACCTCCAAGCGGTTATTATCCCTCTCACAGTATGTATTTTTTCGTAAAACTTGTACGTAGGATTAGGATGTGTGAAATTAACTCCGCCTATGTTGTCTCAACATAGCCGGTCCTAAGCCCAGGTAAAGGAGGAGAGTTGTGATAGGCTTGGCGAGCCAACATCAAAACTCAGCCCCTCTTATGGAGATGAAACCCAAAAGATTTTTGTTGGGGCGTAATCCTCTCAGCGTCGCCCCACATCGGAACCCGGCTGTGGTGAAAAATGGGTAAGGGCCGGGCCGTCACTCCCAGGTGGCGCGCCGTATCATGATCTGGATACGGTGGCATGTGAGCGAGGATCGGGTCGTCGCATCCTTAGTGGCGCGCTACATCGGAGCCCGGGTGTAGTGGAAATTGAGCAAGGGTCTTCGCATTTGACTCGACGAGTGCGAAGGGTAAGGAAGCTAGCCCAGCCTAGGAGGATTCGCTTAGGTAGCTGTAACATAGGGTCTCTGATAGGTAAGCTTCGGGAGGTAGTTGATATAGCGGTGAGGAGAGGCGTTGATATCCTTTGTGTCTAAGAGACCAAATGGAGGGGGCAAAAGGCGAAGGAGGTGGAGGGACCGGCTTCAAGCTGTGGTACGCGGTTGCAAACAGAAATGGAGTAGGCATCTTGATCAGTAAGAGCCTCAAGGATGGAGTGGTAGACGTCAAGAGACGTGGGGACCGGATTATCCTAGTCAAGCTGGTAGTTGGGGACTTAGTTCTCAATGTTATCAGCGCGTATAACCCGCAAGTAGGCCACAATGATAACACCAAGAGGGACTTCTGGGAAGGCCTGGAGGACATGGTTAGGAGTGTACCGATTGGCGAGAGGCTCTTCATAGGAGGATACCTCAATGGCCACGTTGGCACATCTATCACAGGTTTTGAAGGGGTGCATGGGGGATTTGGCTATGACATCAGGAATCAAGAAGGAGACGATGTGTTAAGCTTTGCGCTAGCCTACGACATGATCGTAGCTAACACCCTCTTTAAGAAGAGAGAATCACATCTAGTGACTTACAGTAGTGGGCAACATTCTAGCCAGATTGATTTCATCCTCTCGAGAAGAGAAGACAGGCGTGCATGCGTAGACTGTAAGGTGATACCTGGAGAGAGTGTTGTCCCTCAGCATAAGCGTGTGGTTGCTGACCTCCGCTTTCGGATTCGTGTCCAATGGGACAAGCGTGCCAAAGTTGCTAGAACGAAGTGGTGGAAGCTCAAGGGGGAGGTAGCTCAGGCGTTCAAGGAGAGGGTCATTAAGGAGGGCCCTTGGGAGGAAGGATATGAAGTAGACAACATGTAGATGAAGATGGCGACTTGCATTCGAAAGGTGGCCTTAGAGGAGTTTGGAGTGTCCAGGGGAAGTAGAAGAGAAGCTAAAGATACCTGGTGGTGGAACGATGATGTCTAGAAGGCAATTACGAAGAAGAAAGATTGTTTTAGATGCCTCTATCTGGATAGGAGTGCACACAAAATAGAGAAGTACAAGATGGCAAAGAAGACCGCGACGCGAGTTGTGAGTGAAGCAAGGGGTCGGGCATATGAGGACCTCTACCAACGGTTGGACATGAAGGAAGGCGAAAGGGACATCTATAGGATGGCCAAGATCCAAGAGAGGAAGATAAGGGATGTTGACCAAATCAAGTGTATCAAAGACGGAGCAGATCAACTCCTAGTGAAGAACGAGGAGATTAAGTATAGATGGTAGGAGTACTTTGACAAGCTGTTCAATGGGGAGAGTGAGATCTCTACCATTGATCTGGACGACTCCTTTGATGATACTAGCAGGCGTTTTGTGCGGGGAATCCAGGAGTCGGAAGTCAAGGAGGCTTTAAAGAGGATGAAAGGAGGGAAGGCGATGGGCCCTGATTGTATCCCCATTGAGGTGTGGAGAGGCCTCGGGGACATAGATATTGTATGGCTAACCAAACTTTTCAACCTCATTTTTTGAGCAAACAAGAAGCTAGAAGAATGGAGACGGAGTATATTAGTACCAATCTTCAAGAACAAGGGGGGTGTTCATAGTTGTACTAATTACAATGGAATCAAACTGATGAGCCATACAATGAAGCTATGAGAAAGAGTCATTGAACACCGCTTAAGAAGAATGACAAGCGTAACTAAAAATCAGTTTGGTTTCATGCCTGGGAGGTCAACCATGGAAGCCATTTTCTGTGTACGACAACTTATGGAGATATATAGGGAGCAAAAGAAGGACCTGCATATGGTGTTCATTGACTTGGAGAAGGCCTATGATAAGATATCGCGGAAAGTTATGTGGTGGGCCTTGGAGAAACACAAAGTCCCAACAAAGTACATTACCCTCATCAAGGACATGTACGATAATGTTGTGACAAGTGTTCAAACAAGTGATGGTGACACTGATGACTTCCCGATTAAGATAGGACTGCATCAAGGGTCAACTTTGAGCCTTTATATTTTTGCCTTGGTCATGGATGAGGTCACAAGGGATATACAAGGAGATATCCCATGGTGTATTCTCTTTGCGGACGATGTGGTGCTAGTCGATGAGAGTCAGACGGGGGTCAACAAGAAGTTGGAGTTATGGAGGCAAACCTTGGAACCGAAAGATTTTAGGCTTAGTATGACTAAAACCGAGTACACGAGGTGCGCTTTCAATACTACTAGGCACGAGGAGGAGGATGTTAGCCTTGATGGGCAGGTGGTGCCTCAGAAGGATACCTTTCAATATTTGGGGTCAATGCTGCAGAAGGATGGGGATACCGATGAAGATGTGAACCATCGAATTAAAGCCGGATGGATGAAGTGGCAACAAGCTTCTGACATTCTCTATGACAAGAGGGTTCCACAAAAGCTAAAAGGCAAGTTCTATAGGATGGTGGTTCGACCCGCAATGTTGTATGGCGTTGAGTGTTGGCTAACGAAAAGGCGACATGTGCAACAATTAGGTGTGGCGGAGATGCGCATGTTGTGATGGATATGTGGCCACACAAGGAAGGTCCGAATCCAGAATGATGATATACAAGATAGAGTTGGGATAGAGCCAATTTAAGAGAAGCTTGTTCAACATCGTCTGAGATGGTTTTGACATATTCAGCACAGGCCTCCAGAAGCCCCACTGCATAGCGGACAGCTAAAGCATGCTGATAATGTCAAAAGAGACCGGGGTAGACCGAACTTGACATGTGAAGAGCCCGTAAAGAGAGATCTAAAGGATTGGAGCATCACCAAAGAACTAGCCATGGACAGGGGTGACTGGAAGCTTGCTATCCATGTGCCGGAACCATGAGTTGGTCACGAGATCTTATGGGTTTTACCTCTAGCCTACCCCAACTTGTTTGGGACTAAAGGCTTTGTTGTTGTTGTATTAGGATGTCTGAAAATACAATGTTGTTACAACATGAAGTTTGCACATAAAATTTCTTAAAAAATCTTCAACATTGTCAGCACCTTTTTGGTGGATGGAAATAGTTAGAGTTTGAAGTCGAAGCAACACAAACATTTTTTTAATGCACTCAAATGGCTTCACTTGATTGTTCAATGCTTCTATGATATGGCTGAGCTACAAAAAGTCTAAATGGGTTGTGGCCGCCCCGTCTAGAAGAAAATCAATGTGGTGTGAAAGCAAATTTTGACATATGAATAAAAATTATTGGGCCTCTATAGGGTGGGCCGGTCAACTCCCTCTATTGTCCTACAAGTCATGTGTTCGAAACATCCTGACCACTTGTTGCTCTATTTCCTAAAAAAACTTATTGCTATAATTTTGGAACAATAAATAAAAGGGCAGAGAAATCAAACCAGCGACCTCCACGTGGGAAGCATGGGGAACTACCACCGATCGCAGGTTCGAATGATCATGACGACTACTTTTGGCACTATTAAACAAATAGACAGAGAAATTGAAACTCCTATAATTTAGAAACCATTGCATAAACACCAAGGGAAATTGTACTCATGGCCTCTACAAGGAATGTGACGGAACTACAACGCACCTTATAGGCTGCCTGACTGGGCGCTTCAAAATCGTTAAACAATATCAAAATATTTGGTTTTGCTTGTTACAACTATTTGCAGTCGGGTATTGGGAAACACGTTTATAGGATGGTATTGTGCTATAACCAAGACCCCTGAATCAACCATGGCATGTATGATTGAGAACAATCTACATTGCACGAATACTTCAAAAAGTGCGTGTATCTAGCCGGATATTGCCCCGATACTCGGATACGGCCCCAATACAGCCCGATCCATGTGTATCTCATACGCATCTTTTCAGTTACTGATTTAAAATAATAATAATGTTTGATACAGCTGGGCTACCTCTGGGATACATTTGGATATGGCAACCCCTTCGTTCAGTATGAAGCCTCCTGTTTTATTAGTAAACCTTTGTTATGTGAACTCATGTTTTATTTGTGACCTAGTTGTGAACCCTTGTTTTCATTTGTGTTCTGGTTTGTAGTATGAGAACCTGAACCTTAATTATGCTACATATCTATCTATGTGACTATGTGCATGTGAATGTGATATGACAATTGTAAATGTGATTACCATATTTGTTAAAAAAATGTGGAACCATCGACATCATCCATCAAAGGAAGAATTAATGAATTAACAGAAAAAATCCAGTATTTGTTAAGCAATTGTGAATACTTCAATAAAACATTACGTTTCCTACCAAAAACTCATTGCTTTTTCTTCATATTTTTAATAATTAATATGTAGAAAATTGATGTATTGGTGTATCCCTGTATTTGTTAAACAAACGTATCCCCATATCCTAGTTTTTAGAAAATTGATGTATTGGCGTATCCTTGTACTATCGTGTATCGTATCCAAGTATCCATGCAACATAGGGAACAATAGAATAACTAGAACATTCAAAAGGGAAATAGTTCAGCTCCATCAACACACAATGAGTTTCATCAAGTAACTTGATCGGGGTATATTTCTCACCCCTCCAGTTCTCTCCCTGATCGCTAAATTGTATGAAGGGAATCGGATAACTATGTAGTACAATTGATATCGCAGCCTAATTAAGATTAATCTTGTAAATAACTCAATCCTTAAGCGAAGTAAATGAAACAACTAATCAATTGAAGATGTAGCACCAACCAAATAACCATCCATATATAGCTACCACCAAATCGAGACGTTCTACTCCAGGTCATAGATGGATGGATTCATCAGTCATCACATCATCTTCCACATGTAGTTTGGGCTCTGGTGCTGCGACGCGGGGGCACCGGTGAAGTCTATGGGGCTTGACGGGGAGTCCATGAGCATCGGCAGGTCGGCGTTGTTGAGCATCTCATCACTGTTGAGTAACTCATCGAGGAAGGCAAATGGGTCTTCCATGGCCCCATCGGCCGCTGGCGCCATCGTAGGCGCGTTCTTGTTCGCCAAGTCTTTGTTGAACACCCGACAAACAGCCCAATCGTCCTGCAAAGCCGACAAACAACACGAGGAGAATAAAAAACAAGAAACAAATCTCGAGAGTGGGATGACATGTGATGTGAACATGTGGTACACACAAAATTGATTCGTGCTGTACGTACCTTGGCGGAGCGGGGTAGGCGATGGGGAAGCTCGCCGTGGAGGCGGTACTCGTGCATCACCCACGGCATCTTGTGGCCGCTGGGGGCGCGGCCGCGGTAGAAGACGAGTGTCTTCTTCATGTCGATGAGGATGGTGCCACAGAATATCTGCTTGTCCTTACCCGTCGCCTTCCAGTAGCCGCTCCTAGTCGCCCGGTTTGTGCGTGTCCCCGTCGGGTACTTGCGATCCTTGTGCACAAAAAAGAACCACTCCTTGTCGCCCATCTTTGCCGCTTCTGCAAAACAAACTGGCCATGACCGTGCTACCTCTCATGCCTGCAAATTATATCGAGGAGTAGTAGTAGTGCACTTACCCGGGATATCCCACGGCTCGGTGTTGTTGAGGTTGACGTCGATGACCACGAGACAGGAGGAGTAGGAGTTGGTGATCTTGGGGGTGAGGTAGTGGGTTACCACCTCCTCGTCGGTGGGGTGGAACCGGTACCCTGGAGGAAGCGCCAGTTGCTGCGGCTCCTCCTCCCACAGATCCATCACCGCCGTCACGTCCGACATCGTTGCGGCCTCTCGGATCTACTGGCTAACGTTTCTACGTTGTGGAAGAACCAGATGAAACGGGGGCTGAGGAGGAGGAAGAAGAGCGAGAGATGTGAAGAGGTGTTTTGTCTGAATGTTTTGGGGTTTAGAAAAGCGATGGGGTGGGTGTGGTTATATAGCATCCAGAATGTTGTACCAGAGAAGCCCCACATATTTACTGCACCTCCATAATTTTGCTAATATTTAGTGACTATTAATTCTTTTTAAGACTTTGTAATAATTCCAAGGCAATAAATTAATGCTCCTCCCAAGCGGCTAAGCATGTCCTAATGAGTTGCTCATGATAGCATCCTGGATAAGTACAACCATATGAAGTGTTAATGGATTGAAAACATGATTTTAAATTGCGGATGAAATTGACGTGATCGGAGCGATATCTCCTTTCTAAAACCGCCTGGCAATTTGAGTGTCATTGTGAATCACCGAAGATAGCGTCGAAATTGCTGAAGATAGCGCAACTGCAAATTAATGCCAGATTATTAGCCTAAAGTTTCGCTCCAATGTAGGGTTGGCAATAAATCCTTTATCTTTCATGATTTAATTCTTGGTTGCAAATGACGCGAATTTTGGATAACCATTGTGTAATAATATTGTGTTAATCTGCTAATAATACAGTCCTCCTTCTGTCCAAATAAGTAGTTCAATGCTACTAATAGGGATGGCTGTTTTATCCATGGGTATGGGTATCCGTTGTGTTGGAAATATTCCCTAGAGGCAATATTAAAATGGTTATTATTATATTTCCTTGTTCATGATAATTGTTTATTATCCATGCTATAATTGTATTGACTAGAAACACATTGCATGTGTGGATATATAGACAACACTTTGTCCCTAGTGTGCCTCTAGTAGACCAGCTTGTTGACGAAGATGGTCAAGGTTTCCTAGCCATTGACATGAGATGTCATCTGATAACGGGATCACATCATTAGGAGAATGATGTGATGGACAAGACCCAAACTTTAAATGTAGCATTTGATAGTGTCAATCTATTGCTACAGTTTTCTGCATGTCAAGTATCTGTTCCTATGTGTTGGGGATATAACCCCGCGGTATGACCCGCCCTAAGGGCTCCGGGTTATGCTTGGCGGCTCGTACACTGGCCAAGGTGAGCTGGTGGTCCTAAAGCCCAGGAAGCTTGGCGGCTCATAAGGTGGGCCGGATAGTGGCCCAGAAGACCCAGGTGTGTAAGCCGCCCGGGGACAACTTGGACAAGAAGATAGAGAAAGACTCGGATAGACAATGAGAGTCGGTTACCAATTGTATGACCTATGGTCTAGACCTCCTATATAAAGGCAAACCCGGGGCGACTTAGAGATCAGGTTGTCGAATACTTGATCAAGCTTCAGCTCCATGGTAATCGATACATCAAGCAATACAAACACAAGCAGGACGTAGGCTATTACCTCGAGTTGAGGGGCCGAACCTGGGTAAATCCGTGTCTCTCGTCCCCATCAACCCCTTTGAGTCCATCACGTTAGCAATGGCCTCGAACCGAAGTCCATTTACCTAGACATCTGTCGTGACAAAACCACGACAGTTGGCGCCCACCGTGGGGCTTGCGCTCGGTGGTGTTGAGTTCTCAAAGGGCTCTCTCCCGGGGCTCGAGGGATACGTGGTTGGTAGGATGAGAAAGAGTCGCCGCAACCAGCTCTACATCGATGACGCCGGCTGGGGGCTTGATGCCGGCTCTGTGGAGTATGGCTTCCGAGTTCCATTCGGTGGGATCCACGTGTTCATCGGAAAAGTTGATGGAGCAACACCCGGGCCGGACGTCTGCACCAACCTCGTCGAGCCGGCTCGGCGTCTGCAACCTACTCGTAGTGTGCAACCCGCCCGCGTTAGTCCGGGCCGGAAGCACATCTTCGTGGGCTTTACTCAAGGTATGGATCTGGAAGCTTCCGGATCACAGGAAACTCTCGTGTACTCAGAGGACGAATCTTCAAGCGGAGAAACAGAGTCGGTCTACAGGCTTCACAACGGCGGGCTTGGGGCCTACGATGAGCTCTTCCCTGAGTCGGATCGCTCTGAGGCGGACAATCTTGGGCCGCCGGTTCATGCTGCCGTGTTCATGGCGGGGTCCATCCCAGGCACCTCAGGCGATAACCCGCCACCGCCGGCTCAAGTTCTTTTGGAGCTGATGGACGAGCTCACGGCCCTAATGGCTACTGAAGTTACACCAGACAATCAAGCGGCTAGGAACTTGGAGATTGCAAGGATCAAGGACCGGATGGCGAAAGAGCAGCAGAGGATAGCTGAGTTAAAAGCCCAGATGGAGCAAGAGGCAGAACACATCAAGACAGACGCTTTCCGTCTTGGACTGGAGCAACAATCGGCAGCCGTGGTTCATCGGATGAGGCATCAATCCCGTCTGCCAGAACGTTATGAGACAAGAAACCTCTTCAACACGCCAGGGACAGGGCGAACAACGGATGCACCTGGAAGTCACCTGGCGGCTCGGCCACTGACTCAACCGACCCAGCAAAATCAGGCCTCGCCTGCGGCCTTTCCAACACCGGTGGGTCATTATTCTAACCCGGCCGAGAATATGGTGGCAGTAGCCACTCGGCTCGAAACAATTCCTATTCCGGATGAGGCGCCCTTTGCGGAGGATGTGTGAAACGCCATTGGATACTTGCCGACGACGATGGCCCAGCAGGAAAAGTACACCTACAGCCGGAGCCGTTTTCATTCAACCCCTCTCCCTAGCCGGAGTTTTAGCCGGCGCTACGAGTCGCCGGCGGGTTCCAGTAGCAACCAGCACCAAGAGATTCCAACGGGTCATCGGCCGGCTATGGATACACAAGCATTCGGAAATTGTGCAAGAGGCCAGCAAGAGGTGACAGCTTTAGCTGAGGCGGCTCGCCAGGAGCCCGTGCCATCCATGTCAGTAGGAGTTGGAGGAACCACCAGAGTGGGGGGGTGCCATGTTTATCACCGGATCTGTGGAGTGAGCGGCTGCCAAAGGATTTCAAAGGCCCCCGCAAAGTTCCAAATTACACCGCTGATTTACCCCCAGAGGCTTGGGTGGAAAGTTATGAACTAGCCATGGAGATGCTGGATGTCAGTGAGGCGGTTTGTGCCAAATACTTCATCATGATGCTTGAAGGCCCGGCCCGCACATGGTTAAAGGGATTGCCACCCAATACCATCAACTCATGGGCAGAGCTGAGAGCCAGATTCATTAAAAACTTTCAAGGAACGTGTAAACAGCCCATGACCATTGTGGATCTTGATCACTGTGTTCAACAGGAGAAAGAGTTAGCTCATCATTGGGTACGGTGGGTCTCGACCATCATCCACTCTTCGAAGCAGATCACGGCGGCTCAGGTAGTACTGATCCTAGAGAAGAACTGCCGTTTTGTCCCGCTAAAGCAGAAGCTTGGCCGGCTGAAGTGCACATGTCAAGATATGGGAGAGCTCATGACGGCTCTCACGAAATACGCCGACTCTAACAACACGAAGGATCCAGGCTCCGACAAGGAGAAGGCCGACCAAGGTAAGAAGGGCAATCAGAGCAAGGGTACGGCAAACAATGGTAGCCAGAGCAAACGTAAGAACCCTGAGCCCGGGTTAGAACTGGTGGCCAATGCAAGTACCAATCAGAATCACCCCAAGGGCAACAGGAGGTTTAGGCCACCTTTTAATAAGGACATGCCTGCCTTTAATTTGGAGGAGGCGCTGAAGGGTCCTTGTCCGGATCACGACTAGCCCGATAAGCTGGCAAACCACACATGGGGAGAGTACCGTTTCATGTAGAAACTTAAGAATCACTTTACACACCCCAACAATCAGGACGGTGGCCCGCCGGGTGGCTCTGGACACGACGGGTCAGGGGCCAGTTTTGGGTCCGGCGGCTCAGGGTCTGGTCAGCCAGGTCAAGGTAATCAAGGTGGACACCAGCAACATTCTGGTAACAACAATCAGCAACAGCGTAATCAGTCTGGTTATCAGAGTAACCCGAAGCCGCTCAGCTCCGGTCAGTACAATGTTTCCACAACCAGCCTCAACAAAAGGGATCAGAAGTTGCGCAAGCGGGCGGTCAATGCGGTTGCACCAGCCCTACCACAGTATTTACGATGGTCTGAGTATGATATAACATGGAGCCGGGAGGATCACCCGCCGCGTGTCGATGACCCAGGGCGGCTGACTTTGGTTGTGGCCCCCCAAGTGGGAGGGTATATGGTGAATAAAGTGTTAATGGATGGAGGCAGCAGTATTAATATCGTCTACTATGATACTTTTCGGCGGATGAAATTGCTAGAAAAGGATTAAAAACCCTCGTCCACCATTTTTCATGGTGTGGTGCCAGGCAAGTCGGCGTATCCGGTGGGCAGGATTTCTTTGGAAGTGGCCTTTGGTGGCGAGTATAACTACAGGGTGGAGTCCTTGTGGTTTGAGGTGGTGAAAATCAAGAGTCCTTACCACGCACTGTTTGGACGTCCGGCTTATGCAAAATTCATGGCTAGGCCTTGCTATGTATACTTACAGCTCAAGATGCCCGGCGTAAAAGGTACCATTACTATTCATTGTGACCGAAAGACGGCCATTGAGTGTGAGGAAGGAGATGCAGCTTACGCAAAGTCCAGTTGCGCTCAGGAGGAGCTTAAATTTTACAAGGATAATGTTGATCCGGAGGATATGACCCAACTGAAAAAGCCTACCACGGAGGTTGAGCCGCCCCTTAAGTTTTTAGCGGATGGTACTAAGGCGGTAGATTTCACTCTGGGTGACTCATCCAAACAGTTCATCATTGGAGCTCACATGGATCCCAAATAGGAAAGCGTGCTCATCGATTCATCCGTGAGAATCGGGACATCTTCGCATGGAAACCTTCTGACATGCCGGGTGTACCGAGAGAGTTCGCTGAGCACAACCTTAATGTGGATCTGAAGTTTAAGCCAGTTAAGCAGTTTCTATGGCGGTTTAATGAGGAGAGACGCAAGGCCATTGGGAAAGAAGTTGCCCGGCTCTTGTCATCGGGTTTCATTGTTGAGGTTTTTCACCCGGAGTGGTTGGCTAACCCGGTGCTGGTGCTCAAGAAGAACGGCACGTGGCGTATGTGTGTGGACTACACGGACCTTAACAAGGCTTGCCTGGCTGATCCGTTTGCTCTCCCTCGTATTGATCAAATCATTGATGCTACGGCGGGTTGTGAAAGTTTGTGTTTCCTAGACGCTTACTCAGGCTATCATCAGATCAAGATGGCGGTTAAAGACCAGGATAAGATGACGTTTTTTACACCTTTCGGGGCTTTCTGTTATGTATCTATGCCTTTCGGGCTCATGAGTGCCCAGGCGACTTATCAGCGATGTGTGCAGAACTGCCTTCACAGTCAGATTGGCCACAACGTCCATGCTTACGTAGATGACATCGTGATCAAATCCAGGAAGAAGGAGACCCTTTTGGGCGACGTAAAGGAAACTTTTGATAATCTCCGGGTCTATAAGATGATGCTTAACCCGACTAAATGTGTCTTTGGTGTTCCGGCTGGCAAGCTGCTGGGATTTCTAGTTTCTGAACGTGGCATTGAGGCTAACCCTGATAAAATCAAGGCTATCACGTCTCTGGCAGAGCCGCCCTGTATCAACGATGTCCAGCGCTTGGCGGGGTGGATTGCCGCGTTGAGCCGTTTCATAAGCCGCCTTGGGGAGAAGGCTATTCCTTTATATCAGATGATGAAGAAGACGGACAAATTTTTCTGGAGCAAGGCGGCGTTGAAGCACTTGTGGTGCTAAAAAGAAAGCTGACTGAGCCGCCGGTGCTGGCTGCTCCGGTTGAGAAAGAACCGTTACTTCTATACGTGGCGGCTAATAATCGTGCAGTAAGCGCTGCGATCGTGGTCGAGCGCAAGGAATCTGGAAAGGAGTATCCGATTCAAAGGCCGGTTTATTATATCAATGAGGTCCTGACGGAGTCCAAGCAAAGGTATGCATTGGCAGAAGCTGGTATGTGGGGTTTTCATGGCTAGCCACAAATTAAAGCACTACTTTTTAGGGCACCAGATAACCATGGTTAGTTCTGCTCCGTTGGGGGACATAATCCAGAACAGAGAAGCAACTGGAAGGATTGCTAAGTGGGCATTGGAGTTGGGATCAATTAATCTAAAATATGTACCTCGTACGGCCATCAAGTCCCAAGCTCTTGTGGATTTTATAAATGATTGGACGGAATGTCAAGCCCCTGAGGAAAAGCCGGATGACACATACTGGACTATACACTTTGATGGATCCAAGCAGCTAGAAGGGTCAGGCGCAGGAGTTGTTTTGACGTCTCCTAGAGGTGATAAGTTTTGTTATGTGCTCCGGTTGATGTTCCCGTGCACTAACAATGCGGCTGAGTATGAGGCTTTGCTTCATGGGCTTAGATTAGCCAAGGAGATGAATTTAAGCGAGGTAAGGTGTTTGGGCGACTCAGATTTGGTGGCTCAGCAGGTTTCAGGCACTTGGGGCTCCAAAGACCCACGGATGGCGGCTTATCAACATGCGGTTGATATTATTGCCGGACACTTCAAAGGGTATCAGGTGGATCACATTGATCGTCGTAGGAATGAGGCGGCAGATGCGCTGTCACGGCTAGGCTCCCAACGAAAGCCGGTCCCGCCCAATGTATTCCTGAATGTCTTACATCATCCGACTGTTAAGTTACCTTCGGAAGAGGATTTGGCTGTTCCTGACCCGGAGGGGGAGTTAGTGGCGGCTTTGCACACTATCCCAGATTGGAATGTCCCCTACCTGGCCTATCTGACCCGAGGCGAGTTACCTGATGATGAGGACCTAGCCAGACAGATCACCCGGCGCTCTAAATCAATGACGATAGTTAATGGTGAGTTGCACAAATGCAGTGTGACTGGTGTTTTTCAACGCCATGTCTCACCTGAGGAGTGTCAGCAAATCTTAAATGAAATTCGTGTCGGAGATTGTGGACATCACGCCGGCTTGAGGTCGCTGGTAGCCAAGGCCTTCCGGCACGGGTTCTTCTGGTTGACGGCTCACAAGGATGTAGAAGACTTGGTTTGCAAATGTGACGGCTGTCAAAAGTTCGGCCGGCGTGCTCATGTTCCGGTTCAAGAGTTAAGGGTGGTACCAATTACATGGTCGTTTGCAGTCTGGGGGCTAGATATGGTAGGACCTTTCAAAAGATCCAAAGATAAGAAAACACACCTCTTGGTTGTGGTTGATAAATTCACCAAATGGGTGGAGGCAGAGCCGGTTAGCAAGTGTGACGCGGCTATGGTGGTTCAATTTGTTAAGAAGCTGATCTAGTGTTTTGGTTACCCTCAAGGCATTATCACCGACAATGGCACAAATCTATCTAAGGGGGCTATGAAAGAGTTCTGTGACAAGGAGCACATCCGGCTGGATGTTTCAGCAGTTGCGCATTGACAGTCTAATGGGCAGGCGAAGCGTGCTAATCAAGAGATTTTAAGGGGCATCAAGCCACGGCTTATGATTCCTTTACGATGAACGCCCGGGTGTTGGGTAGAAGAATTGCCTTCTGTCTTGTGGAGTGTCAGGACTACCCCCAATAGATCTACAGGCTATACACCTTTCTTTATGGTGTACGGTGCCGAGGCAGTATTGCCGAGTGACATCCGACATGATTCGCCACGTGTAGCGGCTTATGTTGAGACGGATAATGAGACGGCACATCAAGACGTGTTGGATGCTTTGGAAGAAGCACGGGAGCTGGCGGCTGCCCGATCGGCGATCTATCAGCAAGACCTGCACCGCTACCATAGCCGTAGGATGAAGACCCAGACGTTCCAGGAAGGCGACTTAGTGCTCCGGCTGATTCAAGACTAGACAGGCATGCATAAGTTATCTCCTCCTTGGGAAGGATCTTTTGTGGTCGGTAGAAATCTCAACAATGGGTCATACTATCTCGTCGATATCAGGGATGACTCAGAGACGGCGGGTCAGGAAACCCGCCGACCATGGAACATAGCACATCTACGGCCGTATTACACATGAGGGCGTTGAGACTCGCCATTATACACTGTCATTGTACATACCATATATAAATAAAATAAAATCCCCGCAATACGGGACCTCTTTTGTTACACACATCTTTGTTCATACAAGAAGAGTTCATAAAAATTCCAGTTGATATATCAACTACGGCGGAGGGCGGCTTCTTACCTTCGGGTATCGCTTCTAATGCTTTATCGGCTAGGCTCTATGCCAAAATCACCGGCTAACATGATTAACCGTGGCGGAGGGCCGCTTCTTACCTTCGGGTGTCGCTTCTAATGCTTTATCGGCCGGCGTTTACGCCATATTGCTGAAGGGGGCTTCTTACCGACGGGTATCGCTTCTATCACCCTATCGGCCGGCTTCATGCCAAATCTCCGGCTAACATGATTAGCCGCGGTTGTAGGAAGTTTTTTTACCAACGGGTATCAAACCCTCACAACCGGCGGAGGGCGGCTTCTTACCTCCGGGTATAGCTTCTAATGCCTTATCGGCCAGGCTTTATGCCATCTCTGGCTAACCAGATTAGCCATGGTTGCCAAGGGGGCTTCCTACCTCTGGGTGTAGCTTATCTAACCCTCACAACCGGCGGAGGGCGGCTTCTTACCTCCGGGTATAGCTTCTAATGCCTTATCGGCCAGGTTTTATGCCATCTCTGGCTAACCAGATTAGCCATGGTTGCCATGGGGGCTTCCCACCTCCGGGTGTAGCATATCTAAACCTAAACAACTGGTAGAGGGCGGCTTCTTACCTCCGGGTATAGCTTCTAATGCCTTATCGACCAGGTTTTATGCCATCCCGGCTAACCAGATTAGCCATGGTTGCCAAGGGGGCTTCCCACCTCCGGGTGTAGCTTATCTAAACCTAAACAACTGGCAGAGGGTGGCTTCTTACCTCCGGGTATAGCTTCTAATGCCTTATCGACCAGGTTTTATGCCATCCCGGCTAACCAGATTAGCCATGATTGCCAAGGGGGCTTACCACCTCCGGGTGTAGCTTACCTAATCTTGGCCACCGATGTCTTCTATGTTGACAAAGCAGCATAAATGATCAAAGCAGCATACAAAGACAATGACACTTGAAGAGGCGGATCATTTTATACAGTGTAATAGAACAAGATTCAGCAGAAGCAAAAGTGACGTCTGGTCTATTACATACACTCCCTGAGGAGCCCAAAATTTTGGACAAGTCTTTTCAGCGCCACACGACAGGTCATGGAGAGTCGGCTATTACAAGTTTTGCAAAGTAAGGACTAGCTAGTTGCCGGGTCATCCTGCTCCGGCTCTTCGGTGGCCCCGATTTGGAGATTGTCCAAGTCCCAGTTGTAGTTCGTTAGAGCCGCAAAAGAGCCTTCTTAAAAGTAAGGAGACGGGTCAAGGTCAGGAGCAAAGAGGTCCTTACTGCGGGCAGGTGTTAAGTCCTTGCACTCGTAAAGCGGGCAGCAGATTCTCTTTTGGTCAGGGCCATAAGCCGCCTGGTAGATCGTCAGATCAGCTTTCTCCGCTAAGACGGAAGCCAGCACTCTGGAATCCTTCACGCACCAGCTTTAGTCAGCATCTGTGAACTCAGAGCCAGCGTCCTTCTTTGAAGGGAATCCATCCATCATCTCGGCTGACGTCAGCTCCGGAGAGAAAGCCAAGGCCCGGCTGATGCCCGCAATCACCCCTTGGTGGGCGGCTGATTTCTTTAACTCGGCAATCTGCTTGGGCATGGTGGACAAGAGCTCTAAAACGCCCTTGAGAGTCGTAGGAATCTTGTCTTTGTATTGCACGGCTTTAATAGTGCACACCGCACCGCAGTACAGCTGCTCCATCAGGGTATAGATAGCCTTCAACAGCAACAGACTGTCAGAAGCCAGTTGCCAACTCCTAGGGCCTGCATAAGTCGGAAATTTCATGGTGAGTCGCCAGTACAAGTATTATATGACCATTGAAGCACAAGTTATCAGAAACTTACCAAAGAGGGCGACTGTCATTCTGGTAATATGACACTTCAAGGCTTGTAGTTCATCTGTTACAGCTATGAGTCGTTGATCGGCGTCATCCGCCCGCTTGGTCAAGGAGGCCTTCTCAGACTTGGCTGACTCTTTAAAGGCGGCGAAGTCGGCCTTGATTGTAGCCAACTCCTCAGAGAGGAGCAAACACTTCTCATCTGTGGCACTTTGAGTCATTTGTTGAGTCGCCAGAGTGGTCTTCAGATCCGTCAACTGCGACCGGGCTTCAGCTAAAGTTTCCTGTGGCATGTCAAAGCATAGCATCAGTAGGCAAGTCTCCAAACAGATCGCAAGCAATATGTATGACACTTGGGGGCTAATGTCTATTTTCAGACGTTTTGGCACTAAAAGACCCAGCTCAACTTTGGACTAGATTGAGCCGGCCCTTGGGGGATACGGATTTGGATTTTCTACAAGGAAGATCATGAAAGACCCGGCTCAACTTTGGACTAGATTGAGCCGGCCCTTGGGGGCTAAGGAAGGTTATAACAGGAAAAGGAGTACCTCATATTTTTTCTTCATCAAATTGACCAGTCGAAACACTAGATCCCGGCTGGTGGAAAGCCGGTTCACATAACCGGCGTGAAGCTCTTCGGCTGTCATCTTCTCAAAGGCAGAAGATTCAAACTCCAACTTCTTCGAGGCTTCAGCCGGCTCTTTATGCTTGGTCAGCACGTGAGCCGGGGGACACTGGAAGCCAGAGCCGGTGATCACGACGTTTGGAGTGGCAGCATTCTTGGTCATCTGGGCAGGACTTGGTGGCTTTGAAGGATCCCTTGGAGGGCTCTCTCGGATGATATCTTCAGCAGCCGGCCCAGTAGATGCGGCTGGCGGATCCACATCCGGTCGTGATTCGTCCGGTTGTTCATGCTCCAGCTCTGGGACTGCAGGGCTAGGGGAGGACTTGTTCGTCTTTCGACGCTTCGCTTGAGCCTTGGAGAGCACGAATGTCAGAACCCAAGGATTAGAACCACCAAAGGGAACAGAAATGCACGGTTAAAGGAAATACTTAGAGAGGATTGGTCTTAGGAGGCGGCAGGGCAGTCGCCGTAGAGTCGCCAGAGGAAGGTGACCTCTAAGAGATAGTTGAGAAAAGCTAAGACAATATTGAAATGGCAAACAAAACCAGTCAAACAAGAGATACATACCTCTACAGGGCGCTTCTTTGGAGCCGGGGAGTTCGGTAAACCGGACGCAAGACCCGTAGAGCCGGCGCTCCGGGTGTGACGATGATCAGCCTGTTGTTGTTTTCTAATAAGAAATTGAGGGTCCAGATAAGCAAGAGGATGAGAGAGAGGAACTTTTCCAATAACCTGCCGTGGCTTCCGAGGGACAAAATATTCTGAGCCGGAAGAAATGTAGATTACCTCAGGGGCGTTGGCGCGGCTGGTCTCCACATCATCCTGTGAGTAAAATAGGTGTTAGTGAAATGAGAAGACAAAGTCTCAGAAAACAGCTAAAATTTTACCTCTGAGCCGGATGATTGTAGCGGGTCAAACCACCCCTCTTGCGGGGCGTCCTTCTTAGGCCTCTTAGCCAGGGCCTTCTTCTTGGTCTTCTTCAAGGGAGGGATGTACTCCTTCTTCCAGAAGTCAGAGTTGGCCTTAAAGAATAAGCCGGTTAAGGGCAGTAGATCAGCAAGGTACAAGTAAGGTCCAAGATACGGATGGGAAGAAATCGCCTTACATCTGGGGCCGGATTAAGGGCACTAAAGGGGATCAACCCGATAGCGCTGCAGGCTCCGGATGTCTCATGAATGAGACTCCTGATAGCAGTGGTGATGTCGTCTTCTGTCAAGGTTGACCCGCTGAAGCAGAGTGAGCTGTTGTATTCGCCCTTGTACTCGCACATAAGGCGGCTTCTGTGGCTTAACGGCATGATCTTCTAAGAGATCCAGCATCGGATCATGTCCAGTCCGGTTAAGCCGTTGGCCATGAGGGCCACAATCTTGGCATGAGCCGGCTCGTATCTTGCACGCTCTGAAGCTCACAGCCGGCCAGGAAACTCTGAAGTTGTCTTGAGCCGGGAAGGACGGTAACCCGACAGTGGATGTTCACCCTCTGGAGAAGTATCTTTGCAATAGAACCACGTTTTATTCTAGTCCTTTGGGTGACTCGGCATCTGCATAGCCGGAAAGGTGATGTCCCAGCGCCTCTGGATAGAAATTCCACCCAGCTCGAGACTCGGACCAGCCTTCACTTCAGTTTGACGATTGGCATAGAAGAACTCCCGGAACAAGCCTATCGACGGCTTGGCTTGCAGATAGAATTCACACAATACTTGAAAGTTGCAGATGTTTGAGACGGAATTGGGGGTGAGGTCTTGAGGATGGGGTTTGTAAAAATGAAGGACATCGCGGAAGAATTTTGAGCCGGGAGGCATGAAACCCCGCTCAATATGGTCTGAGAAAACGACCACCTCTCCTTCTTGGGGAACGGGCTTCAGTTCATCACCCGGGACCCGCCAGTGGATGGCATCTTTGGAAGGGAGAGTACCAGCATGAACAAAGTCCATCAAAAACTCTTCCGTAACGCACAACCTGACCCAGTTACAGGAGTACAAGGCACGAGACATTCTGCCGGTTCAAAGATTGTGAAAGTTAAAACACGGTGAGTCAAGAGGAGACTAAAATGTATGGCGACTTACGAGCTTAAAGATTCTACGTATAAGATGCTATACTCCGGATGAGAGCCGGCACAGTGTAGCGGGTCAACCTAGCAAACGAGGGGGGGGGGGAATTTGGCTAAGTCCTGGAAAACAGATTTTACAAACTACCGCTATATTTATGGATCCACAAAAGCAAGAAAAGGTTCATATTTTTAGACATAGCGAAGAACTGGGGAAGCAGAGCAAATCTGAAATGGTAAGAAGGAACCGCGATGGGCCGTGCATTGTGCACGGCCGGGAAGAGCGTCAAGGGTGCGGCCAACGTCGGAGGACCCCGAGCAACGGCGTCGGAAGAACCCGCACGAAGGCAACGGGCTTTCTACAAAC
Source organism: Hordeum marinum (assembly GCA_022496015.1). Classification (NCBI taxonomy): domain Eukaryota; kingdom Viridiplantae; phylum Streptophyta; class Magnoliopsida; order Poales; family Poaceae; genus Hordeum; species Hordeum marinum. Next base: position 61,226,005 of record CM039673.1, on the reverse strand, counting down.
CCTACCGGTGCGGTAATGGATCTAAGGAGAAGCACGGGCTTACCGGCAACAGCGCAATGAAATGCGGATGAAACGCTGGTTCGCACAGGTTGATGCAGCGGCCTATCATCGACGGAGCGGAGGCGGCACCGGAGCTGGAAGTGATGGAAGCAGTTGCATCAAGAGGAAGAAGAGGAGGAAGCGAGCGGGAGAAGTAATAAACCACCGGGGGCGGTCCTATTTAAAAGGAGAAGGTAGAATGAGTGCAAAAATCCAGGTGACGAAAACGTTTCGACCGAGGTGGACGCCTCGATTTTCGGGATGGTCACTTAATGCAAAGATTTGGTGAGTACGTCAGCGAATCTTTTCTGCAGGGTCAACATGACGTCATGGCGGGTCATTCCGGGCGACTCGCCAAAAGAGCAAGACAAGAGGGTGAAGTGAGCAAGCTCAAATCGACCTGGGGCCTAATGTTGGGGATATAACCCCGCGGTATGACCCGCCCTAAGGGCTCCGAGTTATGCTTGGCGTCTCGTACACTGGCCAAGGTGAGCCGGTGGTCCTAAAGCCCAGGAAGCTTGGCGGTTCATAAGGTGGGACGGACAGTGGCCTAGAAGACCCGGGTGTGTAAGCCGCCCGGGGACAACTTGGACAAGAAGATAGAGGAAGACTCGAATAGACAATGAGAGTCGGTTCCCAATTGTATGACCCGTGGTCTAGACCTCCTATATAAAGGCAGACCCGGGGCGACTTAGAGATCAGGTTGTCGAATACTAGGTCAAGCTTCAGCTCCCTGGTAATCGATACATCAAGCAATACAAACACAAGTAGGACGTAGGCTATTACCTCGAGTTGAGGGGCCGAACCTGGGTAAATCCGTGTCTCTCGTCCCCATCAACCCCTTTGAGTCCATCACGTTAGCAATGGCCTCAAACCGAAGTCCGTTTACCCGGACATCTGCTGTGACAAAACCACGACACTATGACCATGAGATCATGCAACTCACTGAGACTGGAAGAGTGCCTTGTGTGTATCAAACGTCGCAACGTAACTGGGTGACTATAAAGGTGTTCTACAGGTATCTCCGAGAGTGTCTGTTGAGTGGGTATGGATCAAGACTGGGATTTGTTACTCCGTGTGATGGAGAGGTATCTCAGGGCCCACTCGGTAATACAACATCACAACAAGCCTTGCAAGCAATGTGACTAAGTGTTATCCACGAGATCTTGTATTACGTAATTAGAAAAGGGACATGCCGGAAACGAGATTGAACTGGGTATATAGACAACACAGTGTCCCTAGTATGCCTCTAATAGACTAGCTCGTTGATCAAAGATGGTCAAGGTTTCCTATCTATAGACATGAGATATCATTTGATAATGTGATCATATCATTAGGAGAATGATGTGATGGACAAGACCCAAACTATGAGCATAGCATATGATCGTGTCAGTTTATTGCTATAGTTTTCTACATGTCAAGTACCTGTTCCTATGACCATGAGATCATGCAACTCACTGACACTGGAGGTGTACCTTGTGTGTATCAAATGTCGCAACGTAACTTGGTGACTATAAAGGTGATCTATAGGTATCTTCGAGGGTGTCTGTTGAGTTGACATGGACCAAGACTAGGATTTGTTACTCCATGTGACGGAGAGGTATCTCAGGGCCCACTTGTTGATACAGCATCACAATGAGCCTTGCAAGCAAAGTGACTAAAGAGTTAGCCTCGGGGTCTTGTATTTACGGAACGAGTAAAGAGACTTGCCAGTAACGAGATTGAACTAGGTATGAAGATACCGATGATCGAATCTCGAGCAAGTAACATACCGAAGAACAAAGGGAACGACATAAGGGATTAACTGAATCCTTGACATAGAGGTTTGACCGATAAAGATATTCATAGAATATGTAGGAATCAATATGGGCATCTAGGTCCCGCTATTAGTTATTGACTGTAGAGGTGTCTCGGTCATGTCTATATAGTTCTCGAACCCGTAGGTTCTGCACACTTAAGGTTCGGTGACGTTTCAGTAATATAGAGTTATGTATGGTGGTGACCAAACATTTTTCGGAGTCCCGGATGAGATCCCGAACATCACGAGGAGCTCCGGAGGTTAAGATTGATATATAGGAAGTCCTGTTTTGGTGGCCGGAAAAGTTTCATGCTCGTCGGTAGTGTACCGGGAGTGCCGGGAGGGTACCGAGGGACCATTGGGAGAGGTATTTCGACCCAAGAGGCTACATGGGCTGTGGAGAAGGAATACTAGCCCTTAGTGGGCTGGCCGAAGCCCCACAGGAAGCCCATGCGGCTGGGAAGGAAACCTAAGGTGGGAAGACAGGCCCAAGTGGGAAAAGGAGGAGTCCTAATCCTGTTAGGAGTGGAGGAGGTGGACTCCTCCCCCACTTCGGCCGAACAAGGGTTGGCTCCCTTGGGAGCCAAGCCTCCTCCCCCCTCCTCCTATATATACTAGAGGTTTGAGGGTTTTTTAGACAGAAAAACAGCCACGTGCTACCTCTCCTCTAGATCGTAGTTTCTCCTCTAGATCGGTTTCAGCGATGCTTAGGCGAAGCCCTGCTGGAATAGCTCCACCACCGTTGCCGCAATGCCGTCGTACTGTCGGAGAACTCTTCCACATCTCGCTCCCTCTTGCTGGATCAATAAGGCGGAGATTGTCATCGAGATGTACGTGTGCTGAACCCGGAGGTGCCGTCCGTTCGGTGCTAGATCGAGACGGATCGTGATTGGATCAAGGGACGCTCGTCAATTTGGATCGCGAAGACGTTCAACTACATCAACCGTGTTTCTTCATGCTTCCCGCTTAGTGATCTACAAGGGTATGTAGATCCACTCTCCATATCGTAGATGCTCATCACCATGGATAGATCTTGCGTGTGCGTAGGAATTTTTTTGTTTCTCATGCAATGTTCCCCAACAGTGTCATCATGAGCTAGGTCTATGTGTAGATGAGATCTCGAGTAGAACACAAAGTAGTTTGTGTGCGTTGATGCTTAGATTGCTTCCTCCCTTGGTCGTGTTTTGGTTCAGCGGTATTGTGGGATGAAGCGGCCCGAACCAACCTTACTCGTACGCTTACGAAAGACCGGTTCCATCGACTGACGTGTAACTTCGTTGCACAAAGATGGCTGGCGGGTGTCTGTTTCTCCTACTTTAGTAGGATCAGATTCGACAAAGGAGGTCCTTGAGAAGGTTGAAAAGCAACTTATGTATCACCGTTTTGGTTTATGTGTAGGTGAGAATTGTTCTTGCTAGATACCCATAGCATCCACGTAAAACTTGCATCAACAATTAGAGGACGTCTAACTTGTTTTTGCAGGGTATCTTGTGATGTGATATGGCCAATTACATGATGAGATATATGTGATGTATGAGATGATCATGTATTGTATAGAATATCACGACTTGCATATCGATGAGTATGGCAACCGACAGGAGCCATATGGTTGTCTTTACTTATTGTATGACCTGCATGTCAATCATTAAGCGCTATGTAATGCTTTACTTTATCGCTAAGCGGTAGCAATAGTAGTAGAAGCATGGTGGGCGTGACAACCCCGATGGCGACACGTTGATGGAGATCAAGATGATGGAGATCATGGTGTCATGCCGGTGACAATGGAGATCATGTCGGTGCTTTCAAGATGGAGATCAAAAGCACAAGTTCATGGCCATATCATGTCACTTATGATTTGCACGTGATGTTAATACTTTTATGCACCTTGTTTTTCTTAGGACGACGGTAGCATTATAAGGTGATCCCTCACTTAATTCCAAGATAAATTGTGTTCTCCCCGAGTGTGCACCGTTGCGAAAGTTCTTCGTGTCGAGACACCACGTGATGATCGGGTGTGATAGACTCTACGTTCACATACAACGGGTGCAAGCCAGTGTTGTACGTGCAGAACACTCGAGTTAAACTTGACGAGCCTAGGATGTACAGACATGGCCTCAGAACACAAGAGACCGAAAGGTCAAACATGAGTCATATAGTAGATATGATCAACATGATGATGTTCACCATTAAAACCACCTCAACTCACGTGATGATCAGACTTGAGTTGGTGAATTTGGATCATGTATCACTCAGATGACCCGAGGGACATCAATTTGAGTGGGAGCTTTAGTAATTTGATTAACTAAACTCATTATCTTAAGCAATAGTCTTAGTAACCTTTGCTTATTTATGTTGTAGATCAATGGCTCGCGCAGTAGCACCCCTAAATTTTAATGCGTTCCTAGAGAAAGCTAAGTTGAAAGATGATGGAAGTAACTTTGTGGACTGGGCCTGTAATCTGAGGATTATTCTCACGGCTTCCCAAAAGGCTCCCGTGTCGTCCGAAGACGTTAAGAACACTTGGGAGACACGTTCTGGAGATCACTCAATATTTCAATATGCAATGTTGTATGGCTTTGAAGCAGGACTTCAAAGATGTTTTGAACGTCATGGAGCATATGAGATGTTCCATGTGTTGGAGTTTATCTTTAAGAAGAATGCCCGGATCAAGAGGTATGAGACCTCCGATAAATTATATGCTTGCAAGATGGAGGAGAATAGTTCTATCAGTGAACATATACTCAGAATGTTTGGGTATTCGACCTGTCTGGCGGAGTTAGGGATGCCCCTTCCGCCGGAGACGATCACTGACAGAGTTCTTCAATCATTGCCACCTAGCTACAAGAGCTTTGTGATGAACTATAACATGCACAGGATGAACAAGTCAGTCGCCGAGCTATTTGCGATGCTGAAAGTCGCTGAGTCTGAAATCAACAAAGAACATCAAGTGTTGATGGTCAATACAACCACTAGTTTTAAGAAGAATGGCAAGGGCAAGAAGGGTAACTCCAAGAAGGGTGGCAAAGCAGTTGCTCCGCCCGTGAAGAAACCCAAGGCTGGACCCAAGCCAGAAAATGAGTGCTTTCATTGCAAGGGAACTGGTCACTAGAAGCGGAACTGCCCCAAGTATCTGGCTGACAAGAAGGCGGCCAACAACAAACAAGGTATATATGATATACATGTTATTGATGTGTACCTTACCAACTCTCGTTGTAGTGACCGGGTATTTGATACCGGTTTGGTTGCTCACATTTGCAACTCAAAATAGGAACTACGGAATAGACAAAGGCTGGCAAAGGAAGAAGTGACGATGCGCGTGGTAAATGGTTCCAAGGTTGATGTGATCGCCGTCAGCACACTCTCTCTTCGATTACCATCGGGATTAGTGATGAACCTGAATAATTGTTATTTGGTGCCTGCGTTAAGCATGAACATTATATCTGGATCTTGTTTATTGTGAGACGATTACTCATTTAAATCAGAGAATAATGGTTGTTCTATTTATATGAGTAATATCTTTTATGGTCATGCACCCAACGTGAGGGGTTTATTCATGTTGAATCTTGATAGTGATGATACACATGTTCATAACATTGATAACAAAAGATGTAGAGTTGATAATGATAGTACCACTTTCTTGTGGCACCGTCGTTTGGGTCATATTGGTGTAAAACGCATGAAGAAGCTCCATGCTGATGGACTTTTGGAGTCACTTGATTTTGCATCCCTTGACACATGTGAACCATGCCTCATGGGCAAGATGACTAAAACTCCGTTCTCTGGAACAATGGAACGGGCGAGTGACTTGTTGGAAATCATACATACTAATGTGTGCGGTCCGATGAGCATTGAGGCGCATGGTGGATATCTTTATTTTCTCACCTTCACTGATGACTTAAGTAGATATGGGTATATTTACTTAATGAAACACAAGTCTGACACGTTTGAGAAGTTCAAGCAATTTCAGAGTGAAGTTGAGAATCATCATAACAAGAAGATTAAATTCCTGCGATCTGATCGAGGAGGTGAATATTTGAGATATGAGTTTGGCAGTCACTTAAGACAATGTGGAATTGTTTCACAATTAACAATGCCTGGAACACCACAGCGTAATGGTGTGTCCTAAAGTCGTAATCGAACCTTATTAGATATGGTGTGTTCTATGATGTCTCTTGCCGATATGCCACTATCATTTTGGGGTTATGCATTAGAGACGGCTGCATTCACTTTAAATAGGGAAAAATCGAAATCCGTTGAGATGACGCCATATGAACTGTGGTCTGGCAAGAAGCCAAAGTTGTAGTTTCTTAAAGTTTGGGGATGTGATGCTTATGTCAAAAAGCGTAAGCCTGAAAAGCTGGAACCCAAAGCAGAGAAATGCATCTTCATAGGATACCAAAAAGAGAAAGTTGGGTATACCTTCTATCTCAGATCCGAAGGCAAAGTGTTTGTCGCTAAGAACGGAACATTTCTCGTGAAGAGTTTCTCTCGAAAGAATTGAGTGGGAGGAAAATAGCACTTGATGAGGTTATTGAACCTTTACTTCAACCAGGGAGTAGCGCAACGCAGAAAGATGTTTCTGTGGAGCCTACGATAGTTGAAGAGAAAGTTAATGATGATGATCATGACACTTCGGATCAAGTTACTATTGAACCTCGTAGGTCGACAAGGGCGCGTACTACTCTTGAGTGGTACGGCAACCCTGTCTTGGAGGTCATGTTGTTAGACAACGATGAACCTACGAGCTATGGAGAAGCGATGACGGGCCTGGATTTCGAGAAATGGTTAGAGGCCATGAAATACAAGATGGGATCCATGTATTAAAACAAAGTATGGACTTTGGAAGCATTACCTAAATGGCAAGAGGCCATTCAGAACAAATGGATCTTTAAGAGGAAGATGGATGCGGACGATGTATAAAGCTCGACTTGTGGCAAAGGGTTTTTCACAAGTTCCAGGAGTTGACTATGATGAGACCTTCTCACCTGTAGCGATGCTTAAGTCCGTCAGAATCATGTTAGCAATAGCTGCATATTTTGACTATGAAATTTGGCAGATGGATGTCAAGACAACGTTCCTTAACGGTTTCCTTAAGGAAGAGTTGTATATGATACAACCGGGAGGTTTTATCGATCCAGAGAATGCTGACAAAGTTTGCAAACTCCAGCGATCCATTTATGGATTGGTGCAAGCATCTCGGAGTTGGAATCTACGCTTTGATGAGGTGATCAAAGTGTTTGGGTTTATACAAGTGTACGAAGAAGCTTGTATTTACAAGAAAGTGAGTGGGAGCTGTATAGCGTTTCTAATATTATATGTGGATGACATATTGATGATTGGAAACAATATAGAAATGCTGGAAAGCGTGAAGGAATATTTAAACAAAAGTTTTTCAATGAAGGACCTAGGAGAAGCTACTTTCATATTAGGCATTAAGATCTATAGGGATAGATCAAGAGCCTTAATAGGACTTTCACAAAGCACATAGCTTGATAAAGTTTTGAAGAAGTTCAAAATGGGGGTTGTTGCCTGTGTTACAAGGTGTGAAGTTGAGTAAGACTCAATGCCCAGTGACTGCAGAAGATAGAGAGAAGATGACTATCATCCCCTATGCTTCAGCCATAGGCTCTATCATGTATGCAATGCTATGCACAAGACCTGATGTCAGCCTTGCCATAAGTATAGCTGGAAGGTTTTCAAAGTGGTCCAGGAATGGAGCACTGGACAACGGTCAAGAATATCCTTAAGTACCTGAAAAGGACCAAGGAAATATTTCTCATTTATGGAGGTGATAAAGAGCTTGTCGTAAAGCGTTACGTCAATGCAATCTTTGACACTGATCTGGATGACTCTAAGTTGCAAACCGGATACGTATTTATTCTCAATGGGGGAGCGGTAAGCTGATGTAGTTCCAAGAAGAGCGTGGTAGCCGATTCTACACGCGAAGCGGAGTACATTGCAGCCTCGGAGGCATCGAAGGAAGGTGTCTGGATGAAGGAGTTCATGATAGATCTTGGAGTAGTGCCCAATGCACTGAATCTAGTGGATCTGTTGTGTGATAACACTGGTGCCGTTGCACTGGCCAAGGAACCAAGGTTTCATAAGAGGACCAGACACATAAAGCGACGCTTCAATTCCATCTGCCAGTACATCAAGGAGGAGGACATAAATATTTGCAAAGTGCACATGGATCTGAATGTTGTAGACCCGTTGACTAAACCTCTTACAAAGGCTAAACATGATCAACACCAGAACTGTATGGGTGTTCGATTCATTACAATGTAAATCACATAGTGATGTGAGCTAGATTATTAACTTTAGTGCAAGTGGGAGACTATTGGAAATATGCCCTAGAGGCAATAATAAAATGGTTATTTTTATATTTCCTTGTGATGATAATTGTTTATTATCCATGCTATAATTGTATTGACTGGAAACACACTACATGTGTGGATATATAGACAACACTTTGTCCCTAGTGTGCCTCTACTAGACTAGCTCGTTGATCGAAGATGGTCAAGGTTTCCTAGCCATTGACATGAGATGTCATTTGATAATGGGATCACATCATTAGGAGAATGATGTGATGGATAGGACCCAAACTATAAACGTAGCATTTGATTGTGTCAGTTAATTGCTACAGTTTTCTGCATGTCAAGTATCTGTTCCTACGACCATGAGATCATGCAACTCACTGTCACTGGAAGAGTGCCTTGTGTGTATCAAACGTCGCAACGTAACTGGCTAACTATAAAGGTGTTTTACAGGTATCTCCGAGAGTGTCTGTTGAGTGGGTATGGATCAAGACTGGGATTTGTTACTCCGTGTGACAGAGAGGTATCTCAAGGCCCACTCGGTAATACAACATCACAACAAGCCTTGCAAGCAATGTGAATAAGTGTTAGCCATGAGATCTTGTATTACAGAACAAATAGAGAGACTTTCTAGAAACGAGATTGAACTAGGTATACAGATACCGGCGATCGAATCTCAGGCAAGTAACATACCGAAGAACTAAGGGAATGACATACAGGATTAACTGAATCCTTGACATAGAGGTTCGACCGATAAAGACCTTCGTAGAATATGTAGGAATCACTATGGGCATCCGAGTACCGCTATTGGTTATTGACTGTAGAGGTGTCTCAGTCATGTCTACATAGTTCTCGAACAAGTAGGGTCTGCACACTTAAGGTTCGGTGACGTTTTGGTAGTATAGAGTTATGTATGGTGGTGACCGAAGGTTGTTAGGAGTCCCGGATTAGATCCCGGACATCACGAGGAGCTCTGGAATGGTCCAGAGGTAATGATTGATATATAGGAAGTCCTGTTTTGGTCGCCGGAAAAGTTTTGGGCTCATCGATAGTGTACCGGGAGTGTCGGGAGGGTGCCAGGGGACCATCTGGAGAGGTAATTCGACCCAAGAGGCTACATGGGCTGTGGGAGAATGAATACCAGCCCTTAGTGGGCTGTCTGAAGCCCCACAGGAAGCCCATGCGACTGGGAAGGAAACCTAAGGTGGGAAGAGAGGCCCAAGTGGGAAAAGGAGGAGTTCTAATCCTAATAGGAGTGGAGGAGGTGGACTCCTCCCCCGACTTTGGCCGAACAAGGGCTGGCTCCCTTGGAAGCCAAGCCTCCTCCCTCCCCTCCTCCTACATATACTAGAGGTTTGATGGTTTTTTGAGACAGAAAAACAGCCACGTGCTACCTCTCCTCTAGATTGTAGTTTCTCCTCTAGATCGGTTTCAGCGGTGCTTAGGCGAAGCCCTGCTGGAATAGCTCCACCACCATCGCCGCAATGCCGTCGCGCTGCCAGAGAACTCTTCTACCTCTCCGCTCCCTCTGGCTAGATCAAGAAGGTGGAGATCGTCATCGAGCTGTACGTGTGCTGAACGCAGAGGTGCCGTCCGTTCGGCGCTAGATCGGGACGGATTATGATTGGATCGCGGGACGCTCGGCAATTTGGATCGCGAAGACGATTGACTACATCAACCGCGTTTCTTAACGCTTCCCCCTTAGTGATCTACAAGGGTATGTAGATCCACTCTCCCTCCCGTAGATGCTCATCACCATGGATAGATCTTGCATGTGCGTAGGAAATTTTTTGTTTCTCATGCAACGTTCCCCAAAATGTTGGTACTCTACCTGAAAACAATGGGCATAGATATGACTTGGAGAGATTTTATACCCACAGGTAATGGGTATCCATACCCGCAAAATATATGGGTCGGATATGGGTACAAAGTTATGCCCATGGATAACCTAATGATTACCCAGAGAAAGTTAAAAGTGAAAATAACTCCTATGACATGTGGAATCAACACCCAAGTCCAATGACACACCCTAAGTCTCGATTCCCTAAACCAGGCATAGCTCATAGGCCCGTAATCACATGCTCGCCACTTCTCTTACATTCTATGTGACTCGTCGAAAAGATGAAATTTCGAGTCTTCACTTTTGGACTCCTATCCAAATCTCAATCCAGCAATCCCCCATTCCCACCACCACCTCCAATTGTGCCAGGCTTTCACCACCCATCGCCCATACTCCCTTGATGCCTCCAGGGGACCACCATCCTGGACTTCGTGTCTGTGTTGTACTGCTCTCCCATCATCACTTGAATTTTAAAACCATTTATTTACCTTTTAAAAATGCTATATATTATATCCACTGGATAACCATTGGGTATAGGATACCCCATTGGTATGGGCATGGGTGCCAATTTATGCCCATGGGTATTGAAATGGGTGGGTATAGAAATTTTCTATGCGTATGGGTTTGGGTAGAAAAATGTTGTACCCGTCCATACCCTACCCATTTTTATCTGTATTACTACCTCCATATCAAAATATAAGACATTTTTGCAGTATAAATGTCTTATATATTGATATGGAGGGAGTACTTCACCAATTATATTTCACAAACACTGACATGCAAATGCAGACACATACCGACATGTGTTACTCCCTCCGATCCTTGTATAGAGTGTGCATAAATTAATTCAGATCAAATGGAGTAGTGATTATATGCACGTGGAAGTCTTCTTTGTGTGGTATAGAAAAAAACCAAAGAAGCAGGGACTCACATATGTCTCGTACCTTCAACTCTTTGCACGAGGCCGGTCAGAATTTGACGCCTCCCGTTGGTGCCACCGTAGATTGCCTTCGTATTCTGTAGCTTTAGGGACATGGAGGCATGATGGATCTCGACACTTGCTGATGGGAGGGCTCCTTTTCTGTTTTTGAATATATGTTTGTGGGCGTTTAAGGTTTGTGTCCTTCTAAGGAATACGAGTTGGTGATGGCTCCCTGAAGTTGGAATAAGGTACTCCTGCCTAGCCCCCATTCTGGCGACGTATGTAGTGTCATCAGAGGACATGTGAAAATGTGTCTCCGGCACATCTCGTAGCTTCCATCAGCATTTTTCTTCGGTGGATCCACTTGAATCAGATCTTTGTCCGTATGTATTCGAGTGTCTTCAGGTTGCATCCTTCCGAGATCTTGGTCCCTTATTTATAGTTCTAGCATGAACTGGTATGGAATTAGGTCACAAGCTTATGTTTCTATGATCTCAATTTGTATTGACTTGAATGATGCTATAAATCTCCATCATAATGAGTCATTTCATAATTAATAGAAATGAGGAGGGGGCTGATGTTGCACTTTATCTACGCTGAACTACGTTCTGGGTTCTCAAGATATAATGTTTGGAGAGGTGTAGATTGTAGAATTCCAGCTTGTAATTTTTTTCTAGGTATTTGTGTTGGAAATATGCCCTAGAGGCAATAATAAATTGGTTATTATTATATTTCCTTGTTCGTGATAATCGTTTATTATCCATGCCATAATTTTATTGGTTGGAAACTCAAGTACATGTGTGGGTACATAGACAACACTGTGTCCCTAGTATGCCTCTAGTTAACTAGTTCGTTGATCAAAGATGGTCAAGGTTTCCTGGCCATAGACAAGAGATGTCATTTGATAACAGGATCACATCAATGGGAGAATAATGTGATGGACAAGACCCAAATTATAAACTTAGCATATGATCGTGTCAGTTTATTGCTATAGTTTTCTGCATGTCAAGTATCTGTTCCTATGACCATGAGATCATGCAACTCACTGACACCAGAGGAATACCTTGTGTGTATCAAACGTCACAATGTAACTGGGTGACTATAAGTATGCTCTACATGTATCTCCGAGGGTGTGTGTTGAGTGGTCATGGATCAAGACTGAGATTTGTTACTCCATGTGACGGAGAGGTATCTCAGGGCCCACTCGATAATACAACATCACAATAAGCCTTGCAAGCAATGTGACTAAGTGTTATCCGTGGGATCTTGTATTACAGGATGATTAATGGACTTGTCGGTAACGAGATTGAACTAGGTATAGAGATACCAACGATCAAATCTCTGGCAAGTAACATACCGAAGAACAAAGGGAACATCGTACGTGATTAACTAAATCCTTGACATAGAGTTTCAACTGATAAAGATCCTCATAGAATATATAGGAACCAATATGGGCATCCAGGTCCCGCTATTGGTTATTGACTATGGAGGTGTCTCGGTGATGTCTACATAGTTCTCAAACCCGTAGGGTCTACACACTTAAGGTTCAATGACGTTTCGGTATAGTAGAGTTATGTATGGTCGTGACCGAAGGTTTTTCAGAGTCATGGATGACGCCATGGACATGATGAGGAGCTCCAGAATGGTCCAGAGGTAAAGATTGATATACAGGAAGTCCTATTTTTGTCACCGGAAAAGTTTCGGGTACTTCGGTAGTGTACCGGGAGTGCTGGGAGGATACCGAGGGACATCGGGAGGGGTGTCTCGACCCAAAGAACCTCATGGAATGTGGGAGGATTCAAACCAGTGCCTAGTGGGCTAGACTAACCCCCCACTAAGGCCCATGCGGTTAGGGGGTGGGAAAAACCCAAAGGTGGAAAAGGTTTCCAAGTGGAGAGAAGGAATCCTACTCCTAGTAGGATTGGAGTACGACTCCTCCACCTCCAATTTTGACCAAACCTTGAGGGTTTGAGGCTGCCTCCTCCCCTCCCTCCCTCCTATATATGCTAGAGGATTTAGAGGGGAGGGCTAACCCTAATTTCCATGTGCTCCCTCTTCTTCATCTAGATCATTTTCTCCTCTAGTCTAGTTTGGCGGTGCTTAGGCGAAGCCCTGTCGGTATAGTTCCACCACCATCGCCACCACGCCATCGTGTTGTCGGAGAATTCATCTACCTCTCCGCTCCCTCTTGCTAGATCAAGAAGTCAGAGATCGTCATCGAGTTGTACGTATGCTGAACGCGGAGGCACCATCCGTTCGACGCTAGATCGGAAGGACCGTGATCAGGATCGTGGGACAATTCGTGATTAGACCGCAGGACGGATTGTGATGGGATCGTGGGACGGATCGTGAGTAGATCGCGAGAAGGACCATGATGGGATCGGGGGATGCTCAGCGATTTGGATCGCGAAGACATTCGACTACATCAACCGCGTTTCTTAACGCTTCCCGCTTAGCGATCTACATGGGTATGTAGATCCACTCTCCCTGTCGTAGATGCTCATCACCATGGATAGATCTTGCGTGTGCGTAGGAATTTTTTTGTTTCCCATGCAACATTCCCCAATAGTGGTATCGGAGCTAGGTCTATGTGTAGATGAGATCTCGAGTAGAACACAAAGGAGTTTGTGGGCGTTGGTATACGGATTGCTTGCTCCCTTGGTCTTTTATTGTTTCGGCGGTATTGTGGGATGAAGCGGGCTGCACCAATATTACTCGTACGCTTACGAGAGACCGGTTCCATCAACTGACATATAACTTTGTTGCATAAAGATGGCTGGTGGGTGTTTGTTTCTCCCACTTTAGTCGGATTGGATTTGACAAAGGCGGTCCTTGAGAAGGTTGAATAGCAATTTTTGTATCACTGTTGTGGTTTTTGTGTAGGTAAGAATTGTTCTTGCTATATACCCATAGCAGCCACGTAAAACATGCAACAACAATTAGAGGATGTCTAACTTGTTTTTGCAGGGTATGTTGTGATGTGATATGGCCAATTACATGATGGGATATATGTGATGTATGAGATGATCATGTATTGTATAGAATATCACGACTTGCATGTCGATGACTACGGCAACCGGCAGAAGCCATAGGGTTGTCTTTAATTATTTTTGCCATTTTGCTTTACTTTATTGCTATGAGTTAGCAATATTCGTGGAAGCAACAGCCGACACGACAACCTCATGGCGACACATAGATGGAGATGAAGATGATGGAGATCATGGTGTCATGCCGGTGACGATGGAGATCATGTTGGTGCTTTGGACATGGATATCCAAAGCACAAGTTCATGGCCATATCATGTCACTTATGATTTGCATGTGATGTTAATCCTTTTATGCATCTTATTTTTCTTAGGACGACGGTAGCATTTTAATGTGATCCCTCACTTCAATTTCAAGATAAAGTTGTGTTCTCCCCGAGTGTGCACCGTTGCGAAAGTTCGTCGTTTCGAGACACCACGTGATGATCGGGTGTGATAGACTCTATGTTCGCATACAATGGGTGCAAGATAGTGTTGCATGTGTGGAACACTCTAGTTAAACTTGACGAGCCTAGCATGTACAAACATGGCCTCAGAACACAAGAGACCGAAAGGTCGAACATGAGTCAAATAGTAAATATGATCAACATGAAGATGTTCACCATTGAAACCACCTCAACTCACTTGATGATCGGACTTGAGTTGGTGGATTTTGTTCATGTGACACTCGAATGACCAGCGGGATGTCAATTTGACTGGGAGTTTTTAAGTAATATGATTAACTAAACTCATTATCATAAACATATTCAAAATGTCTTTGCAAATTATGTTGTAGATTACTAGCTCGTGATGTAGCTCCGTTGAATTTTTTATATGTTCCTAGAGAAATAGAGTTGAAAGATTATGGTAGCAATAATGCGTACGATGTCAATTTGACTGGGAGTTTTTAAGTAATATGATTAACTAAACTCATTATCATGAACATAGTCAAAATGTCTTTGCAAATTATGTTGTAGATTACTAGCTCGTGATGTAGCTCCGTTGAATTTTTTATATGTTCCTAGAGAAATAGATTTGAAAGATTATGGTAGCAATAATGCATACTGGGTCCATGATCTAAGGATTGTCCTCGTTGCTGCACAGAAGGCTTATGTCCTTAATGCACCGCTCGATGCGCCACCCCTTCAAGCGTCGTTTGTAGATGTTGTGAACATCTAACTAGCACATCCTGATGACTACTTGATAGTTTAGCGCGTCATGCATTACGGATTAGAATTGAGGCTCCAAAATGTTTTGAACGTCACGGAGCATATGAGATGTTCTAAGAGCTGAAATTGGGATCTCAGGCTCGTGCCCGTGTTGTGAGATATGAGATCTCCAACAAGATTCTTTGCTTGCACGATGAACGAGAATAGCTCAATCGTTGAGCATGTGCTCAGATTGTCTGGGTGCTGCAATCGCTTGAATCAAGTGGGAGTTGATCTTCCAGATAAGATATTGATTGATATAGTTCTCCAAGTCACTGTCACTAAGCTACTAGAACTTGGTGATGAACTATCAAATGCCAGGGATGGAAATGATGATCCCTGAGCTATTCGCGATGTTTGACACCACGAAGGTAGATGGCGAGAAGGAGCATCGAGTGTTGATGGTTAGTAAAACCACTAGTTTCGAAAAGGGAAAGGGCAAGGAGGGAAACTTCATGGATGGCAAGTCAGTTGTTGTTCGAGTGAAGCAACCCAAAGTTGAACCCAAACCTGAGACTAAGTGCTTCTATTACGAGGAGAGCGGTCACTGAAGGGGAACAACCCTAGATACTTGGTAGAATAAGAAGGTTGGCCACGACGACAAGAGTATATTTGATATACGTGTTATTGATGTGTATCTTTCAAGTACTCCTAGTAGCACCTGGGTATTTGATACCAGTTTGATTGCTAAATGTTAGTAACTCGAAATAAAAGCTACGGGATAAACGGAGGCTAGCTAAGGGTGAGGTGATGATGAGTGTTGGAAGTATTTGCAAGGTTAATGTGATCACCATCGCACGCTCCCTCTATCTTCAGGATTAGTGATGAACCTACATAAATGCTATTTGGTGTTTGCATTGAGCATCAACGTGATTAGATGATGTTTATTGCAATACGATTATTCATTTAAGTTAGATAATAATGGTTATTCTGTTTACATGAATAGTACCTTCAATGGTCATGCACCTAATGAGAATGGTTTATTGAATCTTGATCGTAGTGATACACATGTTCATAATATTGATGTCAAAAGATACAAAGTTAATAATGATAGTACCACATACTTGTGGCACTGCGGCTAAATGTCATATTAGTGTAAAACGCATGAAGAAACTCCGTGTTGATGGATCTATGGACTCATTTGATTGCGAATCGGTTGAGACATGCGGACCATGCCTCATGGGCAAGATGACTAAGACCCCGTTTTCCGGTATGGTAGAGCGGGCAAGTAACTTATTGGAAATGATACATGTTGATGTATTCGGTCCAATGAGTGTTGTAGTGTGCAGCGGATATCGTTATTTTTCTACCTTCAGTCGTGATTTGAGTAGATATGGGGATATTTACTTAATGAAACACGAGTCTGAAACGTTTGAAAAGTTCAAACAAAATCAGAGTGAAGTTTGAGATCATCGTGACAAGGAGATAAAATGTCCACGATATAATGGTGGAGGTAAATACATGAGTTATGAGTATTGGTATACAACTTAAGACAATGTGGAATTTGCTTGACAACTTACGCCACCTGAAACACCATAGTATGATGGTGTGTCCGAATGTCGTAGTCGTGTTGTATTGGGTATGGTGCGAACTATGATGTATCTTATCGATTTTCCACTATAGTTTTGAGGTTACGCACTACTGACAACTACATTCACTTTAAAAGGGACCCCATCTAAATCCGTTGAGATGACACCGTATGAATTTTGGTTTGTCGGAAACCTAAGTTGTTATTTCTTAATGTTTGGGGCTGCGATGCTTATGTGAAAAATGGTTTTCACCTAATGAGCTCAAACCCAAAGCTGACAAATGCATCTTCATAGAATACCCTAACGTAACAGTTGGGTAAACCTACTATCTTAGATCCAACTACAAAGTGTTTGTTACTAAAATGGGTCCTTTCTCGAGAAAGCGTTTCTCTCGAAAGAATTGAGTGGGAGGAAGATAGAACTTGCTGAGGTTGTTGAACCCTTGTTTCAACCAGAGAGTAGCGCAGCGCAGAAAGTTGTTTCTGTGGAGCCTACGTTAGTCAAAGAGGAAGTTAATGATGATGATCATGAAGGTTCGGATCAAGTTACTATCAAACCTCGTAGGTTGACAATGACACGTTCTGCTCGTGAGTGGTACGGCAACCCTGTCTTACAGGTCATGTTGTTGGACAACGATGAACCTATGAGCTATGGAGAAGCGATGATGGGCCAAAATTCCGAGAAATGGTTAGAGGCCATGAAATACGAGATGGGATCCATGTAAGAAACCAAACTATGGGCTTAGGAAGTATTACCTGGAGGGCGAAAGGCCGTTCAGAACAAATGGATCTTCAAAAGGAAGACGGACGCGGATGGTAATGTCACCGTCTATAAAGCTCGACTTGTGGCAAAGTGTTTTTCACAAGTTCAAGGAGTTGACTACGATGAGACTTTCTCACCCGTAGCGATGCTAAAGTTTTTTGGAATTATGTTTGCAGTTTTTGTATTTTTCGATTATGAAATCTGGCAGATGCATGTCAAAACATCGTTTCCTTAACGATATCCGTGAGGAAAGGTTGTATGTGATACAACCGGAAGGTTTCGTCAGTTCTAAGGATGCTGAAATATATGCAAGCTCTAGCGATCCTTCTATGGACTGGAGCAAGCATGTCAGAGTTGGAATATACGCTTTGATAAGGTGATCAAAGCTTTTGAGTCTATACAAAGTTTATGAGAAACTTGTATTTACAATAAAGTGAGTGCGAGCACTATATAATTTTTGATAAGTATATGTGAATGAGATATTGTTGATCGGAAATGATGTAGAATTTCTGGAAAGCATAAAGGGCATGAAGCTACTTAAATATTGGGCATCTTGATCTATAGAGGTAGATCAAGAGTGTGATAAATATTTCAATGAGTACATACCTTGACAAAATTTTGAAAGAGTTCAAAATGGATCAGTCAAAGAAAGAGTTCTTGTGTCACTTGTAATATGTGGAGTTGAGTGAGACTCAAAGATCGACCACGACAGAAGAAAGAGAAAGGATGAAGGTCGTTGTCAGTGTGGAAACCGGCGGATCTTGGGTAGGGGGTCCCAAAATGTGAGACTAGGATCGACGGTAACAGGAGACGAAGGGGACACGAGTTTACCCAAGTTTGGGCCCTAATATGGAGGTAATAACCTACATCCTGCTTGATTGTATTGATGGTGTAAGGGTTTAAAGAGTTGATCTAGCTTGAGATTGTATGTCTAACCCTAGATGAGTTTCCTCTTGCTACGCCCTAAAACCCTCCATCTTATATAGATGTCGGGGGTGCCCTTAGCTTACATATGGTCGGTAACATGCCGAAGAGATAACTTGCCTAACTGTAGCTAATAACTTGGAGAACATGTCTGGACTCCATGAAGCTTCCATGCTGGCGCAGATGGTCCTCGATCCTCCGATGCCTGCCTTGCGACCCATACAGTCCGGCCCATGAATAATGGCCGGCTATCCGAGGACCCCTTAATCCACGACTCCCTCAGTATCCCCCGGACTGGCCTTCAACGCTAATATATATTCGGTTGATCCCTTCACGTCGTTGTCTTCGGCTTGCGAGGCGAGTCCCTCATCCTCCTCTGTTTGGCATTCGATCAATATTCGATAAGATCCCAAGCATCGTGGGCGCGGGTCATTATAATAACTGCATAAGTTCCTTGACTTTCGTGCGTCGTGGGGAGGTGAGTGGTCAGCGATTTTTACAATCCTACCCCTCCGTGATGGAGGCACCAACCCATTTAACCAAACAAAAACGTAATTCAAACCACATCTTCCTCCTCCCTATCGTCAGAAACTCCCAACGGAAGCTCTACGCACAACATGGCTAACGCCCCCAGTTCCTCAAAGCGCCCTTACGGCCAACGCCCAGGTGACTAGACCAACTGCTTTGTCACACTTCTGCGGCTCCGTAACTTGGAGACCCAGGGATATCTCCCACCATCAGATCTAGCAACAACCCGTCCTGGTTTGGTTTCTTCTGGAGATGAGGTCGTTGACGAGCGCTTCCCAAATCCAAACAAAGGGGAGCGTGTTTTCTTCGTTCCATTCCTCCTCCGAGGCCTTGGATTTCCAGTCCACCCATTCTTGAGAGGGTTGCTGGAGTTCTACGGGATTCAACTCCACCATCTCACCCTGGGGTCGATCCTGCACATCTCGGGTTTCGTTGCTCTCTGCGAGATGTTCTTAGGGTGCGAAGATCACTCTATTTGTGGAGGAAATATTTCTGCCTCATCCCCCGAACTCGGGACAAGGTCATCTTAGAGGTCGGCGGAGCCGAAATATGTCGCATAGTGGGGACGGGATACCCGATTGGCACGCCGAAGAAATCCGAAGAATGGACTTCAGAGTGGTTCTATATTGAAGACGTCCCCCTATTCGAGCCAACTCGAACAGGTTTGCCCGAGTACTCAGACCTTCACCCGAAGAAAAGGTACAACTGGCAACCCAAGGTATCATCCCAGGAGGAGAGCACTGAAGTGCGACACCTGGCCACACGAGTGTGGATACTTGCCCATCACCGGCTGACCATGATCGACGTCATGTCCTCCGCTATATCACGTTGTGTGCAACCCCTCCAACAAAGGGTGCACCCCTTATGGCGATACAGCAGGACAAGCGATGCCATGCACTCCCGAAGACTTGGTCCTACAATTCCAATAGTGCTGGCCACCTTACTTGCCGACCTGTACAAAGGATAGCAAGAAGAATTCATCCAGCGGTCCACCAAAGAAGGGTATTCGGCCCATAATCCAGTCGAATAGTTATGCCTTCCTTTTTCAAACATGACATGGTTCGGGACTTCATTCCGCATTTTCATTTGACTGAGGCCTTGTCGTGAATAGGAATGGAGGAGCTTCATCAAGACAGTCAGTTGTCCGGCTCCTCAGCTCGAGAATCATTCACGTGACAACGATCCGGGATTCAACAAGGACCTGGATCTCCTTCTTGACTTCGACAATGGTGTCTATTATCAGGACAACATTGTCAAGACCCCGGTGGCAATCATAGTCGATTACCCCGAGTCATTCTCCATCCCGTCCACGGGCAAGAAGAAAAACTCCCCCCGAAAGAGGCCTGCTACCAAGAGCGCCCCGCACGCGCAGGTCCCAGCCCCCAAGCATTGTTGATCAGCATGTCCTGCACCAGCAGCTGAAGCCACAAACGAGTCAAAGGCCGGCCAGACCCTCGCAAAGAACATGGGAACGAATCCACCCGTCCACACATCCCAAAGGTAAATTGTTCGGATATTCATTTTATCGTTGTGCTCAACAAAACCTTATATCTTCTTGTTTTTACCTCGGTGAAACACCCAATCTTCACCTGCCGAGGGGGCTGCCCGGATGTCGGGAGATGCTCGAAGCTCCCGGGCCACCGCCCATGCGGCTTCCGCTACGGAAGCCCCCATGGCCGATTCGATGCCCACCGAATCTGGTGACGGAGTATCTGTCACCAAATCGGAAGTGCAGAGTGCCATGCATCATCGGCACCGATGGGAGGCCATGCGGCACCTAGTTTTCTCTGAGCAGGAGTTCGGCGCCCTATGCTCGGCGGATGCACACCTCGGGCCGCTCGAACTGGATTCAGAGAAGCTATGAAGCTGATAACAACCAGTATTCAAGTAAGTGGTTAGATTTTGTAGAGTCCGTATACTTTTATAATCCTTGTAGCCCCCGAGCCTTAATTCGATTTGAAAAACGAATTAAGGATCTCACAACCGCTTAACTGCTGACGCAGGCCACGAAGCAACAGTCCAAACAACTGGCCAATGCCCTCGAGCAGAGCCGCACGGAGGTGTAGTCCGTGAAGGCCGAACTAGCACAAGTGAAAAGCTTTACACGCGAGGCCCATGGTAAGTGTGCATTTACTTCTAGTCAATAGAATATATGTATTCCATGCTTGGCATATGGATTTTGTCTAGCAACCGAATCAATAGGACATATGGAAAGGCGGCTGGAAGAAGCCGGGGATTCACAAAGGTATGCGGAATCCCAGCAGGAAGCCGGTTGTCTTATTATACAAAAACAGGCCGATGAAATAAAGAGTTTGAAGACTCAATTGGCCCA
The DNA here is from genome assembly GCA_022496015.1 of Hordeum marinum. Classification (NCBI taxonomy): domain Eukaryota; kingdom Viridiplantae; phylum Streptophyta; class Magnoliopsida; order Poales; family Poaceae; genus Hordeum; species Hordeum marinum. The sequence goes on along the minus strand of CM039673.1, from coordinate 61,204,787 downwards.
AGCTCAAGAAGAAAATCAGAATCTTCGGAGGGGCATATTCGTTAAATACAATTCCGCTATGAGTAAGTATGTCCAATGTATAAAATGATAGTAATCACGCTTGTTGTCTTGTGGACAGGTCTCCTTACCGGGCATCCTAAAGAGGAGACCGAATCGTTCCAAGGGGACCTGCTGAAGGAGCTGGCCGCTCTCCACAAGCGTGCGCAAAAGGCGATGAAGGGGATGGTGAAGGCATTATGGCCCACCGAACAGTGATCCGAAAGGCTGACCGCACTTGTGGATTGATTTAGGGGGCCGGGGTCGGTGTAGGTTCGAGCTGTGGAAGACTTCGGCCTGCCGCGAAGGAGCACGAGAGGCATGGGCGATGATCAAGACCCGTTTCACCGGACTTAACCCCGAGCATATGGCGCGGTTTGGTCCTATGGGATCAGATGAAAAAGAAGTGCCACTCCGCCTGGTATATGACCAGGTGATGCCCGCCGCGAGGCTCTCGCACGCAGACTGCCCCCTCTCCACAATAATCAATGATCTCGATCAGCAGCGGAATATGTAATTTGCATATTCATGTGTAAAACAATCCATGTTGTAAACTTTGTCTTAACCGGCCATCGGCTTCTCCCTCCCGAGTGAAGAGCTCGGGAGTGTTCCTTATTATTATTCCTTCGCTGAATAGCGAAATTGTATTCGAGGAACCAGGCAATGTGGCCATGTGGTGCGAACAGACAGAAAGCACACAGAAGGTATGTTATATTACGACATAGCGTAAGAAACATATTCCGATAAAAATAGTACCACTAATGATACCTTTCACCAGGGTTCTACGAAGAACGTAGATAGCAATCTGCATACTCACAGTATGCGACTAAGTGTTTTTTTGGGAATAAGAACCCCGAATACCAAAAGTAGCAACCAAGGATGTATAAGGTGTTTCCATCCGAGTCGTCCAATTGCCTACCTAAGATAGCTAGCATTCGGCTTCACGCGTCTGAGGTACGTGTCCGGATGACCCGGTCGTAACAATCGCAGAGGTGCTCCCTTTACTCTCTAGACGAACGAGCGGGAATGTAGAGAGTAACCACAGGAGCGAGGCAACCCAGCTTGGCAAAATCTTAGTTTGAATTGATGCATATGACGGCCAAAACATGACAAAAGAAAGGTGTGCACACGACAGGTGTGGGCAGAAAATTGCAATAAAAAAGATGGCTACTAAAAGAAGCCCCCACATGCTGTGTTCGTATGTAACACTCTATGGTGTATCCCGATAACCTTAGTACATGATTAGTTTAACCGAACGTAGGAAGAAGAAAATTGATCCTATCGAACAGTAAAGTGGGAAGGAAAGAAAAAGAAATGAAAATATAAGAAAAATAAAAAATGTAAAATGTGCAGGAATTCGGATAGGACCACTCTATCCGTAGAAACACCGGACACGAGCCTCGTTCCATGGGTTTGGTTCAAGGCGATTATCTGATGAATTCTGATAACCCACAAGTATAGGGGATCGCAGCAGTTTTCGAGGGTAGAGTATTCAACCCAAATTTATTGATTCGACACAAGGGGAGCCAAAGAATATTCTCGAGTATTAGCAGCTGAGTTGTCAATTCAACCACACCTTAAAGACTTAATATCTGCAGCAAAGTATTCAATAGCAAAGTAGTATGGAAGTAACGGTAATGGTGGCAAAAGTGACAGTAGCAGTTTTGTAGTGTTTGTAATAGTAGCAATGGAAAAGTAACTTAGCAAAGATCAATATATGGAAAGCTCGTAGGCAATGGATCAGTGATGGATAATTATTTTGGATGGCATTCATCATGCAACGGTTATAACATAGGGTGACACAGAACTAGCTCCAATTCATCAATGTAATGTAAGCATGTATTCCATATATAGTCATACGTGTGTATGGAAAAGAACTTGCATGAAATCTTTTGTCCTACACTCCCGTGGCAGCGGGGTCCTAATAGAAACTAAGGGATATTAAGGCCTCCTTTTAATATAGAACCGGACCAAAGCATTAGCACTCAGTGAATACAGGAACTCCTCAAACTACGGTAATCACCGGAAAGAATCCCAGTTATTGTCACCCTGGGGGATGTGGATCATAACTCGTAATAGGTGTCTACAACTTGCAAGATAGGATCAAGAACACAAAATATTCATGAAAACATAATAGGTTCAGATCTGAAATCATGGCACTCGGGCCCTAGTGACAAGCATTAAGCATAGCAAAGTCATAGCAACATCAATCTCAGAACATAGTGGATACTAGGGATCAAACCCTAACAACACTAACTCGATTACGTGATAAATCTCATCCAACCCATCACCGTCCAGCAAGCCTACGATGAGATTACTCACGAATGGTGGAGAGCATCATGGAATTGTGATGAAGGATGGTTGGTGATGACGAAGGCGTCGATTTCCCCTCTCCGGAGCCCAAAACGGACTCCAGATCTGGTCTCCCAAGGAAGAACAGGAGGTGGGGGCGGCTCCGTATCGTGAAACGCGATGAACTCTTCTCTCTGATTTTTTCTCCATAAATAGGAATATATAGGAGTGGAAACAAGGTCGGAGTAGCAACAGGGGGCCCACAAGCCAAGGGACGCGCCCTAGGGGGTGGGCGCGCCCCTGGCTTGTGGCTAGGTGGTGGCCCCCCTGCAGTTGATTCTTTTGACAATATTTTTTATTAATTCCAAAAATATTCTCTGTAAATTTTTAGGTCAATCCAAGAAATTTTATTTCTGCACAAAAATAACACCAAGGCAATTCTGCTGAAAACAGCGTCAGTCCGGGTTTCCATTCAAATCATGCAAATTAGAGTCAAAAACAAGGGCAAAAGAGTTTAGAAAAGTAGATACGTTGGAGACGTATCAAGTTCTGAAGACGATAGGCTCCTCCCGTGAGTACTTCGTCGATGATGAAGGGGCCCTCCCATTTGGGGTTGAGTTTATGCTTCTGCTTCTCCGGGAGACGTAGGACGACTTCACATACGTTGTATGTTTGTGCCCTGACCTCCCTACTCTGGTAGCATCGCGCTTGGTGCTGATAAAGCGCAGAGCGAGCCAGAGCTATGTCACGTTCTCCCTCCAAGGCGTCCAGGTCGTCCTGCCAATCCAACTTGGCTTCCTTTTCCTTGTACATGCGCACCCTTGGTGTGTCGTGAATAATGCCGCAGGGGAGGACTTCCTCTGCCCCATGGACCATGAAGAATGGTGTGAATCCCATTGATCTATTTGGAGTGGTACGCAAACCCCATAGTACGGAGTCAAGCTCCTCAACCCAATGGCAGTCGGACTCGTGAAGAGATTGGACCAATCATGGCTTAATGCCGCTCATAATGAGACCATTGGCGCGTTTGACTTGTCCATTGGTCTGCGGATGGTAGACTGATGCGTAATCAAGATTAATGCCCATTTTCATGCACCAGTCCTTGACCTCTTGGGCCGTAAAATTAGATCCATTATCCGTTATTATGCTATGTGGTATACCGTAACGGTGTACTACGCCGGATATGAAGTCTATAACTGGTCCGGACTTGGCTGATTTAACAGGCTTTGCCTCTATCCATTTGGTGAATTTGTCAACCATGACCAATAGATATTTGTTTTTCTTGGTCCCCCCTTTAAGGGATCCGATCATGTCAAGCCCCCAGACCACAAAAGGCCAAGTGATCGGAATAGTCCGAAGAGCTGTTGGAGGCATGTGACTTTGGTTTGCGAAGAGTTGACACCCCACGCAGTGCTTGACAAGTGACCGTGCGTTCGTCTAAGCTGTGGGCCAGAAGAAACCCGCTCGGAAGGCCTTCCTAACTAGGGCTCTTGCCGCGACGTGATGGACGCCCATGCCCGCATGTACTTTGGCAAGAAGTTCCCACCCTTCTTCCTCGGATATGCATCGCTGTAGTACACCAGTTGTGCTTTTCTTGTATAACCCACCCTCGTGAATATTGTGGAGCGCCGAACTATGCGACGTGCTTCTGTCTGGTCGTCGGGGAGTTCCTTTCGTAGAAGGTAGGCAAGGAAGGGCTCGGTGCAAGGTGCAATTACTGCCATTACCTCATGAGCCGAAGGAGTTTCATTCATTATGGAGCTACCAATTATTTGGTCGTCCGGTTCGTTGACAGGAGGGATAACCACGTCCGATGTATCCGGACTAACGCTATTGTCATCTTCCTGCCACACGCAGAAGGCTTAAACAGTTGTTCCAGAAAAGTGTTCTTTGGGACAGGATCGCGCTTAGCTCCTAGATGAGCCAATATGTCGGTGGCTTGGTTGTTGTCGCGAGTGACATGGTCGAATTCCAGCCCCTCAAACCGAGCTGATATCTTGAGGACGGCATTTCTATATGTTGCCATCTTCGGATTTTTAGCGTCGAATTCGCTATTGATTTGGGAGATGGCTAGGTTGAAATCTCCACGCACCTCTAGCCGTTGTATACCCATTGATACAGCCATCCGGAGACCATGAAGAAGGGCCTCGTATTCGGCTGCATTGTTGGAGTCCGCATACATGATTTGCAACACGTATCAAACGTTGTCGCCCATGGGGGATGTGAGGATAACTCCAGCCCCCAGTCCGGCCAGGGTTTTGGAGCCATCAAAGAACATTATCCAATGGGAGTATGCACTATATTCCTTGGGGAGTTTGGCCTCCGTCCATTCAGCCAAAAAGTCTGCTAGCACCTATGATTTGATGGCACGACATGGCTTGTAAGTTATTTCAAAGGGGAGGAGCTCAATGGCCCACTTGGCAATGCGGCCGGTGGCATCCTTGTTGTTGATTATGTCGTTCAAGGGGACTTCTGATGCTACCATCACCGCGCACTCCTGGAAGTTGTGTCGGAGTTTCCTCGATGCCATGCATACTATATAGGCAATTTTTTTGATAGTGTGGATATCTGGACTTGCACTGCGTTAGCACCTCTGACACATAGTATACTGTCTTCTAAGTCCGGAATTTATGTCCATCCCCATCTCGTTCAACGACAAGCACCGCACTAACGACTTTGTTGGTGGCCGATATGTATAACAACATGGGCTCACCAGCGCCTGGTGCCGTGAGTATGGGGTTGGTTGCCAGTACTGCTTTGATTTCTTCCAACGCAGCCGCTGCTTCATCGGTCCATTCGAAATTGTTGGTCCGTTTCAGCAGTTTGTAGAGCGGAAGAGCCTTTTCTCCGAGGGGGGAGATAAAGCGGCTTAACGCCGCTACACACCCGTATAGCCTCTGGACATGCTTTAGCTCTGTGGGGATTGCAAGTTCTGATAGAGCACGGATTTTAGCTAGATTTGCCTCTATTCCTCTATGGGAGACGATGAATCCAAGCAACTTTCCAGAGGGAACTCCAAATACACATTTTTCCGGATCGAGCCGGATGTCATATTCGCGTAAATTAGCAAAAGTTTGGCGTAGGTCGTCGATCAACTGGTCGACATGTTTGGTTTTGATTACCACATCATCCACATATGCCTTGACGGTCTTGCCGACCTACGTAGAGAGGCAGTTTTGGATCATGCGCTGGTAAGTAGCCCCAGCGTTTTTTAGCTCGAAAGGCATTTTGTTGAAGCAGGAAGGCCTGTAAGGGGTGATGAAAGCCATAGCAGCTTGATCGGATTCCTTCATTTTAATTTGATGGTATCCGGAGTAAGCATTGAGGAAACACATCAGATCGTGTCCGGCTATGGCATCAATGATTTTGTCGATGCGCGGTAAGGAGAAAGGGTCCTTGGGACATGCTTTATTAAGATCTTTAAAATCGACACATAGCCGCTAGGATTTGTCTTTCTTAGGTACCATTACCAGATTTTCTATCCACACGGGGTGTTTAATATCCCGAATAAATCCGGCCTCGAGTAGTTTGGCTAATTCTTCACCCATGGCCTGCCGTTTGGGTTCGGAGAAACAACGTAGAGTCTGTTCCACGGGTTTGAAGCCCGGAATAATGTTTAGGCTATGTTCGGCCAACCGACGTGGAATTCCAAGCATATCGGAAGGATGCCAGGCAAAAATGTCCTAGTTCTCGCAGAGGAATGCTGCAAAGCTTCGTCCATAAGGGGATCGAGCTGGGCTCTGATGGACGCTGTCTTATTGGGTTCCGTTGGATGCACCTGAAATTTAATGTTTTCCTCTGCGGGTTTGAAGGACGTAGACTTGGGTCTTTTGCTAAGGATCACATCGTCTCTATTGACTGTTGACCGTAGAGCGGTAAGCTCTTCGCCGGCGAAAGTTTCTAATAGTGCCTCGACGGCGAGCACTGCCATTTTATTTTCGGCCTGAAGGGCTATATTCGGATCGCTGGTGCTTGTGATCACTCTGTTTCGTCCTAGCATTTTTAGTTTCATGTACCCGTAATGGGGTATAGCCTAGAACTTTGTGAAGGCGTCGCGTCCCAATAGGGCATGATAGCCACTTGGGAAAGGGATGATGTGGAAGAGAAGTTCTTTAGATTGGTAGTTTTCGGGTGTGCCAAACACCACGTCCAGGATGATACATCCGGAACATCGTGCCTCCTTTCCTGGGATAATTCCCGGGAATGTTGTGTTGCTACGTTTGATGCGGGATCGGTCGAACTGCATTTTTTCTAGGGTGGCCTCGTTAATGAGGTTAAGACCACTGCCGCCGTCCATTAGCACTTTATGTAGCCTGTATCCATCGATGATGGGATTCAAGACTAGAGCGGCCGGTGAACGTCCGGAAAGAATGAGCGTCCGGTCAGTGTCCCCGAAGTAATCGGTACGTTTGTCCATAGGCTAGTGGCTGCTATGTGGTAGACTTGCTCATGCTCTTTAAGAGCTCTCTTGCGACTGTTCCTCGAGGGGAATATTTCGTAGATAGTTAGGACTTTGGCATTGAATTTGGGCGGTGAAGGGGAATGTCTAATCGATAGAGGTGTGTCGAGGATAGCCTTGCCACTTTTTGCGACTTGCCTGACGACCCAGCAAGTTCGAAGGTTGTGCGTTGGGTTTGCGTTTAGTAGTACAGAATATATGGGGCATGGTTTATCCAAAATCCCATCAAAGATAGTGGAGGCCCCCAAAAGGGGCTTGTTTCTTTTCCCGACAGGTTCATACCCGGCCGACCGATTTGGAGGTATCGTCTTTTTCCGAGCTACTCTAGGGTGTTAGGGGGATTTTAGTTTCGAGAACAGCCGCTGGTATGCCAGACACTCTCCATGGCACAGTACTTCTGTACCAATTCGGATAGCTCCGAGAGATCGCTAATGCGTTGGCGGGCTAGGGAATTAAGAGTACCCTCATCATGGCAATTGCGAATGAAAATTGCCGTTATATCTTGGTCGCTGAGACCTTTTACTCTGCTCCTAGCGAGCATATGTCTTGCCCAAAAGTGGTGTACTGATTATCCTCGTAGTTTTTTTATGTCTTGGAGTCCGGATATATGGGCTTCGGTAAAAAACCGGGATTGTCATCTTGGGCGGTGGGTGGGCAAAAACTGGATTCTACATCAAGTTGAGTATTAGGGGATGCAAACGCCAAATTGAGGCATAGATCTAGGACCGATGACGGTCCGTCTTCAAGGAAGCCCCCGGCACTTGGCTCGTCTTGGTGATCAGAGACCGGGGTGTAAACTGTTTTCAATTCCGTCTATCGGGACGAATCCGCACTCGGGCACTCGATAGTAGCAACAAGGTGGGTGAAAGTAGGGATGTGAACCTCCCTTTCAACGGGTCTAATCCTGAGCTGATCACAGATCGGAACCTGGTCATCCCGTATACGCATTGCTTCGAGCCGATCGAACAATCCGTTTAAGAACAAAGCGATGACAGGGTGTGTGTCGCTGATATGAGTGGATTCGTCAAGTGGTGAGGCGGTTCCAGAGTCACGCCGAAGCGGATCTTCATTTTGTTCTCCCATGAGGCCAGATGGCTCGGACGTCAAGGCATCCGGACTTACGGGTCTTTCTTCGAAGGTTAAGGGTTCCATTGGAACGAGTGTCCCTTGTGAATCAACCACAAACTCTAGGGTTTCGATCTTGATACCCTGATTCGGGGGAAACCTTCTGATCTGGCCATGACGGCTGATCGGGTTGGCATACGGCGAGACGTCGCTGCGAGTGAAACTCTGATCGGGGGGGGGGGGAAGTTCCCTCGATGCAGATCTTGCCGCTTGTGACAATACAAGCCATTGATGTCTTCGCCGCTCATAGTGGAACTCTCAATGAAAGCACCAATGTCAGTGTCGAAACCGGCGGATCTCGGGTACGGGGTCCCGAACTGTGAGACTAGGATCGAACGGTAACAGGAGACGAAGGGGACACGAGTTTACCCAGGTTTGGGCCCTCCTATGGAGGTAATACCCTACGTCCTGCTTGATTGTATTGATGGTGTAAGGGGTTACAGAGTTGATCTACCTCGAGATCGTATGTCTAACCCTAGATGAGTTATCCTCTTGCTACGCCCTAAAACCCTCCGGCTTATATAGATGTCGGGGTGCCCTTAGCTTACATATGGTCGGTAACATGCCGAATAGATAACTTGCCTAACTACAGCTAATAACTTGGAGAACACGACTGGACTCCATGAAGCTTCCATCCTGGCGCAGATGGTCCTCGATCCTCAGGTGCCTGCCTTGCGGCCCATACAGTCCGGCCCATGAATAATGGTCGGCTATCCGAGGACCCCTTAATCCAGGACTCCTTCAGTCGTCCACTATCCATAGGCTCTCTATCGTATGCCATACTGTGTACCACACTTGTGTGTGCCTTGCCATGAGTCTGTCAAGGGGTACAAGAGTGATCCAGGAGTGGATCACTAGACAGCGGTCAAGACTATCCTTAGTAACTAGAGGACTAAGGAAATATTTCTCAATTATGAAGGTGATAAAGAGTTCGTCGTAAAGGGTTACGTCGATGCAAGCTTTAACACCAATCCGGATGACTCAGAGTAGCAATCCGGATACGTATAGTGGAGCAGCCATTTGGAATAGCTCCAAGTGGAGTGTGATAGCAGTGTCTACAGTATGACATAGAGATTTGCAAAGTACACACAGATATGAATGTCGCAGACCCGTTGACTAAAGACCTCTCTCACATTCAAAGCATGATCGAAACCCAGAACTCATTGGGTGTTAGATTCATAACAATGTAAATCACATGGTGATGTGAAATAGATTATTGACTCTAGTGCAAGTGGGAGACTGTTGGAAATATGCCCTAGAGGCAATAATGAATTGGTTATTATTATATTTCCTTGTTCGTGATAATCGTTTATTATCCATGCTATAATTGTATTGATTGGAAACTCAAATACATGTGTGGGTACATAGACAACACTGTGTCCCTAGTATGCCTCTAGTTAACTAGTTCGTTGATCGAAGATGGTCAAGGTTTCCTGGCCATAGATGTGAGATGTCATTTGATAATGGGATCACATCATTAGGATAATGATGTGATGGACAAGACCCAAACTATAAGCATAGCATATGATCGTGTCAGTTTATTGCTATAGTTTTCTGCATGTCAGGTATCTGTTCCTATGACCATGAGATCATGCAAATCACTGACACCAGAGTAATACCTTATGTGTATCAAACGTCACAACGTAACTAAGTGACTATAAAGATGCTCTACAGGTATCTCTGAGGGTGTCTGTTGAGTGGGCATGGATCAAGACTGGGATTTGTTACTCCGTGTGACGGAGAGGTATCTCAGGGCCCACTCGATAATACAACATCACAATAAGCCTTGCAAGCAATGTGACTAAGTGTTAGCCACGAGATCTTGTATTATGGAACGAGTAAAGAGAGTTGCCAGTAATGAGATTGAATTAGGTATAGAGATACTGACGATCGAATCTCGGGCAAGTAACATACCGAAGAACAAAGGGAACAACGCACGTGATTAACTGAATCCTTGACGTAGAGGTTCAACTGATAAAGATCTTCATAGAATATGTAGGAACTAATATGGGCATCCAGGTCCCGCTATCGGTTATTGACCGTGGAGGTGTCTCGGTCATGTGTACATAGTTCTCGAACCCACAGGGTCTGCACACTTAAGCTTCGATGACGTTTTGGTATACTAGAGTTATGTATGGTGGCGGCCAAAGGTTGTTCGGAGTCCCGGATGAGATCCTGGACGTCATGAGGAGCTCCAGAATGGTCCGGAGGTAAAGATTGTTATATAGTAAGTTCTGTTTTGGTCAGCGGAAAAGTTTCGGGTACTTCAGTGGTGTACCGGGAGTGCTAGGAGGGTACCGGGGGCCATCAGAAGGGGTGTCTCAACCCAAAGGCCCTCATGGGCTGTGGGAGGAGTCAAACCAGCCCCTAGTTTGATGTCTGAACCCCCACTAAGGCCCATGCGGCTAGGGGTGGGAAAAACCCAAAGGTGGGAAAGGTGGAAAGGGTTTCCAAATGGAGAGGAGGAATCCTACTCCTAGTAGGATTGGAGTAGGACTCCTCCACCTCCAATTTTGGCCAAACCTCGAGGGTTTGAGGCTTCCTCCTCCCCTCCCTCCTTCCTATATATGCTAGAGGATTTAGAGGGTAGAGCTAACCCTAATTACCACATGCTCCCTCTACTTCATCTAGATCGTTTTCTCCTCTAGTCTAGTTCGGCGGTGCTTAGGCGAAGTCCTGCCGAAATAGTTCCACCACCATTGCCGCCACGCCGTCGCGTTGCCGGAGAACTCATCTACCTCTCCGCTCCCTCTTGCTGGATCAACAAGGCAGAGATCGTCATCGAGCTGTACGTGTGCTGAACGCGGAGGTGCCGTCCGTTCGGCGCTAGATTGGAAGGACTGTGATCAGGATCGCTAGACGATTCATGATTTGATCGCGGGACGGATCGTGATGGGATCGCGGGACGGATCGTGATTAGGTCGCGAGAAGGATTGTGATGGGATCGCGGGACACTCGGCAATTTGGATCGCGAAGACGTTCGACTATATCAACTATGTTTCTTAACGCTTCTCGCTTAGCGATCTACATGGGTATGTAGATCCACTCTCCCTCTCGTAGATGCTCATCACCATGGATAGATCTTGTGTGTGCGTAGGAATTTTTTTTGTTTCCCATGCAACATTCCCTAACAATTTGATCAAATAAGATTGTCCAGTTTTTATAGAACCTATCATTAAAATACCCAACAGGGCTAAGAGAAATGATTGTTTCAATTTTTTAAATTGGATATTAATTTACGCTTCTGTTCATCCGCAACAGTTGCCGTTCTGGTGCGCTGGTCTATATTGAATCTTAGCACGACGATTTCCTGACTAATACTACAACAAGGTCTGCCTAGATTCAATGAGAGAGGGGCGATGATGGCGGCGCGTTTTCGACTCGCTCCATTGTTTATAGTTGTGGTTGTGCGGTCCTTGGATCTGGATATTATTTTTACTTCTAGCGTTATTTATAGGGACTATCTTGAAAGATGGTGAATTAATCAAAAGCTTGTCCTTAAAACATATAAACACATGGGAAAAAAATGAGATAATATCATTGACAGTCATAGAACTTTCATCTAATGTTCAGTTTGGTGTTAGAACTTGTAAAATACGTCATTACAATCACATAACTTGTCTATCCGTTCAGATACGATCACTTCATCCGTATCCAACCGTATCTAGTGCTCACATGGCATTTCTGCATGAATGCAGCCCACATGTCAGTGGCTGGGAGTGATGGGGCGTTAGGTGAGGCACGTGTTATATATTTTTGTGCAGAAAACACTTTAACTTATGTTTTGTTACACACCTATCATACAATAAAAAAAACGCTGGATCACGGAATCAAACGCACGACCTCATGTGAATAGCAGCGCATAGATGGCACTAGAGCAACATAAGTATGAAATGATGTTCAAAAAAGGCAATTTCCCCGATTGAATATATGACCTCCTGACAGGAATGAAAGAGCCTTCTCTATTTTTCTTTCTTTTTTCTCTATGTATGCAAACAACTTATATTGTAGATATTTTTTTTAGAAAAACAAAACTAAATTTTTGTATGAATTCGAAAACATTTAAGTTTGAAAATCACAAAAAGAAATATGGTGCAAAATGAATGTACATAATTATGTTGGAAAAAATCCACTTAATTTTTGTTTGAATTTGAGTAATTTTAACATAAGAAATCTTGTGCAGAATGAATGCATGTAAATTTTTGAAAAAAACCACACTTTTAACTTAAAATATGTAAAATCCAAAAATCTGGATTAAAGGAAATATAGTGCATAATGAATGTACATACATTTCTTTTAGAAAAATCAGCCGAAATTTTGTTTGAATTTGAGTAATTTTAAATTTGAAAATCAAGATAAATTTGAATGTTTGACCAAGAATATAGAATAAACTAACGACATCTACAATGCCAAATAGATAAAAATATGAAACTACTTTTCATGATTGATCAAATGGTATAAATTTTGTATTGTGGATATTGATATATTTTTCTCCAAACTTGGTCAAAGATGACCTCGTTTGACTTTTGAAAAAACAAATACACCTTATATAAAGGAACGGAGGGAGTAGTTCATATGATTTGTCTAAAAGAAATTTAAAATTTGAATAATAATAAACCGCTCTATCAGGATGATCCTACTCTCCTCATGATAATATGCACATGTCATGGAGAATTTCTATTGCTCACATAATTTTCTTAAATTGAATAAGATAAATAACAATGTACACAACCCGTACAAAGAAACAGCGTACACACGCACATCTCTATGTCTGCACCAACATTTTTTCTGAAATGTGTGAACATACATAAACCCTAAAAAAACAAATGTGTGAACATTTTAAAAATGGAACATACGTTTTTTAAATTATGCAAATAATTTGAAAATGTTTAAATATCTTAAGAGGTCACATATTTTTTTTGTAATGCTTGAACATTCTTTTAATGCCACAAACAACAGAATATAGGTTGTTTTCGTACATCAATTTATTCCTGCGAATAATAACATGACATGTTTTTACTGGTTTACTCCTATGTTGGGCTGAGCGAACACAGTTAAAGAAAATTTTGTTTGTTGTTTTGCATCAATTTATTCCTGGTCAAGTGGATAGTGCAATTAGGTTATGGAGTGAACAACGGTCGGATCGAATCCCCTTGGTTCTATTTTATTCTGCTTCCCGCGAGTCACTATGTGCTAATAGGTGCATAACTAAATAAGAGCCGAAGGTGTTTCTTGAAAGAAAAAAGATAATATGTCGCTCATCCAACGCCTCATCACTCCCTGTCGCTGACATGTGGACATGTGGCCGTATTCATGTTGACACTCCATGTAAGCACGAGATATGACTGGATACGAAACAAGTAATCGTATTTGCACGCATAGACAAGTTATGTGACTGTAATATTGTAGTTTACAACTTTTAACATTAAACTGAACATCGTATGCAAGCTCTATGACCGCCACTGGTATTACCTCAAAAAATATCTAACGGCCAAGCTAGTTAGGTACTCCCTCCATTCCACAATTTAGTGCGTCTACGCTTCTAAAAATCTAAGTTTGATTATAAATTTAACCAACAAGACCAATTACGGTCGGAATAAAAATCATATCATTAAATTCGTATTCGAATGAAGTTTTCAATGATACAATTTTTACTTCCGTCGTAATCGGTTGCGTTGATTAAATTTATGGTCAAACTTAAAGCTTGAAAATCAAGGAAGCATTATATTATGAAATGGAGAGAATAGTTAATAGTGATGATATTATGGTGCTACGTAGTATAGTAGGTTCGTGTACACGTGAGTTTCCCTGCAGCTTTTATGTGTGACCAAGAAAATGAGCCGCCGATGATTCGTCTTCTACAGTGGCGCTGAAAGATACCAGTAACAACGAGCGTTAACGTCTAGCCAATTTCTATCGATGCCGTCCATACGCAGCCACACAAAATTAGGGAAAACGGCCGACGAGTTCCGGAGTGGAAGAATGTTGGTATGCGTTGTCGATTTGATGGTTAAATCCGAAGCGTCGTGATCCTTTTCTCACCAGCTGACAAGTACCACTGCTGAACAACGCACAAAACGACAAGTATCACTGCTGAACAACACACAAAATGGTACTAATGTTTAAGAATTTATTCGATAATTAGTTTATTGACTAGTTAATCGCTATTCATCAAATGGACGTGGAAAACATTTATTTATCATTCTAATTTATCATGCTCATTAATGTCTGTGAGACCAATTAATCATCGTTGGTACGTTAACTCGTGAACAAACAAAGCACGATTATTTGGCTCATAACCCTTCCCATCCCCTACCGTTCTCAAGGAGCTGGGTTTAGCCCTTCACCCGACCCCTCCCGCTCCTCTCATCCCCTCGCGACTTAGATGGCGGCTGGCCAGGTCCCCATCGGCAATCCGCCGCTTCCCCTTCTTCCATACGGGTCGTCGCTTCCTCTTCTCCCTCTATGAGTTGCTACTTCCCCACCTCCTTCATGACCAGCCACATTCGGCAACCGACCTGTTCAGACACCCCACGCGACCATCGTGACCTTCCCTCTGTTTGTCGCCGCCACGTGCCGCCATCTCTCGGAGTTACGTCCCATGTGGGTGTAAAAGTCATAAACAAATTTGCTTCTATTGAGTTTAAAATTACACCAATTAATGGTCGGTCGATTAATCCAGTTAATAGGCCGACTCAGCGATTAACCGTTACTCCCAAACCAAGCGAGCAGCTATCAGTAACGATTTCCACAACATTGCAAAATTGCACATGGAAAAAGTAGTATCTATATGTAGTGCATAATCAGGCCTAGCTGTTTTTTTGCGCATAAAAAAATGTTTTATTCCGACACTATAGTGTTACAATCGAGAGGCAAAAGACCCTCAATACAAGGGGGCCTTGTTTGAGCCACACCGCGTGAAACATTCCCTACGACTATAATTTGCCAAACGATCTGCCACACAATTTTGTTCACGCCGAATCTTTTGGGAAATAAACTCCCTGTCGGAACAAAAAGCTTTTATCTCCAAGACGAGATCCCATAAGCAGAATGGGACAGAGCTTCACCGGAGAACGCTGTTAACGCCTCCGAGGAATCAGACTGTACAAGGACTGGAAAGTCCGTAAGTTGAATAGCAAGAGCCATACCTTGCATGATCGCATGTAACTCGACCTTGAGCGCTTCTTTGCAATTAAAGGTATAGCGATAGGCTGAAAATATGACCGAATCATCTCCTCTTCTCAATATCATGCATGCCGCAGCTATGTCATCAGCTAAACAGAAGGAACCATCAACCAACAACGCGGTGTAGCCGAGGTCTATGTAGGCGTTGCACAGGGGCAACACTTTCCTAGACATGAACCAACTCACATGCATGCATCTTGCCTTTAACAATTTCCTCTAAGCTATAATTGTGAGAGTAACCAAGTGACTTCAAATAGCTATCAAGGAATTCTACTGTAGCCACCACTGGAGGCGTCTCTTTGCCATAACACAAGTCATTCCAAAGCTGCCAAATACGCCATATCAACATAATCACCATGTCTCGGACGATTGCTGCGCAATTCATTAGAACAACAAGCAGCCAATCATTCCCACTATCTACTAACAGTACATCACGAGGAAAGGGCCATACAACACGCATGTGCTCCCAAATAGTCCGAGCATGGCTGCAGGAAACCAAGGCATGGAATGAACTTTCATCTTCGACACCACACAATGTATAGGTTCCACATTTAGCCAGGTGCCGATTTGCCTTGTTGAGTGTGGTAGCCAGTGCCCCAGACACCGTCTTCCACACAGTGATTTTGATCTTTTGTGGTACAGATGATTTCCAAATAGAATTCCATAATGATCGCTCACCATGCGATGAGCTACTTCATGCGCCTCCCGAGAATGACTCATCATGTTCAGTTGTCCCTAATCTGTATGCACTCTTCACTGTAATTTTTTTAGATTTCTCCGGATGCCAAGAGAAGAAGTCACTTCGTTGTCTTGGGGATGTGCAAATTCTTAGAATCTCTTGAACACCCATCACCCAAAGTGAGTATTAAGCATGTCGATGTTCTAGCCTCTGTTATTATCCAATAAATCGACAACCTGGTTGAATCGACAATTACGCTTCAGAGTAACTGGGCGAAAAGAGGGCCCCTCGGAATCCAGGGATGTTGCCAAGTTCCGACCATGGCGCCATTCCCAACCCTCCAAATAATTCCCTTCTTAACCATCTCTAACCCATGCTCAATCCCCTTTCAAACAGACGAAGAGTTACCTGAAAAAACAATGTCCAACACAATCTAAGTCGGATAGTATTTAGCACGGAGAAGACGAGCACACAAACTATTAGGCGCATCCAGTAACAGCCATGATTGTTTAGCAAGTAATGCTTGGTTAAAAGCCTCATATCATGTAATCCCATACCACTTTTAGACTTGGGTAATATCATTTTATCCCAACTAAGCCAGGCCATCTTATGCTTTCCCATCTCGACCCCCAACCAATATTGCCTCATCAATCGTGTAAGATCATCACATATCGAGGCAGGAAGATGGAATACACTCATCACATATGAAGGGATGTCTTGGGCCACCGCCTTAATAAGAGTGTCTTTATTTCGAGAAGAAAAATATTGCTCACTCCAATCCACTAGACCTTTACTCAACACCGCTTGAACGGTCTCAAATCTACCCTTATGCATCCTCCCTTCGGGCACTGGAAAGCCCAAGTACTTAGGCTCAAAAACTTCTCGCGTGACACCCAGAATATTTTTTATCTCCATGGAAACCGCAGGCAAACAATTTTCAGAAAAAAGAATAGAACCCTTCGTAGGGTTAATGAGTTGACCTGTGGCTGAGGAATAAGTGATCAAAACATACTTTACCAAAATTGCCTATTGCTCAGTAGCTCGAAAGAATAACAATGAGTCATCCACAAATAAAAGATGTGAAATAGTTGGTGCTCTTTGGCATATTTTTAATCCTTCCAATCCTTCCTCTGCCATGGACTTGCTGGTCAGCGCAGACAACGCGTTAGCAACAAAGAGAAATAAAAACGGGGACAAAGGATCACCTTGGCGAAGGTCCCGTGAATGGGTAAAAGACTCGAGTAATTTGGCATTAAACTTTACAGAATATTTCACCGAAGTCACACAAGCCATAATACAAGAAATCCATGATGGAGCAAAACCCCACTTACATAGGGCCTTCTCAAGAAACACCAAGTCGACACGGTCATATGCCTTTGATAGGTCAAGCTTATAAGCACATAACGCCAAATTCTCCTCTCTCAGCGACTGAATATTATGAATACACTCAAAAGCAATGGTGGAATTATCTGAGATAAGCCTACCCGGAATCAAAGCACTTTGATTTTCAGAGATAAGATCCATCATCAAAGACCTCAGCCTATTCACCATGCATTTTGACACAATTTTGTAAACCTCATTGCAAAGACTAATGGGGCGAAAATCATTTAGGTCCTTAGGACGTGGAACCTTTGAATTAGAACTATCATTGTATCATTCACTCCCATAGGCATAGCCCCTGTCACAAAAAACTCCAGAATAGCCACCACAATATCTGATTTAAGCACTGCCCAGTTACACTGATAAAAACGAGTAGGAAAACTATCCATACCTGGAGCCTTAATAGGACCAATCTGGAAAAGAGCATCGGAGATCTCCTTCTCTAAGAAAGGTGCACACAAGGCCTCGTTCATTTGCACTGTCACCTTAGGATCAATACACTGTAAAACCACATCCAGGGACATGGTTGGGTCCTTGGTATAAACCTCCTTGAAATAGGAGGCCGCCATTTGCTCCATCTCCGAAGGAACGAAGCATCATGTCCCATCCAACTTGTGCAAACACTGAATATAATTCCTCCTTCCTTCCAAACGACGCAACGGTGGAGGTATTTGGTATTCCGCTCCCCTTCTTTCAGCCATGTGATACGTGACCGTTGCAACCATAACATTTCCTCACGGTATCCTAACTCATCCAGTTGGTTCATCTTTTGCCACATACTCATATGATCAGCTCCATTAAGCTTCATTGTCTCTAGGTCAGCGCGGAGCTTCTCTATGTCATTGATGACATGACCAAAATTCTCCTGGCTCCAATCCTTCAAACTATGCATAAGTGCTTGCGGCAACTCCGCTACATCGCCCAAATTTCATGTTGGTCTCCTGCGCGCCCATGCCTCCGCAATTACTTCCGGCAGAGCTGAATGCCTCTTCGACAAGATTTCATAGCGAGGAGAGGATCGTGGACGATGTGTACTGTCATCAACAAGCATTTGAATCAACACCGGTGTATGATACGAACATGATGACGCCAAGTGGAGAACGTGACTCAACGAAAATAACTCACGCCACGCCTCATTTGCAACAGATGGATCAAGGCGCACTTGAACGTTATGATCACCATCCTTCCCATTATCAAAAGTATATGGGATACCAGAAAAACAAGATCCTTAAGCTCACAGACCATCAAGCAATCTCTGAGCGCTTGCATCTAACACTCAGCACGTAATGATCTAGAAAGATGTTCGTGTTGCCACAAAGCTTCATTGAAATCACCACAAACTAGCCACGTTCCTGCGATACAGATCGTAACCTAGACATATGACCCCCCATTAACTGTCGATTCTCGACACGAGGTTCCCCATAGACGAAGGTCCCTCTCCAACTTTTATCCAAAATGTTATTGATATCATGCACGTCAATGTATCTAGCACATGAATCCAACACTGTGACCTGCAAGGACTCGTCCGAGAACAGGGCCAGCCCTCCACTCTTTCCAGTACAATCAACTCCAGAAAAACCTTTCAAGCCCACTCTCCATCTCAGCTGTTAAATCCATAGAGTTATCGTCAGGATAAATTTCTAATGGAGATGGTACGTAGTAAAATCCAAGCTAATGGGATTTTGTTCGGAGAAAAAAATTCAAGCGGTTTTGTCTATTTGAAATTCCAAATGTTTGACAGTGCAAAATTGTACCACCATATATTCCGCTGTATTGTTCTCAGAGAAACTGCGACTGTTTGGTCAAAAAAAATGTGACGGTTTTATCTTACACAAGTAGGTCGCGTGCCGTTTTTTGGTTCTCCTGACTTTACCTTACAAAATAGCCTATCGTAAATATATATATAATAAATTTCTACTCTTTGAATTGAAAGGCAATACCCCTATCGGTTACATGGCAAAAATGTGACCGGATACATTCTTTTTTGGCCAGAAAATGCGACCGGATACTTAGCCACTAAGCACTAGTATGTTGATCGGCGCTGCAAATGTGAAAAGGATAATCCTACTCATGGCCACTTGGATTTATGTCTACACAGACTAAATCTTGAGTACATTTAATGCACTTGGATTTCCCTCGCAAAAAAGCACTTGGATTTAATATATTCATATATCTTGGGTAATGCGTGTATGCCGTAGTAGTTGGTCCAATCACAACTAACAAGAGTATCTGAAAATATATATGTGGAATTAATGAAGCAAATTGTGTCATGAGTAAACTAGATACAGTGCAACGTATGCAGTTTCCTTGACATTTGTTCGTCTGTCCATTGGCATAGTTTTTTTTAAGAACATGAGCACATTAATTAGCTATCGTAAAACAACTCATTTGTACATTGGCACATAAACACTTCAGCTTCCTTGCACACAGCAATGCAGAAACCAGTGGGCTCAGAACAATACTAGGAACAATACCGAAGAAGATAGTAATATACATGTATGCAACCATAATTATATGTAGTTAGCACTTTTGCGGCTAACACTTCCATAATTGCTCATAGCTATGTTGCTAGAAGCTGCACAACGGAGAATCTCGATCCACAAATACGCGGTGCGGTGTTGGTGCACCTGTTCATGGGTGAGAGTCACTGTCGCTGGCCACACTATAAGTTTCCAGAAGCAGACAAGTCTTCCTTATCATTCTTGGACAACGACACAGTGCTCGCTGCGGTATGACCCGACAGACAGTTGTAAGACGAAAGACAGTTATAAGCCGGCAGACAGTTATGACCCGGCATACAGTTGTAAGCTGGCAGACAGTTATGACCCAACAGACAGTTATGACCCGAAAGACAGGTGAGTCCTTGAAGATAAACCCGGCTGTAACCCGCTTGGCGTAAGCCGCACGTCTAGAGATAAGACACCCGGGACTCAGAAGCCCACGAAGAGAAGCCCGCGGTGGGAAGTCATAATAGGTTAAGTCTTAATCCGACTTGGACTCTACATGTAAACCGCCCCTTCAACTTATATAAGGAAGGGGAGGTCACCCCAAGAGGGTCATGTTTTTAGACGTCTGAGTAGACAGATCTTAAACAAGTTCAAGTCATTAAAGATAAATAGATTATAGGCTCTCGAAACTAGAGGTAGCGATTTTCCACCCTTGTAATCGAGATAATCTTCATCATCAATACACACAAAGCAGGACGTAGGCTTTTAGCTCCATTGTAGGGGCAGATCCTGGGTAAACTCGCGTCTCTCTATTCCGACCAACCCTTCTCAATACGCCACCTAGTTGCGATGGCCTCACACCTAAGTTCTCTCACGAGGACATCATGCCGTGACAAAACTACGACACTACGTGAACGCCGTCACCTTCCCTCTGTTTGTCACCATCACGTGTCGTCATCTCTCGAAGTTGCACCCCATGTGGGTGTAAAAATCATCAACAAATTTGCTTCGAGTGAGTTTAAAATTACATCGGTTATTCCACTTAATAGGCCGACTCAGGGATTAACCGCTACTCCCAAACCAAGCGAGCATCTACCAGTTAACGATTTCCTCAACATTGCAAAATTGCACGTAAAAATAGTATCTATATGCAGTGCCTAATCTAGCCTAGCTGTTAAATCCATGAGTTATCGTCATGACAAATTTCTAATGGAGATGGTACGTAGAACACTTGTATAGTGAAACCAAACTAATGGGATTTTGTTCAGAGAAAAAAATTCAAGTGGTTTTGTCTATTTGAAATTCCAAATGTTTGACAGCACAGAACTGAACCACCATATATTCCGCTGTATGGTTCTCAAAGAAAATGCGATTGTTTTGTCAAAAGTTGATGTGACGGTTTTCTCTTACACAAGTTGGCCACGTGCCGTTTTTTGGTTCTCCCGACTTTACCTTACAAAATAGCATGTCGTAAATATATATACCAAATTTCTACTCTTTGAACTGAATGGCAATATCAGCAATACTCCTATCGTTTACATGGCAATAAAATGTGACCCGATACATTTTTGTAGAGAGAAGGATTAGCAATACTATTGTTGATGTATTGCTAGGTGCCAGGTGCACGTATATATAGAGTATAAGTGAACTTTTACCTCAACTATACGTAATATAAATGCAACACATATATTCAACAATTCTTTTTTGGCAGAAAATGCTACTGGATACTTAGCCACTAAGCACTAGTACGTAGATGGGCGCTGCAAATGTGAAAAGGAAAATCTTGCTGATGGATTTATGTATACAAAGACTTAATCTTGAGTGCATTTAATGTACTTGGATTTCCCTCGCAGAAAAACCACTTGGATTTAATATATTCGTATATCTTGGCTAATGCCCATAGGCCGCCCTAGTTGGTCCAAGCACAACTTACAAGAGTATCTGAATATATATATATATATATATATATATATATATATATGTGTGTGTGTGTGTGTGTGTGTGTGTGTGTGTGTGTGTGTGTGTGTGTGTGTGTGTGTGTGTGTGTGTGTGTGTGTGTGTGTGTGTGTGTGTGTGTGTGTGTGTGTGTGTGGAATTAATGCAACAAATTGTGTCATGAGTAAACTAGATACAGTTGCAACGTATGCAGTTTCCTTGACATTTCTTTGGCTGTCCATGAGCATAGTAAAGAGCCATCGTCAAAAAAATCATTTGTACATTGGCACAAAAACACTTCAGCTTTCTTGGACACAGCAATGCAGAAACTAGTGGGATCAGAACAATAGTAGGAACAATACCGAAGAAGATAGTACTATACATGTACGCAATCATGAAATAATTATCTGTAATTAGCAAGCTCTTTTGCGGCTAACACTTCCATAATTGCTCGTAGCTATGTTGCTAGAAGCTGCACAACGGAGAATCTCGATCCAGAAATACGCGGTGTGGTATTGGTGGACCTGTTCATGGGTGAGAGAGTCACTGTCGCTGGCCACATTATCAGTTTCCGGAAGCAAACAAGTCTTCCTTATCATTCCTCGACAGCAACATTGTACCTTCTTCCATATGGATTGAATGGAAGTTTCGTTGGCATTAAATTCTCACAACGAGAGGTTTAATATGAGAGAGAGGGGAGGGATTCTGTGGTAATGTTTTACTCCAAAGCCGACCAATTTTAAACGCGAGCACAATATTGCTGTGGTGTGCCATGATCGCAGGATTGATTTGCTTGGTCTCAAAGGGCAGAAACAAAATGCAAATGCATGGCAGATGAAAACCCCTTCTCACCTAAGCATCTGCTGATCTATTGCCATCCTTTTTGCTCGATTCTTCTTCCCTTTTCCTGACCAAGAAAGAGGAGGCAGAAGTCTTTTTTTGGCGGAAGTCAACATCGAGTATAGGCCTACTAGGTTAATTCACGTCATCATCAAGATGGTTGTCATTCGGCCCGTGCTACATATGAACAAGCTCATCTCTAATGCTCAAATCACATTCATCAAGAAGAGAACCATTCATGCCAACTTTAGGGCATCTCCAACGCTGACCCTCAAACCCTCAAACCGTCTGTCTCTCCAACTTCAGGGCATCTCCAACGCTGACCCTCAAAGAAATCGATATAAAATTTTGAAAGCTAAAAAAAATCGTCTATACCAATCATATTTGAGAATCAATTTCTATTAAGGTCTTGAACTTGGGAGCATTAAGGACCTTTTCACCAAGGTGGAAAATGCCATTAACCAAATGTCGGGAGACAAGGCACCCGGTCCGTACGGCTTTACCAACGACGTTTTTCAAAGAAACATCCAGGTAAAGCGGACGTTATGGAAGCCATTTACCTCTTCTTGATCATCCATGTTTAGCTCACTTTTAGTTTCTTAACACCACAAATGTTGTACCCTTTCCTAAGAAAGAGGAGGCAGAAGTCAACATTGAGTATAATCCTACTAGTCTAAATCACGCCATCGCAAAGATAATTACCAATTTAGTTGGAAGTCGGCTCGGGCTATATACGAACAAGCGCATCTCTAATGCTCACAACTCTTTCATTAGAAAGAGAAGTATTCATGACAACTTTATGTCGCATCTCTAATGCTCACAACTCTTTCATTAGAAAGAGAAGTATGTTGGAAATATGCCCTAGAGGCAATAATAAATTGGTTATTATCATATTTTCTTACTCATGATAATCATTTATTATCCATGCTAGAATTGTATTGATCGGAAACTCAGATACATGTGTGGATACATAGACAACACCATGTCCCTAGTATGCCTCTAGTGAACTAGCTCGTTGATCAAAGATGGTTAAGGTTTCCTAGCCATGGAGATGAGATGTCATTTGATAACGGGATCACATCATTAGGAGAATGATGTGATGGACAAGACCCAAACTACAAACGTAGCATATGATCGTGTCCGTTTATTGCTACTGTTTTCTGCATGTCAAGTATTTGTTCCTATAACCATGAGATCATGGAACTCACTGACACTTGAGGAGTGTCTTGTGTGTATCAAACATCGCAACGTAACTGGGTGACTATAAAGGTAATCTACAGGTATCTCCGAGGGTGTCTGTTAGGTTGTTATGGATCAACACTGGGATTTGTTACTCCATGTGACGGAGAGGTATCTTGATGTTGATCACGATCCTTCCGATCTAGCTCTCCGTCACACGGAGTAACAAATCTCAGTCTTGATCCATGCCCACTCAATAGACACCCTCAGAGATACCTGTAGAGCATCTTTATAGTCACTTAGTTACGTTGTGACGTTTGATACACATAAGGTATTCCTCTGGTGTCAGTGATTTGCATGATCTCATGGTCATAGGAACAGATACCTGGCATGCAGAAAACTATAGCAATAAACTGACACGATCATATGCTATACTTATAGTTTGGGTGTTGTCCATCACATCATTCTCTTACTGATGTGATCTCGTTATCAAATTACATCTTATGTCTATGGCCAGGAAACCTTGACCATCTTCGATCAACGAACTAGTTAACTAGAGGCATACTAGGGACACAGTGTTGTCTATGTACCCACACATGTATTTGAGTTTCCAATCAATACAATTATAACATGGATAATAAACGATTATCACGAACAAGGAAATATAATAATAACCAATTTATTATTGCCTCTATGGCATATTTCCAACAGTCTCCCACTTGCACTAGAGTCAATAATCTAGTTCACATCACCATGTGATTCCAATTGTTATGAATCTAATACCCAATGAGTTCTGGGGCTCGATCATGCTTTGCATGTGAGAGAGGTCTTTTAGTCAACGGGTCTGTGACATTCAGATCCGTGTGTACTTTGCAAATCTCTATGTCATACTATAGACACTGCTACCACACTCCACTTGGAGCTATTCCAAATGGCTGCTCCACTATACGTATCCGGATTGCTACTAAGAGTCATCCGGATTGGTGTTAAAGCTTGCATCGACATAACTCTTTACGACGAACTCTTTATCACCTCCATAATTGAGAAACATTTCCTTAGTCTTGTAGTTACTAAGGATAATCTTGACCGCTGTCCAGTGATCCACTCCTGGATCACTCTTGTACCCCTTGACGGACTCATGGCAAGGCACACACAGGTGCGGTACACAACATGGCATACTATATAGAGCCTATGTTTAAAGCATAGGGGACGACCTTCGCCCTTTCTCTTTCTTCTGCCGTGGTCGAGCTTTGAGTCTGACTCAACTTCACACCTTACAAATCAGGAAAGAACTCTTTCTCTGACTGATCCATTTTGAACTCTTTTAAAATCTTGTCAAGGTATGTACTCATTGAAAGTCTCATCAAACATCTTGATCTATCTATATTGATCTTGATGCTTACAATTAGGTAGCTTTATCCAGGTCTTCCTTTGAAAAACTCTTTCCAAACAACCGTTTATGCTTTCTAGAAATTCTACATTATTTTCGATCAATAATATGTCAACCACATATGATTATCAAAAATTCGATAGTGCTCCCACTCACTTTATTGTAAATACAAGTTTCTCATAAACTTTGTATAGACTCAAAAACTTTGATCACCTCATCAAAGCGTATATTCCAACTCCGAGATGCTTGCTCCAGTCCAGAGAAGGATCACTGGAGCTTGCACACCTTTTAGCATCCTTAGGACTGACAAAAACCCTCTTGTTGTATCTCATACAACCTTTCCTCAAGGAAGGAAACAATGTTTTGACATCCATCTGCCAGATTTCATAATTGAACAATGGAGTAACTGCTAACATAATTCCAACAGACTTTTAGCATCGCTACGGGTGAGAAGGTCTCATCGTAGTCAACTCCTTGAACTTGGCAGAAACTTCTTTGCGACAAGTAGAGCTTTACAAATAGTGACATTCACCATCAGCGTCTGTCTTCATCTTAAAGGTTCATTTGTACTCAACGACCTGTCGTTCAACGGGCAAGTCTACCAAAGACCATACTTGGTTTTCATACAAGGATCCTTCCTCAGATTTCATGGCTCCTAGCGATTTGTTGGAATCCGGGCCATCATCGCTTCTCCATAGCTCGTAGGTTCATTGTTGTCCAACAACATGACCTCCAAGACAAGGTTGTCGTACCACTCAGGAGCAGTACGCATCCTTGTCGACCTACGAGGTTCAATAGTAACTTGATCCGAAGCTTCATGATCATCATCATTTACTTCCTCTTCAACTGACGTAGGTTCCACAGAAACATCTTTCTGCGCTGCCCTACTCTCTGGTTGAAGCAAAGGTTCAACAACCTCATCAAGTTCCATCTTCCTCCCACTCAATTCTTTCGAGATAAACATTTTCTCGGGAAAGGACCCGTTCTAGCAACAAACACTTTATGCTTGGATCTGAGATAGAAGGTTCACCCAACTGTTATTAGGGTAATCTATGAAGATGCATTTGTTCGCTTTGGGTTCGAGCTCCTTAGGTGAAAACATTTTTCCACACAAGCGTCGCAGCCCCAAACATTAAGAAATGACAGCTTAGATTTCTATCAAACCATAATTCACATGGTGTCATCTCAATGGATTTAGATGGTGCCCTATATAAAGTGAATGTAGTTGTCTCTAATCCATAACCCCAAAACTATAGTAGCAAAACGATAAGAGACATCATAGCCCGCACCATATCCAATAGAGCACGACTATGACGTTCGGACACACCATCACACTATGGTGTTCCAGGTGGCGTGAGTTGTGAAACGACTTTCACATTGTCTAAAGTTGTATGCTAAACTCGTAACTCAGATATTCACCTTCACGATCATATCGCAGACATTTTTATCTTCTTGTCATGATGATCTTAAAATTTCACTCTGAATTTGCTCGAAATTTTCAACGATTCAGACTTGTGTTTCATTAAGTAAACATACACTATATCTACTCAAATCATCAGTGAAGGTAAGAAAATGACAATATCCACCGCACGCTACAAGACTCATTGGATTGCATACATCAACATGTATCATTTCCAATATATCACTTGCCCGCTCCATCAATCCGGAAAACAGGGTCCTTAGTCATGTTGCCCAAGAGTTATGGTTCGCATTTCTCAACCGATTCGAAATCGAATGAGTCCAAAGATCTATCAACATGGAGTTTCTTCATGCGCTTTATACCAATATGACATTTAGCGGCAGTGCCACAAGTATGCGGTACTATCATTATTAACTTTGTATCTTTTGGCATCAATGTTATGAACATGTGTATTACTATGATCAAGATTCAACAAACCATTCTCACTGGGTGCATGACCATTGAAGGTATTATTCTTGTAAATAGAATAATAATTATTCTCTAACTTAAATGAATAACAGTGTTGCAATAAACACGATCTAATCACGTTCATGCTCAATGCAAAACACCAAATAACATTTATTTAGGTTCGTCACTAATCCCGAAGGTAGAGAGAGCGTGCGATGTCGATCACATCAACCTTGGAAACATTTCCAACACACATCGTCACCTCACCCTTAGCTAGTCTCCGTTTATTCCGTAGCTTTTACTTCGAGTTACTAACATTTAGCAACCAAACCGGTATCCAATACCCAAGTGCTATTAGGAGTACTAGCAAGGTACACATCAATAACACGTATATCAAATACACTTGTGTCGACATTACCAGCCTTCTTATCTACCAAGTATATAGGGTTGTTCCGCTTTATTGGTCGCTCACCTCATAATAGAAGCACTTAGTCTCGGGTTTGGGTTCACCTTTGGGTTGCTTCACTGGAGCAGCAACTGACTTGCCATCCATGAAGTTTCCCTCCTTGCCCTTGCCCTTCTGGAAACTAGTTGTTTTACTAACCATCAACACTTGATAATCCTTCTTGATTTCTACCTTCGCGGTGTCAAACATCACGAACAGCTCAGGGATCATTATTTCTATCCCTGGCATTTTATAGTTCATCACCAAGTTCTAGTAGCTTAGTGACAGTGACTTGGAGAACTATATCAATCACTATCTTATCTAGAAGATCAACTCCCACTCGATTCAAGCGATTGTAGCACCCAGACAATCTGAGCACATGTTTAACGATTGAGCTATTCTCCTTCATCTTACAAGCAAAGAATCTTGTTGGAGATCTCATATCTCACAACATGAGCACGAACCTAAGATCCCAATTTCAGCTCTTAGAACATCTCATATGTTCCGTGACATTCCAAACCTTTTGGAGCCTCAATTCTAAGCCGTAATGCATGACGCACTAAATTATCAAGTAGTCATCGGAATGTGCCTGTCAGATGTTCACAACATCCACAGACGACGCTAGAGGGGGTGGTGCATCGAGCGGTGCATTAAGGACATAAGCCTTCTGTGCAGCAATGAGGACAATCCTCAAATCACGGACCCAGTCCGCAATATTGCTACCATCATCATTCAACTCTATTTCTCTAGGAACATATAGAAATTCAAGGGAGCTACAGCGTGAGCTAGTAATCTACAGCATAATTTTGCGAAGACACTACTGACTATGTTCATGATAATGAGTTCAATTGATCATATTACTTAAGAACTCCCACTCAACTTGACATCCCTCCGGTCATTCGAGTGATACATGATCCAAATTCACAAACTCAAGTCCGATCATCACGTGAGTTGAGGTGGTTTCAAAGGTGATCATCATCATGTTGATCATATCTACTATATGACTCATGTCTGACCTTTTGATCTCTTGTGTTCCAAGGCCATGTCTGTACATGCTAGGCTCGTCAAGTTTAACCCGAGTGTTTTGCATGTGCAACACTGGCTTGCACCCGTTGTATGTGGACGTAGAGTCTATCACACCCGATCATCATGTGGTGTCTCGACACGACGAACTTTCGCAACGGTGCACACTCGGGGAGAACACAATTTATCTTGAAATTAAGTGAGGGATCACCTTATAATGCTACCGTGTTCCTAAGCAAAACAAGGTGCATAAAAGTATTAACATCACATGCAAATCATAAGTGACATGATATGGCCATGAACTTGTGCTTTTGATCTCCATCTTGAAAGCACCGACATGATCTCCATTGTCACCGGCATGACACCATGATCTCCATCATCTTGATCTCCATCAACGTGTCGCCATCGGGGTTGTCACGCCCACCATGCTTCTAGTACTATTGCTACCGTTTAGCGATAAAGTAAAGCATTACATAGCACATAATGATTGACACACGGGTCATACAATAATTAAAGACAACCCTATTGCTCCTGCCGGTTGCCGTACTCATCGACATGCAAGTCATGATATTCTATACAACACATGATCATCTCATACATCACATATATATCATCATGTAATTGGCCATATCACATCACAACATACCCTGCAAAATAAGTTAGACGTCCTCTAATTGTTGTTGCATGTTTTACGTGGCTGCTATGGGTATGTAGCAAGAACATTTCTCACCTACGCATAAACCACAACGGTGATACATAAGTTGCTTTTCAACCTTCACAAGGACCTCCTTAGTCGAATCCGATCCAACTAAAGTAGGAGAAACATACACCCACCAGCCATCTTTGTGCAACGAACTTACACGTTAGTCGATGGAACTGGTCTCTCGTAAGCGTATGAGTAAGGTTGGTCCGGGCCGCTTCATCTCACTATACCGCTGAACCAAAAAATGACCAAGGGAGGAAGCAATCTAAGCATCAATGCCCATAAACTCTTTGTGTTCTACTTGAGATCTCATCTACACATAGCCCTAGCTGTGATACCATTGTTGGGGAACATTGCATGGGAAACAAAAAATTTCCTACGCACATGCAAGACATATCCATGGTGATGAGTATCTATGAGAGGGAGAGTAGATCTACATACCCTTGTAGATCGCTAAGCGGGAAGCGTTAAGAAACGCGGTTGGGGTAGTCGAACGTCTTCGCGAACCAAATCGCCGAGCATCCCGCGATCTCATCACGATTCGTCCCGCGATCCAATAACAATCCGTCCCGCGAACTCATCACGATCCGTCCTGCGATCTCATCACAATCCGTCTCGCGATCTTGACCACGGTCCTTCCGATCTAGCGTCGAACGGACGACACCTCCGCGTTCAGCACACGTACAGCTCGATGACGATATCTGCCTTCATGATCCAACAAGAGGAAGCGGAGAGGTACATGAGTTCTCCGGCAGCGCGACAGTGTTGCGGCGATGGTGGTGGAGCTATTCCAGCAGGGCTTCGCCTAAGCACCACTGAAAACCGATCTAGAGGAGAAATTGCGATCTAGAGGAGAGGTAGCACGCGGCTATTAGGGTTAGCTTTTTCCTATAAATCCTCTAGTATATATAGGAGGGAGGGAGGGGAGGAGCTAGCCTCAAACCCTCAAGGTTTGTTCGAAATTGGAGGTGGAGGAGTCCTACTCCAATCCTATTAGGAGTAGGATTCCTCCTTTGCACTTGGAAACTCTTTCCACCTCTCCACCTTTGGATTGTTTTCCTTCTCAAATCAATCCAGCTGCATGGGCCTTTAGAGGAGGCTTCGGCAAGCCCACTAGGGGCTGGTTTACCTCCTCCCACAGCCCATGTAGCCTCTTGGGTCGAAATACCTCTCCCGATGGTCCCTGGGTACACTACCGGCACTCGCGGTACACTACCGATGAGTCCAAAACTTTTCCGGCAACCAAAACAGGACCTCCTATATATCAATCTTTACCTCCGGACCATTACGGATCTCCTCGTGACATCCGTGATCTCATCCGGTACTCCGAACAACCTTCGGTCACCACCATACATAACTATATACTACCGAAACGTCACTGAACCTTAAGTGTGCAGACCCTACGGGTTCGAGAACTATGTAGACATGACCGAGACACCTCTACGGTCAATAACCAATAGCGGGACCTAGATGCCCATATTGGTTCCTACATATTCTATGAAGATCTTCATCGGTCGAACCTCTATGTCAAGGATTCAGTTAATCCCGAATGATGTTCCCTTTGTTCTTCGGTATGTTACTTGCCCGAGATTCGATCGTCGGTATCTCCATACCTAGTTCAACCTCGTTACTGGCAAGTCTCTTTACTCATTCTGTAATACAATATCCCATGACTAACACTTAGTCCAATTGCTTGCAAGGCTTATTGTGATGTCGTATTACCGAGTGGGCCCTGAGATACCTCTCTGTCACACAGAGTAACAAATCCCAGTCTTGATCCATGCCAACCCAACAGACACCCTCGAAGATACCTGTAGAGCACCTTTATAGTCACCCAGTTACGTTGCAACGTTTGATACACACAAGGTACTCCTCCGATGTCAATGAGTTGCATGATCTCATGGTCATAGGAACAAATACTTGACATGCAGAAAACAGTAGCAATAAACTGACACGATCATATGCTCTGTTTGTAGTTTCGGTCTTGTCCATCACATCATTCTCCTAATGACGTGATCCCGTTATCAAATGACATCTCATGTCCATGACTAGGAAACCATAACCATCTTTGATCAACGAGCTTAGAGGCATACTAAGGATATGGTGTTGTCTATGTATCCACACATGTATCTGAGTTTTCGATCAATACAATTCTAGCATGGATAATAAATGATTATCATGAACAAGGAAATATGATAATAACTAATTTATTATTGCCTCTAGGGCATATTTCCAACAGTCTCCCACTTGCACTAGAGTCAATAATCTAGTTCACATCACCATGTGATTTACATTGTAATGAATCGAACACCCATGCAGTTCTGGTGTTGATCATGTTTATCCCTTGGAAGAGGTTTAGTCAACGGATCTGAATGTTTTAGATCCGTTGACTAAACCACTTCCAAGGGCTAAACCTCTTCCAACGGATCTGAATGTTTGATTTCAGATCCGTTGACTAAACCTCTTCCAAGGGCTAAACATGATCAACACCAGAACTGCATGGGTGTTCGATTCATTACAATGTAAATCACATGGTGATGTGAACTAGATTATTGACTCTAGTGCAAGTGGGAGACTGTTGGAAATATGCCCTAGAGGCAATAATAAATTAGTTATTATCATACTTCCTTGCTCATGATAATCGTTTATTATCCATGCTAGAATTGTATTGATCAGAAACTCAGATACATGTGTGGATACATAGACAACACCATGTCCCTAGTATGACTCTAGTGAACTAGCTCGTTGATCAAAGATGGTTAAGGTTTCCTAGACATGGACATGAGATGTCATTTGATAACGGGATCACATCATTAGGAGAATGATGTGGTGGACAAGACCCAAACTACAAACGTAGCATATGATCGTGTCAGTTTATTGCTACCGTTCTCTGCATGTCAAGTATTTGTTCCTATAACCATGAGATCATGCAACTCACTGACAACGGAGGAGTGCCTTGTGTGTATCAAATGTCGCAACGTAACTGGGTGACTATAAAGGTACACTACAGGTATCTCTGAGGGTTTTTGTTGGATTGGCATGGATCAAGACTGGGATTTGTTACTCCGTGTGATGGAAAGGTATCTCAGGGCCCACTCGGTAATACAACATCACAAGAAGCCTTGCAAGCAATGTGACTAAGTGTTAGCCACGGGATCTAGTATTACGGAAACGATTAAAGAGACTTGCCGGTAACGAGGTTGAACTAGGTATGGAGATACCAATGATCGAATCTTGGGCAAGTAACATACCGAAGAACAAAGGGAACAGCATACGGGATTAATTGAATCCTTGACATAGAGGTTCTACCGATAAAGATCTTCATAGAATATGTAGGAACCAATATGGGCATCTAGGTCCCGCTATTGATTATTGACCGTAGAGGTGTCTCGGTCATGTGTACATAGTTCTCGAACCCGCAGGGTCTACACACTTAAGGTTCGGTGACGTTTCGGTAGTATAGAGTTATGTATGGTGGTGACCAAAGGTTGTTCGGAGTCCCGGATGAGATCCCATACATCACTAGGATCTCCGGAATGCTCCGGCGGTAAAGATTGATATATAGGAAGTCCTATTTTGGTCACCGGAAAAGTTTCGGGCTCATCGGTAGTGTACCGAGAGTGCCGGTAGTGTACCGGGGGACCATCGGGAGAGGTATTTCGACCCAAGAGGCTACATGGGCTGTGGGAGGAGGTAAACCAGCCCCTAGTGGGCTTGCCGAAGCCTCCTCTAAAGGCCCATGCAGCTGGATTGATTTGAGAAGGAAAAAATCCAAAGGTGGAGAGGTGGAAAGAGTTTCCAAGTGCAAAGGAGGAATCCTACTCCTAATAGGATTGGAGTAGGACTCCTCCACCTCCAATTTCGAACAAACCTTGAGGGTTTGAGGCTAGATCCTCCCCTCCCTCCCTCCTATATATACTAGAGGATTTATAGGAAAAAGCTAACCCTAATAGCCACGTGCTACCTCTCCTCTAGATCGCAATTTCTCCTCTAGATCAGTTTTCAGCGGTGCTTAGGCGAAGCCCTGCTGCAATAGCTCCACCATCATCGCTGCAACACTGTCGCACTACTGGAGAACTCATTTACCTCTCCGCTCCCTCTTGCTGGATCAAGATGGCGGAGATTGTCATCGAGCTGTACGTGTGCTGAACGCGGAGGTGTCGTCCGTTCGACGCTAGATCGGAAGGACTGTGATCAAGATCGCGAGACGATTTGTGATTGGATCACGGGATGGATCATGATGAGATCGCGCGATGGATCGTGATTGGATCGCGAGATGGATCGTGATGGGATCGCGGGACGCTCGGCAATTTGGATCGCGAAGACGTTCGACTACATCAACCGCGTTTCTTAACGCTTCCCGCTTAGCAATCTACAAGGGTATGTGGATCCACTCTCCCTCTCGTAGATGCTCACCACCATGGATAGATCTTGCCTGTGCGTAGGAAAACTTTTGTTTCCCATGCAACGTTCCCCAACAAAGTATTCATGACAACTTTATGTATAATAGAGTGCACGCCTATAGTTGTGGGTTCGGCTGTCGTAGATAGGGCATAAGACATACTTAACCTAGTCTTTTTAGTCAAGGAACGAAAATATGCGGTTATTTACTTATAACAACAAACAGAACCACATTGTCGTGCCGGTTTTAGCTGGTAGGCGCCGGCCTAGCAAGGTAGCCAGACAAATGTGGCCTTACTAGGCAACTGGCCATTGTGCTTGTGTTGTTGCAGAGAGGATGAAGCCATTTTCTCAAGATGGAAATGAGCGAGCAAATGTTCTTGTGCTTGGAATTCACGAGCGAGACGTTGTGGACACCCATATTAGGCATTACAAAAAACATAATTCAGGTTGCCTTAAATGAGAATGTTCCAACATGAAAAAGTTTCGTATCGTTGAAACGAACAACTTTGATATATGGGTCATCATCGTCCGATCCCATCTTGGTGGCCAAAGGTGTGATCGGATTACTAAGATTTGGAATTGAAGTGTTGTTCAACATATTATGCATCCAAGACGACCTAGGATTAAGTTGTGTTCCACATGCATTGTCTTCATCTCGTTGATGCTATCGATTTTGATATTTGAATCATCCCAATCCTAGATCATATGCAGTGAAAGTGATGCCAAACACCAAACACCCATATGACCGATGTCTAATGGATGGTGTGAGTTGTTCGTCTGTTTTACGTGAGGGATTCAGCCCTCGAGATGGCTTTGAATAAAAAAACTTCAACCCGAGAGTTGTTCGTCGTGTTGAGATGGATAAATATGCTTTTGGGTGTGTCTCCATCCGAGGTCGTATCCGGCCTGTGGGTTTCAAAAATCGAACCATTGTCTCATACTTACCTAAATTCGAGTTAGGTTAATTTTAGAAGAATTTGGATGGGATTTAAACTCTTTTTATTGTAAGGAAAGTCCAGTCACCTCATTAATCGATTGGAGATAATAGGTGAATGAACAACACACAATCAATCAATACATCCATAACTTTTTAGTTTATCTTTTCTCCTTAATCATAGTTTTCTTTTCTTCTCATTCGTCATTCGTTATTTGTTTGCAGGGTTGCAATCCATGAGGCCCTAGGGGGCATCAGATCAACCTAGGGCAGCCCATAGTCGCCGCATGCCCTGACGAGGTCCCTCTCAAACGTGCGAGGTTTCAGGTCTACAAAAGCGTGTGTCGGATTGCTTACATACCGCGTTTCCAGACGGGTCTCCTTCTATGTAAGTTACCGTGTATCATCTCAGGAACGAGTATACACAGGATGGCAACTCTAGTTACTCGGGATGACAAATGTAGTTGTAAAAGCTTGGCAACTCTTTATGTTTTGGTTAACTATAGTTACACACAAGATGACACTTTAGTTATCCGGGGATAGTTGCCATGTTTGTTTACGTAGTTGCCACGTGTAGTCCAACCATAGTTGCCATGTATGGTTTATTGTAGCTGCCGTGTGTTTACCTGGTTGCCACGTATGCGCAACTACAGTTGGCATCTAGCAACGAATCATAGTTGCCATATGTGTTTATGTTGTTTCCACGTGCGCGCAACTACAGTTGCCATCTAGCAACGTACGAGCGTTGTGTGGGCGAAGAGCAGTTCGTGCATATGCGCATGAATTAGATGGTGACTCTGTGGGTAGAAACTGGTTTGTCCACATGGCGTAGCTAGCAACCGCGCGTTGTGGGATGTGTGAGTGAACTCTCCAACGCCCACACACACGATGATGCCTACGTGACACAGAAATTCCAGTAGATTTTTTAGGATTCGTATAAGACTGAATGAATGTAGATCGACATGTGTGGGCGAGTTGCAAATCTGCCACAAATGTGGGCGTTATCATTTGGGTATTTCAATATAGAATTTTTTTCAAAAGTAGTACTAAATTTGCACCAAATTTGAAATCAGTATTAGCATTTGAAAAAATGACGAAACTAGCACCCCGTCGGACTCAGTTGGGCTGACCGGCCACCCGTCGACTTAGTGCAGGCCGAAAAGGGCCCATCGGCCGCCACCAGGCCAAAGTGCCGGGCCGTCGGCCCATGCCAGGCCGAGGAGCTCCCGTCGGCCGTCAGGAGGCCGAAGAGCCCCTGGATAAGGCCGATGCGGCCAAGCTCCTTCTTCTTCCTCCTCCTACCTCCTTTTCTCGTTGGTCTTGGCCGAAATCCCCCCCCCCTTGATCTCCCTTTCCCTCCACCCATTTTCTGTTTCAATCTGATGAATCAATAGATCGTCTCCGTCTCCCCTGCCCTATGGTTTTATTTTTTGAAACATCGTAGTGATTTGTTCGTGGGGAGGAGAAATGGTGTGGTGGTGGATGTGTGAATGTTGAGAAGGTGGAGTGGTGGAGAGGAAGAAGAAGGTGGAGAGGAAGAAGAAGGGCACTCACGCGTCAAAGGTATAATTTTTTTTCTGTTAGTTTAGGTTAGTTTTTTGAATGTACTTAAAATTAGTTTAGGTTATTTTTGTGAAGTTTATTTTAGTGTAGGTTTATTTAGAATACGTGGGTATATTTTAGTGTACGTTTTATTTTAGTGTCGATTTATTCGTTGCGAATAATGAGAAGCTGACAATGTCTAACAGGTTAAAATGTCTGAATCCGTAAATTTTATTGTGTTTTACGGCCCTCGTAATGTTCGATATAATGAATTGGGGGTTGATCTTAGCGAGTTTAAAAGAGGCGAGATGACACTTTCAGACCTGGACAGACTGGACATTAGGCAATTGAAGCACTGGTTGACAACTAGTTTTGGCCTGGATCCTGAAGTTTGTTCCATCAGTATTCATGCCGTGTGGACCAAATCCTGTAAAAATGTGAAGTGTTATTTGATTCCGATAGATAGGAGCCAGCACTGGTTGTCTCTGTTAAGTCGTTGCAGAGACCGAAGAATCCATCCATCTGCCCTAGTGCAACCAGTGGCGAAGGAGGAGAATATCGTACCACCCACCGTGGGGTATGAACCAGGCCAGAGTAGTCAAGTGGCTAACAAGATTTATGTATCCGGGTCACAGCCACCAGATGTGAATGCTAGCCAAGCCGAGAAAGAGTCAGATTATGTGCCACACAACGTTAGTGGTCATGCTACTGGTCAGAGTATTCAGTCGATAGTATTAGTTGCCTCTGGTGTTGCTGATGGGGATGAGGAAGGCGATGAAATACAGAGGGTGATGGAGGAAGAGGACGAGGATGGGATTGCATAGGAACTTGATTCTGAAAATTCCGAGGAGGAGGAGGAGGTACCAATTCCTGCTGCATGGGAGCAGGACATATCTGCATGCTTTACTGTCAACGATGGCCATGAGACTCCATGGCAATATAATCTGAACCAAGTCCAGATCGGGGCTATGTTTGACACAAACAAGAAAATGAAGTATGCGGTGATAAAGTGGGCTATGTCTACCCAGAGGGTTTTTCGGACACACATATCTAGTCCAACGAAATATATCATGAAGTGTGTTGAATCAGGTTGTCCTGTAAAGGTGCATGCCCACGTGCCAAAGTATAACATCCACTGGGTTGTGACAAATGTTGTCCCGCATAATTGTGTTAGGAAAAACATGTTGTTTCGTCATCCAAACCTTACTTCAACTCTCATAGTGCAACTCATGTATACTGAGATAGTGATGAAGAAAGATATGGAAGCAAAACACATCCAGACAGCAGTGAAGGTCAGATGGAAGTATGATATTCCATATGGGAAGGTTGGAGGGCTAAGAAGAAGGCTATGGAGGAGAGGTTTGGGACGTTCTTCGACTCCTATGATAATGTTGTCCGTCTCCTTGACGTATTGAAGGAGAGAAATCCGGGCACTTATGTTAACATTCAGCACACGAGGTTGGATAGTATACCAGATTACGAGGTGTTGAAACGAGTATTGTTCTCTTTCAGTATGTGCATCGAAGCTTTCAGGCATTGTCCTCCTGTGATGTTTGTGGATGGTACATTCCTGACTGGTCAGTACAAAGGGCAAATCCTGACTGCTATTGGTGTGGATGGGAACAACCAAATCATCCCACTAGCCATGTCATTTGTGGAGGGTGAGAACTTTCCGAGCTAGGTATGGTTCTTCCGGCAAGTTAAAATTGCGATCATGAAGGACCGACCAAATGTGTGTCTCATTCATGACAGACATCCCGGTATATTGAAGGTCGTGAAGACACTGAGTAATCCAACTGCTGACGAGCCAACACCTTGGAAGGACTTGCAAAGTCGGTGGTGCATGCGCCATCTGGGTGCTAATTTTTTCTCACAGTTCAAGAACAAATGGTTGATGAACTTGTTCAAGAAGTTATGCAAGCAGAACCAGCGTCGCAAATACGATTTTATTTGGTCAAAACTTGATGAGTTCACTAAGAAGCAGGTCCTTGCTAGGAAGAAAATGGAGAAAGACCAGGTTAAATTAACAGCACTCATTGCAGAGCTTGAGGAGCCAGTTGCTCTTTGTGACTTGCCAGCAATTGACCCTCCTAATACAAAGAGAAAGAAGGGCAGGGCAATAAAGAATTTTTCTGAGTGGATAGAGAAAGAGCCTCTAGTGAATTGGTCTTTGCTGCACGACACCCATGGAGCTAGGTATGGCCACATGACAACCAATCTTGCAGAGATCTATAACTTTGTACTCAGAGGGAATATAGCATTGCCACTGACAGCTATTGCGGAGGGTGTATTCCATGGCACTGTGAGATATTTTAGAGAAAGGCACGAGTTAGAAAAGAAGCATATTGCAGATAATCAGAACACTCCTTCTTGTAGCCGTGTCATGGAGTACATGGCTGAGAAGATAAAGAAAGCAAAAAAGCACACTATCACACTCATAGGTAATCAGGAAAGGAGGTATGAGATTCAGCTTCCTACTGATGGTTTTGGTTCTGCAAATGAGGTGAATACACATGAGGTTACAATTGGAGCAAAATTTTATCCAACTTGTGAGTGTACATGCAACAAACCAAAGTTATTGTACCTGCCTTGCTCACATGTGTTGGCTGCCTGTGGCCAGATTCAGTTGGACGCTATCTCCTTCGTGTCTCCGTACTATTCAAAGGAGGCAGTACTCAATGTTTGGATAGGTGAGATGACAGGGTTTAGATTCGTCGGCAATTTCAACAAGGTAAACGATAGTGATAGAGTATACATCCCGGATCCTACACTACGGCTAACTAGCAGGGGCAGGCGTAAGGTAAAGCGCATACGAAACGATATGGACCAATCTGACGCTGGTGGAGCAACTAGACAATATTTGCTCTGCGCGGCTTATGGGCATAGGATGAAATATTGCCCCGACCTGAAGAAAGACGGTGCTTCCACATGGACGAGCGCTTCCACATCGACGACTGCAGCAACAGTTGCAAGAAGTGGTCTTGGGAGTCATGGTGGACGAGGCTCTCGAGGCCGAAGGGACGGACGAGGAATAAATAACTCTGAAGCTGCATAATATGTCGGACTATGTTTTTATTTGTAATATGTCGGACTACGTTTTTATTTGTAATATGTGTGCACTATGTTTTTATGTGTAATATGTGAGACTACACTTTAATCTGTAATATGTGAGACTAAGTTTTTATTTGTTATATGTGGGACTATGTTTTTATTTGTAACATACAAACATCTAAGTTTTTATTTGTAATATGTGTGGACTATGTTCTAATTGCAGATATGGCTTCGTATTCGATGCTTAATGGCAATATCGATAGAGGTCACTGAGGCGCGCTTACGGAATCGGGCACGAACTTGGACGTGTTGATCACTCGCACCCCAAAGTCTAACTGGATGATACACCCTTCATGGGTGGATAGGTATGTGTCGGTATAATCACTTACTATGGTTGACATCGCTTTGATAGAAGCTAATTGTAATCTACATTTTGTTTATTTTGTAGGTTGAATTGGGCTGGATTATTACCCCTGGCACGATTGGTTGAGGGTACATTGGATGAGTGGGTTGATCACCCGGACTTGGATGACGCGGGTGAACCAATGCAGTTGCACAAGAGGCAAGTATCATGCTTCTCTTAGGACAGGTCACTCCTTAGCTGCTTGGTAGATAGATGGAGACCAGAGACACATACGTTTCACTTTCCCTGGGGAGAGATGGCTCCTACTTTATAGGATGTGTCCTACTTGTTAGGATTACCTCTGGCCGGTGCTGCCATAGGACCTTTAGAGGTAGAAACTGATTGGCTAGCATCTATGCATTCCCGTTTTCTAGTTGCGGTGCCAACTACCAAGACACTAGACAACGATCGGCACGGGCCTCTTTTCAGGTGGTTGAGCCAGTTTCAGATTGTCGCCTTAGGATATCCCACTTTTCAGTTGTCAGAGGCACAGATTGACCGGTCCCTAGAGGCATATATTATGTGGTTGTTTGGCAAGACGATGTTCACAGAGAACCACGTGACCACTGTAGATGCACGACTGATCGGTGTTGCACGAGAGATAGCTGACGCACGTTCCCAGAGGACATTGTGCAGAGGAGTTTCGGTTCTGCTGTGTTAGCAGCTACGTATAGAGGCCTGTGCAAAGCTTGCCAGTTGAGGTCAAGGAAATCTGGTCTTCTCGGATGTTCACTATTGTTGCAGCTTTGGTCATATGAGAGATTCCCTATTGGTCGACCCTACGTCAGCGTTGACAAACCTTTTGGTAATGAGGACATGGCTGGACATTACGTGCCTTCTATCGGCGACATGTCTACTATAGGATCTGTTTGGGCACGGAGAGAAGTATTTTCATTATTAACAATATGAATTAGTAATGTTTATTTCTCGCTATTCAATATTATGTACTAATGTTTGTTGTCATGCATAGAGACAGTTTACGCCTGGCCAGGTGAGGGGCTGCTACCCCTCCTTCACGGCGCAGTTTGATAGTCTGCACGAGGATCAGGTTATATGGGAACCATACACCCGTAGTGCTATTTCAGAAAGGTACCCAGGTGGGATTTCTGGATTCTGAACTAGAGATCACCATTATTGGATGACCAAGGCCAAGTTGGTGTTCGACGTGACGGTTGAGGAGATGGCTATTAATAGGGTGATGAGACAGTTTGGTCTGTCAACAAGAAAAACCCTCTGGTCCACACAGTACTTTTGCCAAGCTCTCTCCTGCTCTGCTTTCTCCTCTGCTGCCGCCTTCTCGCAGCGCTCCTCCAAGTCCAAACTTGCCCATGCACGACGACTTCTTTCACGTATCTCAGTCACCGCCTAGTCCGGCTTTTTCGTGTCTATCCAATGATAGTACTGGTATAGGGGCGAAGGAGATTACAAAAGAAACAGAAATATAATAATCAAATCAACAAAAATATCAACAACGTGTTTATTCTGGGTGACTTAAACATACCGGAGGCGTGATGTACGGTGAAGGACCAACGGGTGGATCTTCCTCATAATTAGCGCACATGAAAAACTTCATACCCAACCAATCTGAAAAATCCGTCACCTCCTTCACCTTGCAGAGATCCCCACACCAGCAACGAATTGCTTCCACTCCCTGAGGCAACTTCGCACTCTTCCATTTGCTAGGCCTAATGCTTTGATCCAAACAAGGCAAACTCATAATGACTACCGCGTTGGTTTTTTCGAGTGTTGGTGGCCGATGGAGGAAGGCAGATACAATGCCTCCTTTTATAGGCAGATGACAACAGCAATGGCGGGAAATCGGGCGGGAAAATTTGGCGGGAATACTTGGCAGGAGAAAATGGCGGGAGAGAAAGGCGGGAGAGAAAGGCGGGAGAGAATGGCGGGAAGGAAAGTGGCAGCAGAGAATGGTGGGGAAAAGGTGGCGGCACAGTATGGCAGAAAATAATAAGGGGAATAGTACGGCTTGCTGAAATTAATATACATCTTCCTGAAATTAAGATACAACTTGCTAAAATTAAGATACAACTTGCTGAAATTAAGATACAAGAATATAAATCTACTGAGTACAACGTGGATATTTTCTGCTGCCTAGGCTGCAAGAGCCCTTTCTTTCTTTCTCACTGTGGCAGATATCTGAAAATAACAGCTAGCTCCTGTTCACGCTATTTGAATGTTACGAGCACCAAATTATTGACTTCAATAGACGATGCCAGCAGAAAATTACCGAAATCTTCCTTCTTCAACACCATTCGATCACCCAAGCCAATGAAGTAGGAACAAGGAATGCTCACAAATATATCATCATCTTTTGAATCGAAAGTAATTTCAATAGTTAAAGAACCAGTCATAGGAATAGCCACAAATTCCGTCAAACTCCTGACAACCATGATAGGAATAACCTGACAAAAACAAGCAACTTATATGATCCGTCCTATGAACCAGCAAAGAACAAACAAATAAAAAAACCTGAAACCAAAGCTTACCATGTGTTGAGAAATAACATTCATGCAATCCATCCTATGAACAAAAGGAATACACAGTATGTAGTTGTCATCAAAGAGCTGCCGCGACATGACATACATTTGATGATAATTCAGAGTGACACCACGACTATAAAAACAATTGTCAACAAGTTTCCTCTGAGTTTCACTCAGATCCTCAAGAGCTACAAAAAAATGATTTCACTAACTCAGATGAACAACAAAATGTATAAGTTGAAACAGATGTGAAAATCAGTCAAAAACAAATATCTTACCAACATGGGGTAAAGGAAACAACATAATACCATCTCGATGAAATTCGACACTAATATAAGTTCCATAGTGCTCAAGCATAACATTCATCATGTCACTACGGCGGAGACCATAATCAGTCACAAGTTCCTCCCACGAAGGACCATGGAATTTACTGCTCATCCTACCATGTGTAAATATAACATGATATAAGTTACCCTCACTGTTGTGCAGAGCAAGATCAATATCTGTGTCACCTCTTCGAATAGCTAAAGCTCTGCACTCCTCAATGTACCGAGCAAGATATGATCTAACACTGCACGGAACATACTACAACAAGAATGGAAGCAAACATCATAATCATATAAACAAAGGCATTCGAATATGCCATAGTCAGATAATCAAGACATAGAATCTTACAACACGTCTTGAACATCGACGATCCAGCACCACAATAAATACAGACGCACCGGAATCAACAGCAACACAAGGGCCACCTGGAGCTCGGCAAAATGGGCAAGCCATTTACCTGCAGACGGACGGTGACCAATAAGAACTAAATCCACTACCGCCTTCAGAGTTCTCATTCGACTAAGTTCGAAGCCAAAAAAAATATCGTAGGCCGGTAGAGAGCGCCCTGATCTATTGTTTACGCGGGTACGATAACAACATGGGTGGTCGAGCAAAGAGATCGGCGAGGCGATGGAAGCACTGGAGAGCAACGAGAGTGAGATGTGGAGAGGGACAAGCTACTAGACGGGGGAGGGTGAAACGAGTGGTCGGAGGAGGAAGAAAAGAAGCCATGTGCCTTATCCAGGGGCCCATCGGCCTCCCTCTGGCCAACAGGTGGCCCTTCGGCCGACAGGAGGATCTTCGGCCCCCCTCTGGCCGACAGGGGGCTCTTCGGCCAGGTGTTGGCCAACAGGCACCACTTCGGCCTGGTGCTGGCCGACAGGGTACTAATTTCAAAAAAAATTCAACTGCTCTAGCTGTTTTCAAATTTGATACAAAATCCATACTAGTTTTGAAAAAAATTCTTCAATATAACTGACATTCGGTTGACTCAAGAGAGAGAAAACTGAATTTAGGTTATTTTTAGCACTCGGTATGATTTTGTCTCTTTTTTCTTTGGAGGGGGAGATTTTTGCTCTCCCTTTTCCTTTTGTCACAGTGCTGACTTGGGAGCAAGATAAATCTGCCAACGTTATCCTCATTTTGCTGATTCTTGATGTGAGATCGAGTGCGTCAAGTCAAATGTTTGTAGGCGACCTAAGAACGTACATGGCGAGCGGGAGCAAGTATGTAAAATCTCCTCTGAATCTTGCGGCCCCTGTGATTGGAGGCACCGTCGAGGTACTGTAGAACACCGGCTGGCCAGCACATGACATGGCCTGATGATCCAGAACGATCGGCGGACACGCGGGCTAGCAGACAGAATA
Organism: Hordeum marinum; assembly: GCA_022496015.1. Classification (NCBI taxonomy): domain Eukaryota; kingdom Viridiplantae; phylum Streptophyta; class Magnoliopsida; order Poales; family Poaceae; genus Hordeum; species Hordeum marinum. The sequence continues at coordinate 61,161,276 of CM039673.1, read as the reverse complement.
GAAGGCATCAACCTCCGGATCGATCATGCTCGCCTAAATTGGCTAATCACAGGCGGCGCTTACAGCGACGACGGTCAGGTCAATGATTTGCTTGGACCGTATTGGTGGTTGCTGATGTTAGCGCTGATGGGATCAAAGAAGCAGAAAGTGGATCGAATATGGCATGGCATATGTTTTAGCCCGGTGTTTTGGTCGTCAGGGACTCTTGCTAACTAGGTCGTGATTAGGCGCGTGACAGGGATGTGTTGCCCGTGCGTGGCTTGGTTAATTTTACCTACTTGGAGTTTTCTTGGCTTGATTTATTTATTCGTTTGCCAAAAGGGATTCTTGGCATCTATCTACCCACTTAATTTCTGTCATTGTTGAGCTCAGGTTTTGATCGAGTCATACATATGTGCCAAGTGCCAACAAAGGGACACCCTAACGTGTCAACCAAGTCCCATCCTGATAGATACTAGCGCAGTAGATGCGTGGTCCATAGAAAGCCTCGTTTATATTTGAAAAAAATACATTTATTTTTATTTTTATTACATAGATGTCCTTTTCATGTTTAGTTGGTTGGATTTGTTTTATTTCGTTTTGGTATTATAGGAAGGGAAAAAGGTGTAGATTCATTTTGAAAAGGTTCTTTGGCACAGTAAGTTTATTTATAACACATTTACACCTGTCGTAGATGTTGACGTTGTCTAAGCGTGTAAAGATGCTTGTCTTGCTCTTTTATAGATCGACGAAGACCGTTGTGTCCATTTCATGTTTTTTTGTATAGAACGGAAGTGTTTTGCATTTCTAATGTATTGCTGTTCACGTGAATGCATAGTGTTGATTTACTATTTCGATGTTTTGGTCTATTTGGGTATATTTTCATGGTTAAAATTTGGGTATTGTTCCGGTTTATCGTTTGGGTGGGTTAATGGTTTTGGTTTATTCAGGTATTGTTTCGTTTCATTGCTTTTACTATTCTGGGTTACTCGAGTTTGTATTTCGGTTTCTGTAGGGCTAGCTATTGTTTTGCTTAGCAGTTCTGGATTTATTTGGATACTATTTTGGTTTGTTCGCGCGTAATTTTTGATGCACGGTTCACCGATGTTGTGGTGTAAAAATGGAGAATAATCGGCAAAGAACTTATTTTTGCCACAGATTAATGTTCATACAAACATAGTGTTCCTCTTTACTATTTTCTACCTTGGTGGTTCCATCATTGAAAAGTTGTGGGAGACGATTGAGATATCTCACTAATCCGGTGTGTTGTTCATGTGTGTTTGGGTATATTGTTCCGGATTAGCAATTCGGGTACCGTATCTAGATTATTTTGGAAGCGGTTTCAATTTGCAATTCCGGGTCATTCAGGTACTATTTTGGATGATTTTCATGGCATATCAATGAAGTGCTTCATGTGGCCTTCTAGTTGTTGCTGGTCCTGGTCACGTCGTGGATTGTGATATTGCTGATCTCGGTGCTAGGGACTTCTTCCATCATCTCTACGTATTTTTTTTATCTGACCTATAATGTCTTCATCACACTAAGCTGGGATTTTTAGCAGACGAACAATGTTAGAATTAGTAGCATCAAAGGCGTATTTTTGAAGACATGAGTAGTGTCGATAGAGTAGGATTTTTCTTGTCTTGAATGGTAAGTGAAGGGTGGTGGGGTTACCGATGATCATAATGGTTGTAGAGTTTTTATAGAGGGTAACTCAACAATAGGTAATATGAAAATCCAAAAAAAAGAGCAAAACAATCCTTAATGACTTTTATCAAAAAATCTCAGCATTTTCATTTTGTATTTTCCCAGATTATTGTTCACGTTGATGCACTGTGTGGTGTTGTTCTGGTTTACATTTCATGTACAGTTCATACGAAGTATTTTATTTTTCCCAGTCTAAAATAGTGTTTTGATTTACTCGGTTAAGTGTTTCGGTTTTTTCGGGTTACTGTTCTTCAAAAAAGTAGGTGTCACTCAAACCTTCAGAGGGAAACAAAATCGTGGGGTAACGGTTCACTAAGGATGAACCTAAGAAAAAATAAAATGAGCCACGGCTTTTTAAACAACATAATAAGATTAGCATCAAAGTAAAATTTGAGTGAAAGAACGATCACTTTATTATCACTAAGATCAATGCATATGGTTAAAATTAATTATCGCATAATACGAATATATATATATATGTGTGTGTGTGTGTGTGTGTGTGTGTGTGTGTGTGTGTGTGTGTGTGTGTGTGTGTATCAGATCAAACTAAATAGTTAAAATGTGACACCCTATGATGATATTTTGTACTTAAAAAAGGATGCCTTTTTTTCAAATAACTGTTCATCAGAGATACTGTTCATGGGCGATACTGTTTTGGACGTAATTATTGCTAATAGCGCGTGCCTGTTTTGCAACCAAAATACTGTCCTAAGAAAAAATAATATGAGCCACGCCTTTTTAAACAACATAATAAGATTGGCATCAAAGTAAAATTTGAGTGAAAGAACGATCACTTTATTGTCACTAAGATCAATGCACATGGTTAAAATTAATTATCGCATAATACGAATATATAGAAAGTCTATTCATCACCCAGGGTACATAATAAGTTATTCTTCACCCGAGGTAATCTTATGATCGTTTAATAAATAAATTACATTTTAAATGCAAATAGTTACATTTATATTGATTCACTACGTAAAAATTGACATAAAAAACAAAAATATAGGTCATAAAGCCAGAAACATCGCATTTTATGTATATTTTACACTATGTTTTTATATTTGTAATTTTACATGACGTAAAATATATTTTACGGTGAGTATACATTTTCTTACGGTCTCTTTTTACGTATCGAATACGATAAAATTTACGGAATTTAAAATTACGATGTATTGATGTGAAAATAGAGGAGGGTGAGGAATAACTATATATATATATATATATATATAGAAAGTCTATTCGTCGTCCAGGGTGAACAATTATTTATTCTTCACCCTAGTGTAAACTCGCAAAAGACATGATTTTTTTGGATGCGGTAATTTTACCTCCACAAATGTCGTAATCTTACCTAACTTTCATGTTGTAATTTTATCTCACATGCATTGAATTCTCATCCGTCATGTTATAATTTTACCTTATCTCACACATGCATTTCGTAATCTTACCTAACATGCATTGCACATTTGTTTCTCATGGTGGAATTTAGGGGCCCTTAACTTCACACCTTAATATTACCTCGCATGCATTTTGTTTTTTACGGTGAGGTGAAGAAAAAGAATTCCTTACCATATATATATATATATATATATATATATATATATATATATATATATATATATATATATATATATATATATATATCAGATCAAACTAAATAGTTAATATATGAAACCCTATGATGATATTCTGTACTTAAAAAAGGATGCCTTTTTTCAAATTACTGTTCATCAGGGATACTGTTGACTGTTCATCGGTGATGCTGTTTTGGACGTAATTATTGCTAATAGCGCGTGCCTGTTTTGCAACCAAAATACTGTCCACGGTTGGAGGGTAATGTGTATACATGCATACTGTCACTGCTGCCACGTAAATGAACGGTCAAGTAAGAAAAAAAAGTGAAAAAGGAGAAAAAGTGAAAGCCTCCCGCTTTAGTATAGTTACTTATGCTTGTATACAGCACACTGTCGTCCACATCCACATGACCACATGGCACGCCTGTCGCGTTTGACAGCCGAGACACAACAGCATGGACCTACATACGGACGTCGTGTTGAAGATATGAGCAATTTATTAAAAGATTTAAATAAAATAAGCAGCTGATAAAACAAGATTATAGTAAAAGAGACAACACTAGTCATGCGACTTAGAGGAGAGTATGCCATAATAAGAGAAACAAAATTTATCAGAAAAACTAAAGGATAGTAAGTGAATATTATGTGAACACGTGAACTATACCGAAACATATGTAGAATAGAAACTAGACCGAGTATGTCTAGCAAAACCTTGAACATGAAAAACATGAATACATACTGAAAGGTGGCAGCAGCAGGGTTGGCGTTGACGTCATCACTGACCATGTCGTCGAAGAGGTTGTTGACGTCGGGGAAGAAGTCGTCGTTTGGGAAGTGATCGTCGGCGTACGTGATGAAGAAGCCAATAGTCGCGCAGAGCGCTCCCCAAAAACCTTATCACCCTTCTCCCGTACAGGACTCAAAGCGGTGGGGTTTCGAATGCCTACTGTCCCGACCTGCGGTGCATGCCGCAAGCCGGGATGAGGAAGAACCTTGCAGCAGCTCAGGGATTGGAACTCGAGGGTGTGAGGAAATGGTGTGTCTCTCTGGAAAGGAGCGACCTCGCTTTCATAGGCACAGGGAAGGAGGCAAATAGGTAGCGACGGGAGGCGAAGCAAAAGAGGGAGACAAAAACGAAAAGGCAGTAGCCGAAGGGTGCAGCGTTCGTATTCAAAAATTTAGACATTGGCTCATTCCAGTAACCCGCGGCACGACGCAGTGCGGCGTGGGGCGGAGGAAGAGCGCGCGTGTATGCCCCTCTTGTTCTCATGCTCATACATGTGGAGAAACATCCTCCCTTATAAGGAGGTCCAACTCTTACTAAACTAGCAATGTGGGACTAAACTTTTGTCCCACCTCTTGCCTTGCACGAAGTGGCTTAGTGTGGGCCTCTAGGATTTATTAGGAATTCTGAAAATTGCTATTGGGCTGGCCCATGTTTAGATCAAATTTTAGCAATCCCCACCAGATCCAAGAGGCACACAAAATTTTCCTTTGGTTCCAAAACACTGTTTATATACTGGTATTGTAGTTGAGACTGTTAAGTTAAACTTCCACCTAGAACTCTATGCTACATTAGTAAGCAACTTGAACAGTGGACTATGCCTTGAACTGCAAGTTTTTTGCGAATCTAGCTTCACACAAAGCCTTGACCGATACTAGGTTGCTGTGGGACTTCCCCACGGGTGGAGTTTATGCGTCATACTCCGAGGCCTTTCATGAGTTTACTATAGAGCACCCTATTCTCATAGATTGCGACGTTAACAATCAGACTCATATACGTGTGTTCTTCAAAAGATGTTCTGCAGGACAATATCTCTGCTTAAATAAGCCACTTACAACACATTAAGATATATATATATATATATCAACCTGCCATGCAGATTAGGAAAGTATTGCATCTTCATGGAGTGGTATTATTAATAGTAAGTATACTTTCCTCTGAGTTGACCAACAACTTGTCTTCCACATCTAATTCATGGGATCTCCGATCACATAGAATAGGTTACCACTATGAACAACTCATGTTGTGGGTCTCATACCCATCTCCTTTGATGCATTATCTATCACATTCCGTAGTTGTATCTAGTGCTGTGAGTTCTGCTTCCATTGTTGACCTCGTTAAGATGGTCTGCTTGCAAGACTTCCAAGAAACAACAACACCATCTTGAGTGAATACATATCCGCTCGTGGCCTTTATGTCATCAGCATCAGAGATCCCGTTTGAGTCACTATACCCTTCAAGCACCTTTGGGTACCCAGTGTAGTGAATTTCATAGCTCGTAGTGCCCTTCAAATAGCGCATAACTCTTTCTAGAGCTTTCCATTGATCATCTCCCGGTATTGAGACAACCCGACTTAGTTTGCTAACAGCAAAAGAGATGTCAGGTCTCGTGGCACTAGCTAAGTACATAAGCGAGCCAATAATTTGAGAGTATTTCAATTGATCTCTAGCAATTCTTCGATTCTTTCGAAGTAACACGCTAGCATCATAAGGTGTTGGAGAGGGCTTGCAGTCACTATAACCAAAGCGACTCAAGATCTTTTACACATAGTGAGATTGAAGCAAAGTAATCCCACCATCATCATCTCTCAGCAGCTTGATGTTTAGAATAACATCAGCTACTCCTAAATCCTTCATCTCGAAACAATGAGATAGGAAATTCTTGACATCCTCAATAACGTTCAGATTTGTTCCGAAAATCAGTATGTCATCAACATACAGGCAAAGGATAACTCCCTCGCCCCCACCATGCCGATAGAACACATATTTGTCACCTTCGTTTACAACAAAGTCTGTAGTTGTTAAAGTTCTTTCAAACTTCTCATGCCACTGCTTAGGTGCTTGTTTGATTCCATACAAAGACCCACTATGAACCCACCAGGTTGTTCCATGTAAATTTCCTCGTCCAACTCTTCATTCAGGAAAGCAGTCTTAACATCCATTCGATGAACGAGAAGACCATGTGAGACAGATAGTGAAAGTAACACTCGAATAGTGGCCAGTCAAGCCACAGGTGAATAAGTATCAAGGAAGTATTCACCTTCCTTTTGGGTATAACCCTTGGCCAGGAGTCGTGCCTTATACTTCTCAATAGTACCATCAGGCCTAAGCTTTTTCTTGAATACCCATTTGCATCCTATAGGCTTGCACCCATAAGGTCGATATGTTATCTCCCAAGTTTCATTTGCCAAGATGGAATCTATCTCACTACGGACCGCTTCCTTCTAGTAGTCAGCGTCTTTAGATGCATAGGCCTCTGAAATAGAACTGGGAGTGTCATCTATGAGATATACAAGAAAATCATCGCCAAAGGACTTTGTAGTCCTCTGTCTCTTGCTCCTTTTAAGAATCTCATCATTGTCCTTCATGGGATCTTCAAGATGTTGTGTCGAAATGATAGGTTCAGAAATTTCAACTACATCTTGACTCAATGAACTAGGCAACTCTTGATTTGATGAGCTACCCATATCCTTCATGGGAAAGATATCTTCAAAGAAAGTCACGTCATTCGACTCCATGATTGTACTGACATGCATGTCCGATACCTCAGATTTGAAAATCAAGAATCTATAACCAATGCGATGAAAAGCATAGCCCGGGAAAACACAATCCACAGTTTTTGGTCCAAGCTTTCGCTTCTTTGTAATTGGTATATTCACTGTTGCCAAGCAGCCCCAAGTACGTAGGTAGGAGAGTTTTAACCTTTTCTTCTCCCATTCCTCAAATGGAGTTATCTCTTTGTTCTTTGTGGGAACTCGGCTTAGGATATGACATGCAGTCAATATCGCCTCCCCCACCATGCCTTAGAGAGACCCGATGTGTCTAACATGGCGTTAACCAAATCAGTTAGAGTATGGTTCTTTCTTTTGGCTACCCCATTTGACTGAGGTGAATAGGGAGGCGTCCTCTCATGGATTATTCTATGTTCTGCACAAAAAGAATCGAATTCATTCGAAAAATACTCTCCACCACGATCAGACCTAAGCCTCTTGATTTTCCGATCAAGTTGGTTTTCCACTTCAGCTTTATAATTCTTGAAAAATTTCAAAGCCTCATCTTTTGATTTCAAAAGATACACATGGCAATATCTAGTGGATTCATCAATTAACATCATGAAATATTTCTTTCCACCTTTTGTCAAAACATCATTCATTTCACAAAGATCTAAATGTATGATTTCTAGTGGCGCAAGATTTCTTGTTTCCGTAGTTGTATGAGACTTACGAGGTTGCTTGGCTTGGACATAAACTTGACACTTAGATCCCTTAACAACAGTGAAGTTAGGGATTAAGTTCAACTTGGCTAGCCGCGTCATACAAATGAAATTAACATGACAAAGACGTGAATGACAGACATTTGATTCACTATTGTTGCAAACATGATGAACAACTTTGTTACAAACATCTGATAGAGATGGTGTGAACAAGCCTCCTGAATCATAACCTTTGCCAACAAAAGTTCCATAATTGGATATTACAAATTTATTGGACTCAAAAACAAGCTTGTATCCATCTCTACATAGAAGAGATCCACTAACAAGATTTTTATTGACGGAGGGGACATAATACATGTTCTTCAGTCGCACGATCTTCCTCGAAGTAAATTTCAGATCGACCGTGCCAACACCACAAACAGAAGCACTTGAACCGTTCCCCATCAGCACGGAAGTAGGTCCTGCGGCCTGATAAGAAGAAAACATGGAAATATCACCGCATACATGCACATTAGCACCCGTGTCAATCAACCAATCAGGAGAACGACATACTAAGAGAATAGTGGGAAGTATGCCATACCCAACATCCTTCATCTCATCACCACCAATGACAACATTGGCGATCTCTTTGCCTTTCCCATGTTGATGCTTATCATAACGGTTAGGGCAGCTAGGGGCCCAATGATCAAGATCTCCGCAGACATGACATACACCTTTCTTCTTGTTTGTCTTCTTCTTGAAGTTGGTGTGTTGCGAATGTTGGGGAACGTCGCATGGGAAACAAAAAAAATCCTATGTTCACGCATGACCTATCCATGGTGATGAGCATCTACGAGAGGGAGAGTGGATCTACATACCCTTGTAGATCGCTAAGCGGGAAGCGTTAAGAAACGCAGTTGGTGTAGTCGAACGTCTTCGCGATCCAAATCGCCGAGCGTCCCGCGGTCTCATCACGAACCATCCCGCGATCCAATCACGATCCGTCCAGCGAACTCATCATGATCCGTCCCACGAACTCATCACGATCCGTCCCGCGAACTCATCACGATCCGTCTCGTGATCTTGATCACGGTCCTTCCGATCTAGCGCCGAAAGGACGACACCTCCGCGTTCAGCACTCGTACAGCTCGATGACGATCTCCGCCGTCTTGATCCAGCAAGAGGGAGCGGAGAGGTAGACGAGTTCTCCGGAAGTGTGACAGCGCCGCGGCGATGGTAGTGGAGCAATTCCGGCAGGGCTTCGCCTAAGCACTGCAGAAATCCGATCTAGAGGAGAAACTATGCATTGGAGGAACGGGTAGCACGTGGCTGAAAAACTGATGCCAAAAACCCTAAAACCTCTAGTATATATAGGAGGAAGAGAGGAGGAGTCTTGGCTCCCAAGGAGCCAACCCTTGGGTCGGCCAAACCAAGGAGGATTGGAGGATTCCTCCTCCAATCCTAGTAGGACTAGGACTCCTCCTTATTTTTGCCTTTTTCCACCTTTTTCTCTTTGGGCTTTTCTTCCCAGCCGCATGGGCCTTGTGTGGGACTTCCACCATCCACTAAGGGCTGGTATTTACTGTCCCACAGCCTATGTAGCCTCTTGGGTCGAAATACCCCTCCCGATGGTCTCCCGGTACACTACTGGCACTCCCGATACACTACCGATGAGCCCGAAACTTTTCCGATGACCAAAACATGACTTCCTATATATCAATCTTTACCTCCGGACCATTACAGAGCTCCTCGTGACATCCGGGATCTCATCCGGGACTCCAAAAAACCTTCGGTCACTACCATACATAACTTTATACTACCGAAACGTCACTGAACCTTAAATGTGCAGACCCTGCGGGTTCGAGAACTATGTAGACATGACCGAGACACCTCTACGGTCAATAAACAATAGCGGGACCTGGATGCCCATATTGGTTCCTACATATTCTACGAAGATCTTTATCGGTCGAACCTCTATGTTAAGGATTTAGTTAATCCCGTATGATGTTCCCTTTGTTCTTCGGTATGTTACTTGCCCGAGATTCGATCATCGGTATCTCCATACCTAGTTCAACCTTCTTACCGGCAAGTCTCTTTACTCGTTCCGTAATACAAGATCACGTGACTAACACTTAGTCACATTGCTTGCAAGGCTTGTTGTGATGTTGTATTACCGAGTGGGCCCTGAGATACCTCTCCGTCACACGGAGTAACAAATCCCAGTCTTGATCCATGCCAACCCAACAAACACCCCCTGAGATACCTGTAGAGCACCTTTACAGTCACCCAATTACGTTGCGACGTTTGATACACACAAGGTACTCCTCCGGTGTCAGTGAGTTGCATGATCTCATGGTCATAGGAACATATACTTCATATGCAGAAAACAGTAGCAATAAACTGACACGATCATATGCTACGTTTGTAGTTTGGGTCTTGTCCATCACATCATTCTCCTAATTATGAGATCTCGTTACCAAATGACATCTCATGTCCATGACTAGGAAACCATAACCATCTTTGACGACGAGCTAGTCTATTAGAGGCATACTAGGGACATGGTGTTGTCTATGTATCCACACATGTATCTGAGTGTCCGATCAACACAATTATAGCATGGATAATAAACGATTATCATGAACAAGGAAATATGATAATAACTAATTTATTATTGCCTCTAGGGCATATTTCCAACAGTCTCCCACTTGCACTAGATTCAATAATCTAGTTCACATCACCATGTGATTCGCATTGTTATGAATCTAACACCCAATGAGTTCTAGGGCTCGATCATGCTTTGCATGTGAGAGAGGTCTTATAGTCAACGGGTCTGCGACATTCAGATCCGCGTGTACTTTGCAAATATCTATGTCAAACTGTAAACACTTCTACCACACTCCACTTGGTACTATTCCAAATGGCTGCTCCACTATACGTATCCAGATTGCTACTACGAGTCATCCGGATTGGTTTTAAAGCGTGCACCGACGTAACTCTGTACGACGAACTCTTTATCACCTCCATAATCGAGAAACATCCCCTTAGTCTTTTAGTTACTAAGGATAATCTTGACCGTTGTCCAGTGATCCACTCCTGGATCACTCTTGTACCACTTGATAGACTCATGGCAAGGCACACACAGGTGTGGTACACAGCATGGCATACTATACAAAGCCTATGGCTAAGGCACAGGGGACGACGTTCGTCCTTTCTCTTTCTTCTGTCGTGGTCGAGCTTCGAGTCTCACTCAACTTCACACCTTACAAATCAGCCGAGAACTCTTTCTCTGACTGATCCATTTTGAACTCTTTCAAAATCTTGTCAAGGCATGTACTCATTGAAAGTATCATCAAACATCTTGATCTATCTCTATAGATCTTGATGCTCAACAATTAGGTAGCTTTATCTAGGTCTTCCTTTGAAAATCACTTTTCAAACAACCGATTATGCTTTCCAAAAATTCTACATTATTTCCGATCAACAATATGTCATCCACATATACTTATCAGAAATTCTATAGTGCTCCCACTCACTTTATTGTAAATACAAGTTTCTCGTAAACTTTGTATAAACTACAAAACTTTGATCACCTCATCAAAGTGTATATTCCAACTCCGAGATGCTTGCTTCAGTCCATAGAAGGATCACTGAAGCTTGCACACCTTTTAGCATCCTTAGGACTGACAACCTTTCCTTAAAGAAGGAAATGATGTTTTGACATCCATCTGCCAGATTTCATAATTGAAAAATGCAGCAACTGCTAACATAATTCCAACAGACTTTAGCATCGCTACGAGTGAGAAATTCTCATCGCAATCAACTCCTTGAACTCGGCGGAAACTTCTTTGCGACAAGTCGAGCTTTATAAATGGTGACATTCACCATTAGCGCCTGTCTTCCTCTTAAAGGTCCATTTGTACTCAACAACCTGCCGTCCAACGAGCAAGTCTACCAAAGTCTATACTTTGTTTTCATACATGGATCCTTTCTCGGATTTCATGGCCTCTAACCATTTGTCGGAATCCGGACCCATCATCGCTTCTCCATAGCTCGTAGGTTCATCGTTGTCCAATGACATGACCTCCAAGACAGGGTTGTCGTACCGCTCAGGAGCAGTACACATCCTTGTCGACCTACGAGGTTCGATAGTAACTTGATCCGAAGCTTCATGATCATCATCATTAACTTCCTCTTCAACTAACGTAGGCTTTACAGAAACATCTTCCTGCGCTGCGCTACTCTCTGGTTGAAACAAAGGTTCAACAACCTCATCAAGTTCTATCTTCCTCCCACTCAATTCTTTTGAGAGAAACTTTTTCTCGGGAAAGGACCCGTTTTAGCAATAAACACTTTTTGCTTGGATCTGAGATAGAAGGTTCACCCAACTGTTCTTAGGGTAATCTATGAAGATGCATTTGTCCGCTTTGGCTTCGAGCTCATTAGGTGAAAACATTTTCCACAGAAACGTCACTGCCCCAAACATTAAGAAATGTCAGCTTAGGTTTCTGCCAAACCATATGGTGTCATCTCTACGGATTTAGATGGTGCCCTATTTAAAGTGAATGTAGTTGTCTCTAATGCATAACCCCAAAACGATAGTGGTAAAAGGATAAGAGACATCATAATTCGCACCATATCCAATAGAGCACGACTATGATGTTCGGACACACCATCACACTATGGTGTTCCAGGTGGCGTGAGTTGTGAAACAACTTTCACATTGTCTTAACTTGTATACCAAACTCGTAACTCGGATATTCACCTCCACGATCATATCGCGGACATTTTATCTTCTTGTGACGATGATCTAAAACTTCACTCTAAATTTGCTTGAACTTTTTCAAACGATTCAGACTTGCGTTTCATTAAGTAAATATACACTATTATCTACTCAAATCATCAGTGAAGGTAAGAAAATAACGATATCCACCGCATGCTACAAGACTAATTGGATTGCATACATCAACATGTATCATTTCCAATAAATCACTTACCCGCTCCATCAAACCAGAAAACGGGGTCCTTAGTCATCTTACCTAAGAGGCATGGTTCGCATGTCTCAACCGATTCGAAATTGAATGAGTCCAAAGATCCATCAGCATGGAGTTTCTTCATGCGGTTTATACCAATATGACATTTAGCGGAAGTGCCACAAGTATGTGATAGTATCATTATTAACTTTGTATCTTTTGGCATCAATGTTATGAACATGTGTATTACTACGATCAAGATTTAACAAACCATTGTAACTGGGGACATGACCATTGAAGGTATTATTCATGTAAACAGAATAACCATTATTCTCTAACTTAAATGAATAACCGTGTTGCAATAAACACGATCCAATCATGTTCATGCTCAACGCAAAACACCAAATAACATTTATTTCGGTTCGTCACTAATCCCGAAGGTAGAGAGAGCGTGCGATGTTGATCACATCAACCTTGGAAACATTTCCAACACACATCGTCACCTTACCCTTAGCCAGTGCTCCGTTTATTCCGTAGCTTTTATTTCGAGTTACTAACATTTAGCAACCGAACCGGTATCCAATACCCAGGTTCTACTAGGAGTACTAGCAAGGTACACATCAATAATACGTATAACAAATATAATTCTGTCGACGTTGCCAGCCTTCTTATCTACCAAGTATCTAGGGTTGTTCCGCTTCAGCGACCGCTCTCCTCATAATCGAAGCACTTAGTCTCGGGTTTGGGTTCAAGTTTGGGTTGCTTCACTGGAGCAGCAACTGACTTGCTATCCATGAAGTTTCCCTCCTTTCTCCTGCCCTTCTCGAAACTAGTGGTTTGACTAACCATCAACACTTGACGCTCCTTCTTGATTTCTACCTTCGCAGTGTCAAACATCGTGAAAAGCTCAGGGATCATTATTTCTATCCCTAGCATTTTATACTTCATCACCAAGTTCTAGTAGCTTAGTGATAGTGACTTGGAGAACTATATCAATCACTATCTTATGTGGAAGATCAACTCCCACTCGATTCAAGCGATTGTAGCACCCAGACAATCTGAGCACATGCTCAACGATTGAGCTATTCTCTTTCATGTTACAGGCAAAGAATCTTGTTGGAGATCTCATATCTCGCAACACGGGCATGAGCCTGAGATCCTAATTTCAGCTCTTAGAACATCTCATATGTTCCGTGACGTTCAAAACGTTTCGGAGCCTCAATTCTAAGCCGTAATGCATGACGCACTAAACTATCAAGTAGTCATCAGAACGTGCCTTTCAGATGTTCACAACATCTACAAACGACACTAGAGGGGTTGGCGCACCGAGCGGTGCATTAAGGACATAAGCCTTCTGTGCAGCAATGAGGACAATCCTCAGATCATGGACCCAGTCTGCAATATTGCTACCATCATCTTTCAACTCTATTTCTCTAGGAACATATAAAAATTCATGGGAGCTACAACGTGAGCTAGTAATCTACAACATAATTTTGCAAAGACACTACTGACTATGTTCATGATAATGAGTTTAATTAATCATATTACTTAAGAACTCCCACTCAAATTGACATCCCTTCCGGTCATTCGAGTGATACATGATCAAAATTCACCAACTCAAGTCCGATCATCACGTGAGTTGAGGTGGTTTCAATGGTGAACATCATAATGTTGATCATATCTACTATATGACTCATGTTCGACCTTTCGGTCTCTTGTGTTCCGAGGCCATGTCTGTACATGCTAGGCTCGTCAAGTTTAACCCGAGTGTTCTGCATGTGCAACACTGGCTTGCACCCGTTGTATGTGAACGTAGAGTCTATCACACCCGATCATCACGTGGTGTCTCTACACGACGAACTTTCGCAACGGTGCACACTCGTCCTAAGCAAAACAAGGTGCGTAAAAGGATTAACATCACATGCAAATCATAAGTGACATGATATGGCCATGAACTTGTGCTTTTGATCTCCATCTAGAAAGCACCGGCATGATCTCCATCATCACCAGCATGACACCATGATCTCCATCACTTGATCTCCATCAACGTGTCGCCATCGGGGTTGTCGCGCCCAACATGATTCTACTACTATTGCTACCGTTTAGCGATAAAGTAAAGCATTACATAGCGCTTAATGATTGACACGCTGGTCATATAATAATTAAAGACAAACCTATGGCTCCTGCCGGTTGTCGTACTCATCGACATGCAAGTCGTGATATTCTATACAACACATGATCATCTCATACATCACATATATCACATCATGTAATTGGCCATATCACATCACAACATACCCTGCAAAAACAAGTTAGACGTCTTCTAATTGTTGTTGCATGTTTTACGTGGCTGCCACGGGTATCTAGCAAGAACAATTCTCACCTACGCATAAACCACAATGGTGATACATTAGTTGCTTCTCAACCTCCTCAAGGACCGCCTTTGTCGAATCCGATCCAACTAAAGTAGGAGAAACTGCCACCCACCAGCCATCTTTTGCAACAAGTTGCAGTTGAGGGGACCGGTCTCTCGTAAGCGTACGAGTAATGTTGGTCCAGGCCGCTTCATCCCACAATACCGCTGAACCAAAACACGACCAAGGGAGGAAGAAATCTAAGCATCAACGTCCACAAACTCTTTGTGTTCTACTCGAGATCTCATCTACACATAGACCTAGCTCATGATGCCACTGTTGGGGAACGTCGCATGGGAAACAAAAAATTTCCTACGTTCACGCAAGACCTATCCATGGTGGTGAGCATCTACGAGAGAGAGTGGATCTACATACCCTTGTAGATCGCTAAGCGGGAAGCGTTAAGAAACGCGGTTGGTGTAGTTGAACGTCTTCGTGATCCAAATCACCAAGAGTCCCGCGATCTCATCACGATCCATCCCGCGATCCAATCACGATCCGTCCCGCAAACTCACCATGATCCGTCCCACAAACTCATCACGATCCGTCCCGTGAACACATCACGATCCGTCTCGTGATCTTGATCACGGTCCTTCCGATCTAGCACCGAACGAACGGCACTTCCGCGTTCAGCACACGTATAGCTCGATGATGATCTCTGCCTTCTAGATCCAGCAAGAGGGAGATGAGAGGTAGACGAGTTCTCCGGCAGCGTGACAGTGCCGCAGCGATGGTGGTGGAGCAATTCCGACAGGGCTTCGCCTAAGCACTGCAGAAATCCGATCTAGAGGAGAAACTTTGCACTGGAGGAACGGGTAGCACATGGCTGAAAAACTGGTGCCAAAAACCCTAAAACCTCTAGTATATATAGGAGGAAGAGAGGAGGAGGCTTGGCTCCCAAGGAGCCAGCCCTTGGGTCGGCCGAACCAAGGAGGATTGGAGGATTCCTCCTCTAATCCTAGTAGGACTAGGACTCCTCCTTAATTTTGCCTTTTTTTCCTTTTTCCATCTTTTTCTCTTTGGGATTTTCTTCCCAGCCGCATGGGCCTTGTGTGGTACTTCCACCAGCCCACTAAGGGCTGGTATTTACTCTCCCACAGCCCATGTAGCCTCTTGGGTCGAAATACCCCTCCCGGTGGTCTCCCAGTACACTACCGATGAGCACGAAACTTTTCCGGTGACCAAAACAGGACTTCCTATATATCAATCCTTACATCCGGACCATTCTAGAGCTCCTTGTGACGTCCGGGATCTCATCCGGGACTCCGAACAACCTTCGGTCACCACCATACATAACTCTATACTACCGAAACGTCACCGAACCTTAAGTGTGCAGACCCTACGGGTTCGAGAACTATGTAGACATGGCCGAGACACCTCTACGGTCAATAACCAATAGCAGGACCTGGATGCCCATATTGGTTCCTACATATTCTACGAAGATCTTTATCGGTCGAACCTCTATGTCAAGGATTCAGTTAATCCCGTATGATGTTCCCTTTGTTCTTCGGTATGTTACTTGCCCGAGATTCGATCGTCAGTATCTCCATACCTAGTTCAACCTCGTTACCGGCAAGCCTCTTTACTCGTTTCATAATACAAGATCCCGTGACTAACACTTAGTCACATTGCTTGCAAGGCTTGTTGTGATGTTGTATTACCGAGTGGGCCCTGAGATACCTCTCCATCACACGGAGTAACAAATCCCAGTCTTGATCCATGCCAAGCCAACAGACACCCTCGAAGATACCTGTAGAGCATCTTTATAGTCACCCAGTTACGTTGCGACGTTTGATACACACAAGGTACTCCTCCGGTGTCAGTGAGTTGCACGATCTCATGGTCATTGGAACATATACTTGATATGCAGAAAACAGTAGCAATAAACTGACACGATCATATGCTACGTTTGTAGTTTGGGTCTTGTCCATCACATCATTCCCCTAATGATGAGATCCCGTTACCAAATGACATCTCATGTCCATGACTAGGAAACCATAGCCATCTTTGATCAACGAGCTAGTCTATTAGAGGCATACTAGGGACATGGTGTTGTCTATGTATCCACACATGTATCTGAGTTTCCAATCAACACAATTATAGCATGGATAATAAACGATTATCATGAACAAGGAAATATGATAATAACAAATTTATTATTGCCTGTAGGGCATATTTCCAACAGCGAAGCCTTGTTCTTCCCATAAAACTTTCCCTTGCCATCAAACTTGCCCTTGTTTTTGAAATTGTGGGGCTGGAAGTTTTTCTTCTATACCAAATTGGCATTAGAACCTCCCTCAATACTTCGAGGACGTATGCTTTTGCTCTCGCCTTTTCTTCCACATCAAAAGTACCAATGAGATCCGGAACGGAAAACTCCTGTCTCTTATGCTTTAGAGAGGTAGCAAAGTTCCTTCACGAGGGAGTGAGCTTAGTAATGATACCTCCGGCAACAAACTTGTCTGGTAACATACAATTGAAGTGCTCAAGTTCTCTAGCAAACGACTGTATCTCGTGAGCTTGCTCAACCACCGAGCGCTCATCGGTCATCCTGTAGTCATAGAATTGTTCCATGATATACAGCTCGGTGCCGGCATCTGAGACCCCAAACTTGGCCTCGAGTGAACCCCACATATCTTTTCCATTGTCAATTGATGCATAACCACCAACTATGTTCTCACCAAGAACACTCAAAAGAGCAGCCTTAAACAAGGTATCTTTTTTCTGAAAAACTTATTCCTCTTTAGGATTAAGATCTCCTTCGGGTTTGCCAAGAGTGGCCTCATAGCAGCTTATGGTTTGAAAACATAGAACAGCCCTCACACACCACCTCTTATAGTGTACACCCTCAAACATAGAAGGCCTCATGAAAGCAGGAAAACCACTCGGGGTAAATTGCCTATAATAAGGTTTTTTGGATTGTTGGAGATATGAGCAATTTACCGAAAGATTTAAACGAAATATGCAGCTGATAAAACAAGATCATAGTAAAAGAGACAACACTAGTCATGCGACTTAGAGGAGAGTATGCCACAATAAGAGGAACAAAACTTATCAGGAAAACTAAAGGATAGTAGGTGAATATTATGTGAACATGTGAACTATACCGAAATATATGTAGAATAGAAACTAGACCAAGTATCTCTAGCAAAATCTCGAACAGGAAAAACATGAATACGTACTCAGCAGTGGCAGCAGAAGGGTTGGCGTTGACGTCGTCACCGGCCATGTCGTCGAAGATGTTGTTGACGTCGAGGAAGAAGTCGTCGTTTGGGAAGTGATCGTCGGCGTACGTCATGAAGAAGCCAGTAGTCGCGCAGAGCGCTCCCCAAAAACCTTATCACCCTTCTCACGTACAACACTCAAAGCGGTGGGGTTTCGGAGGCCTACTGTCCCGAACTGCGGTGCACGCCGCAAGCCGGGATAGGGAAGAACCTTGTAGGAACTTGAGAGCGTGAGGAAATGGTGTGTCTCTCTGGAGATGAGCGACCTCCATTTTATAGGCAGAGGAGAAGGAGACGAATGGGCAGCGAAGGGAGGCAAAGCAAAAGATGGAAACGTTCAATCTCCACTACAGCAAAGGCTTTCAGCTTCCGAGTGACCTTTCGTATACCAGTCCTACGTGGCAAAATTTTAGACATCGGCTCGGCTCAATCTCGCAACCTGCGGCGCGTCATCACGAGGCGTGGCGTGTATGTCCCTTTTGTTGTCATGTTCATACATGTGGAGAAACATCCTCCCTTATAAGGAGGTCCAACTCTTACTAAACTTTTATCCCATCTCTTGCCTTGCACAAATGGGTTTAGTGGACCTCTAGGATTTATTAGGAATTCTAAAAATTATTATTGGGCTGGTCCATTTTTAGATCAAATTCTAACACGTGATCGATCATACTCCGACGTTCCATGACTACCATTGTACCTGGTCGCGGACCGCGCTATGACGTTCCCATCGATCCTCTTCACGCATGCATCATGCATGCTTGAAGCAATACAGATGAGAGAATATGACCTTCATCAATACTGTTTTGTCCGTCTGATCAGCGACTGACCCATCACTGTTGGGTGCACACATTTCTTGCTATTCCTAGTGAGCATTATTGGAGCGGAGCGGATTAATATGTAGAGTTGCGTGGGAATAATCCGACGTTGGGTACGTGGCGAGACTTTGCCGCCGTGCGCGCATGCAGCAAGCTAGCAGCGCAGCACCTCGCAACGCCAACGACATGAGACGTTGCAACACGCACAAGCCTCCCCTCTCTGGCCACATGTCCGCGCCACGCGGCCTGATGGCCGTACCTTAGGCTGATTAATTGAGCAACTAATTAAGTAACAATGTCATTGTCATGTGCACTATGCATATAGTATTCCCTCCGTCTCGATGTATAAGTTATCTTACGGAAACCAAATAATCTCAAACATTAAGGCACGGTGCATTAACTTTCATCTCATTTTTTGGAATCAATCAATGAAAGAAGTGTGAGTAATGACTTGAGACTAACCAGTACGACATGCATTGGTCAATTCATTACATGTAATGGTATTAATTAAAAATTAACATTATTTTTTTTCGTTTTCCTCTCCGTCTTGGTCACGGTGTACAATCTAAGATGACTTATACAAGGAGACGGAGGGAATAGTATGTTTGTCAATAAACTTGATGGATCCGATTCATCCGAATTGTTGGTACTTCACCAACACAATGAAGCAACAGCTATAGCTCCGTCGATCTATCACACGCGCGTATGTTGCCCACACGAGAAGCTAACTCCGCACGAATGACGCACACATCATAGTGCATCTACATTGATCCGGCGCTGCAAATAAATATACTAATCTACTCCCTTCGTTTTTAAATATACAATGTTTTAGCTGGATAATGTAAAAATAGGCAATGGGCATTGGCCATTGGATATTGTACATGCCGCTGCTTCACGCCGAGCTGTACTGGATCGACTTGTATTTGCATTTTGTGTATGTCAGGGTATTTCGTACGTACCGGAACTGGGAGTCATGTAGAGTGGTTGATACATAGGCTTGTCGACGCACGGATCTGTCGCTGTTTCCTGGTTCTTTCCTCTGTTTTGTTGAGTTTCTTTTGGGTTTTCAGTTTTTTATTTCTTTGTTCTCCCCCTTTTGTTTTCTTGGGTTTTCTCCATTAGCTGTCAGGAGTGTGTTGTGCTCCGGCGTGGACCACATGTGTACTTCACGCCGAAGCACAGGTGTGTTGCGCTCTCGGGTTGAGAACATGTGTGATTTCATGCCGAGGCACATTGTGTTTCACCATGTGAGGGAAGCACGGGTTAATTTACTTGGAAAGCACAGTTGTGTTTCACTCCACAGAGTATAGGTTAGATTTACTTGTGAGCACGAGTTAGTATAATATATTTTTAGAACATGGGACTAAGCTGCTTTTTTATGAAGATTTTCTACCATCCCAAGGAGAATTTTCCCTATTTAGCATTATTCCCTTTATATGAGTCATCAAAGGCGCATTGCCCCGAATGCCTCTAGAAAGATCCGAAGTAATTCGAGCTGTAATTATACGTTATAAAATAAAAATAAAGAACTCTATTTCAGAACTATGAGACAATTCAAAGCACATCTTAGTTCACTTTGAAAGCACAATTTTCAGTCAAAAAATTCCTCGAAACTTATTAGCACGGGATAAAAAAATCACCTTGGGAGGAACACAACGGTGAAAACGACTCATGATTTGGACTTATGGTCCCAAATATAAATCATTTTGAAATTCAATTTATGAAAAGCAAAAACAAGCCCTCACATCACTCATGCGTGCAGCAAAAAAATTCCACCAAAGCTTCCAATTTTTTTATATGAAACCAAAACTTACAAGTTGCGATAAGTGGCACCCATACGATGGATGCGCTACTTGTCACCACCAAAGGATGTGAGAGTGGACGGGGATTTGTTACCCCCAACGAATGCTCCCATTCGTTCTCCCATATATGTGCCGCACAACCCATAGATCCCTTTTTATTCAACCGAAGCAAAAGAAGTTTGTATCTGCTTATATAAATTAGGTAAATACCTTTTGTTTTGTTTCATTTGGATAACTATTTTGCCAAGTTCCCTGCCAAAAAAAAAGGATTTTGCGAAGTGTCTTGTATTGTCGTTGTTGAGTGTCCATAGTTTGCAGGGTGTTTTATACAAGGTACTTGGTACTAGTCCTACATTACCAAGTTTCTCCTATTTGCCGAGTGTTTTCCATGCGGCACTCGGTAAAAATATTGTTGACTAAAGACATTGTTGAGCGAGTGCATGTGAAAACATACTTGAGAAACAACTAACTATGGATGTTGATGTAACTTCCGTCTCTACTGATGTTTCTTGTACTATCATGATATATGATAAATAGATCAAACGTTTTCCTAAAAGATAAAATAAATAAATTACTCGGGGATCCATTATTCATGTGTAGTGGTGAGCAACATATCGGTGATGAGCAGTCGAGAAAGGTGAACGGGTCGGAGCCCTCCATGCCCCTGCCGTCCAGCTAGCGAGCAGTAGTACTAGTAGCAAGTGGAGCCGTTGTTTAATTACGACGTAGTAGTACGAGAGACACTCCAATTGGGCGCGCTCCGATTTTATCCCCAGGAATATATATTTCATTAGATTTTTTCTGTGCGCGTGGATGCAAGTGGATTCGATGACGACGTCTCATGGCCTGGAAACGAATGTGAATGATTGGGTACACGCATGCACGGGAAACGGTTTGATTCCTGCACGACGGCACCAGGCTCAACCATAATCCCCCAGCTTAAAAATAAGAACTAGTCACGTACGCCCCCGGAAAGACGTACTGCCGTTTGGCTTAAATCTGGACCTGGAGATGTACTCAACATTTGCAAGGCAGATTTACCTGCTGCTTGATTAATTTATAACTCCTTTTTCGCCTAAAAAAACAAATCTAGTCACCTACGCTCCCCATCGGCCGTTCATGGAATTGCACCAACAATTTATATAAGAACAAGGTCAATCCGAAAAAGGTAGCTTGAAGTCTAGTACGAACAAGGCTAAATGGGTTGCGTCCAGCCCAATATGAAGAAAAATCAGAGAGGTGTGAGACCAAATTTGACGGGAGCAACTAGTTAGTGATCACTCTCACGTGTCGTTACTTGGCGTGTTTTTAGTCACCATCACGTGTCGCGTTTTGAGCGTTTCCTTCGGATTTTATTTATTTTATTTTTTTGCACACGTTTACGCCTTTTTGGAGTGGGTTTTTCCGAATTTTTTTGGTGTTTCGGTTTTTCACCGGTATTTCGAAGCTTTTGGACGTAAAAAAATTTAAAAATTACTCGGAAAAACGCGTTTTATGTTTTTTTGCGGGAGGCACGGTTTTGCCTTCGCGAAAGGCACGACCGTGCCTCTCGAAAAGGAAAAAAACATGTTTTCTGTTTTTTTTGCTAGAGTCACGGTTTTGTTTTCGTGAAAGACACAGTCTTGTCTTCGCGAGCCGTGCCTCTCGAAAAGGGGGAAACGCGTTTTATGCTTTTTTTTATTTTTTTCGCGAGAGGCACGGCCTCGAAAGGGGAAAAACGTGTTTTCTGCTCTCTTTTTTCTGCGATAGGCACAGTTTTGCTTCCGTGACACGGGCGTGCCTCTCGAAAAGAGAAAAACATGTGTTTTCTATGTTTTTTCTATCGCGTGAGGCACGATTTTTTGTTTGTTTTTTTTCGTGAAAAAAAAGTTCGTCAAAACCTATCAACATGGGTTCTAGTTGTGAAGATCTTGACACGAGAAAGTCAACGATGAAAATGATTTAAGATTTGAACGCATTATTTAGGAGATAAAATGTTTTGAAAATACGGATCTACGAAAAAAGGAAAAACTCACATGTTGCGACAAGTGGCACGCATGTAGTGCGCCACTTGTCACAACCTGAGAAGGTGGGAGTAATCGTTGAAGGGTGTATTCGCTAATTAGTGATTTCAAAATTCGACAATATGACAAGAAGAAAAATATTTAGGCTTCCCTACAGGCTGGCCCGTGAGGAACGTGCACCTTGCCAACTTAGCTCATGTCCTATAGGTTGCGCGTTCGAACATCCTGACCATTTTTTGCTATTATTTTTTGAAACAATAAATAAATTTGTAGAGAAATTAAATAGGCCAACTCTCGGAGGAAAACACGTGGAACTACAACATATCGTAAGTTCGAACCATCCTGACCACTACTCTTGGAACCAGTATAAACAAACACTCTGAGAAATCAAAACCACTGTAATTTGGAAACCACTGAATAAACATGCAGGGAAATGGAACCGGTGACCTTTGCAAAATTGCAACGAATGAGACGGATCTACTTCCTTCGTTTCTAAATATTTATCTTTTTAAAGATCCAATTATGAACTACATACAAAACAAAATAAATAAATCTACATTTTAAATTATGTCTATATACATCTGTATGTAGTTCGTAATGAAATCTCTACAAAGACAAATATTTTGGAACGGAGATAGTACCATGCACCTTGGCTCGGTGACTAGGCGCCTCAAAATCTGTAAACAGATTCAGCATATTTTCAAGATAAACACACCTGTTGTCGGGACCAGGAATCGCAATTACACGATGATACAGTCGAGTAACCAAGATCCAGGAATCAACCATGGCATGTACGACTAACAATCGAATAAATAGAACATTTTCAATGGGAATAATTTCAACTCACAATTAGATTCATGAACCAACTCGATAGGGCTCATCCCCTGATTAATCTCTAAACTGTATGATTGCAATCTGGTAACTATGCACAAACTACAGATGCCTCCTAGCAGTTTGTTATCACACCCTACCCTAAGATTAATCAGCACTCCCTCCACTCACAGGCCATCATTTATGCCTTGCACGCATCAACAAACACACGACGATCCTCCTCGAATCACCACCGCCTAATTAACTCAATCCTTAATCAAAGTTAATGAAGCAACTAATCAATCGACGAGCTAGCACCAACCAAATTAACCATCTATAGCTACCAGCAAACTGAGACGCTCCAGTCCATCGAACAGATGGATGGATTCGATCAGATCTTCCAGATGCTGGAGAAGTCGTCCATGAGAGGCTCGCCACGGCACAGCTCCTCCAGATCGAGGTACGACCGCGACGACGGCATCGGGAACGAGGCGTCCGCGGCGCCGGCGAGCGCGCCCGTGTCGAAGAAGCCGAGCGAACGGCTGAGCAACGCCGACGAAGACGCCGCCTCCGGCTTGCAGTACCTGCGGATCGCGGCCTGCTGGTCCCCCGTAGCCTGGTAGGGTGAGTACCCGGCGCCGCCATGGTTGCCGTTGGCCGTTGCCGCCGGCATGAAGAAGTAGTTGGGGCTCTGCATCTGCTGCTGCGGCACCGGCGGCTCCGGCTTGACGGTCAGATGCTCCGTGTCCGGGTCGAGCGGCAGGGCGGCGCTGGAGGTGGAGCTGGAAGCGCCGGCGAAGTCGTCGGCTTCAGACGGAGAGTCCATGAGCATCGGCAGGTCCACGTCGTCGAGCAGGTCGGCGTTGTTGAGCAATTCATCATAGTTGAGCAAGCCATCGACATCGAGGAAGACGAGCGGGTCCTCCATGGCCCCGTCGGCCGCCGGCGCGATCCGGGGCGCATTCTTCGCCGCCAACAAGTCTTTGTTGAACACCCGGCAGACAGCCCAATCGTCCTGCACGCACGCAAGAGGCAGGTTGAGAAAACAACACGTGAATGCCTAATAAGAAACAAGAAACACATCGCGAGCGCGACATGTGAGCGCGTGGTCCAGCAGCATCTCCAGATGCTCCGGCGGTCAGTTCGATCGACACGGAGACGGAGACTGGAAAACAGATTCGATTCTTGCCGTACCTTGGCGGTGCGGGGAAGGCGATGGGGCAGCTGGCCCTCAAGGCGGTACTCGTGCATCACCCACGGCGTCTTCCCGCCGCTGGGGGCGCGGCCGGTGTAGAAGACGAGCGTCTTCTTCATGCCGACGAGGACGGCGCCCCGGCCCTTGCCGCGATAGATCTCCTTGTCCTTCCCCGTCGCCTTCCAGTAGCCGTGCTTCGTCGCACGGTTGGTGCGCGTCCCCGACGGGTACTTCCGGCCCTTGTGCACGAAGAAGAACCACTCCTTCTCGCCCATCTTCGCCAGGCCTGCAAAAAACACGAACCGGCCATGAGCCCGCTGCAGACCAAATCAAATCAGAGAACTGTCTTGTCGATCGAGGAGTAGTACTCCACTGCACTCACCCGGGAGCTCCCACGGCTCGTTCTTGTTGAGGTCGACGTCGGTGATCACTTGGCAAGAGAAGGATTCGCGGAGGACCTTGCGGGTGAGGTAGTCGGTGACCACCTCCTCGTCGGTGGGGTGGAACCGGAACCCCGGTGGAAGCACCAGCTGCGGCTCCTCCACCCCCAGATCCATCACCGCCGTCACGTCCGACATCGCTAGCTGCGCCCTGATTTCAGATCTACTAGCTTGCCTTGCTACGCTCAGGAGCCGAGGAGGAGGAGGAAGAAGATCGAGAGATGTGGGGAGGTGATTTTGTTGTCTGAACGCCTTGGGGTTTAGAAGTGCGGCGGGGTGCGGGGTGTTTATATAGCGTCCGGGGTGGTGTACTAGGGAAGCCAACTTGACGCGCAGGAGCGCGGGCACCCGGCTATTTTACTGCACCTCCATAAATTAGTAATAGCCTTGTAGTAATTCCTAGGCAGCAAATTAATGCTGCTGCCCAGCGGCTAAGCATGTCCGAATGAGTAGTTCATGATATTTTTTAGAAAAGGATCATTATCTTCGGCCACTGCATCAATCATTACGATGCATGTGGTTCTTTTATTAATGAAAGCAATCAAATAGTTTTAGTTTCAAACAAGCTCAAAAGGAGCATCATGATAATTCATAAAAGACAACAGATGCCACAAACGGCTAAAATAGGCCTAGATTCCTACCCATCTATCCTATTACTGAACCGCCATCCAAACCGGTTATAGACATCTCGAGGTACCGTCTTCCACCGGATAGACCCAATTACCAAAGTTTTCCTGGTTTCCTCCTGATAGCATCCTCGATAAAAACTGCAATTATCAAGTGTTAATAGGCAGCTAACACGATTTTGCGGGTGAAATTGACACAATCACGGCGCTTTCACGGCCCCGCAATTTGAATGCGGTTGACAATCATGGAAGATAGTGCTGAAGTTGTCGAAGATAACACCCGTTAGCCTACACTTTCGATGCGAAGGTTGCCCCTAAATCCTTTCTTCCACGATTTTAATCATTGGTTACTACTCCAAGATAATAATCACTATAATGACCTAGTGTTAATCTTCTAATAATGCAGTCCTTTTTTTCAGTACACATTAGTCTTTGTACTCTCTTTGTTTTTATTGGCTTCGCGTATTAGTTTTGATCTAAATCAAACTTCATAAAGTTTGACCAAGTTAATAAAAAATAAACTTTCATAAAACATAAATATATAATCTAAAAATATATTGAATGATTATTCTAATGGTATTGTGGATGTTAGTTTTTTTTTGTATAAATTTGCTCAAAATTTCCGAGACAAAGTTAATACACAAAGTAAATAAAAACAAAGGGAGCAATTTAAATGCCAATTGTATTTTTCACACACACACACGCACATTCACACACACACAACCGTTAGTTGTTTTTCTTGAGCACTACACAACCTTTACACCACCCATAATGAGGAGTAACATATAGTAGTACTCCCTCCGTCTCAATGTATAAGTCATCTTACGTTGTGCACTGCGACCAAGGTGAAGGAGAAAACGAGAGAACTTAATATTTATTAGCTAATTAATACCATTGCATGCAATAAACTGACCAATGCATGCGATGCTAGGTAGTATCAAGTCATTAAAAACATACACGCCCCACATTTTCTATTGGTTGATTGTTAAGAAACAAAAAACAAGGTGAGAATTAATGCACCGTGACTAAGTGTTTTGGAAAAATCTGATTTTCGTAAGATGACTTATACATCGAGACGGAGGGAGTAGTCTAAGTTACTACCTCCACAGTGGATAGTAACATAGAAGTAGTAACATTGAACCTTTCATTTATTAGCTTATAGACTCATTTTGTCTTGGTATGCGTTATGTTACTCATAGGGGTAGTAACATGCTAAGTTACTCAATTTTTCTCACTTCTCATTAATTAGTTGCCGCATCATATTTTTTGCTTAGGTGGCATCTATGTTACTGCCATTGTAGGTAGTCTTAGGGCATGTACAATGATTGATAAGATAGTCCTATCTTAAGTCTTGCATGTAATTTAGAGATGGAAAAAGAGAGAGTCTACAATGGGTCATCTCTTGGCCTTATCTTCAATAACTAGTTATTTCTAAAAACATGGTGAGACATATTGTGCTAAGAGATCACCTCTTGTCTTCTCTTAAATAAGAGAAGACAAAGCCTTTTTATGAGTTCTCTCTCCTCCACCTCATCATTTATCCTACGCGGCACACCTAAGATAGCATCATTGTACATGCCCTTAGTTGTTAACGATTATCTACATGTGGAGAAAATTTCAACGATCGAGCCCTGTTGTTTCCCGGTGATGGTGGTTGGGTAGTGAAAAGAAGATATTTTCAAAATAGATCTCGCCCGACACGCTCCCGCAAATGGGGGGGGATAACCTACCTGCGCCGCCGCCGGGCCTCTCCTTCGACTCCTCTCTCCCTCGCCGCTGCCAGAGCACGCCGCCGGCGGGGCCCTGTCTCCCCTCCCGTGAGGCGGGCGGTCGCGGGGCAGCCCCCTTTGGCAGAGGCATCGCGCTGGGCGGGGCATGGCGACGTCATGCCGACAGTCTCCACGGCGACGGCGGAGGCTGGCAGAGGCGGCGTCGAGGGCTGCTAGGCAGCTTCAGCGGGTGTGTGCCCTGCGGGCGCTGCTTCTCCCTGGAGTGGTGGCGGGGGTGGCGCGTACGCCCCGGCGGATCTGAGCTTCCATCGGGGGGGGGCATAGGTGCCACGCTCGCCCTTGTGTGGGGCTCAGCTGGCTTTGGCTACGCTCAGCTGTTCCGACTGGCTAGGGCTCGGGCTAGTGGGCGTCGACCTGTGGATGAGCTGCAGATCTTCCCGCGGGCTTGGAGGCGAGGATGGGGTCAGTTGGTGGAGGCTGAGGCGTGGTCGGCGGAGATGTGGCGTCACACGGGGAGTCAAGGTGGGGCGGTGTCGCCAGGCAGCTGCTAGGTGGCCGGAGTTGCCGGCTTCCCTTTACAGCCCCGTGCTTGGGGTCGCCCTCCGCCTTCAATGGGTGCGGCTGCTGGCAATAGGTCTGCGTCGCGGACGGGCCGCCGGGCAGGAGTTTGACATGGTCCTCCTGCCCGGGGCTTGCTACTCCTCATGTGAGGTTGGGTCGATGCCGGCGAGGATAAGGTGGGTTCTTGCGGTCTGGTTGGAGAGGCGTCCTCATGTTATGGCGTCAGTGAGGTCTGCGGTGGTGGTGGATGGGACATCGGTGTGCCGAAAGTTGGATCAGTGCTTCAAGCCTTAGACTTGGCGTTGTCTGAGCTGGTTCCTCAACAACGGCCATCCGCAGTCACCTTGTCAAGTCCCCGTGATCAACTGGGATTTGCGGGGTTACAGGTGTCTGCACCCCAACGATGGCGGCGCTGACCCTGGCTCGGTGGCTGATGTCGGGCTTTTCCTACTGAGGTTTGTGCATTGTGAAACGGGCGGTACTCGATGGCTCGCGATGTGGACACCGGGGCGGCGGTCCTGGAAGGTGGTCTGCCTGGTTGGCTCTCCTACGGGCACCATGGCGGCGGTGGTGGCTATACTTCTTTGTCGTGTGGGCGGCAGGAGGGGTAGCGGCGGGTGGCCCGGGTGAGTCCATTGTCGTTGGCAGTGGCGGAACCCCGATCCGGAGCTGGGGATCTATGCGCGTCGTGCTCCTCTTGAAGACCTCATGGTGGCATGGAGGAGCTTCCGAGTGAAAGCTCTGCGCTTTGTCGCCGACGACGGCGACGCTCACGGACGCCGTTATCTTCTTGAAGACGTCGTGGTGGTGCTCCTCACTATGCCAGGGTTCCAGGTGAAAACCCTTATCCGATGTGGACTCGACAGCGGCGACACTTGGTATCGTTCCCCTGCCTGAGGGCGTTGTCGTGGAGCTTAGGTGTACTAGGGCGTAGTGTGGTGTGGTTCTCAGGTCTTCCTGTGTTATCTTTCGGTAGCGTACTTGTTTTCATGGGTCGACTATCTTGGGGTCGGTTTTGTAAGAGGGATGCCTCACCATTTTGCATCGTTCGGCCGTATTCTCTATATGGTTGTTGTTTTATATATAAAGCGGGAGCGAAAGCCTGTTTCAAGATGATGGTTGGGTAGTTGAAGTTTAGAAGTGATGGTGCCGGTGCTATGTAGTACACGTCAGTGTCCGTGCTCTTTTTGTGTGTGACCAAGAGCGATCGAGCCGCCCATGATTCGTCCCGGAATTCGCCTTCTACAGTCGCCATGAAAGATACCAGTAACTAAGAGCGTTAACGTCTAGCTAGTTTCTACTTTCCAGCGAGGCCGTCCATACCATATGCAGCCACATAAAATTCAGAAAATTGGCCGACTTTCTTCCGGAGTGAAAGCTTACAGGTCTGTGTTGTCGAAACGAGGGTTAAATCCCAAGTGTCAAGATCCTTTTCTCACCAGCCGCCTATTGTAGTTCCTTGTCCTATCTCACTCACACGTACCACTGCTGAACAACGCACAAAGTGGCACGTGAAAATGCACTATTTATATGTAGTGGGTAATCTGGCCTAGCTGTTAAATCTGCGGAGTTATCGACGAGACAAATTTCTAACGGGAGAAGAGCACGGTAAAATCCAAACTGATGGGAATTTGTTCAGGGAAAGAAATCCAAATGTTTCACAGTACAGAACAGAAAAGTATATACTTCATCCTTTTCGGTTTATAGGGTTAACTCAAAAATCTCATCAATTAAGATAGATGATGAGTGATGGAATAATTTTCATATTCCCTTTATTCCATAATATAGTGCGTCCTCGATTTTCAAACTTTAACTTTGACTATAAATTTAACCAACGAGACCGATTGCGGCGGGAGTGAAAATTATATCATCAAACTCATTCGAATACGAATTCAATGATATAACTTTTACTCCCGCCATAATCGGTCTTGTTGATTAAATTTATAGTCAAACTTAGATTTTGGGAAGCGCGGACGCATTACATTACGGAATGAAGGGAGTAGTTTGGAAAATATACTCAATTAATGCGTCCGTTTTCCTCAAACAACTGTGTTTACCAATACAATTATTGTAATGCATCTATGCATGACCAATAAATAACTACTAGTAAGAAATTTTACATGCATTTATGAGTTTTCTTCTAATGCTCATATGTAGTGATTTAATGCACCTCAATACTTGAGCGTGTGATGGTAAGCAATAGAAATGAGACCTATAAAACATGAAAATAGAAGTTTTGAGATAAGCCTTGTAAACCGAAAAGTAGGTAGTACAACCATATATTTCAATTGCATTGTGCAGACGGAAAATGCATTGAGAAACTGTTTTCTCTTAAGCAAGTAGTCCGATTGGCGTTTTTCGGCTTCCTCGTCTTTATCTTACGAAAAAAAGGGCTGCTACGCGTGGGTCGACGGATCTTTTCAAATGATCGTGAAAAATCTAGTGGATCGACGTATTCCTCTACTTCGCAACATAGGTCTTGTTGCAAAAATGTTTTACAAAATAAATTATGTTGCATTTTTTTGCAATATAGATTGTGTTACGGACTGTTTTTTTGTAACATCGGTTGTGTTGTGGGATTATTATTATTTTGCCAAAGAGCTCTTGTCGCAGATTTGTTTTACAACAGATTTTTTTGTTGCAGTTATTATTATTTTTGCAACAAAGTTGATGTTGCAAAAGTTTCTCTATGCTGTCATCGTTGTTCGTCGACGTTGTTCGCAACCCTGTTGTTGTTGCAAGATAATGTAAAGGGGCACATGATAGGTAAAGAAAATAACGAACATGTATTGACGTGGTTAAGGACGCATGGATCTAGGACAATCCAACTATTACGCGGGTGACGGAACTCCACGAACAATTAGCCGGCAGAGCATTAGCGTTTCCCTACTAAGAAGGTTGTCATACCTATCTATAATAAGTTTCGCTTTTTCTATAATTGAAAGATATTACTCCTTCCTATTCATGTTATTTTTTTTTAATTTATCTCGATACAGACGTATCTAACGGTAAAACGTGTCTAGTAGACAAATCTTGAAATAATAGGGATCCGAGGGAGTACTTCTATCGGTTACTCAGGATAAATAAAATGCAACCGTATACTTAGCCACTAAGCAAAAGTATGTTATAAATAAGCTTAATCTGGACGCGTATAGTGCTTGGATCGGCAGGATATATACACTTATTTATGTATGCAAAGACTAAATCTTGAGTGCATTAAATGCACTTGGAATTAACATTCCTATCTCGTATAATCAATTTGATTGAGGTGCAGTGGGCGCTACGGAAATATCCGGCCATGACGCTGCGGAGGCTCGAAATGCTTATGTCAGGCGTCGGCGAATGCGTATGCTGCCGTGGTTGGTCCAATCAGAAATCACAGGAGTGACTGGAAAAAAAATTGTGAAATTAATTCAGCAAATCGTGCCACATCTGTAAACTAGATATAGTTGTAACCTATGCAGCTTCCTGGACATTTCTTCGCCTTTTCCGGAGCTGAAATATTATCCCATATATGTAACGCATCCTACTAGATTGTTAGTAGTACGAAACAGAAAAGATCGTCTGAATTTCGTATGTGAAGTAATTAGCAAACAAAATCCAGCAGTTTCCTCGCACACAGCAACTCGGAAACCATTGGGTTGAGAACAATACCGAAGAAGATAATGCGAAACATGTATGCAATCATCAACTGATGATCAGTAATTATGAAACTATTTTGCGGCTAGCACTTCCATAATTGCTCATGGCTTCGTTGCTAGAAGCTGCACGACGGGGAATCTCGATCCAGAAATATATGGTGTGGTGTTTGGTGGACCTGATCACCGGTCAGAGTCCCTGTCGCCGGCCACATTGTCAGTTTCCGGATGCAGTCAAGTCTTCCTTATCATTCCTCGACAGCAACACTGTACCTGCTGTCATGTATGAAGATCACGGATATGGATTGAAATGCAAGTTTGGTTGACATTAAATTCTCTCCCAAGGTGACATATAAAATACCCACAGCATATTAGAGAGAGAGGAGGGAGATTCTCTTTTAATGTTTTACTCCAAAGCCGGCCAATTTTAAACGCGAGTACAATATTGCAGGATGGATTTGCTTGGTCCTAAAGGGCAGAAACGAAATTCAAATGCATGGCAGATGAAAAACCCTTCTCACCCAAGCATCTGCCACCGCAAAAAAATAAAGATAATTTTGCCTGTCCTTTTTGCTCCTTTTGTGCCGGCAGCGGCATAGTGTTATTTGTGCGTGAAGGGTGCAATCCACTGCTAAGGAACAGTTCGGTTTGCTAGTGTATGCGGTACTGCTGGTATCCCGTAGGATATATTTTTGCTAGTGGCCTACGAAAAGCTTTTTGGTTGAGTTGCTCCTGGAAAGATTTCGGTGAGTTGATCCAGCCCGTGCAAAGGAGGAACGGTCGTAGCAGCGTTCCGTTGCGTGTGGGTCCCCGTCTCCGTTTTGGACGGTGAGCGAGGAGGCACCGCCGTCAGCTGGCCCGGGTCCAGCTCTAGGCTGTGCGCCGCAGCGACGTTTGTGACCTGATTCCGTCGACACGTACGCGGCTTCCAGCTCACTCCAACGTGTTGCTGTTTCAGTGCCACCGCCGCCCTTGGATAAGACAATTTCATGCATAAGCTCCGTTCCAATTTTTATATCATTTTAACATCTGAGCAGCTCTTGGTACAAAAAACAAATCAGATCAAAATAATACATGAAGTAAACTTTTTTAAAGACCTTGAATTTGTCTTTTTTGTCGAGAACTTCTCGGATGCTCAAATAATTCAAAAATTTGAGCGAACCACACGCATGAAATTATCTATTGTCCACAAAAAACTTTGGAATTTTTTGAATTTTTTTTATTTTTTTTACTCAGCGGGGGTGTAGATGAGTCTGGGCTCAGAAATGGATTTTTGGTTATAGAAGTCATTCACCTATTCTGAAACCTCTATGTTTGCTCAACTCTTAGAGCACTACCTTCACAAATATTATATTCTTTCCTTAGAAAGAGGACGTTCTTTTAGAAATGGAGGATTACCTCTCGGCTTTGCATCAGAATAGTGCATGCAGACATATTATTAAAACAAACGGTCATAAATACGAAGTTCGATACAAGGTCTCAAAATGAACAGTAGTGGAACCAAAATCATCGTATGGAGACTATCTTTCCTCCCCACAAGAAAAGATCTCAATCTTTTCTCCTCCTCCAGTCGACGCCGTGGCCGGTCGGCCACATCTCTGATGGCCCAAATGCCATGGAGGTGTGGAGGACCTCGTCCCTCCCACTGACGGGAGGGACCCGTTCTCGTTCTTGTTAGGTTCAACATCATGATTGGGGTTGTGTGGCGGTCGTGATATCCCTTAGTAGGAGTAATTTCTCACACATTTTATCCCCGTCCCGATGGTGCGTCTAGCATCATCGGAGGGTGTGTGGAGGTGTTTCTCTATCGGATCTTGCGGGATTCAGTCGGTACCGGTCTTCGGTGGATCTGTTTGGATTCGTTCTTTATTCTTCTTTGTTTGGGTGTTTACATGTTTGATCCTTTCGATCTACGAGTTTCTACATTCGCGATGGTTTTCTGTTCTAGTGTGTTGGTCCTACTGGGCCTTAGCACGACGACTTTCCGACTGTCTACTACAACAAAGTCCGCCTGGCTCCAGCAAGGGGGGGGGGGCGATGATGGCGGCGCATCCTTGGCTTGCTCCAGAGCTTGTAGTCGTCGCTAGGTGGTCCATGGACCTAGATGTAATTTCTATTATTCTTGATGTTTGTTGTGCTGAAATGATTGAAGATGAATGCATTGGGATTTTTCTTGCAAAAAAGAAGTAAAAATAGCCACACCGGCATAAATAGGACTAGATGATAAACAACTATCATATTTTTGGATCGTCATCCAAATCGGTTGTAAATATCCATGCTAACGGCTCTCAATTGTTGCACTCGAAAGTCATATGTTCCTTGGTTTCCGCATGACTGAGTGATGACCATATACGGATCCAGGATTTAGACAATT
This sequence comes from Hordeum marinum, assembly GCA_022496015.1. Lineage (NCBI taxonomy): Eukaryota > Viridiplantae > Streptophyta > Magnoliopsida > Poales > Poaceae > Hordeum > Hordeum marinum. The sequence goes on along the minus strand of CM039673.1, from coordinate 61,127,218 downwards.
GCTCTGTGTATAATCTGCAAGAAAATAAGATAGGTTGTGTGTCAAAAATTACATCATTACAGCAGTTTCATATAGCCAAAGTTAATGCACACACCCTACTCAAATATGTGCAGCTATAATTTTAGGCTCTATCCCATTTAGTCACATTCCATCATATCCAGCCCATATTTAAGAAGGATATGATGAGGCCCAATCGCACTTGAATGCTTCTACCACGTTGGACTGGCAAGCGGGAGCTACGCGAACACACGTCTAAACGCATCAATCCAATGTGAATGTTGCTCCAATATGCCTTCCCAGGGGCGAAATCTGGTTATCTTCTATATCTAAATAGGGGCACCCACTAGCTGATTTTCCTGCTTCCACATTGAGCCACGTCATCTGAATTGTTATAGCCATTGATGCAATATAGCTCAATAGTCTCCAGCCGTCTGATCAAAAGTAGACGAAATTACACAGTGTTGCCACCGCCAAGTGGGAAATACCGCTTCGTTCCTTTCGTTCCGTCCGCTCGCTCCGCGTATCCCCTCCTCCGGGCTGTACACGTCCGCATTTTTTTTCAGCTGGGCTATGGGAGCAATATTTCGTATCTGGGCTGTACATCGTTGCCCGTGAAAAACAATCAGCCCTTCCTCATGTTAAAAAAACGTCGTCCCTTTTCCATTGCGTGTCCAGCTACCCGTGGGATTAGACTAAAAAAAAGTTGTGTTTGACTTGCTAAAAAAAAGGCTACCTGTGCCGTGGCTTGCCCTATCATCTTCCCGATTCCCATGCTCATCCACCCAGCCGCCGCCGTCGTCGCCGCCACCCACTCCACCAGCAAGGCACCGCCACGGCCCATTCCGACACCATGGCCAACACTCCCAGTCCAATCCAATGGTCTCCCGGCCGGCCAGCCGCCATCATCCGTGCTTCCCCTCCTCTCCCCAGCCAGTCGTCACAGCTAACCCTACCCACAACCACGACCGATGATCTGCCAGTGAGCCGCTCGACATATGTGCATTCCAGCCGCCGCGACGACTGACACCCCCCTGCCAGTTGCCAGCACGCCCGACGGCCACCATGCCAGCCGTCGCCGCTCAATAGATGTGCATTAACTCCTTCACATTCGTTCACCTTCCCGCTGCCCCTTTTATTGCCAGCACTATCCCTTCCATCCATGATGGACACTCTTCGGCTCACAAATGCACATGAAACGGCCTCACGCACCACACCATTTATCGACCTTCATTATATTGGCCTCCACTACCCACCAATTTTGAAAAAAGGTGTGTATAAAAACCCCTGTGTACTACAATCCTAATCCAGCAGGCACGCCTTTTTATATCCTCCTCTAGGAACCGGTCCCTGTCCTGGTATATAGTTGACCCCGTCACATTTTTCAGCCGCCCTTAATTTTTCTTATCCTCAAGCTTATTCTTTCGAATTTCTCATATTGCGATCGAGGTCTAAAGGTGCTCGACTTTGTGCTTCGTAGGTCATGTGCTCCCCGGATTGTATTCATTGCTCCGTACATCTATGGCTGCCCGTGTTGGTACACAAGCGTTTATCCATGTATTTAATTATTTAGACTTGATGAGCATATGTACTACCTTCTATTTGTTTCTGTGATGTTACATATGGAGTACTATACAAATTTCATCTCTTGGATTATTCATATTGGTTCCTATAGATACAACTCACGTGCTTAAGTTTGCTGAATTTTTTTGGTATGTGTTAAGCTGGTATTATTTTCCGAACTGTTTACCTTTGTTTTTAAGGTTCACGAAGCTACTGATTTCTAAAAGAGTGATTCTGCTCCTGAGATTCTAAGAGTTTTTTTTTTCCAAACCTATTCCATGTTAGAAAGACATCAATTGTCTTAGATGACCTAGGGTACAGGAAAGAAAAATGTAGAAACAAAAGGTTCTTCATTTGTCGATCCGAATATGAACAATTTTGCATACAACAATTTCAGTCAGAGGTATCCTCCGTCATATTTCCCTCCATCAGATTTTCCAAACTGCCGGCAGCAAAGGAAGGTTGTGTTAACCAACAGAATGGTGGATAAGTCCACAGTCTGAGTATTGAATTGGCGATCATCCGTAGACATACTATCCTTTCAGCGTGGAGAATATGTAAGCACTTAAAGGAGATTCTGAGTAGGTTTTTGGTATATGTAGAGATATCTTAATTTCGTTTGACACGTTGTTGAACGATTAATTAGCACTGTCGCTCTAGGTTCTAGGTACCAGGTGAACTAACCAAAAGGATTAAAAAATCATGTGATATGTATTTTCCTGAAGCTGTTGAAACTTAGATTACCAAATCACTTTTACTTGGCACGAAACTATTTTTTTCCTTGCATGTTGTTGAAGAGACAATTTACCAGATTAATAATTGCTCTGACTTATTGGCTAGATATTGTCATTATTTTACGAATTTTTATGATGCCATTAAAACTTTTGAGCATTTATAATTATGCATCTTCCTTCTATCTAAAAACAGGAAGGTCTCAGTTTTCTATGGGCAGGAACATTCAGTTTACATATATGATTGTATACGGTCTCAATTATATTTATAAGCAATGCAACATATATTTGTTTTACATTTAGGATAGACGTAATATTATGTTTCTATACAACAGAGGACACAAACAATACTACACCTTCCACTTGCCAACACGCAACCATTGTCATTGAGAAAAAATAAAATAGGTAATTCTTTTAATCATCTTCGTATAAATCGATCGTTTCAGATTCAACATGAAAATGAAATGACATTTTTTTCACAGGTATTCTTTAGCTAAAAGGAGCATTGAACTGACAGAAGATGACACCACCAGATTATTGTGCAATTAGGACAGGGGAGGGAAACATAACATTGTCAAGATTGCATGCAATCACAGGAATAATGTTGCACAAGAATAATGTTGTTTTTAACAACATGAAGGACACCGCAGAGATGCATGCAAGCACCTACGAGCTGCACTATCTTTCTATCTAAAATTACTTACGTCATGCTTAAATTCTAATCCCAACAAACCTGTGTTATTACTATTTTCCTGATGACTCTGTGCATGTATTCAGATATGGACTCACCTATGCAACTATTATGTCTAAATTGTGAAGTCTATGGATTTATATGCACTTCTGTTCAGTTGATTATGTTTAGTTTACTTCAATTGTTCTCAATATATGTACTATGTTCCAGCTACATGTGCAAATTGTACAAAAAAATGACATTTCATGCCAATTTTTTTTTGAAATCCCTTCCAAAATATCCATGGTACAGTAAACAAATAGATGTTTCCTTTACTTATTTTAAGTCCATTACTTATCGTCTACAACATCCCCGCAGCAACGCACGGGGCATCATCTACTTTAAGACGAGCGACGAGCCACAACCCTAGCCTCTCCCATTTCCACCATCTCTCCTATGTATGCGTTGCTACTCCTAATCCACTCCGAACTCGTTGTCTGCACCCAATCCGATCTGAGCTTATCGTCCACCGATAGACATGGTCCTCAAGCAGATCACCCTTACAAGATGCTTGCTCTACAATGCAGGTCCGAGCTCCTAGCAAAGATACAGGCAAACGCACCACTCACATTGCGGTCGGCTTGCCTATGGACTCTCGGGAGCAGGGTGAGTCCACGACGCCGGAGTAGGAGATGCCAAAGACGAGATGGAGTAGGGGGGCGTGGAGATGGATGACGCGGAGACCAAGGACGAAAAGGAGGTGGAGGAAGACGGGGAAGATCTGGTGTCTCATGTTACCACGTTCGGCATGAGTGACGCGTTGTCCAAGTTTGAGATGGTCCAAGCAGAGTAGGCACTGGGGCAATTGGCCATCCTCAAGTCCATCCAGTCGGAGCTCAAGGTCGTGGAAAATTGCCGCTGCCTCTGTAAGGCATACGAAGAGCTGGAAGGAAATCTTTATGGACCTGTACTCTGACGAGGAGACAGAGTTGTGGGCCATGCCCAATGGCCAGGAGGTTTGTCCGACCGGCACAAACGTCGTCCACGTCTCCGACGATAAGTAAAACTAGGGTAGTTTTATCTATATATTACATAGTACGTAGCTTATTTATGTTGAATGGTGTAGTATGAAAATATGGTGTGAGATTAGAGGTTTGTGGTTGCGGTTAATGAAAAATGAGGGGGGATCAGGCCCAGTTTGTGAACGAACCCACAGACATATGAGGGTCATTTTTTAGAAGCCGAAATATAGATGCTTGTTTAGTCGAACTCGTCGTTTGTTGGTTAGGCATAGCCAGTAGCTTAGCTAGGATACCGGTACGCCCCGCGCCAGCTTCAGGGCACTATGGCTACAGTGTTCTACAGTAATCAATTATAGCAATAAACAATCCTAGATTCTACCCTCACGCCCCGGGCCAAGGACAGGGCGGCCTCGGGCCTATCTACGCTCTGGGCATAGCTGAAGATAACATACATCCAAATTTTTATATGAGAAAAGTGTTGACCTATAAACGTCGTATATCATGGATCCAAACACTACCGGAATCGGACCCTACGTCGACGGCCTGACACCGTCGGTGTAGGCCAGAATGCCGTCGGCCTAGGCCTATGCCTACGGCCCCCGTCGGCGTAGGTCCGTCGGGATCGCGAACGTCGGCGTACCCGGGCATTCTCGTCGGCATAGGAAAACCGTCGGCGTAGGTTCCCTATGTCGACCTCCGGCCGTACGACCGTCGGCGTAGATGGGCCGTCGACGTCCATTCTCACGTGACGGCGACGACAAAGTTCGTGCTCCAACCGGAAGCTGCCACGTGGCGGGGCTACGCCGACAGTTACACCGTCGGCATAGGTCAGCACCTATGCCGACGGTGTAACCGTCGGCCTAGCCCTGCCACGTGGCAGCTTCTGGCGCACCCGAAGCCAGACTACGCCGACAGTGTAGCCATCGGCGTAGCCTTCCACATGTCAGATTCTGGTGCGCCGAGGTCAACGCTACGCCGACGGTTACACCGTCGGCATAGGTGCTGTTTTTCTGTTTTTGTTTTATTTTTCGACAATATACAACACAAATATATCACAACTAGTACATAGCATATATATATCACACATCCACATCATTATCACCACAACATAAGTATTATCATCACAACATACGTGAAATCAATAAAACATATGTCGAAACAACACAACATATGTCTGAACAACATAATATGAATGCATGAAACATAAGTCATGACCACCACCACCATGAGGCTTAAGCGTCAGGAGGTCCACCACCAAGTTCGGTACCGCCAAGACCGCCAAAGCCAAGGTCGTCACTACTACCAGCAGCGCTACCGGCAAGACCGTGACCGCCACCTCCTTGGTGGATTGGAGTGACCGGGCTCCGTGACTCGGGAGTGATGCCAGAATTAGCACCACCAGCAACGGAGGATCGATCAGTTCCCTACATGTTTGAAAAGAGATGTTATAGAGATATATGATAGTGTTGAATGTACGATAAGTAGTTGGATAGTTTGGGGATGTACTAATCGGAGTCGGACAGTGTTGTGCCACAAAGTCTTCAAACGTAAGCAGAATTGGTTGTTCTCTAGCAGGTGGTGGTGGTGGTTCCATTACAGGAACCGTTCCGGCCGCCATGGACTCAAAAACGAGCTGCATGTTAGTTGACGAAGCACACACGAAGGTTAGAAGAAATGAGAATGCAAATGTGAAAGTCAAATGAAAGGGGCTAAACTAACCTTCATCATGCGACTGGCGTGGTCCGAGACTACTGCAAGTCTCGCGTTCCACGCCATGGTCTCCTGACGTTGGTGCTCCATGTAGGCCTTCAATATAACATGATGAAACTCATAAGAACATCTTGGTGTGGAAAATAAAATGAGAAAAAAGAAGATAAGAGGGAAAATTCTTACAGAGTGTTGATGGGCTAGGAGGGACATTGAGTGTGCACTTGTTGCCCTCGGCTGCGGGCTCAGGCTCGGGTTGGTAACTCGTAGCTGTGTGTAGGAGATAGAAGGAGTGACCATGGCATCCAGAACTCGCTGTCGACCATGACTCTTCGGCCCTATGCCGACCACCGCCCTGTCGTCCGTAGCCTCTTTTATGGGGTCAGGTGTGTCAGGATTGTAGATATTATACACCTTCTTGTAGGTCTCAAGGTGCTCGCCGGAGTTGCCATAGTACTTGCCCTTGCCTTCCTTGGGCTTAGTCCGCACATGGCCTAGCTCCCACGCCTCCATGACTAAGAGCGGCCGCTTCAGTTTCTCCTCCTGCACCACCAAGCAGCACCAAACGGAGGTTAGTCATACATAGAAGAAGAAAAATGTTTCATGTACATAGATATACCTGAACTTTCTTGTGGCCCCAATGGTTCCGGTTTCCCTGACTATGTGTTCCGTCATTTCCTCGATTAGCCCGGTTTTGGATACTTTTAGCAGCCCACTTTTCATCATCACCGAGCCATGTATTAACCAATGCCTCCCATGATTCCCTTTTTCCATAACACCAACTAGGACACGCCTACATAATGAAAGCATAGTGGCATGTTGACACGAAACAATGACATTTAACACAAACATCGGAATGAAAAATCTGTTATACATACCAACACGTATTGCTCCTTAGTCAAGGTAAGCTTCTCCTCCCGCGCGAAATCCTTGGGCATCTTCATGTCACGATAGTTGTAATAATATTGCGAGATGGCCACCCAGCGCACCTCGTACTGGATCTGGCGGGCTTGCTTCTTTGCAGCTCTCTAAAACAACTTCTCGGCAATGGGCTTGTTCTCCTCAAGAGCTCGATAGTATTTCTATAGTTATTCATGAAAACAGAATGAAAGAAGCCATGAGTCAAACCATTCGATGGAAAACTATGGATGAAACTCAAGACTCATGCTTCCGAAGAGAACTTACCCAAAAATTTGTTTCCACGACCTTAGCATGTGATGGATAGTCTGCATGGGTAGCCAATTTGTAGTGGTTCCAGGTCATGGCCAAAACCTGGTGCTTCCGGTGCTCGACTGGGTCCGGAACGAACAACCCCGACCAATATTCCTTCAGCAAGATAGTGATGACACCGTTGGGAACACGGGCTTTTGGAGGAACCTCCCAGCCCCTACAAAAGATAGAAAATATGAGCATGTTTACAAGCAAAAGAATTAAAATATGATTAAGAGGCACTTACTCTTTCCCCTTTGGCGTAATGATCCACTTCTGCTCCTCCGTATCAGGTTCAGGGGGGGGGAGTCTTGCTCGATCACGCAACCACCCCTTGTTGTTGCCAACCCCGTCCCCCTCCCGGCCACCACCAACCTCCTCCTCCTCCCTGCCACCACCAACCTCCTCCTCCTCCTTGCCACCACCAATCTCATCCCCCTCCCCAAAATCCTCCTCCTCCTCCTCAACCTCCTCGTGAAACTCCTCCTCCTCAGTAGAGGGTACCTCACTAGAGGAGGGTACCTCACTACAAGAGGGCCTTGTAAAAGGCACCCCTAATTCGGTGAGGGAGCGTTGTTTCTGGCCCCGCCCTCCACCTCTAGGGCCTATCCCTGCACCCCCTCCACCTCTAGGGGCTCTCCCCGCACCCCCTCCACCTCTAGGGGCACCTCTCCCTTGACCTCCCTGTGAGGATTCATCCTCAAGTAGTCGAGACGGAATATTATGGGCTTGACCACTCCGACTAGTAATCGATTTGAGTTTGCTTAGTAAACCCATGCCATCGGCCTTGCCCTTGCCCATGCTTAGCAAACCTGCATTGAGATGAGAATAAACAATTAGTATAAAAATAAGGAAGAAAAAACCCGTATAAAAAAGACATTGATAAATAAGCATATTAATAAACCATAGTAAAAAGACATGAAACGTACATCTGCTAGGACCCAGATGAATCATCACTGTTAGTATCACTATCACACATATCACCTTCATTGTCGGACGGAGGTGGAGGCTCTTCCTCATCGTCATTGTCTTCATTTAACAACTTTTCTAGCATAAGTATGTCTTTTTCATTAACAATGGTCTCACCATCATTTCGTGCAAAGTCATCATTTGGATCCACATCATCATCACCCAAGGAGTCATCATAATCGCTTCTGACCACATGATTATCATCGTCATCGGGTTGCACTTGAAAGAACACTCCCTCATACGTCATGGGTTTAATGTTGTAATAATAGTCATCGTTCGGGTCCGGTAACTTACTATGTGGTGACACCTTGAACACAACTTCCCAACCCTTTAGGTATTCTTTCTGGCATGGGTAAGGCAGATAATAAACTTGTGTGGCTTGGGTAGCCGCAATAATGAGATTGGCTCCAGCATAGACGGTTGATGGTTTAACTTCGACCAAACCATACAAAGGCGTATGTCTCAGCCCCTTTACTGGGCTGAACCATCGGCATTTAAACACAGGGAGACTTAGGGTTTCGCGGCCACGACTGAAGGAAAGCTCGTATATTTTTCCTACCCTTCCATAATACTAAACTCCATTTTGACCTGGGTGTACACTCCAGTATTTATAGTTTTGGGATCAGGCCGGTTGTTCTGGTGCTCCTCTATATGGAATCGATACCCATTCACATCATACTTTTCACATGTCACGACCGAAGGGTTAAAACCCATGGAAACCCATCTCAATTCTTCATCCATAGATATGTTCCGATCTTTTCCCTACAAGTTTAATTGAAATTGTTTGGTTAACTAATAAAATTTTCATGTCGAAGAAGAGTAAGTTCCCTACAATTTTGGGGAATGTGAAAAATTACTTTAGCCATGAACCAAGCAACAAAATTTTGCCTTCCAGGGTTTCCATGTCGAAGAAGAGTAAGTGCCTGGTAGGATCAATCATTGCCTTCCACTCCTCATAAATGAATTGGCTGAAAGAAGAAAAACGATGTTTAGGCCTATACTAAGAGAACGTAGAACATGATGTTGTGCAAGACATAAAGGAATGGTGTGGTGGTATTACCTCATCCACTCCTCCTCAACTTCCTTGATGTTGTGCAAGACATAGAACATGATGTCCTCCCACTCTTGTTCTGGCATGTTATAAGATTTTGAGCACCCAGCCTTGCCACCTTGCCCGCTGAATAGATCAAGCTTGGGTTTATACTTGGGCTCTTCCGTATTGTATCGAGGCACCTTATTATGCAGGCTGGGAACGTGGTCTGGATAGTACGATGTCCTGAGGTTTGACACCTCCTCAAGGATAACCGCCTCAGCTATGGAAGCTTCAATCTTAGCTTTGTTTCCACATTTCTTTCGGAGATGCTTGTTCTGTCTCTCAAGGCCGTACTGCCAACGATTCTGCACAGGCCCCCCCCAACAATACCTCTTTCGCGAGGTGTAAAATGAGATGTGTCATCGGAGTAAAGAAGCCTGGCGGAAAGGTCTTCTCTAGCTTGCATATCAACTCTGGTGCCTTCTTATGCAATTGTCCAATCACCTCAGGACATACTTCTTTAGCACATAGCGTGCGAAAGAAATGGCTTAGCTCCGCAAGCACTCGCCAGACATGCTCGGGGACATAGCCTTGAACCATCACCGACATTAACCGCTCAATCCATACATGATAGTCATGACTCTTGAGCCCGTTGACTTTGCCCGTTGAAAGATTGACTCCATTACTCATATTCGATGCATAACCATCAGTGAACTTCACAATGTGTTTGAGCCACATAAGTACCTCCTTCTTTTCTGGCGGTTTAAGGACAAAGTTAGCCTCTGGCTTGAACCAGTTTCTTCGACCGCCTATCGGAGGTTGCATGTTTAGACGTGGTCTATCACAAATTTTTTGTTGATAGGCTCTAGCTTGAACGTTATCCTTTGTCTTATTAGGAATGTTGAGGATCGTGCGAAAAAGGGACTCTGCGACATTCTTTTCAGTGTGCACCACATCGATGTTATAAGGAAGTTTGAGGTCCTTGAAATAGGGAAGCTTCGTGAAGGGGCTAATGTGAGTCCAGTTGTGTGTCTCACCATATCCCTCGAAGCGTTTGCCTTTTCCTTTCCCTTTGACTTTAGGCTTGAGAGCTTTTAGCTGAGCAAGAACATCTGCCCCTGAAAATGTTGGAATCTCGTTTACTTCATGGACAACCTGACCTTTCGTGAAGTTCTTCTTGTCTTCCCTGTCTGGATGGTCTGGAGGGAGGAACTGGCGGTGCTGGTCAAAGGCTACAGACTTGTGACCCTTCTGCAGGCAAATAAAATGCAGAGCCTGCATGCACACTGGGCATGGCATCTTACCACTTGTACACCATCCGCAGAATAGGGCATAGCTGGGAAAGTCATGCATGCAATACATCAACCAAACTTTTATCAGGATTTTTTTTTGCAGATGTCGGTCGTATGTCAACCTCGGGAAGTACCAAGAATTGTGCAAATCATCCACCAGCGGCTGCATTAACACTCCCAAATTCTTCCCCAGGTATTCGGGCCCTGGAATGATCAGTGACAAGAACATGGTGTCGCGTTGCATTAGGACACTAGGAGGGAGATTGAGCGGAATAACAAACACGGGCCAACAACTGTATGAATTGGACGACATACCGTATGGATTGACCCCATCACTTGTTATTGCAACTCTGACATTCCCATCCTCGGCTGCTTCCTCGGGGTATTCTTTATCGAATGACTTCCAGGCTTCACCTCCCGATGGATGTACAATTTTGTTTGGATTGTTCCTTTTCCCTTGCTTGTGCCACTTCATCATTTTGGGAGACTCCTCCGTGATGAAAAGGCGCTGTAGTATTTTTATGAAATTAAGATATCGAAGAACCTTTGCGGGGATGCGTAGCTGCCTCTTTTGACCATCCTTACCGACCACCTCAAGGTACCGAGAAGAACCACACTTCCTACAATACCTGTCATCCGCATACTCGTGCCTAAACAAAAGGCAATTCTTCGGACAGACATGTATTTTCTCATAATCCATAGAGAGTGTCTTCATGATTTTCTTCGTGGCGTACATGCTTTCCGGCAGTTCATGACCATCGGGAAGACTGTTAGCCCATACTCCCAGAAAAGCTTTGATGCAAGCTTGGCTACAGCCGTACTCAGCCTTAACTGCCATTAGTTGTGAGATGGCATCTAGCTGAGAGAGTTTGACACCTGCATAAAGAGGCTTCTTTGACGAAGCCAAGATCTCCAAGAAGGACTTTGCGGTTGCCTCCGGCTCCTCCGGCTCCCCCGACTCCTCCGGATTCTCTAGTTCATTGTCTGAAGGTGTCGCATGTGTAGCCTTTGTAGCAATGACATCATCTAGCATGTCTCTGACCCCATCGTCCACATAACCACCGATGCGTTGACGCATCACCTCTTCTCTACCACGGTCCCGCTCGGCAAAGTTTATCGGCATGTCAAAGTTTTTCATATATCCGTGCGTGCGAAGGTGCCAGGTCATTTCGTCCTTGCCTTTAGAGTGACGTCTGCCATATCTCGCACACGGACAATGTGGGATCATTCTCATTGGACCACGGAATGTCTCCCTAAAAAACACATCAGTTTTGGCAATCCACTCTAATGTTACTCGATTTCCACGGGGGCCACGGGTAAAACCACTATACATCCACTGATTATCTGCCATCCTCTTCTTTATTGGGAGCCACACAACAAAATTAAGATTTGATTTGAATTTGTAACATCCCAAAATTTCGTTTTGGAATGTTATGAATATAGCTATGCATCCATCATCATCATTGTTTGAATACCTGTATTGCTGAAATGTTCTTTCTAAAATTCTGAAAGTCCCTTCTACTTTTCCCTATGTTGTTTTCACCTATTGGAAATTTGGTTAAATGTTCAAAATAAGAGGGTAGTAACATGACACTCCACACCAGGGCCAAATTGGTGATCTATTTTAACAAAAGTAACCAGGAGTTGTTTTGAAAATATTTGCAAAAAGGTTTTAAAAACAATTAGGCAATTTCTGAAAATATTATTTTTTTCAAACTATTCAAATGACAGAATAAAAATGTTCATTGAATAGAATTTATTATTCTGTTAATTTTGATATATAATACCCCTATATTTATAAACGGTTTGAATGTTTTAAAAGCTTTTGAAACGCTCTAGAAAAACATTAAATAAAAATGGTAACGGTTACTGTATTAAACGGGCCGGCCCACGGGCAGTTATTCGCGTATTGATTAGAAGCCGGTCGACCGACGCGCATTCATTTCCCTCTCTGTCGCTGACACTGGACCCCACCCCGACCGACCGTTACTACCGAACGGTCATCTCCCTCCTCCCCCGCGCGTGCCGGAGATCCTCGCCGGCCGTTTCTTTCCCTCCCGGATCTCTCTCCTCTCTTAACTCCCCGCACCCCCGAGCACCCTATAAGTAGCCGGCCACTCCCCGCATCCATTTCCCCCCGAGCCCCCTCTCTCTCTCGTCGGAAGGCTGCCGCAATTGCACGCCGGAGTAGCCACCCCCACCGGATCTCCCGTCGACCGTAGCCACCAATTCCGACCACCTCTCGCCCAACCGACCTCACCTTTCGACTCCGGAGACCCGTCGCCATTGCCCGGACCACTCCATTGTCTTCCCCGACCACCGGAGCACCACGCCGTCGACTTCGCCGCCTTCGGATCCACCGGAGAACCCCCGACGCCGGCGACTTTACCCCGTGAGCACTCCCACCCCTTGGATCCAAAACCCACGGTCCAGATTAGAACGGATTTAAATCCGAACCGTTTTCCTTTACGGACCGGTCGCCCGCCCGTAACCCTCGCGCGCACACCCCCCTTAGCCAATCGGACAGCGCCACGTAGCCCCTGACCGTCGCAAATCATTTTTTTCTTTTCTGTTTTTGTTTTAATTAACAGAATGATTTCAAAATTTGTTTAGCTTATATCTTTTAATATATTTAGTGTTTTGAGTTGATTCTTTTTGCAATAGCTCACATTTTTCATGTAGTTTCACCCTGTACTTTTAAATTTCAAATTTGAACTATAAAATTTGAATTTCATCAAATTTGCTCAAAATCTTCAAATCTGAATAACTAGAGTTTGAAAATAGATTTTGATATGAATCTTTTTGCTACTGTTTGGTATTATTTAGGACTATCTTCATGTTTAGTTTGAAGATTTTTAGGATATATTTGATTAATGTTTTAACCAAAAATAGAATCTGCCTAGTATTACAATATAGTTTTATTTACTTAGTTTTAATTAGTTTAAATTTAGATTTGGTTTTATTTGTTTATTAGGTTCTGTTAATAAACATTTAGTGTTTTCACTCACTGTTAATAGAAATATAAATTTGCTTAGTTTAATTTTATAATTTGATTAAAATAGCTAATTAGTAATAGTTTTGCTTTCAAACAAAGTTTTGTATAATTTAATTCTGTTTTCTAAGACAGGTTTAATTGTAAATTATTTTCTGTTAAGAACATGTTTTGCTAATAAATAATAAGTTTAGTTTTTCATTCTTTTTGTTAGTATAACTATAGTTGATTCATATAGTGCTTATCAAAACTTTTATAAACTTTACTAAACTTTTCCCAACAAACTTAAATTGATTTTCTTCTGTTTATTAATAAAAATATTCTATTGTTTCCTTGCTGTCCACAATTGTTTTGTTATTACAAAATAGTTTTATTATGTTAGTAGTGTTTTATCAATCACCTCCTAGTAAACAAAACTTTGTGTGTTTTCTTGCTTGTGATTTTTGTGCATTGTTTTGTCTTGATTGTTTACTAGTTTTGGTTGATGGTTGTGAGTTACATTATTTTGTTGTATGCTTATTTGAGTGCTTTGTTTGCTTTGTTAGATTATCCGGAGTGCGAAGCTTGTTACTTAGAGTCACTCGTGTACGAAGATCATCAATCAGGCAAGTCACTTTGATCATGTTTTTACCCATGATTTATACGCATTAGTTCTACCATCACCCCAATTGCATGCAAGATAGGTTAGTTGGAAACTTGGGTACATTGTTGTAGTATCATGTGGTAGGTACGTTCTCAACCGCTTTGACACATTGGCCCCGGGAAACGTTGTTTTACCTTTTTGCTATGCTATTAGTAGACGGGGTTGGTTGTGTGATTCATGAGAGTTGAGAGAGTTAATAATTTCAAGACCTACATAATGATCAAGAATTAAGACTCCGAGTTTTCAACATACCTCTGGGTGGATGATGGTTGAACGGCACCCTGGAGAAACCAGTGGATTTGCCTAGGTGATGCTGGAGATGGCCAGTATTCACGCGGAAAGGTCCACCCAGGCACAAAGAGATGGATGGGTGCTTCAAGACCCAAGGCTTACCTGCACAGCCACAAGTCATTATGGGCTCTGGCTTGGTTGGATATCGTGGTGACCCTGGACAGGCGGTGCTACGAGATGTAGAAGAACGGTAGGAAAGGATGGGCACCGACAGAGTCGTAGGAAACCCTTTGGAAGACCATGTTTTGGTCATCCGTTTCTCAAACACCCTGAAGTGCGAGAAATCAAACGGAGGCGACCAAATCTTGTGGGTAACGTGTGCAAAACTCTGCAGAGTACTAAAACCTAATCGATTAGCCATGTCCACGGTCATGGACGACTTGAGCCAAAGGAACTGAAACATTCGGAATTCTCAACACAATTAATATGATGATGTGGGTATTAACAATTTGGGTATGAGAATTGGTTGGTGGAACCATCTCATTAATCAACCAACTTAGTAATATTTTTTCTTAGCCCCTTTCTTGATGTAGGAAAAATTGGCTTTACGCAAAAATTTACCGCCCCACCTGCCATATATGCATATAGACTAGATGATTATCTTTTCACCCCTCTCTTGTGACTTTGCCGGCATATTCCATATGCTGACCTACATGACTGCAACGTATCATGTTGCAGAGTATTTTTCCGACCAGGAGTGAGGACACGTTCTATGCTCAGTGAGATGCCCTTGGAGTCAGATGGACTCATCTACCTTCGACGCTTCCGCAAGATTTAGATATTCTCATGAGTTGGCTTTTAGCCACTTTATTGTAATTTTTATTGTAATAAAGGACTCAAAATGAGATTTCGATTAATATATTTGCTGTGTGATTTCCCTTTGATATATACATTGATGTACCGTGTGTGTACCAGCATGATCTTGTGATGGTACGGAAACACCGGAGACTTGACCTTTCAGGTCGAGTCGCTACAGAATTAATCACATCAAATATTTATTTTCTACCGTGTTGACGGCACCGAATCCACCTACATTTCTAATAGGTAAAGAGGGTCCTAATCCCACCCGAGGATGTGTAGATTGAGTACGTTCTCCATGCTCTACCCCGTTCCGAGACAAAATTTCGGTAGCACCTCCCCGTTGTTCTCCAGATACACGTCTCGGCAAATAGCCGAGAGAATGTGCTCCGGAGAACAACGGGGAGGTGCCGTCGAAATCCTGTCTTGGAATGGGATAGAACCTGGAGAACGTACCCAATCTACACATCCTTGGGCTGTCCGTGGAAAACGCTGGACAATCCGAAAGAGCTGCGGTGATAAATATGCAATTGAATGCATATTTATCTATGCAACCCTTTCGAATGGGAGACGCCTAGGTTACGCGACTTGACTTGAAAATAAATTCTACTAGCATGATTCGTAGCTCATCCTCGGCTGTAGAGGAAGTAGTCCAATAGCGGAGGGACGATCAGGGACCAAGAGCTCCTACGACGATTACTCCACCGAGATGGAACACCACACAACCTGCAAATTGCATCGTGACCAAAATTAAGAACATCACAATATCTTCATCATCATCATCTATCATCATCTAACAATCATCATCATCTATCATCTCTTCCACAAAAAAATCATCATCTATCATCATCATCATCTAAAAATTATCAAGGCATAAAAAAATCCTCATCATCTATCATCAACATCATCATCTATCATCTAACTATCATCACCCATTTGCATTTCTTGCATTCTTGTTAAAAGAATTGCATTTCTCACATTTCTAACTATCATCGAATCATCTATCATCTAACTATCATCATACATAATGCATCCATCCAGCTAACCATCCATCTACTTACAAAACTATGAGCAACAACTAAATTAACAAAAAATATGCTACAAAGAGGGAGGGAGGGAGCTCACCGTGGGGGAGGGCCGGCTCGAGGGGGGGAAGGGCAGGCACGGGTGATGGAGTGTCGGAGCAGGCGGCGGAGGGCCGGCGTGGCGGTCGCCTGGCGCAGGGGAGGGCTGGCCGCGTGCGGGGCAGGGGCGAGGGCGGTCGGGGCAGGGACGGGGTGGTCGAGGCGGGGCGGTTATGTGGTCGGGGCGGGGTCGACGGAGGTCTGGGTGGGGCCGAGGTGGCCGAGGTGGGGCGGCGGTGTCGCAGGTCGGGATGGCGCAGGGGAGGGTCGGCGGCGCGTGGGGATGTGTCGAGGGAGGCCGGGCGGGCTACGAGAACGGCAGCGCGGGTGGATCCGGGCAGAGACGGCGGCGACACGGGCGGATCCGGGCGTTGACGGTGGCGGCGCCTGGTGGCGACGTGGAGGGAAACGACGGCGGTGCGGGTCGGCGTGCGGGCGGGGGGGGGGGGCACAGTGCGGGGTCTCGAGAGAGGGGGAGAAGAATGAGTGGTGGGGGTCGGGCCGGTGTGGATAAGATGTACCTTTGCCGACGGCTTTGGCATCGGCATAGATGGACATGCCACGTGTCAATCTATGCCGATGGCTAAGCCGTCGGCATCGATACTCTCCATTTTTTTATAAATATTTACTTTGTTTTTTTAATTATGCATACATAGATATATATGTGTGTGAGTGTTAAAAAAAGTTACTACATTCTACCCATCTACAAACAACATATCATTGTTTCAAGATAGACGATTCCCCAGCTCATTTTTTTGAAAGATCCAGCGTATCACTCACTTGCATTGATTAATCAGCAGGAGGCAATGGGAAAATCAAATACATGGAGCAGATCCAAGGATCCGAGCACAGATAAAAAAATTAGAAGATGACCTGAAAAAGGGCAATGGAACCAAAAACAGAGTGGTTGCTAATAAACTTTTCGAACCAAGAAAGTTTCCCCCCTCCGTATTGGCCCTACATAGCCTCCCCCCCCCCCGTGAAATGGCGGCAACGACACCCGTGAGGGGGGGCACAGCTCAGAGCCGCGTGCCGGCTGCTTTCGCCTGCCACCATGCTTCCACATGCGTAGGAGGGCCCACCGCAAGACCTGGAAGGTTTGCTACCCCCCATGTACCCCATCTCGTCTAAGCCTGACATAGTCGACCGGTGGATCTAGCCCTTTGACTTTCGACGGACGGGGTTTGACCGATGGACCTTTTCACTAGTTTGTCATAGCCCAGCCCATAGCTACATCCCTAAACACGGTCCCGGCAACCCACCCCAAGATTCCCTCCGTGTCGGCCCGATGTGGCCGTTTCCCCCCTCCGTGACACGATGGTAGGGACGCCCATGAGGGGGGCACACCCTGGAGCCGCGTGCTGGCTGCTTGCGCCTGCCACCATGCTTCCACACGCATAGGAGGGCTCATCGCAAGACCTGGCGTGTTTGCTACCCCCTCCCCAGGTACCCCGCCCCATCTAACCCTGACACAGTCGACCGGCGGATCTAGCCCTTTGACTTTTACCGGACGGGGTTTCACCGATGGACCTTTTCACCGGTTTGTCATAGCCCAGCCCATAGCTACACCCGCGAACACGGTCCCGGCCCAACCCACCCAAAGATTCCCTCCGTGTCGGCACAACATGGTCGTTTCCCTCCTCTATGACATGATGACAGCGACGCCCATGAGGGGGGCACAACCCGGAGCCGTGTGCCGGGTGCTTGCGCCTGCCACTAGGCTTCCACACGCTTAGGAGGGCCCACCGCAAGATTCCCTCGGTATAGACCCGATGCCACATTTTCCGAACGTAAGAGGGCCAGGGCAAGACCTGGCGACATAGCCCCTCCAGGTCCCCCATCCCGTCTAACCCTGACACTCTTGACCGGACGGATCTACCCCTTTGACTTCCACCGGACGGGGTTTGACTGAGGGAAATTTCCACCTGGCTGTGATAGGCCAGCCCATAGGTTTACTTCGGATCAAAGTCCGGGCCCAACCCACCGCAAGATTCCCTCGGTATTGACCCGATACCATAGTTTCACACCGTAAGAGGGCCCAGCACAAGACCTTGCGGCATTGCCACCCCCAGATCCCTCGTCCCGTCTAACCCTGACACTGTTCACCGAGCGGATCTACCCCTTTGACTTTCACCGGACGGGGTTTGACCGAGGGACATTTTCACCTGGCTGTGATAGGCCAGCCCATAGCAACATCTTAGCACAAGTTTTGGGCCCAACCCAGCGCAAGATTCCCTCGGTGTCGACCCGATGCCACATTTTCCGAACGTAAGAGGGCCTTGGGCAAGACCTGGTGGCATAGCCCCCCTCCAGGTCCCCCGTCCTGTCTAACCCTAACACTGTTGACCGTATAGATCTACCCCTTTGACTTTCACCGGACGGGGTTTGACCAAGGGTCATTCCCACCTGGCTGTGATAGGCCAGCCCATAGCAACATCTTAGCACAAGGTACGGGCCCAACCCACCACAAGATTCCCTCAGTGTCGACCCGATGCCACATTTTCCGAACGTAAGAGGGCCAGGGCAAGACGTGACGGCATAGCCCCCTCCAGGTCCCCCGTCCCGTCTAACCCTGACACTCTTGACCGGATGGATCTACCCCTTTGACTTCCACTGGACGGGGTTTGACCGAGGGACATTTCCACCTCGCTGTGATACGCCAGCCCATAGGTTTACTTCGGATCAAAGTTCAGGCCCAACCCACCGCAAGATTGCCTCGGTATAGACCCGATGCCATAGTTTCACACCGTAAGAGGGCCCAGCTCAAGACCTGGCGGCATTGCCACCCCCAGGTCCCTCGTCCCGTCTAACCCTGACACTGTTCACAGAGCAGATCTACCCCTTTGACTTTCACCAAACGGGGTTTGGCCGAGGGATATTTTCACCTGGCTATGATAGGCCAGCGCATAGCAACATCTTAGCACAAGTTCCGGACCCAAACCAGCGCAAGATTCCCTCGGTGTCGACCCGATGCCACGTTTTCCAAATGTAAGAGGGCCCAGGGCAAGACCTGGCGGCATAGCCCCCCTCCAAGTCCCCCGTCCTGTCTAACCCTCACACTATTGACCGGATGGATCTGCCCCTTTGACTTCCACTGGAAGGGGTTTAACCGAGCGTCATTTCCACCTCGCTGTGATAGGCAGCCCATAGCAACATCTTAGCACAAGGTCCGGGCCCAACCCACCGCAAGATTCCTTCGGTGTCGACCCGATGCTACATTTTCCGAATGTAAGACAGCAAGGGCAAGACCTGGCGGCATAGCCCCCTCCAAGTCCCCCGTCCCGTCTAACCTTGACACTCTTGACCGGATGGATCTACCCCTTTGACTTCCACCGGATGGGGTTTGACCGATGGACATTTCCACCTGGTTGTGATAGGCCAGCCCATAGGTTTACTTCAGATCAAAGTCCAGGCCCAACCCACCGCAAGATCCCCTTGGCATTGATCCGATGCCATAGTTTCACACCGTAAGAGTGCGCAGCGCAAGACCTGGCGGCATTGCCACCCCCAGGTCCCTCGTCCCGTCTAACCCTGACACTGTTCACCGAGCGGATCCACCCCTTTGACTTTCACCGGACGGGGTTTGACCGAGGGACATTTTCACCTCGCTGTGATAGGCCAGCCCATAGCAACATCTTAGCACAAGTTTTGGGCCCAACCCAGCGCAAGATTCCCTCGGTGTCGACCCGATGCCTCGTTTTCCGAACGTAAGAGGCCCAAGGCAAGACCTGGCGGCATAACCCCCCTCCAGGTCCCCCGTCCTGTCTAACCCTCACACTGTTGACCGTAAAGATCTACCCCTTTGAATTCCACCGGACGGGGTTTGACCGAGGGTCATTTCCACCTGGCTGTGATAGGCAGCCCATAGCAACATCTTAGCACAAGGTCCGGGCCCAACCCACCGCAAGATTCCCTCGGTGTCGACCTAATGCCACATTTTCCGAACGTAAGAGGTCTACGGCAAGACCTGGCGGCATAGCCCCCTCCAGGTCCCCCGTCGCGTCTAACCCTGACACTCTTGATCAGACAGATCTACCCCTTTGACTTCCACCCGGACGGGGTTTGACCGAGGGTCATTTTCACCTGGCTGTGATAGGCCAGCCCATAGGTTTTCTTCGGATCAAAGTCCGGGCCCAACCCACCCCAGGTCCCCCGTCCCATATAACCCTGACATTGTTGATCGAACGGATCTACCCTTTTGACATTCACCGGACGGGGTTTGACCAAGGGATATTTTCACCTGGTTTCCACACTCCGTGTGACGGCGGCAGCGATATCCCTGAGGAGGGACACACTCCGGAGACGCATGTGGGGTGCCTATACACACTCCTAAATAGACGATACATTGAAAAATAGTGTGTACACTATATATAACATGGACATGGTCTATTGACCTCCTAATTAAAATAAATTTTAATACAGGGATTTTTTTAAAAAAATGCACCTATGCCGACGGTTAGACCGTCGACGTAGGCCAAAAAACCCTACACCTATGTCGACGGTGTAACCGTCGGCATAGATGTAAAAAAAGTGCACCTACGTTGACGGTTACACCGTTGGCGTAGCTCGAAAGGTATGCCGACGGCATAACCGTCGGCGTAGATAGCCCGCCGGGATCCGCACCTCCCGGATCGATGATGTGGCACCTGTCGCGGATCGATGACGTGGCACATCGAATCTATGCCGATGGTGTAACCGTCGGCATAGGTGCAATAAAAAATAAAATTGCACCTACGCCGGCAGTTACACCGTCGGCGTAGCCTGAAAGGTATGCCGATGGTATAACCATTGGCGTAGATACGCCCCGGATCCGCACCTCCTCGGATCGGTGACGTAACACCTGCTGCGGATCGATGACGTGGCACGTCGAAGCTATGCCAACGGTTTCCGTCAGGGCCATCGGCATATCTTTGACGGTGTCAAACGGGAGTTACTCATTGAGGGGCCGGGCCCGCTGATACGCCGACGGGCTGTCTACACCGACGATCACCATAGGCATAGGTTTACCTACGCTGACGGCCTTTGTACGCCGATGGGGCCATCGGCATAGGTTCATCTATGCCGACGGATTTTTGTACGCCGACGGTGAGGCTCTAGTGGTCGGTGTAGGGTTCCTTTATCATTAACTGGTACTGCATTTTCATGGTTTTCTTCTCTACCACATGGTTCTATCCGTGTGTGGTCGCAGTTGGAACAAAAATTTCATGATCACTTTTATAGCGGCGACAACGAACTTAAATTATCACATCTTACATTGGTTAAGCAGAAAAGTGATGAATCGGTCTCCGATTACGTCAAGAGATTTAGAGATACAAAGAACCGGTGTTATAGTTTGGTGATAACCGAGAGGGACTTGGCTGACCTTGTGCTTAGTGGTTTGAAAACTTACATTAGGGAAAAGCTAGAAGGCTATGAGTTCTTAAGTGTCAACCAGGTCCTGCAAAAAGCTTTGGCTCAGGAGAGCCGAAGCAAAGATCTAAAAGAGGTGCATAGATATAAAACTGATCATCCTAAGATGAATATGGTTGAGTATGGTAGTGATAACTCGGACGATGAAGGTGATATGTATGCTGCCGAATTTGTTTGGCCGTCTAAGGCCAAACCATTTACTTGCAATGATCTGAAACTGATTCATAAGAATCGTGACGAAGAGATGAAGTTTACTTTTAACATTGCTAAGTGTGAAAAAATATTTGATGCTTTGCTGCAAGCTAAGATCATTAGGATATCTCACACTTTACCGTCGATTGAAGAGTTGAAACGGCGTGCTTATTGCAAGTATCATAATTATTTTTCTCATGCTACTAATGATTGCAATGTTTTCCTACGACAGATACAATCGGCCATTAATGACGGACGATTGAACTTTTCCGAGATGCAAGTTGATAAGCAGCCCTTCCCAATGAACACTTTGGATTTGGAGGGGAAAAGGTTGCTCATTCAACTAGAGATAGCCGAATCTACTAATAAAACTAATGTCGTTATTGGTGAGCCTAGGAAAAGAAAGGAGGACAACAAGGTCTTGGGGAGGCAGGTTGTGCTTGATTACCAACCCGATGGGAAGGAAGTAATCAAGATCACCATCAAGAATCCCGCACTCGGGGGGCAACAACAAGTGCAACAAGACATTCGTGTTAAGTTTGTTAAACCCAAGAGTCCAGAAGTTGGCAAGTGGAAGAGGAACGAAGCCGAGGTACATTGTAAGCGAGTCAAGCCAACTTTTGATATGCTGCTGTACAAATATGCAAATCAGTTGACCGGTTCTAGCTCTAATCGCTCATCATACCTGAAGCGACCAAGGTCACCATCAACTGATATGTTCACTCGGCATGCAAAACCGACTGGATCAAGGATGCCGCTTCCACAAGAACAACGACAAGTTGTTTGGGATCGACTTGGATGCTCATATGAAAGCCGACTAAACACGGGTGTCCATTACTCGGTTGGTCAAAATATGCCTCCGAGTGTAAGAATGCACTCGGGCAGAAGTTATCTGAATGAAAGAATATGGTCAAGTGGATACTATGCAGTCGAACGTCCGAGTGGATTTCGTCCGAGTAAAAGGGTGCGCCCGAGTGAAAGCTTCGTAGGCCAGAAAAGTCGACAAGAGTGGCACGTCAAGCTGCCGAGTGTTGCAGCAGTGGAGTCAGGGAAAGGCAAGGAAAATATCAATGCTGACTCACTCATCTTGGGTAGTAAAACGTTCACCATGCAACAGTCGACTATGTGTAGCAACCCAATTGAGCCGATATTTGTTATCGTACCAAAGCACTCGACCAATGATCATGAAGCAAGTACCAGCCAAGTAAAGCTAGTTGATCCTAAATACACTCGACCAAAGTGGTGTCCTCTAGGGCTAACGAAAACACAAAAGAGGAAATTACAGAGGTTGAGGAATCGAGAGATGGCAGAACAAGAAGCTGAGAAGCAGAGGGACAAGTTGTTCTGTTGGGGAACGTTGCATGGGAAACAAAAAATTTCCTACGCACACGAAGATCTATCCATGGTGATGAGCATCTACGAGAGGGAGAGTGGATCTACATACCCTAGTAGATCGCTAAGCGGGAAGCGTTAAGAAACGCGGTTGGTGTAGTCGAACGTCTTCGCGATCCAAATCGCCGTGCGTCCCACGATCCAATCACGATCCGTCCCGTGATCCAATCACGATCCGTCCCGCGATACGATCACGATCCATCCCACGAACTTGATCACGATCCGTCTCACGAACTTGATCACGATCCTTCCGATCTAGCACCAAACGGACGGCACCTCCGCGTTCAACACACGTATAGCTTGATGACGATCTCCACCGTCTTGATCCAGCAAGAAGGAGTGGAGAGGAAGAAGAGTTCTCCGGCATCCTGACGGCGCTCCGGCGATGGTGGTGGAGCAATTCCGGCAGGGCTTCGCCTAAGCACTGCAGAAAACCGATCTAGAGGAGAAACTATGAACAGGAGGAACGGGTAGCATGTGGCTGAAAATCTTGTGCAAAAACCCTCAATACCACCAGTATATATAGGAGGAGAGGAGGAGAGGAGGAAGCTTGGCCTCCAAGCCTCCTAGGCTTTGGCCGAACTAGGAGAGGAGGAGTCCACCTCCTCCACTCCTAGTAGGATTAGGATTCATCCTTTTTTTTTCCTTTTTGCCTTTTTCCACCTTCTTCCTTTTGGGTTTTCTTTTCCAGCCACATGGGCCTTGTGTGGGAGTTTCCACCAGCCCACTAAGGGATGATATTCACTCTCCCACAGCCCATGAAGCCTCTTGGGTCGAAATACCCCTCCCGGAGGTCTCCCGATACACTACCGGCACTCCCGGTACACTACCGATAAGCCCGGAACTTTTCCGGCGACCAAAACAGGACTTCCTATATATGAATCTTTACCTCCGGACCATTCCGGAGCTCCTCATGACGTCTAGGATCTCATCCGGCATTCTGAACAAACTTTGGTCACCACCATACATAACTCTATACTATCGAAACGTCACCAAACCTTAAGTGTGCAGACCCTGCGGGTTTGAGAACTATGTAGACATGATCGAGACACCTCTATGGTCAATAGCCAATGGCGGGACCTGGATGTCCACATTGGTTCCTACATATTCTATGAAGATCTTTATCGGTCGAACCTCTCTGTCAAGGATTCAGTTAATCTCGTATGATGTTCCCTTTGTTCTTCGGTATGTTACTTGCACGAGATTCGATCGTCGGTATCTCCATACCTAGTCCAACCTCGTTACTGGCAAGTCTCTTTACTCGTTCTGTAATACAAGATCCCATGACCAACACTTAGTCACATTGCTTGCAAGGCTTATTGTGATGTTGTATTACCGAGTGGGCCCTGAGATACCTCTCCGTCACACGGAGTAACAAATCCCAGTCTTGATCCATGCCAACTCAACAGACACCCTCGGAGACACCTGTAGAGCATCTTTATAGTCACCCAGTTATGTTGCGATGTTTGATACACACAAGGTACTCCTCTGATATCTTTGAGTTGCAGGATCTCATGGTCATAGGAACATATACTTGACATGCAGAAAACAATAGCAATAAACTGACACGATCATAAGCTACGTTTGTAGTTTGGGTCTTGTCCCTCACATCATTCTCCTAATGATGTGATCCCGTTATCAAATGACATCTCATGTCCATGGCTAGGAAACCTTAACCATCTTTCAATCAACGAGCTAGCTCACTAGAGGCATACTAGGGACATTGTGTTTGTCTATGTATCCACACATGTATCGATGTTTCCAATTAATACAATTATATCATGGATAATAAACGATTATCATGAACAAGGAAATACAATAATAAACACTTTATTTATTGCCTCTTGGGCATATTTCCAACAGTCTCCCACTTGCCCTAGAGTCAATAATCTAGTTCACATCACTATGTGATTTACATTGTAATGAATCAAATACCCATGCAGTTCTGGTGTTGATCATGTTTAGCCCTTGGAAGAGGTTTAGTCAACGGGTCTGCAACATTCAGATCCGTGTGCACTTTGCAAATATTTATGTCTTTCTCCAAGATGTAATCGCGGATGGAGTTGAAGCGTCGCTTTATGTGTCTGGTCCTCTTGTGAAACCTTGGTTCCTTGGCCAGAGCAATGGCACTAGTGTTGTCACAGAACAGGTTCATTGGATTCAGTGCACTGTGCACTACTCCAAGATCTGTCATGAACTGCTTCATCCAGACACCTTCCTTCGCCGCCTCCGAGGCTGCGATGTATTCCGCTTCGCACGTAGAATCAGCTACCACGCTTTGCTTGGAACTGCACCAGCTTATCGCTCCCCCGTTAAGAATAAATACGTATCTGGTTTGCGACTTAGAGTCGTCCGGATCAGTGTCAAAGCTTTCATCGACGTAACCCTTTACGACGAGCTCTTCATCACCTCCATAAACGAGAAACATTTCCTTAGTCTTTTTCAGGTACTTAAGGATATTCTTGACCGCTTGCCAGTGCTCCATTCCAAGATCACTTTGAAACCTTCCGGCCATACTTATGGCAAGGCTAACATCGGGTCTTGTGCACAACATTGCATACATGATAGAGCCTATGGATGAAGCATAGGGGATGACACTCATCTTTTCTCTATCTTCTGCAGTTACTGGGCATTGAGTCTTACTCGACTTCACACCTTGTAATACAGGCAAGAACCCCTTCTTGGACTGTTCCATTTTGAACTTCTTCAAAACTTTATCAAGGTATGTGCTCTGTGAAAGAGCTATTAAGCGTCTCGATCTATCTCTATAGATCTTAATGCCTAATATGAAAGCAGCTTCTCCTAGGTCCTTCATTGAAAAACTCTTGTTCAAATATTCCTTCACGCTTTGCAGCATTTCTATATTGTTTCCAATCAGCAATATGTCATCCACATATAATACTAGAAACACTATAGAGCTCCCACTCACTTTCTTGTAAATACAAGCTTCTCCGTAAACTTGTATAAACTCAAACGCTTTGATCACCTCATCAAAGCGCTTATTCCAACTCTGAGATGCTTGCACCAGTCCATAAATGGATTGCTGGAGTTTGCAAACTTTGTCAGCATTCTCTGGATCGACAAAACCTTCGGGTTGCATCATATACAACTCTTCCTCAAAGAAACCGTTGAGGAACGCTGTTTTTACATCCATCTGCCAAATTTCATAATCGAAATAGGCAGCTATTGCTAACATGATTCTGACAGACTTAAGCATCGCTATGGGTGAGAAAGTCTCATCATAGTCAACTCCTTGAACTTGTGAAAAACCCTTTGCCACAAGTCAAGCTTTATAGATGGTGACATTACCGTCCGCGTCTGTTTTCTTCTTAAAGATCCATTTGTTCTGAATGGCCTTTCGCCCTTCAGGTAATACTTCCAAAGTTCATACTTTGTTTTCATACATGGATCCCATCTCGGATTTCATGGCCTCTAACCATTTCTTGGAATCCGGGCCCATCACTGCTCCTCCATAGCTCGTAGGTTCATTGTTGTCCAACAACTTGACCTCCAAGACAGGGTTGCCGTACCACTCAGGGGTAGTACGCGGCCTTGTCGACCTACGAGGTTCAATAGCTGCTTGATCCGAAGCTTCATGATCATCATCATTAACTTCCTCTTCTACCGTCATAGGTTCCACAGAAACATCTTTATACGTTGCGCTACTTTCTGGTTGAAGTAAAGGTTCAGTAACCTCATCAAGCTCTATTTTCCTCCCACTCAATTCTTTCGAGAGAAACTCTTTCTCAAGAAATGTTCCATTTTTAGCGACAAACACTTTGCCTTCGGATATGAGATAGAAGGTATACCCGACTATCTCTTTCGGGTATCCTTTGAAGATGCATTTCTCCGCTTTGGGTTCCAGCTTTTCAGGCTGAAGCTTTTTGACATAAGCATCACATCCCCAAACTTTAAGAAACGAGAACTTTGGCTTCTTGCCAAACCACAATTCATATGGCGTCGTCTCAACGGATTTCGTTGGTGCCCTATTTTAAAGTGAATGCAGCTGTCTCTAATGCATAACCCCAGAACGATAGTGGGAAATCAGCAAGAGACATCATAGAACGCACCATATCTAATAAGTTTCGATTACGACGTTCGGACACACCATTATGCTGTGGTGTTCCGGGCGGTGTCAACTGTGAAACAATTCCACACTGTCTTAAGTGACTGCCAAACTCATAACTCAGATATTCACCTCCTCGATCAGATCGCAGGAACTTAATCTTCTTGTTACGATGATTCTCAACTTCACTCTGAAATTGCTTGAACTTTTCAAACGTTTCAGACTTGTGTTTCATCAAGTAAATATACCCATATCTACTTAAGTCATCAGTGAAGGTGAGAAAATAACGATATCCACCACACACTGTAACATTCATTGGACCGCACACATCAGTGTGTATGATTTCCAATAAGTCACTTGCCCGTTCCATTGTTCCAGAGAACGGCGTTTTAGTCATCTTGCCCATGAGGCATGGTTCACATGTGTCAAGTGATTCAAAATCAAGTGACTCCAAAAGTCCATTAGCATGGAGCTTCCTCATGCGTTTTACACCAATATGACCTAAACGGCAGTGCCACAAGAAAGTGGTACTATCATTATCAATTCTACATCTTTGGGCATCAATGTTATGAACATGTGTGTCATCACTATCAAGATTCAATATGAATAAACCCCTAACATTGGGTGCATGACCATAAAAGATATTACTCATATAAATAGAACAACCTTTATTCTCTGATTTAAATGAGTAACCGTCTCGCAAAAAACAAGATCCAGATATAATGTTCATGCTTAACGCAGGCACTAAATAACAATTATTCAGGTTCATCACTAATCCCGATGGTAATCGAAGAGAGAGCGTGCCGACGGCGATCACATCAACCTTGGAACCATTTCCCACGCGCATCGTCACTTCGTCCTTTGCCAGCCTTCGTTTATTCTGCAGCATCGTCACTTCGTCCTTTGCCAGCCTTCGTTTATTCCGTAGTTCCTGCTTTGAGTTGCAAATGTGAGCAACCGAACCGGTATCAAATACCCAGGCACTACTACGACAGCTAGTAAGGTACACATCAATAACATGTGTATCATATATACCTTGTTTGTCGTTGGCCGCCTTCTTGTCAGCCAGGTACTTGGGGCAGTTCCGCTTCTAGTGACCAGTTCCTTTGCAATGAAAGCACTCAGTTTCTGGCTTGGGTCCATGCTTGGGCTTCTTTCTAGGAGTAGCAACTGCTTTGCCACCCTTCTTGCCCTTGCCCTTGACTTTGCCATTTTTCTTGAAACTACTGGTTTTATTGACCATCAACACTTGATGTTCTTTATGGATTTCAGACTCAGTGACTTTTAGCATCGCAAACAGCTCGGCGACTGACTTGTTCATCCCGTGCATGTTATAGTTCATCACAAAGCTCTTGTAACTAGGTGGCAGTGATTGAAGAACTCTGTCAGTGATCGCCTCTGGCGGAAGGGCAATTCCCAACTCCGCAAGACGAGTTCAATACCTAGACATTCTGAGTATATGTTCACTGATAGACCCGTTCTCCTCCATCTTGCAAGCATAGAACTTATCGGAGGTTTCATACCTCTCGATCCGGGCGTTCTTCTGAAAGATAAACTTCAACTCCTGGAACATCTCATATGCTCCATGATGTTCAAAACGTCTTTGAAGTCCCGATTCTAAGCCATACAATATTGCACACTGAACTATTGAGTAATCTCCAGTACATGCATCCCAAGCGTTCTTAACGTCTTCGGAGGTCATGTTTTCTGGTTGGTCACCAAGCGGTGCATCATGGACATATGATTTCTGGGAAGCCGTCAGGATAATCCTCAGATTACGGGCCCAGTCAACAAAGTTACTTCCATCATCTTTCAGTTTAGCTTTCTCTAGGAACGCATTAAAATTCAGGGGTGCTACTGCGCGAGCCATTGTTCTACAACATAAATATGCAAAGTTCACTTAGACTATTGTTCAAGATAATGAGTTTAGTTAATCAAATTACTAAAGCTCCCACTCAAATTGACATCCCTCAGGTCATCTGAGTGTCACATGATCCAAATCCACCAACTCAAGTCCGATCATCACGTGAGTTGAGGTGGCTTCAATGGTGAACATCATTATGTTGATCATATCTACTATATGACTCATGTTCGACCTTTCGGTCTCGTGTGTTCCGAGGCCATGTGTGTACATGCTAGGCTCGTCAAGTTTAACCCGAGTGTTCTGCGCGTGCAACACTGGCTTGCACGTGTTGTATGTGAACGTAGAGTCTATCACACCCTATCATCACGTGGTGTCTCAACACGACGAACTTTCACAACGGTGCACACTCGGGGAGAACACAATTTTATCTTGAAATTTAAGTGAGGGATCACCTTATAATGCTACCATCGTACTAAGCATAACAAGGTGCATCAAAGGATTAACATCACATGCAATTCATAAGTGACATGATATGGCCATGAACTTGTGCTTTAGATCTCCATCTTGAAAGCACCGGCATGATCTTCATCGTCACCGGCACAACACCATGATCTCCATCATCTTGATCTCCATCAACGTGTCGCCATCGAGGTTGTCACGCCCTGCATGCTTCTACTACTACTGGTACCGTTTAGCGATAAAGTAAAGCATTACATCGCGCTTAATGATTGACACGTAGGTCATACAATAATTAAAGACAACCCTATGGCTCCTGCCGGTTGCCGTACTCATCGACATGCAAGTCATGAAATTCTATACATCACATGATCATCTCATACATCACATATATCACATCATGTAATTGGCCATATCACATCACAACATACCCTGCAAAAACAAGTTAGACGTCGTCTAATTGTTGTTGCATGTTTTACGTGGCTGCTACGGGTATCTAGCAAGAACAATTCTCATCTATGCAAAAACCACAACGGTGATACACTAGTTGCTTTTAAACCTTCTCAAGGGCCGCCTTTGTCGAATCCAATCCAACTAAAGTGAGAGAAACTGACACCCGCAAGCCATCTATGCAACAAGTTGCGGTCGAGGGAACCGGTCTCTCGTAAGCGTACGAGTAATGTTGGTCCGAGCCGCTTCATATCACAATACCGCTGAACCAAAATTCGACCAAGGGAGGAAGCAATCTAAGCATCAACGCCCACAAACCTTTTGTGTTCTTCTCAAGATCTCTTCTACGCATAGACCTAGCTCATGATGCCACTGTCGGGGAACATTGCATGGGAAACGAAAATTTTCCTACGCACACGAAGATCTATCCATGGTGATGAGCATCTACGAGAGGGAGAGTGGATCTACATACCCTTGTAGATCGCTAAGCGGGAAGCGTTAAGAAACATGGTTGGTGTAGTCGAACGTCTTCGCGATCCAAATTGCCGTGCATCCCGCGATCCAATCATGATCCATTCCGCGATCCAATCACGATCCGTCCTGCGATCCGATCACGATCCGTCCCGCGATCCGATCACGATCCGTCCCACGAACTTGATCATGATCCGTCTCATGAACTTGATCACGATCCTTCCGATCTAGCACCGAACGGACGACACCTCCGCGTTCAGCACACGTACAGCTTGATGACGATCTCCACCGTCTTGATCCAACAAGAAGGAGTGGAGAGGAAGAAGAGTTCTCCAGCAGCCTGACGCCGCTCCAGCGATGGTGGAGCAATTCCGGCAGGGCTTCGCCTAAGCACTGGAGAAAACCGATCCAAAGGAGAAACTATGCACTGGAGGAACGGGTAGCACGTGGCTGAAAATCTTGTGCAAAAACCCTCAATACCACCAGTATATATAGGAGGAGAGGAGGAGAGGAGGAAGCTTGGCCTCCAAGCCTCCTAGGCTTCGGCCGAACTAGGAGAGGAGGAGTCCACCTCCGCCATTCCTAGTAGGATTAGGATTCATCCTTTTTTTTCCTTTTTTCCTTTTTCCAACGTTTTCCTTTGGGGTTTTCTTTTCCAGCCACATGGGCCTTGTGTGGGAGTTTCCACCAGCCCACTAAGGTCTGATATTCACTCTCCCACAGCCCATGAAGCCTCTTGGGTCGAAATACCCCTCCCGGAGGTCTCCCGGTACACTACCGGCACTTCCGGTACACTATCGATAAGCCCGGAACTTTTCCGATGACCAAAACAGGACTTCCTATATATGAATCTTTACCTCCGGACCATTCCGGAGCTCCTCGTGACATCCAGGATCTCATCCAAGATTCCGAACAAACTTTGGTCACCACCATACATAACTCTATACTACCGGAACTTGACCAAACCTTAAGTGTGCAGACCCTATGGGTTCGAGAACTATGTAGACATGACCGAGACACCTCTACGGTCAATAACCAATGGCGGTACCTGGATGTCTACATTGGTTCCTACATATTCTACGAAGATCTTTATCAGTCGAACCTCTATGTCAAGGATTCAGTTAATCCCGTATGATGTTCCCTTTGTTCTTCGGTATGTTACTTGCCCGAGATTCGATCATCGGTATCTCCATACCTAGTCCAACCTCGTTACTGGCAAGTCTCTTTACTCATTCCGTAATACAAGATCCCGTGACCAACACTTAGTCACATTGCTTGCAAGGCTTATTGTGATGTTGTATTACCGAGTGGGCCCTGAGATACCTCTCCGTCACACGGAGTAACAAATCCCAGTCTTGATCCATGCCAACTCAACAGACACCCTCGGAGACACCTGTAGAGCATCTTTATAGTCACCCAGTTATGTTGCGACATTTGATACACACAAGGTACTCCTCCGATATCTGTGAGTTGCATGATCTCATGGTCATAGGAACATATACTTGACATCCAGAAAACAGTAGCAATAAACTGACACGATCATAAGCTACGTTTGTAGTTTGGGTCTTGTCCATCACATCATTCTCCTAATGATGTGATCCCGTTATCAAATGACATCTCATGTCCATGGCTAGGAAACCTTAACCATCTTTCAATCAACGAGCTAGTTCACTAGAGGCATACTAGGGACATTGTGTTTGTCTATGTATCCACACATGTATCGATGTTTCCAATTAATACAATTATAGCATGGATAATAAACTATTATCATGAACAAGGAAATACAATAATAAACACTTTATTTATTGCCTCTAGGGCATATTTCCAACATGTTCAATGTCACTCGGCCCAAGATACCAGCAAAGAAGGTGTGGAAGCCCAAACCAGTGCAAAACATAGTGGATTCTACATCTACCACGGTAGCAATTACACCATCAAAAGAGGATGATGTAGCTATGACATCGCCTCAGTCGCCTGTTACTGCTCCTTCACTCGGAAAGAATTCAGATTCGGTGGACGCGCGCGAGGAGGAAGATGATCTGTTGGACTATGAGTCTACACCGGTTCATGAAGGTATGGATATCAATATGGTGTATTACTTACCCGCTGAATTCCGTGCTGTAGATGAAGAAGGGGAAGTGGCTCAGCTGAATTTTCGCCCCAGAAATGCAATATTCGAGAAGCCAAAAGAACCAGTGACGCATTTGAAACCATTGTATCTCAGAGGTCATATTATTGGATCACCACTCACTCTGATGCTTGTTGATGGTGGTGCTATGGTGAATCTCATGCCCTATTCGGTCTTTAAGAAATTGGGTTTGCCTGATGATGAATTGATCAAGACCAATATGGTGCTTAATGGGTTTGAAGGCAAAGAGAAAACTGAAGCCAAAGGTGTGATGTATGTGGAGCTTACAGTCGGGAGCAAAACTTTGGCTACTGCATTCTTTGTTGCTGAGGTGCAAGGTAACTACAACGTCATACTAGGCCGTGATTGGGTTCATGCGAACCAGTGCGTACCATCTACCATGCACCAGTTTTTCATCCAGTGGGTTGATGATGAGGTAGAAGTCATTCATGCGGATAACTCGGCTTGTGTTGCTTTGGCCGATGCATCGGTGGATTGGCAACATCCCAATGCTACTTGCTTGACGTGACGCGACTTGTGAGAGTTTGTTTTCCTTAGCACAACAAAGAATGGCTTTGTGCCCGTCTCTTTAAAGCCAATTAGTGGCAATCGGCTCCAAGGTATGATATGTTTAAATGGATTCTAATTTTGAGTGGTTGCAGAAACGTCTTGCAGAATATTGGTCTAGTGAGAACGATATGTATGAATATGTAGAGGAGCTGGATGACATGGATAAATTAGGACAGGGTTTTCAGTCGGCAGATCCATTAGAAGAAATAGAAATAGGTGATGGTTCAGTTGCTAGGCCGACGTTTGTAAACAAGAATTTGAAAGACGATAATAATGCTAAGTTGATCAGGCTATTGAAATAATATGTTTGTTGCTTTGCATGGGAATACCATGAGATGCCAGGTTTAAGCCGAGAGCTCGTGGAGCATCAGTTACCTATAAAGGCCGGTTTTAGACCTTACAAACAATCGGCTAGAAAATTTAATCCAAAAACATATGACCGAATCAAGGAGGAGATCGGTCGGTTGCTCAAAGCTAATTTCATTCGGCCTTGCAGGTATGCTGAGTGGATCTCTAACATTGTGTTGGTGGAGAAGAAAGGATCCGGCAAGTTAAGCGTGTGCATTGATTTCAGAGATTTGAATAGAGCTACACCCAAAGATGAGTACCCCATGCCAATAGCCGACATGCTTATTAATGATGGTTATGGGCATAAAGTTATTAGCTTTCTTGATGGTAATGCGGGTTATAATCAAATTTTTATGGCCTAAGAGGACTTGTCCAAGACGGCCTTTCGTTGCCCTGGTTTCCTTGGTTTATTCGAGTGGACAGTGAAGACATTCAGATTAAAAAATGCGGGTGCCACATATCAAAGAGCTATGAATTTAATTTTCCATGATTTACTCGGAATTATACTTGAAGTCTATATTGATGATATTGTTGTCAAATCGGATGATTTTAAGTCGCATTTGGCCGATTTACTTTTAGCTTTTGAAAGAATGAAAAAATATGGACTGGAGATGAATCCTTTGAAGTGTGCATTCGGCGTGTCGGCTGGAAAGTTTTTGGGCTTCATTATTCATGAGAATGGCGTAGAAATTGATCCGAAAAAGATAGAAGCTATAAAAAAAGTGGAGGCTCCAACATGCAAGAGGGATATGCAAAAATTCCTTGGCAAGGTTAATTATTTGAGGAGGTTCATAGCTAATTTGTCAGGGAAGGTTGATGCATTCACTCCTATCCTTCGGTTAAAGAATGATGCTGATTTTACTTGGGGGGCAAGACAGCAAGAGGCATTCGACATGATCAAGACTTATTTAAGCACTCCTCCATTAATGAGAGCACCTAAACATAAAGTGCCCTTTAGGCTTTACATTGTGGTAGAGGAAGGTGTTATTGGTGCTGTATTGACTCAAGAAACCGAAGGAAGAGAACATACTATTACATATTTGAGTCGACGCTTATTGGATGCTGAGAAAAGGTATACATTTATTGAAAAATTATGCCTCTATTTATATTATGCTTGTACAAAACCGAGACATTACCTTGTGCCGAGTGCTTGCATAGTAGCTTGTCAAACCGATGTCATTAAGTACATGTTGCATATGCCAATTCTTAGTGGTAGAATTGGCAAGTGGGCTTACGCTTTAATTGAATATGATTTGGCTTATGAATCTCTAAAATCCATGAAAGGCCAAATTGTTGCTAATTTTATTGTTGAGCAACGGATTAATGACACACATGATGTTGATATAAATCTTTTTGTCTCATTAGTGCCATGGAGGTTATATTTTGATGGTTCAGTTTGTAGCAATGGCCAAGGTGTTGGTATTGTTTATATATCTCCTTATGGTGCTGTTTTTCAAGCCTCATGCCGACTGGAATACTTTTGCACAAATAATCAAGCCGAATATGAAGCATTGTTATTCGGTTTAGAAATGTTGCTCGCTATAGGTGCTACGCATGTTGAGGCTTTTGGTGATTCGTTATTAGTATTGCAGCAAGTGTCCAAAATCTTTCAATGTTTAGACGAATCACTTAATGTTTATCTTGATAAGTGTCTAGATGCGATTTCTACTTTGAATTATTTTAGCATTGCTCATATATCTAGACATGACAATTGGAGAGCAAATGAGTTAGCACAACAAGCATCCGGCTATCATATTGATCATGGCATGTTTCATATTTCTCAGAAGTCGATGTCTTGTCTTGCTAATGTGGGAGAGGCCGAATTAGAGCCTACTGATTCGGCCACTAGCAATAAATCTAGTACAGGTGAAAATCATGATTGGAGGAAGCCCATTATTGATTGCTTGTGCAATCCGAGTGAAAGGGTGGACAGGGCTGTTCGGCGTATGGCTTTCAAATATATAATGAGAGATGATGGTCTTTATCGCCGAACGGTTGAAGATGTTCTCTTAAAGTGTTTGGACGAAGACCAAGCAAGAGTTGCTATGGGAGAGGTACATGAAGGCATTTGTGGTACTCATCAGTCGGCACCCAAAATGAAATGGCTCTTGCGGCGTGCTGGATTTTATTGGCCGACTATGATGAATGATTGCTTCGGGTATTATAAAGGGTGTGAAGCTTGTCAAAAATTTGGTGATATTCAGTTGGCTCCTGCTGCTATGTTGCATCCTATTATCAAGCCGTGGCCTTTTAGAGGATGGGGTTTAGACTTCATTGGGCAAATTCATCCATATTCTTCGAAGGGGATCAGTTCGTGTTGGTGGCAACCGATTATTTCACTAAATGGTCTGAAGGAGTACCTCTCAAGAACATGACACACACGGAGGTAATTCAACTCATAACCGAACACATTATTCATAGATTCGGCATTCCTCAGACATTAATTACAGATCAAGATTCATCTTTCATGCCACATCAAGTTAGAGAATTTGCTGAATCATACAACATAAAGTTGCTCAATTCATCTCCATATTATGCCCAAGCTAATGGACAAGCTGAGTCTAGCAACAAAATATTGATTAAACTCATCAAGAAGAAGATTGAGGATAATCCAAGAAAATGGCATGGGTTGTTGTCTGAGGCTTTGTAGGCACATAGGATCTCAAGTCATGGTGCTACAAAGGTAACTCCGTATGAGCTAGTATATGGGCAAGAGGCTGTTTTACTCGTGGAGGTAAATTTGAGTGCTTTGAGAATAGCCAAACAAAATGATTTATCGGCAGTGGACTTCTATGATTTGATGATGGACAATATTGATGAGATTACTGATAAACGTTTGGCTGCATTAAAGGCCATAGAGAAGGAGAAATTAAGGGTAACAAGAGTTTACAATAAAAAGGTCAAGTTGAAATTTTTTCAGGTTGGCAATCTTGTGTGGACAGTGATTCTGCCGATTGGTTCTAGAGATAGTAAGTCCGGGAAGTGGTCTCCAAACTGGGAAGGTCCTTTCAGGATTGCAAAAATAGTTCCGGGAAATTCATATTTAGTAGAATCCATACAAGGAGTATTATTACCTCGAGCTCTCAATGGCAAATATCTGAAGAAGTACCACCCGAGTGTGTGGCAAGAAGTCTAATTAGGCAATGGCCCATATATGATTATCGCCCTTAGCATAAACATGGCCAATACATAATTATCGCCCTGAGAAATATAAATGGACGATGGAGTGTTGACATCGTCCTTAGGACAAACATAGTGCAAATTATTTTTCGGCATGCTAGCTTTGCAGAAAAACAGGGGGGCATGTGTTGACACCTGATTTTGGCACGTTGCAAAATGCAATAAAGATGGACTCAAACGAAAGGGGTTTTCTACGAGAAAGTTCATATTGCCGAGTGAAACAACCTTGATGTTTAGGCCATCACCGTTCGACATCATTTCAAAGGCCAAATCACACTTGGATTGTCATGTAGATGTTCTGAGTGTTTTTTGGTCCATTACACATCCAAGAAAACCTCGGATGAAGGAATGTTCAACATGAAAAAGTTCCGTGTCGTCGAGACGATTGATTTTGATATATAAATGTTCTCAATCCGAGGTCATATGCGACCTGGAGAGGCAAAACAAAATCAGCCTGAGGATTCAATCGGGATTTCCGAGTGAAAGTTTGCCGTCGAGTGAAGAGTTTCCTATCCGGCCGAGTGAAACCGCCAGCCGAGTGAAATTGCCATTGCCATCCGAGTAAAAACACTGGACCGAGTGCAATTGCCGTCCGAGTGAAAATCACCGTCGAGTGACAGTTTCGGCCCGAGTGATTGCTGTCCGAGTGAAAATCACCGTCGAGTGACAGTTTTGGTCGAATGAAAGTTTAAAATGGCCTCGGATGGAAAAGTGTTCAACATGAAAGTTGTTCGAAACATCGAAACGGTCAAATTTTCTTTTATGGTCATTATCATCTGAGATAGTATACGGTCTAAAGAGACGTTACAACACTCGGACAGTCGAGTCTGCTACGTGATCAAGTCCGATTCGAAGTTAAAGATGACCTCATGGAGTATTCAAGATGACTTTATTTGGGAAAGTGATCAACATATGGATTGTTGGCCCCATCGAGGCAAACAAAATTGATGTTTGGACCGTCTCCATCGGAGGTCATATGCAGATTCCACGGTCCATACAAGAAGCGAGACAGAAGATTGTGTCAGATTTGGGTTGAATCCGAGTGGAATTAGAACTAGGACTCTAGGACGTGAATTGATGTAATTTTCATTTAAGGAAAGCCTAGATGAATCCTTTGCTTGTACGGGAAGTCCAGCCGCCTCTTCTATATGTTGGAGGTGACGGCCGATTGAACAACACACAATCGAACAAATCAATCTATACTACTTTTTCATCTACGTTCTTCGTTTTTCTCTCGTTCTTCGCTGTTCCTCGTGTTTGAGAGCTACGAACTAGGGGCGAGCGAATCGACCTAGGGCAGCCCATAGCCGCCGCACTCCCTGACGGGGTCCCTCCCGGGTGTGCGGGGTTTCGGGTCTACAAAAGCATCCGCCGACTGTCTTGCGTATCGCGCTGCCGGACGGACCTCCTTCGACGTGAGCTACGGTGCATCACCCTCGACGTCGAGGGTACACAATGACGTGTTCGTGTATCAACACAGAGCAGACATTTGCAACGGACCAACAACTTGCCAATGGTTCGATTGGCTTCGTTGCAACTGACGCAACCAACCGCGCACCCCGCATCAGCGGACTCGATATCTCTAGTCTACTTGATGTCTTGATCCGATCTGTCACTATATTTTTTCGGTGTGCCCTTTTCTGCAAGTCAATAGCTCGAATTCGGTTATTTTTAGCACCCGTATGATTTGCCTCTTCTGTTTCGATTTCTCTCTCTTTTCCTTTGGTCAAAGTGGGGACTGAGTAAGATAAAGTGGCCAGCATTATCCTGAATTTGCTGATTCCTGAGAGCGCGTCAAGTCAATGGGTTTAGGTGACCTACGTACACAGCGGGAACAAGTATGTAATCTCCTCTGAATCTAGCGGCTCGGGTGACGGGAGGTTCAGACTTTTTCCGACAGCTCACAAAAGGAGGAGATGAAATCTTATCTCATCCGTAAAGACAGAGCTCCATAACAGTGACGTTAATTGCGCTAGCTACATGGACCAAGTAACGAGGCTCAGAGAAGAGCCAACCAGAACCTCGTGCCAAATTACTCGGACGAACGCCGGTGCACCAATTATATGGCCGGCCGGCCGCTTAATCATTCAGGGTTTCACATGTTTTCTATTCGACCGTCCTTGTTTTGGCAGGTGCAGGTGGGTAAATTCAAGGCGTGCGTGTTTGGCGGTAATTTCCGGATACTGTCACGCTACTTTCAATGCATGGATGTTAAGATGAGATACTAAAAGCATCTATGGCCGGATCTTTTAAACCCGTCTCATACATCTGGGCAGCCTGCACGGTCATTGTCCAGTCATTTTTTTTGACCCACACGGACTCCTCAAACGGCCTTCAAACGGCCGGGCAGAGCGACACCCCCCATATCCAGTCCAAATATGAGGCGGGGATGGGGACGTCCGGACGCGCTCGGGCACACCCGCCACGTCGGAGCCGGCCCATGCTGGCCCATCCCTACCCCACTTATATTCGTCCCCATCCGCTCGCCGGACCAAACCCTAGCAACTTCACTTCCCTCCCCTCCGCCACCCGAGCTCTCCTCCGGCGGATTCCGGCCACC
Source organism: Hordeum marinum (assembly GCA_022496015.1). Classification (NCBI taxonomy): domain Eukaryota; kingdom Viridiplantae; phylum Streptophyta; class Magnoliopsida; order Poales; family Poaceae; genus Hordeum; species Hordeum marinum. Next base: position 61,088,091 of record CM039673.1, on the reverse strand, counting down.
TTCGCCATGTCGAATAGTGGATCGGAGTCTGACCTTTCCGGATCCGTCGACTGGGGTGTGATTCTGTCTGGGTTGGAGGAGGCAATGGCAGTTAGCATTGCACTCCACCGATCCGGGGAGGAGAGCAGCCGACCGAGGGACGCATCCGTCCGCCGCGAGGCCCTAGCGTTGGCTCATCGGGCGCTCGGGTCCGGCGGTACTAGATCTTCGCGGGCCCGGCAGCCAGAACACCACTCCATCCTCATCACCGGTCCGACAAACTATGAGTTATACAGGGTCCGGGCGGCAAGGCATGAGAAGGAGAGGGCAAGGGCCATCGAGGCCCGTCTCGCGGAGGATATGGAGGAGGCGGAGGCGGCTGCTGCGACGGCGCGGGTGGCCGCAGAGGTGGAAGCCATCCGCGCCCGCATTGTGAAGAAACGGCAGCGCAGGAACACATGCGCCCTCGCCCGATGTCGGTCTCAAAACCGGCAGATCTCGGGTAGGGGGTCCTGAACTGTGAGACTAGAATCGATGGTAACAGGAGACGAAGGGGACCTGATTTTACCCAGGTTCGGGCCCTCCTATGGAGGTAATACCCTACGTCCTGCTTGATTACATTGATGATATAAGGGTTACAGAGTTGATCTATCTCGAGATCGAATAGCTAACCCTAGATGAGTTGTTCTCTCCCTACAACCTAAAACCCTCCGGCTTATATAGACGCCAAGGATACCTAGGGTTTACACATGGCGGTTACACGCCAAAGAGATAAACATGCCTATTCGCTACATCAAACGTGGAGCACAAGCCATGCCTCCTGAAGCTTCCATCTTGGGAATAGGGCCTTCAATTTATCCTTTGTTCGGTAAGTGACCCATATAGTCTAGCCCATAGGAACAGGTCGGGCCCCCGAGGACCCCTTAATCCAGGACTCCCTCAGTAGCCCCCGAACTTGCCTCCAACGCCAAGGGTCTTTAGCTTCAATTGCTTCGCTCGATCGGAGTCTCCGACTTGCGAGGTGAGTTCTTCCCGTGGAATTCAGTTCGGCCTCCGATGACAAGTAGCTTTCCGAATAGTGGCGCGTCCGAACACAGCGAATAGATCGGCCCCGAAGGCCAAACGTCAAGGGGTAAAATAACATCCCCTGGCGACCTTTCTGATAAAAGGTCACAACCCACCATGACCGCTAGGCCAGTCGCAAAGACTCAATTCATGGTTCGAGGCCGTTTCAATCAACACGATCTATCAATGTGCAGATCGTGCCCTGTTTTATAAGGGATATGTTTAATCATGCGCGCGCAACGGCACGAATGTTTCGGGAAGCGGAGAAATTCACGGCGGAGCGAAGGGGGTCCAAACGATAAGTCTCATAAAAGGGGAAAAACCCCAAAGCCCATTCACGCTCCCCATTTGCCTTCTCCGCCTCCCATTCTTTCAAGCCTCCGAAGCACAAATCTAGGTTTTCTGCCCCAACCCCAAAGCTTACCAATGGTGGGCTCTGTCTCCAACTGCCAATGGGAGGTTTCCACGGTCACCGACCGAGATATCCTGGACCTCAAGAAGGCCAGATACCTCTCCGCCGACATCCCTCACCGTGCACCGGAGGAGGGTCAAGTAATCCCCACTCCTAGGTCGGGCGAAAGGGTGGTCTTCCTCCCCCACTTCATCTGGGGGCTGAGCTTCCTGCTCCACCCCTTCATCAGGAGGCTGATGTTTTTCTACGGCCTCGACTTCCACGACCATCCGCCGAACTCTTTTATGCATATATCGGCATTCATCCTCATCTGCGAGGCTTTTCTGTGGGTCGAGCCGCACTTCGGGCTTTGGCTCAAAGTGTTCAACGTCAAACTGAAGTGTGTCAGAGGCAAGCACGCAGACCATGACGGGGCCGTCATTGGCAAGCTCGCCCGTGTCGCATGGCCATCAGGCACCTTCATCGACACCATCAAGGTGTGGCAGAGGGAGTGGTTCTACATCACTGAGCCACGAGAAGAATGTCAGATTCCCCTTGCCAAATTCAGATCCAGTCCCCCCGCCATATTAGCTTCATGGCTCAAAAAGGGCCTTAGCTGGGGACCGAGCAAGGAGGTGAGCGACCTGTAGGAGCGCATCGGCTCCATGATCGAGAATGACATCATGCTAATCAATGTGTTCCAGGTCATGCTCCAGAGACGCATCCTCCCCCGCCAGCATCGGGTTACTCCCTTGTGGGCACGTTAGCTCGACGATGGGCCCACGATTCTAAACCTCTTCCACACTATGCTGGATAAGCTGTGGGAGGTGCTCTTCAAGTCGCAAAAGAGCTGGCCATCCGAGGAGGAAGACAGAGGTCTGCACGCCGCCAAGCCCGCCTTCGAGGTATGGTAGAATTTTGCTTGGTCGGCTTTATTTTTCGCAGAGAGTATGTATGACATTTTTCCAGATCACCCTTTGGAGACATGGCTAAAGAAAGCCGTGAACATCAGCAGTCTGGCGCGTTAGCCGAAAGATGCTAGATCCAGGCTGTTAGCGGAAATGCTCGTGGGGAAGCCTTACAAGGCCCCCACGAAGAAGGATAAGAAGAAGAAGAAACCAGGATGGGGTGGCCTACGCATCAGGGACCAGTCGGAGACTATGTCCGGAGAAACTCATGTCTCCTCAAATCAAGAGGTGCATGAGAAGGAAGAGAAATAGGAGGAGCAAGAGGAAGAGGAGGTGGGCGAAGTCGAGGGGGAAGGCAATTCTCCCCTCGCAAGAAAGAGGGCGGCGTCATCGGTCGCCCCGGAGGAGGTACCCCTCCTTCCGAGAAGAAAGCACATCAGGCACGGGTGATCTTGTCCGACGACCGTTCGGATTCAAACACTGAGTCCGATGACTTTGAGCCGGTTCCACAAAGGAACCTCAAAGTCAAGCCCCTCGCTCGAAGGTTAGGATCCAAATATCCCTTTGTTAATCATTAACAAGTCTAAATATTACTAACATGTGGGTACTTATTGACTTTGCAGCCCCCCATGCCAAACTAGTGAAGAGCGGGAATGCATCGCATCCCGCTACTTTGGGCGCCGCCAAGGACGCCACGGAGGTGTCGTACCAACGTGCTCCCATGGAGCCGGGCATCAGTGGCAGAGGAGACTGTTAGAAATATGCCCTAGAGGCAATAATAAAATGGTTATTATTATATTTCCTTGTTCATCATAATTTGTTTATTATCCATGCTATAATTGTATTGACTGGAAACACATTGCATGTGTGGATACATAGACAACACATTGTCCCTAGTATGCCTCTAGTAGACTTGCTCGTTGATCAAAGATGGTCAATGTTTCCTAGCCATTGACATGAGATGTCATTTGATAACGGGATCACATCATTGGGAGTATGATGTGATGAACAAGACCCAAATTATAAACATAACATATGATCGTATTAGTTTATTGCTATAGTTTCCTTCATGTCAAGTATCTATTCCTATGACCATGAGATCATGCAACTCACTAACACTGGAGGAGTGCCTTGTGTGTATCAAACATCGCAACGTAACTGGGTCACTATAAAGGTGCTCTACACGTATCTCCGGGAGTGTCTTTTTAGTGGGTATGGATCAAGACTGAGATTTGTTACTCCGTGTGACGGAGAGGTATCTCAGGCCCCACTCGGTAATACAACATCACAACAAGACTTGCAAGCAATGTGACTGAAGTGTTAGCCACAATATCTTGTATTACAGAACGAGTAAAGAGACTTGTCGGTAACGAGATTGAACTAGGTATAGAGATACCGACGATCGAATCTCGGTCAAGTAACATACCGAAGAATAAAGGGGATAACATACGGGATTAACTGAATCCTTGACACAGAGCTTCAACTGATAAAGATCTTCTTAGAATATGTAGGAACCAATATGGGCATCCAGGTCCCGCTATTTTTTATTGACCGTAGAGGTGTCTTGGTAATGTCTACATAGTTCTCGAACCCGCAGGATCTACACACTTAAGGTTGGGTGTATGGTTTTGACCGAAGGTTGTTCGGAGTCCCGGATGAGATACTGGATGTCACAAGGAACTCCGGAATGGTCCGGAGGTAAAGAGTGATATATAGGAAGTCCTATTTTGGTCGCCGGAAAAGTTTTGGGCTCATCAGTAGTGTACCAGGAGTGCCGGGAGGGTACCAAGGGACCATCGGGAGGGGTATTTCGACCCAAGAGGCTACATGGGCTGTGGGAAGAGGTATACCAGCCGTTAGTGGGCTGGCTGAAGTCCCAAAAGAAGCACATGCGTCTAGGAGGAGAAACCCAAGGTGGAAAAAGAGTTTCCAAGTGGGAGAGAAGGAGTCCTAATCCTACTAGGATTGGAGGAGGACTCCTTCTTCTCCCACTTCGGCTGAACCAAGGGTTGGCGCCTTGGGGGCCAAGTCTCCTCCCTCCCTCCTCTTATATATACTAGAGGTATTGAGGGCTTTTCACAATAGAAACCAGCCATGTGCTATCCTCTCCTCTAGATCGTAGTTTCTCCTCTAGATCGTTTCAGAAGTGCTTAGGTGAAGCCCTACTGGAATTGTTCCACCAACATTGCTGCCACGCCGAAGCACTGCTGGAGAACTCATCTACCTCTCCGCTCCCTCTTGCTGGATCAAGAAGGTGGATATCGTCATCAAGCTGTACGTGTGCTGCACGCGGAGGTGTCGTCCGTTCGGCACTAGATCAGGACGGATCGGGATTGGATTGCGGGACGCTCGATGATTTGGATCGCGAAGACGTTTGACTACATCAGCCACGTTTCTTAATTCTTCCTGCTTAGCGATCTACAAGGGTATGTAGATCCATTCTACCTGTCGTAGATGCTCATCACCATGGATAGATCTTGCGTGTGCGTAGGATTTTTTTTGTTTCCCATGCAACGTTCCCCAACAGTGGCATCGTGAGCTAGGTCTATGTGTAGATGGGATCACGAGTAGAACACAAAGGAGTTTGTGGGTGTTGATGCTTAGATTTCTTTCTCCTTTGATTGTGTTTTGGTTCAGCGGTATTGTGTGATGAAGCGACCCGGACCAACCTTACTCGTACGCTTACGAGAGACCAGTTCCATCGACTGACGTGTAAATTTGTTGCACAAAGATGGTCGGCTGGTGTCTGTTTCTCCTACTTTAGTTGGATCGGATGCGACAAAGGAGGTCCTTGAGAAGGTTGAAAAGCAACTTATGTATTGTGTAGGTGAGAATTGTTCTTGCTAGATACCCATAGCAACCACGTAAAACTTGCAACAACAATTAGAGGACGTCTAACTTGTTTTTGCAGGGTATGTTGTGATGTGATATGGCAAATTACATGATGAGATATATGTGATGTATGAGATGATCATGTATTGTATAGAATATCACGACTTGCATGTCGATGAGTACGACAACCAGCAGGAGCCATAGGGTTGTCTTTAATTATTTTAATCGTTTTGCATTACTTTATCGCTATGAGTTAGCAATAGTCATGGAAGCAACAGTCGACGTGACAACCCCGATGGCGACACGTTGATGGAGATCATGGCGTCATGCTGATGACGCTGGAGATCATGCTCGTGCTTTCAGGATGGAGATCAAAAGCACAAGTTCATGGCCATATGATGTCACTTATGATTTGCATGTGATGTTAATCCTTTTATTCTCCTTGTTTTTCTTAGGACGATGGTAGCATTATAAGGTGATCCCTCACTTAAATTTCTAGATAAATTATGTTCTCCCTGAGTGTGCACCATTGCAAAAGTTCGTCGTGTTGAGACACCACGTGATGATCGGGTGTGATAGAATCTACTTCACATACAGCGGGTGCAAGCCAGTGTTGCATGTGCGGTACACTCGGGTTAAATTTGACAAGCCTAGCATGTACAGACATGGCCACGGAACACAAGAGACCAAAAGGTTGAACATGAGTCATATAGTAGATATGATCAACATGATGATGTTCATCATTGAAACCACCTCAACTCACGTGATGATCGGACTTGAGTTGGTGAATTTGGATCATGTATAACACAGATGACCCGAGGGATGTCAATTTGAGTGGGAGCTTTAGTAGTTTCATTAACTAAACTCATTATCTTGAACAATAGTCTTAGTAACCTTTGCATATTTATGTTGTAGGTCAATGGCTCACGCAGTAGCACCCCTGAATTTTAATGTGTTCCTAGAGAAAGCTAAGTTAAAAGATGATGGAAGGAACTTTGTGGACTAGGCCCGCAATTTGAGGATTATCCTGACAGCTTCCTAGAGGCTTATGTCCTTGATGCACCGCTTGGTGATCCACCCGCTCTAGTGGAGTCTGCAGACATTGCGAATGCCTGACAGGCTCATTCTAATGATTACTCAATGGTTTAATGTGCAATGTTCTATGGTTTAGAACCGGGACTTCAAAGACGTTTTGAATGTCATGGAGCATAGATATGTTCCAAGAGTTGAAGTTTATCTTTCAGAAGAATGCCTGGGTCGAGAGGTCTGAGACCTCTGATAAGTTCTATGCTTGCAAAATGGAGGAGAACGGGTCTATCAGTGAACACATACTCAGAATATCTGGGTATTCTACCTGTCTGGCGAATTGGGGATGCCCCTTTTGGCTGAGGCAATCATTGAGAGAGTTCTTCAATCATTGCCAACTAGATACAAGAGGTTCGTGTTGAACTATAACATGCACAGGATGAACAAGTCAGTCGCCGAGCTGTTTGCGATGTTAAAAGTCGCTGAGTCTGAGATTCAGAAGGAGCATCAAGTGTTGATGGTCAATAAAACTACTAGTTTCAAGAATAATGGTAAGGGCAAGAAGGGTAACTCTAAGAAGAATGGGAAAGCAGTTGCCCCTCCCGTGAAGAAACCCAAGGCTAGACCCAAGCCAGAAACTGAGTGCTTTCATTGCAAGGGAACTGGTCACTAGAAGCGGAACTGCCCCAAGTATCTGGCTGACAAGAAGGCGGCCAACAACAAACAATGTATATATGATATACATGTTATTGATGTGTACCTTACCAACTCTCATTGTAGTGCCTGGGTATTTGATACCGTTTCGGTTGCTCACATATGCAACTTAAAACAGGAACTATGGAACAGACGACGGCTGGCAAAGGACGAAGTGACGATGCGCGTGGGAAATGGTTCCAAGGTTGATGTGATTGCCATCGGCATGCTCGCTCTTCGATTACCATCAGGATTAGTGATGAACCTGAATAATTGTTATTTAGTGCCTGTGTTAAGCATGAACATTATATCTGGATCTTGTTTATTGCGAGACGGTTACTCATTTAAATCAAAGAATAATGGTTATTCTATTTATATGAGTAATATATTTTATGGCCATGCACCCAATGTGATGGGTTTATTCATATTGAATCTCGATAGTGCTGATACGCATGTTCATAACATTGATGCCAAAAGATGTAGAGGTTATAATGATAGTACCACTTTCTTGTGGCACTACCGTTTAGGTCATATTACTGTAAAACGCATGACAAAGCTCCATGCTGATGGACTTTTGGAGTCACTTTATTTTGAATCACTTGACACATGTGAACCATGCCTCATGGGCAATATGACTAAAACGCCGTTCTGTGGAACAATGGAATGGGCAAGTGATGCTACTTCTCGAGCATATGTTGGTTTCCGTGAAGAGGAACGGGTGATGCAACAAAGTAGATAAGTATTTCCCTTAGTTGTTGAGAACCAAGGTATCAATCTAGTAGGAGATACAAGCAAGTCCCCAATATATGTACCTACACAAAGAATCAAATACTTGCACCCAATGCTATAAAGGGGTTGTCAATCCCTTCACGGTTACTTGCAAGGATGAGATGTGATAGAGATAGATAGAATAGATTGCTTGAACGAAAAGTAAAACAAAAGGTAAAAATAATGCAGCAAGGTATTTTTGGTATTTTTGGTTTTAGATCTGAAAGTATAAGATGGAAAATAGACCCGGGGGCCATAGGTTTCACTAGAGGCCTCTCTCATGATGGCAAGTATTACGGTGGGTGAACAAATTACTGTCGAGCAATTGATAGAAAAGCGAATAATTATGAAGGTATCCAAGGCAATGATTATGCATATAGGCATCACGTCCGTGTCAAGTAGACCGAAACAATTCTGCATCTATTACTATTACTCCACACATGGACCGACTCCTCCCTGCATCTAGAGTATTATGTTCATGAAGAACAGAGTAACGTATTAGGTAAGATGACATGATGTAGAGGGATAAACTCAAGAAATATGATGAAAACCCATCTTTTTATCCTGGATGGCAACAATGCAATACGTGCCTTGCTACCCCTACTTTGTCACTGGGCGAGGACACCGCAAGATTGAACCCAAAGCTGAGCACTTCTCCTATTGCAAGAATTACCAATCTAGTTGGCCAAACCAAAGCAATAACTCGAAGAGACTTGCAAAGATATGAAATCATGCGTATAAGAATTCAGAAAAGACTCAAATAATATTCATAGATAATCTGAACATAGACCCACAATTCATCGGATCTCGACAAACACACCAAAAAAGAGTATTACATCAGATAGATCTCCATTAAGATCATAAAGAACATGGTATTGAAGATAAAAGAGAGAGAAGAAGACATCTAGCTACTAGCTATGGACCCGAAGGTCTGTGGTGAACTACTCACGCATCATCAGAGGGGCAATGGAGTTGATGTAGATGCACTCCGTGATCGAATCCCCATCCGGCATATTGCTGAAAAAGGCTCCAAGATTGGATCTCATGGGAACCGAGGCTCCTGGCGGCGGAAAAGTGTTTTCGTGGCTCTCTCTGGTATACAGGGAATATTTGTGAATTTATAGGCCGAGATAGGGTTAGGGGAGCTGTCGTGGGCCCACAAGCCAGGGGCGCCCCCCTAGGGCATGCCCCTGTAGCTTGTAGCCACACGGCGGATCTCCTGACTTCATCTCCAAGTCTTCTGGGTTGCTTCTTGTCCAAGAAAATTATTCCTAAGATTTTATTCCGTTTGGACTCCGTGTAATATTCCTTATCTATAGTACTCAAAAACAAGGAAAACACAAAAACTGGCACAAGGATCTAGATTAATAGGTTAGTCCCAAAAATAATATAAAATAGCATATTAATGCATATAAAATATCCAAAATAGATAATATAATAGCATTGAACAATCAAAAATTATAGATACATTGGAGACGTATCAAGTGACTTGTTGGAAATCATACATATTGATGTGTGTGATCCGATGAGCATTGAGGCGCGCAATGGATATCGTTATTTTCTCACCTTCACTGACGACTTAAGTAGATATGGGTATATTTACTGAATGAAAGACAAGTCTGAAACATTTGAAAAGTTCAAGCAATTTCAGACTGAAGTTGGGGGGCATCGTAACAAGAAGATTAAATTCCTGCTATCTGATCGAGAAGGTGAATATCTGAGTTATGAGTTTGGTAGTCAGTTAAGACAGTGTGGAATGGTTTCACAATTGACACCGCTTGGAATACCACAGCGTAATGGTGTGTCTGAACGTTGGAATCGAACCTTATTAGATATGGTGCGTTCTATGATGTCTCTTGCCGATTTGCCACTATCGTTTTTGGGTTATGCGTTAGAGACAGTTGCATTCACTTTAAATAGGAGACCATCAAAATCCGTTGTGATGATGCCATATGATTTGTGGTTTGGAAAGAAGCCAAAGTTGCCATTTCTTAAAGTTTGGGGATGTGATGCTTATGTCAAAAAGCTTCAGCCTGAAAAGCTGGAACCCAAAGCGGAGAAATGCGTCTTCATAGGATACCCAAAGGAGACAATTGGGTATACCTTCTATCTCATATCCGAAGGAAGAGTGTTTCTCGCTAAGAACGGAACATTTCTTGAGAAAGAGTTTCTCTCGAAAGAATTGAGTGGGAGGAAGATAGAACTTGATGAGGTTGTTGAACCCCTGATTCAACTAGAGAGTAGCGCGGTGCAGAAAGAAGTTTCTGTGGAGCCTACAACAGTTGAATAGGAAGTTAATGATGATGATCATGAAACTTTAGATCAAGTTACTATTGAACCTCGTAGGTCGACAAGGGCACGTACTGCTCCTGAGTGGTATGGCAACCCTGTCTTAGAGGTCATGTTGTTGGACAATTATGATCCTATGAGCTATGGAGAAGTGATGATGGGCCCGGATTCTGAGAAATGGTTAGAGGCCATGAAATCCAAGATGAGATTCATGTATGAAAACAAAGTATGGACTTTGGAAGTATTACCTGAAGGGTGAAATGCCATTCAGAACAAATGGATCTTTAAGAGAAAGACGGATACGTACGGTAATGTCACCGTCTATAAAGCTCGACTTATGGCAAAGGGTTTTTCACAAGTTCAAGGAGTTGACTATGATGAGACCTTGTCACTCGAAGCGATGCTTGAGTCCATCAGAATCATGTGAGAAATAGCTGCATATTTTGACTATGATATTTGGCAGATGGTTGTCGAAACAGCGTTCGTTAATGGTTTCGTTAAAGACCAGTTGTATATGAAACAACTGGAAGGTTTTGTCGATCCAGAGAATGCTAACAAAGTTTGCAAACTCTAGCGATCTATTTATGGATTGGTGCAAGCATCTCGGAGTTGGAATCCGCTCTTTGATGAGATGATCAAGGCGTTCGGGTTAATACAATTTTACGAAGAAGCTTGTATTTACATGAAAGTGAGTGGGAGCTCTATAGCATTTCTAATATTATATGTGGATGACATATTGCTGATTGGAAACAATATAGAATTGCTGGAAAGCGTGAAGGAATATTTGAACAATAGTTTTTCAATGAAGGACCTATGTCATGGTTTTGTCATGGCACATGTCCGAAGACTTAGGTTTGAGGCCATCGCTAAGGCGATGGACTCAAAGGGGTTGATTGGGATGAAAGACATGGGTTTACCAAGGTTTGGCTCCACGAGAAGAGGTAAGAGCCTACGTCCTGCTTTGTGTGTATTGACTGGAGTATCGATTACAAGGGTGCATATTTGCTTGACCTAGCTCTCGATTGATTGGTTTCTTGTCTAAGCCGCCCCGGGGTCTTGCCTTTATATAAGAGGTCAAGGCCCTGGGTTACATGAGTCCCAAACCGACTCTTACAACGTGTCTGGTCCTATCTCTAAGCCGCCTTGCCTCCTTTGGCAAGTCGTCTCCGGGCGGTTCACCCGCCCGGGTCTTACGCCATCTTCTTTCTCCGGGCCTCCGTCTCATCCCATCTGGTAAGCCGCCATGCAGTCTAGCCTTCCTTTTCCGGCCCACTTGATAGCGAGCCGCCACGTATGACCCGGTCCCTCCTGGGCGGGTCTTACCACGGGGTTATATCGCCAACATTAGGCCCCAAATTGATTTGAGCATGTTCATGTCAATCTTCCATTTCGTTTGGCGGCAAGTCTCGCGTCCTTGTCATCTTCAAGAAGAGAATTCATAACCCATCGTGACGTCATCTACGGATATGCCAAAAAGATTCCGTGACGTCCGCAACGGATCTTCTTATTAAAATTGTCGGCCCGAAAATTGAGGCGTCCCCTTCGGTCAATCATCATTTTGCCTCCTCGATTCCCCCACGCACCGTTTTGCCATCCCATCTCTTAAATAGGGCCCCGAGGGGGTCTTTTTCTTTTCTTCGCCGCCGCTAGCTTTATTCCTTCTCCCGACGCTTGTGCTTCTAGAGCTCCGCTGCCCGACCGGACCTCATTGTTGTCTTCAATGTCGGCCGCTGCATCAACCTAAGTTAGTCCCGAGTCTCGCCCGCATCGACCGCATCCGCAAGATACTCCTCTCCACAGTTGTCAAGCTTGTAATCACCTCGCCTGAATCCCCCTGAGTTCATCAAGTTTCCAATAGCGTTCTTCGTTGTTCATCAGATCGTTCTTCGTAATGTAGACTGATAAATAGTCCCTTGAATCTTGCAACGTTGTTAGTCCGTCGCGGCTATCCATTCGAAGTCAATATTCGCTCATCCTAGATCTGCATCTTGGTCTTTTCTGTGTGCCAACCTGCCTGTTCTTCCATGGCTCCTCTTCTAGGTTTTTACTTATGCTTCATTTTTCCTTGCCTGTAGATCTTGTAGTCATGGTAATAACATGTGAAACCTGTTTTTCACCACGCGGTAATATTTCTAGCCCATCCTGCCAATTTAACCCGCCGTTGCCTTGCCGGCTCTCTAATAAAATATATTGGCGGCTTAATATTCCTCCATCATGCTGACCATAGATGTTTTGATTTTTTAGCTTCCTAACGTGCCATACCTTGCACTTCCTCACAGTTGAGCCGCCACCATGTCACGAACACCCTCATCCTGTGATTGGGTCGGCTCCGGAGTGACCGAACAATTCTTACTTGATTTTATAGAGACGGGCTCATTGCCGGCTCAGGATGTAATCCACTTTCGGGTTCCTGGGTCATAGAAGAGACCTACCCCTAAGGAGGGGGAGGTTGTCATATTCATTGACCGCCTTCTCCGCGGTTTCAGCCCGCCCGGGTCAAAATTCTCCCGAGATGTCCTCCACTTTTTCAAGCTTCACCCTCAAGACATTGCAACAAATTCTCTCTCCAACATGTGCAACTTCCAAGTCCTATGTGAAGTTTACCTGCAAGAAGAGTCATGTGTTGACCTCTTTCATGACTTCTTCTATGTCAACCGCTAAACAGAAGTGGCGGCTAGACCAAGCTTGGAGCTCAGTGGCATATCCATCTAGAGACGGAGATATCTGGCTTATCCGGATGCCCTTTTGCCAGGCCACCCAAAGATTGGAATAGTACTTGGTTTTACTGCAAGGAGACCTCTCCAGAAGGAGAAAATCCACTGCCGGGTTATCGCCCTACCTGGCTCTATACTTCCACTGAACTTCCGGACCGAATGTCTGCCGCAAAACGAGCGAAGTATGCTCTGGCTTTTGCAAAAATCAAGGCCCTTCTGGCAAACGGCTTAACTGGAGTCGACTTAACCCACTTCTAGGTCTCATGGAAAGTCTTGCCACTAAGCCGACGTGACCGGCTTATGTGCAAATATACAAGCAACATGAATGATCCTCTATGTTTCAACCACAGACCTCTGACAGAAGAAAATGTCAACTTTACTGTTAAAGCACTTCTCCGTGAAACCCAGGTGGCTTGCAATAAAACCGGTTAAAAACCCTTCTGCATCGCAAACCCAGCTCCGGATATAAGAACGACCTTCTTTTCGAAACTGCTTGTTCTTGTCTTAACCTTGTACCTGGCGCCTTTTACTCTTTTAGCGACTCTTCATACAGGCCGGCTCTAATTTCTGGAAGAAGAAATATACTCCCCCCATGAAGAAGAAGTCCCAGGCGGTTAAAGCCTGTGGCTGTAAGAAGAAAACTTCAGCTCAAGAACTGTTTGAACTGAACGATTCAGAGGTAGAAAACTTCATTCCTTGGTTGTCTTTTTATGCAACTTATTGACATCATTTGTATACAGGAGGATACGGAAACGAGTTACGCCAACGCCTCTGAGGTAACTTATATTTCCTCCACTCAGAGGTCTTACTGCGAGAAAAAAATACGGCGGGTTGTCCGAAAAGTTCCTTTTTCGCATCCTCTTGCATACTTAGATCCTGAATTTCCTTTGAAAAAGCAACAACTCGACTCTCGACGTCAGACCCAAAGCTCCGGCTCTGAAGATCTTATGGCCAGCTTACCAAACTCTCCAGCTCCGAGGAAACGACCTACTAAGGTACTCTTTTGACTAAGTACAATATCCTCCTTATACTCCTGTAATGTCACATTACTCTTGTGCTTTATTGTCTCAATTTTATAGGAGTCACCCCCTTCGTCTGGCGACTCAACTGCCTCCAAGCTTCCTCCTATGAAGATCAACCAGAGTATGCATTCTTACCTTCTAGCGTGTATATTATCTGTATTGTCTTTATGCTGCATAATGACTCTTTTCACTTCTAGGGCTCAAGCGAAGCGAAGGAAGACATGCGGGTCTGCCGTTCCTCCTACTGCTCAAAACCTGGAAAATGCTAAGCCAGACTCTTCTACTCATGCTGAACCTTCTATTGCTAATAAGGATGCACCAGAGCGCACTCCTCCACCTTCATAGCAAGAGGATCGCCGCATGGCAACTCCTGACAGTCCAACGGCTGACCCTAAGCCACCCAGTCCTTCATCGGCCATCGAAGACCTGGCTCATGCTAAAGTTACCATCATTGGGACGGGTTGCCAATCCCCTACTCCTCATGTGTTGACAAAACACGCCAGCAAGACTGACACTTGTTCTCGAGAGAGGCTTGACTTTGGATTTCTTCTCTTAGAGAAAATGACTACAGACGACCTGCATGCTGGCTACTTGAATCGCCTTTCTTCCAGCCGCAACATGGAATCCAATCTTGTTGGATTAATGAAAAAAAATATGAGGTACCCTTATTCTCTTACTTTTTCCTTATACCCTTAAGTAGTCCCCAAGAGCCGATGCAGTATTGCAAATAATAAACCGAGTCTTCCAAATCTTGACGTGCTGCAGAGAACTTAGCCTGTAGCCCCCCAAGTAACGGGTTAAAACGTATATAAGCCGGTACTTACTTGAAAATTAGATCCATGTTTAGCCCCCAAGTCCGGGTCATGACAAGAATGATGAGATGGAACTTCCATGTTTTAAGAAGCTCGCCGGGTGTAGCCCCCAAGTCCGGGTCATTATAAAAATGATGAGCCGGAACTTCCGGGTAGACTCAGAGAGAAAACACAGACATTCGCCCCCAAGTGCCAAGTATATTGCTTGTAATCTGCTTGGGACTTGCATCCGAATAGCTTCATTATTGCTTCATCTTGGTGACTCAACTTTTACGATTTGTTCCTTGTGCAATATAGGAGGCATTAGATGCAGCCGAGTCTGATTGGGCCGACTTAAGGGAAAATCTTACCACCCAACAGACCGCTCGAGCACAACAGAAGAGAAATTACAGGTGGCTATTGAAAAACTTGAGAAGCTCCAAATTGACTTTGCCACTTATAAGGAGACTGCCGAATCTGAACAAGCCACCCTGTCAAAGCGCGCAAACAACATCGAAGAGCAGCTTAGGCTTACAGCAGAAGAATTGAAAACTCTCAAGGGCCATATATCTAAGATGACTGCCACTATCTTTGGTAAGTATGTATGGCTTAGAAGATTTCCTTGTCAAATCAAAAATATCTTTTGGGCGGCTTATAACCTCTATTTTTCTTTGCAGGCAAGAGAAGCCGCCAGCTATCCTGTGATAGTTTGATGAAGTTGAAGGTTGTATACACTTTGACTGGACAACTATATAGTGGAGCCATCTGTACAATCGAAGCCATGATGACTGCCAAATACATTCCCAAATTCATGAAGTGGGTCATAGAGGTCTTATCCACTCTGCCCAAGCAAATCGAAGAAATGAGGCAATTAGCCGCCCAGAAGGGGGCGATAGTTGCGCTAAGCCAGTCCCTGGCCTTTGCTCTTGAGTTAACTGCCGAAGAAATGATGAACGACTTCCCTTCCAAAAAGGATGACGGCTCAGACTTTACCAAAGCTGACTATGCCGAATGCATAAGGGCCTCCAGGATACTTACCTCTACCCTTATCGATGAGATGGATCTGACTCCCTACCAGGCGGCTTACGATGCAAACAATCAAAGTCTGCGTTGCCCAACTTTTGACGCCAGGGACTTGATCCCTGCACGCCGTAAGCCGCTCTTTGCCCCTGAAGTTGATCTGTCTCCTCTTTTTGAAGAAGCTCAGTTTGAAGCCTTATTAAACTATAACTGGGATGTGGATAATCTTCAGATCGAAGAGCACGAAGATCCTGCGCAGGATGACCCGCCCACGAGTTCAAACCATGTTGTTCTTGATTGAATGTAACCCAGCCTGCTAAGCCGCTGAGATTTGGAAGTGTACGAAAAACTTTAAGTCCTTCATCTTTTGAGCTCCTGGAGAGCTTTGTCATAGGCGTAGCAAAACTAGATTGCGCCAGCCACGCCATCGTGCACCCATGACTTTAGAATCATCTTCTGTACTTTTGATCTACCTTGCATTCTTCTCACAATGTATTTCACCATACTTAACAACAGTTCTTTTTAAGAGATAAAAACCTGCAAAAACAAGACAGATTATATTCTGCATTGTCCGTAAGGTCGGCTTGAAAAAGCACAACCCGGAGATGTTAAAATCCCTTGTAACCTTGCTTGTTCTTTCATAATCTTGCTCTGACTCGGTTTGGAAGAACCTTCCTGATATGTATGTATGATGCAATGTATGAGATGCGTGTTTTACTTCCTTTTTATTTTTCAAAAGCTCGTATGATGGTTCTTCTGGGTGGACCCAATGCTTGTACTCATATCAGTGCAGGATCTCTAACGAGAGTGGCCGTTAACTCCTTTGAGCGGCTCATGGTCTCTAGACGAGATTAACTGATAAGAGCGCAACGAACCAGAAAGAGACACATCCACCGGTTCTTCTGGGTGGACTCACTTCTTGAACTCATCACAATAGTCAGTTTCCAGGCGAGATTGAAGAGCGCAACGAACCAGAAAGACACATGGACGCTCATTCTTCTGGGTGGACTCGCTGCTTAAACTCATAACAATACTTGGTTTCCAGGCGAGATTGAAGAGTGCAATGAACCAGAAAGAGACGCAGCTGGGCATGAGTATCCCTAGGGCCCATAAGCCCCCTCTCACGTGACACAATCCGCCGTTTGAACCTTAACCAGTGATCAGGGTCTCCTGGCAAGATTAACTGTCCGGTACGTTGGACAGACAGAGTCTCTAAGCGGTGATTAATTGGCAAGAGTTTGGCGGGTCACCTGTTGGAGAGGCATCAAAAGGGGGTAAGTGTACAACTTGCTGCACCCCTAGTGATCTTGTTGACGGAGTCAACGTTTTGGGTCCATGACCTGCCTTACAGTGGCTGAACAGCCTAATCGAGAGGGTTGAAGCTTAACCCGGTGGGTTTGAAGCCCCCAAACGACCTTGTCGATGACACCAACTTGTGCACTAGCTTGTAAGCCTCCATCATATGGATCGTCAAATTGCAAGCCATCGTCTTGTTTACTATTATGGCTGAAGAGCCGATCAAGATGGTGAGCATGCTAAACCTGGTGGGTTGGAAGCCCCCAAGTGACCATGTAGAAGTGTTCACCCTTGCACAAATCTGTAATGCAAAAAGGAAAAAGCAGAGGCCCCGGCTTGCAGGGATGCCAACTTTATTATATGAAAAAATATAGATACAATGAAGTATGTATGTACAAAGATGGGAGTTGATGACTCAAGTATAGTAAGGTCGCAGATGAGAGATATTCCACGGCTGGTGGGTCTCCTGCCCAGAAGTACGAGACTCGTCTCGTACGTCAATGAGATAGTATGTCCCATTGTTCAGATTTCTGCTGACCACAAGAGGTTCTTCCCAGGAGGGAGATAGCTTGTGCGCCTCCATCTGATCCTGAATCAAACATAACACCAAGTCGCCTTCTTGGAACGTCCGGGTCTTAACCCTGCTACTTCCGCTGGCCGTCCCGTTCCTAGCATGTTAAAAAGGTTCCTAGCCTCATACTGATCTGGCAAGTGGGACTAATGCCTCATCCGCTGAACTGCCATTGCAGACTGCTGCTCCTGCTCGAGTCGGAAAGCATCCTCCCTAAGGCGCTCCCCCTCTGCATCCATCTAATCCTTCAGCGCATTGATCTCCTGCTGGACCTCAATCATCTGCTCCTTCAGCCTCGCGATCTTAGTGTTTCGGGCCGCTTGATTTTTAGCCATCAGGGTTGTAAGCTCGTTCATCAGACCAGAAGAATCTAAGTCGGCGGCCCACCAGCCCCCGATCCAGCTGCATTGGCGGCTGTGCTGCTCGGAGCCGATGCTGACCCCACCATGAAGACGGCGGCACGGCTCGACAGCCCGTAATACTCCGGCTCGTGATATTATGACTTGGGGTAAGGCTCGACATAGCCCCCGAGCCTGCCATTGCGAAGCTAGTAAATTGATTCCATCTGTCCGCTCGAAGATCCATCCTCCGAGCAGATGAGAGTTTCCTGCGACATAGAATCTTTAAGATCCATGCCCTGAGTGAAGCCGACGAAGACCTGCTTCCCGCCTAGTCTAGCACGGGTGGGTTGCACGTGTTGGGCGGGTTTGTTCGAAATATGCCCTAGAGGCAATAATAAATTAGTTATTATCATATTTCCTTGTTCATGATAATCGTTTATTATCCATGCTATAATTGTATTGATCGGAGACTTAAATGCATGTGTGGATACATAGACAAAACCATGTCCCTAGTATGCCTCTAATGGACTAGCTCGTTGATCAAAGGATGGTTAAGGTTTCCTAGCCATGGACATGAGATGTCATTTGATAATGGGATCACATCATTAGGAGAATGATGTGATGGATAAGACCCAAACTACAAACATAGCATATGATCGTGTCAGTTTATTGCTACTGTTTTCTGCATGTCAAGTATATGTTCCTATGACCATGAGATCATGCAACTCACGGATATCGTAGGAGTGCCTTGTGTGTATCAAACGTCGCAACGTAACTGGGTGACTGTAAAGGTGCTCTACAGGTATCTTCGATGGTGTCTGTTGAGTTGGCATGGATCGAGACTGGGATTTGTTACTCCGTGTGACGGAGAGGTATCTCAGGGCCCACTCGGTAATACAACATCACAACAAGCCTTGCAAGCAATGTGGCTAAGTGTTAGCCACGGGATCTTGTATTACGAAACGAGTAAAGAGACTTGCTAGTAACGAGGTTGAACTAGGTATGGAGATACCGACGATCGAATCTCGGGCAAGTAACATACCGAAGAACAAAGGGAACGTTATACGGGATTAACTGAATCCTTGACATAGAGGTTCGACCGATAAAGATCTTCGTAGAATATGTAGGAACCAATGTGGATGTACAGGTCCCGCCATTGGTTATTGACCATAGAGGTGTCTCGGTCATCTCTACATAGTTCTCGAACCCGCAGGGTCTGCACACTTAAGGTTCGGTGACATTTCGGTAGTGTAGAGTTATGTATGGTGGTGACCGAAGTTTGTTCGGAGTCCCGGATGAGATCCGAGACGTCACGAGGAGCTCCGGAATGGTCCGGAGGTAAAGATTCATATATAGGAAGTCCCAGTTTGGTTTCCGGAAAAGTTTCGGGCTCATCGGTAGTGTACCGGGAGTGCCGGTAGTGTACCGGGAGTGCCGGTAGTGTACCGGGAGGCCTCCGGGAGGGGTATTTCGACCCCAAGAGGTGTATGGGCTGTGGGAGAATAATAACAAGCCCTTAGTGGGCTGGGAAAACAGCCACAAAGGCCCATGACACAGGAGAGAAAGTCCTAAAGCAAAAAGTGGAAAATCAGCCAATAGGAGGCAATCCTGCTCCAACTAGGATTGGAGGTGAAGTAGGATTTCTTCCCACCTCCTATTTCGGCCGACCCAAAGGCCTTGGCTGCCTCTCCTCTCCTCTCCTCCTATATATACTAGTGGATTGGGTGGTTTTTGGACAGAATTTCCGGCCACGTGCTACCCGTTCCACCGGTGCATAGTTTCTCCTCTAGATCGTAGTTCCGCAGTGCTTAGGCGAAGCCCTGCCGGAATTGCTCCACCACCATCACCGGAGAGCCGTCATGCTGCCGGTGAACTCTCTCTCCTCTCCAACTCCTCTTGCTGGATCAAGACGGTGGATATCGTCATCAAGCTGCACGTGTGCTGAACGCGGAGGTGCCGTCCGTTCGGCGCTAGATCGGAAGAACCGTGATCGAGATCGCGAGACGGTTTGTGATGAGATCGCGGGACGGATTGTGATGAGTTCGCGGGACAGATTGTGATCAAGATCGTGAGACGGATCGTGATGAGATCGCGGGACGGATCGTGATGGGATCGCGGGACGGATCGTGATGAGATCGCGGGACGCTCGGCGATTTGGATCACGAAGATGTTCGACTACACCAACCGCGTTTCTTAACGCTTCCCGCTTAGCGATCTACAAGGGTACGTAGATCCACTCTCCCTCTCGTAGATGCTCATCACCATGGATAGGTTTGCGTGTGCGTAGGAAATTTTTTGTTTCCCATGCAACGTTCCCCAACAGGGTTGCACACGCCGGGCGGCTCGACGATGTCGGTGCAGATGTCTGGCATGGGCTTAGATCCGTCGATCATGCCGATGAAGACGTGGATTCAGCCGAAGGGGATCCGGAAACCATACTCAATTGAGTCAGAGTCGAGGCCCAAGCCGGCGTCATCGATGTAGAGCCGGACACGGCGACTCTTGTTCATCCTACCAACCGCGTACCCCTCAACCCTAGGAGAGAGCCCTTTGAGAACTCAACACCACCAAGCGTTGGCCCCACGGTGGGCGCCAACTGTTATGGTTTTCTCATGGCAGATGTCCGAAGACTTAGGTTGGAGGCCATCACTAAGGTGGTGGACTCAAAGGGGTTGGTTGGGACGAGGGACACGAGTTTACCCAGGTTCGGCCCCTCAAGAAGAGGTAAAAGCCTACGTCCTCCTTGTGTTGTATTAATTGTAGTATCGATTACAAGGGAGCGGATTCGCTTGACCTAGTTCTTGATTTATTGGTGTTCTGTCTAAGCCGCCCCGGGGTCTCGCCTTTATATAGGAGGTCGAGGCCCTGGGTTATACGAGTCCTACACCGACTCTTACAACGTAGACAATCCTGTCTCTAAGTCGCCTTGCCATCTTGGGCAAACTGTTTCTGGGCGGCTTAACCACCCGGGTGTTCATACCATCTTCTGTTTGGGCCTTCGTCTTAGACCATCTTGGTAAACCGCCATCTAGCCAAGCCCACGTCTTCAGCCCGCCTCATTGGTCTGGATAATGAGCCGCCAGGTATGACCCGGCCCCACGTGGGCGGATCATACCATGGGATTATATCCCCAACAGCTATGATAGCGACACATGTCTTGTTGATAAATCGCAGATCGAGTTGCCACAAGATCATGCTCTTCATCCAAAGCATCTAGCGCGTCCTGACGCGCTGTCTCATTATCAGCTTCCACGTAAGCCGCCACACACGGTGACTTATGGCATATGTCACTTGGTAACATGGCCTCTGCACCATAGACCATGAAGAAAGGCATATATCATGTTGATATGTTGGGGGTAGTATTGATGCTCCAAAGGACAGAGGGTAACTCCTCAACCCAACAACCCGGTGTTCGTTGTAAAGGAACCATATGCTAGGGCTTGATACCTCTCAAGATTTCCTGTTTAGCACGCTTTGCCTGGCCATTGGATTGTAGATGAACAACAACATAGACATCAAGCCGGATGTGCTCACTTTCACAGAACACCTTCATAGCCCCCTTGGACAGATTTGTTCCATTTCCCGTGATGATACTATGAGGATATCCGAAATGGTAGATCAATTTTTTGACAAACTGAACTGCTGTGGCTGCATCACATTTACTAACTGGCTTACCTCCACCCACTTGGCAAACTTGTCCACCGCCACCAAGAGGTGGGACTTCTTATCCTTAGATCTCTTGAAAGGTCCAACCATGTCAAGTCCCTAGACCGCCAACGGCCAAGTGATTGGGATCATCCGCAATTCCTGAGCCGACACGTGAGCATGTCTTCCGAACTTCTAACACCCGTCACACTTGGCAACCAGGTCCTCTGTGTCCTTATGAGCCGACAGCCAGAAGATACCATGGCGAAAAGCCTTGGCCACCAAGGATTTCGAGCTAGCGTGATGACCGCAATCACCGGCGTGTATTTCATTCAAAATCTCCCTGCCTTCTTCAGGAGAGACACAACGCTAGAAGACGCCAATAACGCTGCAATTATATAGCTCGCCATTAATGATGGTCATGGACTTAGACTGCCTCACAATTTTTCGTGCAAGAGTCTCGTCCTTAGGCAACTCTCCACGAGTCAAGAACTCCGGTTAAGGTAACGTCCAATCCAGGATAGCATGTAGAGCTGCCACTAGCTGTCCTTCTGGGTCAGGTACAGCCAGATCCTCCTCTGAAGGTAGCTTAATGAACGGGTGATATATCACATCCACGAAAACATTAGGTGGCATTGGCTTATGCTAAGAGCCTAGTCTTCATAATGCCTGAGCCACCTCTTTCTTGCGACGATCAATATGATCCACCTGATAACCCTTGAAATGACCAGCAATGATATCCAGCGCCTGACGGTAAGCCACCATCTATGGGTCCTTGGAGTCCCACGTGCCCGAAATGTGCTGGGCCATGAGGTCTGAGTCGCCGAGGCATCTAACCCGGCTTAGGTTCATCTCCTTGGCCACACAGAGGCCATGAAGAAAGACCTCATATTCAGCTGCAGTGTTTGTACAAGGAAACATCAACCTCAGCACATAACAAAATTTATCACCTTTGGGGGAAGTTAAGACAACTCTAGCCCCTCATCCCTCCAACTGTCTGGACCCATCAAAGTGGATTGTCCAATACGTGTTGTCTGGCTTTTCTTCAGGTGCTTGACACTCTGTCCAATCGTTTATGAACTCCACCAATGCCTAAGACTTTACAGCCGTGTGAGGCACATACTTTAGATTAAGCGGCCCAAACTCCAGCGCCCACTTAGCAATCCTGCATGTGGCTTCCCTGTTTTGAATTATGTCACCCAACGGGGCAGAGCTAACAACCATGATCTGGTGTCCAAGGAAGTAATGCTTCAATTTACAGTTCACCATGAACACCCCGTATATCAGTTTCAGCCAATATGGGTACCTTTACTTGGATTCTATGAGAACCTCACTAATATAATAAAGCGACCTCTGAACCAGATACTCTTTCCCTACCTCCTTACGCTCTACCACAATCGTGCACTGACGGCCCTGTTGTTAGCCGCCACGTAGAGGAGCAAAGGCTCTTTCTCAGTCGGAGCAGCCAAAATCGATGGCTCAACCAATTGCTTCTTTAGCGCTTCAAGGGCTTAATTCACGGATTTATTCCAGACAAAGTCATCCGTCTTTTTCATCATTTGGTATAGAGGAATAGCCTTCTCGCCCAGGCGGCTGATGAAGCGGCTTAAAGCGGAAATATGACCCACCAAGTGCTGCACATCATTGACACTCGCCGCTTAGCCAGTGACGTGATGGCCTTTATCTTGTCCAGGTTAGCCTCGATCCCCACTCCGAAACCAAGAAACAAAGGAGTTTACCTGCAGGAACTCCGAAAACACACTTAGCCGGGTTAAGCATCATCTTGTAGACCCATAAGTTGTCAAACGTCTCCTTCAGGTCGTCAAGCAACGTCTCCTTCTTTCATGACTTAACCAAAATATCGTCCACATAGGCATGAACATTGCACCCAATTTGACCGTGAAGGCAATTCTGCACACGTCTTTTGTAAGTCGCTTGTGCACTCTTGAGCCCGAAAAGCATAGACACATAGAAAAAAAGCCCCAAAAGCTTATAAATGACATCTTCTCTTGGTCTTTAACTGCCATCTTGATCTGGTGATAACCTGAATAGGCGTCCAGGAAGCATAGACTCTCGCAACCCACCGTTGCATCAATTATCTAGTCGATATGGGGGAGAGCAAACGTATCGAGTGGACATGCCTTGTTAAGATCTATGTAATCCACACACATACGCCATGTGTCATTCTTCTTAAGCACCAGCACGGGACTTGCTAACCACTCCGGGTGAAATACTTCCGCGATGAACCTGCCGCCAAGTGCCAGGCCACCTCTTCTCCAATTGCTTTATGCCGCTCTTCATTTAAACGACGGAGGAACTGCTTGATCATCTTAAACTTGGGATCCATATTAAGGTGGTGCTCAGCGAATTATCTCGGTACACCCTACATGTTAGATGGCTTCCATGCGAAGATGTCCTGATTCTCACGAATGAATTCGATGAGCGCGCTTTCCCATGCGGGGTCCATGTTAGCCTCGATAGTGAACTGTTTTGATGAGTTGCCTGGAGTAAAATCCACCAGCTTGGTGTCATCCGCCGCAAACTTCAAGGGTGGCTCAGACTCCATACTGAGTTTCTTTAATGGAGTCATGTCTGTCGGGTCAACATTTTCTTTATAGAACTTGAGCTCTGCCTCCGCACAACTTGATTCTGCATAAGCCGCGTCTCCTTCCTCACACTCAATGGCCACCTTCCGATCATCGTGTATTGTAACCATTCCATTGAGAGTCGGCATCTTGAGATGCAGATAGACATAACAAGGCCGGGCCATAAGCTTTGCGAAAGCCGGCCGGCCAAACAGAGCATGATACGGGCTCTTAATTTTCACCACTTCAAACCACATGGTCTCTACCTTGTAGTTATAATCATCTCCAAATGCCACCTCCAGGGCAATCTTTCCCACCGAATAGGCCGACTTACCTAGCACCACCCGATGAAAAACTGTCGATGATGGCTTAAGAGCCTTGTTAGTTAACTCCATCCACTGGAAAGTGTTGTAGTACAAGCTATTGATGCTCCTGCCACCATCCATCAGTACTTTTGTAAACTTATAACCCCAACCTAAGGCGCTACCACTAGAGCCAGGTGACCCGGATGGTCAACCCGCGGCGGGAGATCCTCCCGACTCCATGTGATTAGATATTCCGACCACTTCAAGTATCGTGGGAGAGCTGGCGTGGCCGCATTAACTGCTCTCTTATGCAGCTTCTGATCCTGCTTGTCAAGGCTCGTAGTGAAAACATGGTACTTCCCTCCGCTAAGTTGCTTCTCGTTGCTTTGGTACCTTGACTGATTATATTGCTACTGACCACCATTACCGGGCTGCTGGTGATGATTTCCTTGATTGCCTTGACCCCGATAACCTGAACCTGACCCGCCGGCACCGAAACCGTCTCCTGAGCTGCCCGATGGACCATTGCCATTATTATGGTGCTGGGGAAGATTGTATTCCTGGAATTGTCGCATAATGCTGCAATCCTTCCATGTATGGGTTGCCGGCTTATCAGGCTGGTTGTGCTCTGGGCAAGGCTTGTTGAGCACCTCTTCCATGTTGAAAGGCTGAGGTGCCTTACCCTTGTTAAATGGCGGCCTAAAATTTCTGTTACCTCTAGCACGATTGTTCCCGGTATTGGTGTTCGCCACTAATTCTGACCCGCCATCCAGGTTCTTCTGATTGCCCTTGTTGCCGTTTCCCACGTTGTTGTCTTGTTGATTCTTTCCATTGTTGCTCTTCTTACCCCGAGCCAACTTCTCATCATCCGAGCTCGGGTCCTTGGTAGTATCCGAGTCTGCATATTTGGCGAGAGCTGTCATGAGCTCACCCATATCTTGACAAGAACGCTTCAACCGTCCAAGCTTCTACTTAAGGGGTAAAAAGTGACACTTCCTTTCCAAAATCAGAACCGCTTGAGACGCAAAAATATTCCCAGGCGAGTGAATCACCGTCGAGACCTGCCGGACCCAATGATGGGCCGACTCACCTTCCTGCTGTACGTAGTGATCAAGATCTACGATCATCATAGGTTGCTTGCATGTTCCCCTGAAATTCTTGATAAAGCATGCGTTCAACTCAGCCCTAGACGTGACGGTGTTAGGTGGCAAACCCTTCAACCAAGTGCGGGCCGGTCCTTCTAACATCATGATGAAGTATTTCGCACAAACCGCCTCACTGACATCCAACATCTCCATGGCAAGCTCATAGCTTTCGATCCAGGCCTCTGGGGGTAGATCAGCCGTGTAGTTAGGCACCTTCCGCGACCCTTTGAAGTCCTTAGGCAAATGTTCATTCCTTAAATCCGCCGTGAGACACGACACACCAACTCCCCTAGATGAAGTGCTGATCGGGGGGTTTGTTGGCGCCGACTCAGGAATCTCCGGGTAATCCGTCACCGGTGTTGATCCTCGCTAAGCCCGACCCCTATCCATGAGCTCCTGAACATCCCTTCCAAGCATGCTATCATTGGGCGGGTTTCACCTCTGCTCGCTGCTGGAAACCGCCGGCGACTTTATGCATCGGCTATAGCTACGGCTATGAACCAGTGTAGAGTGCACCCGACTCTGGCTGTATGTATACTTCTCTTGTTGAGGCACCGCTGTCTGTAATAGACTAATTGCATTCCGCGCCTCTTCAACGAACGACATTCCCTCGGCCAAGGGGATCGCATCAAGCCTGGCAGCCACCGCTATCGTATTTTCCACCAGGTTAGAGTAATGATCGGGCGGCATCATGATGCGTCCCGGAGGGGTTCGGTTCCTCCGTGGCGGGTCTAGCTGCCGCGGCGCCTCTGCGGCCCGAGTTATCATCAGCGGCATACTTGGTCCGACACTAGGACCGTTGAAGAGATTTCGAGGGTGAATAGGGAGACCAACCTGGGTCCTCCTCCGCTGAATCGCCTTCGAAGCTCGCTGGTCCAAGCTAAAACGGAGGGCCTCCGCCCTCAAGCATTCCGACTCAGCATTCACCTTAACCTGCCATGCGTTAATATGCTCCTAGTCCTGAGCCATCTGTCCCTTGATCCAGATAATCTCGGCATTGCGCTCTGCTTGATTCTCAGTTGTCACTTCTGTGGCCATCAGGACGGTTAGCTCATCCATAAGTTCCAGCAAGACTTGAGTCGGCGGCTTAGGAGGTGTAGCATTGGGTATGGCTACTCCTACCGCCGCCCTAGATGTCGTGTCGTTAAAAGCCGGCGCCAGGCCTGCCATGAATACGGCGGCTTGGCTCAGCGGATAGTAGGGCTCCGGAATACTGTCACCATCGATGTCGTCATTTTCTCACGACAGATGCCATGGGGTGGCTTATCATAGGTGGTTGGGGCCGAAGGACGCCGACGGGCCCCGGGTGCAAGATTGGGCACAAGCGGTGATGGCACATGATATACCTAGGTTCAGGGCCCTCCGAAGGAGGTAATACACCTAGTCTTGCTTGGTTTAGTTGGATGAATGGGTATGAGTACAATGGTGCTCCTGGAGCTGTGTCTAGAGGAGGAAGAAAGAGCAGCCGGCTCATCTTCCTCCGCTGCTAGAAGGGGTTTGGTGTGTGTGTGTTTGTGTGTGGGTGATCGTCCGTCGCCGTTGCATGGGGGGCTCGGGGGGTTTTATAGGCCAAGCCCCCGGCTCTTATAAGATGTTCTAAGTACAAGGGTGGGGGGACTCGGCTGGCAGTCTCTCTGGCTGGCCAGGGGGTCCCACCATTTGTGTCGTCTTGTCATCGGTGGGGTCCGCCGGCTGAGCGGTCCAATCTCCCGTCGGGGCCCGCCAGCCGGCTCTGTGATTGGCCCTCGCCTACCTGCCACGACACAGGTTGCCCGAGGGGGCGTCGTCTAGCGCCAGCCGACCGAAGTCTCCGGTACGTCTGGCTGCGCTGTAGCCACGCCAAGGCAGGTCATCGAGTGGGCGCGGGCGTGCCGACACTGTTCCTTCGCTCGGTCGCACTCGCCGAGGTCCACGGCCGGGACGGTTAGACTGTAGCCACGCGCTGCAGTACGTCAGCAGCCACTGTAGCCACAAGGCTGCCCATCGTGCCGGTCGCGTCGCGTCGCCATACCCGCGCAAAGGGACGGGACGTCGCATGTCCGTCCCGGGGTCAACGGAAAAGGCGGCCCGGAGGCAGCCGGCCGTGCCCAGCCGGCCGAGGGCCGAGCCGGCTCCTTGACCAGCCGTCTGGGGTGCTGTTCTCCAGCCGGCCACGACCAGCCGTCCGCGTAGCTATTCTCAGAATAAAAAGGGAGGAGACCCCGTTGCTTTGGCCTACCCAGGGGTAACAACCCCGTCAGTAGTACACGAAACCGGCCGGGGGCCCACGTCCGGCAAACTGAGGGGAGCCGGTGGCTTCTACCTAGCTACAGCCGCCTCCGTCTTGGAGCCGAAAGGGCAGCGGGGTCGGCCATTGGACCCGACACCACGGGTACTGACGTGCCACATGGCAAGTGATGATGCCGCAGGCCCCGCGCATGTGGGGGGACGGGACGTTGCCTGGGCCTAGCCCGCTAGGCCCCAGGCGTAGCCCAGTAGGCCTTGGGGCATAGGCTGGGATCTTCTGCGCCCTGAGGCAGCCGTTATGGCCCGAGGCCACCCACGCGCGCGCGGAGTTTCCGGGGGGAGTGGACGCAGTTAATCCCATGCCCCTCGGTCGTGGCCTCTCCTATAAAAGGAGAGGAAGGGCAGGGGTGGAGGTACCCGCTTCTCACTCGCCCCCTTGCTGCTCGTCTTCCTGCTTTCTTGCCCTCCTTGCGCGATGTTATGCCCGAAATGGCAACCGCGCCCGCAAATCATAATGCCACCGTGATGGCCGACGGACGCGGTGGGAGCTGGGCGGGCTCCATCATGGTCGAAGCAGACATCATTGAGCTCCAGCACGCGCGCATGCTGCCGCCGGAGGAGCGGGTGGTCGCACGCGCGCCGGCGATGAGGTGGCGCTGGCGCCACAGCCGGGGAACACAAGGGGTTCCTCTGGCACTTCTCCTGGGGCTTCGGGCTCCCGGTGAGTCATTTCTTTCGCCTCTTCCTTGATGCTTTTGATGTTCAACCACATAATCTTGGCCCCAACTCGATTCTCTATCTTTTCGCCTTTGCAACACTGTGCGAGGGCTACCTCAGCGTCCTCCCTTTCGTTGATTTCTTCAATACTCTTTTTTATCTCAAGCCTCTAAAAAGCGACGCCTACGGGGGCATGGTGGTGTGCTTCCACGGCGTTGCTTGCTTTCCTCCTCTCTCCCTTATCCACTCCGTCAAGGGGTGGCACCGGACATTCTTCTACATGAAGAACGCCGACCCAAAGATGGATTATATCCGGCTGCCGCCGTCTGATGACAGGTAGTCCACCCAGCTCAACTGGCTGGCGTCCGCCTCGCGTGGTGTGGCCCTCGAGGAGCTCGACCAGCTTGCGCAGCTGAAAAGCTCCGAAGGACTGGTCGCTGCGAACCTGGTGGCGGCCTTCATCTCACCCCGGGTGTCGCCTCTCCAGTTGAGGCCACACCGGATTTGTGACATGTCCGGCCGACGCGACCCTTGCCGGCAATCCACCACCGAGTTGACGCCGAATCAGGTGGCAAAGCGGGTGAACACCCTCACGACGTTCAAGCTCAAGCCCATGTCGTAGACATTCAGCATGGAGCCATACAACCGCATCAACCGCCCCCCTGGTATGTTTTTTTGTCGAGGCGGTTTCTTTTTGTTGCATATTACCCAGCCGGTAGCCGGCAAGAGAACTTACTTTGACATGCTGACCGCAGCTGCTGGTGCGACAGAACACGCCGGACGGCCCGCACCCTCAGATCTTCGAGGCGGAGTGTGAGAGCTCCGACTCTGAAGACTACGAGATGGGAGGCCCTCTGGAGGAGGGGGTGGTCTCCTCGGTAGCAGCCGAAGAGCCGGCCGACCCGCGAGCCGGTGCTCCGAGTGGAGCCGGGGGTCCGGCGCGACTGGGGAGCCTAGCGGAGCGGGTGCTTTCCCTCTTGCCCCCTCGATCAAGAACTGGACGGATGACGACGATGACGACGACAAATTAATGATTCTGAACGAGCCTCTTCCCTCAGCACGCTAGGGTTGGAGGAGCAATGAGCGGCCAGCTCAAGCCCCGGTGGCCAGAGCAGCCGGGCGGGGGAAGAGGCCGGCTCAAGGGGGCCGGCGGCCCCGCTGCCAGGCCCGAAACGGGTGAAGGTGGCCGCGCTGAAGCCGCTGCAACGTGCCAAGCAGTCCCTGCCCCTCGTCATCAGGTGATTCTTTATCTTACGAAAGTTTTTCTTTTGGCTCGCGAGCCGGTTGATGACTGGACCTTGGGCTCTGTAGTGACCCCATCGAGCTCCACGATGAGGAGTCGACGGGGGATCCGAAAAATGCTACCAGCCGGCTAGCCCGCGAGCATGCGGCCACTCAGCGGGAGGAGAAGAGGAGGCTCGTAGAGCTACGAGCCTCCAAATCCGGGACGTGAGGAGTGGCGTCGCACTCCGGGACCTCGAGTAGCCGGAGGTGGAGGAGGTCCTCGGATCCCCCGCGGGCGTCGGACTGGGCGGCGGAGTCAACCCGCATGTCGAGGCCTCCGTCGAGCAAGCCACGAGGGGCGGTTATGGACCCGCCAGCACCTTCGTTCGCGCAGGAGGCGGCCCCAGCGAGGGTGATGAAGGCGGAGCTGGCTCCCGAGGTGGCCCGGCCCGAGGTGCCGAAGGTGACCCTGCCTGCGGCCGAGCAGGCCCAAGTTGAGGTGCCGGAGGCCCCGATGGCCCCAAAGGCTACGCCGAAGGCGGCGGCCATGGAGGTGGAGGTGCCATCCGCCATGATCGACGCGTCGGAGCTGCAGGAAGCGGACGCGGCAACGACGACGGGCGGGAGGCGACTCCTGGCCCCTTGCCGTTGTCAACCCTCCGCCGGCGGCTGGCGCCACGGCAAGCCCGGGCGGCAGCAGTGGCCGGGCGAGGAGGTCCCTGCGATCGATGCTAGAGGTGCTTCGAGACTGGAAAGCACTGGCGAGTGCGCCAGCCCTGCCGGTCCCCCAGGCAGGCGACCTAGTCCCCTCCTTTGCGGACTTGGGGAGTGTCCTGGACCGGTGCCGAGAGGAGGTGGCCCGGTTCGTGGAGGTGGTAGACACCGCGCTATAGCATGCGAAGGTAAGCCAGCTATTTTGACTTAGAATTTTTAGTTGGGGCGCGTGAGCGCACCAACTGGGTGTAGCCCCCGAGATGCGGGCCGGCTGACCGGCTGACGGGCAGCCGAGCCGGATCTCTTTTGAGTGTGTCTTGACCTTTGCCTTTTTGTGGCAGGAGGGAACCTCCCTATGGCAGAATCTATTCGTGGAGGCAGTCGCCATCCACGACCGCGGCAAATATGGCTTCTACCGCCTAGAGGAGGAGTTGGCTCGCGTGCAAGGTCAGTGGCACTTCAGAGAGGACCACATAGCCCCTGGGAGTCGGTTGACGCCTGTCGTGTCTTGCAGGTGACCTGGCCGCGCTTCAGGAAGAGAAGACCGGGCTTGTCTCCGAGAGGGGCCGGCTGACGCGAGACGTCCAGGCGGCCACGCACGAGACGGACCGGTTGGCCGCACTACTAGTAGATGGGGAGGCGGTCCAAGACCGTCTCAAGGCTGAGGCGGCGAAGGAGGTGGTGGCCCGGGAGGCGTCCGTCAAGGAGGCAGGTGATGCCGCCCTGAGGACCACCGCTCTTCAGGGCGAGGTGACCCGCCTCGAGAGGATGCTCGAGGAGGTCAAGGGTTCCTTCGCCACCTCGGAGGCAGCGCTGGCGTCGGAGCATAAGGCGGTGCTCAACTTCGCCCTTGGGGTGGATGACGCGATCGAAGGTAGGTGCTTGTTTTTCTCTTCTTCAGCCGATTGCTCCTTTCTTTGCTGTTTCTTGTGTTTTCACCTTGCCTTTCTTTTCTTCCCTTCTTCCTTCTTCTAGGGCGTTTCCCGAAAACTCAGTGCCACACTGCACGCGCCGTTGAGGAGCACTGAGAATACCTTCGGCAGTGCGGTCGCACCATCGAAGAGGAGCCCGCATGGGATGTGGATGAGATCAGGCTCGCCATTGAGATACGGATGACCCATCTTGAGTTGAGCATGGAGCGGCTCAAGACTGCTGGCAAAGATGTCATCGCCGCGCTATGGCCGGGTTGCGGGGGAGCTCTGACGCACCGCGTGGCTCAATGCCTGGAGCATGCCGTCCCCCACCTCGAAGCCTGGAAGGTGTTGGCTGACTGAGCCGGGGCGCAGATGGCGCTCCGGTTTGTCATGTCGTGGTACCGCGGCGTGGATCTGGGCCGGCTGGCGACCATGCGGGACGTGCCGTCCGCAGAGCGGGAGGCCCATGAGCTGACCCTTGTCCACCGGGCCAATGAGCTTGCGTCGTATGTCGATCCGGACGAGTTCCTGTCGGCCCTTGGCAAGGATGGCGAGCCGCTACCCGAGGACTCCTTCGGCGTCCCCCAAGGCCCGGCGGACGATGAAGTTGCCGACAAGAGCACCGACTCAAGCGGCAAGATAGTTGAGACCAAGGAGCCCACCTCGAAGGCCAAGGAGGCCGACCCGAAGTCTGTGACCACCTCCGAGGCGACAGCCGAGCCGCCCAGCAACGCGCCGGCTGGGGGCACGCCGGCTGGCGACGTGTCGGCGGCCTGAGCCCCCAGGCATTTTTTATCTTTCTCTTTTTTCTCCCTGCATGTTAAGCTTGAATCCACCCACTGGGGGTGTTTATGTAATAAACTAATGCTGGGCGTGGGCCGCTCTTGTCTTAACATCTATGCTGTGAACATTTGGCGTGTTTGCCTTGTTACTCATACCGCCTCGTCCTTATCCTTTTTCTGCCCGCTTGACTCTTTTCGGTTCTTCTCCTTTTCCCCTTTGGTTTTAGCCCCGCCAGCCTGACAACCGAGAACCGTTCTGTAGCTGGGTTGCGGCGTCTGCCTCAAGGGAGCTGGTTTAAAACTTAGGAATCACGAGGGTTTTCGGGATAAGTAAAGTGGTCGAGACGTGGCGATGGTCTGGCTGGGCCTAGCCGGGGCCTCCCTGTATTTTTGACCTTTCGTGTGAGCCGAAAGTGACTTCCCCGAGGCCCCGTCAGCCGGACAGTCGGGAGCCGGTTCTATGGCTGGTAGGGGTGGGGAGGTTTGGCTGGCTCACATTACTTAGCCAATTTCTGGGAGAGGCGCTCTAGGTCCAGTCGGCTAGCCCCCGGGCCCGGGAGCCGGGTCGGGGAGCCGGTGAGTAAGGAACACTTATGAGGGAAATGAAACGGGGCGCGCCACAAGACCTGGCTTGGGGCGCCCATTTCATTCATAAGCCCAAAAGGGTGGGGGCACATACACACACTGGTTTCTTCAGCAGTAAAACGGGTGCAGGAGGGTCGCGTTCCATGGGTGCTCTGTCTCTTCACCGGAGGCATCTCTTTTGCGCTTCTGCGGCTTCTGGGCATCTATTAGATAGTACGCATTGTTCTGCAGTGCCTTGCTAGTGATGAATGGGCCCTCCCATGGGGAGGACAACTTGTGTTCTCCGGTCGTCTGCTAGATCCTCCTGAGGACCAGGTCCCCCTCGCGAAATTAGAGTGGCCGGATCTGCTTGCTGTGGTAGTGCTGGAGCTTCTACTGGTAGATTGCTATCTGGCTCAAGGCCAGGTTGTGAGCTTCCTCGAGTAGGTCGACATCGTCTTCTCTTGCTTCTTTTGCGTCCTTCTCCATGTATAGGGCGACCCAAGGCGAATCAAACTCGATGTTGGCAGGGATGATCGCCTCGTACCCGTATACAAGGAAGAAAGGTGTGTAGCCAGTTGAACGGTTCGGGGTGGTCCGGATACTCCAAAGGACGGCCGGCAGCTCGTCGATCCAGCAGCCGACTGACCTTACCAACGGCGTTACGAGCCGAGGCTTGATGCCGGACAGGATAAGGCCGTTTGCCCTCTCTACCTGGCCATTTGACTATGGATGAGCCACGAGGCCAGATCGAGCCGGCCCCCTTGCTTGGGGCAGAAGCGCGCAAGTGCGCCCTTGGCGAAGTTCTTGCCGTTGTCGGTGATGATGATGTGGGGAACGCCGCAGCGCACCGTGATGTCGTTGGCGAACTAGACGACCGTAGGGCCGTCCAGCTTCTTGATTGGTCGCGCCTCGATCCACTTGGTAAATTTGTCTATTGGCACCAGCAAGTGCGTCATGCCGCCTCGAGTGGTCTTGAATGGGCCCACCATGTCCAGCCCCCAAACGACGAAAGGGCACGAGAGGGGGATGGTTTGGAGGGCTGTTGCCGGCAGGTGGCTCTGCGTGCTGAAGCGTTGGCATCCCTCGCACTCGTCAACCAACTTCTTGGCCGCCTCGAGAGCAGTCGGCCAGAAGAAACTGTGGCAGAAAGCCTTGGCCACCAGGGTCCTAGAGGCGGCGTGGTGCCCGCACTCACCCTCGTGGATGTCGAGGAGGATCTCCAGATCCTTTTCTGGCTTGACGCATCGTTGGACGACACCGGTGGTGCTGCGGTGGACGAGCTCATTGTTGATGATCCCGTAGGCCGTGGCCCGGCGCTGGATTTGCCTTGCCAAAGCCTCATCCGTAGGCAACTCGCCCCGTAGAAGAAACGCTAGGATGGGATGGGCCCATGAGGGGACCGACTCGGGAGCCCCGGGGACTGGTTGATCAGCCCCTGGGACCGGCTCGGGAGTCCCCGGGACCGGCTCGGGAGCCCACAAGACTGGTTCGTCAGCCCCTGGGTCCGGCTCGCCATCCCCCGGGGCCGGCTGGTCGATGATCATCATGACGGCTGCGTCGCTGGGGCGGGACGGCTCGGGCGCAACCTATCCAAGCGCCAAACGGACAGTGCCTCCACGTTCAACACACGTATAGCTAGGGGACGTCTCCACCTTCTTGATCCAGCAAGGGGGGATGAGAAGTTTAGGGAGAGCTCCGGGAGAACGACGACGTGGTGGCGGTGGAGCTCGCGGTTCTCCGGCAGAGCTTCGCTAAGCGCTACGGAGGAGGAGGTGTAGGAAGGGGGAGGGCTGCACTAGGGGGAAGGGTGCAGCTTCCCTCCAACCCCCCACAATTTATAGGGGGAAGGGGAGAGGTAGCCGCCCACCCAAGATCCATCTAGAGGGGGGCGGCGGCCAAGGGGGGGGAACTTACCTCCCAAGTTAGGTGGGAGGCGCCCCCACCCCCTAGGTTTTCCTACCCTAGGCGTCTTGGGCCCTTGGGGGCGCACCAGGCACTAAGGGGATGGTTACCACCCAACTTCAGCCCATTAGGCCCTCTGGGGCAGGTGGACCCTCCCAGTGGACCCCCAGAACCCCTTCGGTGGTTCCACTACAATACCGATAAACCCCAAAACCTTTCCGATGACTGAAACTAGACTTCCCATATATAAATCTTCACCTCTGGACCATTCTGGAACTCCTCATGGCGTCCGGGATCTCATCCGGGACTCCGAACAACTTTCGGTAACCACCATACATAACTCTATACTACCGAAACGTCACCGAACCTTAAGTCTGCAGACCCTGCTGGTTCGAGAACTATGTAGGATTCAACACACTTAAGGTTCGGTGACGTTTCGGTAGTATAGACTTATTTATGGTGGTGACTGAAGGTTGTTCGGAGTCCCGGATGAGATCTCGTACATCACGAGGAGCTCCGGAATGGTCCGGAGGTAAAGATTGATATATAGGAAGTCCTGTTTTGGTCGCCAAAAAAGTTTCGGGGTCATCGGTAGTGTCGGGAGGGTACCGTGGGACCATCGGGAGGGGTATTTCGACCGAAGAGGCTACATGGGCTGTGGGAAGAGGTATACCAGCCAATAGTGGGCTGGCCAAAGTCCCACAAGAGGCCCATTTGGCTGGGAGGAGAGACCCAAGGTGGAAAAAGAGTTTCCAAGTGGGAGGAAGGAGTCCTAATCCTACTAGGATTGGAGGAGGACTCCTCCTCCCACTTCGGACGAACCATTGGTTGGCCCCTTCGGGGCCAAGTCTCCTCCCTCCCTCCTCCTATATCCACTAGAGGTATTGAGGCTTTTCACAATAGAAATCAGCCACGTGCTACCCTCTCCTCTAAATCTTAGTTTCTCCTCTAGATCGTTTCAGCAGTGCTTAGGCGAAGCCCTGCTAGAATTGTTCCACCACCATCGCCGCCACACCATCGCGCTGCCGGAGAACTCATCTACCTCTCTGTTCCTTCTTGCTGGATCAAGAAGGCGGAGATCGTCATCAAGCTGTACGTGTGTTGAACGCGGAGGTGTCGTCCGTTCGGCGCTAGATCGGGATGGATCCTGATTGGATCGCGGGACGCTCGGCGATTTGTGTCGCGAAGACGTTCGAGTACATCAACCGCATTTCTTAACACTTCCCACTTAGGATCTACAAGGGTATGTAGATCCACTCTCCCTCTCGTAGCTGCTCATCACAATGGATAGATCTTGCGTGTGCGTAGGAATTTTTTTGTTTCCCATGCAACGTTCTCCAACAGAGACAACATCATGGCCGAGGCTAATGCCTCGGCCACCGAAGACCGGGTGGACAAACCCCACCCGGATACTGAGGGGGACGGTCGAGCGGCTGCTCCGTCCCCTCCGAGGACCTCTCCGGAGTGCACCATGCATCTGGAGGCAACGGTCCAAACCCCGGTCAGTGAACGGATTACCCGATCACCCCCGGCACCACCGACCCAAGGGTGGCCGGTCTTGGAGGAGTTCCTATCGAGTGCCTCCATCTCCGAGGAGCACCGCACCCTTATGGGTGCGGTATTGTAAAGCATTCAGTTCATCGACAACGGACTGAAGGAGGCCTTCAAGGATCTCCTGGCAGGTTTTCAAGTAAGTCAGGTGATACTCTTATTTGTAAAATGCTTATTTATTTTTATGATTATATACATGGCAGCCCCCGAGCCCTAGGTGAGTTTTGAAAAAAAAACTTACATACGGGTCAATCATGGATGCAATTTCGAACTATATACAAATGATATATTCGGTTACGTGAGGGTAAGCCCTGAGAGGGCTGAGCATATGATCGGATTGTCGATAGTTTGGAAGTAGTGCAACTAGGTAATCTGGCAAGTGTTTGTGTATTATAGGATTCATCGTCGGCGGCGGCCGTAAATGGCACCGAGCTGGATGAGCTGAATCGGAAGCTAAAACTCTCCAAGGATGAAGTTGATTCCCTCAACAAAAGATTCGATGAGGCACAAGGTTAGTCTATGCAAAATCCAAATACCTTTGCCAAAATACTGTCAATGCAGGTTTTCATAGTGTTAATGATTACACAGCCTAGGCGAAAGAGGTGGAGAGGCTCAAGGCCGAGCTTCAACAGGCAAAGGACAAAGCAGTCGTCGAGAGGGCGGAGGCCAAAGAAACAGCTACGACCCTCTTCGCCCTACGAGCCACCAGCAACAAGCATGAGGCTCGTGTGGCAGAGATCGAGTAGGAGCTCCAGGAAGCCAACCAGAAGTGCAAGGTCCTTGAGCAGAAGGGGAAGGAGAGCACGGTCGAGTTGTCCGCCCTGAAGACCGGTCTCCAAAAGGAGCCGCTGGATAGGCGGTTCTTTGAGGAGCAGGTCCGCCAAGCAAAGGATATAATTGATGGTAAGCCATACTTACTTTAGTGTGTCTTCGGGGATAGCAAGTTAAGATTGCTTACACAGGTGTGGCGTTCGTCAGGCGCCTCCTTCGATCTCCAGAAGAGCGTAGCAGATGCCAATCAGCTTTATACATCACGGGAATGTTGGAAATATGCCCTAGTGGCAATAATAAATTGGTTATTATCATATTTCCTTGTTCATGATAATCGTTTATTATCCATGCTATAATTGTGTTGATCGGAAACTCAGATACATGTGTCGATACATAGACAACACCATGTCCCTAGTATGCCTCTAATATACTAGCTCATTGATCAAAGATGGCTATGGTTTCCTAGTCATGGACATGAGACGTCATTTGATAACGGGATCACGTCATTAGGATAATGATGTGATGGACAAGACCCAAACTACAAACGTAGCATATGATCATGTCAGTTTATTGCTACTGTTTTCTGCATGTCAAGTATTTGTTCCTATGACCATGAGATCATGCAAATCACTGACACCGGAGGACTACCTTGTGTGTATCAAACGTCGCAACGTAACTAGGTGACTATAAAGGTGCTCTACAGGTATCTTCGAGGGTGTCTATTGGGTTGGCATGGA
Organism: Hordeum marinum; assembly: GCA_022496015.1. NCBI lineage: Eukaryota > Viridiplantae > Streptophyta > Magnoliopsida > Poales > Poaceae > Hordeum > Hordeum marinum. The sequence continues at coordinate 61,050,600 of CM039673.1, read as the reverse complement.
TCAAGACTGGGATTTGTTACTCCGTGTGACGGAGAGGTATCTTAGGGCCCACTCGGTAATACAACATCACAATAAGCCTTGCAAGCAATTTGACTAAATGTTAGTCACGGGATCTTGTATTACTGAACGAGTAAAGAGACTTGCCGGTAACGAGGATGAACTAGGTATAGAGATACCGACGATCGAATCTCGGGCAAGTAACATACCGAAGAACAAAGGGAACATCATACGTGATTAACTGAATCCTTGACATAGAGTTTCGACCGATAAAGATCTTCGTAGAATATGTAGGAACCAATATGGGCATCCAGGTCCCGCTATTGTTTATTGACAGTAGAGGTGTCTCGGTCATGTCTACATAGTTCTCGAACCCGCAGGGTCTGCACACTTAAGGTTCAATGACGTTTCGGTAGTATAGAGTTATGTATGGTGGTGACCGAAGGTTGTTCGGAGTCCCGGATGAGGTCCCGAACCTCAAGAGGAGCTTCAGAATGGTCTGGAGGTAAATATTGATATATAGGAAGTCCTGTTTTGGTCGCGGGAAAGTTTCGGGCTCATCGGTAGTGTACCGGGAGTGCCGGTAATGTACCGGGGGACCCTGGGGAGAGGTATTTCGACCCAAGAGGCCACATGGTCTGTGGGAGGAGGTAAACCAGCCCCTAGTGGGCTGGCCGAAGCATCCTCTAAGGGACCATGTGGCTGGAGTGGTTTGAGAAGGAAAAAATCCAAAGGTGGAGAGGTGGAAAGAGTTTCCAAGTGGAAAGGAGGAATCCTACTCCTAATAGGATTGGAGTAGGACTCCTCCACCTCGAATTTCGTCCAAACCTTGAGGGTTAAGGCTGCCTCCTCCCCTCCCTCCCTCCTATATATACTAGAGGATTTAGAGGAAAAAGCTAACCCTAATAGCCACATGCTACCTCTCGTCTAGATCGCATTTTCTCCTCTAGATCGGTTTTCAGCGGTGCTTAGGCGAAGCCCTGCTAGAATAGCTCCACCACCATCGCCGCAACGCTGTTGCGCTGCCGGAGAATTCATCTACCACTCTGCTCCCTCTTGCTGGATCAAGAAGGCAGAGATCGACATCAAGTTGTACGTGTGCTGAACGCGGAGGTGTCGTCCGTTCGGCGCTAGATCGGAAGGACCATGATCAAGATCGCAAGACGGATCGTGATGAGATCGCGGGACAGATCGTGATGCGTTCGCGGGAAGGATTGTGATTGGATCACGGGGTGGATCATGATGAGATCACGGGATGCTCGGCGATTTGGATCGCGAAGACGTTCGACTACACCAACCGCGTTTCTTAACGCTTTCCGCTTAACGATCTACAAGGGTATGTAGATCCACTCTCCCTCTCGTAGACGCTCATCACCATGGATAGATCTTGCATGTGCGTAGGAAAATTTTAGTTTCCCATGCAACGTTCACCAACAGGGAAGAAGGAGATGAAGCGCGTCTATTCTGGAAAAAATTTGAAACCCCCGAGCGTACTCCTCTTCTCGCCAAGAAGCTGAAGCAGCTGATGGAGCTTCATCGGATGGCGAAGCCGGCCATGAAGGACCTGTTGGAAATATGCCCTAGAGGCAATAATAAATTAGTTATTATCATATTTCCTTGTTCATGATAATTTTTTATTATCCATGCTATAATTGTATTGATCGGAGACTTAAATGCATGTGTGGATACATAGACAAAACCATGTCCCTAGTATGCCTCTAATGGACTAGCTCGTTGATCAAAGGATGGTTAAGGTTTCCTAGCCATGGACATGAGATCTCATTTGATAACAGGATCACATCATTAGGAGAATGATGTGATGGATAAGACCCAAACTACAAACATAGCATATGATCGTGTCAGTTTATTGCTACTGTTTTCTGCATGTCAAGTATATGTTCCTATGACCATGAGATCATGCAACTCACGGATATCGAAGGAGTGACTTGTGTGTATCAAATGTTGCAACGTAACTGGGTGACTATAAAGGTGCTCTACAGGTATCTCCGATGGTGTCTGTTGAGTTGGCATGGATCGAGACTGGGATTTGTTACTCCGTGTAACGGAGAGGTATCTCGGGGCCCACTCAGTAATGCAACATCACAATAAGCCTTGCAAGCAATGTGACTAATTGTTAGTTGCGGGATCTTGTATTACGGAACGAGTAAAGAGACTTGCCGGTAATGAGGTTGAACTAGGTATGGAGATACCGACGATCGAATCTCGGGCAAGTAACATACCGAAGAACAAAGGGAACGTTATACGGATTAACTGAATCCTTGACATAGAGGTTCGACCGATAATGATCTTCGTAGAATATGTAGGAACCAATGTGGACGTCCAGGTCCCGCCATTGGTTATTGACCGTAGAGGTGTCTCGGTCATGTCTACATACTTCTCGAACCCGCAGGGTCTGCACACTTAAGGTTTGGTGACGTTTCGGTAGTGTAGAGTTATGTATGGTGGTGACCGAAGTTTGTTCGGAGTCCCGGATGAGATCCCGGATGTCACGAGGAGCTCCGGAATGGTCCGGAGGTAAAGCTTCATATATAGGAAGTCCCAGTTTGGTTTCCGAAAAAGTTTCGGGCTCATTGGTAGTGTACCGGGAGTGCCGGTAGTGTACCGGGAGGGCCGATAGTGTACTGGGAGACCTCCGGGAGGGGTACTTCGACCCCAAGAGGTCCATGGGCTGTGGGAGATTATTAACCAGCCCTTAGTGGGCTGGGAAAACAGCCACAAAGGCCCATGGCGCAGGAGAGAAAGTCCTAAAGCAAAAGGTGGAAAATCAGCCAATAGGAGGCAATCCTACTCCAACTAGGATTGGAGGTGAAGTAGGATTGCTCCCACCTCCTATTTCGGCCGACCCAAAGGCCTTGGCTGCCTCTCCTCTCCTCTCCTCTTATATATACTAGTGGATTGGGTGGTTTTTGGACAGAATTTCCGGCCACGTGCTACCCGTTTCACCGGTGCACAGTTTCTCCTCTAGATCGGTTTTCCGCAGCGCTTAGGCGAAGCCCTATCGGAATCATTCCACCACCATCACCGGAGCGCCGTCACGCTGCCGGTGAACTCTCTCTCCTCTCCACCTCCTCTTGCTGGATCGAGACGGTGGAGATCGTCATCAAGCTGCACGTGTGCTGAACGTGGAGGTGCCGTCCGTTCGGCGCTAGATCGGAAGGACCATGATCGAGATCGCGAGCTGGTTCGTGATGAGATTGCGGAACAGATCGTGATGAGTTCGCGGGAGAGATCGTGATCAAGATCGTGAGACGGACCGTGATGAGATCGCGGGACGGATCGTGATGAGTTCACGAGACGGTTCGTGATGAGATTGCGGAACGGATCGTGATGAGTTCGCGGGACAGATCGTGATCAAGATCGCGGGACGGATCGTGATGAGATCGCGGGACGCTCGGCGATTTGGATTGCGAAGATGTTCGACTACACCAACCGCGTTTCTTAACGGTTCCCGCTTAGCGATCTACAAGGGTATGTAGATCCACTCTCCCTCTCGTAGATGCTCATCACCATGGATAGGTTTGCGTGTGCGTAGGAATTTTTTTGTTTCCCATGCGACGTTCCCCAACAGTGGCATCATGAGCTAGGTTAATGGTTCGATGAGATCTCGAGTAGAACACAAAAGGTTTGTGGGCGTTGATGCTTAGATCGCTTCCTCCCTTGGTCGTATTTTGGTTCAGCGGGATTGTGAGATGAAGCGGCCCGGACCAACATTACTCGTACGCTTACGAGAGACCGGTTCACTCGACGCAACTTGTTGCCTAGATGGCTTCCGGGTGACAGTTTCTCTCACTTTAGTTGGATCGGATCCGACAAAGGCGGTCCCTGAGAAGGTTGAAAAGCAATCTATGTATCACCGTTGTGGTTTATGCGTAGGTGAGAATCGTTCTTGCTAGATACCCGTAGCAGCCACGTAAAACATGCAACAACAATTAGAGGACGTCTAACTTGTTTTTGCAGGGTATGTTGTGATCTGATATGGCCAATTACATGATGTGATATATGTGATGTATGAGATGATCATGTGTTGTATATATTATCACGACTTGCATGTCGATGAATACGGCAACCGGCAGGAGCCATAGGGTTGTCTTTAATTATTGTATGACCTGCGTGTCAATCATTAAGCGCTATGTAATGCTTTACTTTATCACTACGGTAGCAATAGTAGTAGAAGCATGCAGGGCGTGACAACCCCGATGGCGACACGTTGATGGAGATCAAGATGATGGAGATCATGGTGTCATACCGGTGACGATGGAGATCATGCCGGTGCTTTCATGAAGGAGATCAAAAGCACAAGATCATGGCCATATCATGTCACTTATGGTTTGCATGTGATGTTAATCCTTTTATGCACCTTGTTTTGCTTAGGACGACGATAGCATTCTAAGGTGATCCCTCACTTAATTTCAAGATAAATTGTGTTCTCCCCGAGTGTGCACCGTTGTGAAAGTTCGTCGTGTTGAGACACCACGTGATGATCGGGTGTGATAGACTCTACATTCACATACAACGGGTGCAAGCCAGTGTTGCACACGCAGAACACTCGGGTTAAACTTGACGAGCCTAGCATGTACAGACATGGCCTCGGAACACGAGAGACTGAAAGGTCAAACATGAGTCATATAGTAGATGTGATCAACATAATGATGTTCACCATTGCAGCCACCTCAACTCACGTGATGATCGGACTTGAGTTGGTGAATTTGGATCATGTATCACTCGAATGATCGGAGGGATGTCAATTTGAGTGGGAGTTCTTAAGTAATATGATTAATTGAACTCATTATCATGAACATAGTCAAAGTGTCTTTGCAAATTATGTTGTATATTACTAGCTCACACTGTAGCTCCCTTGTATTTTTATATGTTCCTAGAGAAATAGAATTGAAAGATGATGGTAGCAATATTGCGGACTGGGTCCGTGATCTGAGGATTGTCCTCATTGCTGCATAGATGTCTTATGTCCTTAATGCACTGCTCGGTGCGGCGACCCCTCTAGCATCGTTTGTAGATGTTGTGAACATCTGACAGGCGCGTTCTGATGACTACTTAATAGTTTAGTGCGTCCTGCATTACGGCTTAGAACTGAGGCTCCAAAACGTTTTGAACGTCACGGAACATATGAGATGTTTCTAAGAGCTGAAATTAGGATCTCAGGCTCGTGCCCGTGTTGCGAGATATGAGATCTCCAACAAGATTCTTTGCCTGCAAGATGAAAGAGAATAGCTCAAGCATTGAGCATGTACTCAGATTGTCTGGGTGCTACAATCGCTTGAATCAAGTGGGAGTTGATCTTCCAGATAAGATAGTGATTGGCATAGTTCTCCAAGTCACTGTCACTAAGCTACTAGAACTTGGTGATGAACTATAAATTGCCAGGGATAGAAATAATGATTCCTGAGCTGTTCGCAATGTTTGACACTGCGAAGGTAGAAATCAAAAAGGAGCGTCAAGTGTTGATGGTTAATCAACCCACTAGTTTCGAGAAGGGCAAGAGCAAGGAGGGAAACTTCATGGACAGCAAGTCAGTTGCTGCTCCAGTGAAGCAACCCAAATTTGAACTCAAACCCGAGACTAAGTGCTTCTATTATGAGGTGAGCAGTCGCTGAAGCAGAACAACCCTAGATGCTTGGTAGATAAGAAGGCTGGCAACATCGATAGAAATATATTTGATATACGAGTTATTAACGTGTACCTTGCTAGTACTCCTAGTAGCACCTGGGTATTGGATACCGGTTCGGTTGCTAAATGTTAGTAACTCAAAATAAAAGCTACGGGATAAACGGAGGACTTGCTAAGGGTGAGGTGACGATATGTGTTGGAAATGTTTCCAAGGTTGATGTGATCAACATCGCACGCTCTCTTTACCTTCAGGATTAGTGACGAACCTGAATAAATGTTACTTGGTGTTTTGCGTTGAGCATGGAAATGATTAGATGATGCTTGTTGCAATACGGTTATTCATTTAAAGCTAGAGAATAATGGTTATTCTATTTACATGAATAATACCTTCAATGGTCATGTACCCAGTGAGAATGGTTTGTTCAAATCTTGATCGTAGTAATACACATGTTCATAACATTGATGTCAAAAGATACAAAGTTAATAATGATAGTACCACATATTTGTGGCACTACCGCAGAATGTCATATTGGTATAAAGCGCATGAAGAAACTCCATGCCGATGGATCTTTGGACTCATTCGATTTCGAATCGGTTGAGACATGCGAACCATGCCTCTTGGGCAAGATGACTAAAGGATCCCATTGGATGGAGCGGGCAAGTTATTCATTGGAAATGATACATGTTGATGTATGCAATCTAGTGAGTCTTGTAGCGTGTAGTGGATATCGTTATTTTCAAACCTTCACAGATGATTTGAGTAGATATAGTGTATATTTACTTAATGAAACACAAGGCTGAATCGTTTGAAAGGTTCAAGCAAATTCAGAGTGAAGTTTAAGATCATCGTGACAAGAAGATAAAAATGACTGCGATATGATCGTGGAGGTGAATATCTGAGTTACGAGTTTGGCATACAACTTAAGACAATGTGAAATTTGTTTCACAACTAACGCCACCTGGAACACCATAGTGTGATGGTGTGTCCGAACATCATAGTCATGCTCTATTGGATATGGTGCGTGCTATGATGTCTCTTATCGTTTTACTACTATAATGTTGGGGTTATGCATTAGAGACAACTACATTCACTTTAAATAGGGCACCATCTAAATCCGTTGAGATGACACCGTGTGAATTATGGTTTGACAGAAACCTAAGCTGTCATTTCTTAATGTTTGGGGCTGCGATGCTTGTGTGGAAAATGTTTTCACATAATAAGCTAGAACCCAAAGAGGACAAATGTATCTTCATAGAATACCCTAAGAACAGATGGGTATGCCTTCTATCTCAGATCCGAGTGCAAAGTGTTTATTGCTAGAACTGGGTCCTTTCTTGAGAAAAAGTTTCTCTTGAAAGAATTGAGTGGGAGGAAGATAGAACTTGATGAGGTTGTTAAACCTTTGTTCAACCAGAGAGTAGCGCAGCGCAGAAAGATGTTTCTGTGAAGCCTACGTTAGTTGAAGAGGAAGTTAATGATGATGATCATGAAGCTTCAGGATCAAGTTACTATTGAACTTCGTGGGTCGACAAGGATGTGTCCTACTCCTGAGTGGTACGACAACTCTATCTTGGAGATCATGTTGTTGGACAACGATGAACCTACGAGCTATGGAGAAGCGATGATGGGCCCAGATTCCGACGAATGGTTAGAGGCCATGAAATCCGAGATAGGATCCATGTATGAAAACCAAGTATAGACTTTGGTAGACTTTCTCATTAGATGGCAGGTCGTTGAGTACAAATGGACTTTTAGAATGAAGACAAACACTGATGGTGAATGTCACCATTTGTAAAGCTCGACTTGTTGCAAAGTTGTTTGTGACAAGTTCAAGGAGTTGGCTACGATGAGGCTTTCTCACTCGTAGCGATGCTAAAAGTCTGTTGGAATTCTGTTAGCAGTTGCTGCATTTTCAATTATGAAATCTGGCAGATGGATGTCAAAACATTGTTTCCTTAACGGTTTACTTAAGGAAAGGTTGTATGTGATACAACCAGAAGGTTTTGTCAGTCCTAAGGATGCTAAAAGATGAGCAAGCTTCAGTGATCCTTCTATGGACTGAAGCAAGCATCTCGGAGTTGGAATATACACTTTGATGAGGTGATCAAAGTTTCTGTAGTTTATACAAAGTTTACGAGAAACTTGTATTTGCAATAAAGTGAGTGGGAGCACTGTAGAGTTTCTGATAAGTATATGTGGTTGACATATTGTTGATCGGAAATAAGGTTGTTTGAAAAGTGTTTTTCAAAGGAAGACCTGGATAAAGCTACCTAATTGTTGAGCATGAAAATCTATAGAGATAGATCAAGATGCTTGATGAGACTTTCAATGAGTGCATACCTTGACAAGATTTTGAAAGAGTTCAAAATGGATCAGCCAGAGAAATAGTTCTCGTCTGATTTGTAAGGTGTGAAGTTGAGTGAGACTCAAAGCTCGACAACGACAGAAGAAAGAGAAAGGACGAATGTCGTCCCCTATGCCTTAGCCATAGGCTCTATATTATGCCATGGTGTGTGCCGCACCTGTGTGTGCCTTGCCATGAGTCTGTCAAGGGGTACAAGAGTGGTCCAGGAGTGGATCACTGGACAGCAGTCGGAATTATCCTTAGTAACCAGAGGACTAAGTAAATGTTTCTTGATTATGGAGGTGATAAAGGGTTCGTCGTAAAGAGTTACGTCGATGCAAGCTTTAACACCTATCCGGATGACTAGTAGTAGCAATCTGGATACGTATAGTGGAGCAGCCATTTGGAAATAGTACCAAGTGGAGTGTGGTAGAAGTGTTTACGATTTGACATAGAGATTTGCAAAGTACACATGGATCTGAATATTGCAGACCCGTTGACTATAAGACCTCTCTCACATGCAAACCATGATCGAGCCCCAGAACTCATTGGGTGTTAGATTCATAACAATGCGAATAACATGGTGATGTGAACTAGATTATTGACTCTAGTGCAAGTGGGAGACTGTTGGAAATATGCCCTAGAGGCAATAATAAATTAGTTATTATCATATTTCCTTGTTCATGATAATCGTTTATTATCCATGCTATAATTGTATTGATCGGAGACTTAAATGCATGTGTGGATACATAGACAAAACCATGTCCCTAGTATGCCTCTAATGGACTAGCTCATTGATCAAACGATGGTTAAGATTTCCTAGCCATGGACATGAGATGTCATTTGATAACGGGATCACATCATTAGGAGAATGATGTGATGGATAAGACCCAAACTACAAACATAGCATATGATCGTGTCAGTTTATTGCTACTGTTTTCTGCATGTCAAGTATATGTTCCTATGACCATGAGATCATGCAACTCACGGATATTGGAGGAGTGCCTTGTGTGTATCAAACGTCGCAACGTAACTGGGTGACTATAAAGGTGCTCTACAGGTATCCCCGATGGTGTCTGTTGAGTTGGCATGGATCGAGACTGGGATTTGTTACTCCGTGTAACGGAGAGGTATCTCGGGGCCCACTCGGTAATGCAACATCACAATAAGCCTTGCAAGCAATGTGACTAATTTTTAGTTACGGGATCTTGTATTACGGAACGAGTAAAGAGACTTTCCGGTAACGAGGTTGAACTAGGTATGGAGATACCGACGATCGAATCTCGGGCAAGTAACATACCGAAGAACAAAGGGAACGTTATACGGGATTAACTGAATCTTTGACATAGAGGTTCGACCGATAAAGATCTTCATAGAATATGTAGGAACCAATGTGGATGTCCAGGTCCCGCCATTGGTTATTGACCTTAGAGGTGTCTCGGTCATGTCTACATAGTTCTCGAACCCGCAGGGTCTGCACACTTAAGGTTCGGTGACGTTTCGGTAGTGTAGAGTTATGTATGGTGGTGACCGAAGTTTTTTCGGAGTCCCGGATGAGATCCCGGATGTCATGAGGAGCTCCGAAATGGTCCGGAGGTAAAGATTCATATATAGGAAGTCCCGGTTTGGTTTCCGGAAAAGTTTCGGGCTCATCGGTAGTGTACCGGGAGTGCCGGTAGTGTACCGGGAGTGCCGGTAGTGTACCAGGAGACCTCCGGGAGGGGTACTTCGACCCCAAGAGGTCCATGGGATGTGGGAGAGTATTAACCAGCCCTTAGTGGGCTGGGAAAACAGCCACAAAGGCCCATGGCGCAGGAGAGAAAGTCCTAAAGCAAAAGGTGGAAAATCAGCCAATAGGAGGCAATCCTACTCCAACTAGGATTGGAGGTGAAGTAGGATTGCTCCCACCTCCTATTTCGGCCGACCCAAAGGCCTTGGCTGCCTCTCCTCTCCTCTCCTCCTATGTATACTAGTGGATTGGGTGGTTTTTGGACAGAATTTCCGGCCACGTGCTACCCGTTTCACCGGTGCACAGTTTCTCCTCTAGATCGGTTTTCCGCAGCGCTTAGGCGAAGCCCTGTCGGAATCACTCCACCACCATCACCGGAGCGTCGTCACGGTGCCGGTGAACTCTCTCTCCTCTCCACCTCCTCTTGCTGGATCGAGACGGTGGAGATCGTCATCAAGCTGCACGTGTGCTGAACGCGGAGGTGCCGTCCGTTCGGCGCTAGATCGAAAGGACCGTGATCGAGATCGCGATATGGTTCGTGATGAGATTGCGGAACGGATCGTGATGAGTTCGCGGGACAGATTGTGATCAAGATCGTGAGACGGATCGTGATGAGATCGCGGGACGAATCGTGTTGAGTTCACGAGACGGTTCGTGATGAGATTGCGGAACGGATCGTGATGAGTTCGTGGGACAGATCGTGATGAAGATCGCGGGACGAATCGTGATGAGATCGCGGGACGCTCGGCGATTTGGATCGCGAAGATGTTCGACTACACCAACCGCGTTTCTTAACGCTTCCCGCTTAGCGATCTACAAGGGTATGTAGATCCACTCTCCCTCTCGTAGATGCTCATCACCATGGATAGGTTTGTGTGTGCGTAGGATATTTTTTGTTTCCCATGCGACATTCCCCAACAGGACCTTTGCCTCCAGCTGTGGCCCGATGAGCCACCATCGGGAAGCTACTTTGGCCTGGTGTAGAGGCTAGTCGCCGTGTCACCCCGTCTCGACATGCTGAGGTGCTCCTCCTGTATCGAGGGAGCTCGGATGGCCTTTGCAAAGGCCAAGGTGCATTGGCCAGGGCTGGATCCGACGAAGATAGCTACCGCACCTCCGCTGCCTGGAAAGGAACATCGGCGCCCCGAGTTGTATTTCGCCAGAGTAATAGAAGGTGCTAGGAAGGTGGCATCACAGTGTTCAGGTGATAACATGTTTGAATAAGTTGTAATGTGTCCGAATATATTTCAAAGTTTTAATGTTATAATGTATTATGCTTTCAATGTGTTGCATTCCTTTATAATTCATGTGTGGTTGTTTAAAACTGAAAGAGGTGAGTCGTCAGCTTTAGCCCCCATGTAGATACTACATGGGGTGTCTCTGCCAATGCACTATCTCCCTTAGCCAAGTTATCAGAACCCGAAGGCGGTAGAGTGCGGCGGACCAGGCAATCAGACCATAGTGCTTTATTTCTTTCACTTAGCCATAGGGGCACGAAAATGACTATGGGAGGCTGATGACTAGCCACTGAAGTGTTGTGATGTTCGGATGAACCGCGGCGAAGGCCAGCATCACATGGTTTGCATAACGAACAAACCCTTCATATAATGCAGGATATCCTCTCATGAGGTTTTAATTATAACACTTCAAGCTCGGATTCACAGACCGACTCTCGCATACTATGATAGTCAGTTTTTGGCTTTCTCCGTGAGGTGCTTGACCAGATTATCCGGAAACACAATTGCATGGGTGCTCCCTTTGCCCTTTTAGCCGAACGAGCGGAACATAAAGGGGCAAGTACAGGAGCCGGGCAACCCAACTATTGACCCAAGACATAGTTTGGAACCAATGCATATAAAGTGAATTCCAAGACGTCGAACACATAATAAGATGTACACAAGGCGATTTATTTGTAAGCCCGAGCCCCCTGTGTATTACCCGGCTGCATCGTAACATATCGAACTGTTTCACGAGGAGAGGGAGAAAAACAAAAATATGTGCCAAAAAGGACAGACGGGACAAACATGTGCAACGCTGTTTATACTTTTCTCAACAACTCTTATAACTTCGGATTGCCGAGGCAGTTGCTTACATGTATTTGAAAGAAAGAAATTACGCAAGAGTGGCTGTAATAGGGGTCTTCGATTGGTGGCCTTACGTCCTCAATGTGTCATGTTGCTAGTTTACTCCTGCTCTTTGGTGCACCTCGATGGGTGGTACTATTCGGTGAACGGATCTTGCAAACAAGGTCTTGAGAAGTCGCCGAATTATGAATAATCTTTACGCCATTGGCGGGCCTTTTAATTGTCCCTGGGTTGTGTCCGAAGACATATTAATGGTAGTAGTTCGGTCCAGCCGGACTCCCACCTTTGTTTCCCCACCGCAACCCATGGGATTTTGAGCGTGAAATTGTGCCTCCTTGGCACGTACTTTGCCGGTCCTAGGGGGTGCAATGGGGGGCGAGTCCCTATTTAAGGGGAGGTTTTGAGAGTTCGGACCGAAGCCAAGCTCGTTTCCCAACCTTGTGTGCCTTGACGACAGATATCGGGGCCTACCAATTATCTTTGTAATTAAATTCGGCCGCTAGGGCCAGCACATGTTCCTCGGTTTGTAGAGAGCGCTCCGTGTTGCCGTTAATGGTGATGACCCCCTTGGGGACGGGAATATTGAGCTTGAGGTAGGCGTAATGCGGGACGGCGTTGAAGCGAGCAAACATTGTTCGGCCAAGCAGGGCATGATAACCACTACGGAAGGGCACAATGTCGAAGATCAAGTCTTCGCTGTGAAAGTGGTCGGGCGAGCCGAACACAACTTCCAGGGTTACGGAGCCCGTGCATCGGGCCTCGACACTTGGGATCACTCCTTTAAAGGTAGTGTTACTGGGTTTGATCCTTGACAGATCTATGCCCATCTTTTTACCGTGTATGAGTATATCAGGTTAAGGCTACTTCCTCCGTCCATTAGGACTTTTGTGAGGTGATATCCATCTATGATGGGGTCTAGGAAGAGGGCCGTCGAACCCCCATGACGGATACTGGTTGGGTGATCGCGCCGATCAAAAGTGATCGGACATGCCTGTTGTAAATATGCCCTAGAGGCAATAATAAAATGGTTATTATTGTATTTTCATGTTCATGATAATTTTCTATTGTTCATGCTATAATTGTATTAACCGGAAACTGTGATGCATGTGTGAATACATAGACGACGACATGTCCCTAGTGAGCCTCTAGCTGGCTAGCTCGTTGATCAATAGATGGTCATGGTTTCATGACCACGGACATTGGATGTCGTTCATAATGGGATCACATCATTAGGAGAATGATGTGATGGACAAGACCAAATCCTAAGCATAGCACAAGATCATATAGTTCATCTGCTAAAGCTTTTCTAATGTCAAGTATCGTTTCCTTAGACCATGAGATTGTGCACCTACCGGATATCGTAGGAATACTTTGGGTGTGCCAAACGTCACAATGTAACTGGGTGGCTATAAAGGTACACTACGGGTATCTCCAACAGTGTCTGTTGGGTTGGCACGAATCGAGACTGGGATTTGTCACTCCGTGTGACGGAGAGGTATCTTTGTGCCCACTCGGTAAGACATCATCATAATGAGCCCAATGTGACTAAGGAGTTAGCCACGGGGATGATGTGTTACGAAACGAGTAAAGAGACTTGCCGGTAACGAGATTGAACAAGGTATAGGGATACCGACGATCGAATTTCGGGAAAGTATCATACCGGTAGACAAAGGGAATTGTATACAGGATTGATTGAATCCCCGACATCATGGTTCATCCGATGAGATCATCATGGAGCATGTGGGAGCCAACATGGGTATCCAGATCCCCTTGTTGGTTATTGACCGGAGAGGTGTCTCGGTCATGTCTACATGCCTCCCGAACCCGTAGGGTCTACACACTTAAGGTTCGATGACGCTAGGGTTATATGGAAATAGTGTATGTTGTTACCGAAGGTTGTTAGGAGTCCCGGATGAGATCCTAGATGTCACGAGGAGTTCCGGAATGGTCCAGAGGTAAATATTCATATATAGGAGTGAGGTTTTGGTCACCGGAAGTGTTTCGGGTATCACCGGTAGCGTACCGGGACTACCGGAAGGGTTCCGGTGGTCCACCAAGTGGGGCCAGCGGCACCAGAGGGCTGCATGGGCTAAGAGTGGGAAGGGACCAGCCCTAGAGTGGGCTGGTGCACCTCCCACCAAGGCCCGAAGCATAGAAAGGGTGAGAGGGGGGCAAACCCTAACGTAAATGGTCCCTAAGGCCCACCCTAGGGCGCCTAGGGCTGCCGCACCCCTCTCCCCTCTTGGCCGCCGGCCAGATCCCATCTAGGGCTGCCGCACCACCCTAGGGTGGGAACCCTAGGGGTGCGCACCCTCCTCCCTCTCCTCCTATATATAGTGGAGGGTTTTTGGGCTACCAGAGAGACGAATCTCTCTCTCCCTCGTTGCAGTCCTACTCCTCGTACTCCTCGTCCTCCGTAGTGCTTGGCGAAGCCCTGCCGAAGTACCACATAGCTCCACCGTCACCATGCCGTCGTGGTGCCGGAGCTCTCCCTCAACCTCTCCTCCCTCCTTGCTAGATCAAGGCGTAGGAGATGTCACCGGGCTGCATGTGTGTTGAACACGGAGGCGCCGTTGTTCGGTGCTTAGATCGGATTACACCGCGATCTGAATTACTGCGAGTATGACTCCACCAACCGCGTTCTAGTAAGGCTTCCGCTTTGCGATCTTCAAAGGTATGAAGATGCACTCTCCCCGCTCGTTGCTGGTTTCTCCATAGATGGATCTTGGTGAACACGTAGAATTTTTTTTATTTACTACTACGTCACCCAATAGTGGCATCATGAGCTAGGTCTATGCGTAGAATCCATGCACGAGTAGAACACAAGGTGTTATGGTTGCCGATTTTGTCAATTGTCTTGCCGTTACTAGTCTTATCTTGATTCGGCGGTATTGTGGGATGAAGCGGCCCGGACCGACATTACACGTACTCTTACGTGAGACAGGTTCCACCGCCTGACATGCACTTGTTGCATAAGGTGGCTAGCGGGTGTCTGTCTCTCCCACTCTAGTCGGATCGGATTCGATGAAAAGGGTCCTTATGCAGGGTAAATAGAAATGGGCATATCACGTTGTGGTTTTTGCGTAGGTAAGAAAGGTTCTTGCGAGAAACCTATAGCAGCCACATAAAACTTGCAACAACAAATTAGAGGACGTCTAACTTGTTTTTGCAGCATATGTCGTGTGACGTGATATGGCCAAAGAATGTGATGTGATATATCTGATGTATGAGATTGATCATGTTCTTGTAATAGGATTCATGACTTGCATGTCAACGAGTATGACAACCGGCAGGAGCCATAGGAGTTGTCTTAATTTATTGTATGACCTGCGTGTCAATCATAAACACATTGTAATTACTTTACTTTATTGCTAATCGTTAGCTATATTGGTAGAAGTAATAGTTGGCGAGACAACTTCATGAAGACACGATGATGGAGATCATGGTGTTGTGCCGATGACAGTGATGATCATGGTGCCCCGAAGATGAAGATCAAAGGAGCAAGATGATATTGGCCATATCATGTCACTCTATTGATTGCATGTGATGTTTATCATGTTTACATCTTATTTGGTTAGAACGACGGTAGCTAACTAAGATGATCTCTCACTAAACTTTTAACAAATGAGTTCACCCTAACTATGCACCGTTGCTAAGGATCATTGTTCCGAAGAACCACGTGCTGATCGGGTGTGATAGGTTCTAAAATTCGCATACAACGGGTGTAAGCCAGATTTATACACGCAATACATTTAGGTTGACTTGACGAGCCAAGCATGTACATACATGGCCTCGGATCACGGGAGAGCGAAAGGTCGAACATGAGTCGTATAGAAGATACTATCAACATGAAGATGTTCACCATGGATGACTAGTCCGTCTCACGTGATGATCGGACACGGGCTAGTTGACGTGCATCATGTGTCACTTGGATGACTAGAGAGATGTCTATCCAAGTGGGAGTTCATTAAATAATTTCATTATGTCAACTTAATTATCATGAACTTAGTGTCTTTGCAAATTATGTCGTAGATGGGTCGCGATGTAGCTCCCCAATTTTATTGATACAGTCCTAGAGAAAAGTAAGTTGAAAGTTGATGGTAGCAATAATGCGGACTCGGTCCGTGATTTGAGGATTGTCCTCATTGCTGCACAGAAGGCTTATGTCCTTGATGCACCACTAAGTGCACCACTTCCTCAAGCGATGTTTGTAGATGTTGTGAACATATGACAGGCACTTTCTGATGACTACTTGATAGTTCAGTGCATCATGCATTACGGCTTAGAGTTGAGGCTCCAAAACGTTTTGAACGTCACGGAACATATGAGATGTTCTAAGAGCTGAAATTGGGATTTCAGGCTCATGCCTATGTTGAGAGGTATGAGACCTCGAACAAGATTCTTTGCCTGCAATATAAAAGAGAATAGCTCAATCGGTGAGCATGTGCTCAGATTGTCTGGGTGCTACAATCATTTGAGTCGAGTGGGAGTTAATCTTCCAGATAAGATAGTGATTAATGAAGTTCTCCAAGTCACTGCCACCAAGCTACTAGAGCTTTGTGATGAACTATAACATGCCAGGGATGGATAAAATGATCCCTGAGTTGTTCGTGATTTTGACACCACGAAGGTAGAAATCAAGAAGGAGCATCAAGTGTTGATGGTTAAGTGAAAACCACTAGTTTCAAGTAGGGCAAGGGCGAGAAGGGAAATACTTAAGGAATGGCAAGCCAGTTGCCGCTCTAGTAAAAACCCAAGGTTAATCCCAAACCCGAGACTAAGTGCTTCTATTATCAGGAGAATGTTCGCTGAAGCGGAACAACCCTAGATACTTGGTAGATAAGAAGGCTGGCTTTGTCAATAGAAGTATATTTGATATACGTGTTATTGATGTGTACCTTGCTGGTACTCCTAGTAGCACCTGGGTATTGGATACCAGTTCGATTGCTAAGTGTGAGCAACTCGAAATAAAAGCTACGGAATAAACGGAGGCTAGCTAAGTGAAAGGTGACGATGTGTGTTGGAAGTGTTTCCAAGGTTGATATGATCACCATCCACGCTCTCTCTACCTTCGGGATTTGTGATAAACCTAAATAAATGTTATTTGGTGTTTGCGTTGAGCATGAACGTGATTAGATCATGTTTAGTGCAATACGGTTATTCATATAAGTTAGAGAATAATTGTTATTAGATTTACTTGAATAATGCATTCAATGGTCATGCACCCACTCGGAATGGTTTATTGAATCTTGATCATAGTAGTATACTTGTTCATAACATTGGTACCAAAAGATACAAAGTTAATAATGATAGTACTACATACTTGTGGCACTGCCGCTAAATGTCATATTGGTATAAATCGCATGTAGAAACTCCATGCCAATGGATCTTTTGACTCACTCGATTTCGAATCGGTTGAGACATGCGAGCCATGCCTCTTGGGCAAGATGACTAAGACCACGTCTTCCGGTATGATGGAGCGGGCTAGTGGCTTATTGGAATTAATACATGTTGATGTATGTGGTCCAATGAGTGTTGAAACACACAGTGGATATCGTCATTTTCTTTACCTTCACTGATGATTTGACTAATATGGGGATATTTGCTTAATGAAACACGAGTCTGAAATGCTTGAAAGGTTCAAGGAGTTTCAGAGTAAAGTTAAAGATCATCGTGGAAAGAAGATAAAATGTCTACGATATGATCGTGGACATGAATATCAGAGTTATGAGTTTGGTATGCAATTTAAGAAAATGTGGAAATTGTTTCACAGCCAACGCCTCCTGGAACACCATAGTGTGATGGTGTGTCCGAACGTCGTAGTCGTGCTCTATTGGATATAGTGCGTAATATGATGTCTCTTATCATTTTACCACTATCGTTATAGGGTTATGCATTAAATACAAATCCATTTGCTTTAATAGGGCACCATCTAAATCTGTTGACATGACACCGTGAGAATTATGGTTTGACAGAAGCCTAAGCTGTCATTTCTTAATGTTTGGGGCTGCGACGCTTATGTAAAAACGGGTTTTCACCTAATGAGCTCGAACCCCAATCAGGCAAATGCATCTACATAGAATACCCTAAGGAGACATTGGGTATACCTTCTATCTCAGATCCAAGCGCAAAAGGTGTTTTTTTTCTAAGAACGGGTCCTTTCTCGAGAAAGAGTTTCTCTCGAAAGAATTGAGTGGGAGGAAGATGGAACTTGATGAGGTGGTTGAAACTTTGTTTGAACCAGAGAGTTGCGCAACACAAAAAGATGTTTTTGTGAAGCCTATGTCAGTTGAAAAGGAAGTTAATGATGATGATCATGAAGCTTCGGATCAAGTTACTATCAAACCTCGTAGGTCGACAAGGACGCGTACTGCTCCAGAGTATTACGGCAACCCTGTCTTGGAAGTCATGTTGTTGGACAAGGATGAACCTACGAACTATGGAGAAGCGATGGTGGGCCCTAAATCCAACAAATGGCTAGGGGCCATGAAATTCGAGAAAGGATCCATGTATGAAAACCAAGTAAAAACTTTGGTAGACTTGTCCGTTGAACAGCAGGTCGTTGAGTACAAATGGACCTTTGAGATGAACACATACGCTAATGGTGAAATGTCACCGTTTATAAAGCTCGACTTGTCGCAAAGAAGTTTCCATCAAGTTCAAGGAGTTGACTGCGATGAGATGTTCTCATCCGTAGTGATGCTAAAAGTTTGTTAAAATTATGTTAGTCGTTGCTGCATTTTTCAATTATGAAATCTGGCAGATGGATGTCAAAACAAGGCTTCCTTAACGGTTTTCGTGAGGAAGAGTTGTATGTGATATAACCAGAAGGTTTTGTCAATCCTAAGGATGCTAAAACGTATGCAAACTCCAGCGATCCTTGTATGGATTGGAGAAAGCATGTCAGAGTTGGAATATGAGCTTTGATGAAGTGATCAAAGTTTTTGAGTTTATACAAAGTTTAGGAGAAACTTGTATTTACAAGAAAGTGAGTGGGAGCACTATAGAATTTCTGATAAGAATATGTAGTTGACATATTATTGATCAGAAATGATGTAGAATTTTTGGAAAGCATGAATGGTTGTTTGGAAAATGTTTTTCAAAGGAAGACCTGGATAAAGCTACCTAATTGTTGGGCATCAAGATTTATAGAGATAGATTAAGATGCTTGATGATAATTTCAATGAGTACTACCTTGACAAGATATTGGAAAAGTTCAATATGGATCAGTCCAAGAAAGGTTTCTTGCTTGTATTAGAAGGTGTGAGATTGAGCACAGCTCAATGCCCGACCACAGTAGAAAATAGAGAAAATATGAGTGTTATCCCCGATGCTTCAGCCATAGGCTCTATATAGTATGCCATGTTGTGTACCGCACCTGTGTGTGCCTTGCCATGAGTTTGTCAAGGGGTACAAGAGAGATTCAGGAGTGGATCACTAGACAATGGTCAAAATTATCCTTAGCAAATAGAAGACTAAGGAAATATTTCTTGATTATGGAGGTGATAAAGAGTTCGTCGTAAAGGGTTACGTCGATTGAATCCCCGACATCGTGGTTCATCCGATGAGATCATCATGGAGCATGCGGGAGCCAAAATGGGTATCCAGATCCTGTTGTTGGTTATTGACCAGAGAGGTGTCTCGATCATGTCTGCATGCCTTCCGAACCCGTAGGGTCTACACACTTATGGTTCAATGACGCTAGGGTTATAGGGAAATAGTGTATGTGGTTACCGAAGGTTGTTCGGAGTCCCGGATGAGATTCCAGAGGTCATGAGGAGTTCCGGAATGGTCCGGAGGTAAAGATTCATATATAGGAAGTGAGGTTTTGGTCACCGGAAGTGTTTCGGGTATCACCCGTAGCGTACCGGGACCACCGGAAGGGTTCCGGGGGTCCACCAAGTGGGGCCACTGGCATCGAGAGCTGCCTGGGACGAGAGTGGGAAGGGACCAGCCCCAGAGTGGGCTGGTTTGCCTCCCACCAAGGCCCAAGGCGCAACAAGGGTGAGAGGGGGGCAAATCCTAGCGCAGATGGGCCCCAAGGCCCACCCTAGGGCGCCTAGGGCTGCCGCACACCTCTCCCCTCTTGGCCGCCGGCCAGATCCCATCTAGGGCTGCCGCACCACCCTAGGGTGGGAACCCTAGGGGTGCGCACCCTCCTCCCTCTCCTCCTATATATAGTGGAGGGTTTTTGGGCTACCAGAGAGACGAATCTCTTTCTCCCTCGGTGTAGCCCTACTCCTCCTACTCCTCGTCCTCCGTAGTGCTTGGCGAAGCCCTGCCGGAGTACCACGCAGCTCCACCGTCACCATGTCCTCGTGCTGCCGGAGCTCTCCCTCAACATCTCCTCCCTCCTTGCTAGATCAAGGCATAGGAGACGTCACCGGGCTGCATGTGTGTTGAACGCGGAGGCGCCGTTGTTTGGCGCTTAGATCAGATTACACCGCGATCTGAATCGCTGCGAGTACGACTCCACCAACCGCGTTCTAGTAATGCTTCCTCTTTGCGATCTTCAAAGGTATGAAGATTCACTCTCCCCACTCGTTGCTGGTTTCTCCATAGATGGATCTTGCTGAAACATAGAATTTTTTTGATTTAATACTACGTCACCCAACAATGCCGACCATGGGCTATACTTCGGGGCTGCAGGCTCTACGACATAGACCTCTCGATGGGCGTGCTTCCTCTCCTTCTTAGGTATATGGGTGGCATATATCATGTTAACCGTTTTGACTTCTGGAGGGAATTTCTTTTGTCTGCCACCAATAAGACCCCGAGGCTCATCTTCGTCCTTGCTGCGAGGGCTCTTGCCCTGATCCTCTAACAGGAGCTTGCCAACCAGTTTGAACACCCAACAATTTCAGTGTGTATGATTGGCGGGCTTCTCTTGAGTCCGGTGGATTTGGCAAGGCTTTTCCATGATTTTTTCCAGCATAGTGGGTCCGTCACGATTGCCTTTAGGAGGTTTCTTCTGCTGCCCCGGTCGGGAGTTGCGGAAGCCATCATTAATGGCCGCGTCATCGGCATCACTATTGTTGTGTTGGCGCTTGTTCTTGTTACGCTTTGGTTTCCCGTTGCCATCCCAAACTTCAGAGGTTCTGGGGTCTTCGCGGTTGTGGCCGCGCCTTGCGAGCAAATTGTCCTCACCTGTGCAAAAGCGGGTCATGAGGGATGTAAGGGCGGACATAGTCCAAGGTTTATCCTAGCCGGGATGGTGAGCTAGCCATTCATCCCGAATATTATGCCGGAAAGAGGCTATTGCCTCAGTGTCTCGGTAGTCCACAATCTGGTTCTTCTTGGTCAAGAACCGATTCCAGAATTGCCGTGTAGACTCTTTGGGCTTCTGAACGACATTGCTTAGGTCAGAGGAATCCGGCGGCCAAACATAGGTGCCCTGGAAGTTAGATTGGAATCCGTCTTCCACGTCTTCCCAGCATCCAATGGAGTTTTCGGGGAGGCTATTTAAACAGTGCCGAGTTGTCCCCTTGATTTTTATGGGGAGATATTTTATGGCGTTGAGATCATCTCCTCGTGCCATGTGGATGTGGAGGACGAAGTCTTCAATCCATACGGTTGGATCAGTTGTCCCATCTTACTGTTCGTTGTTCACGGGTTTAAACCTCACTAGGAACTGATGCTGCATCACCTCATCCGTGAAGCACAGAGGGTGAGCGGCAGGTCTAACCCGATCTATGTAGCGCCTCTATTCGGCGTCTGTTCGAGCTCGGTTACGTTTCCGATCTCTGTTGTGGCTTCGGTCATGCCATGGTCTGTACCCATCCCATTTGTCGGATAAGTATCCTCTGGATCCGTAGATGGATCTTGTATGGCCTACTATGTGATCTAGGTCATCTCAGAGGTGGAACCTGTCATTGGGCTCTAATGTCTCCTTCCCCCGCCTTTGGTGCATCGCCGGTCTATAACCGGTGTCATTAGTCGTCCTATCGCATCCGCGAGGAGGGCGGTCCGGCTTGTCATATGGGGTATGTTTGGGAGACGGGGTATTAGTGAGCTCGTCGTCAAATTGCGGCGGTAGTCTTCTGCGTGGATAACTCTTAGGTTGGTCCGACAGACCGATACCATATCCCTCCTCAGCTGAGAGGACTCTCGTCCATTGATCATTGAGGTCATCTTGTTCGTATTTGAGTTGTCTTTCCTTTGCTTTCAAGCTGCAAGCCATCGCTATGAGCTGCTGTCTAAATAGTTCCTGATCTTCAGGGTTATCGGGAATGTCTAGGTCATCAGCTTCTGGGATGTCCTCATCCTCGACAAGAGGTAGGTAATTGTCATCGTCGGTGTCGTTGAAGTCGTCGGGGTTCCTCTGGTCCTCAAGCCCTTCCTGACCCTCTAACGGGTGTTCGGGGATATCGGGATTGCCACGGTCCTCAGGGTTATCTCCGTCCCCGGTGCCGATAATAGCTTTCTTATGCGGTTTCCGGCGCCTTGGCGGCGCATCGCTCGACTTGTCGCCATCATTATTGGACATTTTGTCGCCATTAGTGGAAGGAGTGTCCACCATGTAGGCGTCGTATGTAGAAGTGGAGACCCATCGCCTGGTATTGACAGGGGTGGGGGCACAGTCCTCTTCATCCATGTATTCTGCCTCCTCGGAGGCATAGTCCAGCATGTCGGTTAGATATTCGACTATGTCTATCAAGTGGGTGGTGGGTGGGTCAAAAAATTCACCCCGGCCCGCTCTATCTCCGATCCGAGCATAGATCAGGGTTGAATCGTCAGAAATTTTCATCAACGAGATCCGATCTAGGGCTTCGTCGAACGCCGAGAGCTCGATCTGATCACATTGTTCGGAACTTTCAGAATTGACCTTCGATGTGTCCGAAAGAGAGGGATGTTTGGCAAGAATGAGTGTCCGGCCTTCTGGCACTATGGCCGGAGCCGGACTAGGAATTGGAACACCACCCTGGTTAACCCCGTTGGCGTGACCGAAGAAGGAACTCGAGGGTAAGGCCTCAGATTCTTCGGGTGTGGCAAGTGAAGCCGCAAGCCCGGTTAGTGACAAGTCGCCCCAATAATCCATGGAGAACTCTAGGTTCTCGAATCTGGCCTCTCGATCAGGGGCGAAGCTCTCGACATGGCCTAGATGTCCAGTCGGATCGGTGTGTAGCACAACGCTGTCGAGGGTGAAGATCTGTCCGGGGACGAACGTGTCCATGTTGCGGACCTCTTCGTTGATGACAAGGCGAGACATCAATTTCTTGGGTGCTCACAACGGAACTCTCAATGAAAGCACCAATTTCGGTGTCAAAACCGGCGAATCTCGGGTAGGGGGTCCCGAACTGTGAGACTAGAATCGATGGTAACAAGAGACGAAGGGGACACGGTATAACCTAGGTTCGGGCCCTCCTATGGAGGTAATACCCTATGTCCTGCTTGATTATATTGATGATATGGGGGTTACAGAGTTGATCTACCTCGAGATCGAATATAGGTAACCCTACATGAGTTGTCCTCTCCCTACAACCAAAAACCCTCTAGCTTATACAGATGCCGAGGATACCTAGGGTTTACACATGGCCGGTTACACGCTGAAGAGATAAACATGCCTATTCTCTATATCAAACGTGGAGCACAATCCATGCCTCCCAAAGCCTCCATATTGGGAATAGGGCCTTCAATTGATCCTATGTTTGGTAAGTGTCCCATATAGTCCGGCCCATAGGAATAGGCCAGCCCCCCGAGGACCCCTTAATCCATGACTCCCTCACCTTAGAGCAGAGTGAAAGCACATTTTCTCCCTTGGTGGTTTTGGTAATTCATAACAACATATATGTCATTGAACTAATGTTTCCATCAAGTATATTTCAGGAAAAGATCAATGATGGGTTAGCAAAGAGATTGTGGAACACCCCAAGATGCAAGGAAATAGATTGGCTAAGCTTCAAGCAAGAGGACTCTACATTCATATTTGTGAGAAATCACCTTGAGTCCATAGGAAAGCCGATACTATTAAAAGGGAGTAAAGTTTTGTTGGTGAACAAAAGGCTCATACGTGCACAAGTGATACTCACCAAAGACACCCACAAACTCTCCCACCAAAGTTTTCTCTAAGCCAAACACTCAAATCAGTGCAACCAACATTTCCATTCCGGTGCCACTGATTCCAAACCCTAGACAGACTCAGCCAAACCCTAGCCACTTCGGTGCAACCGATTCCATACCGGTGCCACCGAGTTCCGGTTGTCAACTTTCAGCTATGCAAGTTCACATTTTTTATCCGTCCAAGAATGTTGAATCGGCATCATCGAGAATGGCAATTCTGATCGTTGGTCAGCTTGTCAGTGCAACCGACATTCCTATATCGATCTCATCGAGATTCAAAAGTTGCCACCTTTTTGTCACTTCGGTACCACCAACATTAACATATCGATGCACCGAGTTGGTCATTTTGTGTGTAACAGTTGGATTTTTGGAGATGCCTATATATATCCCTCCACACCACCTACTCGACAAAGAAGCACTCAGAACTATTCCATACCTATCCTATCAGTTTTCTGAGAGAGAACCACCTACCCTTGTGTTAATGTCAAGATCTTCCACTCCAACCGTATGGATCTTGATTTCTAGCCTCCCCAAGTTGCTTTCCACCAATCCCATCTCTTCTGCCAAGCCATGTTTGTGAGAGAGTGATTGTGTGTTGAGGAGTCTATCATCTAGAAGCACAAGAGCAAGGAGTTCATCGACATTATCGAGCATATCACCTTTTGGAGGGTGGTGCCTCCTAGAATGGTTAGGTGTCGCTTGGGAGCCTCCTACTTCGTGTTGTGGAGTGAACTAAGAAGTTTGTAAGGGCAAGGAGATCGCCTACTTCGTGAAGATCTACCCCGAGTAAGGCTAGTCCTCCGTGGACGTAGGCCGTCATGGTATAGTCAAGGTTGCTTCTTCGTGGAACCCTTCATGGGTAGAGCCCTCCATGGACTCTCGCGTCCGTTACCCTCCATGGGTTAATGACTCCATGAACATGGACGTACGATAGCACCACCTATCGGAACCACAGGAAAAATCTTCGTGTCACCAATTGTGTTTTGTTTCCTTACCCTCTCTTTACATACATGTGCAATGTCTTTACTTTCCGCTGGTATACTCTTAGACATGCATGTGTAGGGTGTACTTGACATACTATGAATGCTAAAACTTGCCAAGAATTAAAATTGGGAAAAAGCATAGTTTTGTTGGGTCAAGTAGTCTAATCACCCCCCCCTCTAGACCTACTTTCGATCCTACAAGTGGTATCAGAGCGTTGGTCTCCATTGCATTGGTTTCACAACCTAGGATAAGTATGGCATATGGTGAGGGAAACTATCAACATAGAGGTTCGTACTTTGATGGCACAAATTTTGCTAGTTGGAAGCACAAAATGAAAATGCATTTGCTTGGTCATAATCCTGCGATTTGGGTTATTGTTCATGTTGGCTTGCAAGGTGAAGTCTTTGCGGAAGGAAAGGAACCCAATCGCGAAGCGACTGCGGATGAATTGAAGATGTTGCAAATCAATGCTCAAGCATGTGACATTCTCTTCAACTGCCTATGCCCCGAATAATTCAACAAAATCAGCCATCTTGAACATGCAAAAGAGATTTGGGATACTTTTGTTGATATGCACGAAGGAACTTAGTCGGTGAGATTATCCAAGTTAGACGTTCTTCAAGGTCAGCTTGACAAGTTCAAGATGAAGGATGGTGAAGGAGTCGCTGAGATGTACTCTAGGCTAGCTCTCATCACCAATTAGATTGCCTGCTTAGGAAGTGAAGAAATGACAAACAAATTCATCATCAAGAAGATACTTTTAGATTTGGATGATCGATACGACACCGTTTGCACATTGATCCAAATGATGCCCAACTATAAAGATCTCAAAGCAACGGAAGTGATTGGTAGAATTGTTGCTCATGAGATGACACTCAAAGACAAGGAAGAGCTTCATTACAAGTCTAGCGGTGCTTACAAAGACACAAGTGATGCTCCCGCTACCTCAAGCGACAACCTTGTCACAAATGAAGAGATAAGCCTTATGGTCAAGAAATTCAACAAGTTCTACAAGAATAGAAGCAAAGATCGAAGCTCCAACTCAAGATATGAAGGAAGCGTTTGTCAAGTCGTGACAGAAATTGCTACAATTGTGGGAAGCCTAGACACTACTCCAATGAGTGTACGGCTCCTTACAAACGAAGAGAAGAGTCACCAAGAAGACGAAGCTCAAGAGATGAGTCACCTCGAAGAGAGAGAGGGAGTAGAGATGACCGTTATGAATGAAGACCCTCAAGGAGAAGTAGAGACTCGGAGAAGAAGTACAAGTACACCAAGAGATACACAAGAAGGAAACATCAAGCTCATGTTGGTGAATGGGTTTCCGGGTCCGACTCCGACAACCACTCCGGGAGAAGCTATCACTCCAACTCAGACTATAGTCAAGATGAAGGTATTGCCGGAATTGCACTAGTGACAACCAACTCCTATGATCTATTGGATTCACCAAATGAAGGGAGTGGAAGTTTCTTCATGGCTAAAGGCCCCAAGATATCACACCCTAAGTATCTTGATTTCAATAGTGATGAAGATGACTTGTTAATTGAAGATGACTTACTATTTGACAAAACTAGTAATGATAGTCAAAATGAACTTGCTAGTACTCACTCTCGTATAGATAAATTGTGCGACGATGATAAGTTGGAAATAGAAGGACTAACTCAAGAACTAAAAACTCTTAAGTTAGCTCATGAGTCAACTCTAGGAGATCATAGAGAGCTTGTAAGGACACATGACAACCTACTCTTAGAGAAGCTCAACTTAGAGCAAGAGCATGAGTTCCTTAAAGCTATCAATGTCGATCTTCTAAAGAAGACTTCCTCTTATCTAGCCAAACGACTTCTCTTATCTAGATTCATGCCTCAAGTTAAGTCTAAGCAAGCTGATAACAAAGGAAAGAAAAGTTCTTCAACTAGTTGCAATAAAAATGATAAATCCAATGATATTGCTTCTAGTAGTTCTCTTGATCCCACTAACTCTTCTCTTAGCCAAGTTACACTTGAGCAAAAAAATGAACTCTTGAAAGGGATTATAGAGAAAGGTATCTACAAGATTCTTGAAGGGTGCAAACAATTTTATGAGATTGTATGTAGGCATGGAGGATACTGGAAGAATCGTGGTGTTGGCTACTTCAACGCTAATGGAGTTGAATGGGAAGAAGGTCAATACCCCAATCCCAAGTTTGTTCCTAAAAAGGAGAAGTATGAAAATACTCCCCCTAAGGGAACAAAGTTGCAAGATGACCTTCCACCACAAGACACCAACTCAAGGGCAAGAACAAGCTTCAAGAGGACATTCACTCATATGAAGATCAATCCCAAGCTTTGGTGAAGTGGGTTCCCAAGGCTACTACAAGCTCAACTTCTACAAGTGCTACTTCAACACCAAGGATACCCATCAACTTGATGTGGCTCCTCAAGAAAAAGAACTAGAGATTTCTTGAGGGGTGACTCCGCCAATGAAATTCACTCATATTCATTTGGCAAGGACTATTTGCAATCAACATCAACTCTATGCAATAGTTCAAGGAGTCACACATTCCCTCGAAGGTAAGAAAGGGACAAGGTAATCAACGAATCGATGGACATCAACACATATGCATTGCACTCAATGTTCGTAAATATCCTTGTATTTGTCTCTTGTGTGTTGGGACTAACCCATGTAGGCGAGGAGAGTAATGGAACAACAAGGATGCTCCCAACTCTTGGTGATCTTCATCAACTTTGAGCATCCACCACTACCTCACCAACATGAAGTCTTCATCAACAAAACCCAAGGTTATTTTATCCCTCTTATCAGGGGATGTCACATCTAGGGGGAGATTTACTCTAAGACTTGAGTTAAAGCATCTCAAAAGAATGCGACAACATTAAATGCCTTATGTAGAAGTGGTAACCCCACTTGTGCTTAAAAGATGAGTATGACCTATGATCAAGTACTCTTACTTGGCTCCTAAGTCAATATACTCAAATATAGATAACTTCGTCATCGCCCAAGTGCTTGTTAGATGCTATTGTGTTTGTGCATGTTTGCCATGATTTCATTTGACATCTTATTGTGTGAAGATGTTAGTCTGCATTTTTTTATCATTCGAGGATATCCAATTGTTGTTATTTGGCTTTTGATTTATATTTTGCCAATTGGATATACAAGAATGCCTAGGACCACTTCTTTAGCTATCTATGCTTTCTCACCTTATACTCTATTCATGTTGCATCACAAAATATGAACAAGTGCTTTTAGATCCCTCTGTGTGTGGAGCACTCGGAGTTCTGTATCGACAAGGACTGACCATTAAAACCTCCCAAGTGCATCTCAGTGGAACCAACACCAAAATATCGGTCACACCAAATGCCTAGGGTTGATATGGATTTCTTGCCTCAGCACTACCGATTCCATATTCTCGGTTACACCGAGTTTCCCTATCAGCTGACAGTTGAGAAACTCGATGACACAGAAAATTTAGAATCAACGTCATTGACAGTGAAGGGTATATAATCTCAAGACTCGACGGTTTGAATTCCATTCATCAAATTGTTGCGCGCTAAGCCCTAATCTACCACAGAAGGACCCCCTAGTTGTCACCCTTGTCTTCCCGCGCTCCTCCGCCGCTGAGAATCGCCGCCGTCGACAAAAACTCGACCCCATTGCCACTGTAGCAGATCCATCGCCAGGCTAGGGTACGCATTCGGCCACCTCCTGCGCTCCAATATCCAAATCTTGCACATTAGGGTTTCTACATTATCTTGCCACAGATTGAAAGCCTTCCATCCACAAAGAAAATCGCGTAGAGTAGAGAACCATGGATTTTTAGGGTTTTGTCATCCGCCCGATGAAACTCGATGGAACCAAATTAGGCAAATCGGTGTCATTGATTTGTATGTCTGTGTTACTGAGAACTTTCTCAGTGAAACTGAGTACACCTTTCGGTCTCACTGAAAGGGATGCCAAGTTTCGGCTAAGGAGAAAGTCAGTCTCGGTAGCTCTGATATTTTTGCTTCGGCTGTACCGATGTTCATTTGACAAAATGCAAAACTTTGAAAATCTTTTGTTAAAACTTTCAAAAAATAGCTGCATTTTGTGATGACTTATCCTATTCCAATATTCTATACCCTATTCACAGGGTCAGCATGTCAGAGTCAGACAGTCAGAATCTGCTAGAGCATGGAGTTGACATGAGATCAGGCACTAGTCCTCAGGCCAGTTCTTTTTTTAGATCCAGGCACCCGCCTGCTCCCATGGGTTTCCCAAGGCTGCCACTAGGGCAAGGAAGAAGTTGAATTCAGATGAGGAAGATTCAGACTTTGTTCCTAAGCAGGTTCTCACCAAGAAGCAAGAAAAGGCTGCCAAGAAGTCAGCTAATGAGGCCACCTCTTCCAAGAGGGTGGTTAGCAAAATATATGCACCTCCTGAAGCTATGAGAGCACCTAAGAGTGCCAGAGCTACAATGACTATTGATCCCCAAAGAGGTCTATGCCTAAGAAGGCAGGGGAGAAGAGAGCCAGAAAGAGGATTATTCGTGTAACTGGCAGGCCCACATCTATGTAGGAAGATCCAGAGGAGGCAGCTGCTGCTGAAGAGGAGGTTGAGCCAGCTGCAAAGGCTCCTCCTAAGAAGAAGACCAAGAAACTTCTAGCTGATGCTATGCCTAAGTCAGGCACATCCAAGAGCACCAAATCCAAGAATGCTACTGCTGAAAAGCCTAAGAGGACATCCAGGCAAATTCCAACTTATGAAAAGAACAAAGGAACTACCTCCAGAGTTGAAGATGATGATGACTTTACAACCTTGATGAAAATTAGACCACATCTTCCAGTACACGATGTCATCCACCTAGTTGCCGAAGATAGGAATAAGAGGAAAGACTCAGGTTTTAGGGCATAGAGAATTGTTGGTCCATATGCCTAGAGGAGGAAGACTGTTGTTGATTACAGATTCTACACCAAGGAGCAGCAAGACTTCTATGAGACAGTCCTGCTATACAAGAGCCCAGCAGTCAGTGACATGAGATATATTGATTGGAATTTCATTAAGGAGAATGAGGAATACTTTCCAAGTGTCCAAGATAATTTGCACTGTATTGGACTGGATGAATTTGTTGGCAGAGAGCTTACTGCATGGAATTATGAAATGATCATGCACTTATACTCCACTGCACACTTCTATGGAGATGGTAGGATTACATGGATGATAGGAGGAGCAAGATATGAGTCCATTGTTGATGATTGGGCTGCAATTCTTGGAGTTCCAGAGACACGGGATGGTGATTTGGATGTCTACTCAGAATTCAAGGAGAGCCACAATGCTATGGCTCCAAAATGTACAAGGAGATGTCTGCTGCTAATGTGAAGCCTCACAATCTAGGATCCACCTACTTTCTTCAGGATGGCCTCCGCACCATGAACACCATTCTAAGGCATACTTTGATGCCCAAGTCAGGAGATGACAAGATGATCCAAGTTATTCCATCAACATGTTGATCCACCTTGACACACACACACCAGGATCAGAGTCATGGACTTGATTGTTGAGACAGTTAAGAGGGTTGCTGCTAATCAGAAGCGCTCTTGCTGCTATGCACCCTACATCCAGATGCTCATAAACTCCAAGTTGGAAAAGAACATATTTGCTCTAGATCGTGCACATTTGCCCCTACAGCCAGATCTCGAGGATAATGTTGTGGTGATGGACCCAGATCATCCCACATCAGCTGTAGCTCAGGCGGAGGCAGAGGCAGTTTGATCCACTAGTGCTCAGGTTCCTAGATCCAGAAGTGAGCAAATGGATCTGTTGATCTGATCAGTTCGAAACATGCAGAAGGACATTAAGGGGATTCTGGATAACCAGAACAGTCTTGTGAGGATCTTTGAAACAAGGATCAAGACTCTAAATGATAAGGTGGACAGAGTGACTAAGATAGTCATAGAGCTTTAGAAGGAAGTTGACTCAATGCACATACCTCATGCTTCTTCTTCTATTGATGATGATGATGATGATGATGAGGAGGAGGAGGAGGAGGATGGATCACCTCTCAGGATAGGCACACCGATTCCTACTTAGGCCACATCAGCCATAGTGCCAACTCCAGACTTGAGGCCCTCTTCATCAGCTCTTGCTATTGTCAGCTCAGCTCCTGCTCCATCATCTTGAATTCCTCCTATGTCCACTCCAGCTCCATCCACGCCATCTGCAGAGATCTTCGCCAACAATGTTCTCTCGACTCCTTCATCAACAACCAAAGGAGCTCCGCCCAAAAACACTTAGATATATGCCTTTGAACTTTTTGGTAACTTGTTGCCAAACGGGGAGAAGTGTATATAGATCTTTATTCTTCGAGTGAGAGAGCGTTTTGGTGTTTATTTCTTTTCAAAAACTATTGTCTTTTGGTTGCTTGTGATACACTTTTGTGTGATACTACTACTTCATATCATCTTATTACAAAGGGGAGAAGTATGCTTCATGAGATGATCCTTCTACATTGCTTGATTGTGTTATGCTATGATGTTTACTCTAATTATTATCGCACACCACCAAGATGTATGTGACATGGAAGAAGTGCCCCATGTACCTAATCGATTATGCATTTGCATTCAAATGCAAATTCAAAATAATGCATAAATTTAGGGGGATATCTTGCTTATCACATACTTATCAAAGCGACGAGCATATTCATTGATTATATCTTATGTCGAAGCTTTGATCTATATGTTGTCATCAATTACCAAAAAGGGGGAGATTGAAAGTACATTTGCTCCCTTGGTGGTTTTGGTAATTCATAACAACTTATAAGTCATTGAACTAATGTTTCCATTAAGTATATTTCAGGAAAAGTTCAATGATGGGTTGTTAAAGAGATTGTGGAACACCCCAAGATGCAAGGAAATGGATTGGCTAAGCTTCAAGCAAGAGAACTCTACATTTTATATTTGTGAGAAATCACCTTGAGTCCATAGGAAAGCCAATACTATTAAAAGGGGGTAAAGTTTTGTTGGTGAACAAAAGGCTCATACGTGCACAAGTGATACTCACCAAAGACACCCACAAACTCTCCCACCAAAGTATGCTCTAAGCAAAACACTCAAATTGGTGCAACCAACATTTCCATTCCGGTGCCACCGATTCCAAACCCTAGACAGACTCAGCCAAACCATAGCCACTATGGTGCAACCGATTCCATACCGGTGCCACCGAGTTCCGGTTGCCAACTTTCTGTTACGCAAGTTCACATTTTCGGTCCGTACGAGAATGTTGAATCAGCGTCACCGAGAATGGCAATTATGACCGTTGTTCACCTTGTCGGTGCAACCAAGATTCCTATATCGGTCTCACCGAGATTCAAAAGTTGCCACCTATTGGTCACTTCGGTACCATCGAGATTAACATATCGGTGTCACCGAGTTGGTCATTTTGTGTATAACGGTTGGATTTTTGGAGATGCCTATATATACCCCTCCACCACCACCTACTCAACAGAGAAGCACTCAGAACTATTCCATACCTATCCTATCATTTTTCTGAGAGAGAACCACCTACCTATGTGTTGAGATCAAGATCTTCCACTCCAACCATATGGATCTTGATTTCTAGCCTCCCCCAATTGCTTTCCACCAATTCCATCTCTTCTACCAAGCCATATCAATGAGAGAGTGATTGTGTGTTGAGGAGTCTATCATCTTGAAGTACAAGAGCAAGGATTTCATCGACATTATCGAGCCTATTACCTTTTGGAGGGTGGTGCCTCCTAGATTGGTTAGGTGTCGCTTGGGAGCCTCCTACTTCGTGTTGTGGAGTGAACCAAGAAGTTTGTCAGGGAAAGTAGATCGCCTACTTCGTGAAGATCTACCCCGAGGAAGGCTCGTCCTCCGTGGATGTAGGATGTCATGGTATAGTCAAGGTTTCTTCTTCGTGGAACCCTCCGTGGGTAGAGCCCTCCATGGACTCTCGCGACCGTTACCCTCCATGGGTTGAAGACTCCATGAACGTGGACGCACGATAACACCACCTATTGGAACCATGGTAAAAATCTTCATGTCACCAATTGTGTTTACTTTCCTTACCCTCTCTTTACTTACATGTGCGATGTATTTACTTTCCGCTGCTATACTCTTAGACATGCATGTGGAGGGTGTATTTGACATACTATGAATGCTAAAACTTGCCAAGAATTAAAATTGGGAAAAAGCATAGTTTTATTTGGTCAAGTAGTCTAATCACCCGCCCCCACTAGACCTACTTTCGATCCTACAGGGAGTCAGGCAGTTCGGGCCATGGACGGGCTGCCACCGAAGGAGGAGAAGGACATTGACGGTGAGGACAACTCCGGCGACGAGAAGATCTGGCTGGATCCATACTGCGTCTTGGAGCGATACTTCCGCGAGAAGGCCGACAAGGACGCAGGGAAGGGCAAGGGCAGCAGTGGATGAAGTCCACCATAGCCAAACATGCCATCTTTTGGTAGTCCGATGGCATGTTTAGTGTAATGTGAAAGAGTATCCGGACGATCCGTATGCATCAATGTAGTTGCATGAGTTTGTATGGATTTGAGATATGCTAATTCAGGTGTTCGGATGTGGAGTGCCTAATTTGAGGGGTGTCCGGTCAGTGCCCGTGAGCGTGTCCGCGGGCATTTTAGTGGCCGGATTTGGCAAGTCCGGCTATAGATGCTCTAAGCATATTAAAATGTTTAGCAACAAAAGCCTCCAATACATAGGTGCTTAACTTGTTGTAGCTAAGAGGACTTTTTCACTGTTTTGACCTTTTCAGGAAATTTTAGCACAAAATGAACTCCACACAAAATTATTTCACGATCTAATTCTTTTGGTAATGCCATAGGCCGCAGCGTTTCTCCTCTATTTGAAAACACCGAACCTACCTGTGTTGCTGGCCTGGTCAAGACGCTGCATGACAGGGCAAAAACGCGAGCATATGTGGCGTTTCTAGAAACGCCAAGGGGTGTGGCATTGCTGCCCCATTAAGAAACGCCATGGGGTGTGGCGTTTCCAACAAGATGTTCACGTATCCCATGTAGATATGAAGGGGAGAAACACACGTAGATTCGGCGTTTTCAAATAGAGCAGAAACACAACGGGTTGTGGCGTTGCCAAAAGGGTCAGATTATGAAATACTTTCATATCGAGTTCATTTTATGACAAAATTTCCTGATAAGGTTAGAACAGTTATTTCGGCCTAGCTAGGCATCCTTCATTTAATTATTCGGCTATTAAAGTGCTTCATGCATTGGTGAGTCCCTTTAATTTAAACATTTTGCCTAGGTTCATGCCCTTAGAATTGTTTCTTCCTGGATTACCATATTTGTCGTGGGAACGATCCTGACAATAGATGGTAGGGTGCGAAAGGAGAGGGTAGAGTCCTAGCTACGGCGAGGATGTACACACGAATGTATGAGTTCAGGCCCCTCTCGTGGAGGTAACAGCCCTACGTCTAAGTGCTCGGAAGCTTATATCGTGTGGAATATAGAGATTACAATGGTTGCGAAACCTTGTGCAGGAGGGGAGGGCGGGTTATATAGAGTTCGCTGCCCCTCATAATTACCGAACATCTAAGGGTCCGATCATGGGGTTAAAGTCTGCCGTTACTGGTAACGTACGTAATAAAAGCTATTAATTCCTATTGAATCAACGTCTGCCCGTTGGGCTCTTAATGATGGCTCCTGGTCTTCTGGCGTCGAGTGAGAACGAGGTCTTTCGAGTGACACGTACCGCCGAGTGAAGGAAGGAGTCTCCGAGTGGATATCCTGTCGAGTGACTTCGGACATCTCCTGGAATCCACTCGGAAGTTTATGCTTGATATTCAAGTACCCCAATGTAGTGTCCTTAGGTAGGGTACGTAGTCCTTGCCTAGGACCCTAACCTAGGTACATATCCTCGTCATTAGCCCCCGAATGGATCGGGGTTCGAGTGGTGAAATGGGGTATCAACGCCAATCTTCAGTTAGGGTATCAAATCTTCCGAATGATATTCGGGGCTTCAAGGAAACTTGCATCGATTGAACTATGAGTATTAACGTCAATTCTGGATCAACACGCCAAATCTTCCGAATGATATTTGGGGCTTCAATGAAACTTGCGTCGATTGAATTCCTCTCCGTTCGCCTGGATTCATTCAGCCTTAAAAGTGTCCAAGTGGATGTTCAGTGCCTGTTTTGCTCCGAGTGAACTGAAAGTATCTTTGGAGGTGACGGGTCGGTCTCTCAGACCTGGAATTTGCGAGATACGAAAATTTGGGAAGCGCGTGCGCGTGCGGTGATGACGCCACGATCAGGGCAAGTGGAGGCATGATGCCTCGATTCTCATGCCGGTCATATCGCCACGTACTGGGCGCCGTCAGCGGTTGGCGTGTGCGGTGATCTCGCGGGCCCACTGGTCAGCGGGACACTTGGTAGAGTATAAATCTCCGTGCGCCGCGATTTGCACAGTACCTCCACCCATTCTTTCTCCTTTACCCTGCCTTCTCTGCCTCCAATGCCCCACTCCGTTCCTCCTCGACGAGATCCGCCGCGCCGATGAAGAAGAACGCAACGGAGAAGCTGGAGCAGGCTAAGAAGGGGGCGACGAAGCTCGAGGGCAAGAAGCCCTCGACCACTCGGTTCACCGCACCGGCGGGATGGATGCAGGGGGACTTTCTCCCCTCCGTAGTCACTCGCGAAGACATGGAGATCCTTGTCGTTGACGGGCTCGTATAGGACGGCGCCTGGAGGCTACCGGAGGGAGAGCGTGAGCCGGAGCCGTGCGACGGGGAGCGGGTCCTCCTTCTCTCCCATGTCGAAAGATGTTTCTCCATGCCGGCCCACCCATTCTTTAGAGGATTCCTGAACTTTTTCGGAGCCCAACTGCACCATCTCCCACTGAATACTGTTGCATATTTGTTTGCCTTCGTTACTCTGTGTGAGTGCTTTCTGGGTTGCTCTCCCCATTGGGGGTTGTTCAAGCACATCTTCACGGTCAGATCCCAGACCGTGAAGAAAGCTCTCCTTGCTGATGGGAATACTCATGTGCCTCAGTTGTGTGGAGGCTTAGGACTTCAGGATAGAGCCTGTAGTTCCTTCCCTGCCATGACTTTTCCTGAGTCTGTTAGATGCTGGCAGTCAACTTGGTTCTACTGCAAAGCTATAGCATCGCACAATATGTCGCCTGGCCTTCCCCCCTATACACCTGACCGTCCAGCTGTCCCCAAGTATCTGAGGGTGACCGAAGAGGAACATGTCGAAACGGGAATCTTGGTTGAGGCGGTGGTGCAGTTGATCCGGGGTGGTGTGACCGGCATGGATCTGTTGGAGACGTTTGTCAGTCGACGTATTTAGCCGCTCCAAGCCAGAGATCACACCATGTGGCACTACGCGGGCCCTGAGGACTCGACCAGGATGCACCCAGAAGAGGTTCCTCAAAAATTTATCGAGCAGTGGCTTCGCAGCATCACTGGAGCCCGCGACAACCCTTTGGGAACCAAGAGTATCCGACCTTACTCGGTCGAAAACCCGCCGAAGAATCTTGTGAGCTGCACGGTGCCGCTCGATGTACTTGTACTTTCGAGTGATACATTGATTTATGAACTGACTTCTTTGCTTGAATCATGCAGGAGTGGACGCACATGCACTCGCCTATTCCCAACGGGAACCATGTTGAAGATGGCGTAGTGAGAGAGCGTGGCAGCATGGACGGCGACGGTCCCATGGACTCTGAGGATGAATACGAGGACTCCGGTGAAGAGGAAGAAGTCGAGTCACCTCCCCGGCGCGA
This sequence comes from Hordeum marinum, assembly GCA_022496015.1. Classification (NCBI taxonomy): domain Eukaryota; kingdom Viridiplantae; phylum Streptophyta; class Magnoliopsida; order Poales; family Poaceae; genus Hordeum; species Hordeum marinum. Next base: position 61,014,000 of record CM039673.1, on the reverse strand, counting down.
AGGCCGCACCATGTCCCGCCAGGATCCTGTAGCTATTGAAGACAGGGCTCCGGGCCCTAGTGAGAAGAACCCGAAGTGGAGCTGCCCTTCAACTGTCGAGTCGAGTGAGAGTATGGCCAAGCAGCCCAAGCAAGTCACGACCAAACCTCGCAAGGCTCTGCCTCGCATGAGAATGGTTGTACCTGTTGTCTCCATGTAAGTATTTAGTTTCGAATTCTATCTGTCGACTACGGCCTTGAGTTGTATATAACCGAGTGTTGTTCGATCCGTCAGATCTGCCACTTCTGTATCATCACCTCCTCGACACGGGGGAGAGGAAATGGATATTGACACCGCTGATACTGCGGCTTCTCACAGAGGTAAACAGGTCTCCGACTCACTCGAACGAGATTTATCACTTGCTAAAGTTAACACTGACGATTGACGTTGCAGAGGTCATTCAACTAGAAGATGATGAGGAACACCCGGACGTCTCGTGCGTCCGCACTCAACGATCTTCGTTAGTGCAGATGGCTCAGCAGTCGACTTCAGAGTCCTCCCATGGGGTGGGTGACTCGACACGAATCATAGCTGATCCTTCAGTACGTCCATCAAGTGCACCTCCAGCTATCTCCACTATCGTGACGTCGACTCCAACCGGACCTGCTCAGAATGCTTCAGCTGCTCCAGCCCGTGTACCGATCCCGCCTATGACGGCTTTCCCTCCGCATTGCGTCCCGAAAGATCAAACCGGAGCGGCGAAGGAAGCTATGATCCAGTCAGAGCAGATGATGCTGCGAACCAAGGAGGCGTACGAGGGCAGTAAGCTGGCTTACGATGCCAGCACAGCCCTCCGCACCAATGTCCGAGTAAGTTCGATTCTGAGTGCATTGCTGATTGGATTTCTATCTTTTCTTGACTGTACACCCACTGGGTGCTTACTTTCATCTCTGTAGAGTGTTTTGAAAATTCACCACTCGAATATGTTAGGTCTTGGTCGAGTAGGATATAGATCGATAGTACGCGTGGTACTAGAGTCGCTCGACATGTCGAGTGCATTTTTTTCTGATGAGTTACCCGATGGATCGAGTGTTAACCGTCTCAGTGGGGGCACTCTGGGTGCACCCACTGGGTGTAGTCCCCGAGACCGCTGTCGAGTGCTTGCATCGGCAGGGGTCTTAGAGTTTGTCATATGATTGATACGTTTACCTTTGGCCACACCACTCCGATGCTACCTTGTAGGTTTCATGGATATTATTGATAAACCATGATATGACGCTACATAAGGATAGATTGAACTTCTCCGGGTGATGGATATTCCAATGAAGGATGGTTCTGCCACTCAACTGATTGAGAATTAGCAGATCCAGTGGGGGCACGCTAAGTGCACCCACTTGGTGTAGTCTTCGAGACCGTTGTGGAGTGCTTGCACTAGCAGGGGTCTTAGAGTTTATTGTATACGGGATACATTTTGCCTGGGATCACACCACTCCGAAGATACCTTGTAGGTTTCATGGATATTATTGATAAACCTAGATAAGCCGCTACATAAGGATAGATTAAACTTCACAGAGCAGGGAGGCGTGTCATTCGACGGATCAAGTAACGGGTGGATGTTCTGACAGGGCAGACCTTGTTGAATGTTTTAATAACCAGTGGGGGCACGCTAAGTGCACCCACTGGGTGTAGTCCTCGAGGCTACTGTTAATCGCAAACGATAAGCAGTAGTCTTGAAACTTGTCGTACGCGTAGTACCGGAGTCACTCGACATGTCAAGAGCATTTTTTTCTGACGAGTTACTCGACCGGTCGAGCGTTAACCGTCTCAGTGGGGGCACTCTTAGTGCACCCACTGGGTGTAGTCCCCGAGACCGCTGTCGAGTGCTTGCACTGGCAAGGGTCTTAATAGAGACAACTTTGAATTTGTTTACGGTGCGCGGAGTGCCAAGGCCACTCGACATGTCGAGTGGACTTTTTTCTTGAATTCTTCTTAGGTTGTTCCAAGGTTGTAAGATAGTCATTCGCCGGTGTTCATAACTCAGTCGGTTGTCCCTAGCACCACTTGCCAATTGAATTCCTGTCTTTTGTTTGTTCCAGAGGGCTTGCAAACTTGGTACGCAGTACAAGGACATGGAGGATGAGGAACCGGCTGCGAGTAGATCTGGAGGCCTCCAACAATGCTATGGAGCAAGCGCGTGCTGAGCTGAAGTCTTTGGGAGGTAATTACTGTTGACTTTCTACATTCCCCTCTTCACTCTTCATGTTTTGAACCAAGTGCTCTCACTCGAACAGACGTACGCAATGAAAACCGTCGACTCCAAGCGCGACTCAACAATGTTGTTTCTTTAGATTCCATGAAGAAGGCACTAGAGGAGAAGGACGAGGCACTTGCTGACGCCAGGGACAAGACTGAAGCTGCAGATCGGAAGCTCACAGCCGCCAAGAAATTGGAGGAGGAGAATGCAAAGTTGAAGCAGGAGCATGTGGACCTCGTTAAAAGGACCGAGCATCTGAATAAACGGAGCAACGGACTGGAGAAGCACTTGGGAGAATTCTCGAGGAAGATGTATATCTTGCTTGACGCTAAGTGTTTCTTGTCGACTGAAGTTTGTCAAACCTTTGAAGGTCACAGCTCACCGATTCTCTTCCCATTCCAACTCTTCAATAGAGTTCTGCCAAGACTTCAAGAAGGAGACAGAGGAGGTTGAGCCCAATCTGGACCCCACTAAGTCACTAGTCGCAGATGTAGTGGCCATGAACATGCTGAGACTCAACTTCCGGCTCCAAGGCGTTCAGGCATATATTGCCCGACTGAAATCTGCAATGGAGAGAATCGACAAGGAGCTATGGCCCGAGGACACTCTTCAGCTCGACGTCAACTCTGTAATGGCTCGTCGGAATGAACTTCCCAGTCGAGTGCAGGCCTGGAAGAAATATGCCGCTCGCTGGGGGGCCGATGTGGCGTTATCACTTGTCAGGGTCCATTGCAGGGACATGAGGGAAGAGAAGTTGAAGGAGCTCCAGGTGGTAAACACAAAGAAACTCCAGTTCAAGGACTTCTTGGAAACCTTCATTGAGGCAGCCACCAAAATCGCTGACGACATCGACTGGGACACTATTGTCGAGCCAGCCATCCCATCACCCGTTTAAAAAACTTGGTCTTCATAAGAAATACTTTTATTCACCTAGGTATGCCGAGTGGAATTGTATCCCTTAAAACTTCATTCAGGCCTTAGGCCTGAGCACATTTGCTTCTTTACGACACGCTTATCCATGGTTTTATCCTTTGGATTTTATTTGTACTTGGCTTTCAATCGTTTGTTCGACTGAGTTTTTTTTAACTCAGGCAAAGCGTGTTCGCAGCTAAGCCCCCGAGTGTGAAGATTGCTCACCATTTAGGATATTTTCAACCTTAGGCGAATGTCGATTCACCACTAGTCGGTCGAGTAGATGGTGTGCTATCCACTCGACGAAGTTTTTAACTTAGGCAAAAAGTGTTCGCAGCTAAGCCTCCGAGCGTGAGGATCGCTCATCACTCAGAGTGTTTTAGAACTTAGGCGAATGTCGATTCGTGGCTAAGATGTCGAGTGAATGGATTGCTATCCATCCGACGAGGTTTTTAACTTAGGCAAAGCATGTTCGCAGCTAAGCCCCCGAGCGTTAGGATCTCTCATCACTCGGAGTTATTTTCAACCTTAGGCGAATGTCGATTCATGGCTAAGCTGTCGAGTGAATGGATTGCTATCAACCCGATGAGGTTTTTAACTTAGGCGAAGCATGTTCGCAGCTAAGCCCCCGGGCGTGAGGATCGCTCATCGCTCGGAGTTATTTTTTGAGCTTAGGAGAATGTCGATTCGCGGCTAAGCTATCGAGTGAATGGATTGCTATCCACCCGACAAGGCTTTTAACTTAGGCAAAGCATGTTCGCAGCTAAGCCCCCGAGCGTGAGGATCGCTCATCACTCGGAGTTATTTTTGAACTTAGGCGAATGTCGATTCGCGGCTAAGCTGTCAAGGGAATGGATTGCTATCCACCCGACGAGGTTTTTATCTTAGGCGAAGCATGTTCGCAGCTAAGCCCCCGAGCATGAGGATCGCTCATCACTCAGAGTTATTTTCGAACCTAAGCGAAGACGGATTTGCAAATAGGCCGTCAAGTGAATGGACTACTACCCAACCAATAGGGTTTTTTACTTAGGCGAAGCATGTTCGCAGCTAAGCCCCCGAGTGTGAGGATTGCTCACCACTCGGAGTATTCCCAAGAATGAAACTGTACGATTGCAATTGACAATACATTGTAGAAATGTGAATTGCATTTATGAATTATTCTTATTACATCAGAGAATTCTTCTATCTCAAGTATAAAAACGCCGGAGCAGATCTGCGTTCTAGGCTCGCGACTCGTCTATCTGCTTCATGAGATAGTAAAGTGATAGGCTCCGTTGTTTAGCACCTTAGTGACAACGAAAGGACCTTCCCATGCAGGAGCAAGCTTGTGAGGTCGGTATTGATTCACTCGAAGCACCAGGTCTCCCTCATGAAACGATCGACTCTTGACATTCTTCGCATGGAAGCGCCGCAGGTCTTGCTGATAGGCACTGGTCCGGATTAGAGCCATCTCTTGTTCCTCCTCCAGAAGATCTACGCCGTCCTGTCTGGCTTGTTCAACTTCAGCCTCGGAATATAGCTCCACTCGAGGAGAATTGTGAAACAAGTCACTCGGCAGGATGGCCTCAGCACCATAGACGGGGAAGAAAGGAGTCTGTCCAGTCGACCAATTAGGCATTGTCCTCAGACCCCAGAAAACAGACGGCAGCTCAGTTACCCAGGCTCCGACGGCATGATCCAAATCGCGCATGAGACGAGGCTTCAGACCTTGCAGGATGAGACCATTAGCCCACTCAACTTGCCCATTGGTTTGATGATGCGCAACAGATGCATAATCCACTCGGGTGCCTTGGGAGTTACAGAAGTTCCTGTATTCTTCTGAGTCAAAATTAGTGCCATTGTCCGTGAAGATGCTGTGCGGAATGCCGTATCGATAAATTATCTCTCTCATGAACGTGACCACCGTGCGGGAGTCAGCTTCTTGATTGGCTTGGCTTCTATCCACTTGGTGAACTTGTCGACTGCTACCAACAAGTGAGTGAATCCTCCTTTTCCGGGTCGAAAGGGGCCAACCATGTCGAGTCCCCAAACAGCAAACGGTCAGGCAAGAGGAATTGTCTTCAGAGCAAATGTCGGCTTGTGTGACAAGTTCGCATAGAACTTGCAACAATCGCAATGAACAACGATGTCTTTAGCCATCTCATTAGCTCATGGCCAGTAAAAACCAGCTCGGTATGCTTTAGCAACAATCGTCCTTAAGGACAAATGGTGGCCGCAAGTTCCCGAGTGAATCTCGTCTAGAATCATTCGACCTTCCTCGGGGGAAATGCAGCACTGGGTGACGCCAGTCGCACTCTGTCTGAACAACTAATCTCCCATCACAGTGAAAGCCTTGGACCTGCAAACAATCTGTCGAGCCTCTGTTTCATCTTCAGGGAGCTCTTGTCTGAGGATATAGGCAATGTAAGGCACAGTCCAATCAGGAATGATAACCCGAATTTCCATGACCAGGTGAATCACTGCAGGGACATCGACTTCTATCGAGTAGGTGGAACTCAAAGCCTATGGGGGCTCTGCGGTGAAAGGATCTTCGTGAACCGAAGGAGTGTGCAAGTGCTCCAAGAACACACCGTTGGGGACAGGCCGTCGAGTGGAACCAATCTTGGATAGTTCATCGGTTGCCTGATTTTTCAGTCGGGGAACATGATGAAGTTCCAAGCCTTCAAACTTCTTCTCCAACTTTCGAACTGCATTGTAGTATCCAGTAATAGCAGGGTTTCGAACATCCCACTCTTTCATCACTTGATTCACCACCAGATCTGAGTCGCCATAAACCATTAGGCGCTTGATGCTGAGTGAGATAGCCATGGGCAACCCATACAAAAGTGCTTCATACTCTGCCTCATTGTTGGAGGAATCGAAGTGAATTTGCAAGACATAGCTGAGCTTGTCGCCTCTGGGAGATATCAAGACAACACCAGCACCGGACCCATTCAACATTTTGGAGCCATCAAAGAACATTGTCCAATGCGTCGAGTGAACTTGGATAGGCTATTGCTGTTCAATCCACTGGGCCATGAAATCTGCCAATGCTTGGGACTTAATTGCTTTTTTGGCTTTGAATTTGATGTCAAAGTGTCCAAGCTCGATTGCCCATTTAGACACTCGACTTGATGCGTCTCAATTATTGAAAATTTCGGACAAGGGAGCATCACTAACGACTGAAATCGAGTGGTCTTGGAAATAATGCGCCATCTTCTTTGCTGATAGGTAAATACCATAAACCAGATTCTGATAGTGTGGATATCTTTGCTTTGAGGGGGACAATACTTCCGAGACATAATAAACTGGCCGCTGGACCTTATAAGCTTTACCTTCCTCTTCCCGCTCGACATTCAACACTGTACTGACGACCTGATTTGTGGTCGCGATGTACATGAGCAAGGGCTCTCTATTGGCAGGAGCGGAAAGCAACGGCTGGGTGGAGAGCAGGGCTTTGAGATCAACAAACGATGCTTCGACTTCGGGAGTCCAGTCGAACGTGTCAGACTTCTCCATCAATTGATATAAAGGCAGAGCCTTGTCACCAAGATGAGAAATGAATCGACTCAATGCTGCCAAGCAACCTGTGAGCTTCTGAACGTCGTGCACTCGCACAGGAGTCTTCATACGGGTAATGGCGCTGATTTTCTCAGGGTTGACATCAATTACTCGCTCGGAAACGAGAAAACCGAGCAACTTGCCGCCAGGGACGCCGGAAGTACATTTGGCCGGATTCAGCTTTATGTCTAATCACCTCAGCTTGGCGAATGTCTTGGCCAAGTCATCCAGCAGGTCGGAACCTTTGCGGGACTTGACCACTATATCATCCATGTATGCCTCGACAATCCGAGGGATCTGGCAGAGTAAACATTTCTGAATCATGCGCATAAAAGTAGCGCCGGCATTCTTGAGACCAAAAGGCATGGTGATGTAACAAAAACACCCGAATGGGGTTATGAAGGCTGTCTTTATTTTGTCCAGGCCATACAGACGGATCTGATGGTACCTAGAATAAGCATCCAAAAACAATAAACGCTCACACCCCACTGTCGAGTCAACAATTTGATCTATGCGGGAGACCGGAAAATGATCTTTTGGGCACACCTTGTCGAGATGTTTGAAGTCAATGCACATGCGCAACGACTTATCTTTCTTTGGCACCATCACAACATTCGAGAGCTACTCGGAGTGGTAAATCTCCCGAATGAACTTGGCTTGCAAGAGATGGGCCACTTCTTCTCCGATTGCCTTGTGCTTCTCCGTCGCTGAGCGATGCAAATGCTCTTTGACGGGTTTGGTATTCGGATCCACTCGTAGACGGTGCTCAACCAGCTCCCTAGGAATCCCCGGCATGTCAGCAGGCTTTCATGCGAAGATATCCCAGTTCTCACAGAGGAACTGGATGAGCTCGACTTCCTATTTGCTGTCGAGTGTTGATGAGATATTCGTCGGGGCAGCAGTAGGATCCGTCGGATAGATGTGTACCTTCTTCACTTCCCCTTCTGACTAAAATGATGACTTGGAAGCCGGCTTCTTTGCACGGAGCAAATCAGCAGGGTCGGCGGTTTTTTTGTACTCCTCCAACTCAACCATGGCCATCTAGTGATCGGCGATCTTGGAGCCTTGCTGGAGGCATTCTTCGGCCCGCTGTCGATTGCCAGTGATCGTGATCACGCCCTTAGGGCCTAGCATTTTCAACTTGAGATACACATAACATGGTCGGGGCATGAAACGTGCATAAGCGGATCGACCCAGAATGGCATGGTAAGCACTCTTGAAATCCACGACTTCAAATGTCAACTTTTCTTTTTGGAAATTTTTGTCATTCCCGAATGCCACATCCACCGCTATCTGGCCGAGTGACTTGGCCTTCTTTCCTGGGATGACCCCATGAAATTGCATGCTGCTCTCACTCAGACGGGACATCGGAATTCCTATCCCTTTCAGGGTATCCGCATAGAGAATGATCAGGTCGCTGCCGCCGTCCGTGAGGACCTTTCTAAGTCGAGTCCCCCCCCACCGGATAAACTACCAAAGCCTGTCGACCGGGAGTGGCCACATGAGCAGGATGGTCTGTCTGGTCGAATGTGATAGCATATTGGGACCATTTGAGGTAGGTGGGGGTATCCGGTACAGCCATGTTGATTTCTCTGTTGATGACTTTCAGACGGCTCTTGGTCTCGACATCAGCAAAGATCACCAGTGTAGCAGTGACATCCGGGAATGTTTCCTTATCCTCATCTTCATCTCCCTTCTCAGGAGATTTATCACTCGACAGGTCTCCCTTGAATTGCTGGATAAGGGTCCAACACTGTCGAGTGGTGTGCTTGGGCAAAATCAGATTGCCTTCCGCATCTTTCCTCGTGTGTATTACACATGGCTGATCCATGATATCAGTTCCTGACTAGTTTTTCCCTTTCTTGGGGGCATACTATGCCTTAGCTTTGCCCTTGTTCTTCGACTGAGTCGCCAGTGCTGCCGCTTCTGCTTGAACCGGATATTTAGCTTTTCGCTTCTGTTTCCGATTGTTGCTGCCACCAGCCTCATTGACGATTGCCTTTCCTTTACCGCTACGGAGGCGTTCTTCTTCCTCGCCATTGGTGTACCGAGTGACGATTTCCATCATCTTATCGAGTGAAATATCACCCGTCCGCCCAAACTTCAGATATAGCTCTCTGTATCTCACACCGGCCTTGAAAGCACAAATAGCCTGGTGTTCCGACACATTCTCCACTGTATGCTGCAGAGTGGACCATCGCTGAATATAATCTCTCAAAGTTTTATTGGGCTTCTGGACATAGTGTTGTAAGTCGACCAGACCTGCCGAACGCTTGTAGGTGCCCTCAAAGGTTCGGACAAACACTCAGGCAAGATCCTCCCAATAATGTATACTAGAGGGAGCCAAATGATTCAGCCAAGCTCGAGCTGAACCATCTAACATCAGGGGCAGGTGCTTCATTGCAACATTGTCATTTCCGCCACCAATTTGCACAGCCACTCGGTAATCATCTAACCAAGTCTCTAGCTTTGTTTCACCAGAAAACTTCCCGATTCCGGCCACCATCCTGAAGTTGGGGGGATCTCTGCAGAACGTATGGCTCTGCTGAAACACTCAGGACCAGACACCACGGCTGAGCTTCCACTCGGAACATATCTGTCGTGTCCTTCTCTGTGGGCTCTGCCCCTGTCAATCTGCTTCTGAACGAGGAGGTCGCGGGCGTCAAAGCCCGCGTTTCGCTCATCACCAAAGGAGCGCCTATCGTCCTCGCGCCGAGGCGCGTACGGACCACTCCGCGAAGGAGTGAGCACTCGACGGTGGTCTTCGTGGTGGAGCTGACCTCTGACCTGCTCTTCATGAAAACCTCCGCCCGATGGCGCGAGGGCGATCCAGGGCTATGTGCGGACTGAACGGTCTCTGCCCTGGGTGAATTGCTATGTATCCTATTGAGAGACTAGGAAACTACTGAATTCTGACGCTGCCCTGCATCCAACAGTGCTCTGATCTGCATCAAGCCTCTTCCAGCCTCTGACCGGGACGGTTGAATGGAATCTACTATCCTAGCAGCAGCAACACCATTTAACACAGGAGTTCGGTATACCTCAACGTCGTCGTGAGATCCACTCGGAAACAGCTGCCGCTAACGTCGACTGGGGCGTGGGGGCGCTGGTGAGCGCGCTCGTTAAGTTCTGCCTGGAGTTCTTCCAAACGAATGCGCGCGGCCTCCAAAGATTGAGCCTTGACAGTCGTGCCAACGATGGGAGTATGAAGAACCTCCTCTTTGCGGCGCGGCTGCTCATTCGACGGACCGCAGCCTCGTGCCTGCCACGGCCAAAGCCAGGCGGCGAACTCTGACGAGAGCCTGCCATCAAGACCTCCGCTGTGGGATCGCAGCTTTCGCACTCGGAAGGCACGTCGCACGGATCGGAATCCGACTCGAACACGCCATGAAGGGACTCGGCGGGCTCGAGTGCTGCAATCTGCGGAGAAGTTTGACGCGCCACTGCGTGTGTGACCTAGCGCTGAAGTCGTGAGCGACCGGACCGCTTGCGACCGCGAACAGCGAGGGGAGCCGACGAGTAAGGAGTTGAAGGCTGACGCAGCAACACACCGCAGGAACTTGCGCGGAAGTGCGTGGCCCCGCGGACCGGGGGCACCTCGACGTTGAGAGGCGCTTTTTGAAGCCATGCCGAATCGTCGGCGATGAAGATGAGCGCTCCGAAACGGATCTCGTTGCCCATAGCAAAAACACCGTCGGAAGACATGTTGAAGGACGGAAAATGCAACCTTGCCGGAAGTCGCTTAGACGTCTGTCCCACGGTGGGCGCCAACTGTCATGGGAACGAGCCTGACAGTAGATGGTATGGATACAAAAGGAGAGGGCAGAGTCCTAGCTACGACGAAGATGTACACACGGATGTATGAGTTTAGGCCCCTCTCGTGAAGGTAACAGCCCTACGTCTCGGTGCTCGGAAGCTTATGTCGTGTGGAATATAGAGATTACAATGGTTGTGAACCCTTGTGTAGGTGGGGAGGGGCGGCTTATATAGAGTTCGCTGACCCTCATAATTACCCAGCATCTAAGGGTCCGATCGTGGGGTTAAAGTCTGTCGTTACTGGTAACATACGTTATAAAAACTATTAATGCCTATTGAATCAACGTCTGCCCGTTGGGCTTTTAATGATGGCTCCTGGTCTTCTGGCATCGAGTGAGAACGAGGTCTTGCGAGTGACACGTTACCGTCGAGTGAAGGAAGGAGTCTTCGAGTGGATATCCTGTCGAGTGACTTCGGACATCTCCTGAAATCCACTCGAAAGTTTATGGTTGATCTTCAAGTCTCCCAATGTAGTGTCCTTAGGTAGGATACGTAGGCCTTGTCTACGACTCTAACCTAGATACATATCCTCGTCAATATTTATCTCTTTCCTTTTAATTATCTTGTCACATTAGACTTTTTATGTACATGACAAGCTTAGCACCTATTTAAGATAAAGCATTTGAAGAAGCCTCATGCCGCCGAAAGCGCCCGTGCGGCGCGGCGATCGATCTCCCGGCGCGGCGCCGCCGTACGGAGAACCCCTGCCGGCCAGCACATGCCATATGACCTCATGACCCAGCACAAATCGAGGGATAAATTAGATGGGAAAAGAGAGCGCGGGTAGGCATCAACCTCGGGATCGATCCAGCACGCCTAATTAATTTGGGTAATCGGTACAATCAGGTCAATGATTTGCTTGGAGCGGATTCGTAGGTGCTGATGGAGTCAAAGCGGCAGAAATGGATCGAATATGGGTAATAGCAGCATATGTTTAACGCAGTGTTCAGGTCGTCACGGACTCTTTGGAGTACTAAGTAGGACGTGATTAGACGCGTGACAGAGATGTGTTGCCCGTGCGTCGCTTGGTTAACTTCTTTACCTACTTGCTTGGAGTTTTCTTGGCTTGATCTTTTTCGTTCGTCAAGAGGAAGGAAGGCATCTCCCTTTCTTCCATTGTTTAGTTGCAGGCCTGATCGAGCCATATATGCTTCGAGTAGAATGCCAGACTGATCGATCGACGCACCAACTACTTCTGCTCCATCTTTTTTCTCCAAACAAAGAAAGGAAAAAGGGTTAACTCAACACGTGTCAACCAAGTCCCAATAATTAATCTGCACTTTTCTCTTTCTTCTCTGCAGCTAGCTGATAGATGAGAGAGGGTGCTCTTTTTTCGACAACAACAAAAAATCTACTCTAGCTGATAAATGCATGTATACGGCAACACTGTCGTCCACATCCACATGACCACATGGCGCGCCTCTCACGTTTCACGGCCAAGGCAGAAAGGTATGGGCCTACGTTCGTACGTACGTGGTGCTCCAATGGTCGATCATACTCCAAGGTTTCATGACTTCTACTGTAGCATGCAGTATGTCGGCAGCAGAGAATATGACGTTCCGGTTGACCCTAGCACGCATGCATGTATCATGCATACATGCTTGAAGCAATAAGGATCGATTTTGGAGGCTAGTGCGTTGGATTTGTGGCGAAGAGATCGACGGCCATAAATGCAATCATCCAGATCTTTGTCCGAACGACGTTCGGTACGTCTTGACTCGATTGCCCACGTGCCTACGCATGGTCGAGGCACTATCCACGCAGATTTGCAACCGTGGCACTATACAGAAGTAGGAGTAGAACTCACGCTCACCGTAGGGAGGTCATCGGTTTGAGCTGTTCATGATTTGGACAGGTTCGTCTTCTCTCTCTCTCTCTCTCTCTCTCACAGGTAGCATAATTCATGCATGTGCATGCTAGCATTGCCATCACATATACTTGATCTACGTCCGATTGAGAGTCAACTAATTCCGGGTGAAAAAAGTATATATGGATTTTTAAAGAACGACCACAAGTTCATCGATTTGCATCTTAAAAAACGCCCATGTTATTAGGGACTAACCAAAAACATAAAAGAAAAGCAACACCCAAAGGCCACAATAATGGTGAAGCCAACGAAACCAGAAGCATCAGGTGAGCACACCACGGATGAGGGATCCTGTGCCAGCACAGCCAACTCAAACAGGCATAGTTCAGCAACACCGTCAAAAGAAACAGCAAGAACGATCTTGCTCCTTCTGTCCAGATTACGACTGACCCATCCACTATCCAACCTGACAATTTTTGGGTGTGCATTTCTTACTAGACAGCTAGCATTTCCTAATCAGCATTGGAGTTGCGTGGGAATAATTAGACGTTGGGTACGTACGTGGCTAGACTTCGTCGGACGGGTTTGCGGCCGCCGTGCGCGCGCGCTCATGCAGCTAGCTAGCAGCGTAGCAGCTCGCACGACAACGGCATGAGACGTTGCAACACGCACAAGCCGCCCTTCTCTGGCCACATGTCCGCGCCACGCGGCCTGAAGGCCGATTAATTAACCATGTCATTGTCAAAATAGTGTATATTTATAAATATAAACTAGATGGATCCAAATTGTTGGTGCTTCACCAACACACTGAAGCAACGGCTCGGCCGATCGATCACGCGCGCGTATGTTACCAACACGAGAAGCCAACCCTGAGGGAATGACGCATGCAATGCATGCACCGTGCACATCTCCATGCACCTACATCGGTCTAGCGCTACAAATAGATATATTAATCTAACACTACTAGGCAATTCTTGTGAGCCGGATAATGGAATAAGCAACGGGCAATGTGTTAAAATCTGAGATGGGCTTTAGGCCCATAAGATAATTTCAAAAAAATCTCTAAAGGCTCACGTAGGTGGCATGACAACGAGGGTGGGAAGTTTAGTAGCTAGTGGAGGAGGAGTTGGACCTTTTTATAAGGTTCTCTCTTTTACATGCTACTGGAGCATGAGAAGAGAAGAGGTCCTCGCGCATTCCTCCGTTGCCCGCATCGCCACGTCGCGACGCGGGCTTGAGCCGAGCAAGTTCATACCTATACGCTTATTTTTGCGTACACGGTCGACGGGAAAGCAGGCCTCCGAAACCACGCCTCTACAGGTCCTGTACGGAGAGAGCGGCGATTAGGCTTTTGGGGAGCGACTACACGACCGATCGCCTCCATCCGACTACCTCCTCTACGTCCGCACCGCCTTCGCCTTCGTCATCATCACCATGTCATCCCCAGCCGATGCCGACCGTGCCGCTGCTGAGAAGCGTGAAGCCGACAGGAAGGCAGTCGAGGATGCTACCGCCGCCAACACCGCGGCTACGGCCAACTGACCTATTGGAGGGTATAACATGTTTATCCCGCTCTTGCTTATTTTAGTCTTAGCAGTACTGGCCATATGTGTAGATGTTTCTACTATATGTGTTTAGCATGCTAGTCTGCTTCGTAATCAATATGTCAGTAGTCTACTCAATGTCATGGTAGTTACTATCTCGTGGATTAATCTGATCGAAAACTTGCATGTATACTCAACAATTCAAAAACCTAATTTGCTGCACTGAAACTGGACAAGTTTACCAGTACATATTTTAAGTGTTGGCAGACCAGAACCATCTTTTGGCTCACGGCTATGCACATGTTCTGGGTAGCCGGCGTCACTCCCACAGGAACGATCACTCCTGAAAAGGAGAAAATGTTCGAGGAGGCCACTGTCTATTTCATTGGAGCAGTTCTTAGCGTGATCGGAGATAAGCTGGTTGATGCATATTTACATGTGGGGGTCGCCAAGGATGTGTGGGAGGACTCGCATGGAAAAGCGGTTGAAAGCTCTTCGGTTGCCAATATGGTACATCGTCAGAGGAACTTCAATTCCCACAAACCCAAAGGAAAGAATTATGTCCAACAGAATACCGATTTTAAGAAGAAGGGAAAGAAGACCTTCAAGAGAAATAAGAAGGGTGATCGCTGCTTTAACTGTGGTTCAGAGGAACATTGGGCCAACAAGTGCCCAAACAGGTACAAAAAGCCAGCGCAGGACAATAAGTCTGCCAATATGATTGTGGGCAACAATGAAAGTGGTGCATATGGATACGGTAATTTATTTATTGTATTTTCAGTTTGTCAGTCCACCGATTGGTGGGTGGACACAGGTGCAAATATTCAAGTGTGTGTTGACATCTCATTGTTCTCTTCTTATCAGGTCACAGGCCAAGGGACCGTATTGATGGGGAATGGCATGAGTGCTTCTGTTCTTGGTGTTGGCACGATCGATCTAAAGTTTACTTCGGGAAGGATCGTGCAGCTGAAGAATGTGCAACATGTCCCCGCCATCAAGAAGAACCTTGTTAGTGGCTCCCTTCTGTGTAGAGAAGGATTTAAGTTGGTCTTCGAGTCTAATAAAGTAGTTGTTACGAATATGAAGTTTTCGTTGGAAAAGATTATGCATGCGGAGGTCTGTTCCGGCTTTCCCTTGCAGATTTTTGTAATAAAGTCATTGACAATATTCATTCGAGTGTTAATGAATCTGAAGTTTGGCATTCACGTCTTTGTCACATTAGTTTTGGTGTTATGTCGCGGCTAGCAAAACTGAATTTAATTCCGAATATCACTTTAGCCAAAGGTTCTAAGTGCCATTCATGTGTGCAAGCAAAGCAACCTCACAAACCTCACAAGGCTGCAGAGGAGAGACTCTTGGCGCCATTAGAACTCATACATTCTGATCTCTGTGAGATGAATGGTGTGTTGACTAAAGGTAGAAAGAAATACTTCATGACATTGATAGATGATTCCACTAGATATTGCTATGTGTATCTATTAAATAGTAAAGATGAGGCTCTACACTACTTTAAAATCTATAAGGCAGAAGTTGAGAACCAACTTGAAAACAAAATTAAACGAGTCCGGTCAGATCATGGTGGAGAGTACTTCTCTAATGAGTTTGATTCTTTCTATGCGGAACATGACATTATTCATGAGAGAACGCCTCCCTATTTGCCCCAGTCAAACGGGGTTGCCGAGCGGAAAAACCGTACTCTAACTGATTTGGTTAACGCCATGTTAGATACATCGGGTTTATCCAAGGCATGGTGGGGGAGGCTATATTGACTTTGTGTCATGTCCTGAATAAGGTTCCGACAAAGGATAATGAGGTCACTCCCTATGAGTAGTGGTCGAAGAGAAGGACGTCGCTCTCCTACTTACGTACTTGGGGTTGTTTCGCGAAAGTCAACGTGTCGATCCCCAAAAAGCGTAAGCTTGGACCAAAGACCATGGACTGTGTTAATTTGGGCTACGCTAAGAACAGTGTTTGCTATATATTTCTAGTAGTGAAATCTGAGGTACTTGATGTGAAGGTCGGTACAATTATGGAGTCTAAGGATGCTACATTCTTTGAGGATATATTCCCCATGAGAGATATGCAAAGCACTTCTAGACAGGAATCTGAGGAAACTCCTGAGCCTGCCATTCCTGTGGAATACTATGAACAAACACATGATGAAAATCCTAAGGAGGATGACGAGGAAACCCTTGGTAGGGGCAAGAGACAAAGGACTACAAAGACCTTTGGTGATGACTTCCTTGTGTACCTCGTGGATGATAATCCCACTTCCATTTCAGAAGCCTATGCATCTCCTGATACTGACTACTACAAAGAAATGGTTCGTAGCGAGATGGATTCCATCATGGCTAACGGAACATGGGAAATAACTGAGTGACTCTATGGTTTCAAACCATTGGTATGTAAGTGGGTGTTCAAAAAGAAGCTTAGGCCCGATGGTACAATTGAAAAGTATAAGGCTAGGCTTGTGGCCAAGGGTATGCCCAAAAAGAAGAAGAAGATGTCTTCGATACTTATTCACTTGTGGCCAGACTGAACACCATTCGAGTACTACTCTCGTTGGCGGCCTCGCATGGTCGTCTTGTCCTTCAAATGGATGTCAAGACGGCTTTCCTGAACGGAGAGTTAGACGAGGAAATCTATATGCAACAGCCAGATGGCTTTGTGATAGATGGTTAGGAAGGAAAGGTGTGTAAGTTGTTGAAATTTCTATATGGCCTAAGACAAGCACCTAAGCAATGGCATGAGAAGTTTAATACAACTCTAATATCTGTTGGCTTTGTTGTTAATGAAACTGGCAAATGTGTATACCATTGCCATGGTGGGGCGAAGGAGTTATATTGTGCTTGTATGTTGATGACATACTGATGTTTGGAACCAATCTCAAAGTGATTGATGAGGTTAAGTCCTTTTTGTCTCAGAACTTTTAGATGAAGGACCTTGGAGTGGCCGATGTTACCTTGAACATCAAGCTATTGAGATATGATGAGGGTGGGATTACACTTCTGCAATACCATTATGTTGAGAAGATTTTGAGTCATTTTGGATAATCGGACTGCAAAGTTTCTCAAACACCATATGATCCTAGTATGCTGGTTCGAAAGTTCATGGGCACAGCTAAAGATCAATTGAGATACGCTCAAATCATTGGCTCAGTTATATATCTAGCTAGCGCAACGAGGTCTGACATCGTGTTTGCTATGAGCAAACTGAGCCGGTTTGTTGCCTATCCGGGTGATGTTCATTGGCATGCTGTTGAAAGAGTTATGCTCTATCTGAAAGGTACCATGAACAACGGACTTCACTATACCAGATACCCGTCGGTACTTGAAGGGTATAGTGATGCAAATTTGATCCCCGATGCTGATGAGATGAAGGCCACTACTAGGTATATGTTTAGCATTGGAGGTTGTGCTGTTTCCTAGAAGTCTTGCAAACAAACGATCTTAACTAGATCGACAATGGAAGCAGAATTAACAGCATTAGACACCTCTGGTGTCGAAGAAGAATTTCTTCGAGATCTTTTGATGGACTTGCGAGTGGTTAAGAAGCCGGTTCCAACTATCCTTATGAACTGCGATAACCAAACAATCATTGTCAAAGTGAAGAGTTCAAAGGACAACATAATGTCCAACAAACATATAAGAATGAGATTGAAAGCTCGCAAACGTTTAAGAAGCTCCGGAGTGATGGCATTGGATTACATCCCAACGGCTAAGAACCTGGCAGATCCCTTTACTAAAGGGATATCACGGGTTGTGATAGATAATGCATCGAGGGAGATGGGTATGAGACCCACATGAGTTGCCATGGTAGTAACCCAACCTATGTGATCGGAGATCCCGTGAAGTAGGATCTGGGAAAACAAGTCGGTGGTGAACTGAGGAGAGTAATTTTACTAACCCCCTCCGTTGGAGATGCAATACTCTCGGATACTGTATGGTAGGATGACTACCGTCTTAATATGTTCTAAAGCTTATATGTAAGCAAGATGTTGTCCTACACAACAATCTTTGGAGGAACACACCTATATGAGCCCGACTGCTGGGCACGGTCTATGAGATTGGGGTGATCTCTAGTAAGCTCATGAATAGGCTAGGAGTGTGACTAATATGCTCCATCCGAGGGGTGAGCCTTCGGCAGCCTATTACTAGTAGGACCTGTGGTGAAACTCCTTGACGCCAAACTAACAATTCAAGGCATAGTCCATTGTTCAGTTGTGAAGGAGTGTAGCTACTTGCTCTAGATGAAGCTCAACCTTAATAGATCTTCACTGAAGTGCTGGTATATAAAAGTAGCAATTAGAACACAGGACGAAATGGGCCCTTGAGATCTGGTGGGGATTGTTGAAATCTAAGATGGGCTTTAGGCCCATAAGACAATTTTAGAAAAATCTCTAAGGGCCCATGTAGGTGGCATGACAAGGGGGTGGCAAGTTTAGTACCACCTTGCTAGTGGAGGGGGAGTTGGACCTCTTTATAAGGTTCTCTCTTCTACATTTTATTGGAGCATGAGAAGAGAAGAGGCCCTCGCGTACTCCTTCGTCGCCGCCCGCCTCACCACGACACGGGTTGCGGGGTTAAGCCGAGCCGAGATCATACCTACACGCTTATTTTTGTCGGGCAGGGACAGAGAATAAGGAACGCCATGATCTGAGACGCTGGATCGTGGGCTACCGACACGGACGTGGGTTCAGCTCGTGTCTCTCTACCCGGGTGCCGCCTACATAAATATTGTTTCGGCCAATCCTAGCCGCCACGGAAAACAGATCACATCTGCCTCCATGCGCTCGGCCCACGTCGTTCCTTTTACTGCTGCTGCCACCGGCGACTCCATACCATTCACCACATACACAGTCGATGGGAGAGCAGGCCTCCAAAACTACGCCTCTTCGGGTCCTGTACAGGGAGAGGGGCGATTAGGTTTTTAGGGAGCGACTACGCAACTGCTCGCCTCCATCTGACTACCTCCTCTATGTCCACATTGTCTTTGCCTTTGTCGTCATCACCATGTCATCCCCAACCGACGCCGATCGTGCCGCTGCTAAGAAGCGTGAAGCTGACAGGAAGGCGGCCGAGGATGCTGTCGCCGGCAACACCGCGGCTACAGCCAACTGGCCTATTGGAAGGTATACAATGTTTATCTCGTTCCTGCTTATTTTAGTCTTAGCAGTACTAGCTATATGTGTAGATGTTTCTATTATATGTGTTTTGCATGCTAGTGCTTCATAATCAGTATGTTAGTAGTCTAGTTAATGCCATGCTAGTTACTATCTCATGAATTAATCTGATCAATAAATTGTCTATATACTCAACACAATGGTTATAGTACGTGCTGCACGCTGCTTGGCACCAAGTTGTACTTGTGTGTACATCAGAGTAATTCATACGTACGGGAACTTGAGAGCCACATTCAGTGGTAGATACATAGGCTCATCGATATGCACGGGTCAATTGCATGCTTAGATGAAAGTAACTAATATACACACGTACGCTCCTGCTGGCTGTTTAACTAACACTAATAGAAAACAGGGCTTTGGTCGAGCCTGAAAAGCTCATTAATCCCGGTTCACTCACGAACCGGGACCCATGGGGGCATCGGTCCCGGTTCGTGAGGCTAGGGCGCCGGCCGGGCCTCGTGGGCCATTGATCCCGGTTCGTCTGACCCCTTTGGTCCTGGTTCCAGACACGAACTAGGACCAATGGCCTCGCTCCTGGACCACAACCACTGGTCCCGGTTTGTGGCTAGAACTGGGACCAAATGTTGTCCTTCCGTCCCGGTTCCAACCACAAACCGGGACCAATGGTTGGCCTATATATAATTGCTCTGTTTTTTTGCCGGCCGTGGGAGAGCTTTGTGGTGCTCTAGCTCACCTTCTATGAACATGAGGTGTTCGATGAAATACCCAAGCCACACTTAAGCTTTCTCCTCTCGAAGCTCCTTGTCCAAGCTCCATTTTCCTCAAGATTTGCCTAGGTTTGGCGATCCGTCCTATCCTGTCCCCGTCCTCACCGCCGTCAATTGTCCGTGCCCATCTCGGCGTCGGCACCACCGTGGTTAGCCTCTTCTTCTAATCTTCTTTCTAAAAAAACATTCTTACTTGTATGATTTAGATAGATACTTGTGTAATTTTCATACTTTTATTATTGTTTATTATTATATAGTCACTACAAGAATACCCCCTATAAAACAACACAAATTCTACAACATTTTGATTATATGTTGCAAATTTTACAATAGATACGCATATTAGGGTTGTAGCATATGCATTGCAGATTTATAGCTCATAACCCTATCGGGATGCATATATATGAAAAAAATAAAAAGATGAAAAGGAGAGACAAAGAGAGCCTCCGATTCTCCCCTCATCTCTCCCAAATCACAACCGCCCACCGCCTTGTCTTTTTTCTCCAACCCACCACGCCGCCGGGCCTCCCCTCCACCCACCTTGCAGATCCGGAGGTTGCCGGATCCACCGCATCGCCCACCAATCATCCCTCTCCCATCCCATTTTTCTCTTCACACGGCTCCTCTCGCCGCGCCACCTCCAACAGCTGGTTCAGGCGATGTTCGACGAATCCCGCCACCGCGAAGCACATCCTGAGCTCCCCTCACACTACAACGCCCTCCCATCCGGCTAGATCTGGCGCTCGCGCTCGCGGCCGCCAAAGCCCTCCCCCCATGGCTAGGGTTTCAGGCATCTTCTTCGTCGCCGGTGACCATGTCTCATCCTCTTGTCCGGTGAGTGCATAATCTCCCGTGTCTTCGTCCTTTCTCTCTACCCATTTCTCTAACCTCTGCCCATCTCTTCTCCTGTAGACCTGCAGGGAGGAACGGCCAGTGGACAACATTGTTGTTGCTCGAGACGAAGTAGCCATGGTGCTTCCTGGCTTTAGGTGAAAGAGGACACTGGAGCTCCTGTGGGGGTCGCCATGGACAACATTCTTTGACCCAGGTGCACCGCTTGGAGGTTGGAGCGCCTGTGACATGATGCTCATCAATATTTTCAGGTTGATGGATTGTTGTTTATTGTTGCAGCTCAAGTAAGCAAACACTGATTCTTTGGCATCTAAAGTGTCGTTCGGTACAATTATTTAGCAGAAGTTCATTGTTTATAGAGATATAATGTGCACTATTAGATAATTAGTGACCATCAAAATAAAATACTATGTGTGCCAAATTTGTTGATTTAACTCCCGGCTTTGTACTATTATGATAAAATGTATTGTTATTTGTATGAATATATTTTTCTTGAAGTTTTCCCTAGATAATAGAACATTCCGGTTTTTCATGTATAGTCAATATTCAGGAGTCAACAAAGTTGCATACCATTCAGATGCGGTTTCTATTCCATGTGATGTGATTGCCTCAATTCCAACGAAATTCATCATGTTAAATGTGTGAGGTTGCCCTCAACAAAGAGGATATGTTTAATTTATGGTGGATTATTCGTAGGTACTATCTATAGTGATGATTAAGATAGATATTATGAATCATTATTTTTTACAGAAAAATTTACTTCTTGAGTCTTTGTTATTTGTGTCATTTATACATGGAAACTCATTTATAGCATGGACAAGCTTTCTTAATATCCAACGACAAACCATGCTATCTAAAATTAACATAGGCTCTTATATTGTAATTAGCAGAGGGCGTACTGGGCGATTGCCAATGATGTGGGTGAACACTACCTATTCTTCATTTAGCCAATGTGTTGGAAATATGCCCTAAAGACAATAATAAATTAGTTATTATCATATTTCCTTGTTCATGATAATCGTTTATTATCCGTGCTATAATTGTCTTGATCGGAAACTCAGATACATGTGTGGATACATAGACAACACCATGTCCCTAGTATGCGTCTAATAGACTAGCTCGTTGATCAAAGATGGCTAAGGTTTCCTAGCCATTTGTTGGGGCACATTGCATGGGAAACAGAAAAATTCCTATGCACACGCAAACCTATCCATGGTGATGAGCTTCTACGAGAGGGGGAGTTGATCTACGTACCCTTGTAGATCGCTAAGCGGGAAGCGTTAAGAAACGCGGTTGGTGTAGTCGAACGTATTCGTGATTCAAATCGCCGAGCGTCCCGCGATCCAATCATGATCCGTCGTGCAATCTCGTCATGATCCGTCCCGCGATCCAATCACGAACGTCCCGTGACCTTGATCACGATCCTTCCGATCTAGTACCGAACGGACGACACCTCCGCGTTCAACACACGTGCAGCTTGATGATGATCTCCACCGTCTTGATCCAGCAAGAGGAGGTGGAGAGGAGGAAGAGTTCACTGGCAGCATGACGGCGCTCCGGCGATGGTGGTGGTGTGATTCCGGCAGGGCTTTGCCTAAGCACTGCGGAAATATCATCTAGAGGAGAAACTATGCACCGGTGGAACGGGTAGCATGTGGCCGGAAAAACTGTGCAAAACCCTAGCAATCCACTAGTATATATAGGAGGGAGGGAGGAGGAGAGGCAGCCTTGCCTCCAAGCCAAGGAGGCTTCGGCCGAAGCAAAGGAGGAGGAATCCTACTCCTCCTCCAATCCTAGTTGGACTAGGATTGCTCCCTATTGGCCCTTTTTCCACCTTTTTCTTTAGGAGCTTCCTCATGTGTTTTAATCCAATATGACCTAAACGGTAGTGTCACAAGAAAGTGGTACTATCATTATCAATTCTACATCTTTTGGCATCAATGTTATGAACATGTGTGTCATCACTATCAAGATTCAATATGAATAAACCCCTAATATTGGGTGCATGACCATAAAATATATTACTCATATAAATAGAACAACCTTTATTCTCTGATTTAAATGAGCAACCGTCTCGCAATAAACAATATCCAGATATAATGTTCATGCTTAACGCAAGCACTAAATAACAATTATTTAGGTTCATCACTAATCCCGATGGTAATCGAAGAGAGAGCGTGCCGACGGCGATCACATCAACCTTGGAACCATTTCCCACGCGCACTGTCACTTCATCCTTTGCCAGCCTTCGTTTATTCTGCAGTTCCTACTTTGAGTTGCAAATGTGAGCAACTGAACCGGTATCAAATACCCAGGCACTACTACGAGAGCTAGTAAGGTACACATCAATAACATGTATGTCATATATACCTTGTTTGTCGTTGGCCGCCTTCTTGTCAGCCAGGTACTTTGGACAGTTCCGCTTCCAGTGACCAGTTCCTTTGCAATGAAAGCACTCAGTTTCTAGCTTGGGTCCATGCTTGGGCTTCTTTGCAGGAGTAGCAACTACTTTGCCATCCTTCTTGGTTTTACCCTTCTTGCCCTTGCCTTTGACTTTGACATTTTTCTTGAAACTAGTGGTTTTATTGACCATCAAGACTTGATGTTCTTTCTGGATTTCAGACTCAGCGACTTTTAGCATCGCAAACAGCTCGGCGACTGACTTGTTCATCCCGTGCATGTTATAGTTCATCACAAAGCTCTTGTAACTAGGTGGCAGTGATTAAAGAACTCTGTCAGTGATCGCCTCTGGCGGAAGGGCAATTCCCAACTCCGCTAGACGAGTTGAATACCCAGACATCCTGAGTATATGTTCACTGATAGACCCGTTCTCGTCCGTCTTGCAAGCACAGAACTTATCGGAGGTTTCATACCTCTCGATCGGGGCATTATTCTGAAAGATAAACTTCAGCTCCTGGAACATCTCATATGCTCCATGACGTTCAAAACGTCTTTGAAGTCCCGGCTCTAAGCCATACAATATTGCACACTGAACTATTGAGTAATCTCCAGTACGTGCCTCCCAAGCATTCTTAACGTCTTCGGAGGTCATGTCTTCTGGTTGGTCACCAAGCGGTGCATCAAGGACATATGATTTCTGGGAAGTCGTGAGGATAATCCTCAGGTTACTTCCACCATCTTTCAGTTTAGCTTTCTCAAGGAACACATTAAAATTCAGGGGTGCTACTGCACGAGCCATTGATCTACAACATAAATATGCAAAGTTCACTTAGACTATTGTTCAAGATAATGAGTTTAGTTAATCAAATTACTAAAGCTCCCACTCAAATTGACATCCCTCAGGTCATCTGAGTGTCACATGATCCAAGTCCACCAACTCAAGTCCGATTATCACGTGAGTTGAGGTGGCTTCAATGGTGAACATCATTATGTTGATCATATCTACTATACGACTCATGTTCGACCTTTCGGTCTCTTGTGTTCCGAGGCCATGTCTGTACATGCTAGGCTCGTCAAGTTTAACCCGAGTGTTCTGCGTGTGCAACACTGGCTTGCACCCGTTGTATGTGAACGTCGATTCTATCACACCTGATCATCACGTGGTGTCTCAACATGATGAACTTTCACAACGGTGCACACTCGGGGAGAACACAATTTTACCTTGAAATTTAAGTGAGGGATCACCTTACAATGCTACCGTCGTACTAAGCATAACAAGATGCATAAAAGTATTAACATCACATGCAATTCATAAGTGACATGATATGGCCATGAACTCGTGCTTTAGATCTCCATCTTGAAAGCACCGGCATGATCTTCATCGTCACCAGCTCGTTGATCAAAGATGGCTAAGGTTTCCTAGCCATTTTTTCTGGAACGTTGCATGGGAAACAAAAAATTTCCTACGCACACGCAAACCTATCCATGGTGATGAGCATCTACGAGAGAGGGAGTTGATCTACGTACCCTTGTAGAGCGCTAAGCGGGAAGCATTAAGAAACGCGGTTGGTGTAGTCGAACGTCTTCGCGATTCAAATCGCCGAGCGTCCCGTGATCCAATCACAATCCGTCCCGTGATCTCGTCTCGATCCGTCCCGCAATCCAATCACGAATGTCCTGTGACCTTGATCACAATCCTTCCGATCTAGTACCGAATGGACGACACCTCCGCGTTCAGCACACGTGCAGCTTGATGATGATCTCCACCGTCTTGATCCAGCAAGAGGAGGTGGAGAGGAGGAAGAGTTCACCGGCAGCATGACGGTGTTCCGGCGATGGTGGTGGTGTGATTCCGGCAGGGCTTTGCCTAAGCACTGCGGAAATACGATCTAGAGGAGAAACTATGCACCGGTGGAACGGGTAGCACATGGCCGGAAAAACTATGCAAAACCCTAGCAATCCACTAGTATATATAGGAGGGAGGGAGGAGGAGAGGCAGCCTTGCCTCCAAGCCAAGGAGGGCTTCGGCCGAAGCAAAGGAGGAGGAATCCTACTCCTCCTCCAATCCTAGTTGGACTAGGATTACTCCCTATTGGCCCTTTTCCCACCTTTTTCTTTAGGCCTTTTTCCTACTGGCGCCATGGGACTTTTGTGGCTGTTCCACCAGCCCACTAAGGGCTGGTTATTATTCTCCCAAAGCCCATGGACCCTCTAGGGTCGAAATACCCTTCCCGGAGGTCTCCCGGTACACTACCGGCACTCCCGGTACACTACCGATGAGCCCGAAACTTTTCTGGCGACCAAACTGGGACATCCTATATATGAATCTTTACCTCCGGACCATTTCGGATCTCCTCGTGCCGTCCGAGATCTCATACGGGACTCCAAAAAAACTTCAGTCCACCATACATAACTCTACACTACCGAACGTCACCAAACCTTAAGTGTGCAGACCCTGCGGGTTCGAGAACTATGTAGACATGACCGAGACACCTCTATGGTCAATAACCAATGGCGGGACCTAGATGTCCACATTGGTTCCTACATATTCTACGAAGATCTTTATCGGTCGAACCTTTATGTCAAGGATTTAGTTAATCCCGTATGATGTTCCCTTTGTTCTTCGGTATGTTACTTGCCCGAGATTCGATCGTCGTTATCTCCATACCTAGTTGAATATCGTTACCGGCAAGTATCTTTACTCGTTCTGTAATACAAGATCCAGCAACTAACAATTAGTCACATTGCTTGCAAGGCTCATTGTGATGTTGTATTACCGAGTGGGCCCTGAGATACCTCTCCGTCACACGGAGTAACAAATCCTAGTCTCGATCCATGCCAACTCAACAGACACCCTTCGAGATACCTGTAAAGCACCTTTATAGTCACCCAGTTACGTTGCGACGTTTGATACACACAAGGTACTCCTCCGATATCTATGAGTTGCATGATCTCATGGTCATAGGAACATATACTTGACATGCAGAAAACAGTAGCAATAAACTGACACGATCATATGCTACGTTTGTAGTTTGGGTCTTGTCTACCACATCATTCTCCCAATGATGTGACCCCGTTATCAAATGACATCTCATGTCCATGGCTAGGAAACCTAAACCATCATTCAATGAACGAGCTAGTTCACTAGAGGCATACTAGGGACATGTGTTTGTCTATGTATCCACACATGTATCCATGTTTCCAATTAATACAAATATAGCATGGATAATAAACGATTATCATGAACAAGGAAATTCAATAATAAACACTTTATTTATTGCCTCTAGGACATATTTCCAACACCATTGACATGAGATGTCATTTGATAACGGGATCACATTATTAGGAGAATGATGGGATGGACAAGACCCAAACTACATATGTAGCATATGATTGTGTCAGTTTATTGCTACTGTTTTCTGCATGTCAAGTATCTGTTCCTATGACCATGAGATCATGCAACTCACTGACACCGGAGGAATGTCTTGTGTGTATCAAATGTCGCAACGTAATTGGGTGACTATAAAGGTACTCTATAGGTATATTCGATGGTGTCTGTTGGGTTGGAATGGATCAAGACTGGGATTTGTTACTCCATGTGACGAAGAGGTATCTCAGGGCCCACTCGGTAATACAACATCACAACAAGACTTGCAAGCAATGTGACTAAGTGTTAGTCACGGGATCTTGTATTACGGAACGAGTAAAGAGACTTTCCAGTAACGAGGTTGAACTAGGTATGGAGATACCGACGATCGAATCTCGGGTAAGTAATATACCGAAGAACAAAAGGAACATCATACGGGATTAACTGAATCCTTGACATAGAGGTTTGACCGATAAAGATCTTCGTAGAATATGTAGGAACCAATATGGGCATCCAGGTCCCCCTATTGGTTATTGACCGTAGAGGTGCCTCTATCATGTCTACATAGTTCTCGAACCCGCAAGGTCTGCACACTTAAGGTTCGGTAATTTTTCAGTAGTATAGAGTTATGTATGGTGGTTACAGAAGATTGTTTAGAGCCCCGGATGAGATCCTGGATGTCACGAGGAGCTCCGGAATGGTTCGGAGGTAAATATTGATATATAGGAAGTCCTATTTTGGTCGCCGGAAAAGTTTCGGGCTCATCGGTAGTGTACCGGGAGTGCCTGTAGTGTACCGGGGGTGCATGTAGTGTACCGGGAGACCATCGGGAGGGGTATTTCGACCCAAGTGGTACATGGGGTGTGAGAGTGAATATCATCCCTTAGTGGGATGGTGGAAGTCCCACACAAGGCCCATGCGGCCGGGACAGAAAATTCCAAAGAGAAAAGGTGGAAAAAGGCAAAAAAAAAAGGCAAAAAAGGAAGGAGTCCTACTCCTACTAGGATTGGAGGAGGATTCCTCCTCTCCTCCTTGGTTTGGCCGAAGCCTAGGGCTGGCCCCTTGAGGGCCAAGCCTCCTCCTCTCTTCCTCTTATATATACTAGAGGTTTTAGGGTTTTTGCACTAGATTTTCTACCACGTGCTACCCTCTCTTCTAGTGCATAGTTTCTCCTCTAGATCGGTTTTCTGCAGTGCTTAGGCAAAGCCCTGTCGGAATAGCTCCACCACAATCACCGCAGCGCCATCGTGCTGCCGGAGAACTCTTCTACCTCTCCAATCCCTCTTTCTGGATCAAGAAGGCGGAGATCGTCATCGAGTTGTACGTGTGCTAAACGCGGAGGTGTCGTCCGTTCGACGCTAGATCGGAAGGACCGTGATCAAGATCGCAAGACGGATCATGATGAGATCGCGGGACGGATCATGATGAGTTCGCGGGACGGATCATGATTGGATCGTGGGACGGATCGTGATGAGATCGTGGGACGCTCGGCGATTTGGATCACGAAGACGTTCAACTACACCAACCGCGTTTCTTAACACTTCCCGCTTAGCGATCTACAAGGGTATGTAGATCCACTCTCCCTCTTGTAGATGCTCATCACCATGCATAGATCTTGCATGTGCGTAGGATTTTTTTTCCCATGCAACGTTCCCCAACAGTGGCATCATGAGCTAGGTCTATGTGTAGATGAGATCTCGAGTAGAACAGAAAGAGTTTGTGGGTGTTGATGCTTAGATTAATTCCTCCCTTGGCCGTGTTTTGTTTCAGCAGTATTGTGGGATGAAGCGGCCCGGACTAACCTTACTCGTATGCTTATGAGAGACCGGTTCCATCGACTCACGTGTAACTTCATTGCACAAAGATGGCTGGCGGGTGTCTGTTTCTCCTACTTTAGTTGGATCGGATTCGACAAAGGCGGTCCTTGAGAAGGTTGAAAAGAAACTTATGTATAATCATTGTGGTTTTGCGTAGGTGAGAATTGTTCTTGCTAGATACCCGTAGCAGCCACGTAAAACTTGCAACAACAATTACAAGACGTCTAACTTGTTTTTGCAGGGTATGTTGTGATGTGATATGGCCAATTACATGATGAGATATATGTGATGTATGAGATGATCATGTGTTGCATAGAATATCACGAGTTGCATGTCGATGAGTACGGCAACCGGCATGAGCCATAGGGTTGTCTTTGATTATTGTATGAGCTACGTGTCAATCATTAAGCGCTATGTAATGCTTTACTTTATCGCTAAACGGTAGCAATAGTAGTAGAAGGATGATGGGTGCGACAACCCCGATGGCAACACGTTGATGGAGATCATGGTGTCGTGCCGGTAACGATGGAGATCATGCCAGTGCTTTCAAGATGCAGATCAAAAGCACAAGTTCATGGCCATATCAGGTCACTTATGATTTGCATGTGATGTTAATCCTTGTATGCACCTTATTTTTCTTAGGATGACGGTAGCATTATAAGGTGACCCCTCACTTAATTTCAAGATAAATCGTGTTCTCCCCGAGTGTGCATCATTGCGAAAGTTTGTCGTGTCGAGACACCACGTGATGATCGGGTGGGATAGACTCTACGTTCACATACAACGGGTGCAAGCCAGTGTTGCGTATGCAGAACACTCGGGTTAAACTTGACGATCCTAGCATGTACAGACATGGCCTCGGAACAATAGAGATAAAAAGGTCGAACATGAGTCATATATTAGATATTATCAACATGATCATGTTCAGCATTGAAACCACCTAAACTCACGTGATGATCGGACTTGAGTTGGTGAATTTGGATCATGTATCACTCGAATGACCGGAGGGATGTCAATTTGAGTGGGAGTTCTTCAGTAATATGATTAATTGAACTCATTATCATGAACATAGTCAGTACTGTCTTTGCAAATTATGTTGTAGATTACTTGCTCGCCCTGTAGCTCCCTTGAATTTTTATATGTTCATAGAAAAATAGAGTTGAAAGATGATGGTAGTAGTATTGCGGACTGGGTCCGTGATCTGAGGATTGTCCTCATTGCTGCACAGAAGTCTTATGTCCTTAATGCACCGCTCGGTGCGCCAACCCCTCTAGCGTCGTCTATAGATGTTGTGAACATCTGACAGGCACGTTCAGATGACTACTTGATAGTTTAGTGCGTCATGCATTACGGCTTAGAATTGAGGCTCCGAAATGTTTTGAATGTCACGGAACATATGAGATGTTCTAAGAGATGAAATTAGGTTCTTAGGCTCATGCCTGTGTTGCGAGATATGAGATCTCCAACAAGATTCTTTGCCTGCAAGATGAAAGAGAATAGCTCAATCGTTGAGCATGTGCTCAGATTGTCTGGGTGCTACAATCGCTTGAATCGAATGGGAGTTGATCTTCTAGATAAGATAGTGATTGATATAGTTCTCCAACTCACTGTCACTAAGATACTAGAACTTGGTGATGAACTATAAGATGCCAGGGATAGAAATAATTATCCCTAAGCTGTTCGCGATGTATGACATCGCAAAGGTAGAAATCATGAAGGAGCATCAAGTGTTGATGGTTAGTAAAACCACTAGTTTCGAGAAGGGCAAGGGCAAGGAGGGAAACTTCATGGACGACAAGTCAGTTGCTGCTCTTGTGAAGCAACCCAAAGTTGGACCCAAACCCGAGACTAAGTGCTTCTATTATGAGGAGATCGGTCGCTGAAGTGGAATAACCCTAGATGCTTGGTAGATAAGAAGGCTGGCAACGTCGACATAAGTATATTTGATATACGTGTTATTGGTGTGTACCTTGCTAGGACTCCTAATAGCACCTGGTACTGGATACCGGTTCGGTTGCTAAATGTTAGTAACTCGAAGTAAAAGCTACGGAATAAACGGAGACTAGCTAAGGGTGAGCTCACAATATGTGTTGGAAATTTTTCCAAGGTTGATGTGGTCAACATCGCACGCTCCCTCTACCTTCGGGATTAGTGAAGAACCTAAATAAATGTTATTTTGTGTTTGCGTTGAGCATGAATGTGATTAGATCGTGTTTATTGCAATACGGATATTCTGAGAATAATGGTTATTCTGTTTACATGAATAATACCTTCAATGGTCCTGCACCCAGTGAGAATGGTTTGTTGAATCTTGATCGTAGTAATACACATGTGCATAACATTGATAAAAAACATACAAAGTTAATAATGATAGTACCACATACTTGTGGCACTGCTGCTAAATGTCATATTCGTATAAAACGCATGAAGAAACTCCATGCTGATGGATCTTTGGACTCATTCGATTTCGAATCGGTTGATACATGCGAACCATGCCTCTTGGGCAAGATGACTAAGGACCCCGTTTTCCGGTTTGATGGAGTGGGCAATTAACTTATCTGAAATGATACATGTTGATGTATTCAATCCAACGAGTGTTGTAGCATGCGGTGGATATTGTTATTTTCTTACCTTCACTAATGATTTGAGTAGATATAGTGTATATTTACTTAATGAAACACAAGTCTGAATCGTTTGAAAGGTTCAAGCAAATTCAGAGTGAAGTTTAAAGATCATCGTGACAAGAAGATAAAAATGTCTACGATATGATCATGGAGGTGAATATCTGAGTTACGAGTTTGGGATACAACTTTAGACAATGTGAAAGTTGTTTCACAACTCACACCACCTGGAACACCATAGTGTGATGGTGTGTCCGAACGTCATAGTCGTGCTCTATTGGATATGGTGCGTGCTATGATGTCTCTTATCGTTTTGCTACTATAATTTTGAGGTTATGCATTAGAGACAACTACATTCACTTTAAATAGGGAACCATCTAAATCCGTTGAGATGACACCATATGGTTTGATAGAAACCTAAGCTGTCATTTCTTAATGTTTGGGGCTGCAACACGTATGTGAAAAAGGTTTTCACCTAATGAGCTCGAACCCAAAGCAGACAAATGCATCTTCATAGACTACCCTAATAACAGTTGGGTAAACCTTCTATCTCAGCTCCAAGCATCAAGTGTTTGTTGCTAAAACTGGGTCCTTTCTTGAGAAAGAGTTTCTCTCGAAAGAATTGAGTGGGAGGAAGATAGAACTTGATGAGGTTGTTGAACCTTTGTTTCAACGAGAGAGTAGCATAGTGCAGGAAGATCTTTCTGTGAAGCCTACATTAGTTAAGAGGAAGTTAATGATGATGATCATGAAGCTTCAGATCAAGTTACTATCAAACCTCGTAGGTCGACAAGGACGTGTACTGCTCCTGAGTGGTATGGCAACCCTGTCTTAGAGGTCATGTTGTTGGACAACGATGAACCTATGAACTATGAAGAAGCGATGATGGACCCGGATTCCGACAAATGGTTAGAGGCCATGAAATCCGAGATAGGATCCATGTATGAAAACCAAGTATAGACTTCGGTAGACTTGCTTCTTGGACGACAGGTCGTCGAGTACAAATGGACCTTTGAGATGAAGACAGATGCTGATGGTAAATGTTACCATTTATAAAGCTCGACTTGTCACAAAGAAGTTTCCAACAAGTTGAAAGAGTTAATTGCGATGAGACTTTCTCACTCGTAGCGATGCTAAAGTCTGTTGGAATTATGTTAGCAGTTGCTGCATTTTTCAATTATGAAATCTGGCACATGGATGACAAAACATTGTTTCCTTAACAGTTTACTTGAGGAAAGGTTGTATGTGATACAACCAGAAGGTTTTGTCAGTCCTAAGGATGCTAAAAGGTGTGTGAGCTCCAGCAATCCATCTAAGGACTGGAGCAAGCATCTCGGAGTTGGAATACACACTTTGATGAGGTGATCAAAGTTTTGTAGTTTATACAAAGTTTACGAGAAACTTGTATTTACAATAAAGTGAGAGGGAGCACTATAGAATTTCTGATAACTATATGTGGATGACATATTGTTGATCGGAAATAATGGAAAATTCTGGAAAGCATGAACGGTTGTTTGCAAAGTGATTTTCAAAGGAAGACCTGGATAAAGCTACCTAATTGTTGAGCATCAAGATCTATAGAGATAGATCAAAATGCTTGATGAGACTTTCAATGGGTACATACCTTGACAAGATTTTGAAAGAGTTCAAAATGGATCAGTCAGAGAAAGAGTTTTCGCCTGATTTGTAAGGTGTGAAGTTGAGTGAGACTAAAAGCTCGACAACGGCAGAAGAAAGAGAAAGGATGAATGTCGTCCCCTATGCCTTAGCCATAGGCTCTGTATAGTATGCCATGCTGTGTACCGCACCTGTGTGTGCCTTGCCATGAGTCTGTCAAGGGGTACAAGAGTGATCCAGGAGTGGATCACTGGACAACGGTCAATATTATCCTTAATGACTAAAAGACTAAGGAAATGTTTCTCGATTATGGAGGTGATAAAGGGTTCGTCGTAAAGAGTTACGTCGATGCAAGCTTTAACACTAATCTGGATGACTCTTAGTAGCAATCCGGATACGTATAGTGGAGCAGCCATTTGGAATAGTACCAAGTGGAGTGTGGTAGCAGTGTTTACAGTTTCACAAAGAGATTTGCAAAGTACACACGGATCGGAATGTCGCAGACCAGTTGACTATAAGACCTCTCTCACATGCAAAGCATGATCGAGCCCCAGAACTCAATGGGTGTTAGATTCATAACAATGCGAATCACATGGTGATGTGAACTAGATTATTGACTCTAGTGCAAGTGGGAGACTGTTGGAAATATGCCCTAGAGGCAATAATAAATTAGTTATTATCATATTTGCTTGTTCATGATAATCGTTTATTATCCATGCTATAATTGTATTGATCAGAAACTCAGATACATGTGTGGATACATAGACAACACCGTGTCCCTAGTATGCCTCTAATAGACTAGCTCGTGATCAAAGATGGCTAAGGTTTCCTAGCCATTGACATGAGATGTCATTTGATAATGGGATCACATCATTAGGAGAATGATGGGATGGACAAGACCCAAACTACAAACGTAGCATATGATCATGTCAGTTATTGCTATTGTTTTCTGCATGTCAAGTATCTGTTACTATGACCATGAGATCATGGAAATCACTGACACCGGAGGAGTGCCTTGTGTGTATCAAACGTCGCAACGTAACTGGGTGACTATAAAGGTACTCTACAGGTATCTCCGAGGGTGTTTGTTGGGTTGGCATGGATCAAGACTGGGATTTGTTACTCCGTGTGACGGAGAGGTATCTCAGGGCCCACTCGGTAATACAACATCACAACAAGCCTTGCAAGCAATGTGACTAAGTGCTAGTCACGGGATTTTACATTACGGAACAAAGTAAAGAGACTTTCCGGTAACGATGTTGAACAAGGTATGGAGATACCGACGATCGAATCTCGGGCAAGTAACATACCGAAGAACAAAAAGATCATACGGGATTAACTGAATCCTTAACATAGAGGTTCGACCGATAAAGATTTTCGTAGAATATGTAGGAAACAATATGGGCATCCAGTCCCCGCTATTGGTTATTGACCGTAGAGGTGTCTCGGTCATGTCTACATAGTTCTCGAACCCGCAGGGTCTGCACACTTAAGGTTCGGTAACGTTTCGGTAGTATATAGTTTTGTATGGTGGTTACTGAAGGTTGTTCGGAGTCCCGGGTGAGATCCCGGACATCACGAGGAGCTCTGGAATGGTCTGGAGGTAAAGATTGATATATAGGAAGTCCTATTTTGGTCGCCGAAAAAGTTTCGGGCTCATCGGTAGTGTATCGGGAGTGTCGGTAGTGTACCGGGAAACCATCTGGAGGGGTATTTCGACCCAAGAGGCTACATGGGCTGTGGGAAAGTGACTACCAGCCCTTAGTGGGCTGGTGGAAGTCCCACACAAGGCCCATGTGGCTGGGAGAGAAAAGCCCAAAGAGAAAAGGTGGAAAAAAGCAAAAAAAAGGCAAAAAAGGAAGGAGTCCTAGTCCTACTAGGATTGGAGGAGGATTCCTCCTGTTCCTCTTATATATACTAGAGGTTTCAGGGTTTTTGCACTAGATTTTCTACCACGTGCTACCGTCTCCTCTAGTGCATAGTTTCTCCTCTAGATCGGTTTTCTGTAGTGCTTAGCCGAAGCCCTGCCAGAATAGCTCCACCACCATCGCCGCAGCACCGTCGCGTTGCTGGAGAACTCTTCTACCTCTTCGCTCCCTCTTGCTTTATCAAGAAGGTGGATATCGTCATCGAGATGTACGTGTGCTGAACACGGAGGTGCCGTCCATTTGGCGCTAGATCGGAAGGACCATGATCAAGATCGCGATACGGATCATGATGAGACCGCGGGACGGATCGTGATGAGTTCGCGGGACGGATCGTGATTGGATCGCAGGACGGATCGTGATGAGATCGTGGGACGCTCGGCGATTTGGATCACAAAGACGTTTAACTCCACCAACCATGTTTTTCTTAACGCTTCCCGCTTAGTGATCTACAAGGGTATGTAGACTCATTTTCCCTCTCATAGATGCTCATCACCATAGACATATCTTGCATGTGCATAGGAATTTTTTTGTTTCCCATGCGATGCAACGTTCCCCAACACAAAGCACTAAAGCACGGTTGCTTTTGACCAGTCTACATACTATTTCTAGGAGTTTTCTAATTTATCTATATTCATGTGTATTCTTAGAAAACAGAGAAAATATTTTTTGTTTGTATTGCAGTTATATCATGAGTGAGATTTCTAACATATTTTTCTGCAGTTATACAATTCTTTCTTCCAAAACCATGCAGGAGTTCTTTTCTTTCAATCCTGCAATACACCCCAAAGGAAATATGATGCTGGTTTTTGATTTCTTTTAGATACCTCATTCGTCCTTCTTTTAGTATGATTAACTTATATGATTGGTTTGGATCCGTCTTGATGTATTATCATGGCTTGAAATTTTTCCTTCTATCTATTTTTCATCCCATAACTTACTTATCATTAAACAACAATTCCATGAGTGCCATCGTAAGAGTATGCTACTAAAATAATTCATAATTATATATATTTAAAATAATTGCAAACACATTCAAGAATATAAATGATGAAAGTTGCATGCATCATAGAACAATGTCTATATCAAAATAAGATGTCATTGTGAACTTCAAAAGTAAGAACTAGCCCGTGCAGGCGCACGGGTTGCGGACTAGTTACTATAATCTCATTAGTAATTAGGTGGAGACACATATCTTCTGTTATTTTCTGTTTAAGGGAGTAGAACCTTCTGATTCGACCTTCTGTAAGGACTGAATTAACAACAATAGCAAGGAATAAAAAAAGGAGTTAATCCATTGCTACAAATAATTCATTACTGTTATAGTTGGTATAATCTGATTTTATATTAGAAATATTTAAAATAGATGTCAAAACGGGGATAGATTTGTGAGGTCCACATGTATTTGCATGCGTACTACTTTTTCTATGTGTGAAGTCTAAAATAATTAAGTAATGGCTGATGACAAAAGAAATATATTAATCAGTGGACATTGTTTTCCTCTAGAAACGAGCTAGATCCATATGGGATGTGACAATGGAGTACTGAGCAAAGAAGTGGCTTGGTGGGGCTGGCATGCTTGATTTGCTCTACTCTAAATTATCATGTGCCTTCTCTCCTTTTACTTATTAGTTCTCTATCTGAACCTAGAAAGACAACATGACATGCAAATTTGATCCTATGTACCTCAGAAATTATCTTTTCTTTCTAAATGTCCCAGCAGACGATAAGATGGCTTCATTGATGTAAATAATTCATAAGTGGTTTGCACCCTTCCTTATTACTTATGTACGTTATGGATAATGGTGCTACCTATGCACATAATCAGGTTGCAGCCATAATATTCATTGTAAGCAGAAGTTTTTTAAGAGCTATCTTTCGAGCACATGTACTGGTTCACTTCATATATAAGGATAAAACTGATCGTTACTACTTGATATGTCTTCTCTAAAAAAGTTCAAGTATTTGATACTCGTAACTTATACGTTAACATTTAACAAGCATGGGAGAATCTGAATGTCACATTTCTAGATCCTCACCTTTTAGCTTAAGATGAAGATTCCACAGGGCTAATTGACCTGTTAAATTGTATATTCAGTTTTGGCATGGAAACTCATTGACAAAAATGTGTATGTTAGACTTTTAGTTCCAAGTGTCAATACTACAAAGAGAACGTTGATCTTGATCTTTAATCAAAATGAGTAACTAGAGCATCAGGCTCATTAAATTGAAACTACATTAAGGTAATCATATATTTTGTACTACATCATTTGTTTAGATGTCATACTTTAAGCTAACAACCCCTGTTCTCTGTGCTACACCCAGATATAAGTCCTTGCCATATGATTTCATAAACTTCTGTTCCGTAAATAATGAAGCTCATATTTTCAAAAAGCTATAGGTTTGTTCCAAAGCGTGCTGAGCAGAGCACCTATAGGTTTGTATGTTTCCTCTTGGATGATTGAGACCAACTAGAGCTGGATGTTTTGGTTCAGTTTCAGATGACTAAAACCATTTTGGTACAGTTTGCTAACTAACTGGAGAACAGAAAAAAGTAATATTGTCACTCACATTGTCCCTGAATGCACAATAGCACTTAGGGCACTGTTAACATAATTTTATTGAGCAACGTTCTTCTGCAGGTTGTGTCATATATTGCATCTTATGGATTAGTCATCAATTATATCTAACACTCATGCTGGTATCTTTTCATAATCACATACACTTAGGCTATTGTTCATTACTTCATTTGTTTCTTACTTATTAGTTATCACTTATCAGACTTATTAGTTCTTATTTTATCCGAAATTTAAACTTGATGGTGCTAAAGTAACAAATGAATTCTGGGCAATGCACGTCGATATG
The DNA here is from genome assembly GCA_022496015.1 of Hordeum marinum. Classification (NCBI taxonomy): domain Eukaryota; kingdom Viridiplantae; phylum Streptophyta; class Magnoliopsida; order Poales; family Poaceae; genus Hordeum; species Hordeum marinum. The sequence continues at coordinate 60,976,774 of CM039673.1, read as the reverse complement.
GCACTTGTGAAAATTGAAGATTTGGTATGGAGTCGCAAAAACTGTGATAATCTCAGCATGTTGTGGCAGAAACAGCAAAGATTGCATGGCCTTCAACCTTTGTACGTGTGTAATATCCTACCTCCATCATTGCTTGCATCATGCAATGTATTTGCCTATCAACCATTCATTTTTTCATTTTCTTTGTAGATTTAAAAGATATATGGATAATTATATGTATGCATGGCAAGTATACGTTAATGATGATGATGATGGATGCTTTCCATTTTAGTTAAGTTGTAGGGATGTTGTTGCTGTTGGATGATGTTCCTCGGATAAGTTTTAGTTAAGTTGTAGGGATGTTGATGGATGCTTTTAGCTTAATCTTTGCTATTAAGAAAATTTAGATTATGCATCACATTTGGACGATGTCCCTCCTGTAATATCAACTATTGTATCCAACAGTTTTATTCAATATATGGGTTCTTCCTCTCATGAGTATATTCTTTTTTTTCATTCACTTGATATATATAATTATCACCGTTATGTGAAGCATTAATTTAATTGTTGGCACATGAAGCTTTGCAAATACTCGGTTGCCAGTAATGGCAACTCGGTTGCCAGTAATGAGATTTGGATTCCTATACATTAAGCACAAAAGTCGGTTTTATTTGTTGTACTATTGCAACGGTGCCTTTTACCAACGGTAGCATAAGCGTTGCACTATGCGCTAGCAACACTGGATAAGGCTACACATGTCAAACCGTTGGTAAAGACACTAACAACGCATATATGGACATTTAGAGACGGAAAAGAGCATTGCTATAGGCAGGATCTTGTTGTAGTGAGTGCGATGGTTTTGGTATCCGCCTCCGTCGGCCCTTGTCCTGTCTATGATTCAGATATGGTATATATTATCTTTTATAACTATTTGGTGTTTATGACAATTATGCCGACCAATGTGACATAGATTTTTTAATATAGGAGGTATGTGAACCGAAAATTCCAACCGACATAGAAATTCTTGTCGAGAAGTTAAATTTGGTTGAAAAACAAAACAATGACTTGAAATAAAAATTACAAAGAGTTGAAGAGGAGAAGATGAAGTTGGAGTTGCATGTTGCCGATGTCGTCGACGATCACAAGATCAAGATGGATGCAATGTGCTTGAAGATTAGAAAGATTAGAAAATATGCCATTCATACTGAGGCTTGGTATCATTATATATATGCCCGGTATGCGATGCATTGCGATATAAGATTAGAAGAGATGACCCTGGTGATTTTGAGGGCCAGTGCACCGGGAAGAGGGTTCCTGCCAAGCAGATGTGGCATGCTCCTATAATACCACGGTTGAAACGTCTGTTCAGAAACAAAAAGCATGCCGAGTTGATGTAATGGCACATAAAAGACCGTAAGAAAGACGGGAAGTTGAAAGGAACCACTGACGGATTGCAATAGAGAAAGATCGAGAGGAAGTGGAGTGACTTTACAGGTGGCCCAAGGAACGTATGGTTTGGTTTAAGTGCAAATGACGTTAATCCTTTTGGGGAGTAGAGCAGCAAGCATAGCACATCGCATGTGACTCTATGTATGTATGTATAACATTCCTCCTTGATTGTGCATGAAGCGGAAGTTCATTATGATGCTAGTGCTCATCCAAGGCCCTAAGCAACCCGACAATGACATTGATGTGTACCTAGGGCCATTAGTTGATGAACTTTTACAGCTATGGAATGGAAGAGGTGTACGTGTGTGGGGTGAGAAGGAACAGGAGGAATTTGACCTACATGCGTTGATGTTTGTCTCAAGCACACTACACAGTTCTACATAATTCTACCTTGGTGACCCCGTATGTCGATGAACACAAGAATATTCTGTTGGAAATATTCCCTAGAGGCAATAATAAAATGGTTATTATTGTATTTCCTTGTTCATGATAATTGTCTATTGTTCATGCTACAATTGTATTAACTAGAAACCGTAATGCATGTGTGAATACATAGACCATAGTATGTCCCTAGTGAGCCTCTAGTTGGCTAGCTCGTTGATCAATAGATGGTCACGGTTTCATGATCATGGACATTGGATGTCATTGATAGAGGGATCACATCGTTAGGAGAATGATGTGATGGACAAGACCCAATCCTAAGCATAGCACAAGATCGTGTAGTTCGTCTGCTAAAGCTTTTCTAATGTCAAGTATCGTTTCCTTAGACCATGAGATTGTGCAACTCCCGGATACCGTAGGAATAATTTCGGTGTGCCAAACGTCACAACATAACTGGATGGCTATAAAGGTATACTATGGGTATCTCTGAAAGTGTCGGTTGGGTTGGCACGAATCAAGACTAGGATTTCTCACTCCGTGTGACGGAGAGGTATCTCTGGGCCCACTCGGTAAGACATCATCATAATGAGCTCAAAGTGACTAAGGAGTTAGCCACGGGATGATGTGTTACGGAATGAGTAAAGAGATTTTCCGGTAATGAGATTGAACAAGGTATAGGGATACCGATGATCGAATCTCGGGCCGGTGTCATATCGGATTGTATACGGGATTGATTGAATCCCCGACATCGTGGTTCATCCGATGAGATCATCGTGGAGCATGTGGAAGAAAACATGGGTATCCATATCCCTCTGTTGGTTATTGACCGGAGAGGTGTCTCGGTCATGTCTACGTGCCTCTCGAACCCGTAGGGTCTACACACTTATGGTTCGATGACGCTAGGGTTATAGGGAAATAGTGAACGTGGTTACCGAAGGTTGTTTGGAGTCCCGGATGAGGTCCCGGACGTCACGAGGAGTTCTGGAATGGTCCGGAGGTAAAGATTTATATATAGGAACTGAGGTTTTGGTCACCGGAAGTGTTTCGGGCATTACCGGTAACATACCGGGACCACCGGAACGGTTCCGGGGGTCCACCAAGTGGGGCCACTGGCACCAGAGGGCTGCATGGGCCTCAAGTGGGAGGGAGCCAGCCCCTGGGTGGGCTGGTGCGCCCCCCCCACAAGGGCCCAAGGTGCAGAACAAGGGTGGACGGGGGCAAACCCTAGAGCAGATTAGCCCTAAGGCCCACCCTAGGGCAGCCGCACCCCTCTCCCCTCCTGGCCACCGTACCAGATGTGATCTGGGGCTGCCGCCGCCCCTACGGTGGGAACCCTAGGGCGCAGCCCTCCTTCCTCCTCCTCCTATATATAGTGGAGCCCTTGGGGCAGTCGGAGACACGCAGCTCTCTCTCCCACGGTGCAACCCTACTCCTCCCTCTCCTCATCCTCCGTAGTGCTTAGCGAAGCTCTGCCGGAGAACCACGCAGCTCCACGTCACCATGCCAATATGCTGCCAGAGCTCTCCCTCAACCTCTCCTTCCTCCTTGCTGGATCAAGGCGTAGGAGACGTCACCGTGCTGCACATGTGTTGAACATGGAGGCACCGTTGTTCGGCGCTTAGATCGGCTTCCACTACGATTTGAATCGCTGTGAGTACAACTCCACCAACTGCGTTCTAGTAACGCTTCCGCTTTGCGATCTTCAAAGGTATGAAGATGCACTCTCCCCTTACTCGTTGCTGGTTTCTCCATAGATGGATCTTGGTGAACACGTATGAATTTTTTTGATTTACTACTACGTCTCCCAACAATGGCATCATGAGCTAGGTCTATGCGTAGAATCTATGCATGAGTAGAACACAAGTTGTTGTGGGCGTTGATCTTGTTAATTTCCTTACCGTTACTAGTCTTATCTTGATTCAGCGGTATTCTGGGATGAAGCGGCCCAGACCAACTTTACACGTACGCTTACGTGAGACCGGTTCCACGGCCGGACATGCACTTGTTGCATAAGGTGGCTAGCGGGTGTCTGTCTCTCCCACCTTAGTCGGATTGGATTCGATGAAAAGGGTCCTTATGAAGGGTAAATAGCAATTGGCATATCATGTTGTGGTTTTGGCGTAGGTAAGAAACGTTCTTGCTAGAAACCTATAGCAGCCACGTAAAAACTTGCAACTACAAATGAGAGGACGTCTAACTTGTTTTTGCAGCATATGCCTTGTGATGTGATATGGCCAAAGAATGTGATGTGATGCATTGTGATGTATGAGATTGATAATGTTGTTGTAATAGGATTCACGACTTGCATGTCGATGAGTATGACAACCGGCACGAGCCATAGGAGTTGTCTTATTTTATTGGATGACCTGCGTGTCAATCATAAACGCCATGTAATTACTTTACTTTATTGCTAATCGTTAGCCATAGTAGTAGAAGTAATAGTTGGCAAGACAACTTCATGAAGACACGATGATGGAGATCATGGTGTCATGCCGGTGACAGTGATGATCATGGTGCCCCGAAGATGGAGATCAAAGGAGCAAGATGATATTGGCCATATCATGTCACTATGTTGATTACAGGTGATGTTTATCATGTTTACATCTTATTTGGTTAGAATGACGGTAGAAAATAAGATGATCTCTCAATAAAATTTCAAGAAATGTGTTCACCCTAACTGTGCACCGTTGCTAAGGATCGTTGTTCCGAAGCACCACATGATGATCGGGTGTGATAGGTTCTAACGTTCGCATACGACGGGTGTAAGCGAGATTTACACACGTGATACACTTAGGTTGACTTGACGATCCTAGCATGTACAGACATGGCCTCGGAACACGGAAAACTAAAAGGTCAAACATGAGTCGTATAGAAGATACGATCAACATGGAGATGTTCACCATGGATGACTAGTCCATCTCACGTGATGGTCGGAAGCGGGCTAGTTGACATGGATCATGTATCACTTGGATGACTAGAGAGATGTCTATCTAAGTGGGAGTTGATTAAATAATTTGATTATGTGAACTTAATTATCATGAACTTAGTCTAAAATTGTCTTTACAATCTATACTGTAGATCCAATGGCCAACGCAAATGTCACCCTCAACTTCAACGCGTTCCTAGAGAAAACCAAGCTGAAAGACAATGGGAGCAACTATGCGGACTGGGTCCGTAGCTTGAGGATCATCCTCATAGCTTCCAAGAGATTGTATGTCCTTGATGCACCGCTAGGCGACCCACCCATTTTCCCAGCGGACCAAGACATTATGAACGCTTGGCAGTCACGTTGTGATGATTACTCCCTGGTTCAATGCGACATGCTTTACAGTTTATAACCGGGGCTCCAAAAGCGTTTTGAGCAACACGGAGCATATGAGATGTTCCAAGAGCTGAAACTAGTTTTCCAATCTCATGCCCGGGTTGAGAGATACAACGTCTCCGACAAGTTCTTCAGCTATAAGATGGAGGAGAATAGTTCTGTCAGTGAGCACATACTCAAAATGTCTGGGTTGCACAACCGCTTGACTCAGCTGGGAGTTAATCTCCCAGATGACTCGGTCATTGACAGAATCCTCCAGTCGCTTCCACCTAGCTACAAGAGCTTTGTGATGAACTACAACATGCAAGGTATGGAGAAGTCCATTCCTGAGTTGTACTCGATGCTGAAATCAGCGGAGGTCAAGATCAAAAAGGAGCATCAAGTGTTGATGGTGAATAAGACCACTAGTTTCAAGAAAGGCAAGGGTAAGAAGAACTTCAAGAAGGATGGCAAAGTTGTAACCGCGCCCAGTAAGCAAGTTGTCGGGAAGAAGAACAAGCATGGACCCAAGCCTGAGACTGAGTGCTTTTATTGCAAGGGTACCGGTCACTGGAAGCGGAACACCCCAAGTACTTAGCGGATAAGAAGGCCGACAACGTTAAAGGTATATGTGATATACTTGTTATTGATGTGTACCTTACCAGCGCTGGTAGTAGCTCCTGGGTATTTGATACCGTGCAGTTGCTCACATTTGTAACTCCAAGCAGGAGCTGCGGAATAAGCGGAGACTGGCAAAGGACGAGGTGACGATGCGCATCGGGAATGGTTCCAAGGTCGATGTGATTGCCGTCGGCACGCTACCTCTACATCTACCTTCGGGATTAGTTTTAAACCTCAATAATTGTCATTTAGTACCAGCTTTGAGCATGAACATTGTATCTGGATCTCATTTGATGCGAGATGGCTACTCATTTAAATCTAAGAATAATGGTTGTTTTATTTATATGAGAGAAATGTTTTATGGTCATGCCCCGTTGGTCAATGGTTTATTTTTTGTGAATATCAAACGTGATGTTACACATGTTCATAGTGTGAGTACCAAAAAGTGAAAGGGTTGATAATGATAGTCCCACTTACATGTGGCACTGCCGCCTTGGTCATATTAGTGTCAAACGCATTAACAAACTCCATGCTGATGGACTTTTGGAGTCTCTTGATTTTGAATCATTTGACACGTGCGAACCATGCCTCATGGGCAAGATGACCAAGACTCTGTTCTCCGGAACAATGGAGCAAGCAACTGACTTGTTGGAGATAATACATACCGATGTATGCGGTCCAATGAGCGTTGAGGCTTGCGGTGGCTACCGTTAGGTTCTCACCCTCACTAATGACTTGACCAGATATGGGTATGTCTACTTAATGAAACACAAGTATGAAACCTTTGAAAAGTTCAAGGAATTTCAGAGTGAGGTAGAGAATCAACGTGACAGGAAAATAAAGTGCCTACGATCCGTGGCGGGGAATGTTTGAGTCACGAGTTTGGCACGCACCTAAGGAAATGTGGAATTGTCTCACAACTCACGCCTCCTGGCACACCTCAGCAAAATGGTGTGTCTGAACGTCGTAATCGCACTCTATTGGATATGGTGCGATCTATGATGTCTCTTACCGACTTACCGCTATCATTTTGGGGATATGCATTAGAGACTGCCGCATTCACTTTAAATAGGGCACCGTCAAAATCCATTGAGATGACAACGTATGAATTATGGTTTGGAAAGAAACCTAAGTTGTCGTTTCTTAAAGTTTGGGGATGCGATGTTTATGTGAAGAAACTTCAACCTGAGAAGCTCGAACCCAAAACGAAAAAGTGCGTCTTCATAGGATATCCCAAAGAAACTATTGTGTATACCTTCTACCTCAGATCCGAAGGCAAAGTCTTTGTTGCCAAGAATGGATTCTTTCTTGTCAAAGAGTTTCTCTTGAAAGAAGTAAGTGGGAGGAAAATAGAACTTGATGAGGTAATTGTACCTCCACTCGAACCGGAGAGTAGCGCAGCACAGGAAGTTGTTTCTGTGGAGCCTGCACCGGCTAGAGAGGAAGTTAATGATGTCAAGTCACTATTGAACGTTGAAGGTCCACCAGGACACGTTCCACACCAGAGTGGTTCGGCAACCCTATCCTGGAGATCATGTTGTTGGACAACGTTGAACCTTCGAACTATGAAGAAGCGATGGCGGGCCCGAATTCCAACAAATGGCTTGAAGCCATGAAATCCGAGATAGGATCCATGTATGAGAACAAAGTATGGACTTTGGTGGACTTGCCTGATGATAAGGGAGCCATAGAAAATAAATGGATATTTAAGAAGAAGACTGACGCGGATGATAATGTGACCGTCTATAAGGCTCGGCTTGTCGCTAAGGGTTATCACAAGTTCAAGGAGTCGACTATGATGATACTTTCTCACTCGTAGCGATGCCGAAGTCTGTCCAAATCATGTTAGCAATTGCCGCATTTTATGATTATGAGATCTGGCAAATGGACGTCAAAACAGAATTCCTTAATGGCTTGCTTAAGGAAGAACTGTATATGATGCAGCCGAAAGGTTTTGTCGATCCTAAAGATGCTAACAAGGTATGCAAGCTCTAGCTGTCCATCTATGGGCTGGTGCAAGCATCTCGGAGTTGCAACATTCGCTTTAATGAGGTGATTAAAGCGTTTGGGTTTATACGGGTTTATGAAGAACCCTGTATTTACAAGAAAGTGAGTGGGAGCTCTGTAGAATTTCTCATATTATATGTGGATGACATATTGTTGATGGGAAATAATATAGAACTTTTGGAAAGCATAAAGGCCTACTTGAATAAGTGTTTCTTAATGAAGGACCTTGGAGAAGCTGCTTACATATTAGGCATCAAGATCTATAGAGATAGATCAAGACGCCTCATAGGTCTTTCACAAAGCACATACCTTGATAACATATTAAAGAAGTTCAATATGGATCAGTCCAGGAAGGGGTTCTTGCCTGTGTTACAGGGTGTGAGATTGAGTATGACTCAGTGTCCGACCACGGCAAAGGATCGAGAAGAGATGAGTGTCATCCCCTATGCTTCAGCCATAGGCTCTATTATGTATGCCATGTTGTGTACCAGACGTGATGTGAACCTTGCCATAAGTATGGTAGGGAGGTACCAAAGTGATCCCAGAGCGGAACACTGGACAGCGGTCAAGAATATCCTGAAGTACCAGAAAAGGACCAAGGACATGTTTCTCATTTATGGAGGTGCCGAAGAGCTCGTCGTAAAGTGTTACGTCGATGCTAGCTTCGACACAGATCCGGATGACTCAAAGTCACAAACCAGACACGTGTATATTTTGAACGGAGGGGAAGTCAGCTGGTGCAGCAACAACCAAAGCATCATGGCGGCATCTACATGTGAAGCGGAGTACATAGCTGCTTCGAAAGCAGCAAAGGAAGGAGTCTAGATGAAGGAGTTCATCACCGACCTAGGAGTGATTCCCAATGCATCGGGCCCGATGACTCTATTCTGTGACAACACTGGAGCTATTGCCCTTGCCAAGGAGCCCAGGTTTCACAAGAAGACAATACACATCAAACGCCGCTTCAACTCCATTCGTGATTACGGTCAGGAAGGAGATATAGATAATTTGTAAAGTAAATATAGATCTGAATGTCGGAGATCCGTTGACTAAACCTCTCTCACGAGCGAAACATGATCAACACTAGAACTCTATGGGTGTTCGATTTATCACAATGTAACTAGATTATTGACTCTAGTGCAAGTGGGAGACTGTGGGAAATATGCCCTAGAGGCAATAATAAAATGTTTATTATTCTATTTCCTTGTTCATGATAATTGTCTATTGTTCATGCTACAATTGTATTAACCAGAAACCATAATGCATTGTCTAGTGAGCCTCTAGTTGGCTAGCTCGTTGATCAATAGATGGTCACGGTTTCATAAACATGGACATTGGATGTCGTTGATAACAGGATCACATCATTAGGAGAATGATGTCATGGACAAGACCCAATCCTAAGCATAGCACAAGATCTTGTAGTTCGTCTGCTAAAGCTTTTCTAATGTCATGTATCGTTTCCTTAGACCATGAGATTGTGCAACTCCCAGATACTGTAGGAATACTTTGGGTGTGCCAAACGTCACAACGTAACTGGGTGGCTATAAAGGTATACTACGGGTATCTTCAAAAGTATCTGTTGGGTTGGCACGAATCGAGACTAGAATTTGTCACTCCGTGTGACGGAGAGGTATCTCTGGGCCCACTCGGTAAGACATCATCATAATGAGCTCAATGTGACTAAGGAGTTAGCCACGGGATGATGTGTTACGGAATGAGTAAAGAGATTTTCCGGTAATGAGATTGAACAAGGTATAGGGATACCAACGATCGAATCTCAGGCAAGTGTCATACCGATAGACAAAGGGAATTGTATATAGGATTTATTGAATCCCCAACATCGTGGTTCATCCGATGAGATCATCGTGGAGCATGTGGGAGACAACATGGGTATCTAGATCCCGCTGTTGGTTATTGAATGGAGAGGTGTCTCGGTCATGTCTATGTGCCTCCCAAACCCGTAGGGTCTACACACTTAAGGTTTGATGACGCTAGGGTTATAGGGAAATAGTGAACGTGTTTACCTAAGGTTGTTCGGAGTCCCAGATGAGATCTCGGACATCACGAGGAGTACCAAAATGGTCCGGAGGTAAAGATTCATCTATAGTAAGTGAGGTTTTGGTCACCTGAAGTGTTTCAGGCATTACCGGTAACGTATCGGGACCACCGGAAGGGTTCCGAGGGTCCACCAAGTGGGGCCACTGGCACCAGAGGGCTGCATGGGCCTCAAGTGGGAGGGAACCAGCCCCTAGGTGGGCTGGTGCGCCCCTCACAAGGGCCCAAGGCGCAGCACAAGGGTGGAGGGGGGCAAACCCTAGAGCAGATGGGCCCTAAGGCCCACCATAGGGCAGCCGCGCCCCTCTCCCCTCGTGGCCGCCACACCAGATGTGATTTGGGGCTGCCACCGACCCCTAGGGTGGGAACCCTAGGTCTCAGCCCTCCCTCCTCCTCCTCCTATATATAGTGGAGCCCTTGGGGCAGCCGGAGACATGCATCTCTCTCTCCCACGGTGCAGCCCTACTCCTCCCTCTCCTCGCCCTCTGTAGTGCAAAGTGAAGCTCTGCCGGAGAATCAAGCAGCTCCACCGTCACCACACCGTCGTGGTGCCAGAGCTCTCCCTCAACCTCTCCTTCCTCCTTGCTAGATCAAGGCATAGGAGACATCACCGGGCTGCACATGTGTTTAACGTGGAGGCGCTCTTGTTCGGCGCTTAGATCAGATTCCACCGTGATCTGAATCGCTGCGAGTACGACTCCACCAACCGCGCTCTAGTAACGCTTCCCCTTTGCGATCTTCAAAGGTATGAAGATGCACTCCCCCATTACTCATTGTTGGTTTCTCCATAGATGGATCTTGGTGAACACGTAGGATTTTTTTTATTTACTACTACATCTCCTAACATATTCTACGCTCCAAACACCCGGAGCAGTGTGACGACTGGATTACATATGAACACATCAGGACTTTCGGCAGCTGGTTGCAAACACGTCTCATGGGTGACAACACTGTTTCTGATTAGCTTTACTCATTGGCTAGGGGACCATCTTCGATTGTATTGACTTACAAAGGGTACAAGATAAATGGGAATACATTTTACACGATCGCCTAGGATAAAAAGAGCACCAACCAAAACAGTGGTGTCCGCTTTGATGCGCCAACCAAGAGGGGAAAGGACACATATCAAAGTATTTTTCTTCAAAACATTAATAGCAAAAAGAATATAATGATAAAACACACTGGAAATAAATAAAGCAAAAATTAAATAAAAATAAATAAAGCAAAAAACAAAACAAAAATAATGGAAATTATGTAACTAAAATTACCAAAGTATTTTTTGTTCAAAACATTAATAGCATAAAGAATATCATGATAAAACACACTGGAAATAAATAAAGAAAAAAAGCAAAAAAAACAAAAATATGGAAATTATGGAACTACAATTATCAAAGTATTTTTTGTTCAAAACATTAATACCAAAAAGAATATAATGATAAAACACACTAGTAATAAATGAAGCAAAAAAATAAAGCAAAAAACAAAAACAAAAATAATGGAAATTATGCAACTAAAATTATCAAAGTATTTTTTGTTCAAAATATTAATAGAAAAAAGAATATAATGATAAAACAAACTAGAAATAAATAAAGAAAAAACAAATCAATAATAAATGAAGCAAAAAAACAAAAACAATAATAAATAAAGCAAAAAAATGGAAAACAAATGCCACCTACTGGGCCAGCATGGCCTGCATAGGACTAGAAACCCAACCACCTAGTTGGGCCAGGATGCAGGCCCGCAGAAGGATCAGTAGGCCCACAGGCAAATTCAGTGTGTATAGGCCCGTAGGCCTGCATTAGAGAGAAGCTCGAAGTGGGAGGCGCAGCCGCGCTTATAAACCAGTGTCGAAGCCTCTCAGCTAGCGAGGTGGGACTAAACATCCACCGCACCGCGGCTATGCGAGGCACATGCCTTTGGTCTCGGTTTGTGACACCAACCTGGACCAAAGGTGGACATTTGTCCCGGTTCGTGCAACCAACCAGTACCAAAGGTCTCTGCTTCCCGCCCTATGGGCTGACGAAAAGAGACCTTTGGTCCCGGTTGGTGGCACCAACCGGGACCAAAGGTCTGGGATTCCAACTCTTTGGGCTGCTGAAAATAGACCTTTAGTCCCGGTTGGTGGCACCAACCGGGACGAAAGGTGGGCATTGGTCCCGGTTGGTGCCACGAACCGGGACCAATGCTCTGTGTATATAAGCAAACACTTGTAAATTTTTCAGTTTCATCCACCAGTTGCCCCCGGCGATGCCGAGCACATCGACGCCGCCAGGCTGCCTGAGCTCCCTGTCGCCGTCCGCTGCTCCCCGTCACCGTTCGCCGCTCCCCGTCACCATCCGCTGCTCCCTGCCTTGACGCACCAACCCATAGTGAGCTCCCCTTCCCCTGCGCTGCCGTCGCTGTCGCCGCTACCGCCGCCATTGCTCCTGCGTTGCCGTAGCGCTGCCGCCGCCACCCCTGTCCTGCTACCGCCACTGCCATTTTTTTGTTCATAGATTTTTTTTGTTCATAGCATTTTTTGTATATATGTATGCATTTACTGTTAATATACTCCGATGGATGTATATATGTATGTGTGTATATATGTATGCATTTACTGTTAATATGATTTTTTTGTTCATAGCATTTTTTGTATATATGTATGCATTTACTCTTAATATACTCCGATGGATGTATATATGTATGTGTGTATGGATGGATGCATTTACTTCCCAATAACTTCGATGTGAAGGGGGACGTCGTACATGCATGAGAGAGAGGCGGTATGCTCGCCCGACCAACTATCGAGGCCACCCAAACCCTAGAAGAAAGAGCATCATTGTCGATCTACCCCCTCCCCGATAACTTCGACATGAGGGGGGACGTCGGACATGCATGAGAGAGAGGCGGTACGCTCGCCCGACCAACTATCGAGGCCACTCAACCCTAGAGTAAAGAGTGTCGTTGTCGATCTACCCCCTCCCCAATAACTTCGACATGAGGGGGGACGTTGGACATGCATGAGAGAGAGGCGGTACGCTCGCCTAACCAACTAGCGAGGCCACCCAAACCCTAGAAGAAAGAGCATCGTTGTCGATCTACCCCCTCCCCATTAACTTCGACATGACGGGGGATGTCGAACATGCATGAGTGAGAGAGGTGGTCTGCTCGCCCGACCAACTATCGAGGCCACCCAAACCCTAGAAGAAAGAGCGTCGTTGTCGATCTACCCCGTCCCCGATAACTTCGACATGAGGGGGGACATCGGACATGTCATATGATTTTTTTGTTCATATAGAAAACTCCGGTAACATAGATTTATTAAGAATGCCCCCATTATGAATGTGCACAAGTTGATCCAATTTTTTCTGATCTCATCTGTATATATTCTTCTATATGTCATGTTGTCTGTCAAAGTATTGAAGAAATCCATGCCTCCATAATTAGCCGAAAGGAACATGCATATGATGCTACAAATCTCTTCAAAGTTGTTTTGGAACGGAGTTTCGGATAGAATAATTCGCTTTTTGGTACGAATTTCAACAAAGGCCTTCCAAATAGCGATATTTAGAAGGCTCTTGCTGAACTTCGTACCAAGAAGCTAATTAATTATCCTATCCTGGGACTCTGTTCCAAAACAATTTTGGAGAGCTTCGTACCATTATGCGCCTGTTACTTCTAGCTAATGATGAAGCCTTGGTTTTCTTGAATCCTTTGACACTAGACAACATGACATATAGAAGGGTAGATGAGATCAGGAAAAATATGGACCATTTTCTGCACATTCAGAATGGCGCCATTTTGTTAAATCCCTTAAAGGTTAAGGGAATCCCTTGTTTCACATTCATGAGAGAGGCGGTCTGGACGTCGGACATTCAAGTTTGTTTATTAATTTCCATGTTGTAATATTGGCAGAAACTATGGATCAAAGAGACTTGGAACAAGAACAGTTGTTGGGGGACATAATCCACGCCAGACATGATGACTTGTCATATCTCAATGACACCGACGGTCTGGAAGGAGAGGATAACGGCTCCGGTGATCGAACAATGGAGGAGGAAGGACATGATCATGATGGCTCCGGTGACCGAATGTCAGAGGAATAAGGAGACCATGATGACGGCTTCGGTGACCGAACAAAGGAGGGAGCTATTGCAAAGTCCGGTGAGGTATATATATAATTAAGCCTGTGCTGACTAGCTAATTGATGCATTAATTGTTTTGGTATGTACATATATTAACTCTTCTTTCTTCTTTCATAGACCTCCGGATCGAGCCAAACTTCGGTAACGAGACGAGGCCCGAAGAAGAGGTTGCGCAAGGATGAAAAGGTTCACGATCACAACACTCACGGACAATGGCCTACCGATTGAACCAAGCGGACCAAGGACGCATTTTTTGCTCAGTGCGGAGCTATTGTTAGGGACAACATCCCGATCAGCATCAAGCAATGGAATAATCCTAAGGACGACACCCCTGAAGGTGATTATGTCATCGATAGACAGAAAGATGATCTTTGGACCGTGCTAAAGGCAAATTTCACCCTACCGCCAGAGGAGGATCCGAATAAGCCAGTTATAGAGCCACTGGTCAATGCGTGTGCTCTTAAGAACATGGCAGATCTATTCAGGAGGTGGAAGAATGAGTTGAAATCAAAGTTTGTCGACAAAGGGAAGACTCCAGAATTCATCGGCCGATTTGAGAAGATAAGAGATCACTGGCCCGCATTTGTGGCCTACAAGACATCGGACAAGAGTAAGAAAATGTCAGAGACAAACAAGAACAATGCTGCAAAGAAGCAGTATCACCTTCACACGGTGTCAGGTGGCTACCTCAAAGCCCGACCGTTGTGGGACAAAGCTGAGAATGACCTGATTGCTAACGGGGTCGTACAATGGACATTGAACTGGCCAGACCGTTCAAGGACTTGGTTCTACGGGGTTGGGGGAACTTTGGACCCTGAAACAGGGATGTGCCGTTGGACGGACGAGCAAATTGCAATACCCTTCATGAAGCTTTAGAAGTATATCACCGCAGCACAAGAAGGGACGTTCATTCCCGACAGAGAGAAGGACAAGTTGACTGTGGTCCTAGGGAATGCTGAGCACCCTGGACAAACATGAGGCACACTAGGCTCCATTCCGGGTTAGGTTGGGATTCCCGATGCAGGTGGTTATAGAAGCTGACAGAGAAAGAGGAAAGTGGAGCTGAGCAAAATGTAGAAGCTCAATGCAAGACTAGAAAAGCTAGAGGAAGCTGAGAGCTAGCGAGCTGCCGGCCAACCATCTCAGTGGCACGAAGCTACCCTAGAAGCTACCCCACCATCTCAGTAGAGAAGCAGCATGGCTTCCACGGAGCCCATTCAGCTTGACTTCATGGCTCCTAGCTACCCCGTGGATACCATCACAGAGGCTCAACATTGCGAGCTTATGACACTTTCAAGGCGGTTGTCGGCTCTGCTGCACCTCCTCAACCCAACGGTACTTTTCACTGCAATCCGATTCCACATGGATATGTTGTTGTGATGGTGGATGAAGTAATGGAGGGATTTGAGGAGCTCTATAGGTGAAGGGAAGAATCATCTAGTTCGTGCTCTAAGGAGTACATGTCTATGGCGGAAGGAGTACATCAAGCTTCCAAACTAGACCCCTCTGCCTCCTCCTCCTCCGGCGAGTCAGGGCACTCCTCCTCCTCCTTCGGCGAGTGATCGGGGCACTCCGCCTCCTTCTCCGGCTCCTCCGACACGTGACAGCACTCCGCCTCCTCCTTCGCCTACTCCGGCACGTCGGAGCAGTCCGCCTCCTCCTCTGCCTCATTGGCAACGGCAAAAGATAGCCGCCGCTGCTCTGGCTCCTCTGGTGCATCGTAGCACTCCGCCTCCTTCTCCGCCTCATCAGCAAGGACAGAAGAGAGACGCCTCCGCTCCGGTGGCTAGCAGTACAAGCAGAGGCGGGAGGCCATTCAGATACGGTCCATCTCTCAAGCCTCTGGAAAAGTTACCATATGAGAGGACCGAGCAGGAAAACGAGGACATATGACGTGCCCAACTGAGGGACCATTTTGCAAAGAAAACTCCACCTCCGAAGGAGAAGGTAGATCCAGTGAAAGTGAAGCACACTATCAATGCCCTGAAGCGACCACCACTGCCAGAGCCAGATTCCAACTATGTCCGCTGTCTTAAAAAGACATATCATGATGCACGGTGGTCGGGAAATACTTCTAGTGATGCAAGGTTAGCAAAACGAAGAAGTGGGAAAAAAATCCCCAGCTCGGCGAACAAGACAACCAATCGTGCCCCCCACTCAAGGTGTATAGCGATATCGCCGCTGATCATCCGGGGATTGTGCCCGGTACCAATACCGCTGATTACATGAGCGATGATGTACTGTTTGAGTCGTTGAAGGTGGACGAATTCAGATACCGGTACGGGGAGCCTCTTGTCAAACCTGATCATCCTCCTCTAACAATGATGATGCAAAGATTCCATGATTGGTACCTGAAAACCTGTAGCGAATCTGAGAAGAATATTGTGACGATGAGAATTAAACAGGAGCATGACCTCGTTGGAATGGAGGAGTTGTCTGTTGAATTTGATGAGTTATTCCAGTTATACAATCAAAAGGCCATCGACAAAACAATCGTGATTTCCTACTGTCTATAAGTACTACTTTTGTAATTAAGTCTCTATATATAGCTCAGCTCTTTCATTGCATGTATATATAATCATCCTCACTATATTATGCAGATTGCAGATAGTCGAATGCAGAAAAGCACAAATGTATGACATTGGGTTCATTAACCCAAATATTATACATGAGTTTACGATTAAACACAATACCACACAAATCGAGGACAACTTGCTACAATCGTTGCTTGCAAATCAAAACAAAGAGACAATACTCTTTCCTTACAACTTCAAGTGAGTGTTACTGTCTTGTGCATATTCGGTTTCCCTTATTACTCGAGGTTATAGTAATGTAACTGATGAGTTATGCGTGCGTGCGAAGCTTCCACTTTATTCTGCTAGAGATTAAGGTTGAGCAGGGAGTAGTAACCGTCTTAGACTCGAAACAAAAAGATCCCCAGGAATATGCGGACATGAATGAAATGCTCTAGAAGTAAGTTCAATCGATCATTATTGCATCATATCGGCAACTTTGTTCATTTCCTGAAAACAGGTAATTATTTTCTTTGTCTGGTAGGGTTTGGAAAGAGTTCAGCACAATTGTTCCGGCACTGCCGAGGGAGCTGCGATTTACACACCCGAAAGTAAGTACTACTAGATAGTTCCATGCATCTTCCATTGATTCTAGTTTCATTAATACCATTTATCATGCTTGATTATCAGTTTGATTGAACTCTATTTCTCGTAAAGTGCTTGTGGCAGGAAGATGGGAATGATTTTTTTGGATACTATGTTTGCGAGTTCATCTACAACACGACGACCCCTAAGTGGGGCTACTCTGAATAACAATATAAAGTGTGTAAGCAATAATATTCACAATTTTATTTTATTACAATGATTTGTGTTGAGTTTCATTCATATATATGTATTGACCCCCTTCTTCAAATTAGATGTGGCAAATGTGGGATGAACTCCTACCACATGATCGCATACGACCAATTCAAGAAGAATTGGTGGGATTCTTTCTTGACCACGTCATAAATAAAGGCGGAGAATACCATCTGGAATTTGACATTAGATATTAGCGATTGTAAGAGAACTTGTATTGTATATATGTAGCTAGTAGCATCGGATAGATATACGAAAACTTATACGACCAATCTCCCAGAGAAAGAGAGGTCGATCACTTCTCTCTATATATGTTCATGACGATCTTCTGTACTTAATGGTTCCTTCATTTGCTTACTAGCTAGTGTGTTGAGTTCTCTCTATAGTAGCTAGCGTCGACCAAGCACGGAGAAAGAGAGAACACTTCTCTCTATTAGCTAGCTAACATAGTATGAAACCCCTAAATTAACCCTACAAAACCCCGTAAAAGCCCCCCTCCCCCCTTTAAAAAAATCCAGCTCCTGCCAGATGCTGACGCGTGGATGCCTTTTGGTCCTTGTTGGTGTTACTAACCGGGACTAAAGGCTCTCCTGCTTGGTCTCCCCGCAGCGGCCACGTGGTGCCCCATATATCCAAGTTTGTAAGCGAACCGGGACTAAAGGTTTAGGGCTTTAGTCCTGACCCTTTAGTACTGGTTCCAAAACCGAGGCTAATGGGCCTTTGGAACCAGGAAAAATGGGTCGTTTTCTACTAGTGTACTACTCCCTCCGTTCCTAAATATAAAACCTTTTAGATATTTTATTATAGACTATATACGGATGTATATAGACAAATTTAGAGTATAAATTCATTCATTCTGTTCTGTATGTACTCCCTTCGTTCCTAATAATAAGTCTTTTTAGAGATTCCACTAGAAGACTACATACATAGCAAAATGAATGAATCTACACTCTAAAGTGTGTCCATGTACATCCTTATGTAGTTTTCTAGTGAAACCTTTTAAAAGACTTATATTTAGGAACGTAGGGAGTAGTCTATAGTAAAATATCTACAATGTTTTATATTTAAGAATGGAGAGAGTATGTGTGTATCCAGAGAGAACTTGGTCCGGACTGACCTTTATCTCTACTCCTAAAGGAGCAGTTGGTAGCTTCTTGCCTCGGGGGTTTTTTGACTGGTTTATTTTTGTCCGTTTTTTTCATCCCGCCTCCCACCGTTTCCTCCCATTGGTTTATTTTCTCCCTCTCATTAAAAAACCAAATCCACCATTAAAGCAAAAGATTTTGTTTTGTTCTTACTGTGGTAGGTGATGATTTGCTTTAATCACATTAATTATAGGTAATTAAGAATTCCAAAAGCATACCACATATGTGAGATCACCTTCCGAAAAAACTAATCCACCATTAAAGTGGAAGATTTTGTTTTGTGCTTGCTTTGGGAGGTGATGATTCGATTAATCACATTAATAATAGGAAATTAAGAATTCCAAAATCATACCATGTATGTGAGATCACATTCCGAGAAACCAAATCCACCATTAAAGCGGAAGATTTTTTGTCAGTTTTTTCGTCCCACCTCCTCCATCCTCAGTGGTCTTTTTCATCCGGGTTTCTCCTCTCCCTTCCTCGTATGAAAATCTCCCGAGTCGTTCCCTTCTTTCCCATCACACAAGCCGCTCCCTTATTTCCCGTCGCGCAAGCCGCTCCCCTCCTTGATAACCCTCACGGGCGCTAGGATTCTTTGCGCCCCCGCCGCATTAGAGATCCTCGACCAGCCACACCTCCTGTCGCTCAACGGGATGGTGTTCTAGGAAAATAGATTTTCCCCTTTCCCGCGAACCAGATTTCCTTTCTATCGCGAGCTCTGTTCTCGCGCGCGAACGAAATCAGATCGAGCATGCCTTCTTGTCCACTTCTCATTCTCCATGATCTTCTCATCCTCCACTTCTCCTTCTCCATGATGCCCTCTTAATCGAACATGGATGTGTTCGATCTCTCTCCTGGTGTAGCCTTTTATCTGCTGAGAGGATGGGGTGCCAATCCATGCGGGTCCCTGCACCGCCGCCGCCGCCGACACAGGAGCCTCAGCAGGTCACCACCACAAAGCAAGGAGCCGCTGTTCCCCACTTCAGAGCGCCATCTTCATCGACTCAAGCTCCGCCGGTGGACAAGCAGGCATGGAACGCTACAACCGCTGCCTCCGAGTTCTTCTTCCCAACATTAAATTGGTATGATTCATTTTGTTCTTCTTAGATCCCAGTTTAGACATCAACAATATCTTGTGGAAGAACCTGTAGGTGTTAGCCCTATTTCTAACTTTGTCTTTTCACGGTCATAATATATACCATCAAATCTCTCGTGCTCTGCAACAAACGAGCATAGTCTGAGATGCTACATTAGTATATCTTGAAGTTCCCTTGCTTCTTTGTGTGGAAGCCAATCAACTAACTGACTGAAATAGTTTTAGCATTCCATCTATAAAATTGACACACCAAAGTTGTTTAATGCCCTTCTTGGTACATTTTCTCTCACTATGCTAGACTTTCTGAAAAAATAAAAATATTTTAGCAATACACGTCTAGAACCACTAGACGTGCTAGACGGGGGCTCAAAATTAGTCTTGTCTGCTCATACTAGGTCGTTATGAATTATGCCTCCCATTTCAGATAAACATGTGTGTCTGCATTGTTCACTAAGTTACACTCTACAAATAGTTTTTGCTCTCTAGCTGTGTGACCAAATGATTCTGTGAGTTACGAGTTTTAGTGGGCATGAAAGATTGCTCATTCAGAGCTACATATGATTTTTCATTGATTTTATGACTTGTCTTCTCAAATTCTGATGTACTAACGATTCGAGTTATGGAGCTTAAAGTTCTGGATCGTACTAGGATGCAAATAGTTGGAGTCAATGAGCAAATTTATGTTTTTCTAATTGCCACAAGTCTGAAAATATATCTATTATGTTTACTGTGGATATACTATGATGGGAAACTGAGCGGGAAGAGAAGGGTTCGGCGGAAAAATGGAAGTGTATCGTGAGGTGGGGATTTGTGTTGGGTCCGCGTGTTGAAGATAATATGTTGGATAGTCTGAACAACCACATTTCTACCCACATATGGGATGGATCTGGGAGAGACTGGTCTGTCCAGACGACTGTATTTTGGGGAGTCCACTAGACCCCGTTTGATGTCCGAACACACCCGGACGTATGAGAGATAATTGAGCTTCGACCATTAATGCGACTATAGTCATCTCTTTGATTGATTTATATATGTATTGTAGCCTATAGCAACGCACGGGCGTTCTACTATGTGGCTACAATGAGTGATCGGTATAATTTTCAATGATCTACTGATTAGGTGATCTATGGTTCATCGCTTTAGCAATTTTTGCAAATGTTAATTTAGAACTGCTTATTATATACTCCCTCCGTTCCTAAATACAATTCTTTTTAGACATTCCAATATGGGACTACATGCAGAGCAAAATGAGTGATTCTATACTTTAAAATATGTCTATATACATTCGTATGTAGTTCAATAGTGAAATCTCTAAAAAGACTTCTAATTAGGAACGGAGGGAGTAGTATATTCTTTAGTGTGTTTAGTTTGTGATGTTTCTCAATGTTTCCCAGATATGTAATTGGTAGTAATTATTGTTGGGGAATGTTGCATGGGAAACAAAAAATTTCCTACGCACACGCAAACCTATCCATGGTGATGAGCATCTACGAGAGGGGGAGCTGATCTACGTACCCTTGTAGATCGCTAAGCGGGAAGCGTTAAGAAACGCGGTTGGTGTAGCCGAGCGTCTTCGCGACTCAAATCGCCGAGCGTCCCGTGATCCAATCACGATCCATCCCGCGATCTCGTCACGATCCGTCCCGCGATCCAATCACGAACGTCCCGTGACCTTGATCACGATCCTTCCGATCTAGTACCGAACGGACGGCACCTCCGCGTGCAGCACACGTGCAGCTTGATGATGATCTCCACCGTATTGATCCAGCAAGAGGAGGTGGAGAGGAGGAAGAGTTCACCGGCAGCGTGACGGCGCTCCGGCGATGGTGGTGGTGTGATTCCGGCAGGGCTTCGCCTAAGCACTGCAGAAATACGATCTAGAGGAGAAACTATGCACCGGTGGAACGGGTAGCACGTGGCCGGAAAAACGGTGCAAAACCCTAGCAATCCACTAGTATATATAGGAGGGAGGGAGGAGGAGAGGCAGCCTTGCCTCCAAGCCAAGGAGGCTTCAGCCTAAGCAAAGGAGGAGGAATCCTACTCCTCCTCCAATCCTAGTTGGACTAGGATTGCTCCCTATTGGCCCTTTTTCCACCTTTTTCTTTAGGCCTTTTTCCTCCTGGCGCCATGGGCCTTTTGTGGCTGTTCCACCAGCCCACTAAGGGCTGGTTATTATTCTCCCACAGCCCATGGACCCTCTAGGGTCGAAATACCCTTCCCGGAGGTCTCCCGGTACACTACCGCCACTCCCGGTACACTACCGATGAGCCCGAAACTTTTCCGACGACCAAACTGGGACATCCTATATATGAATATTTACCTCCGGAACATTCCGGAGATCCTCGTGACGTCCGGGATCTCATCCGGCACTCCGAATAAACTTCGGTCACCACCATACATAACCCTACACTACCGAAACGTCACCAAACCTTAAGTGTGCAGACCCTGCGGGTTCGAGAACTATGTAGACATGACCGAGACACCTCTATGGTCAATAACCAATGGCAGGACCTGGCTGTCCACATTGGTTCCTACGTATTCTACGAAGATCTTTATTGGTCGAACCTCTATTTCAAGGATTCAGTTAATCCCGTATGATGTTCCCTTTGTTCTTCAGTACGTTACTTGCCCGAGATTCGATCGTCGGTATCTCCATACCTAGTTCAATCTCGTTATCGGCAAGTCTCTTTACTCGTTCCGTAATACAAGATCCCGCAACTAACAACTAGTCACATTGCTTGCAAGGCTCATTGTGATGTTGTATTACCGAGTGGGCCCTAAGATACCTCTCCGTCACACGGAGTAACAAATCCTAGTCTCGATCCATGCCAACTCAACAGACACCCTTGGAGATACCTGTAGAACACCTTTATAGTCACCCAGTTATGTTGCGGCGTTTGATACACACAAGGTACTCCTCCGATATCTGTGAGTTGCATGATCTCATGGTCATAGGAACATATACTTGACATGCAGAAAACAGTAGCAATAAAGTGACACGATCATATGCTACGTTTGTAGTTTGGGTCTTGTCCACCACATCATTCTCCCAATGATGTGACCCCGTTATCAAATGACATCTCATGTCCATGGCTAGGAAACCTTAACCATCATTCAATCAATGAGCTAGTTCACTAGAGGCATACTACGGACATTGTGTTTGTCTATGTATCCACACATGTATCCATGTTTCCAATTAATACAACTATAGCATGGATAATAAACGATTATCATGAACAAGGAAATACAATAATAAACACTTTATTTATTTCCTCTAGGGCATATTTCCAACAGTCTCCCACTTGCACTAGAGTCAATAATCTAGTTCACATAACTATGTGATTTACATTGTAATGAATCGAACACCCATGCAGTTCTGGTGTTGATCATGTTTAGCCCTTGGAAGAGGTTTAGTCAACGAGTATGCAACATTCAGATCCATGTGCACTTTGCAAATATTTATTTCTTTCTCCTAGATGTAATCGCGGATGGAGTTGAAGCGTCGCTTTATGTGTCTGGTCCTCTTGTGAAACCTTGGTTCCTTGGCCAGAGCAATGGCACCAGTGTTGTCATAGAACAGGTTCATTGGATTCAGTGCACTGGGCACTACTCCAAGATCTGTCATGAACTGCTTCATCCAGACACCTTCCTTCGCCGCCTCCGAGGCTGCGATGTATTCCGCTTCGCACGTAGAATCAGCTACCACGCTTTGCTTGGAACTGCACCAGCTTACCGCTCCCCCGTTAAGAATAAATATGTATCCGGTTTGTGACTTAGAGTCGTCCGGATCAGTGTCAAAGCTTGCATCGACGTAACCTTTTACGACGAGCTCTTCATCACCTCCATAAAAGAGAAACATTTCCTTAGTCCTTTTCAGGTACTTAAGGATATTCTTGACCGCTTGCCAGTGCTCCATTCCAGGATCACTTTGAAACCTTTCGGCCATACTTATGGCAAGGCTGACATCGGGTCTTGTGCACAACATTGCATACATGATAGAGCCTATGGCTGAAGCATAGGGGATGACACTCATCTTTTCTTTATCTTCTGCAGTTACTGGGCATTGAGTCTTACTCAACTTCACACCTTGTAATACAGGCAAGAACCCCTTCTTGGACTATTCCAGTTTGAACTTCTTCAAAACATTATCAAGGTATGTGCTCTGTGAAAGTGCTATTAAGCGTCTCGATCTATCTCTATAGATCTTAATGCCTAATATGAAAGCAGCTTCTCCTAGGTCCTTCATTGAAAAACTCTTGTTCAAATATTCCTTCATGCTTTCCAACATTTCTATATTTTTTCCAATCAGCAATATGTCATCCACATATAATACTAGAAACGCTATAGAGCTCCCACTCACTTTCTTGTAAATACAAGCTTCTCCGTAAACTTGTATAAACTCAAACACTTTGATCACCTCATCAAAGTGCTTATTCCAACTCCGAGAGGCTTGCACCAGTCCATAAATGGATCGCTGGAGTTTGCAAACTTTCTCAGCATTCTCTGGATCGACAAAACCTTTGGGTTGCATCATATACAACTCTTCCTCAAGGAAACCGTTGAGAAACGCTGTTTTTACATCCATCTGCCAAATTTCATAGTCGAAATAGGCAGCTATTACTAACATGATTCTGACAGACTTAAGCATCGCTACGGGTGAGAAAGTCTCATCGTAGTCAACTCCTTGAACTTGTGAAAAACCCTTTGCCACAAGTCGAGTTTTATAGACCGTGACATTACCGTCCGTGTCTGTCTTCTTCTTAAAGATCCATTTGTTCTGAATGGCCTTTCGCCCTTCAGGTAATATTTCCAAAGTCCATACTTTGTTTTCATACATGGATTCCATCTCGGATTTCATGGCCTCTAACCATTTCTCGGAATACGGGCCCATCACTGCTCCTCCATAGCTCGTAGGTTCATCGTTGTCCAACAACATGACTTCCAAGACAGGGTTGCCGTACCACTCAGGGGTAGTACGCGGCCTTGTCGACCTACGAGGTTCAATAGCTGCTTGAACCGAAGCTTCATGATCATCATCATTAACTTCCTCTTCTACCGTCGTAGGTTCCACAGAAACATCTTTCTGCACTGCGCTACTTTCTGGTTGAAGTAAAGGTTCAATAACCTCATCAAGCTCTATTTTCCTCCCACTCAATTCTTTCGAGAGAAACTCTTTCTCAAAAAATGTTCTGTTTTTAGCGACAAACACTTTGCCTTCGGATCTAAGATAGAAGGTATACCCGACTGTCTCTTTCGGGTATCCTATGAAGATGCATTCTCCGCTTTGGGTTCCAGCTTTTCAGGCTGGAGCTTTTTGACATAAGCATCACATCCCCAAACTTTAAGAAACGACAACTTTGGCTTCTTGCCAAACCACAGTTCATATGGCGTCATCTCAACGGATTTTGATGGTGCCCTATTTAAAGTGAATGCAGCTGTCTCTAATGCATAACCCCAAAACGATAGTGGCAAATCAGCAAGAGACATCATAGAACGCACCATATCTAATAAGGTTCGATTACGACGTTCGGACACACCATTACGCTGTGGTGTTCCGGGCGGTGTCAACTGTGAAACAATTCCACACTGTCTTAAGTGACTGCCAAACTCATAACTCAGATATTCACCTCCTCGATCAGATCGCAGGAACTTAATCTTCTTGTTACGATGATTCTCAACTTCACTCTGAAATTGCTTGAACTTTTCAAACGTTTCAAACTTGTGTTTCATTAAGTAAATATACCCATATCTACTTAAGTCATCAGTGAAGGTCAGAAAATAACGATATCCACCACGCGCTGTAACATTCATTGGACCGCACACATCAGTGTGTATGATTTCCAATAAGTCACTCGCCCGTTCCATTGTTCCAGAGAACGGCGTTTTAGTCATCTTGCCCATGAGGCACGGTTCACATGTGTCAAGTGATTCAAAATCAAGTGACTCCAAAAGTCCATCAGCATGGAGCTTCCTCATGCATTTTACTCCAATATGACCTAAATAGCAGTGCCACAAGAAAGTGGTACTATCATTATCAATTCTACATCTTTTGGCATCAATGTTATGAACATGTGTGTCATCACTATCAAGATTCAATATGAATAAACCCCTAATATTGGGTGCATGACCTTAAAAGATATTACTCATATAAATAGAACAACCTTTATTCTCTTATTCAAATGAGTAACCGTCTCACAATAAAAAAGATCCAGATATAATGTTCATGCTTAACGCAGGCACTAAATAACAATTATTCAGGTTCATCACTAATCCCGATGGTAATCGAAGAGAGAGCGTGCCGACGGCGATCACATCAACCTTGGAACCATTTCCCACGCGCACCGTCACTTCATCCTTTGCCAGCCTTCGTTTATTCCATAGTTCCTGCTTTGAGTTGCAAATGTGAGCAACTGAACCGGTATCAAATACCCAGGCACTACTACGAGAGCTAGTAAGGTACACATAAATAACATGTATATCATATATACCTTGTTTGTCGTTGGCCGCCTTCTTGTCAGCCAGGTACTTGGGACAGTTCCGCTTCCAGTGACCAGTTCCTTTGCAATGAAAGCACTTAGTTTCTGGCATGGGTCCATGCTTGGGCTTCTTTGCAGGAGTAGCAACTGCTTTGCCATCCTTCTTGGTTTTACCCTTCTTGCCCTTGCCTTTGACTTTGCCATTTTTCTTGAAACTAGTGGTTTTATTGACCATCAACACTTGATGTTCTTTCTGGATTTCAGACTCAGCGACTTTTAGCATCGCAAACAGCTCGGCGACTAACTTGTTCATCCCGTGCATGTTATAGTTCATCACAAAGCTCTTGTAACTAGGTGGCAGTGATTGAAGAACTCTGTCAGTGATCGCCTCTGGCGGAAGGGCAATTCCCAACTCCGCTAGACGAGTTGAATACCCAGACATTCTAAGTATATGTTCACTGATAGACCCATTCTCCTCCATCTTGCAAGCATAGAACTTATCGGAGGTTTCATACCTCTCGATCCGGGCATTCTTCTGAAAGATAAACTTCAACTCCTGGAACATCTCATATGCTCCATGACGTTCAAAACGTCTTTGAAGTCCCAGTTCTAAGCCATACAATATTGCACATTGAACTATTGAGTAATCTCCAGTACGTGCCTCCCAAGCGTTCTTAACGTCTTCGGAGGTCATGTCTTCTGGTTGGTCACCAAGTGGTGCATCAAGGACATATGATTTCTGGGAAGCCGTGAGGATAATCCTCAGATTACGGGCCCAGTCAACAAAGTTACTTCCATCATCTTTTAGTTTAGCTTTCTCTAGGAACGCATTAAAATTCAGGGGTGCTACTGCATGAGCCATTGATCCACAACATAAATATGCAAAGTTCACTTAGACTATTGTTGAAGATAATGAGTTTAGTTAATGAAATTACTAAAGTTCCCACTCAAATTGACATCCCTCAGGTCATCTGAGTGTCACATGATCCAAGTCCACCAACTCAAGTCCGATCATCACGTGAGTTAAGGTGGCTTCAATGGTGAACATCATTATGTTGATCATATCTACTATATGACTCATGTTCGACCTTTCGGTCTCTTGTGTTCCGAGGCCATGTCTATACATGCTAGGCTCGTCAAGTTTAACCCGAGTGTTTTGCATGTGCAACACTGGCTTGCACCCGTTGTATGTGAACGTAGAGTCTATCACACCCAATCATCACGTGGTGTCTCAACACGACGAACTTTCGCAATGGTGCACACTCGGGGAGAACACAATTTTATCTTGAAATTTAAGTGAGGGATCACCTTATAATGCTACCGTCGTACTAAGCATAACAAGGTGCATAAAAGGATTAACATCACATGCAATTCATAAGTGACATGATATGGCCATGAACTCGTGCTTTAGATCTCCATATTGAAAGCACCGGCATGATTTTCATCATCACCGGCACGACACCATGATCTCCATCATCTTGATCTGCATCAACGTGTCGCCATCGAGGTTGTTATGCCCTGCATGCTTCTACTACTATTGCTACCGTTTAGCGATAAAGTAAAGCATTACATAGCGCTTTATGATTGACACGCAGGTCATAATATAATTAAAGACAACCCTATGGCTCCTGTCGGTTGCCGTACTCAATGACATGCAAGTCGTGAAATTCTATACATCACAAGATCATCTCATACATCACATATATCACATCATGTAATTGGCCATATCACATCACAACATACCCTGCAAAAACAAGTTAGACGTCCTCTAATTGTTGTTGCATGTTTTACGTGGCTGCTATGGGTTTCTAACAAGAACGATTATCACCTACGCATAAACCACAATGGTGATACATAATTTGCTTTTCAACCTTCTCAAGGACCGCCTTTGTCGAATCCGATCCAACTAAAGTGAGATAAACTGCCACCCGCATGCCATCTAGGCAACAAGTTGCGTCGACGGAACTGGTCTCTCATAAGCGTACGAGTAATGTTGGTCCGGGCCGCTTCATCTCACAATACCGCTGAACCAAAATCCGACCAAGGAAGGAAGCAATCTAAGCATCAACGCCCACAAACCTTTTGTGTTCTACTCTAGATCTCATCGAACCATCAACCTAGCTCATGATCCCACTGTTGGGGAATGTTGCATGGGAAACAAAAAATTTCCTACGCACACGCAAACCTATCCATGGTGATGAGCATCTACGAGAGGGGGAGTTGATCTACGTACCCTTGTAGATCGCTAAGCGGGAAGCGTTAAGAAACGCGGTTGGTGTAGTCGAACGTCTTCGCGATTCAAATCGTCGAGCGTCCCGCGATCCAATCACGATCCATCCCGCGATCTCATCACGATCCGTCCCGCGATCCAATCACGAACGTCCCGTGACCTTGATCATGATCCTTCCGATCTAGTACCGAACGGACGACACCTCCGCGTTCAGCATACGTGCAGCTTGATGATGATATCCACCGTCTTGATCCAGCAAGAGGAGGTGGAGAGGAGGAAGAGTTCACCAGTAGCATGACGGCACTCCGGCGATGGTGGTGGTGTGATTCTGGCAGGGCTTCGCCTAAGCACTGCGGAAATACGATCTAGAGGAGAAACTATGCACCGGTGGAACGGGTAGCACATGGCCGGAAAAACTGTGCAAAACCCTAGCAATCCAATAGTATATATAGGAGGGAGGGAGGAGGAGAGGCATCCTTGCCTCCAAGCCAAGGAGGCTTCGGCCGAAGCAAAGGAGGAGGAATCCTACTCCTCCTCCAATCCTAGTTGGACTAGGATTGCTCCCTATTGGCCCTTTTTCCACCTTTTTCTTTAGGCCTTTTTCCTCCTGGCGCCATGGGCCTTTTGTGGCTGTTCCACCAGCCCACCAAGGGCTGTTATTATTCTCCCACATCCCATGGACCCTCTAGGGTCGAAATACCCTTCCCGGAGGTCTCCCGGTACACTACCGGCACTCCCGGTACACTACCGATGAGCCCAAAACTTTTCCGGCGACCAAACTGGGACATCCTATATATGAATCTTTACCTCCGGATCATTCCGGAGCTCCTCGTGACGTCCGGGATCTCATCCGGGACTCCAAACAAACTTCGGTCACCACCATACATAACTCTACACTACCGAAACGTCACCAAACCTTAAGTGTGCAGACCCTGCGGGTTCGAGAACTATGTAGACATGACCGAGACACCTCTACGGTCAATAACCAATGGCAGGACCTGGATGTCCACATTGGTTCCTACATATTCTACGAAGATCTTTATCGGTCAAACCTCTATGTCAAGGATTCAGTTAATCCCGTATTATGTTCCCTTTGTTCTTCGGTATGCTACCTGCCCGAGATTCGATCGTCAGTATCTCCATACCTAGTTCAATCTCATTACCGGCAAGTCTCTTTACTCGTTCCGTAATACAAGATCCCGCAACTAACAATTAGTCACATTGCTTGCAAGGCTCATTGTGATGTTGTATTACCGAGTACGCCCTGAGATACCTCTCCGTCACACGGAGTAACAAATCCCAGTCTCGATCCATGCCAACTCAACAAACACCCTTGGAGATACATGTAGAGCACCTTTATAGTCACCCAGTTACGTTGCGACGTTTGATACACACAAGGTACTCCTCCGATATCTATGAGTTGCATGATCTCATGGTCATAGGAACATATACTTGACATGCAGAAAGCAGTAGTAATAAACTGACACGATCATATGCTACGTTTGTAGTTTGGGTCTTGTCCACCACATCATTCTCCCAATGATGTGACCCCGTTATCAAATGACATCTCATGTCCATGGCTAGGAAACCTTAACCATCACTCAATCAACGAGCTAGTTCACTACAGGCATACTAGGAACATTATGTTTGTCTATGTATCCACACATGTATCCATGTTTCCAATTAATACAACTATAGCATGGATAATAAACGATTATCATGAACAAGGAAATACAATAATAAACACTTTATTTATTGCCTCTAGGGCATATTTCCAACAATTCTGTCACTGAACAATTCCATTTGCTTTTCATGACTACTGCCCCAACGAACTAAATTCTCTAGCAACTTAAAATACTGTTAAATCATTCCATTTTTTCCTTTTATTTTGGTCCATGCTAAAATGAGTAGCCAATAAATTTGTACAGGGTGGTCTGCGCAATGTGTCTTAGTTTTGGGGACAATGTGAAACATCTTTCCTTCTCTATGGTATTATACTAATTTTTTAACAAATAATTGATCAAGATAGCAATATTTTTCTTCCATGGAAAATAATGAAATGACATTGGATTCAGATGTAGTCAAAGCTGGTATGTGCACCAAACTGTGGTCGAACTAACTGGGTCGCTCTGCCATGCTTGTTAGTGGCCCATGTCAAGATCATTTTCTACGACCCGTAGAGTACATGGCACATACTATATTGAGCCATCTTGTGTATTTATATAGAGAATTAGAACTATGTGTACGGTGGAGAAAGTCTAGGAAATTATGTGCCATCAATGTGAAATTCTAGGAAATTATGTGCCATCAATGTGAGGCTCAAATCTAGACGGGTTTGAGCATTAAACTTTTTTACCTTTAGGATAAATATTGGATATAGGTAGTGTGTTATTTAATGTGTTGTTATTTAGTTGGATGGTACTAGGTTCTAAAATGTATCCTCCTTGCAGAGCCAAATTTCTATAAAATTTAGAGTGAATAAAATCTTTGTTCCATATGCATTTGATGCTCGTTAGCATCGCCATCATTTTAATGGCCATGACATCATAGACCCTTCTCTTGGTTTCGCATTTATACCGGATCGTGGTGGCGTTTAATCGGCTATTTTTGTTTAGTGGGTTCTCTTTCCCACCTTCGCAAGTTGGGTCGTGCTGCCACACGTTTCACCTTCTAGACCATGCAACTGCCTTTGCCAACCTAGCCCCGGACGAAACAACAACGCGACTCGAACACCCAACGTTCCAATGGTATTGTTTAATATTTCTAGAATGTTTTACTTTTGATAAGTTCCATACTTTTAATTAGATTCGTACACTAGGAACGATGCCTATACTAATTGGTTGAAGTACAACCAGTGGTAATTGTTATTTGCTTGCGACAACAAATCTATGGTAGAGAGAGCCAGGTTGGAGAGAGATGAAGGATGGTAGACAAGTATGGGGGGAGGAAGGAGATGGAGATATTATAATGAGGAGGGACGAAGATAGAGATAGAGAGAGAGATTATAATGAGAGAAAGAGAGAGGGAGGTAGAGATAATTTCGGTGCAAAATAGGAGTATATCACAAGTGCAACGCTACGTGTTTGATGAAATTCAAAGTGTGTAAATGGAGGTGGAAAGGGATATTGCGAGCCAGGTTTGTCATTAACTAAGGTGGCATGCATGGACTGAGGATGTGGAGAATGTGATGGAGAAATAATTAGTGAATTACGAATAAAAAAGTAGACTGCATATGTACACGAGAAATTTGTAAGTATACTTTCCGATCGTTGTATGATATCTTCTCCATATATGTGAAATTTAACAGGCATTATATGTATAGATGCAATAAAAAACTATACATGCAAAATTTGATATGCATGATATTCATAGATGCAATCGTAAAAATATTTAAAAGGCCCGTGGCAATCGCACTGGCATTCTCCTAGTAATTTCATAATCGAGAGACCCCGTCGGGTCAAAACATTTGAGATGCGGGCGGATCCAGGGAAGATGTACAGTGAGTCTATGAGGACGTCTAGATCAACGCATCATTGAGCGGCAATATTCAAAGCCGCCGCTCCGGCCATCGAATAGGAAACAAAGAACGAGTATTGTAGCATACTACCAGAATAGTATGTATTTCTTTCGTTTCTAAATATAAGTCTTTTAAAATATTTCACTAAAAACTACATACGAAACAAAAGGAGTAGATTTATACTTTAAAATATATTTATATATATATATCTATATGTAGCTTATAATAAAAAAAATAAAAGATTTATATTTAGGAACGGAGAAAGTACTCCGTGTTAAACATTACGGGAATAGTATACTATTGTATAACATATATTTTCATAGGTTCTTCTGTGGTCATGTGGCGAGAATCTAGTGGTGCATCTTTTCTTTGGCATTCTTCTGCATTATACTTACTTTATTGTCTCTCATTATCCATTGTCAAAACAAGGTATAGATAGGTTTTCCATATACTTGCGTGGCATTGACACTAGATCCTCTTCCAAATCAGCGTGTCGTTGTCACGATGTACGCTTTGACACAAGTTTTGGTATATATATAATATGGGTCAGGTTACATGTCAGTTGCGTGGAAAAAAAGTTTGGGATCATTCGGTTTTTTCGGTCGTCCGATACAAGATCGAGGGCCGGATCTCTTTATTCTCCATCCGGTTGGTCTTCTTCCTTCGAACCGTCCCGCCATCACCGACATAGCCGTCTGCTTCCACTGCTCGCGGCTGGCGACGCTCCCGCACAGCCTCGCCGCACCGCCCTCCCCCAAACGCAGCCCACTGTCGTGAAGTCCCCCCCCCCCCCCCTCTTTCCCCGAGCCATCCCTCTAGCCCGGAAGCTGAAGGAGATTTTTTCTGACGAAGCTGCACCACCGTTGTGCTGCCGCCCCCACCAGTGTTGTGCTATCGCCCCCCACCCTCCCCCCCCCCCCCGCCCCACCGTAATATAGATGATGGGGTAGCTTTCCTGCGAGCTCCTTCCTTCCCTCCGGCCTCCCTCTGACGAACTTCTTCGTCCATCTCAAAATCGACTGACCCAAAAGATAAAGTCAGTCGACTGACGCTTAGCTAATGTGATACAATATAATTTACTCCACACACAAATTTTAAGTGCCATCAACTTGCAAAATATACAATATTACTCTATGACGTACAGCTACACTAATCTTGAACGGACATTGCACAGGTCGTTAAGACAAGTTGGCTACCGGTACAGAAACGTCACCTTGCTAGCTAGTACTCCCTCTTTTCAAAAATAATTGTCTTAACTTTGTACTAGTTTTAATATAAAATTATACTAAGGTTAAGACACTTATTTTGAAAGAAGGGAATACTTAGTAGATTGACAGGATATTTCAGAACTTCCACTGCTTATGTTATTTGTACGCGGGGTTTCTATCTGACTTTGTTGCACTGTAGTACTTTACTGTTGATATACAGCATGCAGATATAAGGTATACCCCGGGCTGCTTCTTTTTAAGGTGGTGCTCCCTCCGCCCGGATTCATTAGACCCCGTTTCATTTTAAGTCAAAGTTTGATCATAAATTTATCTAAAAGAATATAAACTATATGTCATGGAAATTACATCATAGAAAACCTCTTTCATATATAAATCCAATAATATACTTTGTGTACAATCAATCGAAAGGCAAAACTAGCAAATTGCCTGAGCGCAGGCGATCCGATCTGGGCACAGATTTTCGTGTACTCCACTAGACGATTTGACCCGGGCTACACCGAAATCAAAGCATATTCGCGCTCGTGCGGCCTGGAAAGGGGTGAAGCTAGGAGAGTGGCGTTTTGGCACATGGGAGCACGCACTCCTGGTTTTTAAAATGTGTTTTAAACATATTTTGAAATGTCAAAAAATTTCAAACAAAAACTTGGCTCGTACATCTTGATATTGTACATGTTCACAAAGTCGTTTCGTAAAAAACAGAGAAATTATGTGTCACATGTGAAAAAGACAAAATCGGATGTTAAACAATGCTTTTCACAAGACATATTTCTGTCTTTTTTACACAAGCCATAAAAAATGTCGGATTTCTCCAAAACATGATGTGCACACATATAATGTCAAGATGTATGCGCCAAATTTTTGTTTGGAATATTTTCACACCTTGAAATATATTTTTCGCGTGCAGGTGCGCTCGCTCCCGGGAGCACCAACGGATTTCCGTGAAGCTAGCCGCAATGTGGACGAGCGTATCCCGCGTTTGACCACCCGTGCGTGCGGTCTGGACGGTTTGTCCTCGTGTGAAGTGTACTACTAGAGTAGCAGAAAGGTGACCGGTCCATGCTTTGAGTCTTTCCTGGGTTGCCTCGGGATCTACGAGCCCAGGATTCTTGGGTTGGGTTGCTGCCCGACGCGCGTGCATGCATGATTCGAGGAAGAAGAGGACGAGGGAAACGAAACGAATCCAAACCTGTCGTCCGGCATCTAGGAGTGGCGTTTTATATTTTCGCCTCTGTTTGTCAGCAGCTAATTTAGGTATAGGACATGCGTATAGTTTTAAATCATCGATTTAACTAATCAAATACTTCCTCCATTCCTTTATATAATGTGTATTTGTTTTTTCAAAAATCAAACGAGGACAAGTTTAACTATGTTTTTAGAAAAATATATCAATATTCACGATACAAAATTATATCACGTGATCCATCATGAAAAGTAATTTCATATTTTATCCATTTGGTATTGCATATGTTGTTAGTTAATTTTATAATCTTGATCAAACATTCAAATGGTTGACTTGTACGGAAAACAATACATCTTATATTCTGAAACGGAGAGAGTATACGTTATACATCATCAAAAGTATATCATTAGATTTATATGAAAATGTAGTTTCTAAATATATTTTTTGTTACATATAATGTACATGTAGCTAGTTAAATTGTTGACCTACAAATAAGCGTAAGCCCTATACACCCGGACCGATGTACTAGTAGTCTATATATGGGTCCGAGTGTGAGTAGTGGCCCGTGTACATCAACCTTGGCATATGTTCTTTGTTTTAGGAAATCAACCTTGGCAAGAACTATTTCGCGCCTATAGCCAGATGCTAGGTTGTCTAGCTATAGGCGTGTAGTTTTGTCGTTCGCTGTAGTCGCTCGTTGTAGGTTCGCTTTAGGTTGATTTTCTTCGGAGGGGGAGAGGGGGGGGGTTCTTTTTTTAGGTTCTTTTATTCACTGGTTTTCTTTGGTTTTTCTTTTATCTTTGTTATATTTTTTGTTTTTCACCGGTATTTATTCCTTTTCTCGGTTTTAACTAGTTTTTCCTTCTCTTTCTTTTCTTCTTTGGTTTTCATTGTTTTTGTTTGCTTTTCTTCCGTTTTCACCGTTTTATCCTGATTTTTTGACTTTTTTCTTTCATTTTTTGTATGTATTTTTCTTGATGGTTTTCATTGGTTTTTAGAACCTTTGTCGATTGTTTCTTGTTCATCGGTTTCTTTTATGTTTTTCTTTATTTTTGCTTTCCTTCTCGGTTTTCATCTCTCTTTTATTGTATAGAAAATAAAATTGTTCAAATACATGAATTAATTTTCTAACATACATACTTTTTATGTCTACATTTTTTCATTTATATTGCATATTGTTTGTGTAAATCAGAAACATTTTTATATATGTATTTAAATTTTCATATACATGTGTACCATATTCTATATACATGATTAAAATTTAAAAAATACATAATTTTTATGTCTAGTTCTCTCATACACATTCTACATTTGTTGTATACATCAGGATCATTTTCTATATACACATTAAAATTTCTCATATACACATTTAACATTTTTAATACATGATTAATGCTTTATAAAAGTAATTTTTATATCTTATTTTCTTATACACATTCTACATTTTTTGTATACATCAGGCACATTTTATATTTACACGTTTAACATTTTTATACATATTTAATATTTTTCTAATAAATGATTAACTTTTTTATGTCTAGTTTTTTCATACTCATTCTACATTTTTTGTATGCATAAGCAAAACAAAACTACGCGTGTAACATTTTTAAAATACATGCTTAACATTTTTTAGATACATGGTAAACTTTTTTAAACATATATATTATCGATGTCTTGATTTTTCCATGCGAATTGTATATTTTTGGTGTACATCAGATACAT
The DNA here is from genome assembly GCA_022496015.1 of Hordeum marinum. Lineage (NCBI taxonomy): Eukaryota > Viridiplantae > Streptophyta > Magnoliopsida > Poales > Poaceae > Hordeum > Hordeum marinum. The sequence goes on along the minus strand of CM039673.1, from coordinate 60,940,894 downwards.
TTTTCGTACACGTTTATTATTTCCAAAACACATAATTAACAGTTTTGAAATACATGCTTAACATTTTAAAAACATACACGTGTAACATTTTCAAAACACATAGAACATTGCCTCCTAGCCACATAGCCCAGACTCCCAGGGCGAGGGGCTCGCATGAGTGCGTGGGGCAAAGGGGAGCAGAAGCACGAGATGGGGGGGGGGGGCATGAGATGTGGGGAAAATGGAGGCGCATAGAAGGAGAGGGAGACTTTCCTAGATACTGAGATCGACGAGCCACTTTGGACGACGAGGATCCCTCGGCCTCTCGCACCTTCGCACATATCCTAACCTGGGAACGTTGGGACGAAACGAGTAGACCTTCACCCCGGGATCTTTGTGGGGAACGTAGCATGAAATCGAAAATTTTGCTACTAAACACTCAAGATCTAATCTAGGAGATGCATAGCAATGAGACGGGAGAGTGTGTATACGTACCCTCATACACCATATAACACGGTTGATGTAGTCGTACTCTTCATGATCCAATCCGATTTAGCGACGAACGGACGACACCTGTGCGTTCAGCACACGTGCGAGTCGGTGATGTCTCCTCCTCCTTGACCCAGAAAGCAAAAGGGAGGAGAAGTAGATGGGATCTTGACCATCATGACGCATGGTGGAGATGGTGGTGGTGCAACGCTGGCAGCGCTTCGCTAAGAGGTGATGGGACGAGGAACGAGAGAGACGGGAGGGGTTTTGTGGCTAGGCAAAGGGGTGACCCCTCTGTTGGGGAACATCGCATGGGAAACAAAAAAAATTCCTATGCACACACAAGATCTATCCATGATGATGAGTATCTACGAGAAGGAGAGTGGATCAACATACCCTTGTAGATCGCTAAGCGAGAAGCGTTAAGAAACGCGGTTGATGTAGTTGAACATCTTTGTGATCCAAATCGCTAGCTGTCTCATGATCCAATCACGATCTAGTGCCGAACGGACGACACCTCCGCGTTTAGCACACGTACAGCTCGATGACGATCTCCGCCTCCTTGATCCTACAAGCAAGGGCGTAGAGGTAGATGATTTCTCCGGCAACACGATGGCGTGGTGGCGGCGGTGGTGGTGCTATCCTGGCTTCAAAGGAGAAAACGATCTAGGGAGAGAGAGGGGCGCCAAGGGCTTTGTGTGTGCTCTTGGGCGCCCCTCCCCTCTATATATAGGTGGAGGTGTGTGGATATCAGCCTCTCCAAGCCCTAGGGCACAGCCAGGGGGGAGTTGGACTCCTAGTTCAATTCCCTCCCTTTCCATAAAACAGGTGGACTTTCCACCTCTCCCAACCCACATGGGCCTTGAGGGACTTGTGCAACTGGTCCAATAAAGCCAAGGCGCCTCCCCTCAGCCCATGAAAACCCTTGGGACGTGATGGAACCCTTGGTGGACTCCTCCGGAAGTTTCCAGAACCTTCTAGAAGCTTCCCGGTACAATACCGAAAAAATCCAAGACTTTTCCAGTAGCCAAAATATGACTTTCCATATATAAATCTTTACCTCAAGACCATTCCGGAGCTCCTCATGATGTCCGGCATCTCATCCTAGACTCTGAACAACCTTTGGTCACCAACATACATAACTCAATAATACCAAAACATCGGTGAACGTTAAGTGTGCAGACACTGCGGGGTTCGAGAACAGTGGAGACATGACCAAGAAACCTCTACATCCAATAACCAAAAGCGGGACCTGGATGCTCATATTGGTTCCTACATATTCTATGAAGATCTTTATCGGTTGAACCTCTATGTCAAGGATTCAGTTAATCCCGTATGTTGTTCCCTTTGTTCATCGGTATGTTACTTGCCCGAGATTTGATCATCGGTATCTTCATACCTAGTTCAATCTCGTTATTGGCAAGTCTCTTTACTCGTTCCGTAATACAAGATCCCGTTGCTAACTCTTTAGTCACTTTGCTTGCAAGGCTCATTGTGATGTTGTATCATCGAGTGGGCCCTGAGATACCTCTCCGTCACATGGAGTAACAAATCCTAGTCTTGGTCCATGTCAACTCAACAGACACCCTCGGAGATACCTATAGATCACCTTTATAGTCACCAAGTTACGTTGCGACGTTTGATACACACAAGGTACTCCTCCAGTGTAAGTGAGTTGCATGATCTCATGGTCATAGGAACAGATACTTGACATGTAGAAAACTGTAGCAATAAACTGACACGGTCATATACTATGCTCATAGTTTGGGTCTTGTCCATCACATCATTCTTATAATGATATGATCCCATTATCAAATGACATCTCATGTATATAGTTAGGAAACCTTGACCATCTTTGATCAACGAGCTAGTCTATTAGAGGCATATTAGGGATACTGTGTTGTCTATGTACCCACACATGTATTTGAGTTTCCAATCAATACAATTATAGCATGGATAATAAACGATTATCATGAACAAGGAAATATGATAATAACTAATTTATTATTGTCTGTAGGGCATATTTCCAACAGTCTCCCACTTGCATTAGAGTTAATAATCTAGTTCACATCACCATGTGATTTACACCCAATGAGTTCTGGGTTTGATCATGTTTTGCTTGTGAGAGAGGTTTTAGTCAACGGGTCTGCAACATTCAGATCCATATGTACTTTGCAAATCTCTATGACATACTTTAGATGCTTCTACCATGATCCACTTGGAGTTATTCCAAATTATTGTTACACTATACATATCTGGATTGCTACTTAGAGTCATACGGATTGGTGTCAAAGCTTGCATCGACGTAAGCCTTTACGACAAACTCTTTATCACCTCCATAATCGAGAAACATTTCCTTAGTCCTCTAGTCACTAAGGATAATTTTGACCGCTGCCCAATGATCCACTCTTGGACCACTCTTGTACCCCTTGACAGACTCATGGCAAGGCACACACCAAGTGTGGTACACAACATGGTATACTCTATAGAGCCTATGGATAAGGCATAGGGGATGACCTTCATCCTTTCTGTTTCTTCTGCCGTGGTCGAGCTTTGAGTCTCACTCAACCCCGCACCTTCAAATTAGGCAATAACTCTTTCTTTGACTGATCCATTTTGAACTCTTTCAAAATCTTGTCAAGGTATGTACTCATTGAAAGTCTTATCAGACGTCTTGATCTATCTCTATAGATCTTGATGCCCAATATTTAAGTAGCTTCATACCAGGTCTTCCTTTGAAAAACTCCTTTCGAAACAACCCTTTATGCTTTCTAGAAATTCTACATCATTTCCGATCAACAAATATGTCATCCACATTACTTATCGGAAATTCTATAGTGCTCCCACTCACTTTCTTGTAAATACAAGTTTCTCATAAACTTTGTATAAACCCAAAAAATGTGATCACCTCATCAAAGTGTATATTCCAACTCTGAGATGCTTGCTCCAGCCCATAGAATGATTGCTAGAGCTTGAACACCTTTTAGCATCCTTAGGACTCACAAAACCTTCTGGTTGTATCACATACAACCTTTCCTCAAGGAAACCATTAAGGAAATGATGTTTTGACATCCATCTGCCAGATTTCATAATCGAAAAATGCAGCAACTGCTAACATAATTCCAACAGACTTTTAGCATCGCTACGGGTGCGAAAGTCTCATGGTAGTCAAATCCTTGAACTTGTCGGAAACTTCCTTGCGACAAGTCGAGCTTTGTAAATGGTGACATTTACATCAGTGTTTGTCTTCTTCTTTTAAAGGTCCATTTGTACTCAACGGCCTGCCGTTCAACGAGTAAGTCTACCAAAGTCCATACATGGTTTTCGTACATAGATCCTTTCTCGAATTTCATGGCTCCTAGCCATTTGTTGGAATCCGGGCCCACCATCGCTTCTTCGTAGCTCGTTGGTTCACTGTTGTCTAACAACATGACCTCAAGAGACATAATTGACATACCACTCAGGGGCGGTACGAGTCCTTGTCGACCTATGAGGTTCGGTAGTGACTTGATCCGAAGCTTCATGATCGTCATCATTTGCTTCCTCTTCACTTGGTGTAGGCGTCGTAGAAACATCTTCTGCGTCATAATACTATCCAACTTAAGTGACGGTTCAACAACCTCATCAAGTTCTACTTTCGTCCCACTCAATTCTTTCAAGAGAAACTCTTTCTCGAGAAAGGACCGTTTTTAGCAAAAAAACACTTTTCCCTTGGATGTGAGATAGAAGGTATACCCAACTATTTCCTTAGGGTATCTGAATGCACAATTGCTCCCTTGGTGGTTTGGGGAATTAATAACAACATATAAGTCACTGAACTAATGTTTCCACCAAGTATATTTTAGGAAATGTTCAATGATAGGATTGGAAAAAGGAGAGTGTGGACATACCCCAAGACGCAAGGAAATAGGTTGGCCAAGCTTGAAGCAAGAGGACCCTACATTTTATATTTGTGAGAAATCACCTTGAGTCCATAGGAAAGCCAATACTATTAAAAGGGGGTAAGGTCTTGTTGGTGAACAATATGATCAAACGTGCATAAGTGATAGTCGCTAAAAACATCCACAAACTCTCCCACCAAAGTCTGTTCTATACCTAACACTCAAAATCGGTGCAACCAACTTTCCCATACCGGTGCCACCGATTCTAGAACCTAGACAGACTCTGCCAAACCCTAGCCACTTCGTTGCAACTGATTCCTTACCGGTGCCACCGAGTTTAGGTTGCCAACTTGTTGTTACGCAAATTCACATTTTTGGTCCCACCGAGAATGTTAGATCGGCGTCACCGAGATTGGAAATCTGACCGTTGGTCACCTTATCGGTGCAACCGAGTTCCCTATTGGTCTCACCGAGATTCAAAAGTTGCCACCTTTTGGTCACTTCGGTACCACCGAGATTAACACATCGGTGTCACCGAGTTGGTCATTTTGTGTGTAACAGTTGGATTTTTGGGGATGCCTATATATACCTCTTCACCACCACCTACTCGAGAGAGAAGCACTCAGAACTATTCCATACCTATCCTATCAGATTTTCTGAGAGAGAACCACCTACCCTTGTGTTGAGGTCAAGATCTTCCACTCCAATCATATGGATCTTGATTTCTAGCCTCCTCAAGTAGCTTTCCACCAATCCTATCTCTTCCACCATGCCAAATCTATGAGAGAGTTATTGGGTGCTGAGGAGTCTATCATCTTGAAGCACAAGAGCAAGGAGTTCATCGTCATTACCGAGCCTATTACCTTTTGGAGGGTGGTGCCTCATAGATTGGTTAGGTGTCGCTTGGGAGCCTCCTACTTCGTGTTGTGGAGTGAACCAAGAAGTTTGTAAGGGCAAGGAGATCGCCTACTTTGTGAAGATCTACCCATAGTGAGGCTAGTCCTTCATGGACGGAAGCCGTTATGGAATAGTCAAGGTTGCTACTTCGTGGACCCTTTTGGGTGGAGCCCTTCGTGGACTGTCATGACCGTTACCCTCCGTGGGTTAAAGACTCCATAAACATGGATGTACGATAGCGCCACCTATCGGAACCACGGGAAAAATCATCGTGTCTACAATTGCGTTTGATCTTCCTACCCTACCCCTTCTCATGCTTGTTGTTACTTTCTGCTGCTATATACTCTTAGACTTGCATGTGTAGGGTGTACTTGACTTGCCATGAAATGCTAAAAACTGTCAACCCTAAAACTTGGTATAGGAAAAACTTTTATTTGGTCTAGTCTAATCACCCCCCCTCTAGACTTACTTTCGGTCCTACAAGTGGTATCGGAGCTTTGGTCTCCATTGCTTAGGTCTCACAACCTAGGAGAGTATGGCATCTAGTGAGGCAAGTTATCACCGTAGAGGTCCGTACTTTGATGACACTAATTTTGCTAGTTGGAAGCACAAAATGAAAATGTATATTCTTGGTCATAACCCTGCCGTTTGGGTTGTTGTTCATGTTGGCGTGCAAGGTGAGTTTTTTGCGATGGACGGGAACCGGATCGTGAAGCGACCGCGGATGAGTTGAAGATGTTGCAACTCAATGCTCAAGCATGCGACATTCTATTCAACTGCTTATGCCCCGAAGAATTCAACAAAATCAGCCTTCTTGAGAATGCAAAAGAGATTTGGGATACTTTGGTTGATATGCACGAAGGAACCGAGTCCGTGAGAGAATCCAAGTTAGATGTTCTTCAAGGTCAACTTGAAAAGTTCAAGATGAAGGATGGTGAAGGAGTCATAGATATGTACTCTAGGCTAGCTCTGATCACAAATGAGATTGCCGGCTTAGGAAGCGAAGAAATGACCGACAAATTCATCATCAAGAAGATGCTTAGAACTTTGGATGAGAGACACGACACCGTGTGCACATTGATCCAAATGATGCCAAACTACAAATATCTCAAGCCTACAGAAGTCATTGGAAGGATTGTTGCTCATGAGATGACACTCAAAGATAAGGAAGAACTTCATCACAAGTCTAGCGGTGCTTACAAAGCCACAAGTGATGCTCCCACAACTTCAAGAAACAACCTTGTCACCAATGAAGAGATAAGCCTCATGGTCAAGAAATTCAACAAGTTTTAAAAGAATAGAGGCAAAGAAAGAAACTCCAACTCAAGATATGAAGAGAAGCGTTCATCAAGTCGTGACCGCAATTGCTACAATTTTGGGAACCCGGACACTACTCAAATGAGTGTACGACTCCCTACAAAAGAAGACAAGAGTCACCTCGAAGATGAAGCTCAAGAATGAATCACCACAAAGAGAGAGAAGGAGTAGAGATGATCGTTATGAACGAAGACACTCAAGGAGAAGTAGAGATTCGGAGAAGAAGGAGAAGTACACCAAGAGCTACACAAGAAGAAAACATCAAGCTCATGTTGGTGAATGGGTTTCCGGCTCCGACTCTGACAACAACTTTGAGAGAAGCTATCACTCCGACTCCGACTATAGTCAAGATGATGGTGTTGCCAGAATTTCTCTAGTGACTACCAACTCCTACGATCTATTTGATTCACCAAACGAAGGGAGTGGAAGTTGCTTCATGGCTGAAGGCCCCAAGGTATCACACCCCGAGTATCTTGATTTTGATAGTGATGAAGATGATTTACTTTGTGATGATGACTTGCTTTGTGATAAAACTAATGATGTTGATCAAAATGAACTTGATAAATCTCATGCTAGTCAAGATAAGTCATTTGATGATGATAAGATGAAAATAGAACAACTAACGAAAGAACTAAACACTCTTAAGTTAGCTCATGAATCTACTCTCGAAGATCATAGAGATCTTGTGAGAACTCATGAGAAGCTATGCTTCGAGAAGCTCAACTTGGAGCAAGAGCATGAGTTTCTCAAAGCTATGAATGATGATCTCCGAAAGAAGACCTCATCTTATCTAGCCAAACGACTACGCTTGTCTACTTTCATGCCTCAAGTTAAAACTAAGCAATCTAGTAACAAAGGCAAGAAAGGTTCTTCATCTAGTAGCAACAATATAAATGCTAAACCCAATGATGTTGCTTCTAGTAGTTCTATTGATTCCACTAATGATGATTCTCTTAGCCAAGATACACTTGAGCAAGAAAATGCTTTATTGAAAGGAATTATAGGAAAAGGTATCTACAAGAGTCTTGCCGGATGTAAGCAATTTGAGGAAATTGTACGCAAGCACGGAGGATACGGAAGAATCATGGTGTTGGCTACTTCAACACTAATGGAGTTGAGTGGGAAGAAGGTCAATATCGCAAGCCTAAGTTTGTTCCTCAAAAGGAAAAGTATGAAAATACTCTTCCAAAGGGGACAAACACTCAAGATGACCTTCCAACACAAGACCACAAGCTCAAGGGCAAGAACAAGCTTCAAGAGGACATTGACTCACATGAAGATGAACCCCTAGCTTTGGTGGAGTGGGTTCCCATGGCTACATCAAGCTAAACTACTGCAAAGGCTACTTCAACACCAAGGATCCCCATCAACTTGATGTGGGTCCCCAAGAAGAAGAACTAGGTAGTTCTTGAGGGGTGACTCCGCCAATGAAATTCACTCACATTCATTATTGGCAAGGACTTTATGCACTCAACATCAACTCAATGCAATAGTTCAAGGAGTCACACATTCCCTCAAAGGTAAGAAAGGGACAAGGTAAATAAAATAATCAATGGACATCATAACATATGCTTTGCACTCCATGTCCATAGATATCCTTATATTTATCTCCTGTGTGTTGGGACTAACCCATGTAGGTGAGAGGAGTAAGGAAACAACAAGGCTGCTCCCAACTCTTGGTGATCCTCATCAACATTGAGCATCCACAACTACCTCACCAACATGAAGTCTTCATCGACAAAACCCAAGGCAAGTTTATCCCTCTTATGGGGGGATGTCACATTAAGGGGGAGCTTCACTCTAAGACTTGAGTCAAAGCATCTCTTAGTATGTGACAACATTAAATACTTTATGTAAAAGTGGTAACCCCACTTGTGCTTAAACGATGAGTATGACCTATGATCAAGTACTCTTACTTGGCTCCTAAGTTAAATACTCATATATAGATGATTTCATCATCGCCCAAGTGCTTGTTAGATGCTAGTGTGATTGTGCATGTTTGTCATGATTTCTTTTGACATCTTATTGTGTGAGCATGTTGGTCTGCATTTATTTTCTCATTCGAGGACATCCAATTGTTGCTATCTGGCTTTTGATTTATCTTTTGCCAATTGGATGGACAAGAATGCCTAGGACCACTCTTTAACATTCTATGCTTTCTCACCTCATATTCCATTCATGCTGCATCACAAAATTTGAACAAGTGCTTTTTGATCCCTCTGTGTGTGGAGCACTCAGAGTTCCGTATCGACAAGGACCGAACATTAAAACCTCCCAAGTGCATCTCGGTGGAACCAACCCAACAATCTGGGTCTCACTGAATGCCTAGGGTTGATCTGGTTTTCAATCTCGGTAACAGCGATTTCATATTCTCGGTTACACCGAGTTTCCCTGTCAGCTGACAATTATGGAACTCGATGACACCGAAAACATAAAATCGGTATCATCGACAGTGAAGGGTATATATGTTGTGGACCCTGACGCTTTGAAATTCAATCTTCAAACTCGCACCTCAGAACCCTAAGCTGCCGCCTCGAGACCCTTGGTCGTTGCCCTTGTCTTCCCGATCTCCTTCGCCGCTGGGAATCGCCACCGTCGACGAAATCTGCTCCATCATCGCCGCCGTAGAGGATCCGCGCCAAGCTAGCGTACAGATTCGATCTCTAGTGCACTCCCCATCCGATTCTTGCGCATTGGATACTTGTTAATCATCTATACACCCTTTGCTCACATATCCATCCACCTAAAACTCCAAAGTTTCAAGTTAGATTGATTTTCTAGGGTTTTGCCGTCCGCCCGATAAATCTCGGTGGCACCGAAACAAAAATATCGGTCTCACCGATATGCTTTTCAGTGTGGTTGAGAACTGACTCAGTGGAACCGAGTACCTCCTTTTGGTCCTACCGAAAAGGCTGCCAAGTTCCTGTTAAGGAGTTAGATTATCTCGGCCCCACCAAAAATTTCTTTTCGGTTGCACTGATATCTATTTGACAGATTACAAAACTTTTGAAAATTCATTGCTCAAATTTCAAAAACCAGCCTCATTTTTTGATGACTCATCTTCTTCTGCTCTCCTATACTCTATTCACAGGGTCAGTATATCAGGCTCAGAAGACAGTCAGAATTTGCCAGAGCAGGGAGTTGATATGAGTTCTGGAACAAGCCCAGAAGCCAGTTCTTTCTTAGATCCAGGCACCCCCAACTCTGATGGGTTGCCCAAGGCTGCCACCAGAACCAGGAAGAAGCTGAACTCAGATGAAGAAGATTCAGACTTTGTTCTAGAAGAGATTCTTGCTAAGAAGCAAGAGAAAGCTGCGAGGAAGTCTGCTACTGAAGCCACTTCCTCTAGGAGGGTCTTCAGCAAGATCTATGCACCTGCTTCAACCTTCAAGGCTCATGAGACTGCCAGAGCAACTATCTCAGTTGAAGTCCCCAAGAAAGCTATGCCTAAGAAGGCAGGGGAGAAAAAGTCCAGGAAGAGGATTATTCATGTGACTGGCAGGCCTACCTCCATGTATGAGGATCCTGAGGAAGCAACTAGTGCTGTTGCTGAGGAAGAGGAGGATGAGCCAGCTACAAAGGCTCCTCCCAAGAAGAAGACAAAGAAACTGATGTCTGATGCTATGCCAAAGACTGGCACATCCAAGAAGGCTGCTGCTAAGAAGCCTAAGAAGACAACTAGGCAGATTCCAGCTTTTGAGAAGAACAAAGGGACTGCCTCCAGAGCTGAAGCTGATGATGATTTGACAACTTTGATGAAGCTCAGACCACATCTTCCAGTGCACAATGCCAGCTACCCACTAGCTGAGGATATGAAGAAGAGGAAGGATTCAGGATTGAGAGCTTGGAGAGCTATAGATCCATATGCCTAGAGGAAGAAGACAGCTGTGGACTACAGATTCTACACCAAGGAGCAACAGGATTTCTATGAGACTGTGCTCTTTGACAAGAGTCCAGCTGTGAGTGACATGCGATATGTTGATTGGAATTTCATCAAGGAGAATGAGGACTACTTTCCAAGTGTCCAAGACAATTTTCATTGCATAGGTTTGGATGAGTTTGTTAGCAGAGAATTCACAGCTTGGAATGATGAGATGATCATGCAATTCTACTCCACTGCACACTTCTACGGAGATGGTAGAATTGTATGGATGACTGAAGGTGCAAGGTATGAATCAACCGTTAAAGAATTGGCTGATATCTTAGGAGTTCCTGAAGCACAAGATGGTGACTTGGATGTATACTTAGAATCCAAGGCAAGCCACAATGCTATGGCTAATATGTACAAGGAGATCCCTACTGCCAATGTGAAGTCTCATAGGCTAGGATCAATCTACTTTCTTCAGGATGGCCTCCGCACTATCAACACCATTCTAAGGCATACGTTGATGCCCAAGTCCGGAGATGACAAGATGATCCGAGGCCACTCCATAAAAATGTTGACCCACCTTGACGAACACACCAGGATCAGAGTCATGGATTTGATTGTTGAGACAATCAAGAGGGTTGCTGCTGACCAGAAGCGCTCTTACTGTTATGCACCCTACATCTGGATGCTTATCAACTTAAGATTGGAGAAGCACATATTTGCTCTAGATCATCCACATTTGCTCCTACAGCCAGATCTCGAGGACAATGTTGTGGTGATGGATGCTGATCATCCCACTTCAACTGTAGCTCAGGCACAGGCAGAGGCAGTTAGAGCCACTAGTGCTCAAGCCCCCAGATCTAGGAACGAGCAAATGGATCTGTTGATAGCATCAGTTCAGGGCATGCAGAAGGACATTAAGGGGATTTTGGACAACCAGAACAGCCTTGTCAGGATGTTTGATACCAGAATCAAGTCCCTTAGTGAGAAGGTGGAAGGGCTGACTAAGACAGTCACAGAGCTTCAGCATGAAGTTGACTCCGTGCACATCCCTCGGGTCTCTTCTACTGATGATGATGATGATGATGATGATGATGATGATGATGATGACGATGAGGATGAATCACCTCTAAGGCCGGGCACTCAGTTCACCACTCAGGCCAGATCAGCCACAGTGCCTGCACAAGACTTGAGGCCCTCTTCATCAGCTCCTGCAACTGTCAGCACAACTCCTGCTCCATCTGCTCCAGTTCCTCCAGCCGTCACTCCAACTCCATCCATGACATCTGCAGAGATCTTCACCGACGCTGTCATCTCGACTCCTTCATCAACAACCGGAGGAGATCTGCCCAAGAACGTTTAGATATATGCCTTTGAACTTTTTGGTAACTTGTTGCCAAAGGGGGAGAAGTGTATATAGATCTTTAGGCTTCGAGCAAGAGAGCGTTTTGGTGTTTGTTGCTTTTCAAAACATTTGGTTCTTTTGGTTTGACGTGAGATACTTTTGTGTTTATGTGTGATCATACATTGTTATGTGATGAGATGCGACTATTTCCTATCATCTTAATGCTCATGTGATGATCATTCACCTTTTCTTGATTGTGTTGTGCATTGTTTTTCATTCTAATTATTCTCGCACACCACCAAGTTGTATGTGACATGGAAGAAGTGCCCCATATACTTAATCGATTGTGCATTTGCATTCAAATGCAAAATTCAAAATAATGGACAAATTTAGGGGGAGCTCTTGCTTATCACATACTTCTCAAAGCGACGATTATATTCATTGATTTTATCATATGTCTAAGCTTTGATCTATATGTTGTCATCAATTAACAAAGAGGGGGAGATTCAAGGCACATTTGCTCCCTTGGTGGTTTTGGTAATTAATAACAACATATAAGTCATTGAACTAGTGTTTCCACCAAGTATATTTCAGGAAATGTTCAATGATAGGATTGGCAAAAGGAGAGTGTGGACATACCCCAAGGTGCAACGAAATAGGTTGGCCAAGCTTCAAGCAAGAGAACTCTTTTTATATTTGTGAGAAATCACTTGGAGTCCATAGGAAAGCCAATACTATTAAAAGGGGGTAAGGTCTTGTTGGTGAACAATATGCTCAAAGCTGCACAAGTGATAGTCGCCAAAAACATCCACAAACTCTCCCACCAAAGTTTGTTCTATACCTAACACTCAAAATTGGTGCAACCAACTTTCCCATACCGGTGCCACCGATTCCAGAACCTAGACAGGATCTGCCAAACCCTAGCCACTTCGGTGCAACTGATTCCATACCGGTGCCACCAAGTTTAGGTTGGCAACTTTCTATTACACAAATTCACATTTTCGGTCCCACCGAGAATGTTGGATCGGCGTCACCGAGATTGGAAATCTGACCGTTGGTCACCTTATCGGTGCAACCGAGTTCCCTATTGGTCTCACCGAGATTCAAAAGTTGCCACCTTTTGGTCACTCGGTACCACCGAGACTAACACATCGGTGTCACCGAGTTGGTCATTTTATGTGTAACAGTTGGATTTTTGGGGATGCCTATATATACCCCTTCACCACCACCTACTCGAGAGACAAGCACTCAGAACTATTCCATACCTATCCTATCAGATTTTCTGAGAGAGAACCACCTACCCTTGTGTTGAGGTCAAGATCTTCCACTCCACTCATATGGATCTTGATTTCTAGCCTCCCCAAGTAGCTTTCCACCAATCCCATCTCTTCCACTATGCCGAATCTGTGAGAGAGTGATTGGGTGCTAAGGAGTCTATCATCTTGATGCACAAGAGCAAGGAGTTCATCGTCATTACCGAGCCTATTACCTTTTGGAGGGTGGTGCCTCCTAGATTGGTTAGGTGTCACTTGGGAGCCTCCTACTTCATGTTGTGGAGTGAACCAAGAAGTTTGTAAGGGCAAGGAGATTGCCTACTTCATGAAGATCTACCCATAGTGAGGATAGTCCTGCATGGACAGAAGCCATTATGGAATAGTCAAGGTTGCTACTTCATGGACCCTTTTGGGTGGAGCTCTTCGTGGACTCTCGCGACCATTACCCTCCGTGGGTTGAAGACTCCATAAACGTGGATGTACGATAGCGCCACCTATTGGAACCACGGGAAAAATCATTGTGTGTACAATTGCGTTTGATCTTCCTAGCCTATCCCTTCTATACATGCTTGTTGTTACTTTCCGCTGATATGTAGTCTTAGACTTGCATGTGTAAGGTGTACTTGACTTTCCATGAAATGCTAAAAACTGTCAACCCTAAAACTTGGTATAGGCAAAACTTTTATGTGCTCAAGTAGTCTAATTACCTCCCCCCTCTCTAGACATACTTTTGGTCCTATATTATCCTATGAAGATGCACTTTTCCAGGTTGGGTTCGAGCTTATAAGACATAAGCATCACATTCCTAAACACTAAGAAATGTCAGCTTAGGTTTCTGCCAAACCATAATTCATACGGTGTCATCTCAACAGATTTAGTGGTGCCCTATTTAAAGTGAATGTAGTTTTCTATAATGCATAACCCCAAAACTATAGTGGCAAAAACGATAAGAGACATCATAGTACGCACCATATCCAATAGAGGACGACTATCATGTTCGGACACACCATCACACGATGGTGTTCCAGGTGGTGTGAGTTGTGAAACAACTTCCACATTGTCTTAAGTTGTATACCAAACTCGTAACTCAGATATTCACCTCCACGATCATATCGTAGACATTTTATCTCCTTGTCACGAGGATCTCAAACTTCACTCTGAATTTGCTTGAACTTTTCAAACGTTTCAGACTTATGTTTCATTAAGTAAATATACCCATATCTACTCAACTTATCACTGAAGGTAAGAAAATAACAATATCCACCGCATGCTACAACACATTGGACCTCATACATCAATATGTATCATTTTCAATAAGTCACTTGCCCGCTCCATCATACCGGAAAACGGGGTGTTAGTCATCTTGCCCATGAGGCATGGTTTGCATGTCTCAGCCGATTCGAAATCGAGTGAGTCCAAAGATCCATCAACATGGAGATTTCTTCAAGCCCTTTACACCAATATGACATTTAGTGAAAGTTCCACAAATATGTGGTACTATCATTATTAACTTTGCATCTTTTTGGCATGAACATGTGTATCACTATGATCGAGATTCAATAAACCATTCACATTGGGTACATGACCATTGAAGGTTTTATTCATGTAAAAAGAATAACTATTATTCTCTAATTTAAATGAATAATCGTATTGCAACACGATCTAATCATGTTCATGCTCAACGTAAACACCAAATAACATTTATTTAGGTTCAACACTGATCCCAAAGGTAGAGGGAGCGTGCGATGGTGATCACATCAACCTTGGAAACATTTCCAACACACATCGTCACCTCACCCTTACCTAGTCTCCATTTATTCCTTAGCTTTTACTTCGAGTTACTAACATTACACCGGTATCTAATATCCAGGTGCTACTAGGAGTACTAGTAAGGTACACATCAATAATATGTATATCAAATATACTTTTGTAGACGTTGCCAACCTTCTTATCTACCAAGTATTTAGGGAGTTCCGCTTTGATATACGTGTTATTGATGTGTACCTTGCTAGTACTCCTAATAGCACCTGGGTATTGGACACCGATTCGGTTGCTAAATGTTAGTAACTCGAAGTAAAAGCTACGGAATAAACGAAGACTAGCTAAGTGTGAGGTGACGATGTGTGTTGGAAATGTTTCCAAGGTTGATGTGATCAACATTGCACGTTCTCTCTACCTTTAGGATTAGTGACATGTTGAAAATATGCCCTAGAGGCAATAATAAAATGGTTATTATTGTATTTCCTAGTTCATGGTAATTGTCTGTTGTTCATGCTATAATTGTGTTAACCGGAAACCGTAATACATGTGTGAATACATAGACCACAACGTGTCCCTAGCGAGCCTCTAGTTGGCTAGCTCGTTGATCAATAGATGGTCACGGTTTCATGACCATGGACATTGGATGTCGTTGATAACGGGATCACATCATTAGGAGAATGATGTGATGGACAAGACCCAATCCTAAGCATAGCACAAGATCGTGTAGTTCGTTTGCTAAAGCTTTTCAATGTCAAGTGTCGTTTCCCTAGACCATGAGATTGTGTAACTCCCGGATACTGTAGGAATGCTTTGGGTGTGCCAAACGTCACAACGTAACTGGGTGGCTATAAAGGTACGCTACGGGTATCTCCGAAAGTGTCTGTTGGGTTGACACGAATCGAGACTGGGATTTGTCACTCCGTGTGACGGAGAGGTATCTCTGGGCCCACTCGGTAAGACATCATCATTATGAGCTCAGTGTGACTAAGGAGTTAGTTATGGGATGATGTATTACGGAACGAGTAAAGAGACTTGCTGGTAACGAGATTGAACAAGGTATGGGGATACCGACGATCGAATCTCGGGCAAGTACCATACCGATAGACAAAGGGAATTGTATACGGGATTGATTGAATCCTTGACATCGTGGTTCATCCAATGAGATCATCGTGGAGTACGTGGGAGCCAACATGGGTATCCAGACCCTGCTGTTGGTTATTGACCGGAGAGGTGTCTCGGTCATGTCTACGTGTCTCCTGAACCCGTAGGGTCTACACACTTAAGGTTCGATGGCGCTAGGGTTATAGGGAATAGTGTACGTGGTTACCGAAGGTTGTTCGGAGTCCCGGATGAGATTCCGGACATCACGAGGAGTCCCGGAATGGTCCGGAGACGAAGATTGATATATAGGAAGTGAGGTTTTGGTTACCGGAAGTGTTCCGGGTGTCTCCGGTAGTGTATCGGGACCACCGGAAGGGTTTCGGGGGTCCATCAAGTGGGCCCACCTGCCCCGGAAGGTTCCATGGGCCAAGAGTGGGAGGGAGCCAGCCCCTAGGTGGGCTGGTGCGCCTCCCACCCCAGCCCAAGGCGCAGCAAGGGTGGAGGGGGCAAACCCTAGGCTTAGATGGGCCTTAAGGTCCACCCTAGGGCGCCTCCACCTCTCCCTGACCTGGCCGCCGGCCAGATGCCATCTGGTGGCTGCCGCCAGCCCCTAGGGTGGAACCCTAGGGTGCAGCACCTCTCCTCCCCTTCCCCTATATATAGTGGAGGTATTTGGGGCTGCACAACACACGAGTTCATCTCCTCCCTGGTGCAGCCCTACTCCTCCCTCTCCTCGTTCTCCGTAGTGCTTAGCGAAGCTCTGCCGGAGTACCACGCAGCTCCATCGTCACCACGCCGTCGTGCTGCTGGAGCTCTCCCTCAACCTCTCCTCCCTCCTTGCTGGATCAAGGCGTAGGATACGTCACCGGGATGCACGTGTGTTGAACGCGGAGGTGTCGTCCGTTCGGCACTTGATCGGATCTACCGCGATCTGAATCGCTGCGAGTACGACTCCATCAACCGCGTTCTAGCAACGCTTCCGCTTAGCGATCTTCAAAGGTATGAAGATCCAATCTCTCCCCGCTCGTTTGCTGGTTTCTCCATAGATAGATCTTGGTGACATGTAAGAAATTTTTGATTTACTACTACGTCTCCCAACAGTGGCATCATGAGCTAGGTCTATGCGTAGAATCTATGCACGAGTAGAACACAAAGCAGTTGTGGGCGTCGATTTTGTTAATATGCTTGCCGTTACTAGTCTTATCTTGATTCGACGGTATTGTGGGATGAAGCGGCCCGGACCAACCTTACACGTACGCTTACGTGAGACCGGTTCCACCGCCTGACATGCACTAGTTGCATAAGGTGGCTAGCGGGTGTCTGTCTCTCCCACCTTAGTCGGATTGGATTCGATGAAAAGGGTCCTTATGAAGGGTAAATAGCAATTGGCATATCACGTTGTGGTTTTGGCGTAGGTAAGAAACATTCTTGCTAGAAACCTATAGCAACCACGTAAAAACTTGCAACTACAAATTAGAGGACGTCTAACTTGTTTTTGCAGCATATGCCTTGTGATGTGATATGGTCAGAAGGATGTGATGTGATGCATTGTGATGTATGAGATTGATCATGTTCTTGTAATAGGGTTCACGACTTGCATGTCGATGACTATGACAACCAGCAGGAGCCATAGGAGTTGTCTTATATTATTGTATGACCTGCGTGTCAATCATAAACGTCATGTAATTACTTTACTTTATTGCTAAGCCTTAGCCATAGTAGTGGAAGTAATAAGTTGGCGAGACAACTTCATGAAGACACAATGATGGAGATCATGATGATGGAGATCATGGTGTCGTGCCGGTGACAATGATGATCATCGTGCCCTGAAGATGGAGATCATAGGAGCAAGATGATATTGGCCATATCATGTCACTATATTGATTGCATGTGATGTTTATCATGTTTACATCTTATTTGCTTAGAACGACGGTAGTAAATAAGATGATATCTCAATAAAAATTTCAAGAGAAGTGTTCACCCTAACTGTGCACCGTTGCTAAGGATCGTTGTTTCGAAGCACCACGTGATGATCGGGTGTGATAGGTTCTAACATTCGCATACAACGGGTGTAAGCCAGATTTACACACGCGAAACACTTAGGTTGACTTGACGAGCCTAGCATGTACAGACATGGCCTCAGAATACGGAAGACCGAAAGGTCGAACATGAGTCGTATAGAAGATACGATCAACATGAAGATGTTCACCATGGATGACTAGTCCGTCTCACGTGATGATCGGACACGGGCTAGTTGACATGGATCATGTATCACTTGGATGACTAGAGAGATGTCTATCTAAGTGGGAGTTCATTGAATAATATGATTATGTGAACTTAATTATCATGAACTTAGTCTAAAATTGCCTTTAATATCTATACTGTAGATCCAATGTCCAACGCAAATGTCAACCTCAATTTCAACGCATTCCTAGAGAAAACCAAGCTGAAAGATGATGGAAGCAACTATGCGGACTGGGTCTGTGGCTTGAGGATCATCCTCATAGCTTCCAAGAAACTGTATGTCCTTGATGCACCGCTAGGCGACCCACCCCTTCTCCCAGCAGAACAAGACGTTGCGAACGCTTGGCATTCTCGCTGCGATGATTACTACCTTGTTCAGTGCGGCATGCTTTACAGTTTAGAACCGGGGCTCCAAAAGCGTTTTGAGCAACAAAGAGCTTATGAGATGTTCCAAGAGCTGAAACTGGTCTTTCAAGCTCATGCCCGGGTCGAGAGATATGAAGTCTCCGACAAGTTCTTTAGTTGTAAGATGGAGGAGAACAGTTCTGTCAGTGAGCACATCCTCAAGATGTCTGGGCTAAACAACCGCTTGACTCAGCTGGGAGTTAACATCCCGGATGACTCGGTCATTGACAGAATCCTCCAGTCGCTTCCACCTAGCTACAAGAGCTTTGTGATGAACTACAACATGCAGGGGATGGAGAAGTCCATTCCTGAGTTGTACTCGATGCTGAAATCAGCAGAGGTCAAGATCAGAAAGGAGCATCAAGTGTTGATGGTAAACAAGACCACTAGTTTCAAGAAAGGCAAGGGTAAGAAGAACTTCAAGAAGGATGGCAAAGCTGTTTCCGCGCCCGGTAAGCAAGTTGCCGGGAAGAAGAAGAACAAGAATGGACCCAAGCCTGAGACTGAGTGTTTCTATTGCAAGGGTACCGGTCACTGGAAGCGGAACTGCCCCAAGTACTTAGCGGATAAGAAGGACGGTAATGTTAAAGGTATATGTGATATACTTGTTATTGATGTGTACTTGACCAGCGCTCGTAGTAGCTCCTGGGTATTTGATACCGGTGCAGTTGCTCATATTTCTAACTCCAAGCAGGAGCTGGGAATAAGCGGAGGCTGGCCAAGGACGAGGTGACGATGCACGTCGGGAATGGTTCCAAGGTCGATGTGATCGCCGTCGGCACGCTACCTCTACATCTACCTTCAGGATTAGTTTTAAACCTTAATAATTGTTATTTAGTACCAGCTTTGAGCATGAACATTGTATCTGGGTCTCGCTTGATGCGAGATGGCTACTCATTTAAATCTGAGAATAATGGTTGTTCTATTTATATAAGAGAAATGTTTTATGCTCATGCCCCGCTGGTCAATGGTTTATTTTTGATGAATCTCGAACGTGATGTTACACATGTCCATAGTGTGAGTACCAAAAAGTGTAAAGTTGATAACGATAGTCCCACTTACATGTGGCACTGCCGTCTTGGCCATATTGATGTCAAACGCATGAAGAAGCTCCATGCTGATGGACTTTTGGAGTCACTTGATTTCGAATCATTTGACACATGCAAACCATGCCTCATGGGCAAGATGACCAAGACTCCGTTCTCCGGAACAATGGAGCGAGCAACTGACTTGTTGGAGATAATACATACCGATGTATGCGGTCCAATGAGTGTCGAGGCTCGCGGTGGCTACCGTTATGTTCTCACCCTCACTGATGACTTGAGCAGATATGGGTATGTCTACTTAATGAAACACAAGTCTGAAACCTTTGAAAGGTTCAAGGAATTTCAGAGTGAGGTCGAGAATCAACGTGACAGGAAAATAAAATGCCTACGATCTGATCGTGGCGGAGAATATTTAAGTCACGAGTTTGGCACGCACCTTAGGAAATGTGGAATTGTTTCACAGCTCACGCCGCCCGGCACACCTCAGCGAAATGGTGTGTCTGAACGTCGTAATCGCACTCTATTGGATATGGTGCGATCTATGATGTCTCTTACCGACTTACCGCTATCATTTTGGGGATATGCATTAGAGACTGCCGCATTCACTTTAAATAGGGCACCATCTAAATCCGTTGAGATGACACCGTATGAATTATGGTTTGGAAAGAAACCTAAGCTGTCGTTTCTAAAAGTTTGGGGATGCGATGCTTATGTGAAGAAACTTCAACCTGAGAAGCTCGAACCCAAAGCGGAAAAGTGCGTCTTCATAGGATATCCCAAAGAGACTATTGGGTATACCTTCTACCTACGATCCGAGGGCAAAGTCTTTGTTGCCAAGAATGGATCCTTTCTCGAGAAAGAGTTTCTCTCAAAAGAAGTAAGTGGGAGGAAAATAGAACTTGATGAGGTAATTGTACCTCCACTCGACCCGGAGAGTAGCGCAGCACAGGAAGTTGTTTCTGTGGATCCTACACCGGCTAGAGAGGAAGTTAATGATGATGATCATGAAGCTTCATATCAAGTCGCTATTCGAAGGTCCACTAGGACACGTTCCGCACCAGAGTGGTACGGCAATCCTGTCCTAGAGATCATGATGTTGGACAATGGTGAACCTTCAAACTATGAAGAAGCGATGGCGTGTCCGGATTCCGACAAATGGCTTGAGGCCATGAAATCCGAGATAGGATCCATGTATGAGAACAAAGTATGGACTTTGATGGACTTGCCTGTTGATAAGCGAGCCATTGAAAACAAATGGATCTTTAAGAAGAAGACTGATGTGGACGGAAATGTGACCGCCTATAAGGCTCGGCTTGTCTCTAAGGGTTATCGACAAGTTCAAGGAGTTGACTACGATGAGACTTTCTCACCCGTAGTGATGCTAAATTTAGTCCGAATCATGTTAGCAGTTGCCGCATTTTATGATTATGAGATCTGGCAAATGGATGTCAAAACGGCATTCCTTAATGGCTTCCTCAAGGAAGAACTGTATATGATGCAGCCGGAAGGTTTTGTCGGTCCTAAAGATGCTAACAAGGTATGCAAGCTCCAGTGCTCCATCTATGGGCTGGTGCAAGCATCTCGGAGTTGGAACATTCGCTTTAATGAGGTGATTAAAGCGTTTGGGTTTGTACAGGTTTATGGAGAACCCTGTATTTACAAGAAAGTGAGTGGGAGCTCTATAGCATTTCTTATACTGTATGTGGATGACATGCTGATAATGGGAAATAATATAGAACTCTTGGAAAGTATAAAGGCCTACTTGAATAAGTGTTTTTCAATGAAGGACCTTGGAGAAGCTGCTTACATATTAGGTATTAAGATCTATAGAGATAGATCGAAACGCCTCATTGGTCTTTCACAAAGCACATACCTTGAAAAGATATTGAAGAAGTTCAATATGGATCAGTCCAAGAAGGGGTTCTTGCCTGTGTTGCAAGGTGTGAGATTGAGTACGACTCAATGCCCGACCACGACAAAGGATAGAGAAGAGATGAGTGTCATCCCCTATGCTTCAGCCACATGATCTATCATGTATGCCATGTTGTGTACCAGGCCTGATGTGAACCTTGCCATAAGTTTGGTAGGGAGGTACCAAAGTGATCCCGGAGCGGAACACTGGACAACGGTCAAGGATATCCTGAAGTACCTGAAAAGGACAAAGGACATGTTTCTCGTTTATGGAGGTGCCGAAGAGCTCGTTGTAAAGGGTTACGTCGATACTAGCTTCGACACAGATCCGAGCGACTCCAAGTCGCAAACCGGATACGTGTATATTTTGAATGGAGGGGCAGTGAGCTGGAGCAGCAGCAAGCAAAGCGTCGTGGCAGCATCTACATGTGAAGCGGAGTACATAGCTGCTTCGGAAGCAGCAAAAGAGGGTGTCTGGATGAAGGAGTTCATCACCGACCTAGGAGTGATTCCGAATGCGTCGGGCCCGATGACTCTACTCTGTGACAACACTGGAGCTATTGCCCTTGCGAAGGAGCCCAGGTTTCACAAGAAGACAAGACACATCAAGCGCCGCTTCAACTCCATCCGTGATTACATTCAGGAGGGAGACATAGACATTTGTAAAGTGCATACGGATCTGAATGTCGCAGATCCGTTGACTAAACCTCTCTCACGAGCAAAACATGATCAACACCAGAATGCTATGGGTGTTCGATTCATCACAATGTAACTAGATTATTGACTCTAGTGCAAGTGGGAGACTGTTGGAAATATGCCCTAGAGGCAATAATAAAATGGTTATTATTGTATTTCCTAGTTCATGATAATTGTCTGTTGTTCATGCTATAATTGTGTTAACCGGAAACCGTAATACATGTGTGAATACATAGACCACAACGTGTCCCTAGTGAGCCTCTAGTTGGCTAGCTCGTTGATCAATAGATGGTCACGGTTTCATGACCATGGACATTGGATGTCGTTGATAACAGGATCACATCATTAGGAGAATGATGTGATGGACAAGACCCAATCCTAAGCATAGCACAAGATCGTGTAGTTCGTTTGCTAAAGCTTTTCAATGTCAAGTGTCGTTTCCTTAGACCATGAGATTGTGTAACTCCCGGATACCGTAGGAATGCTTTGGGTGTGCCAAACGTCACAACGTAACTGGGTGGCTATAAAGGTACGCTACGGGTATCTCCGACAGTGTCTGTTGGGTTGACACGAATCGAGACTGGGATTTGTCACTCCGTGTGACGGAGAGGTATCTCTGGGCCCACTCGGTAAGACATCATCATTATGAGCTCAGTGTGACTAAGGAGTTAGTTACGGGATGATGTATTATGGAACGAGTAAAGAGACTTGCCGGTAACGAGATTGAACAAGGTATGGGGATACCGACGATCGAATCTCGGGCAAGTACCATACCGATAGACAAAGGGAATTGTATACGGGATTGATTGAATCCTTGACATCATGCTTCATCCGATGAGATCATCGTGGAGTACGTGGGAGCCAACATGGGTATCCAGACCCCACTGTTGGTTATTGACCGGAGAGGTGTCTCGGTCATGTCTACGTGTCTCCCGAACCCGTAGGGTCTACACACTTAAGGTTCGATGACGCTAGGGTTATAGGGAATAGTGTACGTGGTTACCGAAGGTTGTTCGGAGTCCCGGATGAGATCCCGGACGTCATGAGGAGTCCCGGAATGGTCCAGAGACGAAGATTGATATATAGGAAGTGAGGTTTTGGTTACCGGAAGTGTTCCGGGTGTCTCCGGTAGTGTACCGGGACCACCGAAAGGGTTCGGGGGTCCACCAAGTGGACCCACCTGCCCCGGAAGGTTCCATGGGCCAAGAGTGGGAGGGAGCCGGCCCCTAGGTGGGCTGGTGCGCCTCCCACCCCAGCCCAATGCGCAGCAAGGGTGTCGGGGGCAAACCCTAGGCTTAGATGGGCCTTAAGGCCCACCCTAGGGCGCCTCCATCTGGTGGCTGCCGCCAGCCCCTAGGGTGGAACCCTAGGGCGCAGCACCTCTCCTCCCCTTCCCCTATATATAGTGGAGGTATTTGGGGCTGCACAACACACGAGTTCATCTCCTCCCTGGTGCAGCCCTACTCCTCCCTCTCCTTGTTCTCCGTAGTGCTTAGCGAAGCTCTGCCGGAGTACCACGCAGCTCCATCGTCACCACGCCGTCGTGCTGCCGGAGCTCTCCCTCAACCTCTCCTCCCTCCTTGCTGGATGAAGGCGTAGGAGACATCACCGGGCTGCACGTGTGTTGAACGCGGAGGTGCCATCCATTCGGCACTTGATCGGATCTACCGCGATCTGAATCGCTGCGAGTATGACTCCATCAACCGCGTTCTAGCAACGCTTCCACTTAGCGATCTTCAAAGGTATGAAGATCCAATCTCTCCCCGCCCGTTTGCTGGTTTCTCCATAGATAGATCTTGGTGACACGTAGGAAATTTTTGATTTACTACTACGTCTCCCAACATGACAAACCTAAATAAATGTTATTTGGTGTTTGCCTTAAGCATGAACATGATTAGATCGTCTTTATTGCAATATGATTATTCATTTAAGTTAGAGAATAATGGTTATTCTGTTTACATGCGTAATACCTTCAATGGTCATGCACCCAGTGAGAATGGTTTGTTGAATCTTGATCGTAGTAATACACATGTTCATAACATTGATGCCAAAAGATACAAAGTTAATAATGATAGTACCACATACTTGTGGCACTGCCGCTAAATGTCATATTGGTATAAATCGCCTGAAGAAATTACATGCTGATGGATCTTTGGACTCACTCGATTTCGAATCGGCTGAGACATGCGAACCATGCCTCATGGGCAAGATGACTAAGACCCCGTTTTCCGGTATGATGGAGCAGGCAAGTGACTTATTGAAAATGATACATATTGATGTATGCAATCCAATGAGTGTTGTAGCGTGTAGTGGATATCGTTATTTTCTTACCTTCAGTGATGATTTGAGTAGATATAGTGTATATTTACTTAATGAAACACAAGTCTGAATCGTTTGAAAAGTTCAAGTAAATTCAGAGTGAAGTTTAAGAGCATCGTGACAAGAAGATGAAAATGTCTGTGTATGATCGTGGAGGTGAATATCTGAGTTATGAGTTTGGCATACAACTTTAGACAATGTGAAAGTTGTTTCACAACTCATGCCACCTGGAACACCATAGTGTGTTGGTGTGTTCAAACGTCATAGTCATGCTCTATTGGATATGGTGCATACTATGATGTCTCTTATCGTTTTTCCAGTATCGTTTTGGGGCTATGCATTAGAGACAACTACATGTACTTTAAATAGGGCACCATCTAAATCCGTTGAGATGACACCATATGAATTATGGTTTGATAGAAACCTAAGCTGTCATTTCTTAATGTTTGGGGCTGCACGCTTATGTGAAAAAGTTTTCACCTAATGAGCTCGAACCCAAAGTGGACAAATGCATCTTCATGGAATACACTGAGAACAGTTGGGTATACCTTCTATCTCAGATCCGAGTGCAAAGTGTTTGTTGCTAAAAATGGGTCCTTTCTCAAGAAAGAGTTTCCCTTGAAAGATTTGAGTGGGAGGAAGATAGAACTTGATGAGGTTGTTGAACCTTTGTTTCAACCAGAGAGTAGCGCAGTGTAGAAAGTTGTATCTATGGAGCCTATGTTAGTTGAAGAGGAAGATAATGATGATGATCATGAAGCTTCAGATCAAGTTACTATCAAACCTCATAGGTCCACAAGGACGCATACTTCTCCTGAGTGGTACGACAACCCTGTCTTGCACTAGTAGAAAACCGACCTTCTGTCAGCATCATTAGTCCTGGTTGGCTTTTGAGTCGGTACTAATGTGATCATTAGTGCCGGTTCGTGACGGGGATCATTAGAGCCGGTTTGTTATGGACCTTTAGTTCCGGTTGGCAGCTCCAAACGGCACTAATAGTGTGGTGGCTGGCTGGCGTCAGGATCGGGCCCCACGGGAACCTTTAGACCCGGTTGGTGGCTCCAACCGCGACTATAGGCTAACCATTAGTCGGGGTTGGAGCCACCAACCGGGACTAAAGGTTGTTCATGGATGTGGTGGGAGTTTAGACCCATCTTGCCAAGTGAGAGGCACTTCAACCAATTTATAAGCTCACCCCTCTCTGCCTTGATGAGTTCCTCCCAAATTCAGAATAGATGCCCTTATATGGGGAAATTTGACCTCAAATCAAACTGAATTCCAGTCTGATTTCACGTCGAATTTTCCCTACATAAGCGCATCTATGTTCATTTTTGCTATTTTTTATACATATTTTAACTCTGAAAAGGTTGAAAGTTGGCATGGTATCATCATTTCACCCACATAGCATGTTATAAAAAGTTCAGAGGATTACGACAAAAATTGGATGCACTTCGTGTACAAAATGGATATTCTCTTTTGAAGTATCAGGGTTTCGGACGAAAACTCGCATGTTACAAAGACATTTCATTCTTTTTAACTTATTTAAAGTCCATACTTTTTGTGTGTTCAAAATGCAGCATTCAAAGCCACATCATCAATTTTCAACCCTTTCTGACCTCATTTGCTATTTTTCATGCACTTACTCATTTTATTTTAGCAAAATAACTCTGAAATTGAAAAGCACTTCAAATGAACTCTGAAAAGGTTGAACGTTGGCATGGTATCATCATTTAACTCACATAGCATGTTATAAAAGTTGAGAGGGGTACGGCAAAAAATGGATGCACTTCGTGTATAAAACGGTCAATCTCTTTCGAAGTATCAGGGTTTCGAACGGAAACTCGCCTGTTACAAAGGCATTTCATTCTTTTTAACTTATTTGAACTCCATACTTTTTGTGTGTTCAAAATGCAGCATTCAAAGCCACATCATCAATTTTCAACCCTTTCTGACCTCATTTGCTATTTTCATGCACTTACTGATTTTATTTCAGCAAAATAACCCTGAAATTGAAAAGCACTTCAAATGAACTCTGAAAAGGTTGAAAGTTTGCATGGTATCATCATCTCACCCACATAGCATGTTATAAAAAGTTGAGAGGGTTACGACAAAAATTGGATGCACTTTGTGTACAAAATGGACAATCTCTTTCGAAGTATCAGGGTTTTGGACGAAAACTCACCTGTTATAAAGGCATTTCATCATTTGTAACTTATTTTAACTCCATACTTTTTGTGTGTCCAAAAATAAGCATTCAAAGCCACATCATCAGTTTTCAACACTTTTGACTTCATTTGCTATTTTTCATGCACTTACTGATTTGATTTCAGCAAAATAACCCTGAAATTGAAAAGCACTTCAAATGAACTCTGAAAAGGTTGAAAGTTGGCATGGTATCATCATTTCACCCACATAGCATGAGCTAAAAATTTGAGAGGGTTACGGCAAAAACTAGATGCACTTCGTGTACAAAATGGACAATCTCTTTCGAAGTATCAGGGTTCCGGACGAAAATTCGCCTGTTACAAAGGCATTTCATTTTTTAAATAACCTAAGAATTACCAAATTTGATATAATGATAAAACACCATAATATTAAACAATAGAAAAAGGAATCATTAGAAAAACTATTTTTAAAGTAAAGTTATTCACAAAGTAGTGATTTACACAAATTTCAAATAATTCAAATTTAAACTATTCCAATTTGAAAACTACTGCCACTAACAGAAAGTTCATAATTTTTATGACCTAACGCAAAAAGATTCACTCATTAACTGTCAATAAAGCACAAAAAAACTCAAAAACAATAGAAAATAAATAAAGGAAATAATGAAAAATAATTAAAAAATAGGTCGCCTACTAGGCCTCCACGGCCTACATACGACTAGAAACCAAGTAGGGCCAGGATGCAGGCCCACAAGGCCTAGTAGGCCCAACAGGGCCGCACAGGTTCAATAGGCCCACATAGGCATGCTTTGAGAGGAGCTGGAGGGAGCAGCC
This sequence comes from Hordeum marinum, assembly GCA_022496015.1. NCBI lineage: Eukaryota > Viridiplantae > Streptophyta > Magnoliopsida > Poales > Poaceae > Hordeum > Hordeum marinum. The sequence goes on along the minus strand of CM039673.1, from coordinate 60,913,362 downwards.
CACTGGGGCTTATAAACCAATGCGGCTGCCCCTCACTTGGCGAGGTGGGACTAAACTTTCCCTGCACAGTGCCTATGCGAGCACCATCTTTAGTCACTGTTGGTGGCTCCAACCGCGACTAAAGACACCCCTTTAGTCGCGGTTGGAGCCACAAACCGCGACTAAAGGGTCATCTATATATACAACACTTCAAAAAAAATCAGTTACTCTGCATCTTCTCCTCTTCGCGACATCGCTGCCGTCGCCGTATTGCCTCCCCAACGCCGCCCGCGCCGTTGCCATCTCGCCGCACCGTCGCCGTCTCGCCTCCTTGCGCCGATCTCCAACGCCGCTCGCGCCCGTTCCTCCTCAAGCCCGGCCTGACCTCGCCTCACCTCGCCATCGCCTCGCCGAGCCGAGCCCGGCCTGACCTCGCCTCGCCGTCGCCCCGTCGCCCCGTCAACCCACTATGAGGTCAGGCCGCATCGTTGACTCCCTCGCCCCTTGTGCCGCCATGGCGGCCGTCGGCCCCTCCCCGGCCCGAACCCACCCCCCAATTTTGATGAACACACACACACAATTTTGATAAATAGAGGAATTTTGACATTTTTAGAAGAATTTTGACATTTTTAGAAGAATTTCGACATTTTTGACATTTGAGGAATTAATTAGTATACTGTATGTATAGAAATATTGAGGAATTTTGACATTTTGATACAATGTAGAAATTTAGGGTTTGGGGTTTATACAATGTAGAAATTTTGACATTTAGGGTTAGGAATTTGACATTTGATCCAATATATGTATAGCAATTAGTATATGTATGTATAATGTATAGAAAACATTTGAGGAATTCTGATAAAGCATAGGAAAATGTTTGTTATGTATTTGCAAAATCAAGTTAAAAAGAATTACAAAAATCACAATCAAGCATTTTTTTAAAATTTGAATAGAATTTCTTCTCGGAGTCAACGATGCCTAGACCCCATCCTCATCATCGTCTCGTTTGCGGCGACGTCCTGCTTCAGAGGGGCAACGTTCGGGAATGGACCCCGCCTGGCTGGCACTGGGAGGTGCTACCTTCAGGGGCGCGCAGCTTGGTGTGGAACCCGGGTCCCGTCGTTGACCCGGAGCTTCTTTGGTGGCGTTTGCGTGGGCCACTTTTGGTGTGGAGGTAGCCAGCCCCGCCAGAGGTGGTACATCACCGTGTGAGGGAGGAGGACGAGCACGTCCGTTGGTACATGGATGCGTTGGACGTCAGGTTCTCCAGTACCTGGCAGGTTCTTCAGGGATCTCACCCGAGCTATGATCCTGTCATAGTTCCTTCTCTTTGGGTGTCCACCGCCTGCCGCACGAGACGTCAACTGGATCTGTAGTAGTGATATTATATAATCAATAATATTCGAGATGTATTAGTAATAATATTCGAGATGTATTCGAGATTATATTCGATAATATTCAAGACGATTTATTTGATATTATATTCGATGATGCATATTATGTACTATGATTCAGTTTTCTAATTTGAATACTAAATTATTTTATCTTTCTTCTGGGTTAGTTAAATATAAGCTATGGACAATACCGACAGAGAAGGCGAAGAGGCTCTATTCAACATCATACGCTCCACGAGTCGAGAGCATGAACATGAAGATGATGACGACTCGCAATATTTGAACAATTTCGGTGAGGGTTGTATGTTTGATGTAGACTAAAGAATAGATGAATTCGACAACGATGTTGACGAAGAAAATGTTCTTCAAATAACAAAGACTAGCGAGGTATATTTATTATATAAGCCATCCGGTGATCATTACATGTCTTAATTGAGTTGTATATGTATTAACAAATCGATCTTTCTTCTTTTAGGCCTTCGGATCTAGCAAATCTTCTACAAGTGACAGGGTAAAGCGAGGCCCGGCCAGAAAGTTGGACGCTGGCATAAAGTTTAGCATCGATTCCATCAATACATCAACTCGCGAACCGTTTGAACCTAAGAAAAATGCGACCAAGTTCAAGAATCAATGCGGATTTATTGTCAGGGACCTAATCCCGATCTCCACACAATAATGGAAAAAGCCATCAAAGGGAGATCGACAAGGAGTTACTTTTGTCGATGAAAGAGCAAAAGATGTGCTTTGGACTGAGCTGCTATCACTTTTCACACTACAAGAATACTTGACAGATGCAGATCTGAATAAAGTCAGAAACTATGCTCTGAAAAAGATGGCGATCACATTCAACACCTTCAGAAAAATGCATGGGTTGTGTATGCCAAAGGAAACAAGACGACTCCAAAATTCGAGGGAGCATTGGTGAAAGCAAAAGATCACTCAGACGATTTCATGAAGTTCAAGGAATAGGAAGTAGCTAAGGAACGGTCGAGAAAGAACAAGATTAATGCTGTGAAAAATGAGTGGCACCATACTCTGAGGGCAGGTGGCTACCGGATGGCCCTTCCTAAGTGGGATAAATCCGAAAAAGATATGATTAGTGCAGAGGTCACTCTAGTTATAGTGACCTGGCCCCCTAGGTGCAGGACATGGTTTTACGCACATGGGGGGAAGTTGGACCCAAAGACAGGGGATATTATGGTGAAGGCAAGTCTTCAAAAAGTGACAGATGAAATTCAGATGAAAATAGAAGAAGCTCGAATGGGGGTGTTCACGCCCAACAGAGAGGATGACGAGCTTACGCGTGCCCTAAAGAATCCTGAACACCCGGGAAGAACACGAGGCATGGGCGTTGTTCCGTGGTTTGAGAGGTTTGCGGGTTGGAACGATGACTACAGAAGCCATGCAAGAAAGAAGATGCAGGAGGAGCGGAAGAAGAAGGAGGAAACACTCCGCCTTGAAGGCATCGAATCAAAGCACCTGGAGTTGGAAGACAGACTCAGGCGGCAGCAGGAGCAGATCGACTCACTCAGCCAGGATAGGGCGTCTTAGCGGCAGCATGAGCAGATCGATCCAGCATTTGATACCACCATGCCATCTATGCCGAGAAGCAACGTGGGTTCCGCCCCGGCCGATATTGATAACGATGCACTGCTAGCTAGGTACCCTATGGATGATATCAAAGACACGACTAACTGTGAGCTACACATGAAAGTGAAGAACTTACCCATGAAGGTGGTGGACGGCTATGCTTTAGCAAATCCCCCAGAAGCAACCTTGCATTGCAATCCCATTCCAGCTGGCTATGCTTGTGTCGGGGTTGATGAAGTGATGTCAGAATATCATGAGCTACAACTTGACATTCCTGGAGGTGATGAGGAGAGAACACTAGGAGAGGCCATACATCGTATCCTTCTATGGAAAAAAGTATTGCATCATCATTCCAAGGCCACCGACTCCTCCTCCATGTCTGCCACCGTGTCAGTCGACTCCGACTCCACCTCCAAGTCTGGCACGACGTCAGCCAACTCCTGCTCCTCCAAGTCCGGCACCGCGTCAACAGACTCCTCCTCCAGGTCCGACACCACTTCAGACGACTCCTCCTCCTCCAAGTCCGGCACCGCATCAGCCAACTCCTCCTCCAGGTCCGACATGGCGTCAGTGTGCTCCGTCGACTCAGCGTGCTACGTTGCCGAAGCAACAACGAAAGAGAGAGGTCGCAACCTCGAGGACTAGCGATACAACAGGCAAGAAATTCAAATATGGGCCAAGCAGCCTGAAGTCTCTTCCGAAGTTGCCTTACCACCAGATCGACGAGGAACTCGACAGCGTAGTGGATGCCAAATTGAAGGCCCATTTTGGATAGAAACCGCCCCAGCCGCCAAAGGAGAAATTACCTGAGCATGTCTCACAACACTTCATTGATATGGATCAACCGGCTCAAAGGGACAACAAGTATGTGCGGTCTATCAAGAAGTCTTTGCTTGTAGAAAAAACACAGTCGAGCTCGAGCTCAATCTAAGGAGTTGGCAAAAAAAGCGGGAAAACTACCCCCCAGCTGGGAGAACAGGCAGTGCAATCGATCCCCCCGCTCATTGTACAAACACCTGTGAGTACCTCTAGTCAGCAAGACGAAGAAGTAACCGAAGAGCATATTAGGATGGCTAAAGAGGCCGGTGTCACTATTGAACAACTCCTAGGCCTTGAGGAAATGCCCATGCTAAAAGAGACAGAAGTAAAATATCAATATGCCCGCGGCAAACCTCTAGTCAAGCCTGAAGATGTCAAGCTTCTACCAATTAGAATGTATGAATTGAATATGTGGTACATGCAAATAACAGCAAATACCAATGAAGAGTCCCTCATGGTGAAAGTCGAAGAGAGGCATTACTTCCATAAAATGGATGTGTGGATTCATTATGCAGAGTTGTTCCAGTTATTCAATCAAGACGCACTCGACAAATCTTTAGTCAGTTGCTATTGTTTATAAGTGATTTCTTTCTATAATTTAAAGTCTCTAGCTAGTTGTGCTCTCGTTCATTACTTGGAATTATTCTCACTATATTCGTTTCCGTGGTATTGTGCAGAATGAAGATACAAGAAATGAAACAAGCTGGACGCTATGGCGTTGGGTTCATTGACTCAAATATGATTAATCAAAAGATACGGGAAACTTCATATACGAGAAAAGACACAGAGAAAAAAATGCTAGAATTTTTGATCCATCTAAACACCCAACCAGAAATACTACTTCCTTACAACTTCGGGTGAGTGTTACTATATATATATATATATATATATATATATATATTGTACTATAAATTCTATTTTTTGCTTACTAGAAGTTTATAAGTGTTGTTGATGAGTTATGCAGTTACCACTTGATCTTGTTAATCATTGAAGTTGACAAGGGACAAGTTGAAGTACTCGACTCGCTATTAAAGAATGCATCCGAATACGCAATCGTGAGGGGGCTGGTTGACAGGTAATTTCAATCATTATCGCACTATGTCGGCCTCTATAATTACTTCATTTCCTGATATCAACTAGTTAATAACTCATTAATTCATTTTCTTTGCCAGAGGGCATGGCTTGGGCCAAGTTCATCAAACAGGTCCCACGCAACTAGGCACCACAACTCAAATGGACGCGATCCAAGGTAATTAAGTACTACTAGCTAGCTAGCTACGTCTCTGCATCTCTTTAATTGTAGTTTCAATACCATTATCATACTTGATTAATTATTACCTGATTGAATTTTATTCTCGTAAAGTGCATGGTGCAAGAGCAGGGGACTAGTTTATGCGGATACTACGTTTGTGAGTACATTCGCATGATCACGTCTGAAAGGAGCAGAAACGAAAGAAATCTTTGGGTACATTCTCCAGAACACTATCCCTAATTTTTTTATAATGATCTAGCTAATATATATACACACAACTAATATATTCATCTTGATCTCCGTCTTGTAGCTGACGGAGGTGCGGGCCAGCTCATACCAGAGGCTCGAGTACGAGCAATTCAAGAGGAATTATATGGATTTCTGCTCGACCAGGTCATAAATCCCAATGGAGAATACCATTACAAGATCCACAGGGACGACGATTAGCTGGAATTCTGCGAGGCCTGCATATATATATGTAATGATCCTCAAATTGTAGGAGAAATTGTATATATGTATATAGTTGTCGTACTAGCAATTCGATGATATATATATATATATATATCATTGCGGTTCTATGAGAAATTCTATTTATATTTATATATATGCGCATGCACAACGTGTGTATAGTATGTACATAGTAGCGTAATATATGTTTGAAATGAAAATTAATTAAATGGAAAACACAAAATTAATAGGAAAATTAAACCATAATTAATTCATAAACCCCTAAAGAATTAAAATCAAAAATAAAACAAAACTAAAAAAACTAAACACTTTTAGTCCCGGTTGGTGTTACCAACCGGGACTAAAGGTCCCCCAGCCCACGGCGCCATTAACGCCACGTGGAGGGCCTTTGGTGCTGGGCCATGTTGAACCGACGCTAAAGGGGGGGTAGGCTTTAGTCCCCACACTTTAGTGCCGGTTCGATAACCGGCACTAAAGGCCCTTACCAACCACGACAATAGGCCGGTTCTGCACTAGTGTTAGAGGTCATGTTGTTGGACAACGATGAACCTACGAGCTATGGAGAAGCGATTATGGGCCCGGATTCCGACAAATGGTTAGAGGCCTTGAAATCCGAGAAAGGATCCATGTATGAAAACCAAGTATAGGCTTTGGTAGACTTGCTCGTTGGACGGCAGGTCGTCAAGTACAAATGAACCTTTAAGATGAAGACAAACACTCATGGTAAATGTCACCATTTATAAAGATTGACTTGTCACAAAGAAGTTTCCGACAAGTTCAAGGAGTTGAGTGCGATAAGACTTTCTCACTCGTAGAGATGCTAAAGTCTGTTGGAATTATGTTAGCAGTTGCTACATTTTTCAATTATGAAATCTGGCAGATGGATATCAAAACATCGTTTCCTTAATGGTTTACTTGAGGAAAGGTTGTATGTGATACAACCAGAAGGTTTTGTCAATCCTAAAGATGCTAAAAGGTGTGCGAGCTCCAGCAATCCTTCTATGGGCTGGAGCAAGCATCTCAGAGTTGGGATATACGCTTTGATGAGGTGATCAAAGTTTTTGAGTCTATACAAAGTTTATGAGAAACTTGTATTTACAATAAAGTGAGTGGGAGCACTATAGAATTTTTGACAAGAATATGTGGTTGACATATTATTGATCGAAAATGATGTAGAATTTCTGGAAAGCATAAACGGTTGTTTTAAAAGAGTTTTTCAAAGGAAGACCTGGATAAAGCTACCTAATTGTTGAGCATCAAGATCTATAGAGATAGATCAAGATTCTTGATGAGACATTCAATGAGTACATACCTTGACAAGATTTTGAAAGAGTTCAAAGTGGATCAGTCGGAGAAAAAGTTCTTGCCTGATTTGTAAGGTGTGAAGTGGAGTAAGACTCAAAGCTCAACAACGGCAGAAGAAAGAGAAAGGACGAAGGTCGTCCCCTATGCTTTAGCCATAGGATCTATATAGTATGCCATGTTGTGTATCGCACCTATGTGTGCCTTGCCATGAGTCCGTCAAGGGGTACAAGAGTGATCTAGAAGTGGATCACTAGACAGCGGTCAAGATTATCCTTACTAACAAAAAGAATAAGGAAATGTTTATCGATTATGGAGGTGATAAGAGTTCATCGTAAAGAGTTACGTCGATGCAAGCTTTAACACCAATCCGGATGACTCTTAGTAGCAATCCGGATACGTATGGTGGAGTAGCCATTTGGAATAGGTCGAAGTGGAGTGTGGTAGCAGTGTCTATGGTATGACATAGAGATTTGCAAAGTACACACGGATCTGAATGTCACAGACCCATTGACTAAAATACCTCTCTCACATGCAAAGCATGATCGAGCCCCAGAACTCATTGGGTGTTAGATTCATAACAATGCGAATCACATGGTGATGTGAACTAGATTATTGACTGTAGTGCAAGTGGGAGATTGTTGGAAATTTTCCCTAGAGGCAATAATAAATTGGTTATTATCATATTTCCTTTTTCATGATGATCGTTTATTATCCATGCTATAACTGTATTGATCGGAAACTCAGATACATGTGTGGATACATAGACAACACCATGTCCCTAGTATGCCTATAATAGACTATCTTGTTGATCAAAGATGTCTATAGTTACCTAGTCATGGACATCAGATGTCATTTGATAACGGGATCACATCATTAGGAGAATGAGTTGATGGACAAGACCCAAACTACAAACGTAGCATATGATCGTGTCAGTTTATTGCTACTGTTTTCTGCATGTCAAGTATCTGTTCCTATGACCACGAGATCATGCAACTCACTGACATCGGAGGAGTACCTTGTGTGTATCAAACATCGCAACATAACTGGATGACTATAAAGGTGCTCTATAGGTATCTCCGAGGGTGTGTGTTGGCTTGGCATGGATCAAGATTGGGATTTGTTACTCTGTGTGACGGAGAGGTCTCTCACGGCCCATTCGGTAATACAACATCACAATAAGCCTTGCAAGCAATGTGACTAAGTGTTAGCCATAGGATCTTGTATTACGAAACGAGTAAAGAGACTTTCCGGTAACAAGGTTTAACTAGGTATGGAGATGCCGACGATCGAATCTCGGGCAAGTAACATACCGAAGAACAAAGGGAACAATATACGGGATTAACTGAATCCTTGACATAGAGGTTAGACCGATAAAGATCTTCATAGAGTATGTAGGAACCAATATGGGCATCTAGGTCCCGCTATTGGTTATTGACCATATAGGTGTCTCGGTCATGTCGACATAGTTCTCGAACCCGCAGGGTCTGCACACTTAAGGTTCGGTGACGTTTCGGTAGTATAGAGTTATGTATGGTGGTGACCGAAGGTTTTTTGGAGTCCCATATGAGATCTTGGACATCACGAGGAGCTCCGGAATGGTTCAAAGGTAAATATTGATATATAGGAAGTGCTGTTTTGGTCACCGGAAAAGTTTCAGGCTCATTGGTAGTGTATCGGGAGTGCTGGGAGGGTGCCGGGGGATCATCAGGAGGGGTATTTCGACTCAAGAGGCTACATGCGTTGTGGGAAGAGGTATACCAGCCCTTAGTGGGCTGGACTAAGTCCCACAAGAGGCCCATGCGGCTAGAGTGGAAGGAGAAGGAAAAAAAGCCAAGGTGGAAAGAGTTTCCAAGTGGGAAGGAGTCCTAGTCCTACTAGGATTGGAGGACTCCTCCTCTCCTCCTTGCGCAAGGCCAAGGGCTGTCCCCTTGTGCGCCAAGCCTCCTCCCTCCCTCCTCCTATTTATACCATAGGTTTTGAGGGTTTTGAGATACAGAAAACAGCCACGTGCTGCCTCTTCTCTAGATCAGAGTTTCTCCTCTAGATTGGTTTCAGCGGTGCTTAGGCGAAGCCCTGCTGGAATAGCTCCACCACCATCACCGCAACGCCATCGTGTTGCCGGAGAACTCATCTACCTCTCCGCTCCCTCTTGCTGGATCAAGAAGGCGGAGATTGTCATCGAGCTATTCGTGTGCTGAACGTGAAGGTGCCATTCATTCGGCACTAGATCGGAAGGACCGTGATCAAGATCGCGAGACGATCATGATGGGATCGCGGGAAGGATCGCGATTGGATAGCGAGACGAATCATGATGGGATCGTGGGACGCTTGGCGATTTGGATCGCAAAGACGTTCGACTACATCAACCGCGTTTCTTAATGCTTCCCGCTTAGTGATCTACAAGGGTATGTAGATCCACTCTCCCTCTCGTAGATGCTCATCACCATGGATAGATCTTGCGTGTGCGTAGGAAATTTTTTGTTTCCCATGCAACGTTCCCCAGCATATTGATTGGAGTATCGATTACAAGGGAGCGTATTCGATTTACTTAGCTCTCAATTGATTGGTTTCTGTCTAAGTCGTCCCCTGGTCTTGCCTTTATATGGGAGGTCAAGGCCCCGGGTTACACGAGTCTCAAACTGACTCTTACACCATGTCTGGTCCTGTCTCTAAACCACCTTGCCTCCTTTGGCAATCCGTCTCCAGGCGGCTCACCTGCCCGGGACTTACACCATCTTCTGTCTCTGGGCCTTCGTCTCAGCCCATCTGGCAAGCCGCCACACGGCCTAGCCTTCCTCTTACGGCCCACTTGATAGCGAGCTGCCAGGTATGACCCTGTGACAGCCCAAGTGTTGCCCCTACCTTTTATGGCGTGTAACCTATGTGGGACCTTGTGTCATGAGTGGTATGATATGAGTTTGCTTTGTTGCCATGTCTTTGTCTCATGCATTCTTGCAGCATGCATCATATCATTTCATCATCATGTCATGCATTCCAAATGTGGTGTGCTTCTTGTGACCTTGTGATGTTTCAAATGTGATGTGAGTGGTCTTGTGGATGTGTGTGCTAGAGTGGGCATCAACTCCTTTCCCTCTCTTATTATTTTCAAAAAAAACAAACCTATACTCTTTTATTCCTGTTATCATTCTTTAGTAGAATTAATTTGCTTTATAAATCTGTTAAAAATGTTCTTGGTGTTGCTAATATTGTTTTGAGTTGAAGTAGGTTGCTCTCCTTGTTTTTTTTTACTTGGGCTCATGGGGTTTTGATAAATAACAATGGTTGTTGGTTTATAAAAACTATTTAATTTAATTGCTCTAAAATCAACTAGCTAATTTTATTAAATAGGTCTTATTTCTTGGCATGTAAAAAAACATATTTTGTTTTGTCAATATTCCTTTTCTTTACTCTGGGGTTTTGTTTGTTTTCTTTATTTAATATAAAGTTAACTCTGTTGTTCCTATGTGTGTGTGTGTGAGAGAGAGAGAGCAGTGGGCTCCTGTCCTCCCCCGCGCGGCCCAGCAGAGCGCTCGCAGCCCAGCCGACCTCCCCTCGCGAGCGTGCGTCGTTCTCCTGTACGGCAGGGCATCGGCAAGAGCCATGTCGCTGGCTCGATTGATTTGACGGTCGACGGCATTGCTCCTGCTCCTTTTAAGCGCGTCCCCAGTGCCCTAGCTTCTCCCCTCTCTCCATTCCTCCCTCTTCCTCGCCCAGCAGCCGCCAGGTAAGGTAGCTATCCCCATGCTGTTGCCGCGTCCGCCGTGCTCCGGCCAAGCTGCTGCTTGTGCCCGAAGGTAGCCTCCGCGCCGCGCCCCGCCGTGTTGGTGACAAGGGAAGCTTCCCCATCGTCGAGCTCTTCTTCCTCGCCGTCCAGGAGCTCTCCAAGGCCCCAGGCGTCGCGCCCCTCTTAGTGACAAAGTCCCCTCCTAGCCCTCCTGGTAGCCGTCGTGCCCTCTCAGCGGGGAGACGCGGGTTCGATCCCCCACGAGCGCAAGTCCCCCCCCTTTTTCCTTTTTTGTGAGTGGTTGGATTGGTTTGGTGTGTTCGGATCCGGCGTGGTCGCCGGATCCCATGCGCGGTGTTTCTGTGGGGGGGGGGGAGGGATCTGGTGCGGCTGTGTGCCAGATCCCTTGTGGTTGTGTAGAGTTCGTGTATGTGCCAGCGTGTGTGCATGTGTGGATGGGATCTGCCGTGGCAGGCAGATCCCAGGTGTGCCTGTGTGTGGCTGTGTGTGTATGTGTGTTAGTGTGTGTATGACAAGTGGGCCCTAGCCCCACTTGTCATCCACAAAGGGGCCCTGGTGTCTATGCCAGGTGGGCCCCCTGTTAAGTGTTGTTTTTCTTTTAATTGTTTTAGTGTTTTAATTGTTGTATAGATATTTCTATTTCTAGTAATATTCCAAATCTGGTCATGATCATTTGTGCACATGGACATTTGTAGTAAGTTTTCACTTATAGGAATGTGGGGTAATTTTCTACCTAGTTTTTTGCCATGTTCTTCCATGCAAGTATAGGGTTATGATATATGATTTTGGGTAGAATCACCGAAGGAATCCATTGGTGCAACTTGTTTGGGCATTTGAGCAAGTTTGTCAAAATGTCATTTTGTCCCAAAGTGCCATTTTGTCATTTTGTTATATTTAATCCATGCATGCTATGATAATTGTGCCAACACGTATATGCTAGCCTTTGATGAGTAGAATGCCATGGTATTTATTTTTGTCATGTTAAACTTGCATATAAGTGGGAACCATGCTCTAAAGTTTGAGAATCTGGTAATATTTTTATGCCATGAAGAGCGGTTGCTATCTTGTGATATGTTGTGAATTAGCTCAAGCTCGGTGCTAGTGATTTGAAGTAGATGTTGTCTTCTATCATCCTTTTAATTTTCATGCCATGAGGTGTTCTCTATAACCATTAGTTTCTGTTGTCAACTTGCTATCAGCTTAACTCAGATTCCGGAAAAACTGTTATTTTCACAGTCATAAAAATCTGTTTCATCATGCCAACTTGTGGGCTTCATGTTTATTGTTTTGTGCCTCCATTCCAGATTGTGTAGTTGGATAATTTGATAAGCATGCTATGTTGTTTCTGTCAATGCCTTGTTTGTGGTTGGAGGCTTCCTGTAGCTCCAGTTGTGGGCTGTGAAAGTTGCTATGTTGCTCTTTTGTGGCAGATTCTTTGTTTTAGTGTTTTGTGACTTCTGGGAGCTATACTCCATGGAATTGCTTGATCTTTGGCTCTATTCTGGTTGGTATTTCATTACCTAACCAGTGTCTGCCTTGGAATGCCAAGGAATAGCCCATGGTCTTCTTGTCTTGTGTTTTGCCTTCGTATCTTGTCGTGAGCGTAGCGTGAGAACCGTAACTCCATTTTATGGGTTCTACATATGCATTTGTAGCGTTTTTGCATGATGCATCCATATTTTCCATGATCATGCATGTTTAAATAACTTAACATAAGGTTCTATCCAGATTCATAAATAACTAATCCATTGCATGTGAAACATGACTAGTAAGGATTGTCATGCTAAATTCTTCACATAAATCATGCATCATTTTTGATTGTGCATTGCACCTTGGTTACTTGTTTATTCTTGCTGTTTCTTTTGGGTAGACGTGAACGTTGAACTTGAGTACGAAGATCCTAGAGAGTACCACTACGAGGATCCCGCTACTTTTCCCTCTAAAGAACCAACAGGCAAGATGATCGTACTTGGATCCCGATACTATTTTCGATTGCTAGTTGTCTCGCTCTTTTCGTTACTACTGCGCTACGTACCACTTGAATGTCAAGCCTCCTACATTGCCATGATAGCCTATAACCCCTCCACTTCCTAGCAACCGTTGTTTGGCTAAGTTACCGCTGCTCAGCCCCTCTTATAGCGTTCTAGTTGCAGGTGCAGGTTGTTACCATGTGATAACATGGTTTTTTGGCTTCTCGCAATATTATTATCGGTTATTTAATTTAATGCACATATATATCTTGGTATGGTGGAAGGCTTGGCCTTTTGCTAGGTGTTTTGTTCCGCTTTTACCGCCATAGTTTCTTGTTACTGGTGTTATGTTTTCAATACTTTGTGCTCCTAACATGCTTAGGGTTGTTATGGGGACCCCCTTATTTATCTGGTTGAGATTAAAACTGGTCTAGCAAGACCCAACATTGTTACTAGATTTGCTTAACAACTTAATAAAATTGCATAGGGCTGAGCTACCCCATGGTTAATTAATCAACAACCCGGGCTAGTGCTCCTCATGAGTGTTGGTCAAAAACGGGCTGCCTGTGGGGCCGCCTCGAGGCAATGAGGATTGGTTTTCCCTATAGCTAGTCCCATTTGGTAGTGCCCTAAGACAGAGAAACGCGCGACTCCTATTGGGATATGGCCTGCCGAGTGGTCTTGCTGGACTTGTTTTACCTTTATCGAGTGTCTTGCGTGTGGAGCTCTGACTTTCTTCGGGCTATCTTGAGGTGTTGGAATTCCTTTGGAGTTGTCTAGGATGATCACGAGATCTGTGGTCGAGGATATTCCCGCAAAGTGTGGTTAATTTATGATGGACTAGTTGGAGCACCCCTGTAGGGTTAAAACTTTCGGAAAGCCGTGCCTGTGGTTATGTGGCAACTTGGTTATTTGTTTAACACCCGGTTATCGTAGTGGTCATTCTAGATTCGATCGCTTATCGTAGACCACATATTTACTTTCATGTTTTGTAAGATTAGCCACCATAAATGCTTAGTGTTGTTGCAAACTAAACACATACCCCTTCCCAACCTATGAGCTTGAATAGTATCGGTACCCGGGCACGAGATTGCCGAGTCCCAGTGGCTCATAGATTAATACAACAATCCATGTGTAGGTACAGATGAGATCGTGCAGGATGATGTGACGCCACTCTAGTGGGAGTATGACGAGGAACGTGGCAGGATGTACGTGACTTATCCAGACGATTAGAGGACCGTGGTCAAGATCTTTGGGCTAGCAATCCAGTGTTATTGCATCTTCTTTTATCGTTTGTTTTTGTCCGTAGCCGAATCCTGTGTTTGGATTGATGTTTGAACTCTTTGAGTGGAATTGTAATTTAGCATGTGACGAGTGTAAGCCAACTCTTATACTCCTCTCTTCATAAATGTATGATGTAATGATGTTGTACTTGCGAACGGCAAGATGCGCCTCTATCCCTCGTCGAGGCCCCCGTGCCTTATTATGGATAGGCACGCATCTTGGGCGTGACAGACCCGGCCCCTCCTGGGCGGGTCTTACTGTGGTGTTATATCCCCAACATTAGGCCCCAAGTTGATTTGAGCCTCTCCATGTCAATCTTCCATTTCATTCGACGGCGAGTCTCACGCCCTTGTCACCTGAAAGAAGAAAATTCATAACTCGCCGTGATGTCACCTATGGATATTCCAAAAAGATTTCTTGACGTCTGCAACGGTCTATCACATTAAATGGTCGGCCCGAAAATCGAGGCATCCCCTTCTATCAATCATCATTTCGCCTCCTTGTTTTCCATGCGCACTGTTTGCCATCCCATCTCTTAAATAGGGACACGAGGGCACCTTTCCTTTTCTCCGCCACTGCTATTCTTCTTCCTCCTTCCGACGCTCGCGCCTCCAAAGCTCCGCCGTGTCGTCCGGACCTCGTTGTCATCCTCAATGCCGGCCGCTGCATCGACCTAATTTAGTCCAGAGTTTCACCCGTGTGTCCGCATCCGCAAGGTACTCCTCTCAACCCTTGTTAAATCTGTAGTCACCTCGCTTAGAATCCCCCTCGAGTTCATCGGGTTTCCATTAGCATTCTTTGCTGTTCATCATGATGCCCTTCATAATGCAGATCGATAAATAGTCCCTTGAATCTCACAACACTGTCAATCCATCGCGGCTGTTCATACGGAGTCAACATTTACTCATTCTAGATCTGTATCCCACTCTTCTCTGTGTGCTAACCGCTTGTTCTTCCACGACTCCTCTTCTAGGGTTTGATTCTATTTCATTTCCCTTCCCTGTAAATCTTGTAGCCATGGTCATAACATGTGAAACCTGTTTATTCGCACCTGGTAGTATTTCTGGCATTGTCTTGTGCACTTAACCCGCCATTGCATTTGCCGGCTCTTTGACAAAATATATCGGTGGCTTAGCACCTCACCGTTATGTTAATCACAGTTGTCTTGATTGTTTTCTCGCTTTCTGACCCGCCATATCGTGCACTCTCTCACATCTTGACCCGCCACTATGTCAAGAGCACCCTCATCATGTCACTAGGTTGGCTCTGGGGTCACCAAACAGCTTCTGCTTGAGTTCGTAGATATTGGTTCATTGCCGGCTCAGGATTTCATTCATTGGCGGGTTCCATGGCCAGAGATCAGACCCACCCCTAAGGAGGGGGAGGTTGTCATATGCACTTTTCACCTTCTCTGTAGTTTCAGCCCGCCTGGGTCAAAATTCTTCTGAGATGTTCTTCACCTTTACAAGCTTCATCCTCAGGACATAGCCCCAAACTCTGTCACAAATATGTGCCAGTTCCAAGTCCTGTGTGAACTATATCTGCAAGAAGATCCGCTCGCCGACCTCTTCCGTGACTTCTTCTACATCAACCGCCAGACTGAAGTGGCGGTTGGACCAAGCTTAGCGCTTGGTGGCGTCTGTTGGGGAACGTTGCATGGGAAACAAAAAAATTCCTATGCACACGCAAGATCTATCCATGGTGATGAGCATCTACGAGAGGGAGAGTGGATCTACATACCCTTGTAGATTTCTAAGCGGGAAGCGTTAAGAAACGCGGTTGGTGTAGTCGAACGTCTTCACGATCCAAATCGCCGAGCGTCCCGCGATCTCATCACGATCCGTCCCGCGATCTCATCACGATTCGTCCCACGAACTCATCACGATCCATCCCGCGAACTCATCACGATCCGTCTCGCGATCTTGATCACGATCCTTCCGATCTAGCGCCGAACGGACGGCACCTCTGCGTTCAGCACACGTATAGCTCGATGACGATATCCACCTTCTTGATCCAGCAAGAGAGAGTGGAGAGGTAGAAGGGCTCTCCTTTGGTTCGGCCGAACCTAGTGGGGAGGAGTCCTCCTCCTAGTAGGACTCCTCCTCCCACAAGAGAGGTGGAGTTTGGGGAGGTTTCCACCCCAATTCGGTTTGCCTCCCTTTCCTCCTGCACATAGGCCTCCTTGGCTGACCCAACTGGCCCACTATGGGCTGGTGGGTCGCCACATAGGCCCATGGGGTGGGTTGGCCCCACTGGTGGGCCCCCGGGACCCATTCGTCACTCCCGGTACACTATCGAAAGTGCCCAAAACTTTCCAGAGTCCAAACACCACCTTCCTATATATCAATCTTCGTTTCTGGACCATTCCGGAACTCCCTGTGATGTCCGAGATCTCATCCGGGACTCCTAACAACCTTCGGTCACCACCATACATAACTCTATACTATCGAAACGTCACCAAACCTTATGTGTGCAGACCCTGCGGGTTCGAGAACTATGTAGACATGACCGAGACACCTCTACGGTCAATAACTAATGGCGGGACCTGGATGTCCACATTGGTTCCTACATATTCTACTAATATCTTTATCGGTCGAACCTCTATGTCAAGGATTGAGTTAATCCCGTATGATGTTCCCTTTGTTCTTCGGTATGTTTCTTGCCCGAGATTCGATCGTCGGTATCTCCATACCTAGTTCAACCTCGTTACCGGCAAGTCTCTTTACTCATTATGTAATACAAGATCTTGTGACTAACACTTAGTCACATTGCTTGCAAGGCTTATTGTGATGTTGTATTACCGAGTGGGCCCTGAGATACCTCTCCGTCACACGGAGTAACAAATCCCAGTCTTGATCCATGCCAACTCAACAGACACCCTCGGAGATACCTGTAGAGCACCTTTATAGTCACCCAGTTACGTTGCGACGTTTGATAAACACAAGGTACTCCTCCGATGTCAGTGAGTTGCATGATCTCATGGTCATAGGAACACATACTTTGACATGCAGAAAATAGTAGCAATAAACCGACACGATCATATGCTACGTTTGTAGTTTGGGTCTTGTCCATCACATCATTCTCCTAATGATGTGATCCCGTTATTCAAATGACATCACATGTCAATGGCTAGGAAACATTGACCATCTTTGATCAACGAGCTAGTTCACTAGAGGCATACTAGGGACAGAGTGTTGTCTATTTACCCACACATGTAATGTGTTTTCCATTCAATACAATTATAGCATGGATAATAAATGATTATCACGAACAAGGAAATATGATAATAACTAATTTATTATTGCCTCTAGGGCATATTTCCAATAGTCTCCCACTTGCACTAGAGTTAATAATCTAGTTCACATCACCATGTGATTCGCATTGTTATGAATCTAACACCTAATGAGTTCTGGGGCTCGATCATGCTTTTCATGTGAGAGAGGTCTTATAGTCAACGCGCCTGTGACCTTCGGATCTGTGTGTACTTTGAAAATCTCTATGCCAAACTGTAAAACTGCTACCACACTTGGTACTATTCCAAATGGCTGCTCCTACTATACGTATCCAGATTGCTACTACGAGTTATCCCGATTGGTGTTAAAGCTTGCATCGACGTAACTATTTACGACGAACTCTTTATCACCTCCATAACCGAGAAACATCTCCTTAGTTTTAGTTACTAAGGATAATCTTGACCGCTGTCTAGTGATCCATTCCTGGATTACTCTTGTACCCCTTGACGGACTCAAGGCACACATAGGTGTGGTACACATCATGGCATACTATACAGAGCCTATGGCTAAGGCATAGGGGACGACATTCGTCCTTTCTCTTTCTTCTGCCGTGGTCGAGCTTTGAGTCTCACTCAACTTCATACCTTTCAAAGTAGGGGAGAACACTTCTCTCTGACTAATCCATTTTGAACTCTTTCAAAATCTTGTCAAGGTATGTACTCAATGAAAGGCTTATCAAACATCTTGATCTATCTTTATAGATCTTGATGCTCAACAATTAGGTAGCTTTATCCAGGTCTTCCTTTGAAAAACTCTTCTCAAACAACCTTTTTTGCTCTCCAGAAATTCTACATCATCTTCGAATAGCAATATGTCATCCATATATACTTATCAGAAACTCTATAGTGCTCCCACTCACTTTATTGCAAATACAAGTTTCTCGTAAACTTTGTATAGACTCAAAAACTTTGATCACCTCATTATAGTGTATATTCCAACTTCGAGATGCTTGCTTCAGTTCATAGAAGAATCACTGAAGCTTGCACACCTTTTAGCATCCTTAGGACTGACAAAACCTTCTGGTTGTATCACATACAACCCTTCCTCAAGCAAACCTTTAAGGAAACGATGTTTTGACATCCATCTGCCAGATTTCATGATTGAAAGTGCAGCAACTGCTAACATAATTCCAACAGACTTTAGCATCGCTACGAGTGAGAAAGTCTCATCGTAGTCAACTCCTTGAACTTGTCGCAAACTTCTTTGCAACAACTTGAGCTTTACTAATGGTGACATTCACCATGAGCGTCTGTCTTCATTTTAAACATCCATTTGTACTCAACGACCTGCCGTCCAACGAGCAAGTCTACCAAAGTCTATACTTGGTTTTCATACATGTATCCTTTCTCGGATTACATGGCTTCTAACCATTTGTTGGTTTCCGGGCCCATCATCGCTTCTCCATAGTTCGTAGGTTCATCGTTGTCCAACAACATGACCTCCAAGACAGGGTTGCCGTACAATTCAGTAGCAGTACACGTCCTTGTTGACCTACGAAGTTCGATAGTAACTTGATCCGAAGCTTCATGGTCATCATCATTAACTTCCTCTTCAACTGACGTAGGCTTCACAGAAACAACTTTCTATGATGTGATACTCTTTGGTTGAAGTAAAGGTTCAATAACCTTATCAAGCTCTATTTTCCTCGTAGGTTAATAGTAACTTGATCCGAAGCTTCATGATCATCATCATTAACTTCCTCTTCGACTAACGTAGGATTCACAGAAACATCTTTCTGCGCTACACTACTTTCTGGTTGAACCAGAGGTTCAATAACCTCATCAAGTTCTATCCTCCTCCCACTCAATTCTTTCAAGAGAAACCCTTTCTCGAGAAAGGACCCAGTTTTTAGCAACAAACATTTTATGCTTGGATCTGAGATAGAAGGTTCACCCAACTATTCTTTAGGGTATTCTATGAAGATGCATTTGTCCGCTTTGGGTTCGAGCTCATTAGGTGAAAACATTTTCCACACAAGCGTCGCAGCCCCAAACATTAAAAAATGACAGCTTAGGTTTCTATCAAACCATAGTTCACACGGTGTCATCTCAACGGATTTAGATGGTGCCTTATTTAAAGTGAATGTAGTTGTCTCTAATGCATAACCCCAAAATTATAGTAACAAAAAGATAATAGACATCATAGCACGCACCATATCCAATAGAGCACGACTATGACGTTCGGACACACGATCACACTATGGTGTTCTAGGTGGCGTGAGTTGTGAAACAACTTTCACATTTGTCTAAAAGTTGTATGCCAAACTCGTAACTCAGATATTCACCTCCACGGTCATATCACAAACATTTTTATCTTCTTGTCACGATGATCTTAAACTTCACTCTGAATTTGCTTGAACCTTTCAAACGATTCACACTTGTGTTTCATTAAGTAAATATACACTATATCTACTCAAATCATCAGTGAAGGTAAGAAAATAATGATATCCACCGCACGCTACAAGACTCATTGGATTGCATACATCAACATGTATCATTTCCAATAAATCACTTGCCCGCTTCATCAAAACAGAAAACGGGGTCCTTAGTCATCGTGACCAAGAGGCATAGTTCGCATGTCTCAACCGATTCGAAATCGAATGAATCCAAAGATCCACCAGCATGGAGTTTCTTCATGCATTTTATACCAATATGACATTTAGCGGCAGTGCCACAAGTATGTGGTACTATTATTATTAACTTTGTATCCTTTTTGGCATCAATGTTATGAACATGTGTATTACTACGATCAAGTTTCAACAAACCATTCTCACTGGGTGCATGACCGTCGAAGGTATTATTCATGTAAATGGAATAACCATTATTCTCTAACTTAAATGAATAACCGTGTTGCAATGAATATGATCTAATCACGTTCATGCTCAACGCAAAAACACCAAATAACATTTATTTAGGTTCGTCACTAATCTCGAAGGTAGAGAGAGCGTGCGATGTTGATCACATCAACCTTGGAAACATTTCCAACACACATCGTCACCTCACACTTAGCTAGTTCTCCGTTCATTCCATAGCTTTTATTTCGAGTTACTAACATTTAGCAACCGAACCGGTATCCAATAACCAGGTGCTACTAGGAGTACAAGCAAGGTACACATCAATAATATGTATATCAAATATACTTTTGTCGACGTTGCCAGCCTTCTTATCTACCAAGTATCTAGGGTTGTTCCGCTTCAGTGACCTCTCTCCTCATAATTGAAGCACATAGTCTCGGGTTTGGGTTCAACTTTGGTTTGCTTCACTGGAGCAGCAACTGACTTGCCATCCATGAAGTTTCCCTCCTTGCCCTTGCCCTTCTCGAAACTAGTGGTTATACTAACCATCAACACTTGATGCTCCTTCTTAATTTCTACCTTCGCAGTGTCAAACATCGCGAACAGCTCAGGGATTATTAATTCTGTCCCTGGCATTTTATAGTTCATCACCAAGTTCTAGTAGCTTAGTGAAAGTGACTTGGAGAACTATATCAATCACTATCTTATCTGGAACATGAACTCCCACTCGATTCAAGTGATTGTAGCACCCAGACAATCTGAGCACATGATCAACGATTGAGCTATTCTCGTTCATCTTGCAGGCAAAGAATCTTGTTGGAGATCTCATATCTCGCAACATGGGCATGAGCCTAAGATCCTAATTTCAGCTCTTAGAACATCTCATATGTTCTGTGAAGTTCAAAACGTTTCGGAGCCTCAATTCTAAGCCGTAATGCATGACGCACTAAACTATCAAGTAGTCATCAGAACGTTCATGTCAGATGTTCACAACATCTACACACGACGTTAGAGGGGTTGGCGCACCGAGCGGTGCATTAAGGACATAAGCCTTCTGTGCAGCAACGAGGACAATCCTCATATCACGGAGTCAGTCCGCAATATTGCTACCATCATCTTTCAACTCTATTTCTCTAGGAACATATAAAAAATTCAAGGGAGCTACAGCGCGAGCAAGTAATCTACAACATAATTTGCGAAGACACTACTAACTATGTTGATGATAATGAGTTCAATTAATCATATTACTTAAGAACTCCCACTCAAATTGACATCCCTCCGGTCATTCGAGTGATACATGATGCAAATTCACCAACTCAAGTCCGATCATCACGTGAGTTGAGGTGGTTACAATGGTGAACATCATCATGTTGATCATATCTACTATATGACTCATGTTCGACCTTTCGGTCTCTTGTGTTCCGAGGCCATGTCTGTACATGCTAGGCTCGTCAAGTTTAACCCGAGTGTTCTGCATGTGCAACACTGGCTTGCACCCATTGTATGTGAATGTAGGGTCTATCACACCCGATCATCATGTGGTGTCTCAACCCGACGAACTTTCGCAATGGTGCACACTCGGGGAGAACACAATTCATCTTGAAATTTAAGTGAGGGATCACCTTATAATGCTACCGTCATCCTAAGAAAAACAAGGTGCATAAATAGGATTAACATCACATGCAAATCATAAGTGACATGATATGGCCATGAACTTGTGCTTTTGATCTCCATCATGAAAGCACCGACATGATCTCCATCATCACCGGCATGACACCATGATCTCCATCAACGTGTCGCCATCAGGGTTGTCACGCCCACCATGCTTCTACTACTATTGCTACTGTTTAGCGATAAAGTAAAGCATTACATAGCGCTTAATGATTGACACGCAGGTCATACAATAATTAAAGACAACCCTATGGCTCCTGCCGATTGCCATACTCATCGACATGCAAGTCGTGATAATCTATACATCACATGATCATCTCATACATAACATATATCACATCATGTAATTGGCCATATCACATCACAACATACCTTGCAAAAACAAGTTAGACATCCTCTAATTGTTGTTGCATGTTTTACGTGGCTACTATGGGTTTGTAGCAAGAACGATTCTCACCTACACATAAACCACAACGATGATACATAATTTGCTTTTCAACCTTCTCAAGGACCGCCTTTGTCGAATCCGATCCAACTAAAGTGAGAGAAACTGCCACCCGCAAGCCATCTAGGCAACAAGTTGCGTCGAGGGAACCGGTCTCTCGTAAGCGTACGAGTAATGTTGGTCCGGGCTGCTTCATCTCACAATACCGCTGAACCAAAATCCAACCAAGGGAGGAACCAATCTAAGAATCAACGCCCACAAACCTTTTGTGTTCTACTCGAGATCTCATCAACACATAGACCTAGCTCATGATGCCACTGTTGGGGAACATTGCATGGGAAACAAAAAATTTCCTACGCACACGCAAGATCTATCCATGGTGATGAGCATCTACGAGAGGGAGAGTGGATCTACATACCCTTGTAGATCGCTAAGCGGGAAGCGTTAAGAAACGCGGTTGGTGTAGTCGAATGTCTTCGCGATCCAAATCACCGAGCATCCTACGATCTCATCACGATCCGTCCCATGAACTCATCACGATCCGTCTCGCGATCTTGATCACGGTCCTTCCGATCTAGCGCTGAACGGACGTCACCTCCGCGTTTAGCACACGTACAGCTCGATGACGATCTCCACCTTCTTGATCCAGCAAGAGAGAGTGGAGAGGTAGAAGAGTTCTCCGGCAGCGTGACGGTGCTCCGGAGATGGTGGTGGAGCTATTCCAGCAGGGCTTCGCCTAATTACCGCCGAACTAGTCTAGTCTAGAGGAACTTGATCTAGAAGTAGGGTTTAGACGTGGCTGAAAATCCTTGTCCAAAAACCCTAAAACCACTCATATATATAGGAGGAGGGGAGAGGAGGCTGCGCCCAAAAGGAGGGCTCTCCTTTGGTTTGGCCGAACCTAGTGGGGAGGAGTCCTCCTCCTAGTAGGACTCCTCCTCCCACAAGAGAGGTGGAGTTTGGGGAGGTTTCCACCCCAATTCGGTTTGCCTCCCTTTCCTCCTGCGCGTAGGCCTCCTTGGCCGACCCAACTGGCCCACTATGGGCTGGTGGGTTGCCACATAGGCCCATGGGGTGGGTTGGCACCACTGGTGGGCCCCCGAGACCCATTCGTCACTCCCGGTACACTATCGAAAGTGCCCGAAACTTTCCAGAGTCCAAACACCACCTTCCTATATATCAATCTTCGTTTTCGGACCATTCCGGAACTCCTCGTGACGTCCGGGATCTCATCCGGGACTCCGAACAACCTTCGGTCACCACCATACATAACTCTATACTACTGAAACGTCACCAAACCTTAAGTGTGTAGACCCTGCGGGTTCGAGAACTATGTAGACATGACCGAGACACCTATACGGTCAATAACCAATGGCGGGACCTGGATGTCCACATTGGTTCCTACATAGTCTACGAAGATCTTTATCGGTCGAACCTCTATGTCAAGGATTCAGTTAATCCCATATGATGTTCCCTTTGTTCTTCGGTATGTTACTTGCTCTAGATTCGATCATCGGTATCTCCATACCTATTTCAACCTCGTTACCGGCAAGTCTCTTTACTCGTTCTGTAATACAAGATCCCGTGACTAACACTTAGTCACATTGCTTGCAAGGCTTATTGTGATGTTGTATTACCGAGTGGGCCCTGAGATACCTCTCCGTCACATGGAGTAACAAATCCCAGTCTTGATCCATGCCAACTCAACAGACACCCTCGGAGATACCTGTAGAGCACCTTTATAGTCACCCAGTTACGTTGCGACGTTTGATACACACAAGGTACTCCTCCGATGTCAGTGAGTTGCATGATCTCATGGTCATAGGAATACATACTTTGACATGCAGAAAACAGTAGCAATAAACTGACACGATCATATGCTACGTTTGTAGTTTGGGTCTTGTCCATCACATCATTCTCCTAATGATGTGATCCCGTTATTCAAATGACATCACATGTCAATGGCTAGGAAATCTTGACCATCTTTGATCAACGAGCATGTTCACTAGAGGCATACTAGGGACAGAGTGTTGTCTATTTACCCACACATGTAATGTGTTTTCCATTCAATACAATTATAGCATGGATAATAAACGATTATCACGAACAAGGAAATATGATAATAACTAATTTATTATTGTCTCTAGGGCATATTTCCAACAGCGTTTCATCTAGAGGCGGAGAGATCTGCCTTACCCAGTTGCCCTCTTGTCAAGCCACCCCAAGGATTGGAATAAAACATGGTTTTACTGCAAAGCCACCTCTCCGGAAGGAGAGAATCCGTTGCCGGGTTACCGCCCCACCTGGCTTTATACTTCCATCGAATTGCCGGATCGGATGTCTGCCGTAGCGCGAGCGAAGTATGCTCCGGCCTTTGAGAAGATTAAGGCCCTTCTACCAAATGGCTTAACCGGTGTTGATCTGACCCATTGTTGGGTTTCATGGATAGTCTTGCCACTGAGCCGGCGCGACTGGCTTATGTGTGAATTTACGGGTGAAAGGGGTGAATCTCTCTGCTTCAACGCCACTCCCTTGACGGAACAGGATATTAAATTCGTCGTCAAAGCACTTCTTGGTGAGACCCAAGAAGTTTGCAACAAAATTGGGTTAAAGGCATTCTATGTTAAGAACCCAGCTCCGGATGTAAGAAAAACCTTCTTCACGAAACTACTTGTTCTCGTCTTGACCTTCTGCCTTGCTCCTTTAACCCTTTGGCGGCTTTTCGCATAGGCCGGTTCTAGCTTCAGGAAGAAAAATATAATCCCCCCGCGAAGAAGAAGTCTCGGGCGGGTAAAGTCTATGGCCGTAAGAAGAAAACTTCGGCTTAGGAACTATTTGAACTCAACGATTCAGAGGTAGAACTTGATTCCCTTGGCCGTCTCTTTATGCAACTTATTGTCGATGATCGTACACAGGAGGAAGTGGAAAAAAGTCACGCTGACACCCATGAGGTAACCTACATTTCCTCCTACTCGGAGGTCTTACCGCGAGAGAAAATATGGCGGGTCATCAAAAAAGTTCCATTTTCGCATGCTCTTGCTTACTTAGATCCAGAATTTCCTTTGAAAAAGCAAAAACTCGACTCGCAACATCAGACCCGGAGCACCGGCTCTCAAGATCTTATGGACGGCTTACCAAACTCTCGGGCTCCCCGGAAACAACATGTCGAGGTACTCTTTCAACCAATCCCAACATATGTATAGTTTTTTTTGCCATGTTACCTTACTCTGTTGTTGCTGACTTTTAACTTTTCAAGAGTCGCCCCCTTCGTTTGGTGACCCAACTGCATCCAAGCTTCCTCCTCTGAAGATCAATCTAGAGTATGTGTCTTTATTTTTCAGCATACATATTATCATCATTGTCCTTGTGTTGCGTAATGATTCTTTTTACTTCCAGGGCTCAAACAAAACGAAGGAAAGCAGGCGGGTCTACCGTCCCTCCTACCGTCCAAAAGAAGGAGAGTGCTAATATGGACTCTCATTGCACTCACACTGAATCTTCTGATTTTAATAAGGATGCACCTGAGCGCACTCCTCCACCTTACGATCCAGACGATCACTGCATGGCAAATCCTGAGAGTCCAGCGGCTGACCCTAAGCCGTCTAGTCCTTCAACAGTCGTCGAAGACCCGTCTCATCCCAAAGTTACCATCATTGGGACGGGTTACCAATCTCCTGCTCCTCATGTGTTGACAAAACACGCCAGCAAGACTGACACTTTTTCTCTAGAGAAGCTTGATTTTGAATTCCCCGTGTTAGAGAAAATGACTACGGATGACCTGCATGCTGGTTAGTTGAATTGCATTTCTGCCAGCCGCAACATGGAATCCAAGCTTGTTGGATTAATGAATAAAAATATGAGGTAATCCTTCTTCTCTTGCTTTTTCTTTATACCCTTATGTAGCCCCCAAGAGCCAGTTTAATATTGCAAATTGTAGACCGGGTCTTCAAATTGTATCATACTGCAAATAACTTAGCTTGTAGCCCCCAAGTAATGGGTTAATATGTATAGAAGTTGGTACTTACTTGCAAATTAGATCCAAGTCTAGCCCCCAAATCTGGGTCATTATTAGAATGATGAGCCAAAATTTCCATGTTGAGAAGCTCGTCGGGTATAGCCCCCAAGTCCTGGTTATTATGCCAATAATGAGTCAGAACTTCATTGTAGACTTGGAGAGAAAACATAGACATTAGCCCCCAAGTGCCAAGTATATTGCTTTGAATCTTCTTGGGGCTTGTATCAGAATAGCTTCATTATTGCTTCATCCTGGCGACTTAACCTTTATGATATTTTATTTGTACAATGCGGGAGGCATTAGATGCAGCCGAGTCTAACCTCGCCGACTTAAGGGAAAATCTTACCACCCAACAGACCGCTCGAGCTATAGCAGAAGAGAAATTATGGGTGGCCGTTGAAAAACTTGAGAAGGTCCAAACTGACTTTGCCACTTTTAAGGAGACTGTTGAATCTGAACAAGCCGCCCTGACAAAGCACGCAAACGACACCGACGAACAACTCCATCTTGTATCAGAAGAATTGAAAACTCTCAAGCGCCATATATCCAAGATGAATGCTCCTATCTTTTGTAGGTATGTACTGCTTAGAAATTTTCCTTGTCGTATCAAAAATATATTTCAGGTGGCTTATAACTTTCCTTGCACGTGAGAGAAGACACCAACTATCTTCTAACAGTTTGTTGAAGTTAAAGGCGGTATGTACTTTGACTGAGAAACTATACAGTGGAACCCTCTGTACCATCAAAGTCATGATGACTACAAAGTATGTTCCCAAATTCATGAAGGGGGTCATAGAAATCTTATCAACTCTGCCCAAGCAAATTGAAGAGCTGGGGCGATCATCCGCCAGAAAGGGGGCAATGGCTGGTCTAAGCTGGTCCCTAGCTTTTGACCCTGAATTGACTACTGAAGAGATGATGAGCAGCCTCCCGTCCAAAAAAGATGACGGTTCATACTTTACTAAAGCTTACTACGCCAAATGTATGAAGGCTTCCAGAGTACTTGCATGTACGCTTGTCGACGAAGTGGATCTGACCTCCTACCAGGCGGCTTATGACTCAAATAATCAACGCTGTGCTGCCCAACCTTTGAAGCCAGGGACTTGATCCATGCATGCCGTAAGCCACTCTTTGCCCCTGAAGTTGACCCGTCTCCTATGTTTGAAGAAGCTCAGTTTGAAACCTTATTAAACTGCAAATGGGATTTTTACAATCTTTAGATCAAAGAGAGCGAAGACCCGGCACAGGATGACCCGCTAGCGAGTTGAAACTTGTTGCTCTTGATTGAGAGTAACCCGTCTTGCTGAGCCGTGGGGTTGGAAGTATACAAAAAACTCTAAGTCTTTCATATTTTAAGCTCTTGGAGAGCTTTGTAATTGGCATAACAAAACTTGATTGCCCTATTCGTGCCATCGTGAACTCATGAATTTAGAATCATCTTATGTACTATTGATCTAGCTTTGCTTCTTCTGACAACATCTTTCATCATACTTAGCAGTAGCTCATCTCAGGAGATAAAAC
The DNA here is from genome assembly GCA_022496015.1 of Hordeum marinum. Taxonomy (NCBI): domain Eukaryota; kingdom Viridiplantae; phylum Streptophyta; class Magnoliopsida; order Poales; family Poaceae; genus Hordeum; species Hordeum marinum. The sequence continues at coordinate 60,885,817 of CM039673.1, read as the reverse complement.
CTGCAACAACAAATAATACAGAAACGTGTTCTGCATTATTGTGAGGGCGTCTTGTAAAAGCATAAATCGGAGATATTTTAATCTTTTAAGACCTTGCTCTTTCTTCCTATTTTTGTTTGAAAAAACTCATATGCTAGTTCTTCTGGGTGGACTCGATGCTTGAACTCATACCAGTGCAGGGTCTCTAATGAGAGTGGCCGTCAACTTTCTTGAGCAGCTCAGGGTCTCTAGGTGAGATTAACTGATTAGAGCGCAACAAACCAGAAAGAGAAACATACGCTGGTTCTTGTGGGTGGACTCGCTGCTTGAACTCATAACAGTGCAAGGTCTCGAGATTGACTGTTAAGTGCGCAACGAACCAGAGAGAGACACAGCCACTGGTTCTTCTGGGTTGACTCGATGCTTGAACTCATAACAGTACATGGTCTCTAACGAGATTGATTGTTAAGAGCGCAACGAACCAGAGAGAGACACATCATGGCATGAGGATCCCTAGGGCCCATAACTACCTCTCACGTGACATAAATCCGTTGTTTGAACCTTAAGCAGTGCAGGGTCTTTAAAAGAGTAACTGCTTAAGAGTACGAACGGGGCACATATCGGAGAGGTGGCACCAGATGGGGGAGTTTATCCTCGCTCTCTGTAAGCCGGCCCTCACGTGACAAAATCCACCGGTTTTACCTTGACCAGTACAGGGTCTCTAGCGAGAGTGACTGTCAAGTACTTTGAACAGTTCAGGGTCTCTAATCGAGATTAGCTGGCAAGAGTTCGATAGGTCACCTGGCGGAGCAGCAGCAGTTTACAGGCAGGTTTAACCCCAAACTTGCGGTGGCTGAAAAGCCGATCAAGAGGGTGAGAGAGCTAAACCCGGTGGGTTGGAAGCCCCCAAATGACCTATTTGACGGAGTCAACTTTTTGGGTATACAACCCGCCTTACGGTGCACCATCATCTTGTAAGCCGTCGTCCTGTGAGTCGCCAACTTGTAAGTCGCCATCCCGTGGACCGTTGACTTGTAAGTCACCGTCCTATGGACCCTCAACTTGTAAGCCATCGTCCTGTGGACCATCAAGTTGTAAGCCGCCATCCTATTTGCTATTGTGGCTGAAGAGCCAATCAAGAGGGTGATCAAGCTAAACCCGCTGGGATGGGAGCCCCCAAGTGACCATGTGGAAGTGTCCATCATTGCACAAATATGTAATGAAAAAAATGGCAGAGGCCCCGGCTTGGAGGGATGCCAACTTTATTATATGAAAAATATAGATACAATGAAGTATGTATATACAATGATGGGAGTCGATGACTCGAGTATAGTAAGGCCGCATGTGAGCGATGTTCCACGACCGATGGGTCTCCTGCCTAGAAGTACATGACTCATCTCATACGTCAATGAGATAATATGATCCGTTGTTCAAATTTCTACTAACCACAAAAGGTCCTTCCTAGGGGGACAACTTGTGCGCATCCGTATGATCTTGAATCAAATGTAACACCAAGTCGCCTTCCTGGAATGTGCGGGTCTTAACCCTGCGACTATGATAGCGACGCAGGTCTTGTTGATAGATCGTCGATCGAGCTGCTGCAAGATCACCATCTTCATCCAAGGCATCTAATGCGTCCAGACGTGCTATCTTGTTATCTGCTTCAACATAAGCCGCCACCCGCGGCGAGTCATCACGTATATCACTTGGTAACACGGCCTCTGCACCGTAAACCATGAAGAAATGCGTATAGTTTGTTGACCTAATGGGGTAGTATTGATGCTCCAGAGGACAGATTGTAACTCCTCAACCCAACAACCCAGTGTTCGTTGCAAAGGAACCGTAAGCCAGGGCTTGATACCTTTCAAGATTTGCTGGTTAGCACGCTCTGCCTGACCATTGGATTGCGGATGAGCAACAGCAGGAACATCAAACTGGATGTACTCACTTTCGCACAAAGCTTTCATAGCCCCCTTGGACAGATTTGTTCCATTGTCCATGATGATACTATGAGGATAACCAAAACGGTAGATCAATTTTTTGACAAACTGAACTGTCGTGGTTGCGTCACATTTACTAACCGGCTCAGCCTCCAGCCACTTGGTAAATTTGTCCACCGCCACCAAAGGGTGGGTCTTCTTATCCTTAGATCGTTTGAAAGGCCCAACCATGTCAAGCCCCTAGACCTCAAATGGCCAAGTGATTGGAATCATCCGCAATTCCTGAGCTGGCACATGAGCACGTCTTCCAAAGTTCTGACACCCGTCACACTTGGTGACTAGGTCCTCTACGTCTTTATGAGCCGTCAGCCAAAAGAAACCATGCTGGAAAGCCTTGGCCACCAAGGATTTTGATCCTACATGATGACTACAATCGCCAGCGTGTATTTTTTTAAATCTCCCTACCCTCTTCAGGAGAAACACAACACTGAAAAACGCTTGTGACACAGCACTTATGTAGCTCAACCCTGATGATGGTCATGGATTTAGATCACCTCACAATCTTCCGTGCCAGAGTCTCGTCCTCACGCAACTCGCCACGAGTCAGTTATGCCAGGTAAGGCAATGGCCAATCCATAATAGCATGTAGAGCCGCCACCAGCTGTCCTTCCGGGTCAGGTATGGCCAAATCCTCCTCTAAAGGTAACTTAACACATGGGTGATATAACACATCCAAGAAAACATTATGCGGCACCGGCTTACACTGAGAGCCCAATCTTGACAATGCATCAGCCGCCTCATTTCTGCGATGGTCAACATGGTCCACCTAATAACCCTTGAAGTGACTAGCAATGATATCCACCGCCCAACGGTAAGCCTCCATCCGTGGGTCCTTGGAGTCCCACGTGCTTGAAACTTGCTGAGCCACAAGGTCTGCATCGCAGAGGCATCTAACCCGGCTCAGGTTCATCTCCTTAGCCACACGGAGGCCATGAAGTAAGGCTTCATACTCAGCTGCATAGTTAGTACATGGAAACATTAGCCTTAACACGTAACAAAAATTTGTCACCTTTGAGGGAAGTTAAGACCACTCCAGCCCCTGACCCCTCCAACTATATGGACCCATCAAAGTGAATTGTCCAATATGTGTTGTCCGGCTTTTCTTCGGGTGATTGACACACTGTCCAGTTGTTTATGAAGTCCACCAACGCCTAAGACTTAAGAGTTGTGCGAGGCACATACTTCAGATTACGGGGCCCAAGCTCTAGCGCCCACTTACCAATCCTGCATGTGGCTGCCCTGTTTTGAATTATATCACCCAACGGGGCAGAGCTAACCATGGTGATCTGGTGTCCAAGGAAATAATGCTTCAACTTATGATTTTCCATGAACACCCCATATATCAGCTTCTGCCAATGTGGGTACCTTTGCTTGGATTCTATGACAACTTCACTGACATAGTAGACCGGCCTATGAACCGGGTACTCTTTCCCAGCTTCTTTACGCTCCACCACAATCGCAGCACTGACCGCCCTGTTGTTAGCAGCCACGTAGAGCAGCAAAGGCCATTTCTCAGCCGGAGCAGCCAAGATCGGCGGCTCAACCAACTACTTTTTGGGCGCCTCAAGGGCCTCATCCGCAGCCTTACCCCAAACAAAGTCATCTGTCTTTTTCATCATCTGGTATAGAGGAATAGCCTTCTCACCCAGGTGGCTGATGAAACGGCTTAAGGCGGCAATACGACCCACCAAGCACTGCACATCATTGACGCTCGCCAGTTTATACAATGACGTAATGGCCCTTATCTTATCCGGGTTAGCCTCGATCCCCCGTTCCGAGACCAAGAAACCCAGGAGCTTGCCCGCAGGAACTCGGAAAACACACTAAGCCGGGTTAAGCATCATCTTGTAGACATGTAAGTTGTCGAACGTCTCGTTCAGGTCGTCAAGCAAAGTCTCCTTCTTCCTTTACTTAACCACAATGTCATCCATGTAGGCATGAACAGTGCGACCAATCTGACCATGAAGGCAATTCCGCACACAACGTTGGTTGGTTGCATGCGCACTCTTGAGCTCGAAAGGCATAGATACATAGCAGAAAGCCCCAAAAGGTGTTATAAATGACGTCTTCTGCTGGTCTTTAACTACCATCTTGATCTGATGATAACCTGAATAGGTGTCTAGGAAGCATAAAGTCTCATAACCTGTCATTGCATCAATAATTTGGTCGATACGGGGGAGAGAAAATGGGTCAACTAGACATGCTTTATTAAGATCTATGTAATCCACACACATACGCCACGTGCCATTCTTATCAAGCACTAGCACGGGATTCGCTAATCACTCCTGGTGAAATACTTTCACGATGAACCCTGTCGCCAAGAGCCGGGCCACCTCTTGTCCAATTTCTTCACACCGATCTTCGTTGAAACGGCGGAGGAACTGCTTGATCGGTTTAAACTTAGGATCCACATTAAGGTGGTGCTTAGCAAATTCTCTCGGTACACTCGGCATGTCAGATGGCTTCCATGCGAAGATGCCCCGATTCTCACGGATGAATTCGATGAGCGTGCTTTCCTACGAAGGGTCCATGTTAGCCTCGATTGTGAACTGCTTTGATGAATCACCCGGATTAAAATCCACCAGGTTGGTGTCATCCGCCGCAAACTTCAAGGGCAGCTCACACTCCGTACTGGGCATCTTCAATGGAGTCCTGTCCGTCAGGTCAACGTTATCTTTGTAAACCTTGAGCTCTACCTCCGCGCAACTTGACTCTGCATATGCCGCGTCTCCTTCTTCACACTCAATGGCTATCTTCCGATCACCATGCACTATAATCATTCCGTTGAGAGCCGGCATCTTGAGCTACAGGTAAACATAACAAGGTCTGGCCATAAACTTTGCGAAAGACGTCCGACCAAATAGAGCATGATACGGGCTCTTAATTTTCACCACCTTGAACCACAAGGTCTCTACCCTATAGTTATACTCATCTCCAAATGCCATATCTAGGGCAATCTTTCCTACCGGGTAAGACAACTTACATGGCACCACACCATGAAAAACTGTTGACGACGGCTTAAGAGCCTTCTCAGTAAACTCCGTTCGCTGGAAAGTGTCGTAGTACAAGATATTGATGTTGCTGCCACTGTCCATTAGTACTTTTGTAAACTTATAACCCCCAAGCCGAGGCGCCACCACCAGAGCCAGGTGACCCGGATTATCAACCCGCGGTGGGTAATCCTCCCAACCCCACATGATAGGATACTCCAACCACTTCAAGTATCGCGGGAGAGCCGGTGTGGCCGCATTAACCGCCCTCTTGTGCAGCTTTTGATCCCGCTTGTCGAGGCTCGTAGTGGAAACATGATATTGACCTTTGCTGAGTTGTTTTGGGTTGCTCTGGTACCCCGACTGATTATTCTGCTGCTGCCCACCGTTGCCAGGTTGCTGGTGATGGCCCCCTTGAATGCCTGGGCCTTGGCAACCCGATCCTAAGCCACCGGAACCAAAGCCAGCTCCTGAGCCGCCCGACGGACCGTTGCCATTGTAACGGTACTGGTGAACACTGTATTCCCGGAACTGTCACATAATGTTGCAATCCTTCCATGTATGGGTTGTCAGCTTATCAGGCCGGTTGTGCTCCGGGCAAGGCTTGCTAAGCATCTCTTCCAAGTTGAAAGGGTGAGGTGCCTTACCCTTGTTGAACGGTGGCCTAAAATTTCCATTATCCATGACACGATTGTTCCCAGCACTGGTGTTCGCCACTATCTCTGATCCGCCATCCGAGTTCTTCCGTTTGCCCTGGTTGCCATCTCCAGCCCTGTTCTACTATTGATTCTTGCCATTGTTGCTTTTCTTACCCTGAACCGATCTCTCGTCATCGGAGCCCGGGTCCTTGGAAGTGTTTGAGTCTGCATATTTGTTGAAAGTTATCATGATCTCACCCATATCCTGACAAGAATGCTTCAGTCGCCTGACCTTCTGTTTAAGGGGCAAAAAATGACAGTTCCTTTCCAAAATCAAAACCGCTTGAACCACCGAAATATTATCAGGCGAGTGGATCGCCGTCGAGACCCGCTGGACCCAATGATGGGCAGACTCACCTTCCTGCTGTACATAGTGGTCAAGATCTACGATCGTCATGGGTTGCTTGCATGTTCCCTTGAAATTCTTGATAAAGTGTGCCTTCAATTCAGCCCAAGACGTGATGGTGTTAGGTGGCAAACCCTTCAACCAAGTGCGGGCCGGTCCTTCTAACATCATGATGAAGTATTTTGCACAAATCGCCTCAGTGACATCAAACATCTCCATGGCAAGCTCATAGCTTTCAATCCAGGCCTCCGGGGCTAGATCAGTCGTGTAGTTAGGCACCTTTCGTGGGCCTTTGAAATACTTAGGCAAATGCTCATTCCTTAAATTCGCCGTGAGACACGGTACACCAACTCCCCAGGATGAGGATATAATGGGGGGGTTCGTCAGTGCCGGCTCAGGCACCTCCAGGTAATCAGTTACCAGTGTTGACCCTCGCTGAGCCCGACCCCTATTTATGACCTCCGGACCATCCCATCCAGGCGCGTTATCGTTGGGCGGGTTACACCTCTGCTCGCTGCTGGAAACTGCTGGTGAATCTATGCGCTAGCTATAGCTACGGCTATGAACCGGCATGGAGTGCACCCGGCCCTGGCTGTACGTATACTTCTCTTGCTGGGCCACCGTTGTCTGCAACAAACTAATCGCATTCCGTGCCTCCTCGGAGAATGGTGTTCCTTCGGCCAAGGGGAGGGCGTCAAGCCTGGAAGCCGCCGCTATCATGTTTTCCACTGGGTTAGAGTAATGGTCGGGTGGTGTCACGATGTGTCGTGGCGGTGTCAGGTTCCTCCGCGGCGGGTCTGGCTGCCGCGGCGCCTCCGCGGCCTGGGTTACCATCGGCGTTGTACTCGGTCTAGCTCCAGGTGTGTTGAAGAGGTTTCGAGGATGAATAGGGAGACCGACCTGTGTCCTCCTCTGCTGAATCGTCTCCGAAGCTCGCTGGTCCAAGCTAAAACGGAGAGCCTCCGCCCTCAAGCGTTCGGACTCAGCATTCATCTGAACCTGAAATGTGTTGATATCTTCTTGGTCCCGAGCCATCTGTCCCCTGATCCGGATGATCTTGGCATTACACTCTACTTGATTTCCGACTGTCACTTTTGTGGCCATCAGGTACCTTAGCTCATTCATAAGTTCCAGTAAGACTTGAGCCCGCGGCTTAGGAGGCTCAGCGTCTGGTGTGGCTGCTCCTGCCTCCGCTTTGAATGTCACACCGTTAAAAGCCGGTGTCGGGCCTGCCATGAACACGGCGGCTCGCCTCGGCGGGTCGTAGGGCTTCGGAATACTGTCCCCATCGGCATAGCCCCCTAACCCGCTGTCATGAAGCTGGTAGATTGACTTCGCATCTCCGCTGGATGATCCTTCATCTGAGTAAGCCAAGGTTTCCCCCTGACATGGAATCTTCCCTGTCTTGCGTATAGCCGATGAAGACACTCTTCTGCCCGGGTTAAACACGGGCGAGTTTCGTGTGTCGGGCCGGCTCGACGAGGTCAGTGCAGACGTCCGGCCCGGGTGTAGATCCGCGATCTTGCCGATGAACACGTACATCTTGCCAATGGGAACCTGGTACCTGTACTCGATTGAGTCGGCCTCCGGTCCCCATCCTGCATCGTCGATGTAGAGCTTGCCGCGGTGACTCTTCGTCATCAAGCCGATGGTGTATCCTTCGATCCCTGGGAGAGATCCCTTTGATAATTCTACACCACCGTGCTCTAGCCCCATGGTGGGCGCCAACTATCGTCGTTTTATCACGGCAGATGTCTGAAGACTTAGGTTCGAGGCCATCGCTAAGGCGGTGGACTCAAAGCGGTTGATCGGGACGAAAGACACGGATTTACCCAGGTTCGGCCCCTTGAGAAGAGGTAAAAGCCTACGTCTTGCTTTGTGTGTATTGATTGGAGTATCGATTACAAGGGAGCGTATTCGCTCAACCTAGCTCCCGATTGATTGGTTTCTGTCTAAGCCGTCCCTGGGTCTTGCCTTTATATGGGAGGTCAAGGCCCCGGGTTACACGAGTCTCAAACCGACTCTTACAGCGTGTCTGGTCCTGTCTCTAAACCGCCTTGCCTCCTTTGGCAAGCCGTCTCCGGGCGACTCACTCGCCCGGGCCTTACACCATCTTCTGTCTCTGGGCCTCCGTCTCAGCCCATCTGGCAAGCCGCAACGCGTCCTGGCCTTCCTCTTACGGCCCACTTGATAGAGAGCCGCTAGGTATGACCCGGCTCCTCCTGGGCAGGTCTTACCGCGGGGTTATATCCCCAACATTAGGCCCCAGAATGATTTGAGCCTCTCCATGTCAAACTTCCATTTCATTCGGTGGCGAGTCTCATGCCCTTGTCACCTAAAAGAAGAAAATTCATATCCGCCGTGACGTCACCTATGGATATGCCAAAAATATTACGTGACGTCTACAACGGTCTATCACATTAAACGGTCGGCATGAAAATCAAGGCATCCCCTTCGGTCAATCATCATTTTGCCTCCTTGATTCCCGCACGCATTGTTTGCCATCCCATCTCTTAAACAGGGACACGAGGGGCCCCTTTCCTTTTCTTCACCGCCACTATTCTTCTTCCTCCATCTAATGCTCGCGCTCCAAAGCTTCGTCGCGTCGTCCGGACCTTGCCATCGTCCTCAATGCCGGCAGCTACATTGACCTGATTTAGTCTAGAGTTTCGCTCGCATATCCACATCCGCAAGGTACTCCTCTCAACCCTTGTTAAATTTGTAGTCACCTCGCTTAGAATCCCCTCGAGTTCATTAGGTTTCCATTAGCGTTCCTCGATGTTCATCATGCTGCCATTCATAATGTAGATCGATAGATAGTCCCTTGAATCTCACAACATTGTTAATCCATCGCGACTATTCATACAGAGTCAACATTTACTCATTCTAGATCTGCATCCCACTCTTCTCTGTGTGCTAACCACTTGTTCTTCCACGGCTCCTCTTCTAGGTTTTGATTATTTTTCATTTTTCCTTGCGTGTAAATATTGTAGCCATGGTCATAACATGTGAAACCTGTTTATTTGCACTTAGTAATATTTCTGGCATCGTCTTGTGCACTTAACCCGCCATTGCATTTGCGGGCTCTCTGATAAAACATATCGGCGGCTTAGCACCTCACCATTATGTTAATCACAGTTGTCTTGATTTTTTTGGCGTTTTCTGACCCACCATATCATGCACTCTCTCACAGCTTGACCCGCCACTATGTCAAGAGCACCCTCATCATGTGACTGGGTTGGCTCTGGGGTCACCAAACAGCTTCTGCTTGAGTTCATAGAGATTGGTTCATTGTCGGCTCAGGATGTCATTCATTGGCGGGTTCTAGGGCCAGAGACTAGACCCACCCCTAAGGAGGGGGAGGTTGTCATATTCACTGAGCACCTTCTTCGCGGTTTCAGCCCGCCCGAGTCAAAATTCTTCCGAGACGTTCTTCACCTTTACAAGCTTCATCCTCAGGACATAGCCCCAAACTCTGTCGCCAATATGTGCCAGTTCCAAGTCCTGTAAGAAGTATATCTGCAAGAAAAGTCGTCTGTCGACCTCTTCCGTGACTTCTTATACATCAACCGCCAGACTGAAGTGGCGGCTGGACCAAGCTTTGAGCTTGGTGGCATCTCCATCCAGAGGCGAAGAGATCTTATTTACCCATCTGCCCTCTTGCCAAGCCACCAAGGATTGGAATAAAACTTGGTTTTACTGCAAAGACACCTCTTCGGAAGGAGAGAATCCGCTGTCGGGTTACCGCCCCAGCCGGCTCTATACTTCCACCGAATTGCCGGACCGAATGTCCGTCGCAGCGCGAGCGAAGTATGCTTCGGCTTTTGCAAAGATTAAGGCCCTTCTAGCAACTGGCTTAACCGGTGTTGATCTGACCCATTGCTGGGTTTCATGGAAACTCTTGCCACTGAGCCGGCGTGACCGGCTTATGTGTGAATTTACGAGTGAAAGGGGTGACCCTCTCTGCTTCAATGCCACTCCCTTGATGGAACAGGATATTAACTTCGACGTCAAAGCACTTCTTGGCGAGACCCAAGCAATTTGCAACAAAATTGGGTTAAAGCCATTCTACGTTAAGAACCAAGCTCCGGATGTAAGAAAAACCTTCTTCACAAAACTACTTGTTTTTGTCTTGACCTTCTGCCTTGTTCCTTTATCCCTTTGGCGGCTTTTCGCACAGGCCGGTTCTAGCTTCTGGAAGAAAAAATATACTCCCCTCGTAAAGTCCGTGACCATAAGAAGTCTCAGGCGGGTAAAGTCTGTTGCCGTAAGAAGAAAACTTCGGCTCAAGAACTACTTGAACTTCACGATTCAGAGGTAGAACTTGATTCCCTTGGCCGTCTATTTATGCAACTTATTGACGATGATCGTACACAGGAGGAAGCGGAAACAAGTCACGCCGATGCCCTTGAGGTAACCTACATTTCCTCCGACTCGGAGGTCTTACCGCGAGAGAAAATACGGCGGGTCATTAGAAAAGTTCCATTTTCGCATCCTGTTGCTTACTTAGATCCCAAATTTCCTTTGAAAAAGCAACAACTCGACTCTCGACGTCAAACTTGGAGCACGGCTCTGAAGATCTTATGGCTGGCTTACCAAACTCTCCAGCTCCCCGGAAACGATGTGCCAAGGTACTCTTTCAACCAATCCCAACATATGTATAGTTTTTTTTGCCATGTTACCTTACTCTATTGTTGCTGACTTTTAACTTTTCACGAGTCACCCCCTTCGTCTGGTGACTCAACTGCATCCAAGCTTCCTCCTCTAAAGATCAATTTAGAGTATGTGTCTTTATTTTTCAGCATACATATTATTATCATTGTCCTTGTGTTGCATAATGATTATTTTTTACTTCTAGGGCTCAAGCAAAACGAAGGAAAGTAGGCGGGTCTACCGTCCCTCCTACCATCCAAAAGCCGGAGAGTGCTAAACCGAACTCTCCTTGCACTCATGCTGAATCTTCTGATGTTAATAAGGATGCACCTGAGCGCACTCCTCCACCTTCTGAGCTGGAGGATCACCGCTTGGCAAATCCTGAGAGTCCAGCGGCTGACCCTAAGCCGCCTAGTCCTTCAACAGCCATCGAAGACCCGTCTCATCACAAAGTTACCATCACTAGGACAGGTTACCAATTTCCTGCTCCTCATGTGTTGACAAAACACACCAGCAAAACCAAAACTTTCTCTCTAGAGAAGCTTGATTTCGAATTCCTCCTGTTAGAGCAAATGACTGCGGATGACCTGCATGCTGGTTAATTGAATCACATTTATGCCAGCCACAACATGGAATCCAAGCTTGTTGGATTAATGAAGAAAAAATATGAGGTAATCCTTCTTCTCTTGCTTTTTCTTTATACCCTTATGTAGCCTCCAAGAGCCGGTTCAATATTGCAAATTGTAGACCGGGTCTTCCAAATTGTATCATACTGCAAATAACTTAGCCTGGAGCCCCCAAGTAATGGTTTAATATGTATAGAAGCCGCTACTTACTTGAAAATTAGATCCAAGTGTAGCCCCCAAATCCGGGTCATTATGAGAATGATGAGCCGGAATTTCCATGTTGAGAAGCTCGCCGGGTGTAGCCCCCAAGTCCGAGTTATTACGACAATAATGAGTCAGAACTTCATTGTAGACTTGGAGAGAAAACATAGACATTAGCCCCCAAGTGCCAAGTATATTGCTTGGAATCTTCTTGGGACTTGTATGAGAATAGTTTCATTATTGGTTCATCTTGGCAACTTAACCTTTATGATCTTTTATTTGTACAATGTAGGAGGCATTAGATGAAGCCGAGTCTAACATGGCCGACTTAAGGGAAAATCTTACCACCCAACAGACCACTTGAGCCACAGCAGAAGAGAAATTACGGGTGGCTGTTGAAAAACTTGAGAAGGTCCAAACCGACTTTGCCACTTTTAAGGAGATTGCTGAATCTGAACAAGACGCCTTGACAAAGCACGCAAACGACACCGACGAACAACTCATGCTTGTATCAGAAGAATTGAAAACTCTCAAGTGCCATATATCCAAGATGATTGCTGCTATCTTTGGTAAGTATGTACTACTTAGAAAATTTCCTTGTCGTATCAAAAATATCTTTCAGGCGGCTTATAACTTCTAATTTCCTTGCAGGTGAGAGAAGCCGCCAACTATCTTCTGACAGTTTGTTGAAGTTGAAGGTAGTATATACTTTGACTGAGCAACTATACAGTGGAACCCTCTATACCATCAAAGCCATGATGACTACAAAGTATGTTCCCAAATTCATGAAGGGGGTCATAGAAATCTTATCAACTCTTCCCAAGAAAATTGAAGAGCCAAGGCGATCATCCGCCGGAAAGGGGACAATAGCTGCTCTAAGCTGGTCCCTAGATTTTGCCCCTGAATTGACTGCTGAAGAGATGATGAACGGATTCCCATCCAAAAAACATGACGGCTCAGACTTTACTGAAGCTGACTATGCTAGATGTGTGAAGGCTTCCAGAGTACTTGCATCTATGCTTGTCGATGAAATGGATCTGACCTCCTATCAGGTGGCTTCTGACTCAAATAATCAATGGCTGCGCTGCCCAATCTTTGAAGCTAGGGACTTGATCCATGCACGCAATAAGCCACTCTTTGCCCCTGAAGTTGACCCGTCTCCTATATTTGAAGAAGCTTAGTTTGAAGCCTTATTAAACTGCAAATGGGATGTGGACAATCTTCAGATCAAAGAGAGCCAAGACCCAACACAGGATGACCTGCCAGCGAGTTGAATCTTGTTTCTCTTGATTGAGAGTAACCCGTCTTGCTAAGCCGCCGGGGTTGGAAGTGTACAAAAAACTCTAAGTCTTTCATATTTTGACTTCCGTGAGAGCTTTGTAATTGGCATAGCAAAACTTGATTGCCCTAGCCGTGCCATCATGCACTCATGAATTTAGAATCATCTTGTGTACTATTGATCTGGCTTTGCTTCTTCTGACAACATCTTTCATCATACTTAACAGTAGCTCATCTCAGGAGATAAAACCTGCAACGACAAATAAGACAGAAACATGTTCTGCATTATTGTGAGGGCGTCTTGTAAAAGCATAACCCAGAGATATTTTAATCTTTTAAGACCTTGCTCTTTCTTCCTATTTTTTGTTTTGAAAAACTCATATGATGATTCTTCTAAGTTGACACGATGCTTGGACTCATACTAGTGCAGGGTCTCTAACAAGAGTGGTCGTCAACTTTCTTGACCAGCTTAGGGTCTCTAGGCGAGATTAACTGATTAGAGTGCAACAAACTAGAAAGAGACACATACGCTGGTTCTTCTGGGTGGACTCGTTGCTTGAACTCATAATAGTACAGGGTCTAAAGATTGACTGTTAAGAGCGCAACGAACCAGAGAGAGACACATCCACTGGTTCTTTTGTGTGGACTCGCTACTTGAACTCATAATAGTACATGGTCTCTAACAAGGTTGACTTTTAAGAGCGCAACGAACCAGAGAGAGGCACATGATGGCATGAGGATCCCTAAGGCCCATAACTACCTCTCACGTGACATAAATCCGTCGTTTGAACCTTAACTAGTGCAGGGTCTTTGGAAGAGTAACTGCTTAAGAGTACGAATGGGGTACATATCGGAGAGTTGGCAGCTGATGGGGGAGTTTATCCTCGCTCTCTGTAAGTCGGCCCTCACGTGACAAGATCCACCAGTTTAACCTTGACCAGTACAGGGTATCTAGCGAGAGTGATGGTCAAGTACTTTGAACAGCTCAGGGTCTCTAATCAAGATTAACTAGCAAGAGTTCGGTGGGTCACCTGGCGGAGCAGCAGCAGTTTACAGGCAGGTTTAACCCCAAACTTGCGATGGCCGAAAAGCCGATCAAGAGGGTGAGCGAGCTAAACCCGGTGGGTTGGAAGCCCCCAAATGACCTTGTTGACAGAGTCAACTTTTTGGGTATACAACCCGCCTTACGATGCACCATCATCTTTTAAGCCGATGTCCTGTGAGTGGCCAACTTGTAAGCCCCCGTCCTGCGGACCGTTGACTTGTAAGCCGCCATCTTGTAGACCCTCAACTTGTAAGCCGGCGTCCTTTGGACCATCAACTTGTAAGCCGCCGTGTTGTTTTCTATTGTGGCTGAAGAGCTGATCAAGAGGTTGAGCAAGCTAAACTCGGCGGGTTGGAAGCCCCCAAGTGACCATCTGGAAGTTTCCATCATTGCACAAATATGTAATGAAAAGAAACGGCAAGGACCCGGCTTGTAGGGATGCCAACTTTATTATATGAAAAATATATATACAATGAAGTATGTATATACAATGATGGGAGTCGATGACCCAAGTATAGTAAGGCCGCAGGTGAGCGATGTGCCACGATCGGTGGGTCTCCTGCCCAGAAGTACATGACTTGTCTCGTACGTCAATGAGATAATATGACCCGTTGTTCAGATTTCTGCTAACCACAAAAGGTCCTTACCCGGGGGACAACTTGTGCGCATCCTTCTGATCTTGAATCAAACGTAACACCAAGTCGCCTTCCTGGAACGTCCGGGTCTTAACCTTGCGGCTATGATAGCGACCCGGGTCTTGTTGATAAATCGTCGATCGAGCTGCTGCGAGATCACACTCTTCATCCAAGGCATCTAATGTGTCCTGACACGTTGTCTCGTTATCTTCTTCAATGTAAGCTGTCACCTGTGGCGAGTCATGACGTATATCACTTGGTAACACGGCCTCTGCACTGTAAACCATGAAGAAAGGCGTATAGCTTGTTGATCTGTTGGGGTAGTATTGATGCTCCACGGGATAGATTGTAGCTCCTCAACCCAACAACCCGGCGTTCGTTGCAGAGGAACCATAGCCGGGGCTTGATACCTTTCAAGATTTCCGGGTTAGCACGCTTTGCCTGACCATTGGATTGCGGATGAGCAATAGCAGAAACATCAAGCCGGATGTGCTCACTTTCGCAGAAAGCTTTCATAGCCCCCTTGGACAGATTTGTTCCATTGTCCGTTGATATGTCTCCGTCATATCTATAATTTTTGATTGTTTCATGCCAATATTCTACAACTTTCATATACTTTTCAACTTTTTATACTATTTTTTGGAAATAACCTATTGATCCAGTGCCCAGTGCTAGTTCCTGTTTGTTGCATGTTTCTTGTTTCACAGAAAATCCATATCAAATGAAGTCCAAGCGCGATAAAACTTGCGGAGATTTTTTTGGAATATATGTGATTTTTGGGAAAAAGAATCAACACGATACGATGCCCGAGGAGGTCACAATCCTGCTAGGCGCGGCCCACCCCCTAGCCGTGCCCTGAGGGCTTGTGGCTAGCCCTTAGGTCGGTTGGAGATGTCCTTCAGCTGCAAGAAAGATATTTTTATTAGTAAAATGCCCTCAAAATTTCAGCCCGATCAGAGTTATGGATCTCCGGATATTTAAGAAACGGTGAAATGCCAGAATCTGGGAGCGCATAAATAGAAGGAAACAGAGAGAGAGATCCAATCTCGGAGGGTCCCTCGCCCCTCCGCCGCCATGGAGGCCATGGACCAGAGGGTAAACCTTCTCCCATCTAGGGGGAGGTCAAAGAAAAAGAAGGAGGGGGGCTTTCTCCCCCTCTCTCCCGGTGGCACCGGAACGCCGTCGGGCCATGATCGTGACAGCGATCTTCTCCAACAACTCCGTCATCTTCACCAACACCTCCATCACCTTCCCCCCATCTATCTACAGCGGTCCACTCTCCCGCAACCCGTTGTACCCTCTACTTGAACATGGTGCTTTATGCTTCATATTATTATCCAATGATGTGTTGCCATCCTATGATGTCTGAGTAGATTTTTGTTGTCCTATTGGTTTGATGATCATGATTGGTTTGAGTTGCATATTTTATTATTGGTGTTGTCCTATGGTGCTCTCCGTGTCGTGCAAGCATGAGGGATCCCCGCTATAGGGTTTGCAATATGCTTATGATTCGCTTATGGTGGGTGGCGTGAGTGATAGAAACACATACCCGAGTAAGTAGGTTGGTTGCATATGGGAGTAAAGAGGACTTCATACCTTATAATGCTATGGTTGGGTTTTACCTTAATGATCTTTAGTAGTTGTGGATGCTTGCTAGAGTTCCTATCATAAGTGCATATGATACAAGTAAAGAAAGTATGTTAGCTTATGCCTCTCCCTCATATAAAATTGCAATAATGATTACCTGTCTAGTTATCAATTGCCTAGGGACAATTCCGCAACTCCTACCACCACTTTTCCACAATCTTTAAACTAACTTAGTTGTTTCTTTATCTTAGCAGCCCCTAGTTTTTATTTCCGTGCTCTTTATTATCTTGCAAACCTATCCTATCACACCTACAAAGTACTTCTAGTTTCATACTTGTTCTAGGTAAAGCGACCGTTAAGCGTGCGTAGTGTTGTATCAGTGGTCGATAGAACTTGAGGGGATATTTGTTCTACCTTTGGCTCCTCATTGGGTTCGACACTCTTACTTATCGAAAGAGGCTACAACTGATCCCCTGTACTTGTGGGTTATCAACACCTTTTTCTGGCGCCGTTGCCGAGGAGCAATAGCGTGGGGTGAATATTCTTGTGTGTGCTTGTTTGCTTTATCACTAAGTTGATTTTATTTACTGTTCTAAGTTGTTCTCTATATTTAGTTATGGATATGGAACACGAAATACCAAAAAAAAATCGGTGTACTTTCTACTCATGGAGATGGGGAACCTCCTAAAACCCTCGATGCTCGTGATGTGAAAGTTATTATGCACTACTTTGATAATCCTGAGAACATCCCATTCAACTTGATAATGGGATACACGTTGGATCAACATGAATACTTTAGGGATTATCGCTTGAATCAAAAAGGGAAAACATTATGGGAACAAATTTATATGTTGAAATGGTATGCTTGGAATCTATGCTAGAGATATGATTATACTTGTTGCTCTAGGATGAAGGCTCAACACCTTCCTTTTTCATGTAAATTTAATGATAATGAAACCTTGGCTTCTTATGCTAATGGTATTTATGATTATTATGATTTGTAACGAATAGAAGAATTCGTTTCGTTTAAGGGTGCTTATGAGATTGAATCTTTGTTTGAGAAGTGTGAAAATTATGATGATGTTGTTTATGGACCTGAAAATTTTACTATACTTAAATATTGCTATGAGAATTATGAATATAATTCCGATAGTGATGCATTTATTGAGAGAATGAACGCTGATTTGGAAGAGACTAATATTTTGCAGGAATCTATGGAAGGAGAAATTGCTGAAACTGTGAGCTCGTTAGATGAAAAAGATGAGGAGGAGAGCAAATAACAAAAGGAGGAAGAGCGGATTAGCTACCCGTGCCCACCTTCTAATGAGAGTAACTCTTCAACTCATACATTGTTTAATTTCCCTTCATTCTTATCGAAGGATGAA
Source organism: Hordeum marinum (assembly GCA_022496015.1). Taxonomy (NCBI): domain Eukaryota; kingdom Viridiplantae; phylum Streptophyta; class Magnoliopsida; order Poales; family Poaceae; genus Hordeum; species Hordeum marinum. Next base: position 60,868,394 of record CM039673.1, on the reverse strand, counting down.
TTCTATGATAATTGCTATGATCCCTTGGATTCGTTTGAAATATCCCTTTTTGAAGAACTTGATGCTTGCTATGCTTGTGGCCATGATGCCAACATGAAAGATGCTTATGGAGATGAACTTGCTATAGTTCCTTATGTTAAGAATGAAATTGTTTCTATTGCACCCACGCATGATAGTCCTGTTATATTTTTGAATTCTCCCAACTACACTATATCGGAGAAGTTTGCACTTATTAAGGATTATATAGATGGGTTGCCTTTTACTATTACACATGATGATTTTGATAGATATAATATGCATGTTCTTGCTGCTCCTACTTGCAATTATTATGAGAGAGGAACTACATCTCCACCTATCTATGTTTCCAATATGACAAAATTGCAAGAAACTGCTTATGCTATGTATTGGCCTTTACTTTGTCTGCATGAATTATTCTTTTATGACATGCAAATGGATAGGAAGAGAATTAGACTTCGTTTTTGCATGATATATGTTATTTTGTGCTCAATAATAAACTACAAATCATTGTTAATTAAAATTGGCTTTGATATACCTTGGGATCCGGGTGGATCAATTACTTGAGCACTTTATGCTTAGCTTAATGGCTTTAAAGAAAGCGCTTCCAGGGAGACAACCCGCAAGTTTTAGAGAGTCAATTAATTCTTTTGTGTACTTTTATATAGTTTAAAAACAAAAGAAGAGGGGAACCTAAAACTTTTTCAAAAAGAAAAGTGGAAGTGAGAGAGACGAGCATTGTGAAAGTGGGAGCTAGCCTTGAACTTTGTTCATGCCCATGGAAATTTTCAAATCTTGATTATAGAAACTTTTCAACAAAAATAATTATCCCCTTTTATAAATCCATTGTATTATAAAAATAATGTGCCAAGATTTGCCTTTAGGATGATAAGATTGCTTGTTCGGTGTGTGTAGTGCAAAAACAGAAACTTTGGTTGTAGTGCGTGAATTTACATTTTTTACTGGAATGTCAAAAGGTTCTGATTTTTATAAACGGTACTGCTATGAAAACTGTTTATGTTTTCCTAATTTTTAATAATTTTTAGAGTTACATAAGTATGGTGAATGTTCAGATTGCTACAGACTGTCCTGTTTAAGCAGATTCTGTTTTTGATGCATTGTTTTGCTCGTTTTGATGAAACTATCGATTGTATCGGTGGTATAAGACATGGAAAAAATTATAATACAGTATCTGCAATGGAAAAATAAAATATTAATTTGTTGTCAAAAGTACATAAAGTTGTGATTTGCTTTATTATACTAACAGATCTCATGAGGGTTTTGTTAAGTTTTGTGTGATTGAAGTTTTCAAATTTTGGGTGAAATCACGATGGATGAAGGAATAAGGAGTGGAAAGAGACTTAGATTGGGGATGCCCGAGGAACCCCAAGGTAATATTCAAGGACTCCCAAGAAACTAAGCTTGGGGATGCCCCGGAAGGCATCCCCTCTTTCTTCTAACAACCATCAGTAATTTTACTTGGAGCTATATTTTTATTCGTCACATGATATGCGTAAATCTTGGAGCATCATGTGCTTTTTAATTTTCTTTTAATAATGCACCATGTTGGTATGAGAAAGTCCTTGGTTGATTTATAGAATTCTTCATGCACTTCACTTATATCTTTTGAGTGTGTCTTTATAGAATGCTTCATGTGCTTCACTTATATCATTTGAAGTTTGGATTGCCTGTTTCTCACACGTTGAAAACCACCATTTGTAGAATGCTCTTTTGCTTCACTTATATTTGTTAGAGCATGGGCATATCTTTTGTAGAAAGAATTAAACTCTCATGCTTCACTTATATCTATTTAGAGAGTTAACAGCAGTTGGTCATTCACATGGTTAGTCATAAAATCCTACATAAAACTTGTAGATCACTGAATATGATATGTTTGATTCCTTGCAATAGTTTTGCGATATGAAGATGGTAATATGAGAGTCATGCTAGTGGGTAGTTGTGAATTGGAGAAATACATGTGTTGAATTTTGTGATTCTCGTAGCATGCACGTATGGTGAACCGTTATGTAACGAAGTCGGAGCATGATTTGTTTAATGATTGTCAACCTTTGTGTGAAGGTCGGGAGCGCGCGATGATTAACTCCTACCAACCTCTCCCCTAGGACCATGCGTCTAATGCTTTGTTTGATAACTAATAGACTTTTGCAATAAGTATGTGAGTTATTTATGACTAATGTGAGTCCATGGATCATAGGCACTCTCACCCTTCCACCTTTGCTAGCCTCTCTAGTACCGCGCAACTTTTGCCAGTGCATTAAACCCACCTTCCTCAAAACAGCCATCATATATCATTCATCAAAACATCCACCATACCTACCTAATATGAAATTTCCATAGTCATTCTGATATATATTTCCATGCAAATTCCACCATTCCATTTAGTATGACATGCACCATCATTTTCATATTGCTTTGCATGATCATAAGACAGCTTGCATGATGTTTTCATGGCTTGTCTGTTTTTTGATGTCATTTGCTAGGCTAGATCATTGCACATCCCAGTATCCTACCGGAAGCATTCATATAGAGTCATATTTTTGTTCTAGGTATCGAGTTGTAAGTAACTAAAAGTGTGATGATTTTCATTATTAGAGCATTGTCTCGTGTGAGAAAAGGATGATGGAAGCTATGAATCCCTCACAAGTTGGGATGAGTCTCCAGACTTTACAAAAAATAAAAGAGGCTAGTGAAGCCCAAATAAATAAATAAAAAGAGGCCAAAGATGCCCACCAAAATAAAAAAATATAAATATATATAAATGAGAGAAAGAGAGAAGGGACAATGCTACTATCTTTTTCCACACTTGTGCTTCAAAGTAGCACCATGATATTCATGGTAGAGAGTCTCCTATTTTGTCACTTTCATATAACTAGTGGAATTTTCATCATTTGCATGGCCACTTAGTTTTATTTTTGATCTTTCATACACTTATACCTCTAGTGCACCCATTGCATGGAAATCCCTACTCACTTGCATTGATATATATTGATGGGCATCTCCATAGCCCGTTAATACACCTCGTTGATGTGAGACTATCTTCTCCTTTTTCCTCATCACCTCCACCATATTATATTCCACCTATATTTCTATATCCATGGCTCGCGCTCATGTATTGTGTGAGAGTTGAAAAGGTTTGAGAACATAAAAGTGTGAAACAATTGCTTGACTTGTTCATCGGGGTTGTGCATGATTTAGATACTTTGTGTGGGGAAGATGGAGCATAGCCAGACCATATGATTTGGTAGGGATAACTTTCTAAGGCCATGTTATTTCAAAAGGACACGATTGCCTTGTTGGTGTGCTTGAATTATTATAGTTTTTATGTCAATATGGACTATTGCTTTGAATCACTCGTGTCTTAATATTCATGTCATGATTAGATTATATGAACAAGATTATGCTAGGTAGAATTCCACATCAAAAATTATCTTTTTTTATCATTTACCTACTCGAGGACGAGCAGGAATTAAGCTTGGGATGCTGATACGTCTCTGTCGTATCTATAATTTTTGATTGTTTCATGTCAATATTCTACAACTTTCATATACTTTTGGCAACTTTTTATACTATTCTTTGGGACTAACATATTGATCCAGTGTCTAGTGCCAGTTCCTGTTTGTTGCATGTTTTTTGTTTCACAGAAAATCCATATCAAACAAAGTCCAAACACGATAAAAAACTTTCGGATATTTTTTTGGAATATATGTCATTTTTGGGAAAAAGAATCAACGCGAGACGATGCCCAAGGAGATCACAAGCCTGCTAGGCGCGGCCCACCCCTGGCCGCACCCTGAGGGCTTTTGGCTATCCCTTAAGTCGGTTGGATATGTCCTTCAGCCGCAAGAAAGATATTTTTATAAGTAAAATGCCCTCAAAATTTCATCCCGATCGGAGTTACGGATCTCCAGATATTTAAGAAACGGTGAAAGGCCAGAATCTGGGAGCATAGAAACAGAAGGAAACAGAGAGAGATCCAATCTCGGAGGGGCTCTCGCCCCTCCGCCGCCATGGAGGCCATGGACCAGAGGGTAAGCCCTTATCCCATCTAGGGGGAAGGTCAAGGAATAATAAGAAGGAGGAGGGCTTTCTCCCCCTCTCTCCCGGTAGCACCAGAACGCCGCCGGGGCCATCATCGTGACGGTGATCTACTCCAACAACTCCGTCATCTTCACCAACACCTCCGTCACCTTCCCCCCATCTATCTACAGAGATCCACTCTCCCGCAACCTGCTGTACCCTCTACTTGAACATGGTGCTTTATGCTTCATATTATTATCCAATTATGTGTTGCCATCCTATGATGTCTGAGTAGATTTTTGTTGTCCTATTGGTTGATTGATGATCATGATTGGTTTGAGTTGCATGTTTTATTATTGGTGATCTCCTATGGTGCTCCCCGTGTCGTGCAAGCATGAGGGATCCCCGCTATAGGGTTTGCAATATGCTTATGGTTCACTTATGGTGGGTGGCGTGAGTGATAGAAACACATACCCGAGTAAGTAGGTTGTTTGCATATGGGAGTAAAGAAAGTAGGGTTGGGTTTTACCTTGATGATCTTTAGTAGTTGCGGATGCTTGCTAGATTTCCAATCATAAGTGCATATGATCCAAGTAGAGAAAGTATGTTAGCTTATGCCTCTCCCTCATATAAAATTGCAATAATGATTACTGGTCTAGTTATCAATTGCCTAGGGACAATTCCGCAACTCCTACCACCACTTTTCTACACTCATTAAACTAACTTAGTTGTTTCTTTATCCTAGCAGCCCCTAGGTTTTATTTCTGTGCTTTTTATTATCTTGCAAACCTATCCTATTAGACCTATAAAGTACTTCTAGTTTCATACTTGTTCTAGGTAAAGCGAACGCTAAGCATGCCTAGAGTTGTATTGGTGGTCGATAGAACTTGAGGGAATATTTGTTCTACCTTTAGCTCCTCGTTGGATTCGACACTCTTACTTATCGAAAGAGGCTACAAATGATCCCCTACACTTGTGGGTTATCATCCGTGATGATACTATGAGGATAAACAAAACGATATATCAATTTTTTGACAAACTGAACCGTCGTGGCTGCATCACATTTACTAACCGGCTCAGCCTCCACCCACTTGTTAAATTTGTCCACCGCCACCAAAAGGTGGGTCTTCTTATCCTTAGATAGTTTGAAAGGCCCAACCATATCAAGCCGCCAGACCGCGAACGGCCAAGTGATTGGAATCATCCGCAATTCCCAGGCCGGCACATGAGCATGTCTTCCGAACTTCTAACACCCGTCACACTTGGTGACCAGGTCCTCTACGTCCTTATGAGCCGTCAGCCAAAAGAAACCATGCCGGAAAGTCTTGACCACCACGGATTTTGAGCCGACGTGATGTCTGCAATCGTTGGCGTGTATTTCATTTAAAATCTCCCTGCCCTCTTCAGGAGAAACACAATGCTGAAAAATGCCGGTGGCACTGCACTTATGTAGCTCAACCCTCATGATGGCCATGGATTTAGATCGCCTCACAATCTTCCGTGCCAGAGTCTCATCCTCAAGCACCTCGCGGCGAGTCAGTTACGCCAGGTAAGGCAACGGCCAATCCGTAATAGCATGTAGAGCCGCCACCAGCTGTCCTTCCGGGTCAGGTATGGCCAAATCCTCCTCTAAAGGTAACTTAACAGATGGGTGATATAACACATCCAAGAAAACATTAGGCGGCACCGGCTTACACTGAGAGCCCAATCTTGACAATGCATCAGCCGCCTCGTTTCTGCGACGGTCAATATGGTCCACCTGATAACCCATGAAATGGCCAGCAATGATATCCACCGCCTGACGATAAGCCGCCATCTGTGGGTCCTTGGAGTCCCACATGCCTTAAACTTGCAGAGCCACGAGGTGTGAGTCGTAGACGCATCTAACCCGGCTTAGGTTCATCTCCTTAGCCACACGGAGGCCATGAAGTAAGGCCTCATACTCAGTTGCATTGTTAGTACATGGAAACATCAGCCTTAACACGTAACAAAATTTGTCACCTTTGGGGGAAGTTAAGACCACTCCAGCCCCTGACCCCTCCAACTGTCTCGACCCATCAAAGTGAATTCTCCAATATGTGTTGTCCGAATTTTCTTCGGGTGATTGACCCTCTTTCTAGTCGTTTATGAAGTCCACCAATGCCTGATACTTAACAGGTGTGCGGGGCACATACTTCAGATTAAGGGGCCCAAGCTCTCGTGCCCACTTAGCAATCCTACCTGTGGCTTCCCTGTTTTGAATTATATCACCCAACGGGGCAGAACTAACCACGGTGATCTGGTGTCCAAGGAAATATTGCTTCAACTTATGATTTGCCATGAACACCCCATATATTAGCTTCTGCCAATGTGGGTACCTTTGCTAGGATTCTATGAGAACTTCACTGACATAGTAGACCGGCCTCTGAACCAGGTACTCTTTCCTAGCTTCTTTACACTCCACCACAATCATAGCACTGACCGCCCTATTGTTAGCCGCCACGTAGAGCAGCAAAGGCTCTTTCTCTGCCGGAGCAGCCAAGATCGGTGGCTCAACCAACTGCTTTTTGAGCATCTCAAGGGCCTCATCCGCAGCCTTACTCCAGACAAAGTCATCCGTCTTTTTCATCATCTGGTACAAAGGAATAGCCTTCTCACCCACGCGGCTGATGAAATGGCTTAAGGCAGCAATACGACCCGCTAAGCACTTCACATCATCGACGCTTGCCGGTATAGACAGTGACGTAATGGCCCTTATCTTATCCGGGTTAGCCTTGATCCCCCGTTCCGAGACCAAGAAACCCAAGAGCTTTCCCGCAGGAACTCAGAAAACACACTAAGCTGGGTTAAGCATCATCTTGTAGACCCATAAGTTGTCGAACGTCTCGTTCAGGTCGTCAACCAAAGTCTCTTTCTTCCTTGACTTAACCATAATGTCATCCACGTAGGCATGAACACTGTGCCCAATCTGACCGTGAAGGCAATTCCCCACACAACGCTGGTCGGTCGCATGTGCACTCTTGAGCCCGAAAGGCATAGATACATAGCAGAAAGCCCCAAAAGGTCTTATAAATGATGTCTTCTCCTGGTCTTTAACTATCATCTTGATCTGATGATAACCTGAATAGGCATCCAGGAAGCATAAACTCTCACAGCCCGTCATTGCATCAATAATCTGGTCGATATGGGGGAGAGCAAATGGGTCAACTGGACATGCTTTATTAATATCTGTGTAATCCACACACATATGCCATGTGCCGTTCTTCTTAAGCACTAGCAAAGGATTCGCTAACCACTCCGGGTGAAATACTTCCATGGTGAACCCTGCCGCCAAGAGTCGGGCCACCTTTTCTCCAATTGCTTTACGTCGTTCTCTGTTGAAATGGCGGAGGAACTGGTTGATCGGTTTAAACTTAGGATCCACATTAAGGTGGTGCTTAGCGAATTCTCTCAGTATACCCGGCATGTCAGATGGCTTCCATGCGATGATGCCCCGATTGTCACGGATGAATTCGATGAGCACGCTTTCCTATGCGGGGTCCATGTTAGCCCCGATTGTGAACTGCTTTGACGAATCGCCTAGATTAAAATCCACCAGCTTGGTGTCATCCGCCACAAACTTCAAGGGCGGCTCAAACTCCGTACTAGGCATCTTCAATGGAGTCATGTCCACCGGGTCAACATTATCTTTGTAAAACTTGAGCTCTGTCTCCGCGCAACTTGACTCTGCATAGGTCGCGTCTCCTTCTTCACACTCGATGGCTATCTTCCGATCACCATGCACTATAATTGTTCCATTGAGAGCCGGCATCTTGAACTACAGGTAAACATAACAAGGTTTGGCCATAAACTTTGCGAAAGCCGGCCGGCCAAATAGAGCATGATATAGGCTCTTAATTTTCACCACTTCAAACCACAAGGTCTCTACCCTGTAGTTATACTCATCTCCAAATTCCACCTCTAGGGAAATCTTTCCTACCCGGTAAGACGACATACCTAGAACCACACCATGAAAAACTATTGATGATGTCTTAAGAGACTTGTCAGTTAACTCCATCTACTAGAAAGTGTCATAGTACAAGATATCGATGGTGCTGCCACCGTCCATTAGTACTTTTGTAAACTTATAACCCCCAACCTGAGGAGCCACCACCAGAGCCAGGTGACCCGGATTATCAATCCGCGGCGGGTGATCCTCCCGACTCCACATAATAGGATACTCTGACCACTTCAAGTATTGTGGGAGAGCCGGTGTGGCCGCCTTAACCGCTCTCTTGTCTAGCTTTTGATCCCGCTTGTCGAGGCTCATAGTGAAAACATGATATTGACCTCTGTTGAGTTGCTTCGGGTTGCTCTAGTACCCTGACTGGTTATTCTGCTCTACCCACCGTTTCCAGGTTGCTGGTGATGACCCCCTTGATTGCCTGGACCTTGGTAACACGATCCTGAGTCGCTGAAACCAAAGCCAGCTCCTGAGCCGCCCGGCCTTGAGCCGCCTGACGGACCATTGCCATTGTTACAGTGCTGGTGAAGGTTGTATTCCCGGAACTGTCGCATAATGTTTCAATCCTTCCACGTATGGGTTGTGAGCTTATCAGGCCGGCTGTAATCCAAGCAAGGCTTGCTAAGCATCTCTTCCAAGTTGAAAGGCTGAGGTGCCTTACCCTTGTGGAACGGTGGCCTAAAATTTCCATTACCCCTGGCACGATTGTTCCTAGCACTGGTGTTCTCCACTATCTCCGATCCGCCATCCGGGTTCTTCCGTTTGCCCAGGTTGCTGACAAGAACGCTTTAGCCATCCGAGCTTCTGTTTAAGGGGCAAAAAATGACAGTTCCTTTCCAAAATCAAAATCGCTTGAGCCGCCAAAATATTCTCAAACAAGTGGATCACCGTCGACACCCGCCGGACCCAATGATGGGCTGACTCACCTTCCTATTGTACACAGTGGTCAAGATCTATGATCGTCATGGGTTGCTTGCATGTTCCCCTGAAATTCTTGATAAAGTGTGCCTTCAACTCAGCCCAAGACGTGATGGTGTTAGGTGGTAAACCCTTCAACCAAGTGCGGGCCGGTCCTCTAACATCATGACGAAGTATTTCGCACAAACCGCCTCACTGACATCCAACATCTCCATGGCAATCTCATAGCTTTCAATCCAGGCCTCCGGGGGTAGACCAGTCATGTAGTTAGGCACCTTTTGTCGTGGATTTGTCACGGCAGATGTCCGGGTCAACGGACTTAGGTTCGGGGCGAGACGCAACTATGTGGCGGCTTGAAGGGGTTGATCGGAATCGAGAAGACACGGAGTTTTACCCAGGTTCAGCCCCTCCGATGGAGGTAAAAGCCTACGTCCTGCTTGTTTGGTATTGATGATGATGAAGATCTCTCGGTTACAAGGGTGCTAATTGCTACCTCTAATATCTTATGCCTCTAATATTTTGTGTTGTCTAAACTTGTAGACTTGTGTCCCTTGAGAACTTGTCCCTCTAGGGGTGCTCTACCCCTCCTTATATAAGTGGAGAGGGTAGGTTTACAAATAGAGTCCTACTAGGAGTAGGAGTAGGACTAGTCTCTCACGAATCCTACTCCGGGTCTTATTTCCTTTAAGGGAATCCTTCTCTCTTGTGGGACTTCTCCTGTGGGCCTTCTCTTGTGAGCCGCCTGGCGCCGGCTCACCCGCTGGGTCTTGGGCTTGGTCATCCTGTGACCCGCTTGCCGGGTCATAAATAAGATGTCATGTCTTTAATGGGTCTCCTATGAGCTGCCTGGCCGGATCATTAATAAGATGCCATGTCTTCGGCCGGGTCTCCTGTGAGTCGCCAGGCCAGGTCATACCATGGGGTATATCCCCGTCATTAGCCCCCAGGTTAACTTGAATTTATTCATGGTAAGCTCCTAAAATAAAAGTACCAAATATGTTAAGTGGCCGGTTTGGTCCTTTGGCCAGCTTATAAAATGGCTTCTCAGAAATCCGGGTCTTTTCTCCATATGAATGAGTCGTCTTGATAATCATCTTGCTTGTCAATGTCTTTTGAAAAATATTGAGAATAGAACACCCATATGCCATTGAGTCGGCTTCCAATACTCTTGATGGGTCATCTCTACTGGGTCATAATCATTGATGATGCCGGGTCATTATCATTGGCGACTCCGGGTCAAGTAATTAGAATCCAACTGACTTGATAAAAATATTGAGATGAAAATCCATTTGATGTAAAGCCGGACTTCCATTGTTGTGAAGTAGGGCGGGTTATGATCTTTTGATAACACCGGGTTATAAGTGTTGGTGACGCCGGGTCTAACAACTGAACTCCATATTTAACATCTTGAAAATTCTCCTCAAAGTTTTTGATATGTCCATATTACCTGTAGGCCCCAAGCTCCGAGATTATCCATGATAACTTGGTGCTTTGCAAATAACATTTTGGACTATGGAGCCCCCAAATGCCGGGTTGTCCTGCCTGCAGCAACCTGGAACTTATAATTGCCTTATATCTTATAATGCGTCGGCGGGTGTAGCCCCCAAGGGTCGGCTCATCAGAAAGCTTCAGCGGGTGTAGCCCCCAAGGGCCGGCTCATTAGAATGTGATGTGCCGGGTCTTCAATTTGAACCTCATAATCTGTTTAAACGGCTGAATACTATAGCCCCCAAGTGCCGGGTCGCACGCCTGCGGCGACTTGGGATTTTTTAGAAAGTTTGATCTGAGTGGTGTAGTCCCCAAGTGCCGGGTCAGTAAGAATTTACTGGGCTGGGACTTATAAAAATATAGAAAGGCCGGCTCATCTCCTTGAGATAATAGGGTCTTGCTAACAATGTAATGATTTGAAAACCGACTTGCATTAGCCCCCAAGTGTCGTGGTGCATGCTTGCAGCGACATGGGACTTGCATAATTGATATAAACTTGGACTTTGGATAATGTAGCCCCCAAGTGACGGGTTGTTTGCCTGCGGCGGCTCGGGAGTATGTGAGAATAATACGTCTCACCATAATTTGTTGAATGAATCTTTGACCGTGGTCGTAATATAACCCGGAATGAATATCCTGGAATAATTCCTTAGTCTTTGACATGAAATTCCTGCTCGTGGTTGCGGTGCAACCCGGCAAATATAAGTTTGAGAAATCCATGAGTGTTGTAGATTACTACAGAGCACAATTAAAGAAATCCAAGAACCGGCCAATTAGATGACACGGTATTATATCTGATAGGGCGGCTCTTGAAAGATAATAATTTCTCCGAGCTGGTTTGAAAAAATCCCAATCATTTACTACTGGTTATGATAACCATGAAGATCCAGCCATGTTGGCTATTAAAATATCCATTTGCTCTTGCCAAACACTTAATGGCGGCTCATCTTAAGAGATAATACCTGCAAAAAATACAGAATATATTCTGCATTGTTGTGAGGGCGGCTTGAAGAAGCTCAACCCGGAGATGTTCATACCTTTCATAACATTGCTCCTTTCTCATAATCTTGCTCTGATCTGGCTTGATAAGCCGGCGTGTTATCTGGAGGTGGGAAGCTCCCTTGAATAATCCATGGCTGACATGTAAACCGGAATGGCATAAAGCCGGCTGTATGAAGGGTAATGTAAGCTATACCCGAAGGTAAGAAGCCTCCTTTTAACAGCAAATTTTGCACCTTTGTATGCGAACACCGGTTGTCGATGGGCGATGTAAGCTATACCTTGAGGCAAGAAGCCTCTATCGATAGCCGCGGCTAATGATTAGCTTGAGACGGCATAAAGCAGGCTGTTTGAAAGGAGATGTAAGCTATACCCGAAGGCAAGAAGCCTCTTTCAATAGCTACAGTTGATAAGCAACTGAGTTTTGGCGTAAACGCCGGTTGTTAGGGTTAGATAAGCGAACCCGTCGGTAAGAAGCCCCCTTCGACAACCGCGGTTAATAAGTAACCGGAAGTGGCATAAAGTCGGCCATTAGGGTGAGATAAGCGATACCCGTCGGTAAGAAGCCCCCTTCGATGGCGCAATTGATAAGCAACTGGAATTTGGTGTACACGTTGTTGTCTTAGGGTACTGTAAGCTATACCAAAGGTAAGAAGCCTCCATCGACAACAGCGCTTAATGTAACCAAACTATGATTCGATGCTTGAATTCATACCAGTTCAGGGTCTCTAGGCAAGATTGGCCGTCAATTTCTTGAACCGGCTCAGGGTCTCTAAGCGAGATTGGCCGTCAATTTCTTGAACCGGCTCAGGGTCTCTAAGCGAGATTGGCCGGGAATTTCTTGAACCGGCTCAGGGTCTCTAAGCGAGATTGGCCGGCAATTTCTTGAATCGGCTCAGGGTCTCTAAGCGAGATTGACTGGTAATAGTTCAGCAGGTCACCTCAATCTTAGCCGGTTCAGGGTCTCTAAGCGAGATTAATCGGTAAGGCAGGCGGGTCACATAGCGGAGCAGCATCAATCTTGTAAGCCGTCATCTTGTATGAAGAAACGACAGAAGCTCCAAATGTCTTTATGATGACCCAATGATCCGGGCACCCATGTTTGAATGGTGCATCACGACGGTCCGTCCTCTTGGGCAATCTTTTAATCATCCGCCAATAATGTAGTAGCCCCTAGGATTGGGTTTTTCTCTTGCAAAGACCCGGGGTTTTTGTTGAAAACGACCAAATGTGTCTTGCCATGTCTGTTGCCCCCGAGTCTTAAATTGACTCAAAGAGGCGGCTTGAGAATCTCCATTGAAAGTTGAGGTTGGCCGTGGCGGGTTATAGATGACCCCACATGATTTGTTTCAATAATCCGGTCGAGGGTTCGTTCTGGCTGGTTATTGAAGTGAACCAAATTGTAGTGGTGGCGACTTGTGCGCCTATCCGTCGGGCGGCTCGTATCGACGAGCATCATACTGATATGTTGATGTAGATCACAGTGTGGGTGGCGTCTTGCATGTGTCCATTGGGCGGCTCGTACAGGCGAGCACTGCACCGACATGTTGATGTAGACGGAGAAACCAATCGCGGCATTGTAAGCCGGCCCTGCTTGTGAAATATGCCACGACGTTATAAGCCGGCGCGGATGATGAGAGACGGCCATGGCATTTGTAAGCCGGCCCGGGTGGCGAGAGTCGGCCTTGGCGTTGTAAGCCGGTGCGGTCGCGAGAGACGGTCGCGGCATTGTAAGTCGGCGCAGTGGCAATAGACGGTCGCGGCATTATAAGCTGGTGCAATGGCGAGGGAGTCCCTTGAATAACGTGACACGCACCACCACCTTTGGCACGCCTCCATCACCGCGGTATAGTGCCCCTTTGGCAATGACTAATTGTCCTGTGTCAAAAAATATTACAAAGACGAAGTAATTTGTTCTTCGACAGAATCAAAAAAGTATAGATAAAATAAATTGGGTGGATAACACCTGTTTCATCTCGACGATGAGCTGAGTCATCTCGTAATTTCAACAGCAATTGAACCACTCTCGAAACCACAACGGAGGTGGCAACTCGGCCACGGCGCTGGACCGGGGCAGTTCGGTAGTGATGGCGTTTTCGTCAAAATAAGTCCAACGGGGTGACTTGAAACGCGATCGCACCAGGGTCAGAGCAGAGTGGCTCGAAACGGACCCTTCTGGGTGATTTTGTTCATTTTTTAATCACCCCATCCAACCGGTCCTCCTCCTCTCTCCCTTGCCTTATACTTCCACCAATCGTACACCGGGAGAGGAAAAACACAGTGGTGTGCGGCTAAGCTGACGGCAGGGTGCGGCCAGGAGGGCTTGCAAATGCCCGCTCGTAGCAGAAGCAGAAGGACACGGTGGCGGCTCGGCCACAGTGACGACGGGCGGCTCGTGCCGACCACTCGGATGCATAGTGAACCGGCTCAGGTCGTAGGCGCACGACCAGGCGGCAGAGGTGAAGTACCGATGGCTCGGATGCGTGGGGGCGGACGCTGCGCCACATCGAACAGGTGGGGCGCTGGCTAGCCACGGTTCGCAGCTGGAAAGGCGCCGGTCGGAAAGGTGCTGGCTGGCCACGGCAGGAGTGGCACCGGCCGGTCGCGGCAGGAAAAGCGCCGGCTGACCGCGGCAAGAGAGGCGCCTGGCGGTCATGGCGGAGGCGAAGGTGAATGCCGCACCGGCAGCTCGGAGGAATGGCGACACGGCGGGAGCGGCACGCCGACTCGCAGGCATCCGGCCCGATGCGGGCGAGCTAGAAGAGGATGCAAGGCGTGCGCACGGCCGTCGGATGGGCGACTCGGAGGTTGTGGCGCTCGCGAAGGCGACGAGCCCGACTCGGCGCTAGCGACGACTCATGGATGGGCGTAAAGCCGACAGCGAGTGCATGGGTTGGCCACAACGACTGAGGCGCGACACGATATCGGAGACGAGGAGAAGTGGAGGCCAGCTCGGACATAGCCGTGGCCAAGTCCTCTTTCCTTCTCTTCCTTGAATTTTATGTGTCCCGTGGTGATGTGCACTCCGTTTCTTTGAGCGCAGCTTTTTGTATTCCTTCTTAGCTTTGGATTTTTCCTGGACGCGGTCAGATATCACGTTGCAATAGTAGGACTCGATCTCCTTCTTCGGTTTCGACGGATCGTGACGCGGCAATGGCTCCCAAAACGTCAAACCCTAATTTCTGCTCTGTCCAAGGCTGTCCCATGTCAGATTATACATCGTAATTTATGTCATGCCGGATCTTCTTCACCGATCAATCATAAGCTCTTTTATTCCTGAAAGAATTCCCTCCAAGAACACAATACCACCGTGCTCCGCCCCACGGTGGGCGCCAACTGTCATGGATTTGTCACGGCAGATGTCCGGGTCAATGGACTTAGGTTCGGGGCGAGACGCAACTACGTGGCAGCCTGAAGGGGTTGATCAGAATCGAGAAGACACGGAGTTTTACCCAGGTTCGGCCCCTCCGATGGAGTTAAAAGCCTACGTCCTGCTTGTTTGGTATTGATGATGATGAAGATCTCTCGGTTACAACGGTGCTAATTGCTACCTCTAACCTCTTATGCCTCTAATATTTTGTGTTGTCTAAACTTGTAGACTTGTGTCCCTTGAGAACTTGTCCCTCTAGGGGTGCTCTACCCCTCCTTATATAAGTGGAGAGGGTAGGTTTACAAATAGAGTCCTACTAGGAGTAGGATTAGGACTAGTCTCTCACGAATCCTACTCCGGGTCTTATTTCCTTTAAGGGAATCCTTCTCTCTTGTGGGCCTTCTCCTGTGGGCCTTCTCTTGTGAGCCGCCTGGCACCGGCTCACCCGCCGGGTCTTGGGCTTGGTCATCCTATGACCCACTTGCCGGGTCATAAATAAGATGTCATGTCTTTAATGGGTCTCCTGTGAGCTGCCTGGCCGGATCATTAATAAGATGTCATGTCTTCGACCGGGTCTCCTGGTGAGTCGCCAGGCCGGGTCATACCATGGGCTATATCCCTACCTTCCGTGGCCCTTTGAAATCCTTAGGCAAAAGCTCATTTCTTAAATCCATCGTGAGACATGGCACACAAGCTCCTCTGGATGAGGTGCTAACGGGGATGGGGGTTCGTCAGCACCAACTTAGGCACCTCCGGGTAATCCATTACCAGTGTTGGCCCTTGCTGAGCCCGACCCCTATCCATGACCTCCGGACCATCCTATCCAGGCGCATTATCATGGGGCGGGTTACGCCTCTGCTGGCTGCTGGAAACCGCCGGTGACTCTATGCACTGGCTATAGCAACGGCTATAAACCGGCGTGGAGTGCACCCGTCCCCGGCTGTACGTATACTTCTCTTGTTGGGCCATCATTGTCTGCAAAAAATTAATTGCATTCCGCACCTCCTCAGCAAATGGCATTCCTTCGTCCAAGGGGAGGGTGTCAAGCTTGGAAGCCACCGCTATCATGTTTTCCACTTGGTTAGAGTAATGGCCGGGTGGTGTCACGATGTGTCGTGGCGGTGTCCGGTTCCTCCGCGGAGGGTCTGGCTGTCGCGGTGCCTCCACGGCCCAGATTACCATCGGCGGCGTACTCGGTCTAGCTCCAGGTATGTTGAAGAGGTTTCGTGGATGAATAGGGAGACCGACTTGGGTCCTTCTCCGTTGCATCGCCTCCGAAGCTCGCTGGTCCAAGCTAAAACGGAGAGCCTACACCCTCAAGCATTCCGACTCAACATTCATCTGAACCTGAAATGTGTTGATATCTTCTTGGGCCCGAGCCATCTATCCCTTGATCCAAATGATCTCGGCATTGCGCTCTACTTGATTTCCGACTATCACTTCTGTGGCCATCAGGGACGTTTGCTCATCCATAAGTTCCAGCAAGACTTGAGCCGGCGGCTTAGGAGGCTCAGCGTCTGGTGTGGCTGCTCCTGCCGCCGCTTCGGATGTCGCACCGTTAAAAGCTGGTGACGGGCCTGCCATGAACACGGTGGCTCGGCTCGGCGGGTCGTAGGGCTTCGGAATACTATCCCCATCGGCATAGCCCCCTAACCCGCCATCATGAAGCTGGTAGATTGACTCCGCATCTCCGTTGGACGATCCTTCATCCGAGAAAGCCAAGGGTCCCCCCGACACAAAATCTTCCCTGTCCTGCTTAAAGCCTATGAAGACACTCTTTCGCCCGGGTTGAACACGGGCGAGTTTCGTGCGCCGGGCCAGCTCGACGAAGTCGGTGCAGACATCCGGCCCGGGTGTGGATCCGCTATCTTGCTAATGAACACTGCATCTTGCCAATGGGAACCCGATACCCATACTCGATTGAGTCGGCCTCCGGTCCCCATCCTATATCGTCGATGTAGAGCTTGCTGCGGTGACTCTTCGTCATCAAGACGATGGCGTATCCTTCAATCCCCGAGAGAGAGCCCTTTGAAAAGTCTACACCACCGCGCGCTAGCCCCATGGTGGGTGCCAACTGTCATTGTTTTATCACGGCAGATGTCCGAAGACTTAGGGTCGAGGCCATCGCTAAGGCGGTGGACTCAAAGGGGTCCATCGTGACGAAAGACACGGATTTGCCTAGGTTCGGCCCCTCGAGAAGTGGTAAAAGCCTACGTTCTGCTTTGTGTGTATTGATTGGAGTATCAATTATAATGGAGCGTATTCGCTTGACCTAGCTCTTGATTGATTGGTTTCTGTCTAAGCCGTCCCCGGGTCTATCCTTTATATGGGAGGTCAAGGCCCCGAGTTACACGAGTCTCAAACCGACTCTTACACCATGTCGGGTCCTGTCTCTAAACCGCCTTGCCTCCTTTGGCAAGACGTCTCCGGTCGGATCACCTGCCCGGGCCTTACACCAACTTCTGTCTCTGGGCCTCCGTCTTGGCCCATCTGGCAAGCTGCCACGTGGTCTAGCCTTCCTCTTACGACCCACTTGATAGCGAGCCACCAGGTATGACCCGGCCCCTCCTGGGCGGGTCTTACCGCGGGGTTATATCCCCAATGCTCGGGGAGAACACAATTTTATCTTGAAATTTTAGTGAGGGATCACCTTATAATGCTACCGTCATCCTAAGAAAAAGAAGATGCATAAAAGGATTAACATCACATGCAAATCATAAGTGACATGATATGGCCATGAACTTGTGCTTTTGATCTCCATCTCCAAAGCACCGGCACGATCTCCATCGTCACCGGCATAACACCATGATCTCCATCATTGTGTCGCCATAGGGGTTGCCATGCCCACCATGGTTCTACTACTATTGCTACCGCTTAGCGATAAAGTAAAGCATCACATAGCGCTTAATGGTTGACACATAGGTCATACAGTAATTAAAGACAACCCTATGCCTCCCGCCAGTTGCCGTATGCATCAACATGCAAGTCGATATGAACTATTACAAACATGATCATCTCATACATCAAATATATCTCATCATTTCTTTGGCCATATCATATCACCACATACCCTGCAAATACAAGTTAGCCATCCTCTAATTGTTGTTGCATGTTTTACGTGGCTGCTATGGGTATCTAGCAAGAACAATTCTTACCTACGCAAAACCACAAGGTGATACACAAATTGCTATTCAACCTTCTCAAGGACCACCTTTGTCGAATCCGATCCAACTGGTGGGAGAGAAAGACACCAGCCAGCCATCTTTACGCAACAAAGTCACATGTGAGTCGATGGAACGATCTCTCGTACGTGGATGAGTAAGGTTGGTCTGAGCCACTTCATCCCACAATACCGCTGAATCAAGAAAAGACTAAGGAATCAAGCAATCTGAATATCAACACCCACAAACTCCTTTGTGTTCTACTTGTGATCTCATCTACGCATATACATAGCTCATGATGCCACTATTGGGGAACGTCGCATGGGAAAAAATCGTGTGCACACACAAGATAGGGAAAGTGGATCTACATACCCTTGTAGATCACTAAGCAGGAAGCGTTAAGAAACATGGTTGATGTAGTCGAACATCTTCGCTATCCATATCGCAAGCCCTCACGCGATCCAATCATGATCTAGCGCCGAACGGACGACACCTCCGCATTCAGCACACGTACAGCTCGATTATGATCTCCGCCTCCTTGATCCACAAAGCGAGTTCATAGAGGTAGATGAGTTCTCCGGCAACATGATGATGTGGTGGCGGCAGTGGTGGTGGTATAGCAATAGGGCTACACCTAGCGCTACCGAAACCGCAAATGAAGGAGAAAATGATCTTGAGAGAGAGGGGCGCCAAGGGCTTTGTGTGTGCTCTTGCCCCACTCCCCTATATATATAGGTGGAGGGGGCAAGGATATCAGCCCCTCAAAGCCCTAGGGCGCATCCAAGGGGGAGGAGTTGGACTCCTGGTCCAATTCCCTCCCTTTCCATAAAACAGGTGGACTTTCCACCTCTCCCAACCCACATGGGCCATGAGGGACTTGTGCGTCTGGCCTAATAAGGCCAGGGCACCTCCCCTTAGCCCATGCAAACCCTTGGGATGTGGTGGAACCCTTGGTGGACTTCCAGACTCCTCCAGAAGTTTTCGGAACCTTCTCGAAGCTTCCCGATACAATACCGGAAAACCCCAAAACTTTTCCGATAGCCAAAATATGACTTCCCATATATAAATCTATACCTCCCGACCTTTCCGGAGCTCCTCATGACGTCCGGGATCTCATTCGGGACTCCAAACAACCTTAGGTCACCAACATACATAATTAAAGTAATACTAAAACATCACCAAACGTTAAGTGTGCAGACCCTGCAGGGTTCGAGAACTATGCAGACATGACCGAGCCATCTCTATGGCCAATAACCAATAGCGGGACCTAGATGCCCATACTGGTTCCTACATATTCTACGAAGATCTTTATCGGTTGAACCTCTATGTCAAGGATTCAGTTAATCCTGTATGCAGTTCCCTTTGTTCATCGGTATGTTACTTGCCCGAGATTCAATCGTCAATATCTTCATACCTAGTTCAATCTCATTACTAACAAGTCTCTTAAGTCATCCCATAATACAAAATCCCATGTCTAACTCTTTAGTCACTTTGCTTGCAAGGCTCATTGTGATGTTGTATTACCGAGTGGTCCCTGAGATACCTCTCCATCACACGGAGTAACAAATCCAAGTCTTGATCCAAGTCAACTCAATAGACACCCTCGAAGATACCTGTAGAGCACTTTTATAGTCACCCAGTTATGTTGCGACATTTGATACACGCAAGGTACTCCTCCGGTATCAGCGAGTTGCATGATCTCATGTGTCATAGGAATAGATACTTGACATGTAGAAAACTATAGCAATAAACCGACACGATCATATGCTACGTTCATAGTTTGGGTCTTGTCCATCACATCATTCTCCTACTTATGTGATCCTGTTATCAAATGACATTTCATGTCTATAGATAGGAAACCTTGACCATCTTTGATCAACGAGCTAGTCTATTAGAGGCATACTAGGGACACTATGTTGTCTATGAACCCACACATGTATTTGAGTTTACAATCAATACAATTATAGCATGGATAATAAAAGATTATCATGAACGAGGAAATATGATAATAACTAATTTATTATTGCCTCTAGGGCATATTTCCAACACCCTCCCCT
This sequence comes from Hordeum marinum, assembly GCA_022496015.1. NCBI lineage: Eukaryota > Viridiplantae > Streptophyta > Magnoliopsida > Poales > Poaceae > Hordeum > Hordeum marinum. The sequence continues at coordinate 60,848,366 of CM039673.1, read as the reverse complement.
TGCACCTCTACCCTTTATATAGGGGGGAGTGCCCTCCAAGCCAAGTGAAGGGCTCTCCCCTTTAGGGTTTCCCCTCCCTAGGCGCATGGGCCTTAGGGAGGCTCGTGCACCTAGCCCAATAAGGCAATGGCACCCCCCTACAACCCATGCATGCCCTAGATGAGGGAGACCTTGACTAAGGGGTCCTCAGGCCGCTGGCCTGTCTCCAATAGGCCGGCTTGGTGGGCCGCATTCTTGCTGTCGCAGGAGGGACCGGATACATCAAGACCCTATGTTCTAGAAGTAAGTCCCGAAGGCGCATCGTGCACTCCAATTCAAGATGAAGAAATCGACATATCCATCCCCGATAGGAGACCTACCATGTGTAAACCCTAGGTACCCCCGGTGTCTATATTTTAGATTATAGGGCAGAGAAACTCATATAGAGTTTTAGCTATCTGATATCAAGGTAGATCAACTCTGTAACCTTCATATCATCAATATAATGGAGCAGGATGTAGGGTTTTACCTCCATAGGATCGCCCGAAACTGGGTAAACATCATCTCCTTCGTCCCTTGTTACCATCGATCCTAGTCTCACAGCTCGGGACCCCCTAGCCGAGATCTGTTGATTTTGAGACCGACATTGGTTCTTTCATTGAGAGTTCCACTATGATCGCCAAAGGAATCGATGGCTCGCGTTGTCATTAACGAAGAAGTCCGTACCATAGACTCCCTTGTCCCTGGACAGATCTTTGCTTTTGGCAGCATTGTGCTGCACGCTGACCCAATCGGCCGGCTTGGCCGGGTCGGGAGTTTCGCCCCTGATCAAGAGGTCAGATTTGGGAACCTAGAGTTCTTCGTAGACTCTCAGGACGATCTTTCGCTCACCGGGCTTGCAACCTCATCTAACGCGCACGAGGACTCTGAGGCCTTAACCTTGGATTTCACTTTCGATCCTACCTGCAGGACCAACCCTGACGATGATCTGGCATTTAGTCTGGATCCGGCCATAGCACCAGACGGCCGGGGACCAGCTCTTGCCGAACGCACTTCTTGTGCGGACTCATATGAGGTTAACTCCGAAAGCTCTGAGCAGACTGACCCGATCGAGCTCTCGACACTCAACGAGGCTCTAGATCGTATCTTATCGATGAAAATTACTGACAACCCAACCCCAAGCCACGTTCAGATCGGCCTTGAGGCGGGTCAAGTCGATTTTTTTGTCCCACCCACCACCCACTTTGCAGCCACTATCGAAGACTTAACCGATATGTTGGACTACGCCTCCGAGGAGGCAGAAGACATGGATGAGCAGGATTGCACTCCCAGCCGTGTCAACACCGGACGATGGACTGCCACCTCTACCTATGATGTCTACCTGGTGGATACTCTAGCCGATAACAGCGGGCACACACCCGCAAACAATGGCGATAAATCGGGCGAAGCGCCATCAAGGCGTCGGAAGACGCGCGAAAGATCAATGACAAAAGGGGGAAGGGAACCTATTGCTAGCACCGGGGAAAGCGATACCCCAGAAGACCTCGGTGATCCCGATATCCCCGAACAGTCGCTAGAGGACTAGGAGAGGCCGGAGAACCAACGCGACCTCGAGGATCCAAATGATTCCGAGAATGACAACTTCCCCCCCCCCTGTAGAAGAGGAGGATAGTCAGGAAGCCGAAGACACACAATCCCAAAAAACCTTGAGGACCAGGAATGGTTTAGGCAACAGCTTATAGCCACTGCCCGAAGCCTGAAGGTAAAAGAACGGCAACTTAAGGCCGAACAGGATAACCTCAACGATAGATGGACGAGGGTCCTATCAGCCGAGGAAGGGTACGGTGCTGGTCTATTGGACCAACCCAAGAGCTACCTACGCCGACGGCTACTGTCGCAGTTTGACGACGAGCTGCCTAATACACCATCTCCCACGCACACTCCATACAACCAGCCTGCCAACCTCCCCGAGGACGAGATAGGACGGCTGACGACGCTGATTATAGGTCGGCGAAACCCCATAGAAGACAAAAAGAGACAATAGAGCCGGAGGATAGGTACGACTTGCAACACGACCTGGATTATAGAACATGTCGAACAAAATCCATCTACGGATCCAGAGGGTACTCCCCCGATAGACTGGACGGGTACCGGCCTTGGCTCGACCGCAACAATAGAGGTCGAGAACAAAACCGGCCCAGAACAGACGCCGACTACCGGCATGACATACCTCGGGTCGGAGGCTCCACCCACCCACTGTGCTTCACCGACAAGGTGATGCAACCATTGTTCAAGAATTCATCCGATTAAGCAGTTAATTGTCCAGTTAATCGCTAATCACCGGGTGGCCAAATCGAATAACACCTATTCATCGTGTTAACTTGTCGGGGCGATTAAATGGCCTGTCTCACCGTTTAAATGGTCTGGTAGCCGATTAATCGGTTGTTAGGACGATTAATCGTTGTTGGCCCGGTAACTCATGGGTAAAGAAATCCCGATATTTGGCTCATAACCCTCCAAGCCCCTCCCGCTCCTAAGGGATATGGTTTATTCCTCCACCAGACCCCATCCATTAGTCCCATGCCCTTTCGACCTAGATGATAGCTGGCCAATTAGTCATCATCGGTGCGCCGCAACTTACCCTCCTCCCATGTGTGTCGCAACTTTCTCTTCTCCCTCTATGCATCTTTACTTCTCCTCCTCCTTCGCGACCTGCCACCTTCAATAATGGACCCGTTCAGACGCCTGGCACGACTGCCATCACATTTCATATGTATGTCACCATTTGGTGGTTGCCATCCCTTGGAGTTGTGTCCGAGGAGCAAATCAGCAAAAAAGTGTTGTTGTGTATATTTTTCTTAATGATATTTACGCCCGCAGGGATGATTGTTCGTGTATACATGTTTGTCATCTATTGAGAAGAAAATGGTGCCATGTGCTTCATATGTGCAATGTAGGTTTTTCTTCTCAATACAAAATTTGCTTCAATCGAGTTTGAAATTACACTGATTATTGGTTGACTGATTAATCTAGTTAATAGGCCGATTCAACAATTAATCTCTACTCCCAAGCTAAATGAGCAGCTACCAGTTAACGATTTCTTGAATAGTGGATGCAGCATCAGTTCCTGGAAGGATTTAAACCCGTTAACATAGAGCAATACGACGGAACAACTAACCCAACAGTATGGATCAAGGATTTCCTCCTACACATTCACATGGCATGAGGAGACGATCTCCACACCATCAAGTATTTACCCCTAAAACTTAAGGGGCTAGCTCGGCACTGGTTAAACAGCCTCCCCAAAAATTTTATTGGGAGTTAGGAGCATCTCAAGGGCGCATTCCGATCTAACTTCCAGGGCACCTATGTATGGCCACCGGACTCCTCTGACCTAAGCAATGTCGTTCAGAAGGTAGAGAGTCTGCTCAACAATTGTGGAATTGGTTCTTGACCAAGAAAAATCAGATTGTTGATTGCCTAGATGCCGAGGCAATAGCCTCTTTCAGGCACAATATTCGGGATGAATGGCTGGCTCGCCAGCTCGGTCAGGACAAGCCTAGGACCATGTCCGTCCTTACATCACTCAAGACTTCCTTTTGTGCAGGTGAGGATAACTGGCTGGCTAGGCGGAGCCAGAACCCCGAAGAACCTGGAACTTCTGAAGTTTGGCATGGAAACTGGAAACCAAGACGCAACAAAAATAAATGCTGGTATAGCAATAGTGATGCCGACGACACAGCCGTTAACGCCGGTTTCCGCAACCCTCGATCCGGGAAGCGGAAGAAGCCTCCTAAAGGCAATCGTGACAGACCTACCCCGCTGGACAAAATCATGGAGAGGCCTTGACAGATCCACGGCACTCAAGTCAAGCCTGCCACCCACACCAACCACAACTGTTGGGTGTTCAAACAAGCCGGTAAACTCACAGCCGCTAAGCAAGGCAAGGGCCCACGCAGCGAGGACGATGATGAGCCCCGCGGTCCTATCAATGGTGGATAGAATTAGTTCCCTCAAGAGGTAAATACTGTGAATATTATATACGCCACTCACATGCCCAAAAAGGAGAGGAAGCACGCCCTTCAAGAGGTCTATGTCGTGGAGCCTGTAGCCCCGAAGTATAACCAATGGTCGGTGTACCCGATCACCTTCGATCAACGAGGCCACCTGACCAGTATCCGTCATGGGGGTTCAGATTCCCTCATCCTAGACCCCATTATCGATGGATATCACCTCACTAAAGTCCTAATGGACGGAGGAAGTAGCCTCAATCTGATTTACTCAGACACGGTGAAAAAGATGGGTATAGGTCCATCAAGGATTAAACCTAGCAACACTACGTTTAAAGGAGTGACCCCAGGCGTACAAGCCCGGTGTACGGGCTCTGTGAGCCTAGAAGTAGCATTCGGTTCGCCCGATAACTTCCATAGCGAGGACTTGATCTTTGACATTGTACCTTTCCGCAGCAGTTATCATGCCCTGCTAGGTCATACATCGTTCGCTCACTTTAATGTCGTCCCACACTATGCATACCTCAAGCTCAAGAAGCTCGGGCCCAAGGGTTCATTACTATCAATGGCAACACAGAGCATTTCCTCCGAACTGAGGAACATGCATTAGCCCTGGCGGACGAATTCCATAACGATGATGATCGGCAAACGCCGAAATCTTCCATAAAGGCACGTAAGGATGACAAACGAGCTCAGTTTCAGTCCGAACTCCCAGAACCTTCTTCTCCCTAGAAATAGGGACACGCTCCCCATTGCACATCCCTAGTGCCCGCCAAACATGTGTCGAGAAGGCATAACTTTGCACGCATGATTCCATGGGCAGCAGTGGGGAACAACCATCAAATGGTAAGTGTTCGGCTGGACCGAACTACTACCAATACACGTCCTCGGACACACCATAGGTACCATTAAGGTCTTCTCAAGATCTCCTTTCCAAGGTCCGCTCGCCGACAGCATCACCCTTAAAGGAATGCAACTCCCTAGGAGGCATGGGAGCAGACTGGAGACAGGGCTCATCGAGGATGTCAAGCCACCAATCGAAGACCCCCGGTACAACCTCTCCTTTATAAATTTTATATTTCATCTTCAAATACCTATAAATAGTTTCTTCGGCAATTTGAGTTATAAGATTTGTTGAGCAAATAAAAGACCATTATGCATGGCCTCTTCAATGTATCTTATGCTACATACTCTGTTCTTCCCTCATCAACACTTCTTGCAAAACTATTCGATATACATTATGATGCAACCGGCCAATAGACCGGGGGATTGAATTTAAAATATCACCCTAAGCATCACTCCGACATAACTGATTGTGTGTTCGGCATCTTGGATTTTGCTTTATATGCATCGGATCCGAACTATATCTTGGATCAATAGTTGGGTTGCCCGGCTCCTGTGATTGCCCTCTTACGTTCCGCTCGTTCAGCTAAAAGGGAAAAGGGAGAACCACTGTGATTGTGTTTCCAGCTCGCCTGGTCAAGCACCTCAGGGGAGAAGCCAAAAATAGACCGTCATAGTAAGCGAGAACCGGTCTGCAAATCCGAGCATAAGTGTCATACTAAGAAATCGTTAGAGGTTATTCCGTGTCATACAATGAGTTTTGTACTCGTATAAACCATGTGATGTTGGATTTATCCGCAGTTTATTCGAACATCACAAACCACTGGGGGCTAGTCATCAGCCCCCGCGTTCCTTTTTCACGCTCCTATGGCTAAGTGAAAGCGATAAAGCATCATGGTCTGATTGCCTTGTCCCCCTCGCACTACCGCCTTTGGGCACCAATACCTCGGCTAAGGGTCACGTGTGGAGGCAGAGACACCTCGCGTAGTATCTACATGGGGGCTGAAGCCGACAACTCGCTTCAGATTAAACGGCCACATGGGAGTCACAACGAATGCAAAACTTAAAAGACATGATAAACCCTGCAACATCATCATAAAGAATTAAGCAGTCTTCGGACATATTACAGCACGCTCATTCATAAAATTTATACTTTGAGCATTGAGCCTCTATCGCCCGAGCACCCTCCATCACTACGGAGAAGTATCGCTCAGGGCACCTATACTCCTTTCTAGGGGGCGGAGGTGCGGTGGCCATCTCGGTCGGATCGAGCCTCGGCCGGTGCATCATGGTCCTTGCAAAGGCCATTCGAGCTCCCTCGATGCAGGTAGAATGCTTTAGCGCATTAATCTGAGGTGCAGCGTCGCTCATCCTCCACACCAGGCCGAAGTAGCTGCTCGCCAACGGCTCATCGGGCCATAGCCGGATGCAGAGGTCCTTCATGGCCGGCTCCGGCATCCTATGTAGCTCCATCAGTTGATCCATCTCCTCAATGAGAAGAGGAGAGCGCTCGGGGGATTCAAACTGTGCCCAAAAGAGCCGAGCCTCATCACCTTCTTCTCGTGAAGCATAGAATTGGTTCGCGTCCGCTACACTGTTTTGGAGGTCCAAACAGGTGCCTGAGGAACGCCACGCATGGGTGAGAAATGCGAACCTTCTATCACCAAAGGCACACTGTAGTAAATATGACTTACCGTTTGTGATAGCTTTGATTTGGCGGATCTATTCTTCAAAGAACCGCCTATCCACCCGCTCCTTTTGGAGCTTAGATTTTAGCATGGATAGCTCGGCAGCTTGTTCCTTGCCTTTCTTCTCAAGGGCCTCGCACTTCGTGCTGGCATCCTTGAGCTCCTATTGCACCTCATCCACCCAGGCTTCATGCTTAGCGCTCGCGGTTTTCAATACGAAGAACACGGCTACTGCCTTCTCGTCCGCGGCCTCTTGATTCATATTTTTAAGCTCAGCCTTGAGCTTCTTGACCTCCTTGGCCGAAGCTGTGTAAGCAATAAATATATAATTACACTGGGTCACCGGTGTGGATATAATGATAGAAAACCTAGATATTACAATTTAGCTTACCTTGCGCCTCATCGAACCTCTTGTTCAGGGCTTCAAGCTCCTCTTCGGAGCTCTTGAGCTTCCGACTTAGCTCGGGAAGCTCCGTGGCATTAACGGCCGCCGCCGATGACGAGGCCTACAAACAGTAAATATATATTAGACTATGTGCGTTCAAACCCCCAAACTATCAAGAATACGACCCTGTGCTTGGTCCTCTTAAGGGTTTTTAGAGCAGTATGGGACGAATTATGTCTTGTGCATCGTCGGTTACTACTGGGTATTTGACCCCCAGGTGAGTTTTTTCTAAACTCACCAAGGGCTTGAGGGCTGCTATATATATAACGATAGCAGAAACCTAATAAAATTAAAATGTTAGGAAAAGGGTATTACATGGCTCACCTGGAGGCCCATCAAGAGACCATTGAAGGCCCCTTTTAGTCCACTATCAACGGTCTGAATGCCTTGCAAAACCGCACCCATAAGAGTGCGGTGATCCTTGAAGATGGAGGCACTTGATAGAGCCTCCTCGATGACCAGCCACCCAGTCATCGGTGGCGCTCGTGGTGACCGGTTAACCCAATCTCTGACCGGGGATTGAGCATGTAGCACCAGAGGAACAGTGCGCTCCAGAGATGAGCTCGGAGGGGACTGGACATTCCTTTGTCCTTCCTCCTCAATGGCAAGGAGGGGATCCTCCCCCCGGTCTTCGATGGCCGAGGCATTAACCTCGGCCGTGACATCATCACCCTTGTTGCCTATGTTCGGATCCAAAGGACCCTGGCAGGATGACACTTCCGCGGCATCCTTCACGGACCCTGGAGGTGTAGGGTGTGACGCAGTCCTGCTCTTCGCCAGCTCGGCGGGTGGAGACTCCCCATCCGAAACTTGGTCGGTGGGGAGAACTCGTGGTGGGCTGTGGATCAAAAGGCGTTCTTACATCTAAAACATTTAAAACTTAGCATAAATGATCAAAGGAGTCTTCGTATTGATACCTTCGAGCTAGGGGCTTGACTGTTAAGTTCCTTCGGGGAACCTTCTCAACGTCCTCACGCTCAACATCAGAGTCCGAGTTGTTGTCGGCCAGGATCAACCTCGGCCGACACGCCCTCTTCGGGGCGGGAGGAGGTACATCCTCCGCGACGTACGACGACGTCGCCCTCTTTCTTGTAAGGGGGAATCGCCTCCCCTCGTCTTCATGCTCTTCCTCATGGGTAGAGGAGGCATGGGTTTCCTCGAACATGGTGTCATGCTGGTCCCTTATGCGGAGACCTTCTCTAGCTTTCTTCTTCTTCTCCTTCTTCTCTGGCTCCGTGTAAGGCACCACGACGAGCATCGCCATCAACAATTCTGACCTGGGGCCATCGGGCTGTGTGGCCGGGCAGTCCATTTTGATAGCCTTGTTTAGCCACTTCTCTAAAGGTAAGGGAAAGCTTGTTCAACTCTTTGTTAAACAGCGGGGCCGGAGTGTCAAAACAATATTATACCTGGGTAGGAGGGTTATCGGTGCTCAGGCCCGAGTCCTCCTCCTGAGCTGGCCAGCTCTTCCGGGGCTTGAATAAGGCCTTCCACAGCTTCTCGGAAGTAGTGCGAAAGAGTTGGCGCACGGTAGGCTTGTCCTCAAGCTGATAATCCCACATGGGAGATGCCCGACGCTGGCAGGGAAGAACAAGGTGGTGGATCATGTCCTGGACCACATTGACCAACTCGATCTTGGCCTTGATCATCGAGGAGATACGCTTTTGCAGCGATTCCACCTCTGCATCCGATCCCCACTCGAGACCCTTCCTAAGCCACGTGGTAAATCTCGTGGGGGTCCGGATCTGAACTCGACAGGTGCCTCCCAGCCATCGTCCCTTGATTCGGTGATGTAGAACCATTCCTTCTGCCAGATCTTGATTGTGTTGATGAAGGTGCCAGTCGTCCACTCAACGCGGGGGAGCTTGCTGATTATCTCCCCTCTGCAGTCCGCTTGCTCGCCCGCAACGGTCTTTGGCTTGATGTTGAAGACCTTGAGCCACAGGCCGAAGTGCGATTCGACCCACGGGAATGCTTTGCAGACAATAATGAAGGTTGAAATATGCATGAATGAGTTCGGGGGAAGGTCGTGGAAGTCCAACCCGTAGAAGAAGATGAGGCCCCTGACGAAGGGGTGGAGTGGGAAGCTCAGTCCCCAGATGAAATGGGGGACAAACACTACCCTCTCGCCTGGCTTGGGGGTGGGGACCACCTGGTTAGCCTCTATGGCGCGGTGGAAGACGTTGGCGGGGAGGTAGCCGGTGAGCATTAGGTCCCGGATGTCCTTGTCCGTGACCGTGGAGGCCTCCCACTTGCCCATGGAGCCAGAACCCGCCATGGCTAAGCTCAGAGGATAAGTCGAGGAAGAACTGGATCTGGGCTCTTGAAGCTTGGGAAGATTGAGGAAGCAGAGGATGTGAATGGGAAGCGTGAATATGCCTTGGTTTTTTCCCCTTTTTATTAGGCGTGACACTGATTAGTCTACCTTTATTGTGCCACAAATCCCTCCGCTTCCCAAGACGTGTGTGCCGTTATACATGCACCCGTGTGAAACGGAGCACAATTTAAGCATTGATGAGTCGTGCCAATGTAAAAATGGTCTCGAATCGTGAATCGAGTTTTCATAACTTATTCCGCGGTCATGGTAGGCCACGACCCTTCGTCAGAGAGGTCGTCAGAAGACAATGTTTACACTTTGACGTTTGGCCTTTGGGACTAAGCAATTCATGGTGTCCGTACGATCGTATGATCGGAAGAATTATGCGTCATCGGAAGCTAGACTAGTCTCAGCCGATCATTAATGGGAAGAAGAACTCACCCCACAAGACGAAGACTCTGATCACATGAAGCTGCTAGAGCTAAGACCCTTGGCGTTGGGGGCTAGTTCGGGGGCTATTGAAGGAGTCCTGGACTAAGGGGTCCTCGGGCCGCTGGCCTGTATCCAATTAGGTCGGCTTGGTGGGCCGCATTCTGGCTATCGCAAGAGGGACCAGATACATCGAGACCTTGTGTTATAGAAGGAAGTCCCGAAGGCACGTCGTGCACTCCAAGTCAAGATGAAGAAATCGACATCTCCATCCCCGGAAAGAGACCTACCATGTGTAAATCCTAGGTACCCCCGGTGTCTATATAAACCGAGAGGGTTTTAGATTTTAAGGCAGAGAAACTCATCTAGGGTTTTAGCTATCTGATCTCGAGGTAGATCAACTATGTAACCTTCATACCATCAATATAATCAAGAAGGACCTAGGGTTTTACCTCCATAGGAGGGCCCGAACCTGGATAAACATCGTCTCCTTCGTCCCTTGTTACCATCGATCCTAGTCTCACAGCTCGGGACCGCCTACCCGAGAACTGCCAATTTTGACACCGACACTAGATGTTGTTGGAACCCTTTGTGGACTTTCGGACCCCTCTGGGGTCTTCTGAAACCTTCTAGAAGCCTCCATGTACAATACTGGCCAAACCGGAAAATTTTCTGGTAGCCAAAATAGGACTTCCTATATATAAATATTTACCCCCCACACCATTCCAGAACTCCTTGTGATGCCCAAGATCTAATCTAGGACTCCAAGTAACATTCGGTCCATTGCCATTAATATTTCAATACTACCCTACTGTTACCGAACGTTAAGTGTGTGACCCTATGGGTTCGAGAATCATGCAGACATGACCGAGACACCTCTCCAGTCTATAACCAATAGCGGGACATGTATGCCCATATTTGTTCCTACATATTCCACGAAGATCTTTATCGGTTGAACCACAATGTCGAGGATTCGGCTAATCCCGTATGCATTTCCCCTTATTCAGCAATATGTTACTTTCCCGAGATTCGATCGTTGGTATCTCCATACCTAGTTCAATATCGTTACTGGCAAGTCTATTTACTCGTTCTGTAATACAAGATCCTGTGATTATACTTTTTAGTCACATGCTTTCAACATTCTTGTGATGTTATATTACTGAGTGGGTCTAGAGATATCTCCACGTCAAATGGAGTGACAAATCCCAGTCTTGATCCATGCCAACCCAACAGAAACCTTCGAAGATACCTGAATAGCACCATTATGATCACCTTGTTACAAAGTGACGTTTGATAACTTACATTGTAATGAATCTAACACCCATAGAGTTCTTGTGTTGATCATGTTTTGTTCGTGCGAGAGGTTTAGTCAACGGGTCTGCAACATTCATATCCATATGTACTTTGCAAATCCTATGTCTTCCTCCTTGATGTAATCACAAACGGAGTTGAAGCGGCGCTTTATATGCTTGGTCCTCTTGTGAAACCTGAGACCTTTGGCAATGGTAATGGCTCCAGTGATGTCACAAAGGATAGTCATCAGATCTGATGCACTAGGCATAGCTCCTAGATCGGTCATGAACTCCTTCATCTAGACGCCTTCCTGCGCTGCTTCTGAAGCAGCTATATATTCCGCTTCACATGTAGATCGCGCCACAATGTTATGTTTGGAACTACACCAACTAACAACTCCACTATTTAAAATAAAACTATCCGGTTTGAGACTTAGAGTCCTCTAGATCGGTACCAAAGCTAGCTTCAACGTAACCCTTTACGACGAGCTCTTTATCACCTCTATAAACGAGAAATGTTTTCTTAGTCCTTTTTAGGTACCTAAGGATATTTTTGACCGATGTCCAGCAATCTACTCTTGGATCACTCGAGTACCTCCCTGACTAACTTATTGCAAGGCACACATCAGGCCTGGTACACAGCATTACATACATTATAGAACCTATGGTTGAGGCATAGGGGATGACTTTCATCCTTTCTCTTTATTCTGTGTGGTCGGGCTTTGAGTTTTACTCAACTTCACACCTTGCAACATAGGCAAGAACCCCTTCTTGGACTAGTCCATTTTGAACTTTCTTCAAAATCTTGTCAAGGTATATGCTTTGTGAAAGTCCTATCAGACGTCTTGAGCTATCTTTGTAGATCTTGATGCCTAGTATGTAAGAAACTTCTCCGAGGTCTTCCATTGAAAAACTCATGTTCAAGTATCCCTTCACGCTTTCCAGAAGTTCTATATTATTTTCAATCAACAATATGCCATCCACATATAATATTAAAAAATGCTATAGAGCTCCCACTCACTTTCTTGTAAACACAAACTTCTCCATAAACTTGTATAAATCCAAAAGCTTTGATCACCTCATCAAAGCGATTATTTGCACCCAGGCTCATCTACACCCAGGTGTGAAGAGTTAAATCAAAATAATAGCAGAAAGATCCAAAAATTCCTAAATGTTTTGGGGTGCAAGATGCTCAAATGTGTGATGTTCATGGAATTTTTAGCTTGTTGGACATTCGAGGAGCTCATGGCAAAAAATACAAATTTCTTATGTTTGAGAAAGTTTTGAAACAACATTGTTCACACCGGATTTGACTTTTTTGCCATGAGCTCCTAAAATGTCCAAGCAAACTGAAATTTTACACAAACATGACACATTTGAACATCTTGAACAACAAAATAAATCAATTCCTTATAATTATTTTTCTTGTTTTATTTTATAGTTCACCGGGTGTAGATGAGGTCGAGCACCGAATTGAATTTCAAAATGATTGCATCTTATTCTCAACCCTAGCAGACAAAGCACACACATGCATGTACCATTACCACTACGAATATACCATGAAAGAACACATATTACATATTTAAGATCAGCACTTATATTGATATTCTAAAACACACACACACATGTATATGTATATGTACATGTATATGTATATATTGTCCCACGCTATTATATAGAAGAGGGAAATTAATAGATACTAATTATTTCTAAGATAATAGTAAGGACAAATTGGAAACAAACTGAGAAAAACCAATAATTTTCTCCACGTTCTAACTTCTCTATTGTCATTGAATCTCTGTTGTTACCTCCTCCCCACCAGAGGTCCTCACATCCTCCTCTCCTCATCATTCCCTCATCCATCAATGTCATGAATATTATATTGTTACCTAGGGACATTCCTGCGTGCAATTGATAGTGGCCTCCTTGTCGGGAGGTCGCCAATACACCAACATGATAGGGCTTATTCGAAGCTCCTCTCTAGGGCTTAAGGTAAGGCAACACTAAGAAAACCTCCAAAGAAGTCATCAAGAGGAATTCCTCTTGCACGGCCCTCGACTTCCACACCAACAAGATGTGAATTTTCTAATTCCACAAATATTTATAAATGCTGCACTTTTTTTATATGTATGAACACTATTTTAAGAAACATATTTACTTTGAATACATTAATATTTTCTAAAAATATAAAAATATACAATAGAAACAAGTTGCGGGAAAAAGAAAAAGGAAGAGAAACGTACGTAGTTCGATGGGTTATAGCATAGTCTTTGGTCCAGCAACGCATGGCCCACTATTTCGGTCTTGCAACACACCGATGCTAAATAGCGCGTATGCGATGTTATATTCCGTCTCGCCACAAGGTATTTAGCTCCCAAGTGTTACTGGCCGGCTCAATATAGGTTCCTACAGGAGCGTTCTTTACTTTTTGTTTTTGTGTTAGTTTTCAGAAAATTTTAGCGTGTTTATTTCAATTTTTATGGGTTTACTTACCGGGTTTCCTAGGTTTTCTTCTTCTTCATTTTTTTCCAATTCACTGTGTTGATTCTCAACAGTTTTGTATGTTTGGTTATCAACAGGTTTCTTTTTTGTTTCAATTTCTTGTTTGTTCTTCTGGTTTTCTTCAGGGTCTTTTGGTTTCCTCTTATATTTTTTATATTTTTAATATATTTTTATTTCTTTTCTACACATGTGTACTTTTTCAGAGGCATTGTACATTTTCTTACACATCTGGAATAGTTTTTTATACATGTTTAACTTTCCTTATGTGATTAGCATTTCCTCATACACACTGAACATATTCCGTACATCTAAAACATGTGTATACACATTTACCATTTTGATTCATGATTAATATTTTTCCACATACTTGTTTTTGAATAATCTTAAGAATACGTGTCAAATAATTTTGAAAATACTGTTGAAACATGTTTTTTGAATACTAAGAAGAAAAAAAGTTCAGAAAGATTTTTACATTGTACAAACATTTTTCAAAATGTCATGAAATATTATTGTAACATGTCATTAATTTGTTATGGTACAGAACATATTTTTTCAGTCGAACCAAGTATTTTTATATTGTATAAAATATATTATTATAAATGCCAAGTATATTTTTTTGGAACATGTGTCGACTTTTAAATGCCAAACTTTTTTGAATGCTGTCGATTTTTTAAAATTTTACTTAATGTACGAAATTTATATACTATGTTAATATTTTTCAGATATATAGTTTTTAATTATTATTATTTTGAATTACTTAAATTCTGGAATATATGTATTAATAATATTTTAAAAATAGAAATAAAAAATGGAAAAACAAGTTACACCACAACAAGCGACGCAATGGACCGACTAGCACAGGGGCACCCCTTGCGGACGAGCCCAAGCGCAGGACTGCCCCGCAACACACCATGTGGTGCTCCCCAGCGCACTTTTTTGCGTATGTTTTGGAATATATTTTTGTACTTTGCTTTTATATGTCATAGATTCTCGTGCATTTTTTCTTTCAAGTGTTAAAAAACATTTTTGTGCTTCTCGAAAGTAAAAAAAAAAAAAGCAAACTCGTGGCATCCATGTTATGCTTCCCTAAAAGTAAAAAAAAAAGAACAGAAGTGTTCTTCTGCATGAAGCGCGGTTCTGTTTCTCTAAGAGCAAGTACAATAAGATGACTTAGGCGGGTTGTAAGACTTAAAATAATATATTTGTGATGAGTTGGAAGAGAGAGAAGAGAAGAGAGAGGAGAAGCAGGCTACAAACTAATAGCCGGCTGCAACACGCGCTCCAAGACACTTTGTGAGAGAGGATGGTGGACCTTATATCAATAAAGTAGTACTTATTTACATCTACCTATTGTACTTGTCGGCTATAAGCTGGCTATAGATGACGTGTCAACATCATATAGCCAACAGCTGGCTGTATTATTAACCTTGCTCTAAAAATGAAAAGCACATTGTTACTTTATGGTGAAGCACAATTATGCTCCTCAAAAAGTGAAAATCACAGGTGTGCTTGCCAAAGTGAAAAATACAGATGTGCTTCTGGTTTCTTTTTTGTTTATTTTTCAGTTTTAGGTGTTTATGTTTTTGGTTTTCTATTTGTTTTCCTTTTCATTTTGATTTACGGTTTTCTTTTTTTCAGTGTTTTGGAAGAAAATGCATCTAAACATATTAATATGGCATCTATTTTCGAAGGTCTCAACATGAGAAACACAAATATGAAAATGCTTCATCATTTGAACCTATGGTTTAAGAGATAAAATGTTTCAAAAAAATCAGATGATAAAGAAACACGAAACTCCGAGATTACAACAAGTGTCACAAAGATAGAAAACTGGAGGGAACTTTGCAAGGGGTAATCTCTAATGAGTGATTTCGGGGAAGTATAGATGACTCCCTTGCAGCAAGCAAGAAATAGAAGCACCCAAATAGTGGAGTACACACGCAACCGATGTATATCATAAGCCAACCCACAAACTATTTGTTACATTCTATTTCGATTTTTCTTTTCTAGTTTCCTCTATTGTGTTTTTCTTTTCTTGTTCTGGTTATTAGATGGATTTCCCCGACCTTTTCTTAGAATGTATTCTGTTTTCGGTTTGATATTTTCCGGGTTTAATTTTTCGCTTTAATATATTTTTTGTTTTCTCTAATTTTCTTTGACTTTTGTTTTAACTTATGAATATAAGTCTTTTACACATGTTTGTTTAAATACACAATGAATTTTTTAAAATAAATGTTGAAAATGTTAATAGACCACACAATTCTTTAAAAGAGATGACAAATATTTCCCAAATTTATGATGTATAATTTTTAAAATACAAGATTAACATCTTCTAAATATAGATAGCTAGCACTCATTAACATATTTCTCTCAACATGCAAACATGCTATGTCACCACACAACGTGCATGGAGATGACCCACCTCCACTAACCTATTTCTCTTAACATCCATGTATGCCATCTCATAATGCAAATGCATGAAAAAGACCCACCTCAACCAGTAAACATATATGAGAATAATCAATTTTTTTTATTTCTAATAAATATTTTATAACAACACAATAATCAAACACAGCTAATCACATGTATTTTTAGTTTTAGCTCTTATACTATTACTCCAAATATCCATGTTTTATACCACAAATATTAGTGAAATATGTTGCAGGGCACCTTCTAGTTTTATAAACGTGTGATGGACATTTTTACTACAGGATTAACAATTCTTGAAACACATGATAAGCGTTTTTTAAATGCACGATGACCATTTTATGAACACATATTAGACCATTTTAATATATGACGTTAAATATCTATTATTTTTTAGTTTCATAGTGTTTCTTATATGTTTCAAAATGTTTTATATAAATTTTTTAAATATATTTGTGGCAAGGAAAAATCGTGGACCTCACAATGACTGGCGCATATGGGAGGCTTTGGGTGTTTCTTCCGTCTACCAGACGCTTATGGCTTTAAGCACCAAACAGAAGCTCTAGGATCACGCGGGTCCAATTTTACGTGTAGGTCCAAAAAGCTCGTTCTCGGTTTTGGGATGGCTCTAGAACCTTTTTACACTGTTTTTTTATTCTTTTACTTTTTTTTTATTTCTGTCTTTCCTCCTTCATTTATTTTCTACTTTCTCTAATTTTTTCTTTTCTTTTCTTTTTCGATTTAACTTTTTTTTATTTTTCTTCCCAAATTCACGAACTTTTCCTCAAATCTGCCAACATTTTTCGAATCAGCAATTGTTTTTGGATTTCGAATATTTTGAAATAGGTGAACATTTTTTAAAATTCAAAAAATATTCATCACATTAAAAAGTGTTCATTTTTTCTCTAAAAATAATATTTGTATTAGCAAATATTCTCTCAATACAAAATATGTTCTTGAATTCAAAATGTGTTCATAAAAGTCAAAAAATTATTGAATTTGATTTTATTCATCAAATGCAAAAGAAAATTCATTGGAATTTAAATAATAGTCGTCAAAATGCAAATTTCGTTCATCAAAATTCAAATGTTCATTTTGCTAGAAATTGTGAACATTTTTATGAATTCATGAACATGTTTTGGCATTAGTGAACATTCTTTTGAAATTTTATTACAGCTCGTTTGGATGTAGATATTCGGGCGTGGAATTCGCATTTGGCATTTGCATGTCCCGAATGCTGCCGTTTGGGTAGTTGAGATATTCACGCATGGAATTCAGTCAAAATATCGTACTGGTTTTCGCAAGACCTGCCGCGTCCCTGCGCCAATTCGCAGCATACGCGCTCGATTTTCCGCGACATTGGGCTCGCGCTCTCCCCCTTGACTTGCTTACCGCTACGAGACACACAACTAGAGACGATAATCCCAGGCAGAGCTCCACGGCGGTGCAGGTCAGCCCGTCCCCCGCCTCGCTGGCTGGCCGGCTTTCTCCTCTCTGCGTTGGTCGGCCGCGCCCCATCCTTCTCCCGGTGCCCTCTCCCATTCCAGCGTGGTGTGGGAGTTCCTGCTGCCCGACCTGTGCCTGTGCGCCAGGGTTAGCCGTGCCGCCTCCTCATACTCGCATGGCTCGAGCGCTTGTTGGGCGGCTCGACGACGTGCACCAATACCTCGCCACCAGGATCGACCTAAGTCCATGCGGCGGCTCTGCCACAGGCGACACAAGAAAGGTCGTTTCCATGGACAGCGGCGACTCCATGACCGACATCTTCGAGGGCAGGGTCCAGTTCATGTCCATGTCCATTGCTTAGGTGGGAAGACACATACGATATGGTGCCCAACAGCTGCTCGACGGAATGCCAGACTATCCAGCTTGGAGTGTTGTGACAGTCCTGACATGGGACTATGGGAGTGCGGATGACAAGCAGGAGAGGATCCTTTGGTACGGTGGATTAGCAGAGCAGCAGGCTCAATGTGTGGCCGATGACGACGCCGCATGCTGATGCCGGTCCATGAACTGCAGGCATATGTCGTCTCCCCAGCCTTGTAGTCCATTAGCGCACCAGCGCTAGTACTATGCAGCACCTGACAAGCACCGCTACCCTCCATTTGTTACTTCTACTCGTGACAGCAACATTAGTCTGTGACTGTACCAAGTAGGCAACTACGGAAGTGCAGAAGTATATGCAACAACATTGGTGTTTCCTAAATACAACAAGTCTTTCGCACGAAACAAATTAAATGAATCTACACTCTAAAATATGTTTATATACATCCGTATATAATATGTAGTGAAATCTTTAAACAGACTTATATTTAGAAACGGAAGGAGTAGTACATAGTAGCCAACTGATGCATGTTTATATGTGTGTGTTGTATAGACAATGATAAATTATGAATGTTATGAAACTGAGAAATTCCACGCTGTGTCCATCCAAACAGGAATTGGCATTGTTGCTCACTTAAGATTCCAAGTGCCAAATACATAAACATCGATCCAAACAATAGAATTGGCATTGAAGCTCAATATCAATGCCTTTGGATATTTAACATTAGAGTCAATTCGATGCCAAGGCATTGAATATCTACATCCAAACAAAGCGTTACTTTTTAAATAAGCGGAATACAAAAGGGCGCTGCTACAAATAACCAGATGATTCCCTAGGGAAATCATCCGCCTAACCAGCTGTCCGATCTGTGCGCTGATGGCCGTTCCATCGTAGCAATGTCAAGGTAGCGCCGAGCACGCGGGAACTTCAACAATACTAATGGCATCTGACAAAAGCTTCAGTGTAGCTCTCTTGGCAGCACCATCGACGTCCGGCGAAGCTTCATTGCAGCCCCAGCGGCGCTCCAACACAGCACCGACAGCTCCGAAGAAGCTTCATTGCAACTTCGACGACGCTCCATTGCAGCTTCGGCGAAACTCCAACGCAACACTGACAACTCCAGCGAAGCCCATTGCAACTCCGATGAAGCACCATTACAGCCCCGACGAAGCTCCAACGCAACACTGACGAAACCGACGACTCCGGCGAAGCTCCATCGCAGCACCTGAGTCCCGACGCAGCGATGCTCCTTCACAGCGCCAACGTCGTCGTCACTGCTCCCATCACAGTGACTATGTCCCGACACGGCAGTGCTCCATCGCAAAGCTGACGTCGTCGTCGCAGCTCCCATCATAGCACGGGCACCCTATCGCGGATCCCGTTGAAGCACCAGCGGCTGCTCTCCGACGACGTCGTTGGGGCAGCACTTGTTGGAACACACAGGACACACACGAGAACTAAAGGTTGTGTTGTTTCTCTAGGATCGTCTAGGCTAGGGTTTCGGAATAGATCGAAATGTCTATGATCTTTTCATGCATTGGTGAAGGGGATCATAGAGAGATGGGAGTAGATGTTGGAAATATGCCCTAGAGGCAATAATAAATTAGTTATTATCATATTTCCTTGTTCATGATAATCGTTTATTATCCATGCTATAATTGTATTGATCGGAGACTTAAATGCATGTGTGGATACATAGACAAAACCATGTCCCTAGTATGCCTCTAATGGACTAGCTCGTTGATCAAAGGATGGTTAAGGTTTCCTAGCCATGGACATGAGATGTCATTTGATAACGGGATCACATCATTAGGAGAATGATGTGATGGATAAGACCCAAACTACAAACATAGCATATGATCGTGTCAGTTTATTGCTACTGTTTTCTGCATGTCAAGTATATGTTCCTATGACCATGAGATCATGCAACTCACGGATATCGGAGGAGTGCCTTGTGTGTATCAAACGTCGCAACGTAACTGGGTGACTATAAAGGTGCTCTACAGGTATCTCCGATGGTGTTTGTTGAGTTGGCATGGATCGAGACTGGGATTTGTTACTCCGTGTGACGGAGAGGTATCTCAGGGCCCACTCGGTAATACAACATCACAACAAGCCTTGCAAGCAATGTGGCTAAGTGTTAGTCACGGTATCTTGTATTACGGAACGAGTAAAGAGACTTGCCAGTAACGAGGTTGAACTAGGTATGGAGATACCGACGATCGAATCTCGGGCAAGTAACATACCGAAGAACAAAGGGAACGATATACGGGATTAACTGAATCCTTGACATAGAGGTTCGACCGATAAAGATCTTCGTAGAATATGTAGGAACCAATGTGGACGTCCAGGTCCCGCCATTGGTTATTGACCGTAGAGGTGTCTCGGTCATGTCTACATAGTTCTCGAACCCGCAGGGTCTGCACACTTAAGGTTCGGTGACGTTTCGGTAGTGTAGAGTTATGTATGGTGGTGACCGAAGGTTGTTCGGAGTCCCGGATGAGATCCCGGACGTCACGAGGAGCTCCGGAATGGTCCGGAGGTAAAGATTCATATATAGGAAGTCCCAGTTTGGTTTCCGGAAAAGTTTCGGGCTCATCGGTAGTGTACCGGGAGTATCGGTATTGTACCGGGAGTGCCGGTAGTGTACCGGAGGACCTCCGGGAGGGGTACTTCGACCCCAAGAGGTCCATGGGCTGTGGGAGAATAATAACCAGCCCTTATTGGGCTGGGAAAACAGCCACAAAGGCCCATGGCGCAGGAGAGAAAGTCCTAAAGCAAAAAGTGGAAAATCAGCCAATAGGAGGCAATCCTACTCCAACTAGGATTGGAGGTGAAGTAGGATTTCTTCCCACCTCCTATTTCGGCCGACCCAAAGGCCTTGGCTGCCTCTCCTCTCCTCTCCTCCTATATATACTAGTGGATTGGGTGGTTTTTGGACAGAATTTCCGGCCACGTGCTACCCGTTACACCGGTGCACAGTTTCTCCTCTAGATCGGTTTTCCGCAGCGCTTAGGCGAAGCCCTGCCGGAATCACTCCACCACCATCACCGGAGCGCCGTCACGCTGCCGGTGAACTCTCTCTCCTCTCCACCTCCTCTTGCTGGATCAAGATGGTGGAGATCGTCATCAAGCTGCACGTGTGCTGAACGCGGAGGTGCCGTCCGTTCGGCGCTAGATCGGAAGGACCGTGATCGAGATCGCGAGACGGTTCGTGATGTGATCACGGAACGGATCGTGATGAGTTCGCGGGACAGATCGTGATCAACATCGTGAGACGGATCGTGATGAGATCGCGGGACGGATCGTGATGAGTTCACGGGACGGATCGTGATTGGATCGCGGGACGGATCGTGATGAGATCGCGGGACGCTCGGCGATTTGGATCGCGAAGATGTTCGACTACACCAACCGCGTTTCTTAACGCTTCCCGCTTAGCGATCTACAAGGGTATGTAGATCCACTCTCCCTCTCGTAGATGCTCATCACCATGGATAGGTTTGCGTGTGCGTAGGAAAATTTTTGTTTCCCATGCGACGTTCCCCAACAGTGGCATCATGAGCTAGGTTGATGGTTCGATGAGATCTCGAGTAGAACACAAAAGGTTTGTGGGCGTTGATGCTTAGATTGCTTCCTCCCTTGGTCGTATTTTGGTTCAGCGGGATTGTGAGATGAAGCGGCCCGGACCAACATTACTCGTACGCTTACGAGAGACCGGTTCCCTCGACGCAACTTGTTGCTTAGATGGCTTGCGGGTGACAGTTTCTCTCACTTTAGTTGGATCGGATCCGACAAAGGCGGTCCTTGAGAAGGATGAAAAGCAATCTATGTATCACCGTTGTGGTTTATGCGTAGGTGAGAATCGTTCTTGCTAGATACCCGTAGCAGCCACGTAAAACATGCAACAACAATTAGAGGACGTCTAACTTGTTTTTGCAGGGTATGTTGTGATGTGATATGGCCAATTACATGATGAGATATATGTGATGTATGAGATGATCATGTGATGTATAGAATTTCACGACTTGCATGTCGTTGAGTACGGCAACCGGCAGGAGCCATAGGGTTGTCTTTAATTATTGTATGACCTGCGTGTCAATCATTAAGCGCTATGTAATGCTTTACTTTATCGCTAAGCAGTAGCAATAGAAGTAGAAGCAGGGCTGGCGCCACAACCCCAATGGCAACACATTGATGGAGATCAAGATGATGGAGATCATGGTGTTGTGCCGGTGATGATGGAGATCATGCCGGTGTTTCGAAGATGGAGATCTTAAACACAAGTTCATGGCCATATCATGTCACTTATGAATTGCATGAGATGTTAATCCTTTTTATGCACCTTATTTTGCTTAGGACGACGGTAGCATTATAAGGTGATCCCTCACTTAATTTCAAGCTAAATTGTGTTCTCCCCGAATGTGCACCGTTGCGAAAGTTCGTCGTGTTGAGACACCACGTGATGATCGGGTGTGATAGACTCTACGTTCACATACAACGGGTGCAAGCCAGTGTTGCACATGCAGAACACTCGGGTTAAACTTGACGAGCCTAGCATGTACAGACATGGCCTCGGAACACGAGAGACCGAAAGGTCGAACATGAGTCATATAGTAGATATGATCAACATAATGATGTTCACCATTGCAGCCACCTCAACTCACGTGATGATCGGACTTGAGTTGGTGAATTTGGATCATGTATCACTCGAATGATCGGAGGGATGTCAATTTGAGTGGGAGTTCTTAAATAATATGATTAATTGAACTCATTATCATGAACATAGTCAAAGTGTCTTTGCAAATTATGTTGTAGATTACTAGCTCGCGTTGTGGCTCCCTTGTATTTTTATATGTTCCTAGAGAAATAGAATTGAAAGATGTTGGTAGCAATATTGCGGACTGGGTCCGTGATCTGAGGATTGTCCTCATTGCTGCACAGAAGGCTTATGTCCTTAATGCACCGCTCGGTGCGCCACCCCCTCTAGCGTTGTCTATAGATGTTGTGAACATCTAACAGGCACGTTTCGATGACTACTTGATAGTTTTGTGCGTCATGCATTACGGCTTAGAATTGAGGCTCCGAAACGTTTTGAACGTCACAGAACATATGAGATGTTCTAGGGGCAGAGATTGTGATCTCAGGCTCGTGCCTGTGTTGCGAGATATGAGATCTCCAACAAGATTCTTTGCCTGTAAGATGAAGGAGAATAGCTCAATCGTTGAGCATGTACTCAGATTGTCTGGGTACTACAATCGCTTGAATCAAGTGGGAGTTGATCTTCCAGATAAGATAGTGATTGATATAGTTCTCCAAGTCACTGTCACTAAAGCTACTAGAACTTAAGTGATGAACTATAATACACCAGGGATAGAAGTATTGATCCCTGAGCTGTTCGCGATGTTTGACACCGCGAAGGTAGAAATCAAGAAGGAGCGTCAAGTGTTGATGGTTAATCAAACCACTAGTTTCGAAAAGGGCAAGATCAAGGAGGGAAACTTCATGGATAGCAAGTCAGTTGCTGCTCCAGTGAAGCAACCCAAAGTTGAACTCAAACCCGAGACTAAGTGCTTCTATTATGAGGTGAGAGGTCGCTGAAGCGGAACAACCCTAGATACTTGGTAGATAAGAAGGCTGGCAACATTGATAGAAGTATATTTGATATACGAGTTACTAATGTGTACCTTGCTAGTACTCTTAGTAGCACCTGGGTATTGGATACCGGTTCGGTTGCTAAATGTTAGTAACTCGAAATAAAAGCTACGGAATAAACGGAGAACTAGCTAAGGGTGAGGTGACGATATGTGTTGGAAGTGTTTCCAAGGTTGATGTGATCAACATCGCACGCTCTCTCTACCTTCAGGATTAGTGACGAACCTAAATAAATGTTATTTGGTGTTTTGCGTTGAGCATGAACATGATTAGATCATGTTTATTGCAATACGGTTATTCATTTAAGTTAGAGAATAATGGTTATTCTGTTTACATGAATAATACCTTCAATGGTCATGCACCCAGTGAGAATGGTTTGTTGAAATCTTGATCGTAGTATTACACATGTTCATAACATTGATGTCAAAAGATACAAAGTTAATAATGATAGTACCACATATTTGTGGCACTGCCGCTAAATGTCATATTGGTATAAAGCGCATGTAGAAACTCCATGCTGATGGATATTTGGACTCATTCGATTTCGAATCGGTTGAGACATGCGAACCATGCCTCTTGGGCAAGATGACTAAAGGACCCCGTTGGATGGAGCGGGCAAGTGATTCATTGGAAATGATACATGTTGATGTATGCAATCTAGTGAGTCTTGTAGTGTGCAGTGGATATCGTTATTTTCTTACCTTCACTGATGATTTGAGTAGATATAGTGTATATTTACTTAATGAAACACAAGTCTGAATCGTTTGAAAGGTTCAAGCAAATTCAGAGTGAAGTTTAAAGATCATCGTGACAAGAAGATAAAAATGACTGCGATATGATCGTGGAGGTGAATATCTGAGTCACGAGTTTGGCATACAACTTAAGACAATGTGAAAGTTGTTTCACAACTAAACGCCACCTGGAACACCATAGTGTGATGGTGTGTCCGAACATCATAGTTATGCTCTATTGGACATGGTGCGTACTATGATGTCTCTTGTCGTTTTACTACTATAATTTTGGGGTTATGCATTAGAGACAACTACATTCACTTTAAATAGGGCACCATCTAAATCCGTTGAGATGACACCATATGAATTATGGTTTGATAGAAACCTAAGCTGTCGTTTCTTAATACTTGGGGCTGCGGCACTTGTGTGAAAAATGTTTTCACCTAATGAGGTCGAACCCAAGGCGGACAAATGCATCTTCATAGAATACCCTAAGATCAGTTGGGTGAACCTTCTATCTCAGATCCGAGTGCAAAGTGGTTGTTACTAAAACGGATCCTTTCTCGAGGAAAGGTTTCTCTCGAAAGAATTGAGTGGGAGGAAGATAGAACTTGATGAGGTTGTTAAACCTTTGTTCAACCAGAGAGTAGCGCAGCGCAGAAAGATGTTTCTGTGAAGCCTACGTTAGTTGAAGAGGAAGTTAATGATGATGATCATGAAGCTTCAGGATCAAGTTACTATCGAACTTCGTGGGTCGACAAGGATGTGTACTGCTCCTAAGCGGTACGACAACCCTGTCTTCGAGGTCATGTTGTTGGACAGCGATGAACCTACGAGCTATGGAGAAGCGATGATGGGCCCGGATTCCGACAAATGGTTAGAGACCATGAAATCCGAGATAGGATCCATTTATGAAAACCAAGTATAGACTTTGGTAGACTTGCTCGTTAGACGGCAGGTCGTTGAGTACAAATGGACCTTTAGAATGAAGACAGACACTGATGGTGAATGTCACCATTTGTAAAGCTCGACTTGTTGCAAAGTTGTTTGTGACAAGTTCAAGGAGTTGAATGCGAGGAGGCTTTCTCACTCGTAGCGATGCTAAAAGTCTGTTGGAATTATGTTAGCAGTTGCTGCATTTTCAATTACGAAATCTGGCAGATGGATGTCAAAACGTCGTTTCCTTAACGGTTTACTTAAGGAAAGGTTGTATGTGATACAACCAGAAGGTTTTGTCAGTCCTAAGGATGCTAAAAGATGAGAGAGCTTCAGTGATCCTTCTATGGACTGAAGCAAGCATCTCGGAGTTGGAATATACACTTTGATGAGGTGATCAAAGTTTTTGTAGTTTATACAAAGTTTACGAGAAACTTGTATTTGCAATAAAGTGAGTGGGAGCACTATAGAGTTTCTGATAAGTATATGTGGTTGACATATTGTTGATCGGAAATAATGTAGAATTTCTGGAAGGCATAAAAGGTTGTTTGAAAAGTGTTTTTCAAATGAAGACCTGGATAAAGCTACCTAATTGTTGAGCATCAAAATCTATAGAGATAGATCAAGATGCTTGATGAGACTTTCAATGAGTGCATACCTTGACAAGATTTTGAAAGAGTTCAAAATGGATCAGCCAGAGAAATAGTTCTCGTCTGATTTGTAAGGTGTGAAGTTGAGTGAGACTCAAAGCTCGACAACGGCAGAAGAAAGAGAAAGGATGAATGTCGTCCCCTATGCCTTAGCCATAGGCTCTATATTATGCCATGCTGTGTACCACACCTATGTGTGCCTTGCCACGAGTCTGTCAGGGGGTACAAGAGTGGTCCAGGAGTGGATCACTGGACAGCGGTCGGAATTATCCTTAGTAACCAGAGGACTAAGGAAATGTTTCTTGATTATGGAGGTGATAAAGAGTTCGTCGTAAAGAGTTACGTCGATGCAAGCTTTAACACCTATCCAGATGACTAGTAGTAGCAATCTGGATACGTATAGTGGAGCAGCCATTTGGAAATAGTACCAAGTGGAGTGTGGTAGCAGTGTTTACGGTTTGACATAGAGATTTGCAAAGTACACACGGATCTGAATATCGCAGACCCGTTGACTATAAGACCTCTCTCACATGCAAAGCATGATCGAGCCCCAAAACTCATTGGGTGTTAGATTCATAACAATGCGAATCACATGGTGATGTGAACTAGATTATTGACTCTAGTGCAAGTGGGAGACTGTTGGAAATATGCCCTAGAGGCAATAATAAATTAGTTATTATCATATTTCCTTGTTCATGATAATCGTTTATTATCCATGCTATAATTGTATTGATCGGAGACTTAAATGCATGTGTGGATACATAGACAAAACCATGTCCCTAGTATGCCTCTAATGGACTAGCTCGTTGATCAAAGGATGGTTAAGGTTTCCTAGCCATGGACATGAGATGTCATTTGATAACGGGATCACATCATTAGGAGAATGATGTGATGGATAAGACCCAAACTACAAACATAGCATATGATCGTGTCAGTTTATTGCTACTGTTTTCTGCATGTCAAGTATATGTTCCTATGACCATGAGATCATGCAACTCACGGATATCGGAGGAGTGCCTTGTGTGTATCAAACGTCGCAACGTAACTGGGTGACTATAAAGGTGCTCTACAGGTATCTCCGATGGTGTTTGTTGAGTTGGCATGGATCGAGACTGGGATTTGTTACTCCGTGTGACGGAGAGGTATCTCAGGGCCCACTCGGTAATACAACATCACAACAAGCCTTGCAAGCAATGTGGCTAAGTGTTAGTCACGGTATCTTGTATTACGGAACGAGTAAAGAGACTTGCCAGTAACGAGGTTGAACTAGGTATGGAGATACCGACGATCGAATCTCGGGCAAGTAACATACCGAAGAACAAAGGGAACGATATACGGGATTAACTGAATCCTTGACATAGAGGTTCGACCGATAAAGATCTTCGTAGAATATGTAGGAACCAATGTGGACGTCCAGGTCCCGCCATTGGTTATTGACCGTAGAGGTGTCTCGGTCATGTCTACATAGTTCTCGAACCCGCAGGGTCTGCACACTTAAGGTTCGGTGACGTTTCGGTAGTGTAGAGTTATGTATGGTGGTGACCGAAGGTTGTTCGGAGTCCCGGATGAGATCCCGGACGTCACGAGGAGCTCCGGAATGGTCCGGAGGTAAAGATTCATATATAGGAAGTCCCAGTTTGGTTTCCGGAAAAGTTTCGGGCTCATCGGTAGTGTACCGGGAGTATCGGTATTGTACCGGGAGTGCCGGTAGTGTACCGGAGGACCTCCGGGAGGGGTACTTCGACCCCAAGAGGTCCATGGGCTGTGGGAGAATAATAACCAGCCCTTATTGGGCTGGGAAAACAGCCACAAAGGCCCATGGCGCAGGAGAGAAAGTCCTAAAGCAAAAAGTGGAAAATCAGCCAATAGGAGGCAATCCTACTCCAACTAGGATTGGAGGTGAAGTAGGATTTCTTCCCACCTCCTATTTCGGCCGACCCAAAGGCCTTGGCTGCCTCTCCTCTCCTCTCCTCCTATATATACTAGTGGATTGGGTGGTTTTTGGACAGAATTTCCGGCCACGTGCTACCCGTTACACCGGTGCACAGTTTCTCCTCTAGATCGGTTTTCCGCAGCGCTTAGGCGAAGCCCTGCCGGAATCACTCCACCACCATCACCGGAGCGCCGTCACGCTGCCGGTGAACTCTCTCTCCTCTCCACCTCCTCTTGCTGGATCAAGATGGTGGAGATCGTCATCAAGCTGCACGTGTGCTGAACGCGGAGGTGCCGTCCGTTCGGCGCTAGATCGGAAGGACCGTGATCGAGATCGCGAGACGGTTCGTGATGTGATCACGGAACGGATCGTGATGAGTTCGCGGGACAGATCGTGATCAACATCGTGAGACGGATCGTGATGAGATCGCGGGACGGATCGTGATGAGTTCACGGGACGGATCGTGATTGGATCGCGGGACGGATCGTGATGAGATCGCGGGACGCTCGGCGATTTGGATCGCGAAGATGTTCGACTACACCAACCGCGTTTCTTAACGCTTCCCGCTTAGCGATCTACAAGGGTATGTAGATCCACTCTCCCTCTCGTAGATGCTCATCACCATGGATAGGTTTGCGTGTGCGTAGGAAAATTTTTGTTTCCCATGCGACGTTCCCCAACAGTAGAAAGACTGGTTACCTTCTCCTTGGCTTGAGGAGGCCGCCGTGCCGGTCATGGTTGCGAGTGGGCGGCGGTGGTGAGGAGGCAGTGGCGTCGGTGGTGCTTCCCATCGCTTCAGTGCCTCCCTCTCGATCGGACTAGGGTTAGGACGGTGGGGATACAGTGGCGGCGATGAACCTCGTACCTTGTGCCCCAGTCCCCACCTCCTCTATATGGCACTGCACGACAGGGGCCCACCAGCCTTGTTTGGGCTGGACACCCCCGATCAGGGCGTGGGTCAAGGGTCCAATGGGCCGTTGGGCCCATTAGGGAAGAGATCAACCTAAAATTCTCCCCCTTGATCTCAACTTTACTTTTGACCTTATACTTTTACTTTACTCATTTCACAACAGATCAATACATAGGACATGTTTCATCGTCACAGCTCAAGTGCCGATAGAATCAGACAGCCACAATGTACCTCTTTGTTTTGAAACAAATTCTTTAACCTTGGGCCCTTTATTGTCCGGAAGTCTTAGACTATACCATAAAACCCATGTCGATTGTGTGTTCTCCAAACACACTGGGCGGTAAGACTTTAATAAGCAGATCTGCAAACACTTGTCTGTTGCTTTTATGCTTCCAACATTACTACATAATTCCGGACGTTCTCCTTTAAAACGCATAACTCTATGTCAGTGTGTTGGGCATCAACACTTGACTCGTTGTCATAGGAGCGAAAAACTTAAAATGGTTATTGCTGTTGTCAACCTTATCAACTCCGGGTACAGGTCTCCTTAACCATTTTGCCCATCCCTCAGCCTCATATCATGCTAAAACATGTTTTTGCATCACATTGATGATAATTGTTTCATTCTTTGGAGCTTTTCCACACAAAAAACTCCAAGTGTGAAAGTTAGCGACAATTGTGGATTTCGCTACACATTTCACAAGTCTTGTCTTTGTACTCACAATCCTTTTAGAGCACTTATTACTTTCAGCATGAGGCCGATATCTTTGACTCCATTCCAATGATCTATATATGGACTGGACTTTGCCAAAACAACCCGGATACGTGAATTGTGTCAGGGTAATACATTGAGCTTCTAACAGCTGAAGCATATGGTACCATATCCGTTTTTCAATCTTTTCTCATCAACTTTTGGAACACCATAGTTTCCAGTTCCATTACCCTTGACTATAAGAACAGGTGTATGTTTTCTCGCATGCATACTTTAGAGACCTTTCTTAGCATGTCCATTCGACATTCCTAATACCCCTTTTATTCTTTTCTTGGTGAACCTCGATACCTATAACGAGAGACACTCTACCGAGAACATTATTTTGAACTTTGAGGACAAGAACTTCTCTTCTCCTCCTGTAATAGGTTGACATCACCACTAGCAAGTAGGACATCATCCACATGCACAGGAATTAGGAAATGAATTTCCCATTCTATAACTTCGCATGAATACAATTGTCCTCTCATTTTCTTTAACCCCAAATAACATATTATTCTTTTAACTTCAAATGCCACTGTCTAGAGACTTGCTCTAGTCCATACAAGACTTCTTGAAGCAGTATCCCTTGTGTTCTTTACTTTCATCTCATGTAACTCAGATCATGATATCGATCATGATGTGCCACCAACACTCATTGTTATCTATTCATTCTCTTTGCACAAAATCCAACGATTTAAGTAGTGCTTTACACATTTACATATTTTCTTTGGAGTCAACTTACCCTTGTAGACCATTTACAGCCTACTGTTTTGGCTCCATTGGAAATTACTTATGAGTCCCAAACATCGTCGAGATTCACCAATTTTATTTCGTCTCACATAGTCTCTTATCATTTAGACAAACAGACACTTCTCAAAGCTCGATTGAGCGCTTTAAATGAGGCCGGATCAACCTCCATTTGAATTTCACTAACATAGACTTTATAGTAATCAGAAGTATCTGATTTTCTCATTCCTTGAGACCATCTGTGTCTCAGGTACTGGCACTTCTTTTCATATGAGAATGTTGTTGCTCTGTCATTGCCAAGAGGCAATAGGTTTTACATGGACCTGTATCACAAGATCCATGTTTTACTCATTCATCCTTTATAGGTCATACAACATGCTCCCCCAGATTACTCCATCTTCATTAAAATGGCGTATCTTAAACTTTATTATTTGGGATCATTATGTTAAAACTTTCTTCTTTATGGCACTTTAAGCACCATTTTAGTATTCCTTAGTCTGCTTTCGGGACTATAAAAGATCTAGAAATACAAATATTTGTTTTCTTTAGAGGTATTATTATTTATCTCATATTTCTTTCTCCCCCTCGAAATGTGGCAAGAACTTTTCTGCCACAATTTCGAAAAACCATTCATAACTCGTCTGAATTGAGGAAACTTTGATTATCTATGTCATTCATCTGATTACTTCATGCAAAATGAAGTTGTCAGTTAACTGATATGGGAGTACTTTTTCCTCATTCCATTTCAAAAAACTCAATAGAATTCTTTATCATTAGTACTTTTGCAAGTCACACTTGCATATCATTCTTATCTTTAGGTTAGTCTGTAACTTTTATTCTCTTTGGGTTTATTGAGTGCGTAATGACCATTACACATAAGGTGTGCAGTCGATACAAGGAAATCACAATAGCTAATACATACTTTTCTCCCAGAATGGGACACTTTAAACGCACATGAGTCGTTATATCTTTCTCCTGTCATACAGGATAAGTCCTTTGCCAAAATTTCTCCCGCCATATAGGATTTTTGACATAATACTATGTCAACTTCACCCAGTTACGTAGGTATTTTTCCAGACTTTTCCCGCCATGCGGGTTTTATCATGATCATCTTTTCCCGCTATGCGAGTAATTCCCTGTAAGGGATATAAATGCCAAAATTGGCTCTTTTAACTGCATATTCAATCAGCAGATTCAGAAATAAATCTGAATGCTCTTTAACACGCATGCTTGATCCGACATTTGTCAAATTAAACACGCATGTTGCTTGTTCCATCTCAAATCATGCTGATGGGAAAAAAATCTTCTTCATAGAGAGTACATGAAAGACATTCGTAAACCAAGACTCTCAATGATCTATTTCTTTTCTTTTCTTGGATCAGTATCCAAGGATTTTTTTCTTTTGAAGCCATTCTTTAGAGAGAACATACTCCCTCACGTTATGACATTTCGTGGTCATCTTTCGGGTCACAAGTACCCAGCCATTCGCTTTCACAAATGATGGCATGGAAAACTTTTAGTATGAGAAAACTTAGCCAATAATCAACAATAATGAGCATAAAAAATAACCCTACGTTGGTCTGGTTAAAAAATATGCACATTAAGCTTTTTAAAACTTTCTTTTTATATTCTAAACCACCCTTGGGTAGAATAAAACATCATCCTTCTACATTAATTCCATATCACCGTTGGGCAGAAATGGAAATGATGCATATAACTCATAAACAATGTGATGATAGTATTTCTATTAGACAACTTTACTAAGAAATAATAATCATCATCAACTTTATTGCAGTGGAAACAAAAAATATATTTCTCTAGTTCAAGAGCATTTCTTGATCTTTATGTGTTCTTTGAAAATTGATCACTTTGATACAAAATTTATCAGAGATTTAAGCTTTGAACATATGACTCATAGAATTATAGTACTGTTATCATCAACATTGGTCAGGAAATAACAATACCATATTTTAACTTTAAGACAAATATTTTTCTTTTGTCATAGCGGAAACTATCTGAATCTTATTTCACCCACAGGGGAAAAACATTGCTAAGAACAGTTCTTCCAATTAAATTTTCCCGTTTGTTCCAAATTAATTGGAAGATAAAACTTTTACTTTGCATCGGAAACTTTACAATATTCTATTCAAAAACAATTCTGTATTCTTTTACTCTCTAAGCAATTTTAACCGGTTGGTTCAAAAATGCATTAGAAAAGCAACAATTTATCTTTTACTTTTATTCTATTCACTTTTAAAAGAGCACTTTTAGTTTTATTTGTAAAAGAGCGCTATTAATTATTTACGCAATGGAAAAACATGAATATAAAATTCATGAACCTTTTATACTTTACATAAACTTTTCCTTTACTAAATAAAAAATTCACGAATTTTATTATATTTTTCTTTATAAAATTCATGAACTTTTCTTTTCTAAAATTTTTTCTTTTATTTTCAGATACTTTTCAATTTTTCTTTTCAAAAAAATTTCAACTTTTCTTTTTTATTTTCTAAACAAAAAATTTCTTTGAATAATTTGAATAGAAAAAACTATATTTAATTCTGCCCAAAACTGGACAAAAAACTTAAAAGAAAAAATAAATGGCCACGCTCTCTATGCCAAAAAACCGGCCTGGCCACCCAGAACCTCAGCTTGGGGCGCCGGCCCACTTGGCCCATGGCCTGCTAGGGTTTCTTCCCTGGCCGTCGGATCAAATTCGACGGTCACCCGCGCAGATCGGCTGGTCAAAACATGGGTGCGAGAGGATGCAACCGAAACCCTCGGTCAGTGTCGACCTCTTCGCGCCGCTCGCTCTCTCCCGCGCCTCTGCGCCCGCCGGGCAGGCCGACAGCGGGGAGGGGCTTCGCCGGGTGCCGGCTCCGGTGTGGAGCCGCCGCGCCGCGCACCCCTCTTTTCTTCCTGCTCCCCATTCTGTTTTTCTCGAGTGCGCCCCTCACATCTGGTGTGGTGGCACGACGACAGCGGCCCCCGCGGCGCTCAGCCCGGCCGCCGGCGACGGGGCTGAAGGCCTCTTCGCCCCGCACGTCCCCCGGTTGCACTGCCCCTTTCTTTCTCCTCCACCGCCGGTCACCTCTCTCCTCCATCTTTACTGTCACACACACACACAGAGAGAGAGAGAGACGGGAGAGCCTCTTTTGCTCCTGCGCGTCTGACGCGTGATGCTGTGGCGCCTCCTCCGCCCCCTTTGCCGGCGTGCGCGAGCACCTCGAAGGTGAACGCGTCGCCGTCAAACGGTGCGGTGGTGGTGCCCTTTGCCCCCCGGAGGGAGTAGTTCTTCGTCCCCGCACCTCGGCTTGCCGATGCGTGTTGGGATTGAGAGGAACAGGCGCGGCCGGAGTGGCGGCGCTGCTTTTCCGGTGAGGCCCGAGGCCCTTCTGGTGACTTTCTTTGCCCTGTCCTTTAGGGTTCTAGGGGAGGGGATTTTGCTTTCTTTCTACCGAAAACCAACTAGTACCCAGTTGCATCTGATACCAATGTTGTTTCTCTAGGATCGTCTAGGCTAGGGTTTCGGAATAGATCGAAATGTCTATGATCTTTTCATGCATTGGTGAAGGGGATCACAGAGAGATGGGAGTAGAAAGAGTGGTTACCTTCTCCTTGGCTCGAGGAGGCCGTCGTGCCGGTCATGGTGGCGAGTGGGTGGCGATGGTGAGGAGGCAGTGGCGTCGGTGGTGCTTCCCACCGCTTCAGTGCCTCCCTCTCGATCCGAGTAGGGTTAGGACGGTGGGAATACAGGGACGGCGACGAACCTCGTACCTTGTGCCCCAGTCCCTACCTCCTTTATATGGCACTGCGCGACAGGGGCCCACCAGCCTCGCTTGGGCTGGACGCCCCCGATCAGGACATGGGTCAAGGGTCCAATGGGCCGTTGGACCCATTGGGAAAGAGATCAGCCTAACAGGTTGAAGAAGAAGAAACAACACACTTTGGCGCCATGCACGTATATAGTGCCTTTTCTGTATTTCTTCACTCAACTCACTAACAGAACTGGTTACAACATGCTCTTAAAGGGAAATATGCACACACGGCCAAGCCACACTCCGGCTTGATCCGTCTTTCACTCTCCACTAGCTCCATGCACGCACGTCCATCATTACCAGGCCGAACCTCCCGCAACGGCCACAGGGCTTGGCCGTTTTCTTTGCATGCATGTAGCTAGGCGCTAACTAACTCTCTTGACCACCGGCACTTGCGTACGTAGACCACTTCTTCACTACGTGTGCTAATACCCTGATCACTAAACACATGATTAGTCCTGGCAATACGTGAATGCATGTACTCAACTAATGGCTTGTAACACCCTGGTGTCAGTGCTACAGTGATGATGTAACTAAGCTACAGTAATGGTCAAGTTTAAGCTAATCCATTTTGCTAAAGAGTGCATGATCACAATGGAATCATATCTCATGTGAATTCTCTACTGATTTTAAAAATTCATTCAAAAGTGGGTTAAGTATTTTTTTTGCAAACCTAAAAACAAAAATTATGTTGGGGTTGCAAATAATCCCTTGGTAATTATAAAATTATCAGCAATGTTTTATAAGATGAATTGGTGTCTCAAAATAAATAAAACAGTGGACAAAAAAATTATTTAATTGCCTTTTGAATTGTAAATATTCCCAAACTTTTCAAAAGGGGCCCAAACTTGTTATGGCAGTAACAAATATTGCCTTACAAATATTGGGCCTTGTCCCATATTTTACAAAAGTCATTGTGTCCTATAAATAATTAAAAGGCAGAATTAAATAAAAAGGAAAAGAAAAAGAAAAAAAGAAAAAAAGGGGGGGCGTGGCACTGGACCGAGTACACAGTGCGGCCCAGGCCTACTCCCCACCGTCGCCTTCCTCTATAGCGACCACAGCGGTCGCTACAGAGCGCCGACTGCGCCCGTCGCCGTCGGACCAGCTCGCCGGTGACGGCGAGGGGATAAGACCGCCATCGGGGCTGCCTCTCGCTCCCCCCCGAAAACCTAGCTCCTTCAGACCCCCCTTTCGAGCTCCCTGCCTCCACTCTCTACAGCCCGAGCGCCGCCGCCGTCATGGACGCCGGTTAGCCGCGCTCTCCGAGCCCTTCCAGCTCCACTGACGTGCTCACCGTCTCCGCCTCGCTACGCTACACCACCAGCCACCTCTAGGTCGAGCTCAGGACCGCCCCAGCGCCCGCGCGGAGTCGTCTTCAACCTCGGCTCCGACGAGCTTCGCCGGCAAATCTCCCTCCCCTATGACACGTCCGTTCTCCCACGGGCCTTCTCTGCAACGCACGTGAGCCATGGCTTCTTCCTGGCCTCAGTCCTAGCTTGTTGCGGCCCTTTTTGGCCCTCAACCGCCGTGGCCGCGCTTGAGCTCCGCTCGGGCTCGTTACCGGCGAGGCCCCGATGACCATATGGTCTCGGGCTAGTGCCCATCCGCCTCGGTCCGTCGCGTAGGATCTCCCCGTCGCCTCTAACGTCCGATAGTTCACCGTAGCGCCGTTCGTGTCAAGCTCCCGTACGTCCGCCGCCTTCACTCATCGCCGACGATGTTGCCGACCACCCCCGCCTCGACCACCACCACTGATCGACGCGGGCCGTTCCTCGCGTTCGATTCCGACCAGCCGCGCGCCAAATGGCCCACCATGGCCGATTTCCGACGCGGCCAGTGCGTCGCCGCCACGTTTTGGCGTCGCCGGCGTTGAGCCGCCGGCCGTCGCTAACGTGGCTGGGATGGGGCCACCCCTAGTGTCCCTGCCTGTGGGCTAGGGTGACCCAGTTGACCAGTTGACCTGGTCAACTGGCTGACTGGGCACAACCCAGTCACTGACCAGTGGAGCCCATGCCCCCTTGTGGATGACATGTGGGCCTAGCCCCATTTTAATTAATTAAATTAGTTTAATTAAATATGATGATTAGTTTAGACTAATTAGACACTGACTAGTAGGGCCCACCATCTAATTAAGTTAATTAGTTTAAAACTAACTCTGTTTAATACTAACAGGGGCTGACATGTGGGTCCCAGAGACCCCACATGTCAGTTTTGACTCTGGCCAGCAAGAGTTGACCTTTTGACGTCATATTGAAAACATGTTGACATCATCATTTACTGTTATGGATAATGTTGAATTAAAATAATTAAAATAATTCAAGAAAACCAATAAAACTTTGAAAGACCATACCTTTTAAACCGTAGCTTAGATGAAAATAATTTATACATGAAAGTTGATCAGAAAAATCCCACGAATCCAAATATGCCATTCATTCATCTGTCACGTGCTCCTAGCATGATGAACATAGAACTTTCCCCTCCGGATCAGCTGTTCGATAAATCCAAAAGACCTAGGAAATATCGTCAGATAATCTCCCGCTCCGTGTGTGACGTGTGGTATTGCGTTAGTGCATATCTAGCTCTTCATATTGCCATGTCATGCATCGTGGTGCACCTGTTTGCTTTATACTTATTGTTTCTCCCCCTCTTCTTACCGGTAGACCCCGAGATTGACGCTGCTGCCGAGTATGACTACACCCCTGATGATCAGCCTTTTGCCGTAGAGCAGCAAGTTAAGCAAAAAAACCTTGAGCATTCCGATATCACCCACCTCTCTCCCTCTTATTATTGCATTGCTACTGTTTTAGTTACCTCCTATTCTGATGCATAGCCTGTTTTTGATGAACTACTACTATTCCTGCAACCATACCAACTGCTTAGTATAGGTTGGTTAGTGAACCCCCAGTGACCCCTTAGTCCCAGTTGCCCCTGCTTCTTCATCGATGACCCGACGACTCGATGACTAGAAAACTAGGTCAATTGATCGACAAGCTAAACCCCCCCCCCTCACATCACCACCCCCCCTTAGTTGTGCGACTCTGCAGTGCTACTATCGAGTACCGAGGGTGACACCTCGTGAAGTACTCATGATGCTAGCCTTGTAGTGCAGCTAGTCGGTCGTGGTTATCGAGGGTGATTCCTCCTTCACCATTCCCGATGATGTCTCTGTCGTGCAACCCCTCAAGTGTGGGACCCTTGAGGGTGATTCCTCTAAAGTCCACCTTGACGGTTACATCGAGCGGGGACCATTGAGGGTGATTCCTCACTTCCCGTCTTGATGTTATATCCCCACAGCCTCTGTGACTTGTTACCGGAATACTACTGAAAGACGGGTCAGCTCCAAGGGTGCTCGTGAGAGAAAGATTTGGTGGGATGTGCCGCAAGGCATCCGAAGACTTGGTGGGGTGTGCCGGCAAGGCACCCGAGAGTTATTGGCGGGGCGACAGGCTGCATTATGGTTTGCGCTTGCCCCGCATTAATAAAATGCTAATGGGTTGGGTATTTAATCTGAGTTGGTCGTTGACCTTTTACGCACTAAAACTTCACGTGGGAGAAGTTATGGGTACTCAACATTGTTGTATCAGCCGAAGCTCTTCGGACGTCAGCAATGGAGTGGCGCGCGCCGGATTGGTCTGGAACGCATCACGCTTGTTATTAAGGGGTGCTAGGACTATTTCCGACCGCATGCACATCATGCAGGAGTGCAAGGGCAAGTGGGCCCATGAACCTGCGCGCTTAGGATTTAGACCGGCGGGCTGGCCTCTTCGTTGAGTCTAGGTGGGGCGACGACGTTTTGGATCCTGAGGTCGGGCATTACCCCGAATAGTGTGTCCGACCAGAGGTGATCAAACATGTTGGAAATGCGGTGCACCCCTGCAGGGAAGAAATTATCTATTCGAATAGCTGTGTCCATGGTAACATGACGACTTGGAGTTGTACCTTGACCTTATACAACTATAATTGTGAATTACTTTAAATGAATGTGGCTCTGGGATTGCTTCCTCATAGGGAGTCGAGGAAGAATCTGTGGGCATGGTTACTTAATAAAATTGCTACAATAATATGACTATATGTGAGATACTAGTCTACTCTCTTCTTATGCTGCAAGGTGCTGAAGATGCTAGTCTTCGATAGGACTAGGCCTTCCCCCTATTCTCGCTTTCTGTAGTTAGTCCAGATATAACCCCCACCCCTTGATAATGATGCATACTTAGCATAGTTCTGATGTTAGTCTTGCGAGTACTTTGGATGAGTACTCACCACTGCTTTGCTTTCTCTTTCCCCCTCGATGCGTTCCTGCGTTCACACAATGGAGCCCAGGAGATGGAGTACGCCGGAGACGACTACTACACCATCACAGGAGCCTACTACTACGTGGAGGTGGCCCCGACCAGGAGTAGGATAGGAGGTTCCCAGGCAGGAGGCCTCGCCTCTTTCGATCCGTTGTTATGTTAGTGCTAGCCTTCTTAAGGCAAAACTTGTTTAGCTTCTGTCTATACTCAGATATTATTTGCTTTCACTAACTCGTGCTTATCGAGCTTTGTATTCGAGCCCTCGAGGCCCCGGGCTTTTAATATGAAGATGTATGACTTTAAGTTGTGTCTAGAGTTGTGTTGTGATATTGATTAGTGAGTCCCTGATCTTGGTCGTACGCATTGCATGTATGTTTAGCGTACGGTCAAAATTGGGGGCGTCACAAGTTGGTATCAGAGCCGACTGCCTGTAGGTAGCCCCCTTACCAACTCCTTAGCCGAAGTTGAGTCTACTACTTGAAAAACCTTTACTAACATTGTTGTGTGGCTTACGGGCCCACATCTCAATCGGGTGGTATTAGGATCTTTTATTCCTCGTCTATACTCTGGGTTCTAATCTCTCTCCTCTTTCGGCTTAAAGATTTTGAGAAACTCTAACATTAGGTTCTCATGATCACATCCACCGGAGATTTTTTTTCATCGACAATTGTTTTCTTTTGAAGTTATAATGCACACACTGTCATTTGACATCTTAATTCTCCTTGTTACAGATGTGTCCCGGTAGGCAGATCGTTCGCCTGACCTTCGCGCACGATACGACTGGGTTCCTGGCCATTCTGGTCGACCTTTTGAAGAAGTTGGGATATCGCTGGTACCCCGAGTACATTGTTTACGAGGACTACCGCGAGTTCAACCAGGAACAGTATGAGGCTGTGATGGTTATCTAGGATCGACAGGACCTCTCCATCACTGAGT
Source organism: Hordeum marinum (assembly GCA_022496015.1). Taxonomy (NCBI): domain Eukaryota; kingdom Viridiplantae; phylum Streptophyta; class Magnoliopsida; order Poales; family Poaceae; genus Hordeum; species Hordeum marinum. Next base: position 60,809,250 of record CM039673.1, on the reverse strand, counting down.
TGCACACCTTCCGTGGCGTTGGAGTGACTGTCGAGATGGCCGTATAGGATGCTGATTATGCTGCTATTGTTCGACTCCATGCAGCGAACTCTTGTTTGGAAGAGATGATATACAGATACATTCCGTATGTTCCTGCTAGAGTTGATACTGCCGCCGACGCTGAGGTCTTGACCCCTTTCGTAGGGCAGCGCAACGACCGATCCTACACTGTTGTCTGCACCCCCTACGTGAGTCATCGTTACGACCCACAGGTTTTGGTTCTGTACACTGAGGCATTGGATCACACTGTCAGGGCTCTTAACGTCGAGTTGTATGCCACCCGTGATCATCTTTATCGGGCTTTGGCGCATTTGTTGCCAGCAGTCACTGTGGGGATACATCTGGAGAACATCCTTTACCCGCCTCGGATTGTGTTTCCTCCAGGTCTTGAGTGACCTGATGTTCGAGGTCGTGTTCCGGCACGTGGACTTGTTCTCCCGCTTAGTATGCAGCATATACATCAGAGTTTGCACGGGATGCAGAACCCTGCCACCGGGTTCAGCATTCAGGGTCATCTGCAGTTCCGTGGGTTCTTTCGTTGTCCCTGATGTTGATGTAGCTTTTTGCTATGTCCATTGTTGTATCCCTCTACCGCGTGCCTGCGTGCCGCCTAGTTGTTTAGGTTAATTTCATGCCCGACCTATCGTCTATGTTGTAACAGACTTATGGTTTGTAATAGACCTATGTATGGATCTGTATGTTGAATTCGAACTACTATGTCGTATCTATTGCACTTCCTTCATTGAGCAATTTACTTCATAAATAACTCATTGTATTTTGCAATGCCCAATGCTAAAATGCCACTGTTAATTGTTTCGACAGAATGGTTAGACCAGCTGGTCGTGGTCGTGGTGCGGCTGACCACCCACCGCCACGTGAATACATGGCTGGTATGATGCAGCAGTTTGAACTGAATCACCAGTTTATGCAAGGGCTTATGGACCAGTTCTGAAGGCCGAACATGAATCAATAGCCAGCCCCAATGACTCTGCAAGACTTCATGTGCTCAACCATGCGATCTATCGCAGCTCAACTCAGTCGCTTGATGCAGATGACTGGCTCCGTGACATAACTTATGAGCTGGAATCTTCAGGTGCCCCAGAGGCTAGCTATGTCACCTTTGCCTCGTACTTTCTGAAGGGTCCCGCTGCTCAATGGTGGGACAGTCACAGGCGCTCACAGCCTATTGGAATAATCATCACCTGGCCGGAATTCCAAGCTGCATTCCGTGCCCGTCACATTCCTTAGGGACTGATGGACAAGAAGAAGCGTGAATTTTGCAATCTCGTCCAGGGCAACAACACTGTGGATGCTTAACAGCGGGAATTTCTGGACTTGTTTCGCTATGCTGAAGAAGACGTTGCAACTAATGCTCGTAGGCAGGAGAAGTTCCGAGAAGGCCTCCACCCTGACATCAAACTAGCCTCCTTGTTCAAGACTTCGACAAATTTGCCACCTTGGTGAACAAGTCCATAATGGTGGCAACATGTTTGCATGACTACAAGGACAGCAGCAAGCACAACCGTGACGTGGGCTCATCTTCGGGCTCATCTGCTCAGAAGCGCAAGATCTGGATTCCCCACAACATGTACCATGCACCTGCTCCTGGTCCGAGGCCATCCTATGCTGCACCTCGTCTGCCTCCACCTCCACCTAGGCAGCCGAGACTCCCAGCTCCGCCACCACAAGCTACTGTTCCCCCTTCTCATCCTGAGGATGGGTTATGCTTCAAGTGTGGTCCTCTAGGACACCGTGCCAAAGACTGCAGGCAGAATCAGAATCAACTTGCACTGCCTTCCAACCAGCCCCGTAACAACAATGCCAGGCCTGCTTAGGGACATGTTCAAGTTAATAATGTTGATCTGAATGAAGTTGAAGACCAACCTGCAACTGTGATGGATACCCTTCTCGTCAACTCATTACCTGCTTTTGTATTGTTTGATACAGGAGCATCGCATTCTTTTATGTCTGAAGATTTTGCATCCATGCATGGCATTAATTACGAGGAGATGAACGTTCCAATAGTGGTAAACACCCCCACTGGCCAATGTTAAACCTCCATGGTTAGTCATGACGTCCCCATCGAAATAGAAGGGCTGGAATTCCATGCTTCCCCCATTATATTGAAGTCCTCCAAGATCGACCTTATTTTGGGGATGGATTGGTTGAAAGCACATACTGCTTCTGTCATTTGTGCCACCAAAAATGTCCACCTCTTGCATCCTTCTAATGAGATAGTCAACTACCATGTTCATCTTGTTCGAGATGCTGAAGCCCGGCTATATGCCATGAATGCATTAAGTGAGTCACCTCTTGAAGGGATTGAAAACATTCCAATTGTCTGGGATTTCCAAGATGTTTTTCCGGAAGAACTCCCAGGGATTCCCCCTGCTAGAGCTGTCGATTTTGTCATGGACTTGGTACCTGGTACCACTCCTATAGCCAAGCGTCCGTATAAGATGCCACCGCATGAACTCCTTGAACTTAAGCAAGAAATTGACAATTTGCTGCGGCTGGGTTTCATTCATCCCAGTTCCTCTGCTTGGGGAGCACCTTCTCTCTTTGTTAAAAAGAAGGATGGGACAAACCATCTGGTCCAGGATTATCGACCAATCAACCAAGCTACAATTCAGAACAAATACCCACTTCCTCGGATCAATGATTTGTATGATCAACTTGCTGGTGCCTCAATTTTCTCTAAGCTCAACTTGAGGTTGGGCTACCATCAGATCCATGTTCGTGAAGAGGATATTCCGAAGACCGCATTTGTTACTTGCTATGGTTCGTACGAGTACATTGTCATGTCTTTCGGTTTAACCAATGCTCTAGCAACTTTCTCTCGTTTAATGAATTATATCTTCATGGACTACCTCAACAAATTCGTCGTGGTTTATCTAGAAGATATTCTAGTATTTTACCAAAATAAAGAAGAGCATGATGAACATCTTCGTCTTGTACTAGAAAGGCTTTGGGAATACCAGCTATATGCCAAGTATTCCAAGTGTGAGTTCTGGATGGACGAAGTAACCTACCTTGGTCATGTGATCTCCAAGGATGGTATTGCGGTCAACCCTGAACGAGTTCAGGCTATTCTTGACTAGGCTCCCCCAAATAATGTCAAGCAAGTCAGAAGTTTTCTCGGACTCGCCAACTATTGTTGTCGATTCGTCGAGAACTTCTCCAAGATTGCAAAGCCCTTAACCAATCTACTTCACAAAGGTGTTAAAGATGAGTGGTCAGGAAAATGTTAGGAGAGCTTTTAGGCACTTAAAGACAAATTGACGTCTGCTCCAGCGCTTGCTCCTCCGGATACCCGTAAGGATTTTGTCATTTATTGTGACGCTTCGTGTCAGGGAATAGGCTGTGTCCTAATGCAAGAACGCAAAGTGGTTGCTTATGCATCTCGTCAATTGCGTACTCATGAAGAGAACTACCTAGTTCATGACCTTGAACTTGCTGTAGTAATACATGCACTAAAGGAGTGGCGACAATACCTTGTTGGTAATCGATGCGAGATCTACACCGATCACCAGAGTCTGAAGTACTTGTTTACTCGACCAGATTTGAATCTCCATCAACAGAGATGGATGGAACGCATAGCAGATTACAACGTGGGAATTTCTTATACACCTGGCAAGGCTAATGTAACGGTTGATGCTTTGAGCCGCAAGTTATACTGCAACCACCTTCAGGTTCACAAGGTTCACCCCCTTCTTCAAGAAGAATTTCGCAAGCTGAACCTCCATATTGTTCCTCAGGGTTATCTCGTTCCCCCTCCACCGGAGAACCGCAAGATGAACCTTCGTGTTGTTAACCAGGGATCTTTGAGTAACCTGGTCGTTGAACCAGATCTTATGGGTTGTATCAAAAGAATGCAGGGCTATGATAGTGAAGTCGAAAGGATTAAATACTATTTGTAGGAAGGTAAACCCTCATGTTTCACCGTTGCTGATAATGGTGTTGTGTACTTCAAGGGACGCTTATTCGTTCCATCAAAAAGGGAAAACATGAATATGATTGATAGAATACTGAAAGAACCTCATGATACTCCATTGTCTATTCATCCGGGTAGTACCAAGATGTACCGAGACATTCGTCAAAGGTTCTGGTGGTCAAATATGAAACAAGACATTGCTCGATATGTTTCAGAATGCGACACTTGCTATCGTATCAAAGCAGAACATCAGAAGCCTGCCAGAACTCTGCAACCTATTTCTATTCCTGAATGGAAATGGGATCATGTTGAAATGGACTTCGTCATTGGGTTTCCCAGGTTGGAGAAGGGTAATGATGCTATTCTTGTCGTCATTGACCGACTGTCCAAAGTTGCACATTTTCTGGCTGTCAAGGAAACTATTATTGCTAGTAAGCTAGCAAATCTTTACATGTCCAGGGTTGTTTCCCTCCACGGTATTCCATTGGTGATTAGTTCAGACCGTGGAAATTTATTCACTTGAAGATTCTGGGCAAGTTTCCAGGAAGCTATGGGAACTCATTTGTCCTTTAGCACCGCCTTTCACCCTTAATCCCAGGGACAAGTTGAAAGAGTCAATCAGATTCTCGTGGACATGCTTCGAGCTTGTGTCATTTATTTTGGCAAGAAATGGGAGGAATCTCTCCCGTATGCCGAGTTCTCTTGCAACAATAGCTATCAAGCTAGTCTGAAGATGGCTCCTTTTGAAGTATTATATGGACGTAGGTGTCGAACTCCTCTAAATTGGTTAGAAACTAGGGAACGTACACTTATCGGTCCGGATATTATCCAACATGCCGAAGATCAAGTCCACATTATTCATGCAAATCTGAAGGCTGCTCAGTCTCGTCAGAAGAGTCAGTGTGACTGTCATCACAAGGATATGGTCTATCAACCTGGCGAAAAGGCTTATCTTCGAGTCACGCCAATGAGAGGTACACACCGTTTCAAGATCAAGGGCAAGCTGGCTCCTCGATATATTGGTTCTTTCGCTGTTCTCGAAAGGCTTGGAAAAGTGGCATATCAACTGGAACTACCGCCAAACCTTTCTTAGGTTCATGATGTGTTCCATGTGTCACAGCTTCGTCGTTGCTTCAAGGATCCTATACGAGCAGTGGACCATGATATGCTTGAACTGCAACAATACCTTTCTTACGAAGAAGAACCAGTCCGCATTCTTGATGAAACTGAACGTCAGACTCGTTAGAAGGTTACGAAGTTCTTCAAAGTGCAGTGGGAAAATCGTCTTGAAGATGAGGCCACTTGGGAACGTGAAGATCATCTTCGTGCAGAATACCCCGTGCTCTTTCCTTCTACTTCTTAATTCTCGGGACGAGAATTCTTATTAGTAGGGGAGAGTTGTAACACCCTAGTGTCACTGCTACAGTGATGATGTAACTAAGCTACAGTAATGGCCAAGTTTAAGCTAATCCATTTTGTTGATCACAATGCAATCATATCTCATGTGAATTCCCTAATTATTTTAAAAATTCATTCAAAAGTGGGTTACATAAGTTTTTTGCAAACCTAAAAACAAAAATCATGTTGGGGTTGCAAATAATCCCTCGGTAATTATAAAATTATCAGCAATGTTTTATAAGATGAATTGGTGCCTCAAAATAAATAAAACAGTGGACAAAACAATTATTTAATTGCCTTTTGAATTGTAAATATTTCCAAACTTTTCAAAAGGGGCCCAAACTTGTTATGGCAGTAACAAATATTGCCTTACAAACATTGGGCCTTGTCGCATATTTTACAAAAGTCATTGTGTCCTATAAATAATAAAAAGGCAGAATTAAATAAAAAGGAAAAAAGAAAGAAAAAAAGAAAAAAAAGGGGGCCCGTGGCACTAGACCGAGTCCACAGTGCGGCCCAGGCCCACTCCCCATCGTCGCCTTCCTCTATAGCGACCAGAGCGGTCGCTACAGAGCGCCGACCGCGCCCGTCGCCGTCGGACTAGCTCGCCGGCGACGGCAAGGGGATAAGACCGCCACCGTGGCTCCCTCTCGCTCCCCCCGAAACACTAGCTCCTTCAGATCCCCCCTCTCGAGCTCCCTGCCTCCACTCTCTCCAGCCCGAGCGCCGCTGCCGCCATGGACACCGGTTAGCCACGCTCTCCGGGCCCCTCTAGCTCCACTGACGTGCTCACCCGCTCCGCCTCGCTACCCTACGCCACCAGCCACCTCTGGGTCGAGCTCCAGACCACCCCAGCGCCTGCGCGGAGTCGTCTTCAACCTCGGCTCCGATGAGCTTCGCCGACAAATCTCACTCCCCTGCGACACGTCCGTTCTCCCCCGGGCCTTCTCGGCAACGCGGGTGAGCTGAGGCTTCTTCCTGGCCTCACTCCGAGCTTGCTACGGCCCTTTTTGGCCCTCAACCATCGTGGCCGGGCTTGAGCTCCGCTTGGTCTCGTCGCCGGCGAGGCCCCGATGACCATATGGTCTCGGTCTAGTGCCCATCTGCTTCACCCGTTGCATAGGATCTCCTCGTTGCCTCTAACGCTTGATAGTTCACCGTAGTGCCGTTCCCGTCGAGCTCCCGTACGTCCGCCGCCTCCGCTCGTCACCGGTAACATTGCCGACCACCCCCACCTTGACCACCACTACAGATCGATGCGGGCCGTTCCCCGCATTCGATTCCGAACAGCCGCACGCCAAATGGCCCACCATGGCCGATTTCCGACGCGGCCAGTGCATTTGCCGCCGCATTTTGGCGTCGCCGGCGTTGAGCCACCGGCCGGCGTTGACGCGACTGGGCTGGGGCCACCCCCCAGCGTCCCTGCTAGTGGGCCAGGGCGACCGAGTTGACCAGTTGAGTTGGTCAACTGGCTGACTAGGCACAGCCCAATCATTGACCAGTGGGGCCCATGCCCCCCTGTGGATGACATGTGGGTCTAGCCCCATTTTAATTAATGAAATTAGTTTAATTAAATATGATGATTAGTTTAGACTAATTAGACACTGACTACTAGGGCCCACCATCTAATTAAATTAATTAGTTTAAAACTAACTCTGTTTAATACTAACAGGGGGTGACATGTGGGTCCCAGAGACCCCACATGTCAGTTCTGACTCTGGCCAGCTAGAGTTGACCTGCTGTTGTCATATTGATGTCATGCTGACATCATCATTTACTGTTTTGGATAATGTTGAATTTAAATAATTAAAATAATTCTAGAAAATCAATAAAACTTTGAAAATCATACCTTTTAAACCGTAGCTGAGATGAAAATAATTTACACATGAAAGTTGATCAGAAAAATCCCACGAATACAAATATGCCATTCATTCATCTGTCACATGCTCCTAGCATGATGAACATGGAACTTTCCCCTCCAGATCAGTTGTCCGTAAATCCAAAAGACCCGGGAAATATCATCAAATATTCTCCCGCTCCGTCTGCGACGTGTAGTATTGCGTTAGTGCATATCTAGCTCTGCATATTGCCATGTCATGCATCGTGGTGCACCTGTTTGCTTTATATTTATTGTTTCTCCCCCCTCTTCTTACCGATAGACCTCGAGACTGACGCTACTGCCGAGTACGACTACGCCCCTGACGATCAGCCTTTTGCCACAAAGCAGCAAGGCAAGCAAAACCCACTTGAGCATTCCGATATCACCCACCTCTCTCCCTCTTAATCTTGCATTATAATTTTGCTAATGTTTCAGTTAGCTCCTATTCCGATGCATAGCCTATTTTTGGTGAACTGCTACTATTCCTGCAATCATACCAACTTCTTAGTATAGGTTGGTTAGTGAACCCCTAGTGACCCCTTAGTCCCAGTTGCCCCTGCTTCTTCATCAACGAACCGACAACTCGACGACTTGAAGACTCGAAGACTCGGTCAACTGACCGACAAGGCAGACCCCCCTCACATCACCACACACACGCCTTAGTTGTGCGACTCTGCAGTGCTACTATCGAGTACCGAGGGTGACACCTCGTGAAGTACTCATGATGCTAGCCCTATAGTGCAGCTAGTCGGTCATGGTTATCGAGGGTGATTCCTCCATCACCATTCCTGACAATGTCTCTATCGTGCAACCCCTCAAGTGTGGGACCCTCGAGGGTGACTCCTCTAAAGTCCACCTTGGCGGTTACATCGAGCGGGGACCATTGAGGGTGATTCCATAGTTCCCGTCTTGATGTTATATCCCCACAGCCCCTGTGACTTGTTAGCGGAATACCACTGAAAGATGGGTCGGCCCCAAGGGTGCCCGCGAGAGAAAGATTTGGTGGGATGCGCCGCAAGGCATCCGCAGAATTGGCGGGGTGCGCCGGTAAGGCACCCGAGAGTTATATGCGGGGCGACAGACTGCATTATGGTTCACGCTTGCCCGACATTAATAAAATGCTAATGGGTTGGATATTTGATCTGAGTTAGGCGTTGACCTTGTACGTATTAAACCTTCACGTGGGAGAAGTTATGGGTACTCAGCATCGTTGTATCAGCCGAAGCTCTTAGGATGTCAGCAATGGAGTGGTGCATGCCGGATTGGTCTGGAATGCATCGAGCTTGCTACTAAGGGGTGCTAGGACTGCTTCTGTCCACGTGCGCATCGTGCAGGAGAGCAAGGGCAAGTGGGCCCACGAACCTGTGCGCTTAGGATTTAGACCGGTGGGCTGGCCTCTTTGTTGAGTCTAGGTGGGGCAACGATGTTTTGGATCTCGAGGCCGGGCATTACCCTGGAAAGTGTGTCTGGCCGGAGGTGATCAAGCATGTTGGAAATGCGGTGCACCCCTACAGGGAAGAAATTATCTATTCGAATAGCCATGTCCACGGTAACAGGACGACTTGGAGTTGTACCTTGACCTTATACAACTATAATCGTGAATTACTTTAAATGAATGTGGCTCCGAGATTGCTTCCTCGTGGGGAGTCGAGGAAGAATCTTTGGGCGTGGTTACTTAATAAAATTAATACAGTAATATGAACATATGTGAGATACCAGTCTACTCTCTTCTTATGCTGCAAGGTGCTTAAGATGCTAGTCTTTGATAGGACTAGTCCTTCCCCCTATTCCTGCTTTCTGCAGTCGGTCCAGATATAACCCCCACCCCTTGATAATGATGCATACTTAGCATAGTTCTGATGTCAGTCTTGTGAGTACTTTGGATGAGTACTCACCGCTACTTTGCTTTCTCTTCCCCCTCGATGCGTTCCTGCGTTCAAACGATGGAGCCCAGCAGATGCAGTATGCCAGAGATGACTACTACACCATCGCAGGAGCCTACTACTACGTGGAGGCGGCCCCCGACCAACAGTAGGATAGGAGGCTCCCAAGCAGGAGGCCTCGCCTCTTTTGATCCGTTGTTATGTTTGTGCTAGCCTTCTTAAGGCAAAACTTGTTTAATTTATGTCTGTACTCAGATATTATTTGCTTTCGCTGACTCATGCTTGTCGAGCTTTGTATTCGATCCCTCGAGGCCCCTGGCTTGTAATATGAAGCTGTATGACTTTAATTTTTGTCTAGAGTTGTGTTGAGATATTGATTAGTGAGTCCCTGATCTTGGTCATACGCATTGCGTGTATGTTTAGCATACGGTCGAAATTGGGGGCGTCACATGGCCGCTAGTCCGCCCGCTACACTGCACTTTCTCTATCGCTGCGTGTTGTCTTCCCTACCGATCTGGTAACTCTGCCATGTTTACATGCATACAACTAGCTAGAACTAAATCAACTACTAGAACTAAAATCATGCAAACACAAGTAAACATGACACTAGAACTCTACAACAAGGTTAACTCTAACAATCACCTCCTTAACTTTGCTGTCATTTTATTTGATCACCTTCGCATCGACCTTCAAAGCAGCACGGGCTTGGCGGCGGCGTCTGCGATGGCGAGATGGGCCTACTGTAAAGGCATTCTCTTACCTTGGTGTTTTGGCGATGATGACAACTCACTAGGATCTAACCGCGTGTCAAGTTATACAGGGATTGTATGTGGAACGCAAGACGGTCAGGTGGACCCTCCAAATGGAAAAGATCGAAGATGGGATTCTCTACGTGTTTATTCTCTTTGGTCGTAGGGATCCCATACTATTAAGAGGGAATCCACATTGGAAAGTCTTGGGTGAATCAGTTCTTTTGCACATCCATCTTCACCCAACTCACTTCTCCGCATCATAGAGAGAGAGACCTCTTTTTCCTTGTTACCTGCTAGGTATTCCGCGGTCTCAACCTAAATGCTTAGCATGCTTTTGACTTCCCGTTGTACTGCCACTCTAGGAGTGATACCCTGGGGGTGCTGCCATAAGCGGTCCCCAATGGTTGTACTACTTCCCCCGGCGGTAGTACCACCAAAGGCTGGGTGGCCCAATATGGCAGCTCTGGGCGGTACAACCGGCCCAACACCTGGCTACCATCGGACATGGTTCTGCTGTGCCCCGCTTATTGGGCGGACCAGGACCAGTTGTGCCGCTATATTCATATAGCCCGGTGCAACCAGGGTCCCGAGCGGTTGTACCGCTTAGTATTTCGCCTAGTCCGGGGCTCAGGGCTGCCTGCTGCATCCGGGCCAACCTTCTGGTGTGGTCCGGTTGTTGGGCGATGGTTGACCGGTTGTACCGATGTAACCGGTTGTACCGCTTGCAGCTCTGGTTGTACCGCCCCCATACAAAACTGGTTGTAACGGTTGAAAAACGGGGGCCTATATAAGGAGGTGCTTCTTCCTCCTCTCCCTTATCTCTTACCTCTCTCTCTCAACCATTGATGCCCCTTGTGCTTTCTTGCCCGATCTCTCTCTCTAGCCACCCAAACTTATTGTCTAGCTAGGGATTGAAGGAGGAGATCTAGATCTAACTTCCACCAAAGGAAAATTGATTCCCCCATAGTTTCTTGTGTGGCTTTTTTTCTCTTGGGTGTTTGAGCACCCTAGACGGAAGAGATCATCTCGAAGCCATATTCCATTGTGGTGAAGCTTCTATTGGAAATATGCCCTAGAGGCAATGAATAAAGTTTTATTATTATATTTCCTTGTTCATGATAATCGTTTATTATCCATGCTATAATTTTATTGATTGGAAACACATTACATGTGTGGGTAAATAGACAACACACTGCCTCTAGTATGCCTCTAGTGAACTAGCTCGTTGATCAAAGATGGTCAAGTTTTCCTAGCCATCGACATGATATGTCATTTGCGAACAGGATCACATCATTAGGAGAATGATGTGATGGACAAGACCCAAACTAAAAACGTAGCATATGATCGTGTCCGTTTATTGCTACTATTTTCTGCATGTCAAGTATGTGTTCCTATGACCATGAGATCATGCAACTCACGAAAATCGGACGATTGCCTTGTGGGTATCAAACGTCGCAACGTAACTGGGTGACTATAAAGGTGCTCTATAGGTATCTCCGAGGGTGTCTGTTGAGTTGGCATGGATGAAGACTGGGATTTGTTACTCCGTGTAACGGAGAAGTATCTCAGGTCCCACTCGGTAATACAACATCACAATAAGCCTTGCAAGCAATGTAACTAAGTGTTAGTTGCGGGATCTTGTATTACGGAATGAGTAAAGAGACTTGCCAGTAGCGAGGTTGAACTAGGTATGGAGATACCGACGATCGAATCTCGGGCAAGTAACATACCGAAGAACAAAGGGAACATCATACGGGATTAACTGAATCCTAGACACAGAGGTTCGACCGATAAAGATCTTCTTAGAATATGTAGGAACCAATATGGGCATCCAGGTCCCGCTATTGTTTATTGACCATAGAGGTGTCTCGGTCATGTCTACATAGTTCTCGAACCCGCAGGGTCTGCACACTTAAGGTTTGGTGACGTTTCGGTAGTATAGAGTTATGTATGGTGGTGACCGAAGGTTGTTCGCAGTCCCGGATGAAATCCTGAACGTCATGAGGAGCTCCGGAATGGTCTGGAGGTAAATATTGATATATAGGAAGTCCTATTTTGGTCGTCGGAAAAGTTTTGGGCTCATCGGTAGTGTACCGGGAGTGCCGGTAGTGTACCGGGAGACCATCGGGAGGGGTATTTCGACCCAAAAGGCAACATGGTCTGTCAAAGAGATAATACCAGCCCTTAGTGGGCTGGTGGAAGTCCCACACAAAGCCCATGCGGCTAGGGAGAAAACACCCAAAGAGAAAAGGTGGAAAAAGGCAAAAATAGGGTGAATCCTAGTCCTACTAGGATTGGAGGTGGATTCCACCTCTCCCACCTGGTTTGGCCGACTCCTAGAGTCTTGGCCAGCCTCCTCCTCTCTTCCTCTTATATATACTGGAGGTTTTAGGGTTTTTGCACAGAATTTTCAGCAACGTGCTACCCGTTCCTCCAGTGCATAGTTTCTCCTCTAGATCGGTTTTCTGCAGCGCTTAGGCGAAGCCCTGCTGGAATAGCTCCACCACCATCGCCGGAGCGCCATCACGCTGTCGGAGAACTCTTCTTCCTCTCCGCTCCTTCTTGCTGGATCAAGACGGCAGAGATCGTCATCAAGCTGTACGTGTGCTGAAGGCGGAGGTGCCGTCCGTTCGGCGCTAGATCGGAAGGATCGTGATCAAGTTCATGGGACGGATCATGATCAAGTTCGCGGGACAGATCGTGATTGGATTGCGGGACGGATCATAATTGGATTGCGGGATGCACGGCGATTTGGATCGCGAAGACGTTCGACTACACCAACCGGGTTTCTTAACGCTTCCCGCTTAGCGATCTACAAGGGTACGTAGATCCACTCTCCCTCTCGTAGATGCTCATCACCATGGATAGGTATTGCGTGAACATAGGAATTTTTTTGTTTCCCATGCGACATTCCCCAACATTCGCAACACACCAACTTCAAGAAGAAGACAAACAAGAAGAAAGGTGTATGTCATGTTTGCGGAGATCTGCATGTGCGTAGGAATTTTTTTGTTTCCCATGCAACGTTCCCCAACAGCTTCATGGTTTCATTGGGAGCCTCCAATTAAGTTGTGGAGAGAGCCCCAACCTTGTATGGAAAGGTCTGGTTGGGTAGCGACCCGACTCAAAACGAGTCAAGCCTCTGTGTGTTATGTGCCATCCCTGGATCAGTATGCTGGCATACACAGTACTTCAATGTATATATCAAAGTGCAATCACATGTAATTAACGTAAAACTGATATATACCTTAAAATCTCAGCAGAAACAGTCAACAAGAGTGGAGTCCCAATAACACCAACGGCAGGTTAAGTGTAGACCGTAACCCAGAATCGTACTCTTACCCGTCGTAGAGCTTATCTGCAACATAAGATGTTACAGCCGTGTAGGTCAGTACATTAAATGTACCGGCAAGATCACCATAGTAGAATAGAAGATAAAAACTATTCTATATGCAGTAAGGCTTTGTGGCTCTATGTATGAGGTTTTGCATAAAAGCTGATTTTATTTTCTTTTCCTACAACAAAGGAATATCAGGAGTTTTCACTATAGAGTTACCTAACATGACATGGTTCCGCCACCCGATGTCTAAATGCCCACAAGTATCATAAGTTGCCCACAATTAATTATCAGTCCAGTGTTGAGAGTTCAGAGATAGATCCAAGTCTAGAAGCTCAAATTGTCCGTAACCGGGGACACGGATAATCGATTAGGTTTAACTCTGTAGAGTGTTGTGTACTTTACCCACAAGATTCGTTCCCTCCTGGTAAGTCCTCGCACTGCCAGGTGTTTGAGAATAGGATGAACGAAACATGGTCTTTCAGAGTGTTTCCCTGCCCTGTCAGTGCCCATCCATTCCTAACATCGACTACATCTCGTAGCACTGCCCAGCCAGAGTCACAACAAAGATCAACCAAGCCAGAGCCCATAATGACTTGTGGCTACACAGGTAAGCTTCCGGGCACGAAGTATTCATCCATCTCTTTGAGTCTAGGTGAAGCTTTCCGCAAGATGTCATGGCCTTTCACCATGCATCCCGACCATCCACTGGTTACTCCAGGGACGCCCAATCAACCATCCTTCACCCAGTAGTGTGTATTGAAAACTTGTTTCTCGAGTCTCGAATGTCTTGAGGTCTTGAAGATGCAGGACTTGAAGATGCCTTCATGAAGTTGTCGTCTCGACGTAGAGTCCTCCTTCTCACACCACTCACGAACACTCATACCAGACCCCGTCTACTTTAGCATAGCATAAAAATAACTAACGTTCCCGGGGCTTTAGTAACAATTGGTGGGTTCCTACCTCATGCATACTACCCAACTACAAGAATTTCAATAACACTACGAGAGGGATTTGTTGAATGATATCACCACATGCAATAAAACATAGGTATGCACAAAATGGTCAAAGTGAACTTGCATGTAATGTTGATGAAGAATAATATCGCTCTCGGAAATAACTTGATAGAACTATTTGTCACTCACCGATGAAAATCTATATAGTCAATCATTGCATTCATATAATCAATCATACTAGCAATCAATTCTATCACACAAAAATAACACAAGAGTAAACACCAAACCAAAAGCAACAAGGTTGTGATGAAGGAAATACTTAAGACAAAACTCAAATCAACAAAATTTCATCAACACAACCAAGGGTTGGTTTTCTCTACAAATAAATCCTATTTTCAAAAGTAACAAACAAAAACAAAGTAAAATATAACAAAAGTACTTTTGTAAATATTTTACTAGCAAGAAGAAATTACTTTTGAAGAACAACTAAGAATTATGAAAAACAACACTCTAAACAACATAGGTTTTAGCCTAATAAACCTAACAACAAGAAAACAAATAAAACAATTAAAATATTAAAATAACAGAAAACAAAATATTTTCAAATAAGAACTCAACTAGCAATACTAGAGCAATACAAAAAGGAAAAACAAGGAAAAACAAAACAAAGTAATGGGCTCTAAATTTTGGTGGCTAAACTACTACTAATATAAAACAAGACAAAACTATTTTTAGTAACAAAACAATCCTTAACAGAAAAGAATACTAAAATAATTTTTTATTTATAAAAACAGAATCAAATCCTCTAAAACATTTGTGAAAAGAATTACTACTAAAACTAAATTGTTTCATAAAACATTTCCTAATGAAGAAGAATATAGTTTCCTATATCATTAGGATATAAAACAAAGCAAAACTATTTTTATTAACAGAAAATAAGTAACCTAATATTGGACAACAGAACTAAATAAAACTAAAACAAAAGTTAAACTAATTCAGATTTCAAAATAAACTAAAGAAAAATTAAACTAACTAAATCCTATTAGGTACTAAACAGATTCTGTTTTAGTTAAAAACCCTAATCTAAATTATCCTAAAAATTCTCAAACAGTGTTGTATGATAAACCTAACTAATACAAAACAGTGGCAAAAAGAATCACTCAAAAATAAAGTTTTAAACTCAAGTTATTCAAAAAACAAGATTTGAATCAAATCTGTTTTAATTTAATTTTAAACTTTTCAAATATGATCAAACTTGGTATCTACAGAAACTACATGAAACTTGTGACCTAATGCAAAAATAATTAATTACAAACACTAATTATTTTTAAAGGTATAACAAAAACAAAATTAGAAATCATTCTCTTTTCTAAAACAGAATCAGAAAAAGGGAAAATGGATCTTATCGGACACGGGCTACGTGGCGGGTTGTGGTTGGCCGAGGCCGTGTACGTGCGGGCATTTGCGGGCGGGTGACCGAGGCCTAGCACATACCGGTTCGCTTTATAACACTCCTAATCTGATATGTTGACTACAGATCCGACGTCTATGGGAGGGGATGGGGCTTACAGAGGAGGGGGTCGGAGCTCCGGTGATGTCGACGGTGGCCGGAAGTCGGAGATACTCGGGGACGGTGCTGCAGTGGTCGAGGGTGGCGTCCAAAAGCTTCAAACAGTGGCGGTGAGTCTCCGGCATACTTTGGTGGCGTCTGAGGGGAGTGGGGGTGGGGGTGGCGACGACCAGGTGCTCTCGGAGCTTCGGTGGGGATGCGGAACTCCGGCGAGCTCGTGCTGGTGGTTCTGGCGAGGGCAGGGGGCATTCAGGGGTGAAATGGAGCGCGGAGGGAGGCCAGGGTATTTATAGGGCCACGGGTGCTCGGGGGAATGGAAGGGGAGGTGGATCCGGTGCGGGATGGATCTCTGGCGAGGTCTGTGCGTGGGGAGGGAGATGAGCGCGTTGATCTCGTGAGCGGTCGGTAGGGCCTGCACGTCAGAGAGAGGGACAGAGAGCGTGACGTTGGGCGGCCGGTCCAGAGAGGTTTCGGGGAGGGGTTAAAGCACGTGGGCCGGTGGACTTTAATAACCCGTTAAATCGTTTCCTTTCTAATTTCCAGCGAAATAAAAACTCATTTATGGCAGTCAATACTATCCCAAAATTGGAGATCTTTATGTGAAAATGACCAGGAGAATAAATGCAATTTAATGAACATTTTTTCACAGCCAAATTAAGTACTTTTAAAAAAATTATTTTCAGAAAATGTCTAAATTGGTTTTATTTATTTATTTGAAATAAATTTTCAAATAACCCCCTGGGTTTTATGATTCAAAAACTTCACAAATTAACCCCTGGTGTGGAGTGTCATATTACTCCTCTCAAATTTTTTCAAGGGGTTTGAATACTTTGAAAATTTAAATTGGAACCAAATATGAAATGGATCCCAAAAGGAATAAGTCAGAGATTTTCAAATTCACTTTCATATCCTTCTTTTAAAATTCCAACTCATATTTCATATAATTTGAAGAAGTCCTTTTATCCTCTCTCATGAAAATCATTGAGTTGCATAAAGTTTCTGAATTTGAATTTTTTTTAAATGAAATTCAAACCATTTTCAAATCCCTTTTCATTTCTTTAAATGGAAGGAGTCATATCATCTTCACTCTAGGATTTTGTGATGAAATGAATTTGAATTCCTGCAGAGTGGAAGTTTTTGGGAAATTCATTTCATTCCCTCTCATTAAACTTTCAAAAGTTTCAAATTTCACTCACTTTCAATCACTCAATCAAACAAACACTCACTCTAATTTTTATGATAACATTCCAACATTTGGGATGTTACAAACCTACCACACTTAAAATGAATCTCGTCCTCGAGATTCGAAAGGGCTAGAGAGAATAGGTTACGGTTTGGGGTCTTCAGCAAATCAATTGACCAAAGGGGTGTGGGGTCTACCACACTTAAAATGAGGGTTACTAGTCATTCAAAATTATGGCAGTCCTCTGGGTGCATCTGTCTCTTCACATACTTCACGATAGCTCCTTCGGTGAAGCTCTTCCGTTTAAGTCAAAATATTGTGTTCTCATAACAAAAATGTATTTCCTCCGATACTGGGTCATCTTAGCTGACAAGTCTCGTGATCAGTCTAAATAACTTATCGAATATCTCATGGTGGTCTACCATTTGTGGTTATCCTGCAGTGAAATGGGTCTTGGCTTCATTCCTCACTGTAAAATTCCTACGTGTGACAGCAACTGTCATGTACAAGAGGTTTTCTTCATACGATTCTAAGGCTTAAACAAAAAGCTTCAAAAGAACGTCGTCTCTTTACTATGGGTAAGTCACTCAGATTTACCATTCCGAATAGCAAGAGAATCATAAGAGTAAGTCATCATGGTGATCAATCCATGCCGCACTGAAATCATTACCTTGTATAAGGTTTAGTGAATCTCGTATTCTAATACTTGGGCTTCCTCACAAGCGTTGCAAAATTTTCTCTTGTCAACGAACAAAGTTCGGATAAATCCATTTATTCTGCAAGCTAAGCAAAACATCTATCGTTCCTTCACAACTCTCGGGTTTTCGTATACTCCTAAGAAAACGTTTGCTGATCCAAATCTCAACTTCTTGCTTCATGATCTTTGGGCAACCTTCATGAAAACTGTGATATCCATCCTTGATACACGTTCTATCCTTTGAATATGTTTTTCCTTTCCATAGGTCTATTTACCAATAACAGTTTTGGTTCATCATATTCAAAATCCAAGGTATACTATTTCAAGTGTTGTCACCCACATAGTTGGATACGTTGCCACATTCTCCTCACCTGTATTCACGTATCCAACTCCTTAACAAGAATGGTACTTTCTTCATTCATTCGTCCCTGTGGTTACTAGCACACTTAAAATGAAATGCACGTAAGCCTTCATAAACCATATTTTCTCATATCCTCGAAATTGGTCAGTGATCTTTGTTTACAGAGTAACAACTCATATAATTCAACATGGCATCATAAATTCCTTTGACTCGTGAATTTATTACAAACTCTGAGACTTCCATTACAAAAATAATCTCATGAAAACAATAGTGCTTCATGATACAGTTATTTCCATCTTAACTACTCCATTCTAGCTTTCTTCTCGTATTCAATCCTTGGTTACATCCTCAATCACCTCTTAAAACTCCTAAAAGTACTTTATTACAAATGCTATCATCCACATATTTTGGCATGGTCCAGCATCACTCCCAACTTTATTCATTTATCCTTCCTTGGAGATATTTTAGTACCACTGGAACTTTGCGATGTGCTCCTTGAAATCATCCACATTTTGCTTGATCAGGGTGGACATGAGCTTCATCTCCATCATCTCCGTATGCACCTAATGTAGGTATTCCCGGGTATGATGGAGTCGTGCTTTGAGTATTTCTCCAATCCAACGTATGGCTTCCATGGCAGCATCACGAACAGCGTCAAAGAAAGTTGCTCGTGGTACATGAGATATGTAAAAGTATTGTCCCATAGTCTTTGGGCAAACCCCTTTCACACGGTGGAGGTGTACCTCCACATACCAGAGTTCCACTCCATTTTCCATGAATGGGTAGCCTTTGTAGACTGCATCTCCTTCAAGATGGATGTGCTTCATCATATCCTTCTGAATCCTTGGGTAATCATGATCACTAGTCAGGGTCATGATCGTCTCCGGGCCCTTGAGGAAAGACTCATAAAGGGTGCTGCGGGTGTTAGAAAAGGGTACTCACAACAACATATGTTCATTCTTGGGTAAGCATCCATATCATCCAAACCAAACTTCTAATGCACTTTCCAACATCTTAGAGAGTAATGCCATCCATAAAACAAATTGAGTTATCCATTTACCATATTCTATTACATTCCTTGTACTTTAGCAAAATCCCAGTTTATGCATCAGCAACTCCTTTTCATCCATGTTTTGTATCCATACTTCTACCTCCAGATGGGTCATTGGTCCAAAGAATTCAAGTCCAGCTTCATTCACCGTCGATTGGATTCAAGGGGTTTTGAGGGTGGGATGGGTAAGAGAGATAGATAGAGAGAAGGGATACAACTCAAAGACACAAAACATCAAACTCCAGTCCACACATTCATCAAGTTCAATCAAACTATAGTATCGCCACCCACATAAGGTTGGTATGGTCGATCACTCAAATCGTAAAAACGTTTATCCTTATTCTCTCATGGTGGGGCTACTACTAAGCTAGTTTATATCATGTCTTCGTCTTTAGTGGGCTTCTTCTGGTCATGCTTGATATTCTCCAGTTCTTCTACCAGATTTTCCCTGTTGATGCGGAGTTTTTGATGTCGTCCCTGTAGTTCCAGGAGTTGGTTCTTGAGCTTCTGAATTTCAACGTCTCCAGCATGAGCCATGGCCTGACTGTTCTTTAAGTCTTGGCGAAGTTTCTGAATCTCGGGATCGTGTTTCTTCAGATTGGCTACCTTCAACTTATCATCCTTGAGGCTCTCACGAAGTGCTTCGTTCTCAAATAACTCTGACAGAAGGTCCATTTGAAGGTTCTTGATGTAGCGCTCCAGTTCTTGATTGTACACAAGTACGGGTGAAAAGTTCATGTTTTGTTCGTCAGTCAGGTCGATGAGTGCTCCATCAGGCTTCTGCCATCCAAGCCTTCCAAAGTAGTTGTTGCACAACTCAGCACGATGACGATAGCTCAAACATGCGATGGCATCATGGACAACGGTGTTCATGCCCATCTCACATTCATGGCTCAATGTACCATAGTTTATGTCTTCAGTCTTGGGGTCTTCTTCACATCCAAAAACCTTAGTTTTGATGCCCCAGAATCCAGATTTCCTCTTAGTCGCCTTGATCTCAGGTATCGGCAGCTTCACCATCTGTACTAGCTCCATGAGGAATGATCCTCCAAGAACATCTTCATAGTCCTCTCTTTTGTTCAGGGTGTAGTTCTCCATCTATAGTTTGAAACAGGGAGGGTTCAGTAAAAGAATTTTAGAAGTTACGAGAGTAGTGAAAACAAAAGTTGTTCCTATCAAGGTCTTCCTATTTCTAATCCATTTCCTAGGGTCACGTCCTATAGTCAACATGTGCTCTGATACCATTTCTGTAGCGACCCGACTCAAAACGAGTCAAGCCTCTGTGTGTTCTGTGCCATCCCTGGATCAGTATGCTGGCACACACAGTACTTCAATGTATATATCAAAGTGCAATCACATGTAATTAATGTAAAATTGATATATACCTTAAAATCTCAGCGGAAACAGTCAACGGGAGTGGATTCCCAATAACACCAACGGCAGGTTGAGTGTAGACCGTAACCCTGAATCGTACTCTTACCCGTCGTAGAGCTTATATGCAACATAAGATGTTGCAGCCGTGTAGGTCAGTACATTGAATGTACCAGCGAGATCACCATAGTAGAACAGAAGATAAAAACTATTCTATATGCAGTAAGGCTTTGTGGCTCTGTGTCTGAGTTTTTGCATAAAAGCTGATTTTATTTTCTTTTCCTACAACAAAGGAATATCAGGAGTTTTCACTATAGAGTAACCTAACATGACATGGTTCCGCCAACCGATGTCTAAATGCCCACAAGTATCATAAGTTGCCCACAATTAATTATCAGTCCAGTGTTGAGAGTTCAGAGATAGATCCAAGTCTAGAAGCTCAAATTGTCCGTAACCGGGGACACGGCTAATCGATTAGGTTTAACTTTGCAGAGTGTTGTGTACTTTACCCACAAGATTCGTTCCCTCCTGGTAAGTCCTCGCACTACCGGGTGTTTGAGAACAGGATGAACAAAACATGGTCTTTCAGAGTGTTTCCCTGACTACTGTCAGTGCCCACGACAAAGATCAACCAAGCCAGAGCCCATAATGACTTGTGGCTATACAGGTAAGCTTCCGGGCATGAAGTATTCATCTATCTCTTTGAGTCTGGGTGAAGCTTTCCGCAAGATGTCATGGCGCTTCTCCATGCATCCCGACCATCCACTGGTTACTCCAGGGATGCCCAATCAACCATCCTTCACCCAGTAGTGTGTATCGAAAACTTGTTTCTCGAGTCTCGAATGTGTTGAGGTCTTGAAGATGTAGGACTTGAAGATGCCTTCATGAAGTTGTCGTCTTGACGTAGAGTCCTCCTTCTCACACCACTCACGAACACTCATACCAGACCCCGTCTACTTTAGCATAGCATAAAAATAACTAACGTTCCCGAGGCTTTAGTAACAATTGGTGGGTTCCTACCTCATGCATTCTACTCAACTACAAGAATTTCAATAACACTACGAGAGGGATTTGTTGAATGATATCACTACATGCAATAAAACATAGGTATGAACAAAATGGTCAGAGTGAACTTGCCTGTACTGTTGATGAAGAATAATATCGCTCTCAGAAATAACTTGATAGAACTATTCATCACTCTTCGATGAAAATCTATATAGTCAAACATTGCATTCATATAAGCAATCATACTAGCAATCAATTCTATCACACAAAAATAACACAAGAGTAAACACCAAACCAAAAGCAACAAGGTTGTGATCAAGGAAATACTTAAGACAAAACTCAAATCAACAAAATTTCATCAACACAACCAAGGGTTGGTTTTCTCTACAAATAAATCCTATTTTAAAAAGTAATAAACAAAAACAAAGTAAAATATAACAAAAGTATTTTTGTAAATATTTTACTAGCAAGAAGAAATTACTTTTGAAGAACAACTAAGAATTATGAAAAACAACACTCTAAAGAACATAGGTTTTAGCCTAATAAACCTAACAACAAGAAAACAAATAAAACAATTAAAATATTAAAATAACATAAAACAAATCATTTTAAAATAAGAAATCAACTAGCAATACTAGAGCAATACAACAAGGAAAAACAAGGAAAAACAAAACAAAGTAATGGGCTCTAAATTTTGGTGGCTAAACTACTACTAATATAAAACAAGACAAAACTATTTTTAGTAACAAAATAACCCTTAACAGAGAAGAATACTAAAATAATTCTTTATTTAGAAAAACAGAATTAAATCCTCTAAAACATTTGTGAAAAGGATTACTACTAAAACTAAATTGTTTTATAAAACATTTCCTAATGAAGAAGAATATAGTTTCCTATATCATTAGGATATAAAACAAAGCAAACCTATTTTTATTAACAGAAAATAAGTCACCTAATATTGGGCAACAGAACTAAATAAAACTAAAACTAAAGTTAAACTAATTCAGATTTCAAAATAACCTAAGAAAAATTAAACTAACTATATCCTATTAGGTACTAAACAGATTCTGTTTTAGTTAAAAACCCTAATCTAAATTATCCTAAAAATTCTCAAACAGTGCTGGATGATAAACCTAACTAATACAAAACAGTGGCAAAAAGAATCGCTCAAAAATAAATTTTTAAACTCAAGTTATTCAGAAAACAAGATTTGAATCAAATCTGTTTGAATTTAATTTTAAACTTTACAAATATGGTCAAACTTGGTATCTACAGAAACTACATGAAATTTGTGACCTAATGCAAAAAGAATCAATTAAAAACACTAATTATTTTAAAGGTATAACAAAAACAAAATTAGAAATCATTCTGTTTTCTAAAAGAGAATCAGAAAAAGGGAAAATGGATCTTATCGGACAGGGGCTACGTGGCGGGTTGTGGTTGGCCGAGGCCGTGTACGTGCGGGCGTTTGCGGGCGGGTGGCCGAGGCCTAGCGCGTACCGGTTCCCTTTATAACACTTCTAATCTGATACGTTGACTACAGATCCGACAGCTACGGGAGGGGATGGGGCTTACAGAGGAGGGGGTCGGAGCTCCGGTGATGTCGACAGTGGTCGGAAGTCGGAGATGCTCAGGGACGGTGCTGCGGTGGTCGTGGGTGGCGTTCAAAAGCTTCAAACAGCGGTGGTGAGTCTCCGGCGTACTTTGGTGGCGTCGGAGGGGAGTGGGGTGAGGGTGGCGACGGTCAGGTGCTCTGGGAGCTTCGGTGGGGATGCAGAACTCCGGCAAGCTCGTGCGGGTGGTTCTGGCGAGGGCAGGGGGGCGTTCGGGGGTGAAATGGAGCGCGGAGGGAGGCCGGGGTATTTATAGGGCCGCGGGTGCTCGGGGGAATGGAAGGGGAGGTGGATCCGGCGCGGGATGGATCTCCGGCGAGGTGTGTGCGCGAGGAGGGAGATGAGCGCGCTGATCTCGCGAGCGGTCGGTTTGACCTACATGTTAGAGAGTGGGAGAGAGAGAGAGCATGGCGTCGGGCAGCCGGTCCGGAGAGGTTTCGGGGAAGGGTTAAAGCAGGTGGGCCGGTGGACTTCAATAACCCGTTAAATCGTTTCCTTTCTAATTTCCAGCGAAATAAAAACTCATTTATGGTAATCAATACTCTCCCAAAAGTTGAGATCTTTATATGAAAATGACCAGGAGAATAAATGCAATTTAAGGAACATTTTTCCACTGCCAGATTAAATACTTTAAAAAAAGTTATTTTCAAAAAATGTCTAAATTGGTTTTAATTTTTTTTGAAATAAATTTTCAAATAACCCCCTGAGTTTTATGATTCAAAAACATCACAAATTAACCCCTGGTGTGGAGTGTCATATTACTCCTCTCAAATTTTGTCAAGGGGTTTGAATACTTTGAAAATTTAAATTGGAACCAAATATGAAATGGATCCCAAAAGGAATAAGTCACAAATTTTCAAATTCACTTTCATATCCTTCTTTTAAACTTCCAACTCATATTTCATATAATTTGAAGAAGTCCTTTTATCCTCTCTCATGAAAATCATTGAGTTGCATAAACTTTCTGAATTTGAAATATTTTTAAATGAAATTCAAACCATTTTCAAATCCCTTTTCATTTCTTTAAATGGAAGAAGTCATATCATCTTCACTCTGGGATTTTGTGATGAAATGAATTTGAATTCCTGCAGAGTGAAAGTTGTTGGGAACGTCATTTCATTTCCTCTCATTAAACTTTCAAAAGTTTCAAATTTCACTCACTTTCAATCACTCAATCAAACAAACACTCATTCTAATATTTATTATAACATTCCAAAATTTGGGATGTTACAGGTTGCCTCCTTCAAGGGCACCACTAGTGGAATCACGACATCTCGCATTGTGTGAGGGCATGAGGAGAATACAGTGGCCCTAGTGGCTTCTTGGGGAGCATTGTGCCTCCACATCGCTCCAACGGAGACGTACTTCCCCTTACCAAGAAGGAACTTCGGTAACACATCCTCGTCTCCATCGGTTCCTCTTGTCGTTACTGCTTACCTTTACTTTGTGCAAGCTATGTTCATTGCTTTATCTTGCTTGCTTAGTTTGTTGTTGTGAATAGCATCATATAGGTTGCTCACCTAGTTGCATATCTAGCCAACCTATTTGTTGCTAAGCCTCAATTGTTAAAGAAAAGTTAAAAATTGCTAGTTTCCTATTCACCCCCCTCTAGTCAACCATATCGATCCTTTAAATTGGTATCAGAGCTACGCCTCTTTATTAAGGGTTTCACCACCCGAAGAGTATGGCTGGCGAAGAGGCGTGTGTGGGATAACTTCTCGAGGCCATGGGAGTGAACACAATCTCTCGTGAGGATTTGAATGAGGTCATGTCCTATCTCAAATGTTCCATGATGACCGAGGTCAAATCCATGTTCAAAGAATTCCTTGATAATCTTAAACTTTCCACCGATGCAGTTCAAGTGGTTAATCCCACTAACTCGACATCAGATGTCAACTCCAATAAGGATGTGGCTAGTACTGATAAGGATAATCACTCTCAAGGAATTAATGGGTCGAGGATCTTTGCCTCAGTTCCCCCTCCTGTGGTCTATGGAGGACCGGTGCATCCACCTCATATAGTTAATCATGGTCCTCCTCCTAAACTTGTTAAGAATGATTTTGCTAACTGGGTTTTCAGTATCAAGTCTCACTTAGATCATAGCTCAATTCATCTCATGAGAGTCATTAAAGAAGGATACTACCCTCGTGATCCACGCAGCCTCACTCCAAGAGAACAAGCGGATAAACAACTAAATTCTTCTCTCTTGTTCATACTCCAAGCTGTTGTTCCCACTGAAGACCTACCTCGCCTGCGTCCTTTCACTATTGCTAAAGAGTGTTGGGAGCACATTGTCTCCATGTACAAGGGCAGCTCAAGAATTCAACGGTCAAACTATGAAGTGGTCCTTGATCAATCATATGAGTTTGTAATGATAGAGGATGAGGAACCGCGTGAGCTCTATAGAAGGGTGACTGCTCTCGTCGTTGCCTTCAAAGATCATGGCAACAATTATTTGGATGATACTTGGATCAAGCGCAAGTTTCTGAAGGCCATCATGCCCTACAACAAGGCCATGTCCGCTATCATCCGTCAAAGACCGGACTTTCACACCTTGTCCTTTGGTGATGTGTTGGATGAATTTATTGCAATGAACATCTTGAACATGACAGCTGACAATGCGCTTGCCCGCGTGCAACAGTTAAAGAGATCATCCCCCAACCTTGCTTTGAAGGTCAAGGCCAATCAAGAGGCAGAAGAAGAAGAAGAAGAAGAAGAAGAGGGTTGCCCCGAGGACACCAAATATGCTTATCATGAGCATATGGCTCTTGCATCCAGGCAATTTTGGGGCAACAAGAGAAACACAAGGCCCAACTTCTCCAACAACAACTCAAACAGGTCAAAGGGCAAGCAATGTGTGAGAAAATGCTACAACTATGGTAATGTGAGTCATTTTGTGGTGGATTACCCATATGAGAAGAGGGAAGGCAATGGTGGCAAGCTCATTCGCAAAGATAAGGCCAAGTCCTTCCCTAACAATACCAACTTCACTAAGAAGGCTCCTCACGAAGTATTGGTGGCTCAAGAAGAGTATGCCTCGGATGATGATGTTGATGATGAAGACACAAGTGGTGAAGAAATGACAATGGCATATGTGGCAATTGCTTTCTCTACTCCAACATTGGTGTCACTCTTTGACGCCCCCAATGAGAACATCATCGCTAGGTGCCTCATGGCTAAAGGTATCACCAAGGTAACCTCCAACGCCAAACTTTCAAACATTAAGACTTCTATTTCTTCCACTCCATCTTTGTTAGATTATGTGGATGAACATGAGGAGACGAAAGAGGATAAAAATGAGTTTGACAAATTCTTGTGTAAACTCAAGGGAGAATCCAAGAAGCACTTCATTGCTTTCTTGGAACAACTTGGTGAGGCCAATGACACTATTGAATCTCAAGAAAATATCTTGGGGAGTTGAGAGGCCATAGTCGTGATTATGCCGACGACATAGCGGATCTATCTATTGATCTTGAGGAAGAGCAAGGTCTTCGTATGACTCTTGAGGAGTCACAAAATGATGACCTTGCTAAATTACGTAAAGATTATGATCATGCTATTGTTCTTAACCGTGTGCTCAAGTCTGAAAAGGTTGCACTTGGGGTTGGCCATGATCGACTCAAGGATGAGCTTGACACACTTGACAATGCTCACAAGGCATTGAAGTGTGTTCATGCCTCTCTTAAGGAGTCGCATGATCAACTTCAAGTAAAACTCACTAAGGAAATTGCCATGTGTCCTCCTTTTGTTCTAATTGATGATGCATCTGCTACTAACTCGTGTTGTGAGCATGCACATCTTGTGGACGAAAATGCTAAGCTAAAAGATCAGCTCAAAAAGGGATTGGTGACATGTATCCAAGGTGAGAAGACGCTCAATGACCTTTTGAGTAATCAGAGGAAGTTGTTGCACAAGAAGGAGTTGGGTTTGCACCCAAAAACAACAACAAGAAGAAGAAGAACAAGGTGAATACCAAGGAAGTTCCACCACTCAAGGAAACTTTTGTAAGAGCAGGAGATAGTCCTCATAAGAAGAAGAAAGACAAAGTTGTGGTTTAAATGCCAAGAAGGGAAAGAACACCCACCCCAACAAGACGAGCGACTTTAACCCCTCTTATGTTTTGTGCCATGCTAGTGATGGTCATGTTTATGCCAAATATGTTGGTTCTTCTTGTGAGTACATTGAATGGTGTATTTGGGTTCCTAAGACCCTTGTTGCTAACATGAAAGGACCCATTAAGGAATGGGTACCTAGAACCAAACATTGATCTCTTGTAGGGGTTTGTTTCCGGAGGAACGTCATGGTTTCTCGATAGTGGAGCGACAAATCATATGACCGGAAGCAAGGACTTGGCGGTGTACGTTCATCCTGGCCCGTCTATGGCCACCCAAGTCTCATTTGGTGATGATGAAATTTCAAAGGTATTTGGTCTTGGCAAGGTGATAATGTCTCCGGAACTGTCCATAGAGAATGTTCTGCTTGTTGAGACCCTCTCATACAATTTACTTTCTGTTCATCAACTGGCACTCATGGGTTTTAGTACCTTCTTTGGTATTGACTCTGTGGCCCTTTTGTGGAGCAAGCCTCTTAAAGTAACTTTTGTTGGGTATGTCGAGAATGGTCTCTATTTGGTGAACTTCTCGGAGCGACCCACTAAGGCCGCGACTTGCCTAATGGCTAAAGTTGAGGTGGGATGGCTCTGGCATCGCCGGCTAGCCCGTGTCAATATGAGATATTTGCAAAGTCTCCTCAAAGGGGATCACGCCCTTGGACTAACAAATGTGAGTTTTGCCAAAGATCGTGCTTGCGGTGCTTGTATTGAAGGAAAGTGATATGTCTCCAACGTATCCACTTTTCCAAACTCTTTTGCCCTTATTTTGGACTCTAATTTGCATGATTTGAATGGAACTAACCCGGCCTGACGCTATTTTCAGCAGAATTGCCTTGGTGTTTTTTTGTGCAGAAATAGAAGTTCTCGGATTGACCTGAAAATTTATGGAGATTATTTCTAGAATTAATGAAAAATATTGGTGAAAGAATCAACTACAGGGGCCCCACCACCTGGCCCCAAGCCAGGTGGGCGCGCCCACCCCTCTAGGGCGTGCCGTGCAGGCTTGTGGGCCCCCTGCTGCTCCTCCGAACTTGTTTCCACTCCTATATATTCCTATTCGGGGAGAAAAAATCAGAGAGAAGAGTTCATCGCGTTTCACGATACGGAGCCGCCGCCACCTCGTGTTCTTCCTCGGGAGACCAGATCTGGAGTCTGTTTTGGGCTCCGGAGAGGGGGAATCGACACCTTCGTCATCACCAACCATCCTTCATCACCAATTCCATGATGATCTTCACCGTTCGTGAGTAATCTCATCATAGGCTTGCTGAACAGTGATGGGTTGGATGAGATTTATCATGTAATCGAGTTAGTTTTGTTAGGGTTTGATCCCTAGTATCCACTATGCTCTAAGATTGATGTTGCTATGACTTCGCTATGCTTAATGCTTGTCACTAGGGCCAAGTGCCATGATTTCAGATCTGGACCTATTATGTTTTCATGAATATATGTGTGTTCTTGATCTTATCTTGCAAGTTGTAGACACCTATTACGAGTTATGATCCGCATCCCCCAGGGTGACAATAACTGGGATTCTTTCCAGTGATTACCGTAGTTTGAGGAGTTTATGTATTCACTAAGTGTTAATGCTTTGGTCCGGTTCTCTATTAAAAGGAGGCCTTAATATCCCTTAGTTTCCAATAGGACCCCGCTGCCACGGGAGGGTAGGACAAACGATGTCATGCAAGTTCTTTTCCATAAGCATGTATGACTATATATGGAATACATGCCTACATTACATTGATGAATTGGAGCTAGTTTTGTGTCACCCTATGTTATAACTATTGCATGATGAATGCCATCCAACATAATTATCCATCACTGATCCATTGCCACCGAGCTTTCCAAATATTGATATTTGCTAAGTTACTTTTCCTCTCCTACTGTTACAAACACTACAAAACTATTACTATCAATTTTGCCACTCTTACCGTTACTTTCATACCACTTTGCTACTGAATACTTTTCTGCAGATATTAAGTCTTTCAAGTGTGGTTGAATTGACAACTCAGCTGCTAATACTCGAGAATATTCTTTGGCTCCCATTGTGTCGAATCAATAAATTTGGGTTGAATACTCTACCCTCGAAAACTGTTGCGATCCCCTATACTTGTGGGTTATCAAGACCTTTTTCTGGCGCCATTGCCGGGGAGCATAGCTTTATTCTCTGAGTCACTTGGGATATATATCTGTTGATCACAATGAGGAATCTTAAAGATCCAAAAACCAAGATCTACCCCTCAACTACGAGGACAGGTAAGGAACTGCCATCTAGCTCTGCACTTGATTCACCTTCTGTTATTAGTAAATTTGCGACACCACCACCTGCTAGTAATTCTGATATGACGCAAGTAATTTATGATGCTACTTCTGCTATGCATGATGCTTATGATGATACTTTGCTTGATGATACTATGCCACTGGGTGAATGTCTTGATGAACAATTTGCTAGAGCCAATGCTAAAACTAATAATATTTCTAAATCTGATGAAATTATTGAAACTAAAAACTATGATACACCTGCTAGACCAATCTCTCCTAGATATGAATTGCCTGATATACCTGAGGGTTATGTTATGGAAGGAGAGGTAGCTAGGGACTTTCTTGCTTGTAAGGATAGAGATGATCTTAAGAAATTGCTTCGCAAGTGGAAGGAAAATTCTTTGAATGCTAGAATGCAATATGATCCTAAGTTTGCTACTTCACCTATCTTTGTTACTGTTAAGGATTATGAATTCTCTGTCGATCCTGAGTTAATTACCTTGGTTGAATCTGATCCTTTCCATGGTTATGAATCTGAAACTATTGTGGCACATCTTACCAAATTGAATGATATAGCCACCCTATTTACTCATGAGGAAAAAAATCGCTATCACTATATTCTTAAGTTGTTTCCTTTCTCGTTAAAGGGTGATGCTAATATATGGTTTAATTCTCTTGCTCCTCGTTGTGTGCGTAGTCCCCAAGATATGATTTATTACTTCTCTGAAAAATATTTTCCTGCCCATAAGAAACAAGCTGCCTTATAGGAAATATTTAACTTTGTGCTAATTGAAAAAGAGAGTCTCCCACAAGCTTGGGGCAGGCTTCTCCAATTACTTAATGCTTTGCCTGATCATCCTATCAAGAAAGATGAAATACTTGATATCTTTTATAATGGACTAACCGATGCTTCTAGGGACCACCTAGATAGTTGTGTTGGTTGTGTTTTCAGGGAACGAACTATTGAACAGGCTGAGTTACTATTGAATAATATATTGAGCAATGATAATGATTGGACTATTCACGAACCACCTTCAAAGCCAACTCCGAAGAAAAGAGGTATTCTATTCCTCAGTCCTGAAGATATGCAAGAGGCCAAGAAATCTATCAAAGAAAATGGTATAAAAGCTAAAGATGTTAAGAATCTACCACCTATTGAAGAAATACATGGTCTTGATAACCCAACACAGGTAGTAGAGATAAATTCTCTCAGTAGATTTGATGAATGAGACGTTCCTTATAATAAGTCTGCTAGCCAATGCTTGGATGAATTTGATAATTTTATTGTGAAGCAAGAAAATTTCAATGCTTATGTTAGTAGACCATTCAAATATAATGCTTATATGCTAGATCGCTTGGGTGATTATTTGAATAGAACTGTCAATGATCTTAGGCTTATTAGTAAACATGCTTCCATGGTAACCACTCAAGTAGAACTAGTACTTAAGGCTCAAAATAATTTTCTTAATGAGATGAATAGTAAAGATAATGATCATTCTGTTAAAGTTGTGACTAGAGGTGGTAGAATGACTCGGTAACCTTTGTATCCTGAGGGCCATCCTAAGAGAATTGATCAAGATTCTCAAAGAGTTAATACTGATACACATATCCGTTCCAATAAGAGTGGGAAAAAGAATGATGATAGTACTTTGCATGCTGCTAGTGAACCTGTTATAGATACATCTGAGAATCCAAATGCTGAGACATAATCTGGTGATGAACATGAGCCTAGTGATAACATTAATAATGATGTTCATGTCGATGCTCAACCTAGTAATGCTAATGATGTGGAGATTGAATCTGCTGATGATCTTGATAACCCACAACCTAAGAATAAAAGATACGATAAAATAGACTTCATTGCTAGGAAACATGATAGAGAAAGAGAACCATGGGTTCAGAAACCCATGCCCTTTCCTCCCAAACCATCCAAGAAAAAGGATGGTGATAATTTTGAGCGCTTTCCTGAAATGCTTAGACCGGTCTTTTTACATATGCGTTTGACTAATATTTTGAAAATGTCTCCTTATGCTAAGTATATGAAAGATATTATGAAAAATAAAAGAAAGATATCAGAAGCTGAGATTTCCACCATGCTTGCTAATTATACTTTTAAAGGTGGAATCCCTAAGAAACTAGGAGATCCTGGAGTACCGACTATACCATGCTCTGTTAAAGGAAATTATGTTAAAACTGCTTTATGTGATCTGAGAGCTGGTGTTAGTGTTATGCCTTTCTCTTTATACCGTAGACTTGATTTGAATAAGTTGAAACCTACTGAAATCTCTTTGCAAATGGCTGATAAATCAATTGCTCTACCTATCGGTATTTGTGAGGATGTACCTGTCGTAGTTGCAAATGCTACTATCTTGACGGACTTTGTTATTCTTGATATTCCCGAGGACGACAGTATGTCGATCATCCTTGGTAGACCCTTTTTGAATACTGCAGGGGCTGTTATTGATTGCAACAAGGGCAATGTCACTTTTCATATTAATGGTAATGAGCATACGGTACACTTTCTGAAGAAACAACCTCAAGTTCATAGTATCAACTCTATTGAAAAAATTCCAACGGTTATTATTGGAGACTTAGAGTTCCCTCTTCCTACTGTCAAGAAGAAATATGAGATACTTATTGTTGGGGAAATGCATATCCCCGTTGAGGTAACTTAGTGTTATTCAAAATTCTTCGGTTTCATGTTATTCGAAAGAAGTTTGTTAATAAGACTTGATCAACCTTATTGATGGATTCCTTTTCACGAGTATGAGATGGATAAATTTAGAAAGCACAACTTCTTGTACCTAACTTTTACTTTCTGTTATCTAGATGAAAATAAGTAAAAAAGCTATTATTTTTCTATTTTTGGAGTTTTCCGTGCAATAAAAAGTAACCTGAAAACAAATGTTTCTCAAATATCCTGAAATGCAGTATGATTTTTTCTGGAATATTTAAGAATTTTTGGCACTGGGTATGCATTAGGGGGATGCACCAATGGGCCACAAGCCTGCAGGGCGCGCGCACCCCCTGGGCGCGCCCTGGTGGCTTGTGGGTCCCATGTGGCCCTCCTCCACTTATTCCAGCACCCATTCACTTCATCTTCCTCCAAAAAAATCCCACCATTGCTCAAACCCGTGTCCTAGCTCATTTTGCTGCCATTTTCAATCTCCTTGCTCAAAGCTCCATTCGCAAAACTGTTTTAGGCGATTGCTCGTCGGTATGTGACTCCTCCAATGGTCCAATTAGTTTTGTTCTAGTGCCTTATATATTGCAGATTTTTGTTGTTGTGGTGACCGTGTTTTTCAGCTTGCATGTCAAATTTGTATGGTCCCAAGTAGTTTTGATGCATGATATAGTCTCTAGGCACTTGAAGGTGTAGTTTCTATGAGTTTTGTTAAGTTTTGTTCACCTTTATTTTAGTTCACTAAAAAAATAGAAATTTTTCAGAGAAAGAAAAGATGTTGAGAAGACTATTAAGAGGTTCTTCAAGCTGGGGTTCTAAGGAAGATGAAAATGAAATGAAGGAGAAACCCAAATATAATCTTCCTCGCGTCATGGAAGTTCGACCATGTGAATGGCCGTGTGACACATTCTTGAGAGCGGTCGGAATTTACGAAGATTTCTATTACTTGGCCGAGAATCCAGGCATCACCGACTTCCTCAAAGATAAGTGTGACCAGTACATCTTGCTCACTAATACCTTTGTGCAAAATTTTCATTTTCATCCTAGGGAGGACCCTCCTACATTAGATTTTCACTTATATGATGTGCCTAAGAAAATGAACCTTTATGATTTTTGCAAAGTTTTCAAGATACCCTATGAGGGCAGCATCAGGGAACCACATCCTCAAGACATGGAAGATTTTATTGTCGCAGTCACTGTAGGGGAAGAGAGAGGCGTGTCAAAGGCAAGAGCAGCTAGATTACATTTTTCTGTGCTACACTATTATTAACTATTTGCAGGAAGATGTTTGGTTGGTCGCTGGGATAGTGGAAGCCTTAGTGCCCCTGACCTCGCTATTTTGTGTCATGCTTTATTTGCTAATAGAAACTCTAGTCTAGGCTCTATGGTGGCCCAACGGTTGGACACCAACCGTTCAAAGGGGCCCATATTCGGAGCCATCTATGCATCTCGTTTAGCTAAACATTTGAGATAACCATTAGGCTTCACCAGAAAGATGCGAGGTTGATACACACGAAGTTTTAGATTATGACCATATGGTAGCCCATGATGTTATTAAGAAGAATGATGATAGGAGTTTGCTTTACAATTTAGTATTTAGTTAGTCTACTTGTGAGATTATTACTCTACCTCCTTCTTCTCTGTTCGATATCCATTCAGGTAGGTACACTGTTATGCCCGATGACATCTACCGATATTGGGGTTTGTCGCAACCCCCAGCACCTGAGCAGGCACCAGCCCTTGATCCATATGAGGTCCCAGTTTTCCAGTGGGAGCCACAGGAGGTCGCTAATCAATTGAATCCTCATTGTCCTCCAGTGTATCCCGAAGAAGGTTATTTCCATCCATGGCCCTAGACCAACTTAGGCCAAAAGCCTAAGCTTGGGGGAGTACGTATTTCTCACCGACATTACATTCATGTTCACACACTCATTTCAGTTGTAGGTGTTCATACTTTTTCATTGTATTATCCATGTTAGTTTATTTCTTGTTTTGCTTTCTTCTTGTGTATTTGATTAATCTTTAAGAAAATCCAACAAAAATTAGTTCTAGCTTTACCTTCTAGTTTGTTTTAGTTGTAGCATTAAAAGAAACCCCAAAACGATTTCTCGTTCTTCTTTTGACTTGTTGGGAGTTTCCCATGTAAATAATTTTCCTTTCTTTTATTTGGGTCGCAAGGAGAAGACCATGATGACATCTTGAGTGGGTCTCATATGCATTATTGTTTATCTTACATAGAGCCCATATTGCCTTGTCTTCTCCTTTGATTTATTGTTTGCAGATCCTAGCTTAGTTCAATGCATGGGAACTCTTATTATTATTCACATCGTTCGGTCGTGCAAGTGAAAGGCAATAATGACGATATTTGATGAAAAGATTGAGATGGAGAAAAGCTGGTATGAACTCGACCTATCTTGCTTTTGTAAATATGATTAGCTCATCGTTCTGAATTCAGTACATTATGGGTTGAACATGTTTGCAATGACAAGAGATTATAGTTATTCATGCCATGCTTAATTGGCTAAGAGTGGATAATGGTTTGTCTTGAGTGCCAACATGCGCATTAAAATGGTTGTGATGTGGTATGATAGAATGGTATCCTCCTCTGAATGATTCAAGTGGCTTGACTTGTCACGTGTTCACGCATGAAGTTGAAACAAATCAACATAGCCTCCACGATATTTATGTTCATGGTGAATT
This sequence comes from Hordeum marinum, assembly GCA_022496015.1. Lineage (NCBI taxonomy): Eukaryota > Viridiplantae > Streptophyta > Magnoliopsida > Poales > Poaceae > Hordeum > Hordeum marinum. The sequence goes on along the minus strand of CM039673.1, from coordinate 60,774,468 downwards.
ATATCCTACTCATGCTTGCATTCAATGTTGGTTAATCTCAAAGCATGTTGATGGTTGTGTCGCTCTCTAGTTAGTCGCTCCCCAGTCTTTTGCTAGCCTTCACTTGTACTAAGCGGGAATACTGCTTGTGCATCCATCTCAATAAACCCAAAGTTGTTCCCTATGAGTCCACCATATCTACCTATATGCGGTATTTACCTACCGTTCCGAGTAAATTTGTATGTGCTAAACTTTAAACCTTCAAATAAATATTATGTTCTGTATCCCAAATCACTCATGTGGCGACTGGGTTTGTCAATATCTTCCATGCTAGGTGGGTTATTCTCACGATATGTGTTGGTTCATTATCATTCACGAGAAAGTGGCTGGTAATCAGGATGCCCAGTTCCAAGCTCGAAATAAAAAGAAAATTAACAAAACTCCCCCAGGACTGTGTTTGTATGGACAGTACCCATGGATTCGGCCCACCGTGGAGTGTGACTGATTGATGGAGGGGGAGTAAAAACTTTACCATTCTGTTTTGGAACTGCCTATAATGTATCTAGCATGGAAGATATTGAAAAGCTCTTGGTCGTTATGTGAGCAATGAAAGCATACCGCTCCAAAATCATTACCTATCTCTGTTTTAAAAGCTCGAGCTCTGGCACCTCTACAAATCAATGCTTCCCTCTACGAAGGGCCATATCTATTTACTTTATTGTTGAGTCATCATCCTCTTATAAAAAGTACCAGTTAGAGAGCACCATCATCATTTGTATGCCTTGCTATTAATTGATATTGAATATGAGCATGACTGGATCTCACTCACCGTGAATTACAATGTTTACTCGGTCCTTGTTCTCCAGAGGTGATGTGCATTTATGTTTTGCGGTCTCAGAAAGGGCTAGCGAGATACCATTATGTCATATTGTATCATGAATGTTTTGATAAAATTGTTGTCATCCGAGACTTATTATTATTGATCCCTAGTTGATTATGCCATTAATATGAGTAAATGTGAGACCTAAATGTTATTGTGAATGTGGTTAGTCTATAATCTTTGTTGAAAATCTGAACATAAGTTAGACATATTTACAACAGCAAGATCAAAAAGAGTTTGTAAAAGTTTTTCTTTATCACTTTCAGTTTATCAACTGAATTGCTTGAGGACAAGCAAAGGTTTAAGCTTGGGGGAGTTGATACGTATCCAACGTATCCACTTTTCCAAACTATTTTGACCTTGTTTTGGACTCTAATTTGCATGATTTGAATGGAACTAGCCCGGTCTGACGCTGTTTTCAGCAGAATTGCCTTGGTGTTATTTTTTGTGCAGAGATAAAAGTTCTCGGATTGACCTAAAAATTTGCGGAGATTATTTATGCAATTAATGAAAAATATTGGCGAAAGAATCAACTGCAGGGGGGCCACCACCTGGCCACAAGTCTGGTGGGCGCGCCCACCCCCCTGGGGCGTGCCAGGCAGGCTTGTGGGCCCCCTGCTGCTCCTCCGACCTCGTTTCCACTCCTATATATTCCTATTTGGCGGTAAAAAAATCAGAGAGAAGAGTTCATTGAATTTCACGATACGGAGTCGCCGCCACCTCGTGTTCTTCCTCGGGAGACCAGATCTGGAGTTCGTTTTGGGCTCCGGAGAGGGGAAATCGACGCCTTCGTCATCACCAACCATCCTTCATCAAAAATTCCATGATGCTCTTCACCGTTCGTGAGTAATCTCATCATAGGCTTGCTGACAGTGATGGGTTGGATGAGATTTATCATTTAATCGAGTTAGTTTTGTTAGGGTTTGATCCCTAGTATCCACTATGTTCTGAGATTGATGTTGCTATGACTTTGCTATGCTTAATGCTTTTCACTAGGGCCCAAGTGCCATGATTTCAGATCTGAACCTATTGTGTTTTCATGAATATTTGTGTGTTCTTGATCCTATCTTGCAAGTTGTAGACACCTATTACGAGTTATGATCCACATCCCTTAGGGTGAGAATAACTGGGATTCTTTCCGGTGATTACCGTAGTTTGAGGAGTTCATGTATTCACTAAGTGTTAATGCTTTGGTCCAGTTCTCTATTAAAAGGAGGCCTTAATATCCCTTTGTTTCCAATAGGAACCAGCTGCCACAGGAGGGTAGGACAAAAGATGTCATGCAAGTTCTTTTCCATAAGCACGTATGACTATATATGGAATACATGCTTACATTACATTGATGAATTGGAGCTAGTTCTGTGTCACCCTATGTTATAACCGTTGCAAGATGAATGCCATCCTAAATAATTATCCATCACTGATCCATTGCCTACGAGATTTCCATATATTGATCTTTGCTAATTTACTTTTCCGCTGCTACTGTTACAAACACTATGAAACTGCTACTATCACTTTTGCCATTGTTACCGTTACTTTCATACCACTTTGCTACTGAATACTTTGTTGTAGATATTAAGTCTTTCAGGTGTGTTGAATTGACAACTCACCTTCTAATACTCGAGAATATTATTTGGCTCCCCTTGTGTTGAATCAATAAATTTGGGTTGAATACTCTACCCTCGAAAACTGTTGCGATCCCCTATACTTGTCGGTTATCATAAAGCTACATGAGAGTGCTCACCGCCCCACGGCTACCATTTACTCGAAGAGGCCCTTGGATCTCCTCCATATTGATCTCTTTGGTCCTTCACTTTTGATAGCCTTGGGGGAAGAAAATATTGTTTGGTGATCGTGGACGACTACTCAAGTTACACTTGGGTATATTTCTTCAAGAGGAAGAGTGAAACACAACAAAATGTCATGGACTTTGCAAATGAAGCTCAACAACAACATGAGGCAAAGATTTTGATGATAAGAAGTGACAATGGCACCGAGTTCAAGAACTACACCTTGAATGAGTTCCTTAGTGATGAGGGGAACAAGCATCAATACTCCGCACCTTATACCCCTCAACAAAATGGTGTTGTCGAGAGAAAGAACCGGACGTTGATGGACGCAACAAGGACCATGATGGAAGAATTGAAATCTCCATACAAATTCTGTGTCGAAGCCGTCAACACAGCTTGCCATGCATCCAATTGGCTCTATCTCCGAAAAGGCTTGAACAAGACTCTTTATGAAATTCTTACCGGTAACAAGCCCAATCTCAAGTACTTCAGGGTGTTCGGGTGTAAGTGCTTCATTCTTAAGAAAGGTGCTTGTTTGTCTAAATTTGAACCTAGAGCTCAAGAGGGCATATTTGTTGGTTATGCTACAAACTCCCGCGCTTATAGTGTCCTCAATAGGTCCACCAGACTCATTGAGGAGACGTGTAATGTAGAGTTTGATGAAAATAATGGCTCCTAAGTGGAGAAAAGTGGTCTTTGTGATGGAGGTGAGGAAATTCCTCCCCAAGCCATAAGAAGAATGGGTGTGGGAAACTTCCTACCCGTTGAGGAAACCCTTGTGGCCGAAGGAGAAGGACAATGTTCCACTCAAGTGGAACCATCACCGACGCAAGACACACATGCTTTCGAAGAACAAAATGAAGGTCCTCTACCATATGGACAAGATCAAGGTCAAGATCAACCTACTGATGATGGCGTCTCACCAAGTGATGCCCAAGATCAAGTCCAAGTCCCCGAGCAATCTCAAGATCAAGATCTTCTTCGGGATCAAGAGCAAGCACACGAAGGCGCTCAAGTTCACCAAGAATATGCTTCTTAGAATGTTGTCCCTCAACCTTCCATGGAGGAAATCTTAGAGATACTAGCCACCAAGAATGTTGCTAAGCTTAAACTTAGACAACACTTTATGGAAAACATCTACGACAACTTACAAAGAGGGGTAACCACTCGTAGACAATTAACAAACTTTTGTGAACATCACGTCTTTGTTTCTTGCATTGAGCCCCTCAAGGTACAAGATGTGCTCGAGGACATGGAGTGGGTTGAAGCTATGCATGATGAACTTAACAACTTTGAGCGCAACCAAGTGTGGCGACTGGTGCCAAGACCTAAGGAGAACCACAATGTTATTGGAACTAAATGGATCTTTAAGAACAAGCAAGATGTGAACGGTGTTGTCATTCACAACAAGGAAAGATTGGTGGCACAAGGCTACTCCCAAGTCGAGGGTATCGACTACGGTGAAACCTTTGCTCCTGTTGCTCGCCTTGAATCTATTCGCATGTTGCTTGCATATGATTCTCATCATAACTTTAAATTATATCAAATGGATGTTAAAGTGCATTCCTTAATGGTCCTCTTAAGGAGTTGGTATATGTTAAGCAACCCCCGGGGTTTGAGGATCCCAAGTTCCCCAATCATGTATACGTTCTCGATAAGGCTCTCTATGGCCTTAAACAAGCCCGAGGTGCGTGGTATGAGCACCTTACCGAGATGTTACAAGACCGTGGGTTTGAAATTGGGAAAATCGATCCCACTCTTTTCACAAATAGGTTCAATGGGAACTTGTTCATATGCCAACTATATGTTGATGATATTATATTTGGTTCTCCTAACAAAGCTTTCAATGAAGAATTTGCCACTCTGATGACAAATAAGTTCGAGATGTCTATGATGGGAGAGTTGAAGTTCTTCCTTGGTTTCGAAGTCAAGCAACAAATTCAAGGTACCTTCATCAATCAAACTAAATACACTCAAGACATTCTCAAGAGGTTCAAGATGGATGAGCTCAATCCTCCCGAGGCAAACACTCCTATGCCACTCAAATGCCATCTTGACAGTGATCCCAATGGTAAAGCTGTGGATAAAAAGGTATATCGCTCCATGATTGGATCCTTTCTTTAACTTTGTGCATCTAGACCAGATATCATGTTAAGTGTGGGAATTTGTGCACGGTTTCAATCCACACCTAAGGAGAGTCACCATGTGGCTGTCAAGCGAATCTTTCGATATTTGGCTCATACCCCAAACTTTGGATTATTGTATCCCAAGGGTGCTTCATTTGATCTCATTGGATATACTGACTCGGATTGGGCGGAAGACCGTGTGGATAGGAAGTCCACTTCCAGAGGCTGCCAATTTCTTGGTCAGTCTTGTGTAAGTTGTTATTCAAAGAAACAGAACTGTGTTTCTCTCTCGTCCATCGAGGCCGAGTATGTAGATGCTGCCAGTTGTTGTGCATAGATTCTTTGGATGAGGCAAACTTTAAAGGTTTATGGTGTCAATTGTGACAAAGTGCCTCTTTACTGTGATAATGAAAGTGCCATTATGATCTCCAGCAACCCGGTTCAACACTACAAGACAAAGCACATTGATATTCGTCATCACTTCCTCCAGGAACACGGTCAAGCGAGGAGATATCAATCTTATCCATCTCAACACTAATGAGCAACTTGCAAATATTTTTACGAAGCCATTGGATGAAACAAGATTTTGCGAGTTAAGGCATGAGCTAAATATCATTGATTTTAGCAATGTGGATTGACTTAGTGCACACCCCACCACACTCATCATTATATATTGTCTAGGTGTAGGCATGGACGTAGGGGGAGTCTAGTTCTCTCAATGAACTATCCCTCCTCCTATTATGCATAACTAAATCAAGTCTTTCACATTCTTCATTTCGGATGATCCTGTGCTTCAAAGACGAGTTTTGGTCATGGGCCCAAGGTTCATACCTTCACGGTGCCATACCAATTGACTCGTACATAGGTGGCCTCGCCCCCCCCCCCCCCGTTTGCTCTTATTTGAGTTTGAAAATTGGTTTTGTGATGCTTTGAGTCCTAGGTGTGGGCTTTCTCCATGGCTTTTCATTGTCATTTTTGTTTTATTCCAACCATGGAGGTTTCCTCACCATACCCATATCTTAAAAGGGTTGTACACTTTGATCATCCGATGGTAGTGTTTTTGGCCAGGCAGTACAACCGGTGGGGAAAGCGGTTCTACCGCTAATCCACCTGTTGTCCCGTCCCAGCGGTACAACCGGGGATGATTGCGGTTCTACCGCTAATTCCTTGGAACTGGACTGGGACCGATACAATGGCTCTTCTTGAGCGGTACAACCGGTCGCGACCCGGTACTTAATGGTAGGGTCGGGCCGAAGGGGTATTCAGTAGTCCCCTTCGTGCCCGACTCCTCCTGGTGCCCCCCTTTTGCCGGCCGCCGCCACCGCCGCCCGGAGTGCCTCCGGCGCCCTGGATTCGTGGCCTCCTCCTGGATCTGCTCTGTGGAGGCCCTTCCTTCCCCGATCTTCTCCAATGAATGTCGGTAATGCCTATTTCCTCCTCGGTCTTGGATCCTCTTTTGAATCCTCCATTGCTAGGGCATTGTTTGGTTCCCGCGTTTTTTGGCAAACTATTGATGGGATAAGATCATATATTATAATTCTAATTAGCTGTGTTGATTAGAAACCCCAAAGAGGGGGCATGTCTCTGAATCTGGATCCGTCGATTTCCCAACAACGGTACAACCGCTCTAGTTAGCGGTACAACCGCTGGTGCAATACAACCGCAAGGGCAACCGGTTCAACAGCCCTCGTTGATTCCTGCCCCTGTTCGTTGTTTCTTCTCCCCGCATCTAATTTATTCCCTCTCTTGCGTACAATCCTCTCATCTTTTTGGGTTTCCACTCTGTGTTTTTTGCGTGCATGTCTACAGGTGGTTATAGTGCTGCTCCTCGGAAGAAGACCAAGAAACGTGCTCGCAGGTGCAGGATTGTTCAGGATTCTGAGAATGAGAAAGTTGTGATCCTCACCAATCCCACTCATCGTGAGAAGTCTTTGGCTGCCAAGCAAAAAAATGCCAAGCCCGTGCATTCCTGGAAGCAAGCTGAATGGGAGAGGGTCCGTCTTCCAAATCCGTATGAGGTTCCTGTTGCTCCCAGGTGGACCACACCCCTGTTCCGAAATGAGTTGCAATTTTGGATTGTGCATGAGATCTATGACCATCACAAGAACAAGTATGCAAAGCAATGGACTATTGACATCGAGCACTGGAGGGAAAACATGGATTACTTTGGTGAGGCTTTGGCACTGTGCGAAGAATTTGACCTGATCAAGCTCATGACCTTCAACTGTGCATTTTATGAGCAGCTCATTCACTAGTTCTACACCATGGTCCACTTTGGCACTGATGACGAGCGTATCTTTCCTTCATGTGTCGTGATGAATTCTTCCATGTTCCGTGGAGCGCTTTCCGCAATGTCCTTGGCTATGATGATACTAGCCTCAATGGGAATGGTGGCATTCGTCCTTATGATCGGGCCCAATCTATGGATAAGAACAGGTTAACCCCCCCCCCCATATATTCGTGAGCGGGGGGTTATGGGAGCTTCTAAGGACCTGCAACAGGTATATGACATTTTACACCGTGTGTTCCGGAATGTTCTTCTGCCCAAGGTTGGAAATCAGGATGAGATTCATGGGTACTTTGTTGATCTGCTTGTTGCCATGAAGACTAAAGCTGGCTCTGGAGATACCTTTGATGTTTCCAAATGGATGTGGGAGTTGTACTCCACGGTAGTCTACCGGAAGGTTCCCACCTATGGGCCTTATATCATGAATTTTCTCAACTCTGTGTGGACCATCCATCGGTCGTGCGAGCTTCTCACTTCTCCTCACAACCTCATCGTGCATGAGGTCAACCAACTCCGGAAGAAGAAACATGCTGAACCTCGCTATCCTGATGTGTAGGACCAAAAGTATGTCTACAGGGGGGTGATTAGACTACTTGACCAAATAAAAGTTTTGCCTATACCAAGTTTTAGGGTTGACAGTTTTTAGCATTTCATGGCAAGTCAAGTACACCCTACACATGGAAGTCTAAGAGTATATAGCAGCGGAAAGTAACAACAAGCATGTATAGAAGGGATAGGGTAGGAAGATCAAACGCAGTTGTAGACACGATGATTTTTCCCGTGGTTCCGATAGGTGGCGCTATCGTACATCCACGTTTATGGAGTCTTCAACCCATGGAGGGTAATGGTCGCGAGAGTCCACGAAGGGCTCCACCCAAAAGGGTCCACGAAGTAGCAACCTTGACTATTCCTTAACGGCTTCCGTCCACAAAGGACTAGCCTCACTATGGGTAGATCTTCATGAAGTAGGCGATCCCCTTTCCCTTACAAACTTCTTGGTTCACTCCACAACATGAAGTAGGAGGCTTCTGAGCGACACCTAACGAATCTAGGAGGCACCACCCTCCAAAAGGTAATCGACTCGGTAATGACGATGAACTCCTTGCTCTTGTGCTTCAAGATGTTAGACTCCTCAGCACCCAATCACTCTCTCACAGATTTGGCATGATGGAAGAGATGGGATTGGTGGAAAGCTACTTGGGGAGGCTAGAGATCAAGATCCATATGATTGGAGTGGAAGATCTTGACCTCAACACAAGGGTAGGTAGTTCTCTCTCAGAAAATCTGATAGGATAGGTATGGAATAGTTCTGAGTGCTTCTCTTTCGAGTAGGTGGTGGTGAAGGGGTATATATAGGCATCCCCAAAAATCAAACCGTTACACACAAAATGACCAACTCGGTGACACCGATGTGTTAATCTCGGTGGTACCGAAGTGACCAAAAGGTGGCAACTTTTGAATCTCGGTGAGACCGATATAGGAAGCTCGGTTGCACCGATAAGGTGACCAACAGTCAGATTTCCAATCTCGGTGACGCTGATCCAACATTCTCGGTGGGACCGAAAATGTGAATTTGTGTAACAGAAAGTTGGCAACCTAAACTCGGGGCACCAGTATGGAATCGGTTACATCAAAGTGGCTAGGGTTTGGCTTGAGTCTATCTAGGTTCTGGAATCGGTGGCACTGGTATGAGAAAGTTGGTTGCACTGATTTTGAGTGTCAGGTATAGAACTGACTTTGGTGGGAGAGTTTGTGGATGTTTTTGGCAACTATCACTTGTGCATGTTTGAGCATATTGTTCACGAACGAAACCTTGCCCCCTTTTAATAGTATTGGCTTTCCTATGGACTCAAAGTGATTTCTCACAAATATAAAATGTAGAGTCCTTTTGCTTGAAGCTTGGCCAATCTATTTCCTTGCATCTTGGGGTATGTCCGCAATCTCGTTTTGCCAAACCTATCATTGAACATTTCCTGAAATATACTTGGTGGAAACATTAGTTCAATGACTTATATGTTGTTATTAATTACCAAAACCACCAAGGGAGCAAATGTGCTTTCAATCTCCCCCTTTTTGGTATTTCATGACAACATATAGATCAAAGCTTTGACATATGATAAAATCAATGAATATAATCGTCGCTTTGAGAGGTATGTGATAAGCAAGAGCTCCCCCTAAATTTGTGCATTATTTTGAATTTGCGTTTGAATGCAAATGCACAATCGATTAGGTATATGGGGCACTTCTTCCATGTCACATACAACTTGGTGGTGTGCGAGAATAATTAGAATGAATAACAATGCACAACACAATCAAGCAAAGGTGAATGATCATCTCATAAGCATTAAGATGATAGGAATAGTAGCATCACCCATAACAATGTATGATCACACATAAACACAAAGGTATCTCACGTCAAACCAAAAGAACCAAATGTTTTGAAAAGCAACAAACACCAAAACACTCTCTTGCTCGAAGCCTATAGATCTATATACACTTCTCCCCCTTTGGCAACAAGTTACCAAAAAGTTCAAAGGTATACATCTAATCATTCTTGGGCTGATCTCCTCTGGTTGTTGATGAAGGAGTCGAGATAACAGTGTTGGCAAAGATCTTAGCGGATGTCATGGATGGAGTTGGAGTGGCAGCTGGAGGAATTGGAGCAGATGGAGTAGGAGCTGATGAAGAGGGCCTCAAGTCTAGAGCTGGCACAGTGGCTGATCTGGCCTGAGTGGGAAACTATGTTCCTGTCTGGAGAGGTGAATCATCCTCATCATCATCATCATCTGAAGAAGTGGTGTGAGGAAGTGGCACTGAGTCAACTTCCTTCTGGAGTTCTGTGACTGTCTTAGTCGGCCTGTCCACCTTATCACTAAGGGTCTTGATCCTGGTTTCAAAGATCTTGACAAGACTGTTCTGGTTGTCCAGAATCCCCTTAATGTCCTTCTGCATGCCCTGAACTGATGATATCAACAGATCCATTTGCTCATTCCTAGATCGAGGGGCTTGAGAACTAGTGGCTCTAACTGCCTCTGCTTCTGCTTGAGATGCAGCTGAAGTGGAATGATCAGCATCCATCACCACAATATTGTCCTCGAGATCTGGCTCTAGGGGTAAATGTGGATGATCTATAACAAGATGTGCTTCTCCAATTTTGAATTGATAAGCATCTGGATATAGGGTGCATAATAGCACGAGCGCTTCTAGTCAACAGCAACCCTCTTGATTGTCTCAACAATCAAATCCATGACTCTGATCCTGGTGTGTCTGTCAAGGTGGATCAACATATTGATGGAGTGGCCTCGGATCATCTTGTCATCTCCTGACTTGGGCATAAAAGTATGCCTCAGAATGGTGTTCATCGTGCGGACGCCAGCCTGAAGAAAGTAGATGGATCCTAGCCTGTGAGACTTCACATTGGCAGGAGGGATCTCCTTGTACATATTAGCCATAGCATTGTGGCTAGCCTTGGATTCTGAGTATACATCCAAGTCACCATCCTATGCTTTAGGAACTCCTAAGATAGCAGCCCATTCTTCAATAGTTGATTCATACCTTGCACCTTCAGTCATCCATACAATTCTACCATCTCCATAGAAATGTGCAGTGGAGTAGAATTGCATCATCATCTCATCATTCCAAGCTGTGAATTCTCTGCCGACAAATTCATCCAATCCTATGCAATGGAAATTGTCTTGGACACTTGGAAATAAGTCCTCATTCTCCTTGATGAATTTCCAATCAACATACCGCATATCACTCACAGCTGGACTCTTGTCAAAGAGCACAGTCTCATAGAAATCTTGTTGCTCCTTGGTATAAAATCTGTAGTCCACAGTTGTCTTCTTCCTCTGAGCATAAGGATCTATAGCTCTACAAGCTCTCAGTCATGAATCCTTCCTCTTCTTCATATCCTCAGCTAGTGGGTAGCTGGCATTGTGTACTGGAAGATGTGGTCTGAGCTTCATCAAGGTTGTCAAGCCATCATCCTCTTCAGCTCTGGAAGCAGTCCCTTTGTTCTTCTCAGAAGCTGGAATCTGCCTGGATGTCCTCTTAGGCTTCTCAACAGCTAGCTTCTTGGATGTGCTAGACTTTGGCATAACATCAGCCATGATCTTCTTGGCCTTCTTCTTGGGAGGAGCCTTTGTAGCTGGCTCATCCTCCTCTTCCTCAGCAGCAGCACCAGTAGCTTCCTCTGGATATTCATACATGGTAGTAGGCCTGCCAGTCACATGAATAATCCTCTTCTTGGACTTTTTCTCCCCTGCCTTCTTAGGCATAGCTTTCTTGGGGACTTTAACTGAGATAGTTGCTCTGGCAGTCTCATGAGCCTTGAATGTTGAAGCAGGAGCATAGATCTTGCTGACAAGCCTCCTGGAGGAAGTGGCTTCAGTAGCAGACTTCTTAGCAGCTTTCTCTTGCTTCTTAGAAAGAATCTCCTCAGGGATAAAGTCTGAATCCTCTTCATCTGAGTTCAGCTTCTTTCTGGCCCTAGTAGAAGCTTTGGGCAACCCATAGGAGCTGGGGGTGCCTGGATCTGAGAAAGAACTAGGCTCTCGGCTTGTGCCTGAACTCATGTGTGCACCTTGCTATGGCATGTTCTGACGGTCCTTTGCATCTGACATGTTGACCCTGTGAATGGAATATAGATTAGCAGAAGTAGATGAGTCATCACAAGATTATCAGCTAGTTTTTGAAATTTTGAACAAAGGATTTTCAAGGTTTTGCATTCTGTCAGAAACAAATCGGTAAGACCGAAGCAAAAGTTTTGGTGACACCGAGACTGACTGTCCCTCTTAACAGAAACTTGGCACCCTTTTCGGTGAGACCGAAAAGGAGTGCTCGGTTTCATCGAGACAGTTCTCAGCACACAGAAATGAAAATCGGTGGTACCGATATTCTTGATTCGGTTCTATCGAGTTGCGTCGAGCGGAAGGCAAAACCCTAGAAATCAATGTTTCACTAGCCTATGGGGATTTCTTGTGGATAGGAATAAGTGCAATGAGTGGCTTATAGAGAAAATCTAGTCCAATGCGCAAGAATCAGAAGGGAGAGCGCAAGGGAGGTCGAATCCGTACCCTAACTTGGTGTGGATCCGCTACGGCGGTGATGATGGAGCAGATTTCATCGACGGCGGCGATTCCCAGCGGCGGAGGAGCGCAGGAAGACAAGGGCAACAACCAGGGGTCTTGAGGCGACATCTTAGGGTTCTGAGGCATGGCGTTTGAAGATAGAACTTCAAAGCATCGGGGTCCACAGCATATATACCCTCCACTGTCGGTGAACCGATTTTATGTTTTCGGTGTCACCGAGTTCCACAACTGTCAGCTGACAGGGAAACTCGATGTAACCGAGAATATGAAATCGGTAGTACCGAGATTGAAAACCAGATCAACCCTAGGCATTCGGTGAGACCGAGATTATGGAGTTGGTTCCACTGAGATGCACTTGGGAGGTTTCAATGGCCAGTCCTTGTCGATACGAAACTCTGAGTGCTCCACACACAGAGGGATCGAAAAGCACTTGTTCAAATTTTGTGATGCAGCAATAATGGAATATGAGGTGAGAAAGCATAGATAGCTAAAGAGTGGTCCTAGGCATTCTTGTCCATCCAATTGGCAAAAGAGAAAATCAATAACCAAATAGCAACAATTGGTGTCCTCGAATGAGAAAATAAATGCAGACCAACATGCTCACACAATAAGATGTCAAAAGAAATCATGACGAACATGCACAAACACACTAGCATCTAACAAGCACTTGGGCGATGACAAAGTCATCTATATATGAGTATTTGACTTAGGAGCCAAGTAAGACTACTTGATCATAGGTCATACTCATCGTTTAAGCACAAGTGGGGTTACCACTTTTACATAAAGCATTTAATGTTGTCACATACTAAGAGATGCTTTGACTCAAGTCTTAGAGTAAAGCTCCCCCTTAATGTGACATCCCCCCATAAGAGGGATAAACTAACCTTGGGTTTTGTCAATGAAGACTTCATGTTGGTAAGGTAGTTGTGGATGCTCAATGTTGATGAAGATCACCAAGAGTTGGGAGCATCCTTGTTGTTTCCTTACTCCTCTCACCTACATGGGTTAGTCCCAACACACAAGAGACAAATACAAGGATATCTATGGACATGGAGTGCAAAGCATATGTTATGATGTCCATTTATTACTTTATTACCTTGTCCCTTGCTTACCTTTGAGGGAATGTGTGACTCCTTGAACTATTGCATTGAGTTGATGTTGAGTGCAAAAAGTCCTTGCCAATAATGAATGTGAGTGAATTTCATTGGCGGCGTCGCCCCTCAAGAACTTACTAGTTCTTCTTCTTGGGGACCCACATCAATTTGATGGGGATCCTTGGTGTTGAAGTATCCTTTGTAGTAGTTGGGCTTGAAGTAGCCTTGGGAACCCACTCCACCAAAGCTAGGGGTTCATCTTCATATGAGTCAATGTCCTCTTGAAGCTTGTTCTTGCCCTTGAGCTTATGGTCTTGTGGTGGAATGTAATCTTGAGTGTTTGTCCCCTTGGGAAGAGTATTTTCATACTTCTCCTTTTGAGGAACAAACTTGGGCTTGGGATATTGACCTTATTCCCACTCAACTCCATTAGCGTTGAAGTAGACAACACCATGATTCATCCGGTATCCTCCATGCTTGCGTACAATTTCCTCAAATTGCTTACATCCAGCAAGACTCTTGTAGATACCTTTTTCTATAATTCCTTTCAATAAAGCATTTTATTGATCAAGTGCAACTTGGCTAAGAGAATCATCATTAGTGGAATCAATAGAACTACTAGAAGCAACATCATTGGGTTTAGCATTTTTATTGTTACTACTATATGAAGAACCTTTCTTGCCTTTGTTACTAGATTGCTTAGTTTTAACTTGAGGTATGAAAGTAGACAAGAGTAGTCGTTTGGCTAGATAAGATGAAGTCTTCTTTCGAAGATCATCATTGATAGCTTTGAGAAACTCATGTTCTTGCTCCAAGTTGAGCTTCTCCAAGCGTAGCTTCTCATGAGTTCTCACAAGCTCTCTATGATCTTCGAGATTAGATTCATGAGCTAACTTAAGAGTGTTTAGTTCTTTAGTTAGTTGTTCTATTTTCATATTATCATCATCAACTGACTTATCTTGACTAGCATGAGAATTATCAAGTTCATTTTGATCAACATCACTAGTTTTATCATAAAGCAAGTTATCATCACAAAGCAAATCATCTTCACAAAGCAAATCATCTTCATCACTATCAAAATCAAGATACTCGGGGTGTGATACCTTGGGGCCTTTAGCCATGAAGCAACTTCCACTCCCTTAGTTTGGTGAATCAAATAGATCGTAGGAGTTGGTAGTCACTAGAGCAATTCCGGCAACACCATCATCTTGACTATAGTCAGAGTCGGAGTGATAGCTTCTTTCAGAGTTGTTGTCGGAGTCAGAGCTGGAAACCCATTCACCAACATGAGCTTGATATTTTCTTCTTGTGTAGATCTTAGTGTACTTGTCCTTCTTCTCCGAAACTCTACTTCTCCTTGAGTGTCTTCGTTCATAACGATCATCTCTACTCCTTCTCTCTCTTTGTGGTGATTCATTCCTTGAGCTTCGTCTTTGAGGTGACTCTTCTCTTCTTTTGTAGGGAGCCATGCACTCATTTGAGTAGTGTCCGGTCTTCCCATAATTGTAGCAATTGCGGTCACGACTTGACGAACGCTTCTCTTCATATCTTGAGTTGGAGTTTCTTTCTTTGCCTCTATTCTTGTAGAACTTGTTGAATTTCTTGACCATGAGGCTTATCTCTTCATTGGTGACAAGGTTGTTGCTTGAAGTTGCGGGAGCATCACATGTGGCTTTGTAAGCACTTCTAGACTTGTGATGAAGTTCTCCCTTATCTTTGAGTGTCATCTCATGAGTGTAAGAGCACATTTCTCCATGTGTGGTTTTGGTAATTGATGACACCCCTATGGACTAATGGTTGCCTTGAATTATATTCAAAGTATTTGTCCATAGGCACTTCTTGAAGACCATCTGTTGGGTTTCAAGGAGTTTATATGATGACCAAGGTGGTATTCAAGGTTTATCAAAAGATTGGTCATGTGAGAGTTGAGCTTATGGCAAGCATGTCTTGAAGAAGGAGATTGTGTGAGTATTCATGATTACCTTCAAGACATCATCTTTATGAAGAGAGAAGATAAGATACAAGGTTGATCAAGACTAAGTCAAAGAGTGAATCAAGTGATCAACACACAAAGCATGCAAGATGTACCAAGAGGGATCAAGTGATCCCATGGTATGGTAAGCATTGTCCATTACGCTTTGTGTACTAACCCATGTTACCTGTGAGAGTTTGGGGTTAGGCTTATGTCCATGGGATTGCATCAAGAGGAAGATCCCATACAACCCATGGAAGATGACATCAAGTGGTGATCGTTATCAAGGTTGCGTTGTGCAAGTTCAAGTGAAGCATCACGGAGAGATCAGGTTTGAAGCTTGCCGTCCATTGTGATGTCAATGGACTTATGAAGATGTGCCGAAGAGTCTCTCACCCATAGTGGAGTATGGGGGAGCAATCATCTAGTCTTCATCAAGCCAACACAATCAAGAAAGGTGGTCCATCATGAGGAAGTCAAGATCGTCATCATCTAGCTCAAGTGGACTATGCCCAAGGCTAAGGTTTGACCTTGATAGGGTTTTCTATTTCACCGGTCTCATAGTGGTAGTTGGGAGACTGGGTTATAGGGTAGGTAACCGTGCTATCAAGGGGGCTCTCAAGTGAGTAGCTTGATCGTATCGTTCGTTGAGAGCTCAAACCATTGCATTCTTGGCATCATGATCTTTCTTGGTTCTTGGTTGGTTTTTCTCGTTGAGGTTTCTTGAGGTTATGGTCAACTTCTTGACAAGCTCAAATTCATCGAAAACAAAGTCCTTATGCATTTTCAATGATGTTTTCGATGTTGGAGTTATTGTCGATTCTTCATTGAAAGAGGTTTCTCATCTCTATACCTTTGGCATTTTTATGCTGCCTCTTCTTAAGAAAGCCTGAATCCAACAAGCTTGAGTTTGCTCAATTTGGAGCTCATTTGCAGAAGTTGTGGCAGTTCTGGTTTTGTCTATGTTCTTCCGTTTTCCTAGTTGTAGGTGATGCAGTTCAATGGACAGTGGTAGTACCGCTCCTCGGAGCGGTAGTACCGCAAGTGGCATGGAAGTAATTTTTTACTTCCGCCCCGAGGGCGGTAGTACCGCAAGTTGCACGGAAGTAATTTTTTACTTCCGCCCCTCGGGCAGTAGTACCACAAATGTCTTCCGATACTACCGTGCGGACTTTTTCGCAGCTTCACCCTTAGCGGAGGTAGGCATGGAAATAATTTTTTACTTCCGTGCATCTCCTAGTGCCAGTCTCTACCGACCATGCGGTAGTACCGCATGGGCTCGCGATAGTACCGCTCCGCCGGTTCTACCGCTAGCTGCCTAGTGCAATTGGCCTGAGTCTAATACTTCCGTGGGAGCGGTAGTACCGCATGTCTTTGCGGTAGTACCGCAAGCCCTTGCGGTAGTACCGTGATCATTTTGCGGTAGTACCGCGATGCACGGGGCTAAGGGTGGGGATAACGGTTGGATCCTTACCCACCTATAAAAGGGGTTCTTCTTCCCCAATGGATCTAATCTTTTGAGCTCGTGTTTTCCCCCCATTGTTGTCGTTCTTCGAGCTTGCTAACTCTCAATCCCTCCAATGATTCTTGCTAGTTCTTGAGGGAAGAGAGAGAGGAGATCTAGATCCACATTTCCACCAATCACTTTCTCCTCTAAGTGAGGGGAACCCCTTGGATCCAGATCTTGGAGTTCTTCGTGCTCTTCTTTGTTCTTCCTCTCATTTCCTCCCTAGCATTAGTTGCTTTGGTGGGAGTTGGGAGAGAAGGACTTGGGCACTCCGTGTGCCCTTGCCATTGCATTTGGTGCATAGGTTTGAGTTCTCCACGGTGATACGTGGAAGTGATAAGTTGAGAAGCTATTACTCTTGGGTGTTTGAGCACCCTAGAGCTTGTTCCTCTTGGGTGCTTTGGCGCCCTAGACGGTTGGTGGTGCCTCGGAGCTCAATCATTGTGGTGCAAAGCTCCGGGCAAGCTTCAGGGTCTCCAATTAGGTTGTGGAGATTTCCCCGAGCATTTGAGGTCACCTCGGAGCCACAATCCATTGTGGTGAAGCTTCGTGGTGTCATTGGGAGCCTCCAATCAATTTGTGGAGATTGCCCCAACCTTGTTTGTACGGATTCGGTGACCACCCTCAAGGGTCCCTTAGTGGAATCATGACATCTTGCATTGTGCGGGGGCGTGAGGAGATTACGGTGGCCCTAGTGGCTTCTTGGGGAGCATTGTGCTTCCACACCGCTCCGAACGGAGATTGGCATCCGCAAGGTTGTGAACTTCGGGATACATCGTCGTCTCCGCGTGCCTCGGTTATCTCTTACCCGAGCCCCTTTACTTATGCACTTTACTTTGTGATAACCATATTGTTTCTTGTTATATATCTTGCTATCACTTAGTTTTCTATCTTGCTTAGCATAAGTTGTTGGTGCACATAGGTGAGCCTAGTTGTTTTAGGTTTTGTGCTTGACTAATTAAACGATAGTTTTATTCCACATTTGTTCAAGCCTAAATCGTAATTATTTTAAAGCGCCTATTCACCCCCCTCTAGGCAACATCCACGTCCTTTCAATGAGCAACAATCCTTCCAATGACTTTCGTAGGCTTGAGATCTTCAACTCATCCGCGATCGCACATTTGGATCTTCTTGATGATGAATTTGTGCACATGGTGTCGTATCTCTCATCCAAAGCTCGAAGTATCTTCTTGATGATGAATTTGTCGGTCATTTCTTCGCTTCCTAAGCCGAAAATCTCATTTGTGATGAGAGCTAGCCTAGAGTACATCTCTGCGACTCTTTCACCATCCTTCATCTTGAACTTGTCAAGCTGACCTTGAAGAACATCTAACTTGGATTCTCTCACGGACTCGGTTCCTTCGTGCATATCAACCAAAGTATCCCAAATCTCTTTTGCATTCTCAAGACGGCTGATTTTGTTGAATTCTTCGGGGCATATGCAGTTGAATAGAATGTCGCATGCTTGAGCATTGAGTTGCAACATCTTCAACTCATCCGCGGTCGCTTCACAATCTGGTTCCCGTCCATCTGCAAAGAACTCACCTTGCAAGCCAACACGAACATCATCCCAAACGGCGAGGTTATGACCAAGAATATGCATTTTCATTTTGTGCTTCCAACTAGCAAAATTAGTGCCATCAAAGTACGGACCTCTATGGTGATAACTTCCCTCACAAGACGCCATACTCTCCTAGGTTGTGAGACCTAAGCAATGGAGACCAAAGCTCTGATACCACTTGTAGGATCGAAAGTATGTCTAGAGGGGGGTGATTAGACTACTTGACCAAATAAAAGTTTTGCCTATACCACGTTTTAGGGTTGACAGTTTTTAGCATTTCATGGCAAGTCAAGTACACCCTACACATGCAAGTCTAAGAGTATATAGCAGCGGAAAGTAACAACAAGCATGTATAGAAGGGATAGGGTAGGAAGATCAAACGCAGTTGTAGACACGATAATTTTTCCTGTGGTTCCGATAGGTGGCGCTATCGTACATCCATGTTATGGAGTCTTCAACCCACGTAGGGTAACGGTCGCGAGAGTCCATGAAGGGCTCCACCCAAAAGGGTCCACGAAGTAGCAACCTTGACTATTCCATAACGGCTTCCGTCCACGAAGGACTAGCCTCACTATGGGTAGATCTTCATGAAGTAAGCGATCTCCTTGCCCTTACAAACTTCTTGGTTCACTCCACAACATGAAGTAGGAGGCTCCCAAGCGACACCTAACCAATCTAGGAGGCACCACTCTCCAAAAGGTAATAGGCTCGATAATGACGATGAACTCCTTGCTCTCGTGCTTCAAGATGATAGACTACTCAGCACCCAATCACTCTCTCAGATTTGGCATGGTGGAAGATATGGGATTGGTGGAAAGCTACTTGGGGAGGCTAGAGATCAAGATCCATATGATTGGAGTGGAAGATCTTGACCTCAACACAAGGGTAGGTGGTTCTCTCTCAGAAAATCTGATAGGATAGGTATGGAATAGTTCTGAGTGCTTCTCTTTCGAGTAGGTGGTGGTGAAGGGGTATATATAGGCATCCCCAAAAATCCAACCGTTACACACAAAATGACCAACTCGGTGACACCGATGTGTTAATCTCGGTGGTACCGAAGTGACCAAAAGGTGGCAACTTTTGAATCTCGGTGAGACCTATATAGGAAGCTCGGTGAGACCGATATAGGAAGCTCGGTTGCACCGATAAGGTGACCAACGGTCAGATTTCCAATCTTGGTGACGCCGATCCAACATTCTCGGTGGGACCGAAAATGTCAATTTGCGTAACAAAAAGTTGGCAACCTAAACTCGGTGGCACCAGTATGGAATCGGTTGCACCGAAGTGGCTAGGGTTTGGCTTGAGTCTGTCTAGGTTCTGGAATCGGTGGCACTGGTATGAGAAAGTTGGTTGCACCAATTTTGAGTGTTAGGTATAGAACAGACTTTGGTGAGAGAGTTTGTGGATGTTTTTGGCGACTATAACTTGTGCACGTTTGAGCATATTGTTCACCAACAAAACTTTACCCCCTTTTAATAGTATTGGCTTTCCTATGGACTCAAAGTGATTTCTCACAAATATAAAATGTAGAGTCCTTTTGCTTGAAGCTTGGCCAACCTATTTCCTTGCATCTTGGGGTATGTCCACAATCTCCTTTTGCCAAACCTATCATTGAACATTCCTAAATTATACTTGGTGGAAACATTAGTTCAATGACTTATATGTTGTTATTAACTACCAAAACCAACAAGGGAGCAAATGTGCTTTCATGATGCCAACCCTGAGGATGTCTTTTCTACTTCCAGTGACAGTGATTTTGAGCTTCCTGCAGGTGCCAAGCCATCTTGGGACTCCAAGCTATCTAACAAGATCAAGAAAACCTTCTGCCTCCAGACTCATGTTTATAAGAAGCTCTATGAAGCCCATGTCAACGAGAAGCTTGCCCGACTATCACGCCCAAGATGCGGTCCAATCCTTATTTCGGCACGAGGACCTCGACAGATATAGAAGCGCAGCTCGTCGTGTTGCAAGAATGGATATCATTGCAAGTACATGTACAGAAGAGATGAGTATATGGAATTGTCTTACACTCGCCACAAGCTACATCAATGTCACATCAATACAACAACATATGCAAACATCATACAGAAGAGCAGGGTCCGACTACGGATGAAAACAAACGACAAAATGACATCCATCCTTGCTATCCCAGGCTGCCGCCTGGAACCCATCCTAGATCGATGAAGAAGAACTCCAACAAACAAGCAACGCTCTCACGTTCAAGCATCACATTACCTGTACCTGCAACTGTTGTTGTAGTAATCTGTAAGCCATAGGGACTCGGCAATCTCATTTCCAAGGGTATCAAGACTATTAAAGCTTAATGGGTGAGGTATGGTTAAGTGGTGAGGCTGCAGCAAGCGACTAATCATTTGTTTGAGTGGCTAACTTACAAATACAGAAATTAAAGTATGGTGGTCTACACATAACGGACGTGAACTAGTAGTGATCACTACTTGATCCTAAACACTTACTTACATAAAACATAACCCCACCGTGTTCTCTCTCGGATAAGGACTCACGAGAAGAGACAGTCACGGTTACGCACATAGTTGGTGTATTTTATTAGAGTTTACTTCAAGTTTTCTATGACCGGGTGTTAAAAAAAGTATCCAAGTTTGCCACATAACCGCGGGCACGGCTTTCTGAAAGATTTAACCCTGCAGGGGTGCACCAACTCATCAATCACAAATTAACCACACGCCGCGGGAATAACCTCGACCATGGATCTCGTGATCATCCTAGGCAATTCCAAAGGAATTCCGACACCTCGAGATTGCCCGAAGAAGATCGGAATTCCTCTCGCAAGATATTCGAGAAAGGTAAAACAAGTCCAGCAAGATCGCCCGATGTGTCGATGAACCCGATAAGAGCCGCGTATCTCGTTCTCAGGACATGATAGATGGGTCTAGATACAGGGAAAAACCAATCCTCGAGTTTCCTCGAGGCGGCCCCGCAGGCAACCCATTTTGGAACAACACTCATGAGAGTACTGGCCCGGGTTGTTGATTAATTATCCACGGGGTGATCATGCCCTATGAAAATTTTAGTTGTTATTAAGCAAATAGTACCAATGTTGGGCCTTGCCAGACAAGCTTTATCCTAAAATGAAGATCAAGGGGGTCCCCATAACAACCCCGAGCATGTTAGGAGCGCTCAATTATGGAACATAACACCGGTTCACAAGTAACTAGGGGCGGCAAGAGTGGAACAAAACACCGAGCAAAAGGCCAAGCCTTCCACCCTTTACCAAGTGTATAAGTGCATTAAATTAAATAGCAATAATATTGTGATAACAAAAGAATGTCCATGTTGTCGCACGAAAGCAATTGCACCTGCAGCTAGAAACGCTATAAGAAGGGCTGAGCAAGCGGTAACATAGCCAAACCAAGGTTTGCTGGGATGTGGAGGGGTTAGAGGCTTTCATGGCAATGTTAGGAGGCTTGACAAACAATGTTGGGAGGCAATGTAGGGGGCGCGGGATGACGGGATCGGGCTGGGGACGGCCAGATCCGTTGATCCCCGGCCGGTTCTGGGCGCGGCGGTGGAGGTCCGGTTGCGGGGCTGCGGGATCCGGCGATGCCATGGCGGCTGCACCTGCAGGCAAGGAAAAGAGAGAGAGGCCAGGGTTAGGGAGAGGAGAAGGAGATGAGGGAGAGAAGGAAGGGAGGGAGGAGGTCCGGTGAGGTCTGGCCTCCGGCGAGGTGGCAGTGCACTCCGGCGAGGGCCGGTGGTCGGCTGGGTTGCTCGTCCATGGCGGTTGCGGGCTGCGGAATCTCGGGGCTCTATGGTCGCTGGACATTGTCCGGGTTGGCCGTCGCACATGTCCGGTAGGTGGGGAATTGGATGAATTTCAGCCTCTAGATCGCGATCCGAGGGCCGAAAACGGGCAGATGGTTGGGGCTGCAGGATCTAGAGGAGGAGGGCTAGCAGGTGGGATTTTCTAGGGGGTGTATGCAATTTGGCAAGGTGGGAAACCCTAGTGGGGTGGTAGGTTCTCTCCACGAGGTGGTTTATGTAGGGAATGGCACTAGGGGCTGGTTGGGTCTCGTCCGTTTGATCGCGATCCGATGACCACGAACGGAGGGGGGGCTAAGTGGGTTGCGGTGGCCGTGTAGATGGGCTAGGTGGGGATGAGAGGGAAGTGCGGCCCGTGACACGAGGTTTTAAAACACCGAAAACGTCTGACGAATAACCGATGACCGCACTACTACGGTTGGCCAATGGGGTATCAAACGAACTCGGAATGCGACGAAATTCGGCACGAGGTCTACCTACAATATAATAAAACCGCACGCCAGTTTTCGACCCAATCAAAGAATATTTTCGCGCGCCTTAAAAACGGTTTTTTTAATGATGCCGCAGACGTGTGCATGTGGTTGGTCTCAAAACGGGCAACGGCAAGAACGGAGAGAACCGGCGACTATGAACGGATGCAAGTTTTCGAAAATGAGTGACGGCGCTATGCGGATGATGCGAATGATGCGATGATGAATGTGACAACCAGACGAAACACATGACGAGAATGGAAATAAAAGGGGAATCTTCTGGAGCGTCGGTCCCGGGCTGTTACAACTCTCCTCCACTACACGAGGATCTCGTCTCGAGATCTAGAATGAGAAGGGGAAGAGAAAGAGCAAAAGGTAAAACTTAGTTGCTTCCTGACAAACGAGTGAAACCATGATCATTGAAGGTTTTAACGAGATGAAGAATGACATGAGGGCAAGCAAGAATTCACAAGAAATTTCGGCAGCACTTCGATAGGATAGAGAGGATAAATTTGATAAGGAAAAGAAATTGAAAGAGAGACACCAAACTTCGGTTGGATTAGAATCAAAACTTCATAAGACGGAAGGATGATGAAAAGATTTCAACGCACTCCGGTTAAATGAATAAGCAAGAAAGAACATGATCTTGATAAAACAAGATGATGGTTCGAAGAGAGCATCAACACCACACCTCCGGAACAAATAATAGAAGCTAGATCCTTGAAGAGAAGAGAACTTAGAAGAAAATGACAACTTCTACCACCAATGAATTGAAAAGCTTGGTTGAACGGAGTTGATGGAGAATCAACAATGAAAAGAATAGCTTGTTATGGGCTTATGGAAAATATCTCAAAATTATGAGGTGACAACCTGCCACAACAGAAACAATTGATTGCTTGAGAGCAACAAGATATGCAAAACTTCTTTCACCTAGAGGAGGAGGATAAAAATTGAATGATTTATGACACCATGATAGCAACAATCCTTAGGAAATGCTTTAGGTGCAATCCAACCCGAGATAACTTCGAGAAAACAAGATGGGTTTACTTATCTGATACTTGACAATTTTCCTTCAAGATTCATCAAGAATTTAATAACACCATCTCAAAAGACCATGGAGAAGGAATTGAACTTAGAAATCCCATAGAAAGAACACTTGAGCACCTCCAACAAGAATCTTGAAGAACAATTCGGGAAAGAATTACATCATTAGCAAACCACCCTGAAGGACCTCTTGGAGAACACCGAGGTGAAAGGAAGATAGAAAAGAATTGAAGGTTGCAAAATGAACAAGATTGAGGCCTTGCAAAGATTGAGCTGGAACTTCGCGAAGAGATGCTTGAGAGAGAGAAAAACATGGAACTCCGGAAAGAATAGATGAACTTAACCAAGAATTGATGCCATGAACACTCCAGAAGAAGGATTGAAATCACTTGGATGAAACAAGAATAAGAATTATTATATGCCTATCCTTCATCAAGTTAAATTGATGACAACCAACGGATTTCACACACCACTTATTCTTGTTCCAAAGAATTGAAGAGAAAGAGAGAGAGAGATCACAAACTTGAAGAAGTCTTGAACGATACCCCAGAAAGAATTCGAAACGAAAGAGGATAATACAAATGAATGATATAACATGAGAATGAAGAGAGCATGATCCATTTAATAGAAAACTTCATAAGGCATCGGAATAATTGAGATGCGAACGAAGGGACAACAATTGAGAAGAATTTGAGAACGAAAGCTGAAAGCTGAGAACGAAGAAATATTTTGAAATGATGGCCTTCGGAGGATCGAGAACTGACAACAACTATGAAATGCACCGGAGAGATATGGGAGAAATTATTCATGATCAAAAACAATTTGAGATGATAGCAATCGGCTGAAACCATGAATCTTTGGAAGAATGAACAATCATTTAAGAGAAACTCTCCTTCGGTCTTCAATGCTGAGAATGATGACGAGAAACAACACCATGAATTACTAAGATACTTCGGAATAATGGATAAAGAAAAGGTTGAGCCAACAATGAAAATGATTTAGAAGCGATCTTCAAGAAGGCATATGACTCATGAAATTCATTCTTACGTCATATTTGAAGAGAACTTGGGAACATCTCCGGAAAGATTAGAAGAGTCGGGTAGGATCCTTGGAAAAAAACTATGGGTTATGGGCCCACTAAAAAGAAACCACCGTAGAAACAATTGATGAAAAGAGAGATTGCACCGGTGCAAATTAAGCACTTGATGAAGTGATAACCTCGAAATAATTTGGAAGGAATTAAAGAAAACGCGAATCTTTGAGATATCTTCAGCACTCCGGATAGAATAGAGATATGAATAAGCAAGAGAGGCTTGGATAAGAATTCGAACATGGGAGAGCATTAGAGAATGAAAAGGATAAGATGAGCACCGAAGCTTGAATTGAATCCATCGGAGAAGAATAACAACAAGAACAAAGAATATGAGGATAGACCTTGAAATTGAAACTCTTGAGAATCTCCACAAGGAATCACCGGATCAAATGAAGAAATGATAGCGGAAGCATTGATGAAGAGAAAGGCACCTGGATGAGACTTAATTGATGAAGAAAAAGGGCGGGAGGGTGGGAGAAACAAAGAAAACTTGGAACAAATGAGATAAACTCCAGAACGAAATATGAGGATTGATCTTGCGAATATTGGAGAGGATTAAATTGCATTGAGGAGAAGCACACCGGATAAAAGAATTGATATGACAACTCTGGTTGAGCAAAAGAATTACCAACCCCACAGACATATGAGAACACTTGGGAAAGATATGAAATCACCTCTTGACATCGAAGCAACTCGAATTACCATATACAAAACAAAACAAAGGATGGGGCTTATGAACCAAGCCATAACAAATACATACCCACTATGCACTTGTTGGAAAGATAATCCTAGGTACCTACTTGAATTCCCACCTAAGAACTTCCAAAAACTTTTTGGTTATGCGATCCAGTGTTGGGGATACAAGGAGGAAATATCTCACACAACTAACAAACCTACACCCCAACTGTATCCATCCTTCAACACATAACCAGAGGCTTTTGCAAGTCCATCTAACTCAGATCCTCGAAAGCACAACGATCCTAACCATGGTGGTACCCCGGACGCCTCCCCAGTACTAGGTGACTCCGACCTTATCTCACCATGACAAGTATTGAAGCAATTCCAAACACCCTCTGTCCTGAGATACTAAGGAAGCTGAATGATAACGATGTGCCAAGAATTCCCTGGAGCTCAACTCCCCGGAAGAAATCAAGTCAGATAGGAGGCACCAAGGCAGAACTCCGTCACATCGGTATCATATAGTTTCCAACATACTCGCGTGATCCTAAAAACAATTTGAGCGAGAAGAGGATTAGAATCAAAATTCCTAAGTCGAATACCTCACCATAGCATAGAAGAGGAGTAAAAAGAATCCTACTCTCCAATATAACTAGACTCAAAATAGTTTTTACTAGACTCAACTCGGCCAAGTTTGATCAATCAAGGGGGCTCCTAGGTCGGTACAGGCTTTGATACCAACTTGTCACGCCCAAGATGCGTTCCTATCCTTATTTCGGCACGAGGACCTCGACAGGGATAGAAGCACATCTTGTCGTGTTGCAAGAATGGATATCATTGCAAGTACATGTACAGAAGAGATGAGTATATGGAATTGTCTTAGACTTGCCAAACATCATACAGAAGAGCAAGGTCCAACTACGGACGAAAAAAACGACAAATGACATCCAGCCTTGCTATCCCAGGCTACCGCTTGGAACCCATCCTAGATCGATGAAGAAGAACTCCAACAAACAAGCAATGCTCTCACGTTCAAGCATCGCATTACCTGTACCTGCAACTATTGTTGTAGTAATCTGTGAGCCACAGGGACTCAATAATCTCATTTCCAAGGGTATCGAGACTATTAAAGCTTAATGGGTGAGGTATGGTTAAGTGGTGATGCTGCAGCAAGCGACTAATCATTTGTTTACGTGGTTAACTTACGAATACAGAAATTAAAGTATGGTGGTCTACGCATAACGGACGTGAACTAGTAATGATCACTAATTGATCCTGAACACCTACTTACATCAAACATAACCCCACCGTGTTCTCTCTCGCATAAGGACTCACGAGAAGAGACAGTCACGGTTACGCACATAGTTGGTGTATTTTATTAGAGTTTACTTCAAGTTTGCTATGACCGGGTGTTAAACAAAGTATCCAAGTTTGCCACATAACCACGGGCACGGCTTTCTGAAAGATTTAACCCTGTAGGGGTGCTCCAACTCATCCATCACAAATTAACCACACACCACGGGAATAACCTCGACCACAGATCTCGTGATCATCCTAGGCAATTCCAAAGGAATTTCGACACCTCAAGATTGCCCGAAGATGATCGGAATTCCTCACGCAAGACATTCGAGAAAGGTAAAACAAGTCCAGCAAGACCGCCCGACGTGTCGACGAACCCGATAAGAGCCGCGTATCTCGTTCTCAGGACACGATAGATGGGTCTAGCTACAAGGAAAAAACAATCCCTGAGTTCCTCGAGGCGGCCCCGCACGCAGCCCGTTTTGGACCAACACTCATGAGGAGCACTGGCCCGGGTTGTTGATTAATTATCCACGGGGTGATCATGCCCTATGCAAATTTTAGTTGTTATTAAGCAAATAGTACCAATGTTGGGCCTTGCCAGACAAGCTTTACCCTAAAACGAAGATCAAGGGGGTCCCCATAACAACCCCGAGCATGTTAGGAGCGCTCAATTATGGAACATAACACCGGTTCACAAGTAACTAGGGGCGGCAAGAGTGGAACAAAACACCGAGAAAAAGGCCAAGCCTTCCACCCTTTACCAAGTGTATAAGTGCATTAAATTAAATAGCAATAATATTGTGATAACAAAACAATGCCCATGTTGTCATACGGAAGCAATTGCACCTGCAGCTAGAAACGCTATAAGAAGGGCTGGGTAAGCGGTAACATAGCCAAACCAAGGTTTGCTGGGATGTGAAGGGGTTAGAGGCTTTCATGGCAATGTTGGGAGGCTTGCCAAACAAGTGGTAGGTAGCGTGACATAGCGATAAAAAACGAGACATCTAGCATGGCAATGATAGTAGTGGTATCTAGGGAAATGTGTCATCTTGCCTGAGATCCCGCTCGGAAGAAGAACGAGTCCATGAAGAAGACGAGCCAACGTAGTCGAACGAATCCTCACACTCTGAATGCTTTCGGAACTCTATCAAGAAGAAGCAATCCAGAAATAAACAATCAACACAAGATACACCCCAACATATGCATGACACGATGCACAAACCAATATGATGCATGTCCATTTAATTATGCAAGGCAGGGCCTGGCATGGCAAGCACAACAAACAACCACTACATATTAAGTGAAGTTCAATATGCAACGAGTTGCATATTGATGAAACTCCACGTTTTAATTACTTAGTTCACTCTCATTAGGTACTCATCAATATAAATGTTGTTTAACATGGCAAATGGTGAGACACAAACAACTACAACATCTAGGCATTTTAAATGAGGCCGGAAGCAATATATAGTATTCCCGAAACGTCCCCATATGCAAATTATGAATTAGGTCCAGATCTGTCCTAACACAATTTTAGAGTTGTTAAACAGTAAAATAAATGTCACCATGTGATTCTAAACATTTTTCTAGCCAAGTTACATATGTGGAACATTTTTATCGGAGCTACGGTTAATTAGTTATGAAATAAATCATTTTAGCATGGCAATTACGCAAATCAATGCAAACAGCAAGGTTAAACATTTTAAACACATGTGTGAGTTGGTTATTGTAAAACTACATAAAATTCTAGTCAAGTTTCATATATAAAGTTTTTACACATGATGCACGGGTGAAAAGTTATTAATGCATGAAGCTTAGGGGATTTTCTGCAATTTATAATCACTGCTTAATTAGCAAAATTCGCAGGAAAGGAAAAAAACATTATATGGGCCGAATCTGGAAGCGGGGCCCGAACAGAACATGGCGCAGGATAATTAAAATGCACACGAGGCGGGGAATAGGGATGCCGGGGGCCGCTCACCCATGGGTTGGGCCTGGTCGGTGGAGCACCTGGCCTTAGCGCTGGGCCGCCCACGCGAGCAGGCACGAGCGTGCGTCGTCCTCCTCCTCGCTCGTTCCCAAGTGGGAGGCAGGGTCAACGGCGCAAGGGCTCGCCATAGGAGGAGGTCGGGGGGCACGGGACGACGGGATCGGGCTGGGGACGGCCAGATCCGGCGATCCCTGGCCGGTTCTGGGCGGCGCGGCCGAGGTCCGGTGGCGGGGCTGCGGGATCCGGTGATGCCATGGTGGCCGCACCTACGGGCAAGGAAAAGAGAGAGAGGCCGAGGGTTAGGGAGAGGAGAAGGAGAGGAGGAAGAGAAGGAAGGGAGGGAGGAGGTCCGGCGGGGTCTGGCCTCCGGCGAGGCGGCAAGGCACTCCGATGAGGGCCGATGGTCGGCTGGGTTGCTCGTCCATGGTGGCTGTGGGCTGCGGGATCTCGGGGCTCTGTGGTCGCCAGACATTGTCCGAGTTGGTCGTCGGACATGTCCGGTAGGTGGGGAATTGGACGAATTTCAGCCTCTAGATCGCGATCCGAGGGCCGAAAACGGGCAGATGGTTGGGGTTGCGGGATCTGAAGGAGGAGGGCTAGCAGGTGGGATTTTCTAGGGGGTGGCTGCAATTTGGCAAGGGGGAAACCCTAGTGGGGTGGTAGGCTCTCTTCACGAGGTGGTTTATACAGGGAATGGCATTAGGGGCTGGTTGGGTTTCGTCCGTCTTATCGCGATCCGATGACCACGAATGGAGGGGGGCTAAGTGGGCTGCGGTGGCCATGTAGATGGGCTAGGTGGGGATGAGAGGGAAGTGCGGCCCGTGACACGAGGTTTTAAAACACTGAAAACGTCCGACGAATAACCAATGACCGCACTGCTACGGTTGACCGACGGGGTATCAAACTAATTCGGAATGCGACCAAGGCAGGCGGTCTACCTACAATATAATAAAACCGCACCCCAGGTTTCGACCCAATCCAAGAATATTTTTCACGCGCCTTAAAAATGGTTTTTTAATGATGCCGCGGGTGCGTGCGTGTGGTTGGTCTCGAAATGGGCAACGGCAAGAACGGAGAGAACCGGCGACTACGAACGGATGTAAGTTTTCGAAAATGAGTGACGATGCTATGCAGATGATGCGAATGATGCGATGATGAATGCGGCAATTAGACGAAACACATGACGAGAATGGAAATAAAAGGGGAATCTTCTGGAGCGTCGGTCTTGGGCTGTTACACCGTATCAGATAGATACAGATTATGCAGGCTCTCCATCTTGATGCTGCTAGTGGCTCTGAGAAGAACAAGAAGAGTAGATCTATGAGCATAGCACTTGTACGGATGATGAGGTCCCGAACCAGTCGGCTGCCTCCTCCTATGTTGTTGCTGATGATCATGCTACTGATGATGATGATAGTGATGGGGATGGCTCTAGAATGATGATTCCGATGGATATGCGACCAACGAGGAGATCTACTGAGTTCTGGGGCACTAGCATCACTCTTTTCCTTTTGGTGTCTTGATGCCAAAGGGGGAGAAAGTAAATTAGCGGGATTTTCATGGTTGTTTATTTGTCTCTTTGTTGCGTCTTCCAGTTGAACTCTTATTTGCTTCTTACAGTTTGTATGAAGACTATGTGTGTTTAAGTAGAGTCTGAGACTTATCGTACCCTTACTATTAAGCTCTACTTATTATCTCGTTTATTTTGCTCCTTAATGCTTCATCTTATATTTATCCCCAGTGGGTGGTCTATAAAATAAAGGGGGAGCTCCAATTCTTGCACAAGTCTCATCTGTTGCACACATTGAGGGGGAGCTCCACTCTTATTTTACAGATCATCAATGCAAATCGTGTTGTTGTCATCATCCACCAAAAAGGGGGAGATTGTAAGGGCATTCTCTTACCTTGGTGTTTTGGCGATGATGACAACTCACTAGGATCTAACCTTGTGTCAAGTTATACACGGATTGTATGTGGAACGCAAGACGTTTAGGTGGACCCTCCAAACGGAAAAGATCAAAGATGGGATTCTCTACGTGTTTATTCTCTTTGGTCGTAGGGATCCCGTACTATTAAAAGGGAATCCACATTGGAAAGTCTTGGGTGAATCAGTTCTTTCGCACATCCATCTTCACCCAACTCACTTCTCCGCATCATAGAGAGAGACCTCTTTTTCCTTGTTACCTACCAGGTATTCCGCGGTCTCAACCTAAATGCTCAGCGTGCTTTTGACTTCCGGTTGTAATGCAACTCTAGGGGTGATACCCTGGGGGTGCTGCCATAAGTGGTCCCCAGCGGTTGTACTGCTACCCCCGGGCGGTAGTACCGCCAAAGGCTCGGTGGCCCAATATGGCAGCTTTGGGCGGTACAACCGGACATGGTTCCGGTGTGCTCCGGTTGTTGGGTGGACCAGGACCGGTTGTACCGCTATATTCATATATCTCGGTACAACCAGGGTACCGAGCAGTTGTACTGCTTAGGAATTTGCATGGTCCGGGGCTTAGGGCTGGTTGCTGCATCTGGACCAACCTTCTGGTATGGTCCGGTTGTTGGGCGGTGGTTGAATGGTTGTACCGGTTTTACCGGTTATACCGGTTGTACCGCTCGCAGCTCCGGTTGTACCTCCCCAGCAGAGAATATGCACCTAGGGTGGGGTCCTGGACCTGACCTACATACCCTACCTAAGGGCACTATATTGGAGGACTTAAAGATTACAAGAGAGATTCCGACTGGATTCTCCATGGTGCTCAAGTCACTCAACATTTAATCCCCTCGGTATCTTCTCCCTTCACTTGACAGTCACCTTTAACTCGGAAGACCCCGTTTCTAGTCGATGCTAGAAGACCAGAAGCCACTCCTGGGAGGTCAACGGGCAGGCGTTAGACCAGTCATGATTAGTAGCAATTATGATGTACGTTACCAGTAACGCTTGTCTTTATACCCACGATCGAATCCTTGGATGCCTCACACTTATGAGGGGCAGCGTACTCTATATAAGCCGCCCCTCCCCTCTGGCACAAGGGTTCGCAACCTCTATAACTCATATTCCCCACACGACAGAAGCTCCTGAGCACTGAGACGTAGGTCTGTTACCTCCACGAGAGGGGCCTGAACTCATACACCCGTGTGTACACCCTCGCCGTAGCTAGGAATCTGCCCTCTCCTTTTGTACCCCTATCTTCTACTATCAAACTCGTTCCCACGACAGTTCGCGCCCACCGTGGGGTCAGCGTCTAAGCGACTTCCGGTGAGGTTGCATTTTCCCCCTTCTTCATGTCTTCTGGCGGTGTTCTCTCCTTGGGCCACGAGATCCGTTTTGGAGCACTCACCTTCATCGCTGATGATTTGACATGGTTCCAGGAAGCGCCTCTAGACGTCAAGGCGCTCCCCGTCCGCAGGGCTGCACACTTCCGTGCAAGCTCCTGCGACGTACTTCTGCGGCAGTCGTCGACTCCGTACTCTTTGGCTCGCCCCGCTGTTCACCATCGTAAGCGATCCAGTCGCTCACGGCTTTAGCGCTGGGTGAGACGTGTGGCAGCCCGCCAAGTTTCATCTCCGTAGATTGCGGTGATCGAACTCGCCGAGTCACTTCACGGCGTGTTCGAGTCGGACTCCGATCAGTCTAATGTTCCCTTCGAGTGCGAGAGTTGCGATCCTGTAGCGGAGGTTCTTATGGCTGGTTCTCATCAGAGCCTGCTGCCGGGCTTCGGCCACGGCAGGCGAGAGGCTGGTGGACCATCGAATGAGCAGCCGCGCCGAGATGAGGAGGTCCTCCATACTCCCATTGTCGATGCGACCGCTAGGGCTCAGGCCTTGGAGGCCACACGCATTCGGCTCGAAGAGCTCTAGAGAGAACTCGACGAGCATGCTCGCCAGCGTCCACCAGCTCCTAGTCGACGTCAATGACAGCTGTTTCCGAGTGGTTCACAGAACAATGTCGAGGTATACCGTACTCCATTCTTAAATGTTGCAGCAGCAGCTAGGATAGCAGATTCCATCCAGCCGTCTTGATCAGAGGCTGGCTGATGTTTGTTGCAGATTAGAGCATTGCTTGATGCAGCACAGCGCCAGAATTTTGTTGTTTTGCAGTCACGCAATAGGATTCATAGTAATTCACCGTGAGTGGAGACTATTCAGTCGGCACACAGTCCTGGTTCGCCTTTGTGTTCCAGGGGCGGAGGTTTTCGAGAGGGTCAGTATAGAGATCGGGGACGAGATCAGTTTCACCGTGATGACCACCATCGAGTGCCCACTCCCCCGCGGGGTGGTCCATACGTGCCCCAGCACCAGGACGAAAGGCGCTCGTTCGGTGATGAGCGGAACCCAGGGTTTGATGCTCGAGATGTCCTCACTCAGAGGCAAATCGAGAGAGGTAGAGCCCACAGAGATGGGTATGACAGAGATTTCCCGAGTGGCAGCGCTGCTATTTTTTCTGGTCCTGAGTGTTTTAGTAGGGCTATTTGCTCTGCAGAGATTCCCCCCCCCCCCAACTTCAGGTTGGCGGCTGGGATAGGCAAGTTTTCTGGCGAGTCAAAGCTAGAGATATGGTTGGATGATTACCGAGTGGTTGTTCAGATTGGTGGGGGTAATGAAAACATTGCAATGAAACATTTGCCCTTGATGTTAGATGGTTCGGCTCGTTAATGGCTGAATCGCTTGGCTCCTTCTAGCATCCACTATTGGGAGGATCTTGCTCGGGTGTTCATCAGAACATTTGAGGGCACTTGCAAGCGTCCTGCCGGTTTGATTGACTTGCGGCATTGTGTTCAAAAGCCCAAGGAGTCTTCGAGAGATTACATTTAGCGCTGGTCCACTTTGCATCATACAGTGGAGAATGTTTTCGAGCATCAGGCTGTTTGTGCTTTCAAGGCCGGAGTGAAATACAGAGAGCTTTACCTGAAGTTTTGGGCGAACGGGTGATATTTTGCTAAGTAAGATGATGGAAATCGCCACTCGGTACGCCAATGGCGAAGAAGAAGACCGCCTCCACAGCGGCAAAGGAAAAGCAGTTGACAACGATGCCTGTGGCAATTCCAGTCGAAAGCAGAAGCGGAAGGCTGATGGCCCTGTTCAGGTAGAGGCAGCCGCTCTGGAGGCCCGAGGGAAAAACAAGGGGAAGTCCAAGGGACAGTTCAACCCCAAGAAAGGAAAAAAATCAGTCAGGTACTAATGTTATGGATTTACCGTGTGCAATCCACACAAGGAAAGATGAAGAAGGCAATCTGATATTGCCCAAGCATACCACTCGACAGTGCCGTCTGTTGATCCAACAGTTCAAGGAAGGCCCATCGAGTGAGAAAACCCCCGAAAAGGATGATGATGAAGACAAAGAAACTTTTCCCGATGTAAACGCTACACTGATGATTTATGCTAATGTTGAAAGCAAGAGTCAATTGAAGGTCATAAACAGGGAGGTCAACATGGTCGTGCCTACAACTCCCACCTACCTCAAGTGGTCTCAAATTGCCATCACATTTGATCAGTCGGATCATCCTGCTCATGTGGCCACTCCCGGTCGGCAGGCTTTGGTGGTCGATCCTGTTGTGGGGGGCACTGACTCCGCAAGGTCCTCATGGACGGTGGAAGTGGTCTGAACATTCCGTACACAGATACCCTTAAAGGGATGGGCATTCTGATGTCCCGACTCAGTGAGAGCAACATGCACTTCCATGGAGTCATCCCAGGGAAGAAGGCCAAGTCACTCGGCCAAATTGCATTGGATGTGACATTAGGGATGGATAAGCATTTTCGCAAGGAGAAATTGACGTTTGAAGCCGTGGACTTCCAAAGCACGTACCATGCCATTCTTGGTCGACCAGCTTATGCTCGTTTCATGGCCCATCCATGTTACATGTATCTCAAACTGAAGATGCCTGGGCCCAAGGGTGTGATCACAGTCACTGGCAATCGATAGAGGGATGAGGAGTGCCTCCAGCAGGGCTCCAAAATTGACGATCATCAGATGGCTATGGTCGAGCAAGAAGAGTACACGAAGAGCGCTGACCCTGCTGATTTGCTGCGGGCTAAGAAGCCTACTTCAGAGTTAGCTTTTCAGTCGGTTGGGGAAGTGAAAAAGGTGCACATTCACCTGACAAATTTGATTGTTGCCCCGACCAACATATCATCAACACTCGACAGCAAATAGGAAGCCGAGCTCATCCAGTTCCTCCATGAGAACTGGGACATCTTCGCATGGAAGCCTGCTGACATGCCGGGGGTTCCGAGGGAGCTGGCTGAGCACCGACTGTGAGTTGATCCATAGGCCAAACCGGTGAAAGAACATTTGCGTCGGTCGGCAGCAGACACGCGTAAAGCAATCGGTGAAGAGGTGGCTCGTCTCTTGTAGGACACGTTCATTCGGGAGATTTATCACTCCGAGTGGCTCTCGAATGTTGTCATGGTGCCCAAGAAGGACAAGTCACTTCGCATGTGTATTGACTTCAAGCATATCAATTGGTTCTGCCCGAAAGATCATTTCCCGCTCCCTCACATCGATCAGATTGTTGACTCGACTGCGGGGTGGGAGCGTTTATCATTTCTAGATGCATACTCCGGTTACCATCAGATCTGTCTGTTTGGTCCGAATGAAATAAAAACAGCTTTCATCACCCCATTCAGGTGTTTTTGCTATATCACCATGCCATTTGGTTTGACGAATGCCGGTGCTACTTTCATGCACATGATTCGGAAATGTTTACTCGACCAGATTCCTCGGAATGTTGAAGCGTACATGGACGATATTTTTGTCAAGTCCCTCAAAGGTTCCGACCTACTGGCTGACTTGGCTGAGACTTTCACCAATCTGAGGAAGTATGATATCAAGCTGAATCCGGCTAAGTGTACTTTCGGAGTCCCTGGCGGCAAGATACTCGGTTTTATCGTTTCCGAACGAGGGATCGATGTCAACCCTGAGAAAATCAGGCCCATTACCCGAATGAAGAGTCTTGTGCGAGTGCATGATGTTCAGAAGCTCACAGGTTGCTTGGCAGCATTGAGTCGATTCATTTATTGTCTCAATGAGAAAACATTGCCTTTATACCGACTAATGAAGAAATGTGACACGTTCGAGTGGACTCCAGAAGCTGAAGCAACGTTCGTCGAGCTCAAAGCCCTACTTTCCACCCAGCCGGTGCTTGTTGCTCCACGCAGCAAAGAGCCTTTGCTCCTGTACATCGCGGCTACTAATCAGGTCATCAGTACAGTTTTGACTGTTGAGCGGGAAGAGGAAGGCAAGGCCTACAAAGTCCAACGCTGAGTCTACTACATTTCTGAAGTGTTAACTCCTTCAAAGCAAAGGTACCCGCATTACCAGAAACTTGTCTATGGCATCTATCTGTCAGCGAAGAAGGTGGCACATTATTTTCAAGACCACTCAATTTTAGTCATCAGTGATGCTCCATTATCTGAGATCCTCAACAATCGAGATGCGTCTAGTTGAGTGGCTAAATGGGTGATTGAACTCCTATAATTTAACATCAAGTTTGAAGCCAAGAAAGCAATCAAGTCTCAGGCACTTGCTGATTTCATGGTCGATTGGATTGAACAGCAGCAGCCAATCCAGATTCACTCGACACACTAGACCATGTTCTTTGGTGGCTCTAAAATGTTGAATGGGTCCGGTGTTGGCATTGCTTTGGTGTCCCCAATAGGTGACAAACTCAGTTATGTCTTGCAGATTCACTTTGATTCCTCCAACAATGAAGCAGAATATGAAGCACTCTTGTATTGGTTGCGCATGGCTATCTCACTCGGCATCAAGTGCCTGATGGTTTATGGCGACTTAGATTTGGTGGTCAATCAAGTGATGAAAGAGTGGGATGTTCAAAATCCCGCTATGACTGGATACTATAGTGTTGTCAGAAAACTTGAGAAGAGGTTTGAAGGTCTGGAACTCCATCATGCTCCCCAAGTAAAGAATCAAGTGGCCGATGAGCTGGCAAAGATCAGATCCACTCGACGACCTGTCCCCGGCAACGTATTCTTGGAGCATCTTCACACTCCTTCGGTGCAGGAGAATCCCTTCATCGAAGAGCCCCCACAAGCTATGAGCTCCTATGATCCGACTGAGCTCGATGTCCCTGCAGTTATTGATTTGGTCATGGAGGTTTTGGTCATCATTCCCGACTGGACAGTGCTCTATATTGCGTATATTCTGAGGCATGAACTCCCTGAAGATGAGACTGAAGCCCGGCTGATCATGCATAGATCCAAAGCTTTTACTATGGTGGATGACCAGCTGTACAAAGAAAGTGTAACTGGTGTGATGCAGCGATGCATTTCCCCTGAAGAAGGTCGAATGATCCTGATTGAAATCCACTTGAGAACTTGCGGTCATCATGCGTCCTCTCGGACAATCATCGCTAAAGCATATCGAGCTAGTTTCTTCTGGACGCATGCCAATGAGATGGCCAAGGACATTGTTGATCATTGTGAAGGGTGTCAATTCTATGCAAACTTGTCTCACAAACCCGTGTCTGCTCTTAAGACCATTCCCCTCGCTTGGTCATTCGTTGTCTGGGGTCTGGATATGGTTGGTCCCTTTCGGACTGGACAGAGTTGATTTACTCATTTGCTTGTTCAAGTCGATAAGTTTATGAAGTGGATTGAGGCCAAGCCAATAAAGAAATTTAACTCTCGTACTGCAGTCAAATTCATGAGAGAAATAATCTACTGGTATGGAGTTCCCCATAGCATCATCAAGGATAATGGCACAAACTTCGACTCGGAAGAGTTCAGACACTTCTGCTTCTCCCAAGGCACTCGGGTGGATTATGCCTCTGTTGCACACCACCAAACCAATGTTCAAGTTGAGCGAGCCAATGGCCTCATCTTACAAGGTCTGAAGCCTTGTCTCATGCAAGATCTAGAACATGCCGCCGGAGCTTGGGTGTCTGAGTTACCATCTTTTTTATGGGGCTTGAGAACAACACCTAATTGGTCGACTGGACGAACTCCTTTTTTCTTGGTCTATGGAGCTGAAGTTGTCCTGCCGAGTGATTTGTTTCATAATTCTCCTCGAGTGGATCTTTATTCTGAAGCTGAAGCTGAACAAGCAAGATAGGATGGTGTAGATCTCCTAGAAGAGGAGCGAGAGATGGCTTTGATTCAGACAGCTACTTACCAGCAAGATCTGCGACGCTTCCATGTGAAGCACATCAAGAGTCGGTCGTTTCGTGAGGGTGACTTAGTGCTCCGAGTGGATCAACAGCGACCCCACAAGCTCGCTCCAGCGTGGGAGGGTCCTTTTGTCATCACCAAGGTGTTGAACAACGGAGCCTATCACCTCTACAACCTCAAGAAGAAGATTGACGAGCCACGAGCCTGGAATGCGGATCTGCTCAGGCGTTTCTATACCTCAAAACAGAGTTTTCTTGATGTAATTAAAGTATTTCAAATAATGTCATTTATGCGAGTATGACTTCCGTAGTCTTTCATCGATTCCGATCACACAATTTCACACTTGGGAACACTCCGAGTGTCAAGCAATCCTCACACTCGAGGGCTTAGCTGCGAACATGCTTTCGCCTAACTTAAAAACCATGTCGAGTGGATAGCAGTCCATTCACTCGGTGACTTAGCTACCAACCAGTCTTCGTCTAAGTTCAAAACTTCTCCGAGTGTTGAGCAATCCTCATGCTCGGGGGCTTAGCTGCGAACATGATTTCGCCTAAGTTAAAAACCCTGCCAAGTGGATAGCAGTCCATTCACTCGGTGACTTAGCTACGAACCAGTCTTCATCTAAGTTCAAAACTTCTCGGAGTGTTGAGCAATCCTCGCACTCAGGGGCTTAGCTGCAAACATAGTTTCACCGAAGTTACAACCCATTTTGAGTGGATTACGATCTATTCACTCAGAAACTTAGCTATGAACCAGTATTCGTCTAAGTTCAAAACTTCTCCGAGTGTTGAGCAATCCTCACACTCGGGGGCTTAGCTGTGAACCAACTTTTGCCTAAGTTAAAAACAAATTCAGTCGAGCAAGCGATTGAAAGCAAAATACGGATAAATTCGAAAGTTTCAGCGCGGATAAAGGTTACACGCACAAGCAAAGGTGCTCAGGCTTAAGGCCTGAATGAAGTTTTATGACCAATACTTTTTCACTCGGCATTCCAAGGAAAATAAAGTTTTCACTACGAATAAAGTTTTTTCGAGCACCAGACGGACTTGCTGGCTCGACGAAGGTGTCCAAGTCGATCATGTCTGCGATCCTAGTGGCTACGTAAATGAAGGTCTCCATGAAATCTTCAAACTAAAGCTTCTTCGTGTTATCACTCGGAGGTCCTTCAATTATTCCTCCCTTGCTTCCTTGCAATGGACTCTGGCAAGGGAGAGCACCACATCGGCTCCACAACGGGCGGACGACTTCTTCCAAGCTTGCACTCGACTGGGGATATCATTGAAACGGGCCATCATGGATGCAAGATCAGTCTGAAGGGTGTCTTCAGGCCATAGTTCCTTGTCGATCTTCTCCAGCGCAGCCTGCAGTTGGAGGATATATGCTTGAATGCCCTGGATTCAAACATTGAGTTGCAACATGTTCATGGCCACGGCATCTCCAACAGGCGACTTAGTGGGATCTAGATTGGGCTCGATTTCTTCGATCTCTTTTTCGAAGTCTTGGCAGAATTCTATATGGAAGAAGTAATGGGAAGATGATTACATTTCTAGCCTGTGGGAATTGAGGAAATTCATTCGGCAAGGGTAGTTACCGTTGAGCATGATGAACATCTTCCTCGCAAACTCTCCCAAGTGCTTCTCCATGCCATTTCTCCTCTTGGTCAGCTGATCGGACTTCTAGATGAGTTCACTCCGTTCTAGTTTCAGCTTGGAGTTTTCCTCCTCTATCTTCTTGGCGGCGGCCAGTTTCTTCTTTGCGGCATCATTTTTCTCCCTAGCCACCTTTTGGGCATCAGCAAGCGCCTTGTCCTTGTCCTACAGTGCCTTCTTCATGGTATCTAAAGAAATAGCATTCTTGAGTCGCGCTTGGAGTCAACGATTTTCATCACGCACGTCTGTTCGAGTGAGAGCACTCGGTTCAAAGGATGGAAAGTGAGAGTAAGAATGCATTAGGTCAACAAAGATTACCTCCCAGAGTCTTCAGCTCGGTCCGCGCACGTTCCAGGCTATTCTTCTAGGCCTCTATGTCCAATCGTAGCTGGTTCCTTTCCTCCTCCAAGTCCTTGTACTGGGTGCCAAGTTCATAAGCTCTCTGAAATCAACAAAAATATACAATTTAGTCAACAGAAAAAATTCTTCACTCCCGAGTGGAAAAGTGTCGACTGAAGGGCGGCCCAACACCCCACCCCACACTCCTGAAATAGCGTCATATCATGGTTGATGAAACTTTATCCATGAAACCTGTGTCATATCATGGTTGATGGCAATAATATCCATGAATCCTACAAGGTAGCTTCGGAGTGATACCGCAAAAGCAAAGAGTTCACTCGACAAGTCGAGTGGCAAGCGTACTCCGCATACGACAGAGAACCCTAAGTTCAAGTTCTTAAGACTAATGCTCATCGTCAACGATC
The DNA here is from genome assembly GCA_022496015.1 of Hordeum marinum. Lineage (NCBI taxonomy): Eukaryota > Viridiplantae > Streptophyta > Magnoliopsida > Poales > Poaceae > Hordeum > Hordeum marinum. The sequence goes on along the minus strand of CM039673.1, from coordinate 60,734,274 downwards.
AACAGTAGTCTCGGGGACTACACCCAGTGGGTGCACTCAGCGTGCCCCTCACTGGTTCCTAAATCACCCGACAGGGTCTGCCCTGTCCAAGCACAAGATGGTCTCTATATGACCCCTGCCAGTGCAATCACTCAACGACGTTCTCGGGGACTACACCCAATGGGTGCACTCAGCGTGTCCCCACTGGATCTGCTAACACTCGATCTGTCGAGTGGCAGGAAAATAAAAAAATGTGCACAAGCATATGAACATCGTCTCTTTTCAGACCCCCGCCAGTGCAAGCACTCGATGGCAGTCTCGGGGACTACACCCAGTGGGTGCACTCAGTGTGCCCCCACTAGACCTTCTATCACTCGATCCGTTGAGTGGTTACCAAAACAATTCTAAGACCCCTGCTGATGTCTTCACCATTCGACATCGGTCTCGGGGACTACACCCAGTGGGTGCACTCAGTGTTCCCCCACTGGACCGAAACCTACTCGACTAAGACCTGATCTATTTGAGTGGAGAACTTACAAGTATTCTACAAAAGGAAAACACCCACTGGGTGTACAATCAAGAAAGACAGGAATTCAATTGGAAATGCACTTACAATCGCACTTACTCGGACGTTGGTACGAAGGGCCACGCTGGCATCATAAGCCAGCTTGCTAGCCTCATATGCCTCCTTGGTGCACAACATTATTTGCTCCGCCTGGATCATGGCTTCCTTCGCAGCTCCGGTTTGATCTTCCGGGACATGGTGCAAAGGAAAGGCAGTCACCAGTTGAATTGATGTTGTGGCTGGAGTAGTTGAGGTAGTCTGGGGTTGTCCGATTGGAGTCGACGCCACGATGGTTGAAGCAGTTGGTGGATCACTCGACAACGGAGCGCGAGCTTGGTTTTGGCTCGGGACGAGTCGCTTATCCCCTGGGATGATGCAGCAGTCGACCGCTCAGGCGTTTGTGATGATGGTGTTCTTCGGGCGTGTACACACGGGGTGCCTAAGGTCACACCTTCACCCCCCGTACCCTAAGGAAGTTCTTCATCGTCCTCCAGTTGAATGATCTCTGCAAGCATTAATAGACAACAATAGCTTATACAATCGGTGAATCATTTTCAAGAATCAGAGTTGAGTGAAGATTTGTGTACCTCGTTGGGAAGTTTCCGCGTCGGCAGTGTCCACATCCATTTGCTCCTCTCCGTGCCGTGGAGGCGACGTCACTCAGGTAGCAGCACTGGTAGACCAAATCCCACTCGGTCAGCAAGAATTTAAAGTAACATTCAATAGCGAAAGAAGAAAGCAAACACTTACGTTGAGACAATGGGCACAGCGATCTTCATGCGGGGCAAAGCTTTGCGGTGTTTAGGCTCATTGGGCTTGGGCTGCTTTGCGGCCCGTTCACTCAACTCAACGGTCGAGGTTCGGTCCCGCTTCAAGTTCTTCTCACTCGACGCCAAGGCCTTGCCTGTGTAGGAGATATGCCCTAGAGGCAGTAATAACAATTATTTTGTAACTCCGAGTTTGTAATGAATCTTTATGTTCCATGCTATAACTGCAATGATTCTCGAGTCTGCTATAACCACGAGGCTTGGAGGGAAACTCATGTGCACATGTGGTATAATAAATGGTAAATTGTATTCCTAGTCTTGCCTCTAGGACTGGCTCAAGTATTGCGTGATGATCATGTTTTCCTGATCATGGGCATGGCTATGCCAGCAATTTTGAGGGCACGATGTTGGTAGAACACTTGTGTTGAATCGACCCATATTGGTGTTATGATATGAGATACATTAGTCACACATTAATGGTTAATAACATAGAGATAGTTAATGTTTGCATAATTCCTTAGACCATGAGAGTATCAAGTTCCTTCGTGCTTGCTTCGTGAACTTTGGGGTTTGTTAAACGTCATCGGTTACTGAGTGGCTATTACGGCGGCTTACGGGTTCACGGAAAAGTATGACAAGTAACAAGATAGCTCAAGATTGGGATTTGCTCCTCCGATGATGGAGAGATATTCTCGGGCCCTCTCGGTGTTACGGTATCCATCATCGTCTGGCCAGACACAGTGTGATTTGATCACAGGGATGCCGGAACACGAAAACGAGAAAAGAGAACAAAACCGGTAACGAGGTAACTTGCATAGTGGACAAGTTGTTGATCCACGGGGATGCAGAAAATCTCACCTCGGGTGTTTGTAACATATCGTGAAGCAACAAGAATAGCACACGGCAACTGGAGGTTCACTCGAATATTCATTCGTGTGGGTATAGGGGTCAATAAGGGTGTCCACGTCTCTGATGATGATAATTGATCGGAAGGGGTTCCGGGTCATGTCTATACTTCACCGAACCTATAGGGTCACACGCTTAAGGGTCATCTATCTGCTGAATACTAGATAGGGAGTCGGAGAGAAAGTTTCCGGAAAAAGTTTTCGGAGACAGCGGAAAATTTCCGAAGAGAGAGGTCACCGGATGAGTTCCGATGAAACTGAAAAGTTGTTTCAGGGGATACCATAAATTCAAATTGGTTTCGGCACATGCCTGATAATTGTTGGAGGATGCCAGAATCATTCTGGAAACTTTCTGGAATTTTCCGGAAGAAAAACCGGAAATGTTCCGGACTGCCGGAACCGCTTTGGTTGCTTTTCACAGATGAAAATTACTAATCTAAAAATGTTTCGGATGATGTCCAGAATTGTTTTGGTGGGTACTGAAATTATTCTAGGACCCATAGAAATATTTTCAGATTTATCAATCACGAAAAATTGGTTTCGTGAATAGTGAAAATGCATTTATGGTTATGGTTGGAAGTTGGCTTTCCACAAATATCTTCCCAAGACCTTTTGGGATGACATGGAAGGATATGGGCTGCCCACTTGTTTTACCTTTGTGCCCTTGTGAAGGGCATTTTGGGTATTTCAAGTGTCACCCTACCCCTTGAGTTTTCCTATAAATAGAGGTGGAGATGCACTCTCCACTCTCATCCCTTACTCTCATACACTTTCTATGCTTTGCTAGCTCTCTCTCCCTCCCATGAAAAGAGTTTTTCGTAGAGCCGAAAGGTTGTCTGGGTTCTCGCAGGAACTAGTTCTGGACGGCGATGACCTGTCGGATAGATGACACCGTGTGTGTGCAACTCTATAGAGAGATCGTAGTTTCGGTCTTAGTTTGAGAGGTCCTCGCGGAGGGCTGTCCTGGTGACCGTACGAGTTTCGGAGGTCCTCCCGAAGGGTTGTCCATGACATCGTTCGGGGGACTGTCCGACCGCCTCCCGAAGGGCTATCCGATAAGGGAGTACATCCTCGTGGTTGGGAGGTTGTAAAATCCTAGCTGCGGGGATCTGCACCAACGATCTTCACCGACTCTTCTTCCGCTGCGCTTTGAGTCCGTAGGGATCAGATCAAACCTTGTATGCAGTCTCCGTAGTGGTCCTGGGCATGCTCGCTATACCGGAAATTTTTGTTTTCTGTCGCGCTCACCAACAGTGGTATCAAGATCCAGGCTATGCGTAGATGTATGTTATGATCTAGAATACATGAGATGTATGGGTATTGCATAGTATAATTTTGTAGTAGATGAGATCGGTTACTGAAAATTATTTGTGCGGGTAGCAGATGAAATCTGTTACCCGATGTTCCTGTTGCTTCCCTTGAATTTGCGTAGCCCTGATCTTGACGGCATGGTGGAATCTCACAAAGTTCTGGCAATTTGCGATCCTTTCATGCTGCTCCTGAGTATGCTTATTGACAGATCAACGAAGTGCTAACAGTTCTTTGGGTTCCACCATAGTTAAAGAAAGATGGATGTTTTGCAGACGAAAGGGCAATCCAGATGCGATCTGCATGGGGGTCACGCATATGACGAAGTTTAGTATGGGGCTCGAGATTTTATTATCTTGTGTTTCATACACCCTGGAAAGTTAATCTAGCAACTTGAATTATCATACTTGATGAGTCAAAACCTTAGAAGCGACGTAAAATAAAATTTTGTATAAACCAATTAGAGTTGTCTAACTTGGTTTTGCAGGATGGGTTGCATGTGATGTGGTATAGCAATGCTCGTATTCAATTTGATTATGTATGAGATGACTATATGATGTAATTAACATAACCTACGTGTCATGATTCGGCATGATGAATGGAGCCATATGATTGCACTTTAATGACCTGCGTGTTAGCCTTATGTAATGCACTTATTTTATTAGCTATAGAGATAGCAATATTATTTGGTGCACCGACAAGGTGGTGGAAATCTTTGCGAAGGTGAACACCGACGCGAATGCCGAAGACGAAGAAATACCTGACTTCTCCGTCAGAAGGGGCTATACCATATCATGCTATTATGAATTGCTTGAGATGTTTATCCCTCTTGATGCACCCTTCTTGATTGCAAGGTAGTCACTTTTTATTAGGGTGATCTCTCACAAAATATCAAGTAGTTAGTGTTCTCCCAAGTGTAGCACCGTCACGGCACCTATCTCTTCGGGGTATCACATGGTTACATGGGTACGAACGATTAGAGAAGTGTGAGGCGGGTGAGTTCAGACCTCGCAGCAAGATCACTTGGTTATCTTGACGTTCCGGAGGATCGTCCTGAGCTCGGAACACACCCATCGAAAGATGAACAAGAGTCACATAGAGATGTGATTGGCAAGTTGGCCTATCAATTGAAATTCTTGTCACTTGAGATGTTTACATCCTTGACGTTGAATTGAAAGTTGGGTCTTGCATCACTCACAATCAATTATGAGAGATATTGATTTGAGTGGGAGCGCACTTTAGAATATAAAAAATTATTCACTAGTGCAAAAACCATTATGAACAAAGTCTAAGTGAACTTGTGTTTTTCGTTGTAGATTAAATGGCTCTCAACAGCGCGTTCAACTTAGGTCCAATGTTAGAGAAAGAGAAGTTAGCTGCGAATGGGAACAACTATGCGGACTGGGTCCGTACCCTGAGGATTGTCGTCAGGGGTGCTAAGAAAGTGTACGTGCTTGACGAACCTCTTCCACCTAAGCCGGCGGCAACAGCCGTGGCAGATATACAAAATGTCTAGGCCAAAAAGGATGATGACTGCAACTTAGTGCAGTGCCTCATGTTGTCTTGCATTAGTTCAGAGCTTCAAAAACATTTTGAATTCCATAACTCATTTGATATGATCAAGGATCTAGATGCTCTTTACAAGTTTAATGCACGGTCTGAATGTTTTGATATCATGAAAATGATAGCGGAGACCAAGATGGCTGAGGGCAGTTTAGTTGGCGAGCATGTAGTCAATATGATTGGCTACGCTGAAAGGCTTAAAACCCTGGAATTTCCACTTCCACCGAAGCATATTACGGACATGTTGCTCGGTTCACTCCCCCTGTCTTAAAGTGGTTTTATCATGAACTACAACATGAATGGGATTGAAAAAACAGCAAATGAGGTGCTTGCCCTGCTGAAAACTGCTGAAGGAGGACTGCGGAAAAATCACAAGCAAGTGTTGCTTGTGAATAAACTGCCAGTTTCAATAAGAAAGGCAAGCCAAAGAAGGGCAAGGGCGCCGGTAAGACAGGCTTCCAACGCAAATCTAAGGTCGGTGCCAAGAATGAAACTGGGTGCTTCTACTGCAAGGGCACGGGACACTGGAAGAGAAAGTGCAAGAAGTATCTAGAAGATAAGAAGTCCGGGAAAACCGGAAAAGGTATAATTGTTATACAAGTTAATGTCATTGACGTTTTGCTTGCTAGCAAAAATTCTAAGTCTTGGGTATTTGATACCGGATTGGTTGCTTACATTTGCAACTCGATACAGGGGCTTCAGAAGGTACGCAAGCTGGCAAAGAATGAAGTCGTGATGCATGTCGAGAACGGCGCTGGGATCGCCGCTCAAGCCATCGGCATTATGCCTCTACGTCTCCCTTCAGGATTTATTTTGGAACTAAGTAACTATTATTTTCTTCCGGCATTTTGTAGAAACATTATCTCTGGATCATGTTTGGTACACTACGGGTACTCCTACAAGTCAGAGAACAATGGTTGTTCACTTTATTGTAAGGATATGTTTTATGGATTTGCATCCATTATTAGGGGACTTTTCATACTAAGTCTTGAATGTGAAAATGATGTCTTTAACGTGAATGCTAAATGCCTTAGGAAGGCTGATACCACCACCACTTTCATGTGGCACTGACTCATTGGCCACATCGGAAAGAAACGCATGCAAAGACTCCATAGAGATGGAGTTTTATCGTCCCTTGATTTTGAATCATTTGACACATGTGAAGCTTGCTTTATGTATAAAATGACCAAGACGCCGTTCACGGGTCATCCTGAACCGGCGAGTGAATTATTGGAAATAATACATAGTGATGTATGTGGTCCAATGAGGACAATCGCACGGAGTGGGTATTTCTACTTTGTAACTTTTACTGATGATTTAAGTAGGTATGGATATATCTACTTGATGAAGCATAAGTCGGAAACCTTTGAAAAGTTCAAGGAATTTCAGAATGAGGTAGAAAATCATCGTAACAAAAAGATTAAGTTTCTGCGGTCTGATCGCGGAGGGGAATATCTTAGTCACAAGTTTGGCCAACATCTGAGTGAACGTGGAATCATCTCACAGCTTACGCCTCCCAGAACTCCACAGCGAGATGGAGTGTCGGAACAACGTAACCAAACCCTGTTAGACATGGTGAGGTCGATAATGTCTCTTAAAGATCTACCGATGTCTTTTTGGGGTCACACACTAGAAACTGCTGCTTATACATTAAACAGAGCACCGCCGAAGTCTGTTGAGACAACACCACATGAGATGTGGTATGGGATGATACCTAGTGTGACGCATCTCAAGGTTTGGGGTTGTGAGGCATACGTAAAACATTTACAGCCAACCAAACTAGAACCTAGATCAGACAAATGTTACTTTGTAGGTTATCCAAAAAACATCATTGGATATTCCTTCTACCACCAGTCCGAGGGCAAAGTGTTTGTCACAAAGGTTGGACACTTTCTCAAGAAAGAATTTCTTGCTAAAGAATTGAGTGGGAGGACAGTACAACTTAATGATATTAGTGAATCTTCGGTGACCTTTGATATGGCTAAGGAACCATAAGAAATTCCGCAAATTATCCATACAACCGAACCGGAAGTCATCGCATATGATGCGGTAACTCCAGACAATGTTGTAACTAAACCGCGCAGATCAGGTAGGGCTATCCAGCCACCTAAGTGGTTTCATAATGAAATCTTCATTCTTGAAGACGATGAACCTGCGCACTACAAGGAAGCGATGGCGGGGCCTAGCTCAAGGGAATGGCACAAGGCCATGAAATCCGAAATGGAATCCATGTACGAAAACCAAGTTTGGAACTTGGAAGAACTTCCAGATGGCATAAAACCCATTGGTTGTAAATGGATTTTCAAAAGAAAGACAGATGCAGATGGTAACATTACTATCCACAAAGCTAGACTTGTCGCGAAAGGGTTCACGCAAGTTCCAGGAGTGGACTACGACGAGACTTTCTTGCCCGTAGCTATGCTTAGGTCTGTTCGGATATTACTAGCAATTGCTGCTTATTTAGATTATGAAATATGGCAGATGGATGTCAAAATGGCTTTCCTAAATGGAAACCTTGAAAAGGATGTATACATGATACATCCAGAAGGTTTTGTCGATCCTAAGAATGTTGGAAAGGTATGTAAGCTTCAAAAAGCCAGTTATGGTCTGAAGCAAGCATCAAGGAGCTGGAACATTCGTTTTGATGAAGTGGTCAAAGAATTTGGCTTCATTCAGGAACGATGAAGAATCTTGTGTTTACAATAAGTTTAGTGGGAGCGCAAAAGCATTTCTAATATTGTATGTGGATGACATATTATTGATTGGAAATGACATGGAATTTCTTAGCGAAATAAAAGACTCATTGAAAAGGAGTTTTTCAATGAAAGACTTAGGCGAAGCGGCATATGTATTGGGCACCAGAATCTATAGAGATAGATCAACACGCCTGATAGCGCTTAGCCAAAGCACGAACATTAACAAGGTGTTGAAAAGGTTCAACATGGAGAACTCCAAGAAAGGCCTACTCCCCATGTCGCTTGGCATAGTGCTTTGCAAGAATCAGAGTCCTCGGACCCTCGATGAGCGAGTACAAATGAATGATATTCCATATGCTTCGGCAGTTGGTTCTATTATGTATGCCATGCTATGTACAAGACCAGATGTTTCCTATGCGCTAAGTGTTAGCAGCCGATACCAAGGTGATCCAGGCTTGGAACACTAGGCCGCAGTCAAGGGTATTATTAAGTACCTCACAAGGACCAAGGATTTACTCCTTGTGTACGGAGGTGATGAAGAGCTCATTGTAAGTTGTTACACTGATGCAGGCTTGATGACTGACCCAGATGACTTCAAATCTCAATCTGGCTATGTTTTCATATTGAACGGTGGCGCAATTGATTGGAAAAGTTCCAAACAAAAGACTGTGGCGGATTCTACGACGGAGGCGGAATATGTTGCTGCTTCAGAAGCCTCCAAGAAAGTTGTCGGTATAAAACAATTTCTTGAAGACCTTGGTGTGGTTCCAAGTGCTCTGGACCCGGTGGAGATCTATTGTGATAATAGTGGCGTCGTAGCTCGGTAAAGGGAGCCATGTTTGCACCATAAGACAATGCATATTCAACGCAAATATAAACTCATTCGACATCATGTCGAAGAAGGTTTAGTGAAAGTATGCAAAGTTCACATGGATCTGAATGTATCAGACTCGATGACAAAGCCTCTACCACGAGCAAAGCATGAGCAACACCGGATAGCCATTGGTGGTAGGGAAGCCATATAACTGGATTATGACTCTAGTGCAAGTGGGAGTCTGTAGGAGATATACCCTAGAGGCAGTAATAACAGCTATTTTGTATCTCCGAGTTTGTAATGAATGTTTATGTTCCATGCTATAACTGTAATGATTCTCGAGTCTGCTATAACCACGAGGCTTGAAGGGAAACTCATGTGCACGTGTGGTATAATAAACGATAAATTGTATTCCTAGTCTTGCCTCTAAGACTGGCTCAAGTATTGCATGATGATCATGTTTTCCTGATCATGGGCATGGCTATGCCGGCAATTTTGAGGGCACGATGTTGGTAGAACACTTGTGTTGAATCGAACCATATTGATGTTATGCTATGAGATACATTCGTCACAAGTTAATGGTTAATAACACAGAGATAGTTAATGTTTGCATAATTTCTTAGACCATGAGAGCATCAAGTTCCTTCGTGCTTGCTTCGTGAACTTTGGGGTTTGTTAAACGTCATCCGTTACTAGGTGGCTATTACGGCGGCTTACGGGTTCATGGAAAAGTATGGCAAGTAACAAGATAGCTCAAGATTGGGATTTGCTCCTCCGAAGATGGAGAGATATTCTCAGGCCCTCTCGGTGTTATGGTATCCATCATCGTCTGGCCAGACACAGTGTGATTTGATCACAGGGATGCCGGAACATGAAAACGAGAAAAGAGAAAAAAAACGGTAACGAGGTAACTTGCATAGTGGACAAGTTGTTGATCCACGGGGATGCAGAAAATCTCACCTCGGGTGTTTGTAACATATCGTGAAGCAACAGGAATAGCACACGGCAACTGGAGGTTCACTCGAATATTCATTTGTGTGGGTATAGGGATCAATAAGGGTGTCCACGGCTCTGATGTTGATCATTGATCGGAAGGGGTTCCGGGTCATGTCTATACTTCACCGAACCTATAGGGTCACATGCTTAAGGGTCATCTATCTCCTGAATACTAGACAGGGAGTCATAGTGAAAGTTTCCGAAAAAAAAATTTAGAGACAGCGAAAAGTTCCGATGAGAGAGGTCATTGGATGAGTTCCGATGAAACTGAAAAGTTGTTTCAGGGGATACCATAAAGTCAAACTGATTTCGCCACATGCCTGATAATTCTTGGAGGATGCCAGAATCGTTCTGGAAACTTTCTGGAATTTTCCGGAAGAAAAATCGGAAATGTTCCAGACTGCCGAAACCGCTTTGGCTGCTTTTCACAGATGAAAATTACTAATCTGAAAATGTTTTGGATGATCTCCAGAATTGTTTTGGTGGGTACTAGAATTATTCTAGGACCCATAGAAATATTTTCGGATTTATCAATCACGAAAAATTGGTTTCGTGAATAGTGAAAATGCATTTATGGTTATGGTTGGAAGTTGGCTTTCCACAAATATCTTCCCAAGATCTTCTTGGATGACATGGAAGGATATGGGATGCCCACTTGTTTTACCTTTGTGCCCTTGTGAATGGTATTTTGGGTATTTCAAGTGTCACCCTACCCCTTGGGTTTTCCTATAAATATAGGTGGAGATGCACTCTCCACTCTCATCCCTTACTCTCATACACATGCTATGCTTTGCTAGCTCTCTCTCTCTCCCTCCCACAAAAAGAGTTTTTCGTAAAGCCAAAAGGTTGTCTAGGTTCCGGCAGGAACTAGTTCTGGATGGCGAAGCCCTGCCAGATAGATGACATCGTATGTGTGCAACTCTGTAGAGAGATCGTAGTTTCGGTCTTAGTTTGAGAGGTCCTCCTGGAGGGCTGTCTGGGTGACCGTCCGAGTTTTGGAGGTCCTCCCGAAGGGCTGTCCATGACATCATCCGGGGGACTGTCCGACCGCCTCCTGAAGGGCTACGAGGGAGTACATCCTCACAGTTGGGAGGTTGTAAAATCCTAGCTGCGGGGATCTGCACCAACGATCTCCATCGACTCTTCTTCCGCTGCGCTTCGAGTCGGCATGGATCAGATCAAACCTTGTATGCAGTCTCCATAGTGGTCCTAGGCGTGCTCGCTATACCAATTTTTTTTGTTTCCTGTCGCGTTCACCAACAGCCTGGGACAGTCGCAGGGTCCTGATGCTTCTTGGAGTGATGCTCTGTGCGTGGGGGAGACTCGACTTCTTCCAAGTCCTCGTCAAAGTCTTCATAGTCATCCTCCCTGTCATCGGCGTTATCCGTGTCCATGCTGCTGCCCTCACTCTCCCCACCGTCTTCTGGGTGATTCCCGTTTAGCACGGGCGAGTGCATGTTCTTCCACTACTGCAAGATTCAAACAATGAAGTCAGTCGACATATGAACCAATCACTTGACAAAGTAATATGACAGTCGACAAGATAAAGTTTACCAGATTCTTCGGGGGATTCTTAGCAGAGTAAGGCTTGATCCTCTTGGCTCCCAGGGGATTGTCACAGGCACCAGTAATGCTTCGAAGCCATTGCTTGACAGTTTTTTGTGAGACTTCTTCTGGGTGTGCCCGGGTCGTGTCCGCACGGCATGAGTAATGCCACATCGTATGGTCCCTTGCCTGGAGCGGCTGGATCCGTCGACTGAGGAACGTCTCCAGAAGGTCCATACCAGTCACTCCACCACGGACAAGGGCCACTACGGCATCCACCAAGATCCTCACTTGGACTTTCTCCCCATCCGACACTTTCAAGGATTTTGGAACGACAGGACGATCTAACGTGAAAGAGGAAAGATCAGTCGCCATGTTGGGAGATGCTACATCCTTGCAATAAAACCAAGTCGACTGCCAACCCCTAATAGATTCTGGGAAGGTCATGGAAGGAAAGGAACTCCTAGCTCTCTTCTGGACTCCCAAGCCACCACACAGTTGGATGACATGGGTTTTATCATCCTCGAGATTGGCCTTTTTGACCGACTGAGATCTGATGGTGAAGATATGTTTGAACAGACCCTAGTGGGGAGGACAACCCAGGAAACACTCGCACATAGTGATGAAAGCAGAAAGATAAGAAATAGCATTCGGAGGAAAATGATGGAGCTGGGCTCTAAAGAAGTTCAGAAACCCTCAGAAGAATGGATGGGGGGCATGGACAAACCTCTCTCGACGTGGGTGAGGAGGAGGACCCGCTCCCCCTCGCGCAACTCCGGCTTGAGTTCCCCCTCTCATAGCCTCCATGAACCTTCCGCCATGGGCCCATCGACGACGAGATTCTCGACAACCGTGGTGGTGACCGTTGACAGGAGAAAATCCCCCTAGATCCACCCTGGTGGCGCGGTGAACCGCCCGGTTGATGGCTTCTTGGCCTTGCCCTTCACGCCCCCCTTCTTGGCGCACTCCAACTTCTCAGTCTTCCTCTTCGTCATTGCGGCGACGGTGTTCATCGGGGCAAAGCAGAGCTGTGCGCTGGAAGCAAGGGAGGTGGAGGAAGAGAGAATATTTGGGGAAGAATACTGTTCAGACCGCAGCGCGGCGGGATTTATACTCCGTCGAGTGTCTCGCTGAATCGTGGGCCCGCTGGATCCCCGCATATCTCGACCGCAGACGCCGCAGAGTACGTGGTGAAATGGGCGGCGCATGAATTGAGGCGTCGTTCCCCCACTTGCCACAGTCGTGGCGTCATCATCACGGACGCGTGTGCTTCCCAAATTTTTGAATCCCGCAAAATCCAGGCCTGACAGAGTGAACCATCACGTCTAAAGATTCCTTCGGGTCACTCGGAACAGAATTGATGTTGAGAATTCATTCAGACCTTTCAAGGCAGAATTGATCTAGGCAAATGACAAAGATTTCAATCGACGCAAATTTCATTGAAGCCCCAAAGTTCATTTGGAAGTATGGTGCCTTTTTTAGAACTGGCATCGATCCCCCTTTACCACTTGAACCCTTATCCATTAGGGGGGTAATGACGAGGATATGTACTTAGGGTAGGGTCCTAGACCTGACCTACATACCCTACCTAAGGGCACTATATTGGAGGACTTAAAGATTACAAGAGAGATTCCGACGGGATTCTCCATGATGCCCAAGTCACTCGACATTTAATCCACTCGGTATCTTCTCCCTCCACTCGACAGTCACCTGTCACTCGGAAGACCCCGCTTCCAGTCGACGCCAGAAGACCAGAAGCCACTCCTGGGAGGCCAACGAGCAGGCGTTAGACCAGTCGTCATTAGTAGCAATTATGATGTACGTTACTAGTAACACTCGTCTTTATACCCACGATCGAATCCTTGGATGCCTCGCACTTATGGTGGGCAGCGTGCTCTATATAAGTTGTCCCTCCCCTCTGGCACAAGGGTTCGCAACCTCTGTAACTCATATTCCCCCCATGACAGAAGCTCCCGATCCGTGTGTACACCCTCGCCGTAGCGAGGACTCTGCCCTCTCCTTTCGTACCCCTATCTTCTACTGTCAGACTCGTTCCCACGACATCCCCCATACAGAACTGGGTGTAACGGTTGGAAAAGGGGGGGCTATATAAGGAGGTGCTTCTTCCTCCTCTCCCTTATCTCTTACCCCTCTCTCTCTCCACCATTGATGCCCCTTGTGCTTTCTTGTCCGATCTCTCTCTCTCTAGCCACCCAAACTTGTTGTCTTGCTAGGGATTGAAGGAGGAGATCTAGATCTACACTTCCACCAAAGGAAAATTGATTCCCCCATAGTTTCTTGTGTGGATTTTGTTACTCTTGGGTGTTTGAGCACCCTAGACAGAAGAGGTCACCTCGAAGCCATATTCCATTGTGGTGAAGCTTCGTGGTTTCGTTGGGAGCCTCCAACTAAGTTGTGGAGAGCCCCAACCTTGTTTGTAAAGGTCCGGTTGCCACCTTCAAGGGCACCACTAGTGGAATCACAACATCTCGTATTGTGTGAGGGCGTGGGGAGAATACGATGGCCCTAGTGGCTTCTTGGGGAGCATTGTGACTCCACACCGCTCCAACGGAGACGTACTTCCCCTTACCGGGAAGGAACTTCGGTAACACATCCTCGTCTCCATCGGTTCCTCTTGTGGTTACTCCTTACCTTTACTTTGTGCAAGCTACATTCATTGCTTTATCTTGCTTGCTTAGCTTGTTGTTGTGGTTAGCACCATATAGGTTGCTCACCTAGTTGCATATCTAGCCAACCTATTTGTTGTTAAGCCTAAATTGTTAAAGAAAAGATAAAATTTGTTAGTTGCCTATTCACACACCCCCTCTAGTCAACCATATCGATCCTTTCACCTCCTCCTTCTTTGGAGCGGTGCAATCCCTCGAGAAATGCCCATAGTCTTGGCAGTTGTAGCAACAAACCTTGCGGATGTCGAAGGTGCTCTTCTTCTTGCCAGCGCCACGGTGGTTCTTGTCACAAGCAAACCACTCCTCCTTCGTGACGAGCAGCCGAGTGTCGTCGTAGCTGCTGCCTGCCTCGTCCATGTTGAAGCTCTCCTCCACATCCAAGAAACGACTCGTGAGCTCTTCAATCGTCAAGGTCTTGAGGTCGAGTAGCGACTGAATGGAGTGAGCAAGCTGCCGGTAGCGCTGCGGTACGCAGCGGAGGAACTTGAGCACGGCCTTGTGCTCCGTGATGCCATCACCGAGGGCCTCAAGGTCGTTGACGATGCCGGTGAGGCGGACCGCGAACTCCTCCATCTTCTCGCCATCTTGAACCGGAGATTCTCGAACTCCGATCGACGCGTCTGCGCCCGGGCTCGGCAGACACGCTCGGACCCCATCCTCAAGGTCTTGAGGGCGTCCCAAGCCACCTTGGCGGAGTCCTTCGCAACCAACGAGTGCAACATCTCCGACGGCACAGCCTGGAGGATGATGCCCAACGCCTCACGGTCGTCGTGGTAGTCGATGACGGCGCCATGCTCGACCACCTCCCACAAGCCTTGTGCCTATAGCCGCACTCGCATGACGAGTGCCCACTCGGTGTAGCTCGTGCGGGTCAGCGGTGGAAGCTGCACCATCGATGAGGTCTGCCGGACCACACGCTCGACGATGCAAAGCTCGCCGCTTTTGTTGCCGCTGGTGAGCCGCGCCTTCGGTGGAGTCGCCAGCTCCCCCGGCTTCCTCTTGGCCAGCTCCGCCGCCTTGGACGCATCATATCCCTCGTTGCCGACCATCACAGGGACGGATCAAAATGTAGCTCTATATACCAAATGTTGGAACACAGGGGACACACACGAGAACTGGAGGTTGAAAAAGAAAAAACAACACACTTTGGCACCACGCACGTATAGTGCCTTTTCTGTATTTCTTCACTCAACTCACTAATAGAACTGGTTACAGTATGCTTTTAAAGGGAAATATGCACACACGACCAAGCCACACACCGGCTTGATCCGTCTTTCAGTCTCCACTAGCTCCATGCACGCACGTCCATCACTACCAGGCCGAACCTCCCGCAACGGCCACACGGCTCGTCCGTTTTCTTTGCATGCATGTAGCTAGGCGCTAACTAACTCTCTTGACCACCGGCACTTGCGTACGTAGACCACTTCTTCACTACGTGTGCTAATACCCTGATCACTAAACACATGATTAGTCCTGGCAACACGTGAATGCATGTACTCAACTAATGGCCGCCAGTCCGCCCGCTACACTGCACTTTCTCTATCGATGTGTGTTGTCTTCTCTGTCGATCTGGTCACTCCGCCATGTTTACATGCATACAACTAGCTAGAACTAAATCAACTACTAGAACTAAAATCATGCAAACACAAATAAACATGAGACTAGAACTCTACAACAAGGTAAACTCTAACAGCACCGACAGGACGTGTTGCGGCACCGTGCGAGGAGTGCGCCCGCCTCCGGCCTTCATCTTCCTCGTGCGTTGTAGCACCGTGCAGGGAGTGTGCCCGCCTCCGGCCTTCATCTTCCTCGTGCGTTGTAGCACCGGCGGCGAAGCAGGTGCCCCCCTCCCAGCAACTGCGTCGCAGCAATGCGCGAGCAGCTCCGCTTCCGGCCTGCTTGTTACAGCGCAGTGGTGTGCGGCGGAGATGCAGCAGACGGTAGTCGCCGTTGTTCTCCCACTTCACAGCAACGGGTAGGGAGCTCTTGCATCGCCATGGTAGCTCTCACCTCTCGCCGCGTGAGCATCAGAGGTTGTACAGGGGAAAGAGATGAATGGACAAGAGCTGGTGCGAAAAGATAAGGCTTGACAAAGGAAAGCGATGGTGGGTCCACAGAGCACGTGTCCAGCAGGGGACGAGGCTTACGTTTGGGTGTTATCATCCGATTGATAATAAACGTTTTCCAATACAAAAACATAAAGGAAAATAACAATAAAAACAGGGGAGCCCCGCTCCACAAATGGTAAGGCCCATGTTCGTGCATGGGGACCAAGGGGGTGCACGCTACCCTCTTTTCCAACGAGCGGGTCGCAGTATAGGAGATCCCTCGGATCGCCTGTAGAGCAGAAGAACAGGCTTGCCTACATCGCTTCAATAATGGGCACGCCCACTATATCGTTCCTTAGGACCGATTGATTTTGCCATAGGTTGGTCCAAACATTTCTATTTTTTCTGGCATTTTGTAGTGTTTTGCCCCATCAGTTTTGTAGCGCTGGTTTCAGTTACATTTTCAACTTTTACTTACAATACATCCAGAGTGGTCGTATTTTCTCCGGACCCTACGCAAGCGGGAGCTTCATGCACCGGGCTACCCTTTTTTTCTTATTTTTTTATATATAATGTACTTTCATTTAATTTGTTCTTTTTAAATCGAGTAAGTTGTAAAGAGTAATCACTTTTTATTAAATAGTGTTACTACTATTCAAGAAAAGGTTAAGGCATTTAAAGAAAATGCTCATGTATTTTTTGAAAGTGTTCATGCCACTAAAAAATGTTCACGTAATTTTTAAAGTGGTTAGAATGTTTTTAAAATTTTGCATGTCTGTTAAACAAGTCTTTACCTTTTAAAAATTATAGTGGAGTCTTAAATTCAATGTGTTTAATCATCTATACATCATATTCATGTACTTCAAAAGGTGTTTGGGTAAAAAAGATATTCATGTATTTAAATAAGTGTTTGTGTATTTTTAAAATAGATATTTAAATCCAGAAGTTTTGAAATATATTCATGTAATTCAAATAAAAAAATTGGGCACGTTTTAAAACTAATGATGTAAGTAATACAAAAGCAAAAGAGAAATAAAAAGAAGAAGAATACAAAATAAAAAAGGAAAACTAAACTTATAAAAGAGACACGAAAATTGAGGAAAAAGGTTGAAAATAAAATCCACACGAAAATCAGCAGGAAACCAATGCTCGAAGAAAATTGTTCCAACACTCTCCCACTAGTAGGCTAGTAGAACTTTTGCGGGCAACCTTTAGATAGCGCCAAGAGTGTTCGTTCACAACAACACCACACATGGGCTAGGCCCAATGCAGGACGGGGGTTTGCGTCTCCCTCTAGCCACGTGTAGGAGCACAAGTACACAATTATTTCTTTTATGTTCTAATATTTTAGAATATTACCATTTTATTAATTTTGTATAAAAATCAAACGTGTGTTAATTATTTGTTCATGGTGCATTTCAAGAATGTTCATCGTATGTTTTCAAATAATATATGATCACCCCAGATGAGCTTGTCCAGGTTCCTCATTGCTACATGTCCTAATCTTAGATGCCATAGCCATCCTTTAGATGTCCTAGCAACTAGGCAAGTGCGAGCATTCGGTCCAAGTGAGAAATCAACAAGATACATATTTTATTTATGAACACCAACAAAGACCATAGAGTAACCATCTTTGCGAAACACTTGACAGTCGATTTCAGTTTAAAGGACATGAAGTTCTGCATCTGTTCGCTAAGCAATTGATAGCATATTATATAAGAGAGTGCATCACGATTTTGCTGGATTCATAAAAAAAATTCTCAAAAAAATATCAAAAACCTGTAAAATAAAATATCAGAGTTTGAGGTAGATAACAATTCGAAAATGTTGTGGGTAGAGGGTCACTATTGATGGTCTACTCGGTGTAGTGTGATTATCCGAAATAAATAAGTAGAAACAATAGTCCTCTCGAATGGTTTTGTCATAAATCACCAAAGTTAGGATCTGCTGAGTGCGGGGTGCGGTGCCCCCTAAGTCTTGACTGATGGATGGAAATTGTGGGGTGGGGAAGTAAGTACCCCATTACCCCGGAGAAAGTTAGTGGGATTTGGAGCGTACATTCAGCTTCAGCTTTAGGAAATGGATGGGTGTTGGGCGCTAACCTTGTCTTGGCGTTAGCCTTACTCTCTCCCTCTCCTTTCCATTCTCTCTCTTGGTTTGTGGGCATACATGTTTTTGAGTTCTCCTTCAAAAACAGTGCTAGCTATTACAATTCTCCTTGAAAAAAAATCCCTTTCAAATTTGATAAAAGAAGGATGTGAAGGAGAAGAAAAAGGACACCATATGGAACTTTACCTTGGAAAACTAAAATTCCCTGTGAAAATTCATATGTTGTTTACAGATTTTGGAATTCTCTTGAAAATCAGTGCTCGCTATTTCAGTTCTCCTTCAAAATTAAAAATACCTTGAAATTTGATTTTAAAAAGGAGGGGCAGGAGAAGAAGAATACTCCCCCTCTAAAACCAAAAATTCTTGAAAACTCGTACACTATTTAATGATGATGACATAAGCTATTCCACTACCATTGTACTCGTTCGACAGGAGGTCGTACGCAGCTAGTGAAATTTTAGGAGATAGTCGTTGGATGCTGGTTGTGGGATGGGCGATGTATGGAGATGTGGTGCCACTGTTGGCATCGGATGATTACACATCACCAAAACACAATAGGAATATCTAAAAGATGCACTTTAAATTGACATGTTCTACCCTGATGGCTCGATCCTAAGTGCAACTATGTGACAAAGTATTTCATATGGTTGGAGAAATATTCTTAATGTCATACATTTTCTTTAAAAAGGGTCCATCTAGTGAGTTCAAACGTGGAAACACGAGGATTTGGTTGGATCCATGGATGCCTAGAGGGAGTATACCTCTAATCACAACACGAGAGAGGAGGAACATATTGTTAATTAATTTATGTAACATACCTTTTGGCCTGAAGATGTTAAGGATATTCATGAGATCCCCACTCAGGAGGACATATATAGGTGATTTCCTTGCATGTCATGCTCATAAAAAACAACTTTTGGGGGGTTTAATCGTCTTATAAAGTGTATGTAGACAATGCAGTACTTGAATCATATACAAGACCAACGTCTACTTCTAATGCAGAGGGAGAAAACTCAAGCTTAAAACGGAAAAAGATATGGACTTCTCTCCAACAAATAAAGACTTCTAATGCAGAGGGAGAAAACTCAAGCTTAAAATGGAAAAAAGATATGGACTTCTCTCCAACAAATAAAGTGTTGCACTTAAAGTGGAGATTAGCTACCTACATCCATGTACATAGCTAAAAAAGAAAGGTATTCATTTTGATACCCGATCACCATTATGGCCTTAGATACGATGAGGATGAAGACCATATCTTTCTTGAAGTGTAAAAAGTTACAAACTCATGGAACAATCTTATTCGAACACGTCAGGTTTCAATTATTGGCAGGTCCTACTTACAAAAAGGTGCAAGGATAATTTTTTGAATTGAAATGAGACGAATTTCTACCAGGCGTGTCGTCATTTTATGATTGTAGTGGCATGGAAGGAATACGACGAATAATGGTGATACAATAGGAGATGTAGATGAAATAAGCTCTTCTATAATTATCACTTGATGTCCAATTTGAAGGTCAAATAAGAGGAAAAGACGGTCAAAGAGACGTCCAAAAAGTAAAAACCACCTCATGCTGGAACACTGAAGATGATTGTTGACAAAGCCTCGAGAGAAGGATAAAAGTGGGAGGCTGCGGGTATTGAAATATATTTCACCGCATTTCTCTATAAGTTTGGACTTTCGAAGTAATTGGTTGAATCATGAATTCAATCTAGTATTATAGATGTCTCGAGCATAAGAAAAACCAACGCGTTATTAATTAAAATAGTGCAGTTTACATGGATGCGGAGTCTAGAGAACCTAGACACGAGGAGAGTATCGTAATATACTGTTCAGATTTATCTATTAAGCTAGACTTTTGGAGTAACCTGTTGAAGCATGAACTAGGTAGCGGTTTGACCACGGCCACACATTATTGACATGGACTTACGAAAGGTTTATATGCCAATAAAAAGTGAAAGCATGAACTTACACGAAGGTTCGCAGCACTGGAGTATTGTTTCTACGCTGGAGCGGCGCTACTGGTTTCCGATCCTGCGCAAGATACGCAGCCCAGGGCACGTACGTGCTGTACGTACATGCGGGCCCTGATTCTCGCAAGCCACAACGGCACTACTACTACCAGTACTACCACGGTGGGCCGAAAAAGCGTTGCAGAGGCCGATCTCCAGGCAGCTCGGAATCACTTCCGCCGAACAAGCATCGTGATCTGTGGTGTCAGACGTATTGCATTTAACTGAACCACAGGTAATTCTGTATTCCGCCGTATTCCATTGTATGACCTAGGGTGATGGACAGTCACCGAATATGGGCGGAACAGCATCTATATCTCCATCTGGCCAAATGTCTATGGGCTGTAGGTCCGAATAGTGCGATTTGATGGGTCATCACTATTCCCTGGTGGTTTGCAGGCTTGCAGTGTCACGGAGAGGCGAGATTTGTTTTAAGATGATGTGTCATTAGCACTCTAGTTACACATGTACAGACAATTACGAGTTAACAAAATATTTCGTGTTGAACCAATTTAATGGAGATTAGCAATGTGGAATTAGATAAATTCTTAAGTAAAGACCCTAGGATATTAGCACACAGAATAAATAACTACATACAACAGTGTGTTCACAAAAAAGTTTCGTATTGGGGGTTACTGTTGAAACTGCTTCAGGTTTTCGCATTCTAATTAGATGAGTTTGCTCAAAATATATCATTTAAATGTACTCTAATTAGCTGTTCTCTCAATAGAATACCCTCACAGCACAGGTGAGAAGAGGCCAGGATAGTGGCGTACCTGTATTATACCTTTGTGTGGGTGATATGTGGGCCAGCCAACATGTGTACGTGTAATTGGACACTAATTTAATGATTTTGCTATATAAATGATATTCTTTTGCAGATGATTGCAAAAAAGCAAACTAAATACCATAATGCCATTTGTAGTGTGTATACATGGATATATATAATATCATACAATATGGTAATTGTTCATCTTCATAATCTTGATACAACACATACGTACCAGGGTCGAATGTGATTTTTTATGATATTAAAAGGAGATGTGTGGGGATCATTTTAAACATTAATTTTTAAAAAAGTAATTGCCATAAATAGAATATTTTGTGTGGTCAAATATATCCTTGATGAATGGATGGTTCAGACCAAATATTTCTCTTACCTCTTAGGGATTAAGAGGGGCCATCTTAAATGAGCTAGTTACTACTCCCGTTCGGGTTTATTAGTTTCACTTGTACTTCCTCCGGTCTTTTTTACTTCCCACATTAGATTTGTGTCAAGTCAAACTTTACAAAGTTTGACCAAATATATATTAAGAAATTTCAACATCTACAATACTAAATATACATTCCATGAAACTATATTTCGTAATGAATTTGACGATATTAATATGGCATTGTGAATGTTGATACATGTTATTATAAGTTTGATCAAAATAAAAATACTTTGACTAATATGCAGACTAAAAAAGACCGGAAAGAGTATTTAGGTTCAAGTTTTGATTTTTTCACTAAAATGTTAATGTATGTGATAAAGAATTTGTTGAATTCATATATATAAATATAATTTTTAATGATATTATTTTTGCTACATATACTTATATTTTTATTACTTAAAGTTGTTATCAAAATATGACATAAAATGTGAGGGGGCTAGTAATCCCAGACGAGAGTAGTAATTATTTGCTCGATAACAGAGCTAATTGCACACTAATCTGAGGATTAGTTTTATAAAATGAGAAAATGTGTCGACGGTAAATATACAAAAGATTACCTAGGACAAGACATGGTTGGAATAAGCAATAATGATGTGACCGAATAGAAAATTGATACTTTTGACGCTGGCGACAGGTGAGCGATAAATTTACCGTGTTAGGAGCAATCAAGTCAGTGCTTTATCATGCCCATCAGACAGTAGTATTATTGCTTTCACTCGAGCCTGACAATGTGCCACTCTCATACGGCTGTACTATTCACACAGATGTGTATATTGGTCTTTATATGTTGAAAAAGCCTGATAGAGGGAATCGCGAGGCCCATAGGGATAACGAGCTGCCTGGTGCTCGGCCTTCGCAACGCCGCTCCCCACGGTAGGCCTGGATTGAGGAAAAAGGCCAGCGAACGCATTGCCCCGGCGCGTGAGTGACTGGCGTCCGAGTCAGGACCAGCTTGGCTACAGCTAGCCGCCTGCGCTGTCTGTACCAGCGTACTGTGTACTTGTCCGTAGCGCATCGTTCGGTCGGTCTCTGGGTGCCGCGCCCTCCGGTTTCGGATGTGATCCGCCTACCTGTCGCTGACGAGGAGAGAGGAAGCATGGAGAGATACCGCTACGTCCCGGCTACCGGTCCATGATTCCGTATCTCTCGCGCCACGCATGTGGGGCTCCTCCCGCCTCGTGGTCAAGGATTCTGATGCGATGCACCGCCGCTGCGGCGATGCCTTGTCGTGGGAGAAGTTCTCGGGCCAACTTTCTTTCGTTTTTGTCAATGTTCGGGTTGTACACACGACCTTTTTGAATCGCTGCGAACAGAAAACACAACCCAACGCGACGATTTAGACAGACGTAGGTCCGTTTTTTGTCCGTTTGTATTTATTTCAGACCTAAATTTGGATCGCATTTGCGTCGGAGTCTTCTACAAACGTTCGCAAAGTGTTCGACGCTTTGCTCAAGGTACAAATGGACTCCAATGATGAGTATCTTTTTGACAACGTTCTTTTGGAGTCGGATGATTCTTCATCTGATGATAAGAAGATGGTGGCGGCTGCGTTGGTCGTCAATGACCACGTAAATATGGAACGGACTGTTTAAGGGATCCATGCCAGGGCACACTCCGACACCGAATCGCAATCGGGAGAGTGGTCATTTCTTACTATGGAAAGACTACATTGAGACCCAAAATCCTCTCTTCAAACATCACTTGTTCCGTCGCCGTTTTCGGATGGCTAGACATATTTTCAACCATATTCGAGAGGGGATGGTTGC
This sequence comes from Hordeum marinum, assembly GCA_022496015.1. Taxonomy (NCBI): domain Eukaryota; kingdom Viridiplantae; phylum Streptophyta; class Magnoliopsida; order Poales; family Poaceae; genus Hordeum; species Hordeum marinum. Next base: position 60,711,302 of record CM039673.1, on the reverse strand, counting down.
GTACGATAAGTATTTCGAGTGCAAGACGGATGTCCTTGGAAAGATTGACTTCTTCTCTTATCAGAAATGCACTGCTGCCATTTAGATGCTTGCATATGGAGTCCCTAGCGATCCCATTGATGAGTATGTCCGGATGAATGAGTCCACCTGCATTGAGTCAATGTATAGATTTTGTAGGGTTATCATAGTTGTGTTTGGTCCGAAGTATTTGAGAGAGCCAACAGTTGCCTATACAGCACGGTTGCTGTCGATGAATGCCAATAGGGGGTTCCCGAGGATGCTTGGTAGCATAGATTGTATGCATTGGAAGTGGAAAAACTGCCCTTCTGCTTGGCAAGGGCAGTATAAGAGCCATGTACGAGTTTGCACTGTCATACTTGAGGCCGTGACTTCCCAAGATCTCTGGATTTGGTACGCTTTCTTCGGCATGGCCGGATCTCACAACGATATCAGTGTGCTCCAGTGATCTCCGGTATTTGCTAGGATGGCAGAAGGCAATTGCCGAGAGGTCAATGTTGAGATCAATGGCCACTAGTACACACTAGTAGAAAACAGGGTTTTGATCCAGGCAGGGCCAGCCCATTAGTCCCGGTTCAGTCACGAACCGGGACCAATGGGGGCAACTGTCCCGGTTCGTGCAGCCAGGGGGCCGGTGGGGCCACGTGGGGCATTGGACCCGGTTCGTCGGACCTCTTTGGTCCCGGTTCCAGACACGAACCGGGACCAATGTGCCTCTCTCCTGGCCCACAACCATTGGTCCCGGTTCGTGTTTGGAACCGGTACCAAAGGGGGTACTTTAGTCCCGGTTCCAGCCACGAACCGTGACCAATGAGATGCCTATATATACCCCCTCGCCGGCGAGGCAAAGCACTCCACACTGCTTTGTTTTCTTGGCCGGAGAGGGAAGAGATTTGTGGTGCTCTAGCTCACCTCCTATGCACATGAGGTGTTTGATGAAATGCCCAAGCCACATTTAAGCTTTCTCCTCTCGAAGTTCCTTGTCCAAGCTCCATTTTACTCAAGATTTGTCTAGGTTTGGTGGTCCGTCCTGTCCCGTCCCCGTCCTCGCCGCCGTCGATCGCCCGCGCCCATCTCGGTGTCGGCACCACCGTGGTTAGCCTCTTCTTCTTATCTTCTTTCTAAAAGAAAAAAGTTTTTAGTTGTATGATTTAGATAGATACTTGTGTAATTTTCTTACTTTTATTATTGTATTTATTTTGGTCACCATTGTACTTTGGCTTTAATGTGATGATGAATTTCTATTAATTTGGTCACTTCTATATTCATGATATGTTGTAATGGTTTTTAATACACTTTATTATATAACGCACGTAGATGAACCGACAACGGATGTACGGTGACCGGCGCACCTCCGAGTATATTAAGGGCCTGCATAATTTTCTTGAAGCGGCTAAGGAAAACAAGAAGAATGGTTTTATTCATTGTCCATGTACTATTTGTGAGAATACAAAGGCTTTCTCCAACTCTAAAACCCTTCACTTCCACCTGCTTGAGAAGGTTTTTATGCCACACTATAATGTTTGGACCAAGCACGGAGAAAGAGGGGTTATGATGGAAGACAACGAAGAAGAAGAGGATGATGACAACTATGTGCCTCCTGAATACGGTGATGCTGCAACGGGGGAAGATGAAGATCAAGAGGAACCAGACGATGTGCCCGATGATGATCTTCGCCAGGTCATTGTTGATGCAAAGAGACAATGTGAAAGTGAAAAGGAGAAGTTGAAGTTCGATCGCATGCTAGAGGATCACCAAAAAGGATTGTACCCCAATAGCGAAGATGGCAACACAAAGCTCGGTACCACACTGGAATTGCTGCAGTGGAAAGGCAGAGAATGCTGTACGTGACAAAGGATTTGAGAAGCTACTGAAAATATTGAAGAACAAGCTTCCAAAGAATAACGAATTGCCCGACAGTATGTACGTAGCAAAGAAGGTTGTATGCCCTCCAGGATTGAAGGTGCAGAAGATACATGCATGCCCTAATGACTACATCCTCTACCGCGGTGCGTACGAGGATTTGAACGCATGCTCGGTATGCGGTGCATTGCGGTATAAGATCAGACGAGATGACCCTCGTGATGTTGGCGGCGAGCGCCCCAGGAAGAGGGTTCCTGCCAAAGTGATGTGGTATGCTCCTATAATACCACGGTTGAAACGTCTGTTCATAAACAAAGAGCATGATAAGTCGATGCGATGGCACAAAGAGGACCATAAGAAAGATGGGAAGTTGAGATCACTCGCTGACGGGTCGCAGTGGAGAAAGATCGAGAGAAAGTGGAGCGACTTTACAGGTGACCCAAGGAACGTATGGTTTGGTTTAAGTGCAGATGGCGTTAATCCTTTTGGGGATGAGAGCAACAAGCATAGCACATGGCCTGTGACTCTATGTATGTATAACCTTCCTCCTTGGTTGTGCATGAAGCGGAAGTTCATTATGACGCCAGTGCTCATCCAAGGCCCTAAGAAACCCGACAATGACATTGATGTGTACCTAAGGCCATTAGTTGATGAACTTTTACAGCTATGGAATGGAAGAGGTGCACGTGTGTGGGATGAGAACGAACAGGAGGAATTTCACCTACATGCATTGCTGTTTGTAACCATCAATGAGTGGCCTACTCTCAGTAACCTTTTAGAAAAGACAAACAAGGGATACCACATATGCACACACTATTTAGATGACATCGACAGTATATGTTTGGACAAATGCAGGAAGAATTTGTACCTGGGGCATCGTCGATTTCTTCCGACCAACCATCAATGTCGAAAGAAAGGAAAGCATTTCAAAGGTGAGGCAGATCACAGGAAGAAGCCCACCCTCCATACTGGTGATCACAAACTTGCTATGGTCAATGATTTACAAGTAATTTTTGGAAAGGGTCCCGGCAGACTATCTGTTCCGAATGACGCTGAGGGACGCGCACCCATGTGAAAGAAGAAATCTATATTTTGGGACCTACCTATTGGAAAGACCTAGAGGTCCGCTCTACGATCAACGTGATGCACGTGGCGAAGAATCTTTGTGTGAACCTGCTAGGCTTCATGGGAGTGTATGGGAAGACAAAAGATACACCGGAGGCACGCGAGGAACATCAACGTGTGCATGAAAAAGACGACATGCATCCAGAGCAATGTGAAGGTCTTGCCAGCTACGCTCTTACCAAGCAAGAGAAGGAAATCTTCTTTGAATGCCTGCTCGGTATGAAGGTCCCGTATGGCTTCTCATCGAATATAACGAGAAAAATAAATATGGCAGAGAAAAAGTTCCAGAACCTAAAGTCTCATGACTGCCACATGAATATGACAGACCTAAAGTTAACCCATTGCGTATTGAGTAATAGTGATCTGCGTGTTGATCAGTTTCTTGGTAGTTTCCTTCGATCAATTTTAAATATTTAAAATCGATCGAAGGAAATATTAGTGATCTTATATGATAATATTCGAGATATATTAGTTAATATTTGATGATGCATTAATAACTGGATTATTCGAGATGATGTATTCGTGATATTATATTCGAGTTCATTATAAATGTATTAGTGATATTTTATCGATATAATGCGTGTGTGACATTCGGTCTGTTGTTGCTCCTTGTGTGACTTTCATGTGTGTTCTTGATGGATGAATCCCAACTGTTGTCGTGGGGGTGCCTCCTCTTTCTTCTCTTCTTTGAGATATACTCATCGGTATAATGCGCAAGAAGAGAAGAGGGGGGTGTCCATCACCGGCGGTCGAACTATTACTGTGAGAGAGTGCCCACCAACATATATACACCACCATATTAGTGTGAGAGAGAGCGCACCAACACACCATGAGATATGAGAGTTATTTAAGGAAAGCCTCGACGGATCGAAAGTCACACACGCATTAGGATCCAAAGCGTGTCGTAATTCTTGAATTATGAACACAAGAAATGTCGTCGTCATCAGACGACGATAAGATCCAAGCGTGTGAATTATGCGGTGAAGATAAGGGTCTTTGTGATCAGCCTGGGCTGCAAGATGGCAGGTTCTTCACCATGAAGCTTTACGAGAACTTTGATATTTCTACGGTACATAACGATGATAACAGTTTTTTCGTAATTAAGCATGACTTCTGTTTCTTTCCTGCAACACGTAATTTATGTTTTATACAAGTCGACTAGTTCATCCCCTGTCATGCAAGACGGTATTTCTTGGAGAGGCTCGGTTTCGAAGAGCACGAGAGTTTCGAGATGAGGACAGCCAGCCTGAGGACTAAACATGGTCACACATTTCTTGTGAACGTAATGAATGCACTTAATAACACGAATTAGGGTGCTCAAATTGGGAAGCTCTTTGCAAGGAATATGGATTTCAGGAGGATATGGAAATAACCTTCGATCTTCGTCCTGAAGATCATATTGAAGGAAACATCGACATTTGGGTGGATGTCGATATGCTTCCTGTTTTATCTTCATGTGAGTTTGTCAACCATGGATATTTGTCAAGTAATTTGCATTCTATATACATAAATATTTGGTGTTTATCCGTACTAAATTTGTTAATTTTTAATTTACAGCTTATTTCGTTTCTTTGAGTGAAATACAAAACATAATCGGCACGACACACTACACTTATGGATCACATCTAACTTGGGAGGATAAGGATGATCTTATCTACTTTTTTATTGGTGGCATAGCTGGTAGGGACATCTTCCCGTATAGTTTGGGAATTAGCCTAAATTGTACATTGTACAGGACACTAGTGCATATGTTGAGGGCGGATGACATTCGCCAAAATATATTGGTAAGAGTTGCTAATTAACTACACTAGTACTATTGCGTAAATGGTATTGATTACATTGCTAACTAGGCTACTATTATGTTCTTCAACAGAAATTGCCAAATGAAGTTGTGACACCATTGATGTAACCCGAAGGTAATATGACAATAAAAATGCCCTTCCATCCCGAGTTATCTTTTGCATACTCGACTAGTGCAAACCACCAAGAAAGCTCAAAATTGAAGCATGGGAACAAATAAAGAAGGATCGCAAGCCACAAGTTGGACACCGTTGGATCTCTTTGCTTCATCATGGAGACATAGGTGTTATTATTTTTTATGTCATTTTACCTAGGAGGAAGGAGTAGGTCCTATGAGGAAGGACTATATTATTTTATCTTTTTTTGTTTTATGAGACTTTAACTTTGTATGATTAAGATGATGATGATGAGCTATTAGATCTTGTGTAATTAATGGTTTCCTTTATTTGCTCATTAGCTAGCGTCGAGTTCTCTCTATATGTATAGTAGCTAGCAGCATTGACCTAGCACGGAGAAAGAGAGGACACTTCTCTCTATTAATTAGCTAGCTAACACAATATGAAACCCCTAAATTAACCCTCCAAAAAACCCCACCCCCCTTTCAAAAAAACTAGCAACTTTTGGTCCCGGTTGGTGTTACCAACTTGGACTAAAGGTCCTCCTGCCTGGGCTCCCCGCAGAGGCCACGTGGAGCCCCTTCTGTCCCAGTTCGTAAGCAAACCGGGACTAAAGGTTTAGGGCTTTAGTCCCGACCCTTTAGTCTCGGTTCCAGAACCGGACAAATGGGCCTCTGGAACCGGGACAAATGTGTCGTTTTCTACTAGTGACACCAATGGATACTAGCTAGCTGACAGTATCTATCCACGTTGGTGTACTCTTGTGAAGACAATCTCCAACCCTTTAGAAGAGAAGAGAAAGAGGTTTGCCCAGGAACAAGAGAGTGTTTGAAAAGATGTAGAGCGTGCCTTTGGCGTTCTTCAATCTCGATGGGGCATCATTCGGTATCCTGCTAGAACTTGGAGCACCAAAAAGTTATGGGAGGTGATGACAGCTTGTGTGATCATCCACAACTACTGGAATCAGGATCTTTGCCGTCAGCCAGCTCTTTGTCGTCTGCCAGCTGATGGCAAAGAAGGTCTTTGCCATCAGCTTCAATAAAACTAACGGAAAAGAACGAGCTGACAGCAAAGATTATGTTTGCCGTCAGCCAGCTCTTTGCCGTCAGCTAGCGAATGACAAAGAGGAAGGGTGGCCCACTACGAGAACCAACTAACGGCCACTTTCTTTGCCGTCTGCTAGCGGACGGCAAAGAAAGTGGTCAACTAACGTCCGTTCTCCTTGGCCCCACCCCACTAACTAGGCTCTTTGTCATCTGCTAGCAGACGGCAAAGAGTTTAACCTATATGCTGTGTGCCCCACCCCTCTCTCTCTCTCTCCCATCTCTCTCTCTCCCCTCACCTCACCTCCGCCGCCCCCGTGCCCGACCCCCCCCCCTCGTGCCCGAGTCCCTGCCGCCCCCACCCCTGCCGTGAGGCAGGCCGCGGTGCCGCCCCCTCTGTTGGGGAACGTTGCATGGGAAACAAAAAATTTCCTACGCACACGCAAGATCTATCCATGGTGATGAGCATCTACGAGAGGGAGAGTGGATCTACATACCCTTGTAGATCGCTAAGCGGGAAGCGTTAAGAAACGCGGTTGGTGTAGTCGAACATCTTCACGATCCAAATCGCCGAGCATCCTACGATCTCATCACGATCCGTCCTGCGATCCAATCACGATCCGTCCCGCGAACTCATCATGATCCATCCCGCGATCTCATCATGATCCGTCTCGCGATCTTGATCACGGTCCTTCCGATCTAGCGCTGAACGGACGACACCTCCGCGTTCAGCACACGTACAGCTCGATGACGATCTCCGCCTTCTTGATCAAGCAAGAGGGAGAGGAGAGGTAGATGAGCTCTCCGGTAGTGTGACGGCGTTGCAGCGATGGTGGTGGATCTATTCCAGCAGGGCTTCGCCTAAGCACCGCTAAAAACCGATCTAGAGAAGAGGTAGCACGTGGCTATTAGGGTTAGCTTTTTCCTTTAAATCCTCTAGTATATATAGGAGGGAGGGAGGGGAGGAGGCAGCCTCAAACCTTCAAGGTTTGGTCGAAATTGGAGGTGGAGGAGTCCTACTCCAATCCTATTAGGAGTAGGATTCCTCCTTTCCACTTGGAAACTCTTTCCACCTCTCCACCTTTGGATTTTTTTCCTTCTCAAACCACTCCAGACGCATGGGCCCTTAGAGGAGGCTTCGGCAAGCCCACCAGGGGCTGGTTTACCTCCTCCCACAGCCCATGTAGCCTCTTGGGTCTAAATACCTCTCCCGATGGTCCCCCGGTACACTATCGGCACTCCCGGTACACTACCGATGAGCCCAAAACTTTTTCGACGACCAAAACAGGAGTTCCTATATATCAATGTTTACCTCCGGACCATTCCGGAGCTCCTCTGACATCCGGGATCTCATCCGGGACTCCGAACAACCTTCGGTCACCACCATACATAACTCTATACTACTGAAATGTCACCAAACCTTAAGTGTGCAGACCTTGCGGGGTCGAGAACTATGTAGACGTGACCGAGACACCTCTACGGTCAATAACCAATAGCGGGACCTGTTGGGGAACGTTGCATGGGAAACAAAAAATTTCCTATGCACACGCAGATCTATCCATGGTGATGAGCATCTACGAGAGGGAGAGTGGATCTACGTACCCTTGTAGATCGCTAAGCGGGAAGCGTTAAGAAATGCAGTTGGTGAAGTCGAACGTCTTCGCGATCCAAACCGTCGTGCGTCCCATGATCCAATCATGATCCGTCCCATGATCCAATCACGATCCATCCCGCGATCCAATCACGATCTGTCCCACGAACTTGATCACGATCCGTCCCACGAACTTGATCACGATCCTTCCGATCTAGCGCCGAACGGACGGCACCTCCGCGTTCAGCACACGTACAGCTTGATGACGATCTCCGTCGTCTTGATCCAGCAAGAGGGAGCGGAGAGGAGGAAGAGTTCTTCGGCAGCGTGACGGCGCTCCGGCGATGGTGGTGGAGCTATTCCGGTAGGGCTTCGCCTAAGCACTGCAGAAAACCGATCTAGAGGAGAAACTATGCAGTGGAGGAACGGGCAGCACGTGGCTGAAAATTCTGTGCAAAAACCCTAAAACCTCCAGTATATATAATAGGAAGAGAGGAGGAGGCTTGGCACAAGGGCCAAGCCTCCAAGGAGTCGGCCGAACCAGGTGGAGGAGGTGGACTCCACCTCCAATCCTAGTAGGACTAGGATTCACCCTATTTTTGCCTTTTTCCACTTTTTCTCTTTAGGCCTTTTTTCCCAAACCGCATGGGCCTTGTGTGGGACTTCCACCAGCCCACTAAGGGATGGTAAACACTCTCCCACAGCCCATGGAGCCTCTTGGGTCGAAATACCCCTCCCGATGGTCTCCCGGTACACTACCGGCACTCCCGGTACACTACCGATGAGCCCGAAACTTTTTCGGCGACCAAAACAGGACTTACTATATATGAATCTTTACCTCCGGACCATTCCAGAGCTCCTCTTGACGTACGGGATCTCATACGGAACTCCGAAAAACATTCGTTCACAACCATACATAACTCTATACTACCGAAACGTCACCAAACCTTAAGTGTGCACACCATGCGGGTTCGAGAACTATGTAGACATGACCGACACACCTCTACGGTCAATAACCAATAGCGGGACCTGGATGCCCATATTGGTTCCTATAGATTCTACGAAGATCTTTATCGGTCGAACCTCTATGTCAAGGATTCAGTTAATCCCGTATGATGTTCCCTTTGTTCTTCGGTATGTTACTTGCCCGAGATTCGATCGTCGGTATCTCCATACCTAGTTCAACCTCATTATTGGCAAGTCTCTTTACTCGTTCCGTAATACAAGATTTCGTAACTAACACTTAGTCACATTGCTTGCAAGGCTTATTGTGATGTTGTATTACCGAGTGGGCCCTGAGATACCTCTCCGCCATACGGAGTAACAAATCCCAGTCTTGATCCATGCCAACTCAACAGACACCCTCGAAGATACATGTAGAGCACCTTTATAGTCACCCAGTTACGTTGCGACGTTTGATACACACAAGGCACTCCTCCGATATCCGTGAGTTGCATGATCTCATGGTCATAGAACATATACTTGACATGCGGAAAACAGTAGCAATAAACTGACACGATCAAATGCTAGATTTGTAGTTCGGACCTTGTCCATCACATCATTCTCCTAATGATGTGATCCCGTTGTCAAATGACATCTCATGTCCATGGCTAGGAAACCTTGACCATCTTTGATCAACGAGCTAGTTCACTAGAGGCATACTAGGGACAAAGTATAGTCTATTTACCCACACATGTAATGTGTTTCCAATTAATACAATTATAGCATGGATAATAAACGATTATCATGAACAAGGAAATATAATAATAAACACTTTATTTATTGCCTCTAGGGCATATTTCCAACAGGACCTGGATGCCCATATTGGTTCCTACATATTCTATGAAGATCTTTATCGGTCGAACCTCTATGTCAAGGATTCAGTTAATCCCGTATGATGTTCCCTTTGTTCTTCGGTATGTTACTTGCCCGAGATTCAATCATCGTTATCTCCATACCTGGTTATCGGCAAGTCTCGTTACTCGTTTCGTAATACAAGATCCCGTGACTAACACTTAGTCACATTGCTTGCAAGGCTTATTGTGATGTTGTATTACCGAGTGGGCCCTGAGATACCTCTTCGTTCACACGGAGTAACAAATCTCAGTCTTGATCCATGCCAACTCAACAGACACCCTCGGAGATACCTGTAGAGCACCTTTATAGTCACCCAGTTACGTTGCGACATTTGATACACACAAGGCACTCCTCCGATGTTCGTGAGTTGCATGATCTCATGGTCATAGGAACACATACTTGACATGCAGAAAACAGTAGCAATAAACTAACACGATCATATGCTACGTTTGTAGTTTGGGTCTTGTCCATCACATCATTCTCCTAATGATGTGATCCCATTTTCAAATGACATCACATGTCAATGGCCAGGAAACCTTGACCATCTTTGATGAACGAGCTAGTTCACTAGAGGCATACTAGGGACAAAGTGTTGTCTATTTACCCACACATGTAATGTGTTTCCAATTAATACAATTATAGCATGGATAATAAACGATTATCATGAACAAGGAAATATAATAATAAACACTTTATTTATTGCCTCTAGGGCATATTTCCAATAGGGGCTGCCCTCAAAATACTTGAGTATATGTAGGAGGGAGGGGAGAGGAGGCAGCCCTAGCCTCTCCTCCAAGGAGAGGTTAGGCTGAAGCCTAGGGGGAGAGTTCACCTCCCCAAGGAAGGTGGATTCCAAGTGGGACTCTCTCCCAAACTTAGCTCCTACTCTATCTCCTTCTTCCTTGTGCATAGGCCCTTATGGACTGGCTTGCCCAGCCCACCAGGGGCTGGTGCGCCACCTCTAGGGCCCATGTGAGCCCTTGGGGTATGTGGGCCCCACTTGGTGGTCCCCGGAACCCATTCCTCACTCCCGGTACACTGCCGGAAATGCCCAAAACTTTTCCGGAGTTCAAACACCACTTTCCTATATATCAATCTTTACCTCCAGACTATTCTGGACCTCCTCTCGATGTCCGAGATCTCATCCGGGACTCCGAACAATCTTCGGTCACCACCATACATAACTCTATACTACCGAAACGTCACCGAACCTTAAGTGTGCAGACCCTACAGGTTCGAGAACTATGTAGACATGACCGAGACACCTTTACGGTCAATAACCAATAGAGGGACTTGGATGCCCATATTGATTCCTACATATTCTATGAAGATCTTTATCGGTTGAACCTCTATGTCAATGATTCAGTTAATCCCGTATGCTGTTCCCTTTGTTCTTCGGTATGTTACTTGCCCGAGATTCGATCGTCGGTATCTCTATACCTAGTTCAACCTCGTTGCCGGCAAGTCTCTTTACTTGTTCCGTAATACAAGATCCCGTGGCTAACACTTAGTCACCTCTCCGTCACACGGAGTAACAAATCCCAGTGTTGTTCCATGCCAACCCAGCAGACACCCTTAGAGATACCTGTAGATCACCTTTACAGTCACCTAGTTACGTTGTGATGTTTGATACACACAAGTTACTCCTTCTGTGTCCGTGAGTTTCATGATCTCATGGTCATAGGAACATATACTTGACATGCAGAAAACCGTAGCAATAAACTGACACGATCATATGCTACGTTTATAGTTTGGATTTTGTCCATCCCATCATTCTCCTAATGATGTGATCCCGTTATAAAATGACATCTCATGTCAATGGCCAGGAAACCGTGACCATCTTTGACCAACGGGCTAGTCTACTAGAGGCACACTAGGGACAAATTGTTGTCTATATATCCACACATGCAATGTGTTTCCAATCAATACAATTATAGCATGGATGATAAAAAATTATCATGAATAAGGAAATATAATAATAAACACTTTATTTATTGCCTCTAGGGCATATTTCCAACAGTCTCCCACTTGCACTAGAGTCAATAATCTAGTTCACATCACTATGTGATTTACATTGTAATGAATCGAACACCCATGTAGTTCTGGTGTTGATCATGTTTAGCCCTTGGAAGAGGTTTAGTCAACAGGTCTGCAACATTCAGATCCGTGTGCACTTTGCAAATATTTATGTCCTTCTCCTTGATGTAATCGCAGATGGAATTGAAGCGTCGCTTTATGTGTCTGGTCCTCTTGTGAAACTTTGGTTCCTTGTCCAGAGCAATGGCACGAGTGTTGTCACAGAACAGAGTCATTGGATTCAGTGCACTAGGCACTACTCTAATATCTGTCATGAAATGGTTCATCCACACACCTTCTTTCGCTGCCTCCGAGGCTGCGATGTACTCCGATTCGCATGTAGATTCGGCTACCACGCTTTGCTTGGAACTGCACCAACTTACCGCTCCCCCGTTGAGAATAAATATGTATCCGGTTTGCGACTTAGAGTCATCCAGATCAGTGTCAAAGCTTGCATCGACGTAACCCTTTACGACGAGCTCTTGATCACCTTCATAAACGAGAAACATTTCCTTAGTCCTTTTCAGGTACTTAAGGATATTCTTGACCGTCATCCAGTGCTCCATTCCAGGATCACTTTGAAACCTTCCGGCCATACTTATGGCAAGTCTTACATCGGGTCCTGTGCACAGCATTGCATACATGATAGAGCCTATGGATGAAGCATAGGGGATGACACTCATCTTCTCTCTATCTTCTGTCGTCACTGGGCATTGAGTCTTACTCAACTTCACACCTTGTAACACAGGCAAGAACCCCTTCTTGGACTAATCCATTTTGAATTTATTCAAAACTTTATCAAGGTATGTGCCTTCTGAAAGTGCTATCAAGCGTCTCGATCTATCTCTATAGATCTTAATGCCTAATATGAAAGCAGCTTCTCCTACGTCCTTCATTGAAAAACTCCTGTTCAAATATTCCTTCACGCTTTCCAGCATTTCTATATTGTTTCTAATTAGCAATATGTCATCCACATATAATATTAGAAATGCTACAGAGCTCCCACTCACTTTCTTGTAAATAAAAGCTTCTCTGTAAACTTGTATAAACCCAAACGCTTTGATCACCTCATCAAAGCGCTTATTCCAACTCCGAGACGCTTGCACCAGTCCATAAATGGATCGCTGGAGTTTGCAAATTTTGTCAACATTCTCTGGATCGACAAAACCTTCTGGTTGCATCATATACAACTCTTCCTCAAGGAAACCGTTGAGGAACGCTGTTTTGACATCCATCTGCCAAATTTCATAGTCGAAATATGCAGCTATTGCTAACATGATTCTGACGGACTTAAGCATCGCTACAGGTGAGAAGGTCTCATCGTAGTCAACTCCTTGAACTTGTGAAAAACCCTTTGCCACAAGTCGAGCTTTATAGACGGTGATATTACCGTTTGCGTCCATCTTCTTCTTAAAGATCCATTTGTTCTGAATGGCCTTTCACCCTTCAGGTAATACTTCCAAAGTCCATACTTTGTTTTCATACATGGATCCCATCTCAGATTTCATGGCCTCTAACCATTTCTCGAAATCTGGGCCCATCATTTCTCCTCCATAGCTTGTAGGTTCATTGTTGTCCAACAACATGACCTCCAAGATAGGGTTGCCGTACCACTCAGGAGTAGTACTTGCCCTTGTCGACATACGAGGTTCAATAGCAACTTGATCTGAAGCTTCATGATCATCATCATTAACTTCCTCTTCAACTGTCGTAGGCTCCACAGAAACATCTTTCTGCGCTGCACTACTCTCTGGTTTAAGTAAAGGTTCAATAACCTCATCAAATTCTATTTTCCTCTCACTCAATTATTTCGAGAGAAACTCTTTCTCAAGAAATGTCCCGTTCTTAGCGACAAACACTTTGCCTTCGGATCTGAGGTAGAAGGTATACCCAACTGTCTCTTTCGGGTATCCTATGAAGACGCATTTCTCCACTTTGGGTTCCAGCTTTTCAGGCTAAAGCTTTTTGACATAAGCATCACATACCCAAACTTTAAGAAACAACAACTTTGGCCTCTTGCCAAACCACAATTCATATGGCGTCGTCCCAACGGATTTCGATGGTGCCCTATTTAAAGTGAATACAGCTGTCTCTAATGCGTAACCCCAAAACGATAGTGACAAATCGGCAAGAGACATCATAGAACGCACCATATCTAATAATGTTCGATTACGACGTTCGGACACACCATTACGCTATGGTGTTCCAGGCGGTGTCAACTATGAAATAATTCCACACTGTCATAAGTGACTGCCAAAGTCATAACTCAAATATTCACCTCCTCGATCAGATCGTAGGAATTTAATCTTCTTCTTACGATGATTCTCAAATTCACTCTGAAATTGCTTGAACTTTTCAAACGTTTCAGACTTGTGTTTCATTAAGTAAATATACCCAAATCTACTTAAGTCATCCATGATGGTGAGAAAATAACGATATCCACCGCGCGCCGGAACATTCATTGGACCGCACACATCAGTATGTATGATTTCCAACAAGTCACTTGCCCGTTCCATTGTTCCAGAGAATGACATTGTAGTCATCTTGCCCATGAGGCATGGTTCACATGTGTCAAGTGATTCAAATCAAGTGACTCCAAAAGTCCATCAGCATGGAGCTTCCTCATGCGTTTTACACTAATATGACCTAAACGGCAATGCCACAAGAAAGTGGTATTATCACTATCAACTCTACAGCTTTTGGCATCAATGTTATGAACATGTGTATCATCACTATCAAGATTCAATATGAATAAACCCCTCACATCGGGTGCATGACCATAAAAGATATTACTCATATAAATAGAACAACCATTATTCTCTGACTTAAATGAGTAACCGTCTCGCAATAAACAAGATCCAGATATAATGTTCATGCTTAACGCAGGCACTAAATAACAATTATTCAGGTTCATCACTAATCCCGATGGTAATCAAAGAGAGAGCGTGCCGACGGCGATCACATCAACATTGGGACCATTTCCCACGCGCATCGTCACTTTGTCCTTCGCCAGCCTTCGTCTATCCTGTAGTTCCTGTTTTGAGTTGCAAATGTGAGCAACCGAACCGGTATCAAATACCCAGGCACTACAACGAGAGCTAGTAAGGTACACATCAATAACATGTATATAATATATACCTTGTTTGTTGTTGGCCGCTTTCTTGTCAGCCACATACTTGGGGCAGTTCCGCTTCCAGTGACCAGTTCCCCTGCAATGAAAGCACTCAGTTTCTGGCTTGAGTCCAGCCTTGGGTTTCTTCACGGGAGGAGCAACTGCTTTGCCACCCTTCTTGGAGTTACCCTTCTTGCCCTTGTCATTCTTCTTGAAACTAGTGGTTTTATTGACCATCAACACTTGATGTTCTTTCTGGATTTCATACTCAGTGACTTTCAGCATCGCAAAGAGCTCGGCGACTGACTTGTTCATTGTAGCGACCCGACCTGAAAGGCCAAGTCTCCGGTGTTTCCGTACCATCCCAAGATCATGCTGGTACACACACGGTACATCAATGTATATATCAAAGGGAAATCACACAGCATTATATTAATCGCAATCTCATATAGAGTACTTTATTACAATAAAAATTACAATAAAGTGGCTAAAGGCCAACTCATGAGAATATCTAAATCTTGCGGAAGCGTCGAAAGTAGGTGAGTCCATCTGACTCCAAGGGCATCTCACTGAGCATAGAACGTGTCCTCACTCCTGGTCGGAAAAATATTCCGCAACATGATACGTTGCAGCCGTGTAGGTCAGCATATGGAATATGCCGGCAAAGTCACAAGAGAAGGGTAAAAAGGTAGTCATCTAGTCTATATGCATATATGGCAGGTGGGGTGGTAAGTTTTGCATAAAGCCAATTTTTTTCCTACATCGAAGGGGGTTAAGCAAAATATTACTAAGTTGGTTGATTAATGAGATGGTTCCACCAACCAATTCTCATACCCAAAATTATTAAATACCCACATCATCATATTATTTGTGTTGAGAATTCCGGAAGTTCCAATTCCTTTGGCTCAAGTCGTCCATGACCATGGACACGGCTAATCGATTAGGTTTAAGTACTCTGCAGAGTTTTGCACACGTTCCCCACAAGATTTGGTCGCCTCCGTTTGATTTCTCGCACTTCAGGGTGTTTGAGAAACGGATGACCAAAACATGGTCTTCCAAAGGGTTTCCCTGCGACTCTGACGGTGCCCATCCTTTCCTACCGTTCTTCTACCTCTCGTAGCACCGCCTGTCCAGAGTCACCACGATATCCAACCAAGCCAGAGCCCATAATGACTTGTGGCTGTGCAGGTAAGCCTTGGGTCTTGAAGCACCCATCCATCCCTTTGTGCCTGGGTGGACCTTTCCGCGTGAATACTGGCCATCTCCAGCATCACCTAGGCTAACCACTGGTTTCTCCAGGGTGCCGTTCAACCATCATCCACCCAGAGGTATGTTGAAAACTTGGAGTCTTGAAATCTTGCTCATTATGTAGGTCTTGAAATTATTAACTCTGTCAACTCCCATGAATCACACAACCAACCCCGTCTACTATTAGCATAGCAAAAGTAAAAACAACGTTTCCCGGGGCCAATGTTGTCAAAGAGGGTTGAGAGGGGTATCTACCACATGATACTACTACAATGTAACCAAGTTTCCAACTAACCTATCTTGCATGCAACTGGGGAGATGGTAGAACTAATGCATATAAAACATGGGTAAAACATGATCAAGGTGACTTGCCTGATTGATGATCTTCGTATGTGAGTGACTCTAAGTAACAAGCTTCGCACTCCGGATAATCTAACGAAACAAACAATGCACTCAAATAAGCATACAACCAAAATAAGTACTCATAACATTCAGCAAAGAAGTACTAAACAAACAAGGCAAACAATGCGCAAAAGTCTCTAGCAAGAAAAACACACAAAGTTTTGTTTTCCAAAAGGTGAGGGATGAAAACACTACTGACATAATAAAACTATTTTGAAATAACAAGACAATTGTTGTCAGCAAAGAAACAATAGAATATTTTATTAATAAACAGAATATAATCAATTTAAGTTTGTTGGGAAAACTTTAGTAGAGTTTATACAAGTTTGTGATAAACACTATATGAATCAACTATAGTTATATTAACAAAAGAATGAAAACTAAACTTATTATTTATTAGCAAAACATGTTCTTGATAGGAAATAATTTACAAATAAACCTGTTTTAGGAAAACAGAATTAAACTATGTAAAACTTTGTTGAAAACAAAACTATTACTAGTTAGTTGTTTTAATCAAATTATGCCTATTTGAAAAGAAGTTGTGATTCCTATGTTAAATAAAATTAAACTAAGCAAATTTATATTTTTATTAACAATGAGTAAAAACAATAAATGTTTTCTAACAGAGCCTAATAAACAAATAAAACTAATTCTAAACCAAACTAATCAAAATTGAGTTTATAAAACTATATTATAATACTAAGCAGATTCTGTTTTTGGTTAAAACACTAATCAAATAGATCATGAAAATCCTCAAACTAAACATGAAGATAGTCCTAACTAATATCAAACAGTAGCAAAAAGAATCATATCAAAATCTATTTTCAAACTCTAGTTATTCAGATTTGAAGATTTTGAGCAAATTTGATTACATTCAAATTTTATAGTTCAAATTTGAAATTTGAAAGTACAGGGTGAAACTACATGAAAAATGTGAACTAATGCAAAAAGAATCAACTTAAAACACTAAATAGATTAAAAGATATAGCTAAAACAAAATTAGAATAGGTTCTGTTTTCTAAATAAAATCAGAAAAAAGGTGAAATTCTACCGGTCGGCCAGGGGGTGACGTGGCGCGATCCGATTGGTTAAGGGGGGCGTGCGGTAGGTGAATTAGAGCGGGCGACCGATCGATATAAGAAAACGGTTCGGACTTAAGTCCGTTCTAATCTTAGCCGTTGGTTCGGGATCCGACGGTCGAGGGGGCTTACGGAGGGAGGTTGCCGGCGTCGGGGTACTCCGGCGAGTCCGGTAGCGGCGATTGCGACGACGAGGTGTTCCGGTGGTCGGGGAGGTCGGGGGAGTGGTCCGGGCGACGGCGATGGTTCTCCGGAGTCGATTGGTGGCGACGGCGAGGCGAACGGTGGTCGGAGGTGGTGGTTACGCTCGACGGGAGGTCCGGTGGTGGTGGCTACTCCGGCGAGCAATCGACGGCGTCTCGGCGAGAGAGAAAAGGGGGCTCGGGGGGGAAATGGATGCGGGGCAGTGGGGCTCTTATATAGACGCTCGGGGGGTGCGGGGGAGGAGAGAGGGGAGAGATCCGGTGAGGGGGGGAAGTGACCGGCGTCGGGTCCGGCGCGCGCGGGGGAGGGAGAAGACGACCGTTCGGGGCAACGGTCGGTCGGGGGTGGGGTCCAGTGTCAGAGAGAGGGGGGCGTTACTGCGCTCGGTCGGCCGACCGGTAACGGTCTGGGCTTTTAAAGCCGGTGGGCCGGCCCGTTTAATACCGGAAACGGTTACCGTTTCTTTTTAATAATTTACCAGAGACATTCAAAAGCTTTTAAAGCATTCAAATCGTTTGTAAATATAGGGGTATTATATATCAAAATTAACAGAATAATAAATGCTATTTAATGAACATTTCTATTCTGTCATTTGAACACTTTGAAAAAAATATTATTTTCAGAAATTGCCTAAATGTTTTTAAATCCTTTTTGCAAATATTTTCAAAATAGCCCCTGGTTATTATTGTTCAAATATATCACCAATTAGACCCTGGTGTGGAGTGTCATGTTCCTCCTCTCTTATTTGAACTTTTAACCAAAATTTTAAATAGGTGGAAGCAACTTAGGAAAAGTAGAAGGGGACTTTCTGAAAGTTGGAAAAGGCATTTCAACAAACACATAAAATCAAGCAATGATGATGATAGATGCATAGCTATAATCATAACATTCCAAAATGAAATTTTGGGATGTTACATTCATCCCGTGCATGTTATAGTTCAGCACGAAGCTCTTGTAGCTAGGTGGCAGTGATTGAAGTACTCTGTCAGTGATCGCCTCTGCCGGAAGAGGCATCCCTAACTCAGCCAGACGAGTCAAATACCCAGACATTCTGAGTATATGTTCACTGATAGACCCGTTCTCCTCCATTTTGCAAGCATAAAACTTATCGGAGGTCTCATACCTCTTGATTCGGGCATTCTTCTTAAAGATAAACTCCAACTCCTGGAACATCTCATATGCTCCATGACGTTCAAAACTTCTTTGAAGTCCCGGTTCTAAGCCATACAATATGCACACTGAACTATTGAGTAATCTCCAGAATGTGCCTCCCAAGCGTTCTTAACATCTTCGGATGACAAGTCTGCGGGTTGGTTACCAAGTGGTGCATATAGGACATATGCCTTCTGGGAAGCCGTGAGGATAATCCTCAGATTACGAGCCCAATCCACAAAGTTACTTCCATCATCTTTCAACTTAACTTTCTCTAGGAACGCATTAAAACTCAGGGGTGCTACTGCGCGAGCCATTGATCTACAACATAAATAAGCAAAGGTTACTAAGACTATTGTTCAAGATAATGAGTTTAGTTAATCATATTACTAAAGCTCCCACTCAAATTGACATCCCTCAGGTCATCTGAGTGACACATGATCCATGTTCACGAACTCAATTCCGATCATCACGTGAGTTAAGGTGGATTCAATGGTGAACATCATCATGTTGATCATATCTACTATATGACTCATGCTCGACCTTTCGGTCTCTTATGTTCCGAGGCCATGTCTGTACATGCTAGGCTCGTCAAGTTTAACCCGAGTGTTCTGCATGTGCAACACTGGCTTACACCCGCTGTATGCGAATGTAGAGTTTATCACACCCGATCACCACGTGGTGTCTCGACACGACGAACTTTCGCAACGGTGCACACTCGGGGAGAACACAGTTCATCTTTGAAATTTAAGTGAGGGTCCACCTTATAATGCTATCGTCGTCCTAAGCAAAACAAGGTGCATAAAAGGATTAACATCACATGCAATTCATAAGTGACATGATATGCCCATGAACTTGTGCTTTTGATCTCCATCTTGAAAGCATCGGCATGAACTCCATCGTCACCGGCATGACACCATGATCTCCATCATCTTGATCTCCATCAACATGTCGCCATTGGGGTTGTCGCGCCCACCATGCTTCTACTACTATTGCTATTGTTTAGCGATAAAGTAAAGCATAACATAGTGCTTAATGATTGACACACATGTCATATAATAATTAGAGAAAACCCTATGGCTCCCGCCGGTTCCCGTACTCATCGACATGCAAGTCGTGATATTCTATACAAAAACATGATCATCTCATACATCACATATATCACATCATGAAATTGGCCATATCACATCATAGCATATCCTGCAAAAATAAGTTAGATGTCCTCTAATTGTTGTTGCATGTTTTACGTGGCTGCTATGGGTATCTAGCAAGAACGATTCTTACCTACGCAAAAACCACAACGGTGATATGAAGATTGCTTTTCAACCTTCTACAAGGACTGCCTCAATCAAATCTGATCCAACTAAAGTGGGAGAGACATACACCCGCCAGTCATCTTTATGCGACGAAGTCACATGTCAGTCGATGGAACACGGTCTCTAGTAAGCGTACGAGTAAAGTCGGTCCGAGCCTCTTCATCCCATAGTACCGCTGAACTAAGAAAAGACTAAGGAAGGAAGCAATCTGAATATCCACGCCCACAAACTCTTTGTGTTCTACTCAAGATCTCATCTACGCATAGACCTAGCTCTGATACCACTGTTGGGGAACGTTGCATGGGAAACAAAAAAATTCCTACGGTTCACCAAGATCAATCTAGGAGATGAGAATATATGAGAGGAGATATTGGATCTACATACCCTTATAGATTGCTAAGCGGAAGTGTTAAAGAACGCGGTTGATGTAGTGGTACATCTCCAGGATCCAAATTGCAAGCCGTCCCACGAACTCACGCTGGACGTTCGGGTTTACCCGCAAATTCGGGTCGGGTTATTCGGGTAAAAAATAATCGGGTTTCCAAAAATGATACCCGAATTTTGTGTGGAAAATTTGCTACCCGCAAATTCTGGTTCGGGTTCGGGTAATACCCGTACTAGCCGAAGTAGTAAATAGAGACAAAAAATGCAGCATAAGCTCAGTTTTGCACAACATTTCTACAAAAATTCGGCACCATTTCACGTTTTAAACAGATGCACACAGCAATATTTCTGCACCATAACAACGAAATGACCGAGTGGGCGTGGTTTTGCTTGCGGGGGCTGGGGCGAAGGCATTTGGGGCTGGGCCTTCTCTCTCTATGCGGGATTTTTGCTGGGCTGACTAGTTATTTCGGGTTATTCGGGTACCGTGACCTGAAACCCGAATTACCCGAATTAAATTCGGGTTTTCAAATATGCTACCCGATATGGTGTTCGGGTTATGCGGGTTCGGGTTTTTCGGGTTCGGGTTCGGGTTTTTCGAGTTCGGGCTTCAGGTATCGGGTTTTCTGCCCAGCGTGACCACAAACTCCCGATCAAGTACCGAACGGACGGCACCTCCATGTTCAGCACACGTACAACTCAATGAAGATCTCCGCCTTCTTGATCCAGCAAGAGGGAGCGGAGAGGTAGACGAGTTCTCCGGCAGCACGACGGCGTTGCGGCGATGGTGGTAGAGCAATTCCAGCAGGGCTTCGCCTAAGCACTACTGAAAACCGATCTGGAAGAGAAAACGATCTAGAGGAAAAAGAGGACAACACTTGGAAAAATTAGGGTTGGGGCTGCCCTCAAAATCCTCGAGTATATATAGTAGGGAGGGGAGAGGAGGAAGCCCTAGCCTCTCCTCCAAGGAGAGGTTCGGCCGAAGCCTAGGGGGAGAGTCCACCTCCCACAAGGGAGGTGGATTCCAAGTGGGACTCTCTCCCAAACTTGGCTCCTACTCTATCTCCTTCTTCCCTGCGCATAGGCCCTTATGGGCTGGCTTGCCCATCCCACCAGGGGCTGGTGCGCCACCTCTAGGGCCCATGTGGCCCCTTGGGGTATGTGGGCCCCACTTGGTGGTCCTCGGAACCCATTCGTTACTCCCGGTACACTGCCGGAAATGCCCGAAACTTTTCTGGAGTTCAAACACCACTTTCCTATATATCAATCTTTACCTTCGGACTATTCTAGAGCTCCTCGTGACGTCCGGGATCTCATCTGGGACCCCAAACAACCTTCGGTCATCACCATACATAACTTAATACTACCAAAATGTCAGTGAACCTTAAGTGTGTAGACCCTGCGGGTTCGAGAACTATGTAGACATGACCAAGACACCTCTATGGTCAATAGCCAATAGCGGGACCTGTATGCCCATATTGATTCCTACATATTCTACGAAGATCTTTATCGTTTGAACCTCTATGTCAAGGATTCAGTTAATCCCGTATGATGTTCCCTTTGTTCTTCGGTATGTTACTTGCCCGAGATTCAATCGTCGGTATCTCTATACCTAGTTCAACCTCGTTGCCGACAAGTCTCTTTACTCATTCCGTAATACAAGATCCCGTGGCTAACACTTAGTCACCTCGTCGTCACACGGAGTAACAAATCCCAGTGTTGATCCATGCCAACCCAGCATACACCCTCGGAGATACCTGTAGAGCACCTTTATAGTCACCCAGTTACGTTGCGACATTTGATACACACAAGGCACTCCTCCGGTGTCCATGATTTGCATGATCTCATGGTCATAGGAACATATACTTGACATGCAGAAAACTGTAGCAATAAACTGACACGATCATATGCTACGTTTATAGTTTGGGTTTTGTCCATCCCATCATTATCCTAATGATGTGATCCCGTTATCAAATGACATCTCATGTCAATGGCCAGGAAACCTTGACCATCTTTGATCAACGAGCTAGTCTACTAGAGGCACACTAGGGACAAAGTGTTGTCTATATATCCACACATGCAATGTGTTTCCAATCAATACAATTATAGCATGGATAATAAACAATTATCATGAACAAGGAAATATAATAAACACTTTATTTATTGCCTCTAGGGCATATTTCCAATATCATATTCAACGAGTTCATCACATCGTCGGATTCGTACATGAGGGTGCCGAAATGATAATGATGAGCATCCAAGAGGAGTTCGAGAAGGCAGAGGAGCTCATCCTAAACTTCAATCGTTCCATCAAGGGACGGAGAGTGATTTCACATGATAGGATTGTCGGTGCACGGCTTCTGTTCACAGACTACTTCCCAGTTGTCCCAACATTCCATGAAACTTCTTTTGTATTCGCTACCAGATGAGCAGAAACTTCTTCATGCAGATAGTTTTTGGCATGGAGAAGGCTGATGACAATTTCAAGTTGAGGAAGGATTGTTGCGGAAAACTTTATTTCTATCCTTTGCATAAATGCACTGCTGCTCTCAGGATGCTTGCTTCTGGAAAATCAACATATGTGATTGATGCAGAAATTCGGATGGGGGCGACCATGGTCTTGAACAACACGGTGCAATTTGCACGTCCTATGGTGAAGGTGTTTGGATCAAAGTACCTAAGAGAGCCAACTCTCGAGGACACAGAAAACATGTTGGCAATTGGAGAAGGAAGAGGACTCCCCATTATGCGAGGTTTAGTTGATTGCATGCACTGGTAGTGAAAGAACTGCCCAAAAGATTTGCGTGAGCAATACCAAGGTCACGTCGAAGAAGCCACCATCATACTTGAAGCAGTGGCATCGCAGGACTTGAGGATTTCACATGTTTTATTTGGCATGCCAAGCTCATGCAATGACATCAATGTGCTCCCACGATCTCCTTTGTTCAAGAGACTCTGTGATGGGGAAGCTCCATCGTGCAAATATACCGTCAACGGACACAAATACACCATGGGTTACTGCCTTGCCAATGGTATCTATCCTCAGTGGGTGGCATTTTTGAAGACCGTATCTGATCTCCAAGGCAACAAACAAAACTGCTTTGCAACAATGCAAGATGCAGCTAGGAAGGATGTGAAGAGAGCGTTTGTAGTGCTCCAAGCTCGTTGGGGTATTATTCGTGGAGCTGCGATGATGTGGGAACCAGAGACACTTTGGCATCTCATGACATGTTGTGTAATCTTGTAGAACATGATTGTCGAGGATGAGATTGAAACGGGCAACGCGCACGCATGATTTAGAGAAGCCCGATGTTCAGCTCCGCCTCCCGGAACAAGAGGCGGAGAGCTTTGCCAACTTTTTGAAGATACATCAACAACTGCGAGATAAACAGGTTCATATGCAACATCTGGATGATATTGTGGAGCATATGTGGGTCCACACTGTAGATCAGTAAACTATGCCTCCAATTTATCAGTTATGCACTATGAATTTATGTTTGAACTATGTTAGGATCATGTATTAATAAGCATGATTTATTTATATTTCTATGGACCAAAGCTATGTTTTTTACAAAATGATCGACATGCATTTATTTGCATGTATTTGGTGTTTTGAAAATAGGGACCATGGTGGCAAATCCCAAGTTTTGATGCCTATCCGGGCGCGTCCATGATAACCCATAAGTACGGGGGATGGCAACAGTCTTCGGGGGTAGTATTTCACCAAATTTATTGATTTGACACAAGGGGAGCCAAAGAATATTTATGAGTCTTAGCAGTTGAGTTGTCAATTCAGCCACACCTGAAAATATTTTTCTACATCAAAGTATTTAGTAGCATAGTAACAATAGTAACAAGAACAACGAATAGTAGCAGCTTGTAGTGATTGTAGCAGCAATAGTAGCGTAAGTAACTTAACGGAGATCAATGTGCAAAAAGCGTAGGTATTGGATCGGTGATGGATATTTGATTTGGATAACATTCATCATGTAACAGTCGCAACCTAGAGCGACACAGAACTAACTCCAATTCATCAGTGTAATGTAGGCATGTATTCCGTATATAGTCATACATGCTTATAATAAGAAATTGCATGACATCTTTTGTCCTACCCTCCCGTGGCAGCGGGTTCCAAAGGGAAACTAAGGGATATTAAGGCCTACTTTTAATAGATAACCGAAACAAAGTATTAACACATGGTGAATACATGAACTCCTCATACTACGAAAACCACCAAAGATGATCCCAATTAATTTCACTTTAGGCTCTACGAATCATAACACATAATAGGTGCATACAAGTTGCAAAATAGGATCCAAGACACTCTGATATTCATGGAATCATAATAGGTCCAAGTATGGAATCATGGCACCCGTCCCTAGTGACAAGCATTAAGCATAGCAAAATCATAGCAACATCAATCTCAGAACACAGTGGATATTAGGGTTCAAACCCTAACACATTGACTCGATTACATGACAAATATCATTCAACCCAATCACCTTCCAGCAAGCCTACAAAGGAATTACTCACTTCCGGTGATGAGGAGCATGGAATTGTTGATGAAGAAGGGTTGGTGATGACGACAGCGACAAACTCCACTCTCCGGAGCTCCAAACGGACTCCAGATCAACCCTCCCAGGGAAGAACAGGAGGTGGCGGTGGCTTTGTCTCGTAAAACACGATGATTCTTTCTCTCTTATTTTTTTCTAGGGCAAAAGACACCTTATATCCGAAGATGGGCACTGGAGGCTAGCCAGGGGGCTCATGAGGGGTAGGCACGTCCCCCCAGGCTCGTAACCACCTGGTGGGTCCCCTGTTGATATTTCTTTTTCTAATATTTTTTATATATTCCAAAACAATTCTCCGTCAATTTTCTTCTCAATCTAAAAAGATTTATTTCTGCACAAAAACAACACCATGATAGTTCTGCTGAAAATAGCGTTAGTCTGGGTTAGTTTCATTCAAATCATGCAAACTAGAGTTCAAAACAAGAGCAAAAGTGTTTGAAAAATTAGATATGTTCGGGATGTATCAGTCCACGGGCGTATAAGGGCTTGGATTAGGTATCCGTGGTTGGAGATGCTCTCGCATAGCGAAATCTTTTTCTGGTGGCACCTTCGTTTTCTGTGTGCTGCAAACGGAGCCATGCCACATGCTTCGCCCGAGGGCTCTTTTTTAATTTAATATTGGATATTCAATAACTTAAAAGAAATATACCAAGAATCGCGGTTGTGTAGCAATGACAGTCGTATATCCAAGTAATTACCGATGCCGGACTGTGGAACCACGCTACCTCTGAGCTTAGAGGAACTCTGAGAGACATTGCGTAATTGTTTCGTGTGTTGCAAGGAATATAAACATACTTTAACGATTTAATATCAATTATACTACCTCGACATAAGCTTGGCGAGTGTTTTTTATGGCCTGTCCCACATCAATGTCGTTGGATAGGACTGTGTGGCAGAACGTCAAGATTTTAGGAGGAGCCCATATAAATTATACTTTTCCTAATTAAGGTGATCCTCGAGGTATATAAAACGCTACACATGCAAATTAAAAGCAAAAAAGAATGACAATCCCTCGAAATAATGTCAATCTTCGTAAAAATGGTAGAAAAAATCTCTTACTATTCATCAACTGTTACATGCTAACAAATCACCTGATCTAGATGGATTTTATGTTGCTTTTCTAAACCCTGCTCGGATATTATTGCACCTAATTTCAATAAACTTGTGGAGGATTTCTATGACGGTAAGGTCAATATTCAAATTATCAACCACCCCTTCATTACCCTTGTACCCAAAAAATGATGCAGTTGTCCTTGGTGATTTTAGACCTTTGTTCCTCATGAACTATCTTTCCTATTCATAAAGATTTGAGTTGGTGGTGAGTTTATTCATCTATTCATCCTTTTCCAAGCTACCCATTACTCATGGGACCCACCTAAATAAAATATAAAACAAACAGTGAGACTAGCCATTTTCCTCGAAACTTTACGGCCGCAGCTCTTACCCAATAGCGTTTCACTGGCCTGCTGTACTGTTCGCATCCTCTAGCGTTTAAAATTCTGAACCTCCCAAGGACCCGTCAGTTTCCCTAGCAACGTATCATCGATAGGTTGTTGCTACACCGGACCACTACATCCATGTATGCGGACATGCGGTCAAGCTGGACACGAGCTGGACTGAGTCAGCCAAAAGCTTTTCGGCGGCGAGCCGGCCAGGGCTCATCTCGGTGTTCCGGCGAGCCCGTCAGTTTCCCTAGCAACGTATCATCGATAGGTTGTTGCTACACCGGACCACTACATCCATGTATGCGGACATGCGGTCAAGCTGGACACGAGCTGGACTGAGTCAGCCAAAAGCTTTTCGGCGGCGAGCCGGCCAGGGCTCATCTCGGTGTTCCGGCGAGCCCCAATACGTGGCTCAGACAAACCACTCTTTGGCTCGGGAAGGCTCGGCTGGATCGCCACGCGGCCTCGCCGTTTTTGGTCACTGCCAGATGGGCCCATGACACGGGGACGTTGGCATCCGGAACATAGTCGCGGAAGCAGAGCACTGGTGACTTGGGGAGGCATGCTCGTGACGTGGTCGAGGTCGTGGAGGAGAAGCACCACGGCGGAGTCCCCGGTCGTCGGCGCGGACACTCTGAGCACGGGCAACATGCATGTGTGCGCTTGACAAGGACAACATTGGTTGGTTCAGAGTGTAGAGAGCAACACAAAATGATGAGTTGAACGAGTCGATTTTCTCATTACTCAGTGGTGTACGTATGCACAGAAGGCACACACACGCAGGTGCTCTAACAAAATAACTGCTGCCGTAGCTATCTCCCAATATCTAGCTTCATGGAATCGTGCTGCACATGGATACTGCATGCAGGCACAGGAGATGCAAAGCCGGTAGACGTATTCCAAGCTTCGTATGTTGGATGATAGGTGTGCAGCGGCACGGTGTATGGATGCGTGCGTGCCTAGGCACTGGCGGAGCCTCGTGGAGGCCATTCGGGGTCGTGACCCCCCTTCCAAAACTGCATTTTTTCTTCCTATGTATACTAAACGTTTTAGGCCAGCCTATCGGTGGATAATTTTCTCTTAATCGGATTAACTATTGCGTAGCCCATACGTACAAAGCTAGCTAGATAGTATCATAAGGAGCTTGATTAATTATACGTACAAAGCTAGCTATCTGCTACAAGCAGCTTGATTGATTATTGTTAGAGCAGCTTCCTGCTTGTTGCTGCACCCAGCACGAATGCTTGCTTTCCTAATTCATTAGATGGATTCGTGGCTACTTGCTGCAACTGCTGGCATTAGATCGATTTGTCGTTTGCTTACTGCTGCTTATGCATGGAATGTCTCCTGCCTATACGACAAGTCGGCGACCATCAATGAGCTCTGCCAAAGGATGGAAGAAGTAAAATATGTTCGATTACAATGTAATTTCGTGTCATTAACATCTGTTTTCATGCAATTTTGCTCTCACTTTAAAAATTGGCCCCTCCTTGATTGCATGTCACGCCCCGCCACTGTGCCTAGGGACGGCGACATGGTGGATGGACACATGCGAGCGTAGGTTGTTACTAGGTCAAACTTCGTATGTTTTTTTTTTGAGAATGTCAAGCTTCATATGTGTACTTCCTCTGCAATCAAAATATAAGACGCCTTATATTTTGCGCAATAGCTAAATCTCAGTTGACTGACTTTAGCTATTAAGGCCAGTCGATTTTGAAGGAAGAGAAAGGAGAATGAAGGAGGCCAGAGGGGAGGAAGGAGAAGGAAGTGGATCGCCGGAGGGCTATCCTATTATCTATCTTAGGGTGGGGTGGGGGTAGAAGAAGGGCGATGGTGGGGCAATGGCCCATTTAGCTTTTGTCATTTTATTAATTTTTTCCAAAAGAATGTTTGTGTTTTCGGAAAATCTTTGGAATTTTTTGGAAGTCAGGAACCAGTGATCGAACCTAGGTCTCCCCTGCGGAGGACTGGCACTCTAGCCACTACGACTTGCACGTGCTTGTGATTTTTCAAAGTCTCACCCTATAAGAACCAACAGGACGGCGAATTTGACATGAAAATTTTGATCCGTTTCCTTCACTTATGGATGGCACAGTGAGTAATTTAGGGCAATTTTAGTGACAGACGTGCAAAATCATTATCACTTTATTATTATTATTATTATTATTATTATTATTATTATTATTATTTGTTTTGACGGGTAATAAGCCCCTTTATTATTAGGTATAGAAGATTCGCAACGGTCAATGCCACGAAGGTGGTGGACAGACCACCACAGAGGCCTCGGTACGTCGAATGTCAAATAGATTTACATGGGTTCTCCTCCAAAACTAATATATTTGCAATCGTCAGTATTTGTTTCTTTGACTCTTCTTTTGGCATATTGAATATATATTATGCACTCTCGATGGAAAGTTCTGTGTGTAATTATCTTTTCTTATCGTCTGATGACTTTGCATTAATGTGTTTTATGTCACTTCTTCTCTCGTTGTGTATTTCATCAATCCTTATGTGTAGCATAGGGTGGCAAATGATGTGATATTGGACACCAAATCTTCATATGTTTATAGAATTCCAATTATATTATCTCATGCTACCCATCCTCGAGTTATTTAGCTTACATTTAGACATCATTCTGGTAGTATGTAAGCATGGCTTATGTTGATTTTCAGTCCTCTCAAATTTATAAGCGTGTTTTTTACGGAATGTTGTTATGGGGAATACCATTTTAAATGGGAGACAATAAAACGTGAAGATAAAATCATGATCTCATATGCACATATTGTTAATGCTTTGGCTTACCTTGCAAAGTACAACAATGTTGTGTATGGTAGAGAAATGTACATATTCATACATATGGTAAGGAAACAAATAAACGGTTGTTTCTTATGTAACTAGAAGATCTTGATTGGATTTTATGAATAACAGAATAAGGATAAACTACTTTTGGCTCTATTTTCATGTGGTTTCGTAGCGTAACACGGGCATCTTACTAGTACTTTGAAGATCCTCAATTAGCTACTAGCTAGTAGCTTACACAAACATATTATGAAATGGTCCATGGTACCCAATATGAGTTTCCCAACAATAGATGCATACATAATTGTTTGGCCTGATCATATAAATATATTCATCAATGCAAAAAAGAGATTGTGATCCTTAAATTAGATTTTGAGAAGACATTTGATATGCTTAACATGATACCATCATTGGAATTTTGTCTGCTAGAGGGTTTGGGCCCAAATAGATCCATTGGGTTAAGTTGATCTATAGTACCGGATATGCATATGTTCTTCTTAATGGGGTGCTAGGGAAACCGTTCTTATGTAAAATAGGTGTCAGACAAGATGACCCTCTATCACTATTGATATTTGTGCTAGCTACAGATCTGTTGGGTAACGCAGCAGAAAACAAAAAAATTCCGACCTACGCACCAACCCAGGACACTATGGAGATTGCATACAAGGTTTGATCATTTTCGTTACCGACTCGTAGCGCAGCGGAAGTAGAGTCGACGACGAACGGCGGTGCAGATCCCCGCAGCTAGGATTTTACAACCTCCCAACCGCGAGGATGTATACCTCATCTGCCCCGCGGATAGCCCTCCGGGAGGCGGTCGGACAGTCCCCCGGATGGTGTCGCGGACAGCCCTTCGGGAGGACCTCCGAAACTTGGACTGTCACTCGGACAGCCCTTCGGGAGGCACTCTCGAACTAAGAACGAAACTATCTTTCTACAGAGTTGCACACATACGGTGTCATATATTCGGCAGGGCTTCGCCGTCCAGAACTAGTTCCCACCGGAACCCAGACAACCTTTCGGCTCTACGAAACTCTTTTCGTGGGAGGGAGAGAAGAAGCCAGATAATGCATGGCATGTGTATGAGAGTTGGAGTGGGGATGTAGAGCTCCTCTCCACCTCGTTTTATAGGGGAAGGAGGGGGTGGTGGTGGCTGAAATTTCAGCCACATGACAAGCACCCACAAAACAAGGAAGCATGTTCCCACCAAACATGGAGAAAACATGTTCTCTTGTCCATGGTGTTCCCCCATGGGGCCCCACCTTGCTCCCAACACTCTCCACCATTTGTGGAGGCTGCCCCCATCATGGGGGGGACCCCCCCAACACCTTCTGTCCAGCCACAAGGGGCTGCCCCCAAAAGGGAGGCGCCCCAAAACAGCCCCACGAAACGTGGGATCTTGTCCCCTCACGCTGGGACAAGATGTTTTCCGCGACTATTACTTCTGAAAAATTCTGGAAGGTCCCAGAACATTTCCAGCACCCTCTAAAATTATCTGGACACGCTCCAGGACATTTTCGGTATGGTGGTTTAATTTAAAACCATCTTCGTTTACCCGGTAAACAATTCCGGCAGCTCCGAAAACCCTTTCCGGTTTTCTCTCCAAAAAATTCCAGAAATTACCAGACCGATCTGGCAACCTCCAAAACATTCCCGGTGCTTGTCGAAACCTTTTTGGATCAATGGTTGCTTCGCGTGAACCTCCAGTTGCCGTGTGCTATTCCTGTTGCTTCGCGATATGTTACAAATACCCGAGGTGAGACATGTTGGTATCCCCGTGGACCAACAACTTGTCCACTATGCCAGTTATCTCGTTACCGGTGTTGTTCTCTTTTCTCATTCCCGTGTTCCGGCATCCCCGTGATCAAATCACAAAGTGACTGGCCAAACGATGATGGATACCGTAACACCGAGAGGGCCCAGAGATATCTCTCCATCGTCGGAGGAGCAAATCCCAATCTTGAGCTATCAAGTTACTTGACATACTTTTCCATGAACCCGTAAGCCGCCGTAATAGCCACCCATTTACAGATGAAGTTTAACAAACCCCAAAGTTCATGAAGAAAGCATGAAGAAACTCGATACTCTCATTGATTAAGGAATTATGCAAACATTAACTTCTGTGTGTTATTAACCATTAACTTATGACGAATGTATCTCATAGCATAACATCAATTCGGGTCGATTCAACACAAACGATCTTCTAACATTGTGCCCTCAAAATTGCCGGTATAGCCATGCCCATGATCAGGAAAACAGGATCATCATACAATACTTGAGCCAGTCTTAGAGGCCAGACTAGGAATACAATTTACCGTTTATTATTCCACACGTGCATATGAGTCTTCCTTCAAGCCTCGTGGTTATTGTAGACTCGAGAACCATAGCAGTTATAGCATGGAACATAAACCTAATTATGAACAGGGAGATAATCAATAACATTTATTATTGCCTCTAGGGCATATCTCCTACAGACTCCCACTTGCACTAGAGTCAATAATCTAGTCAATGCTAATGCACTTTACACCTATGGCATACTGGTGTAAAATATGCTTCGCTTGTGGTACAGCCTGATGTCCAACGGATCTGACAACTTCAGCTCCGTGTGTAACTTTGCATATCCTCGCGTTTTCACGCTATCACAAAATTTGTATTTTGTGTGAACTTGGCTTTGCATATGTCTGAATCATTGGTCGAAACCTGATTCCTCAGACTGAGCTATGGAGCAACTATCTGCAATAGCGCCTCATAGACCAAAGCCATCTTGGAACCATACTAGGTTCAGGAATGAACTATATGATTCAACAACTTCTTTGTCGCTTCCAAAGCATCAACATACTTAGCCTTTGTTACAGAATTCGCCACAGTATCTTGTTTGGATCAATTTCCAACTACCGTGCCACCATATTGTGTATTACACAAAACCCTTAACTTAAATCGAAAATCGCACGGAGCATTGATTGAGACTGTATCGATGTAATTACTTACAACGAGCACTTCATAATGTCTGCTTGCGAGAAAACATGTCATCAACACTACTCTAGTACTTAATGACATCTTTCACTGTTGTCCCATGATCAGTACTTTGATCACTTTGGTACCTATACTCGCAACAACTTGGGAGTATCGGACATATCTGGTTATTTTTACATACCATGGAATACATGATTAATCCAAACACTAGAGTGTGTGGAACCTCCATCATGTATTTTACTCGTCAGTGTTTTGGGACAGTGAGTCTTGCAAAAACTCTTTCCATGTGACTTCGGCAAGAATCACTCCTTGGCGTTTTTAAATGCTAAAAGGTTTTAGCACCTTGTCAATATGTATTAATTTCTTAGCCCCATTAGGTAAATCTATCTCCATAGATCATCATGCCTAATATTGAGTCTATTTAGCCTAAGCACTTCATCAAAAAACTATTTTCAAATGAAGTCCTAATTCGTGTCAAGAAATTTATTTCCCATTAACAATGTGTCAAGCACACAACGTTTTTAGAAATATTATTATGCTCCCACTTACTTTCTTGAATCACAAGCATCTTCGTTACCATTGATGAAGTCAAAAACCCTTTTGACCATTTCATCAAACCACGAA
The DNA here is from genome assembly GCA_022496015.1 of Hordeum marinum. Taxonomy (NCBI): domain Eukaryota; kingdom Viridiplantae; phylum Streptophyta; class Magnoliopsida; order Poales; family Poaceae; genus Hordeum; species Hordeum marinum. Next base: position 60,678,504 of record CM039673.1, on the reverse strand, counting down.
GATTCCAACTCCATTTTGCTCTCTTCTGTCCATTGCTGGAACTCTGAAGTTTGCATACTTACTAGCGTCCTCTGGATCGACAAATTACTTTGGACTGTATCACATACAAGTCCTAGGTTTCATTTCCATCAGATGGAAATCCTTTTGTCATCCATGTTTCATATCTCATGATTGATATATGTATTAATTGCTAGTTCAACCCGAACCGACCTGAAGCATCGCTACGATGAAACAACCTCATCGTAGTCAACTCCTTGAACTTGTTATTTCAACAAGTCGAGCTTTATGGATAAAACATTTTTATTCGTATCAGTTTTTAGTTCCATAAATATTCGTTAGACTCTAAGTCCTCTGAAAGGTGTATCAAGGTTTTAATCTTGAATCACTTATATGGAAACTATCTCGGATTGTACTGGCATTTAGCCAATCCCAAAGTTAGGGTCCATCAACGCTTCCTTGTGTATTGTAGGTATACTGTTGTCTAACAACAATATCTCGTTTGCGCACCTGATAGGTTTGCACGAGCTTTGCCTACGTGGTTCAGCTGCACGTTCGACCGAAGTCCATACATTTTATTGTAGAGACTTCCGTATCAGTCGTAGTAGGAAACAACAGAATCATTTCCAGGGTTTCTTTCCTTTGAACTAATGACGAAGATACTGGTTATCTCGTCGAGTTGCACTGTCCTCCCACTCACCTTTTGTAAGAACTATTCTCTTTAAAAGCATACCGTTTTGTGGCAAAACCCTTTGCCTCGGTATAGTGGTGGGGGAATACCAATGACTTGGGATAACCATACAAAGTAGCACTTGTCTGATTTGGAATAGGTTTGTAACCTTTTACACAAGCCCCATATTCCAAATGTTAAGAAAAGATATAACATGGTTGGGCATACCATACCATGGCATCATTTCAACAGACCCGATGGATCTCTTTTCAGTGTAAAAGCCACAGTCTCTAGAGCGTCACTTTATAAAAGGGATAACGGCAAATCTATTTATGTCATCTTTGATCTTACCATGTCATAAATGGTTCGATTACATCTTCACGGACTTTCCACTTGCTGTGGTGTTCCGGGAGGTGCAAGTTATGAAACCTTTTTCACAACTCATCAGACATTCGCTAAACTTGTAACTAAAATATTCCTTTCCGCAATCAAATTGCAGAAACATAATTTTCTTGGTACAATAACTTCTACTTTATTTTTGAAAACCTTTCAAATGATTTCAAAAGATCCAGACTTACGTCTCATCAAGTAAATATCCATATATCTACTTGAGTCAATTTTTTAAGGTAGGCAAATCCACTGTTTGCAACAACATTTATCGGACTACATACATCAAATGTATGATCACCAATAAGTTCTTTGCTCATTCCTTATGGCCTGTGAACGATATTTTAGTTAGTTCACATTTTGGAGGAAAGTTGCAAGTGTCAGATGATTCAAAATCAAACGACTTCAAAATCCATCATAATGGAATTTTCCATGCGGGTTTCTCCAATGTGACCAAATGCAGTGCCACACATATGTGGTATTCTTTTAGTCTTGCGACATTAGCGTCAGTATTATGGATGTATCATATTTCATCAATATTCATAACATACATCCCATCTAGGATGGAAGCATGGCCCTTCATGTTATTCATAATACTGAACAACAATTGTTGTTTTTATGAACAACTCTTTTGCAACAAACATTGTGCAATGGGCTAGAGTGTATGAAACTCTAAAAATGAATTATAAAAGTAAACCCAGAGGTAATGTAATATTAGCAATATTCATAACATACGTCTCATTCATAATGAAAGTATGTCTCTTATGTTATTCATAACACCGAACATGAAAAGTTCTCTTATGAACAACCTTCTTGCAAGATAACTTATGCAAAGGGATAGAGTGTGAAACTCTAAAATGAATTATGAAACTTAATACATAGGAATACACCGATGGAAGGCATAGTAACATTTACTATGTTCCCTGCGTGTATCTAAACCTCATCCCTGGCTAGTCTTTCAGGTCATAGTAGTTCTTACATCGAGTTGCAACAGAATGCAATCGAGCAGGTATCTTTGTGATTAACTCACAATACCCAAGAATTAGTGATTAACATGTTTAAACATAATTCCCAAGAACTATATCTTTGACCAGCCTTCTATACATTAAAAACTTGTATGACATTCATACATGAGCTGGATATTCCAGTCTTTTTTCCTTTTGCCATTATACTTCTAACAGTTTAACTTTTCAGTGTTTCTCCTACTCTCAGAAGAAGCATCCAACTTAAGAGTGGCGTTAGCCCTGGACTTCCTAGGCGTGAAAGTCTCACTAACACCCTTCGGACACTTCCTTTCTCTTTAAGTTGTTGTTTTATTCACCTTTCATCATATGACAGGCGTTCTCTTGGATCCCTCTCTTATCAGTCTAATGCATAGTAAACTTCTTTACTAGTAGTTTGCAAACAAACATTGCTTTGGATATCTCATACCTTTTAGCCTTTGTCTGTCTCTGAAAATGATTTTGAGATTCCATGAATATCACATAACTATCCAAACTTTCGAAGTTCGGGTCTCATGGAAGCAAACATATTTGACTGAAAAGGATTTCTAGCTTTTGGATCGAAGGACGAGACTCACATGATCCATAGCATTAGCGAGAGAATACCAAAAGCATGCGATAGGACAAAGTCCTTCTCGGCACTCTTGAGGACAATCCTCACATTACGTTACCAACCGTAAAGTTTTAACCAGATATTTAATAGCTATTCAATTTTAATAGGGAAGGTGGAAACGCGAGCCATTATTCTACATTTATTATGCAAATCACACTTAGACATTGTTCAAAATTAATTGCACTGGGAATTAAAAAAGTTAATTCTATAGTGCCCTCCCACTCAAATCAATATCTCTCATAATTGATTTTGAGTGATGCAAGACCCAACTTTCAATTCAACGTCAAGGATGTAACCATCTCAAGTGACGAGAATTTCAATTGGTAGGCCAACTTGCCAATCACATCTCTATGTGACTCTTGTTCATCTTTCGATGCGTGTGTTCCAAGCTCATGACTTTCATGCCTGAACGTCAAGACAACCAAGTGATCTCGCTACAAGGTCTCAACTCACCCGCCTCACACTTCTCTAATCGTTCGTACCCATGTAACCATGTGATGCCCCGAAGAGATAGGTGCCGTGACGGTGCTACACTTGGGAGAACACTAACTACTTGATATTTTGTGAGAGATCACCCTAATAAAAAGCGACTACCGCGTAATCAAGAAGGGTGCATCAAGAGGGATAAACATCTCAGGCAATTCATAATAGCATGATATGGTATAGCCCTTTCTGACGGAGAAGTCTTTCATTCCTTCGTCTTCGACATTCGCGTCAGTGTTCACCTTCGCGAAGATTGCCACCACCTTGTCGATGCACCAGATAATATTGCTATCTCTATAGCTAATAAAATAAGTGCATTACTTAAGGTTGACACGCAAGTCATTAAAGTGACAATCATATGGCTCTAACCATCATGCCGAATCATGACACGCGGGTCATGTTAATATTACATCATATAGTCATCTCATACATAATCAAATTAATATGAGCATTGCTATACCACATCATATGCACATGCAAACCATCCTGCAAAACCAAGTTGGACGCCTCTAATCGGTTCATGCAAAAACTTATTTTATGTGGCTTCTAAGGTTTTGAAACAAACCGAATCTACCAACGTCCATCATCAAGTATGATAATTCAAGTTGCTAGATTACTTTCCAGGGTGTATAAAACATGAGATAATAAAATCTCGAGCCCCATACTAAACTTCGTCATACGCGTGACCCCCGTGCAGATCACATCTGCATTGCCCTTTCGTCTGCGACACATCCATCTTTCTCAACTATGGTGGAACCCAAAGAACTGTTAGCACTTCGTTGATCTCTCAATCAGCATACTCAGGAGCAGCATGAAAGGATCACGGATTGCCAGAACTTTGTGAGATTCGACCATTCCATCAAGATCAGGACTATGCAAATTCAGGGGAAGCAAAAGGAACATCGGGTAAAAGATTTCATATGCTACCCGCACAAATAATTTTCAGCAATAGATCTCATCTACTACCTAATTATATTGTGCAACACCCATACATCTCTATGTATTCTAGATCGCAACCTGCATCTACGTATAGCACGACTCTTGATGCCACTGTTGGGTAACGCAGCAGAAAACAAAAAATTTCCAACCTACGCACCAGCCCAGGACCACTATGGAGATTGCATACAAGGTTTGATCATTTTCGTTACCGACTAGTAGCGTAGCGAAAGTAGAGTCGATGACGAACGGCGGTGCAGATCCCCGCAGCTAGGATTTTACAACCTCCCAACCGCGAGGATGTATACCCTCATCTGCCCCGCGGATAGCCCTCCGGGAGGCGGTCGGACAGTCCCCCGGATGGTGTCGCGGACAGCCCTTCGGGAGGACCTCCCAAACTTGGACTGTCACTCGGACAGCCCTTCGGGAGGCACTCTCGAACTAAGACCGAAACTACGATCTCTCTACAGAGTTGCACACATACAGTGTCATCTATCCGACAGGGCTTCGCCGTCCAGAACTAGTTCCCACCGGAACCCAGATAGCCTTTCGGCTATACGAAACTCTTTTCGTGGGAGGGAGAGAAGAAGCCAGATAATGCATGGCATGTGTATGAGAGTTGGAGTGGGGATGGAGAGATCCTCTCCACCTCCTTTTATAGGGGAAGGAGGGGGTGGTGGTGGCTGAAATTTCAGCCACATGACAAGCACCCACAAAACAAGGAAGCATGTTCCCATGAAACATGGAGAAAACATGTTCCCTTGTCCATGGTGTTCCCCCATGGGGCTCCACCTTGCTCCCAACACTCTCCACCATTTGTGGAGGCTGCCCCCATCATGGGGGGACCCCCCCAACACCTTTTGTCCAGCCACAAGGGGCTGCCCCCAAAAGGGAGGCGCCCCAAAACAGCCCCACGAAACGTGGGATCTTGTCCCCTCACGCTGGGACAAGATGTTTTCCGCGACTATTACTTCTGAAAAATTCTGGAAGGTCCCAGAACATTTCCAGCACCCTCTAAAATTATCTGGACACGCTCCAGGACATTTTCGGTATGGTGGTTTAATTTAAAACCATCTTCGTTTACCCGGTAAACAATTCCGGCAGCTCCGAAAACCCTTTCCGGTTTTCTCTCCAAAAAATTCCAGAAATTACCAGACCGATCTGGCAACCTCCAAAACATTCCCGGTGCTTGCCGAAACCTTTTTGGATCAATGGTTGCTTCGCGTGAACCTCCAGTTGCCGTGTGCTATTCCTGTTGCTTCGCGATATGTTACAAATACCCGAGGTGAGACATGTTGGTATCCCCGTGGACCAACAACTTGTCCACTATGCCAGTTACCTCGTTACCGGTGTTGTTCTCTTTTCTCGTTCCCGTGTTCCGGCATCCCCGTGATCAAATCACAAAGTGACTGGCCAAACGATGATGGATACCGTAACACCGAGAGGGCCCAGAGATATCTCTCCATCGTCGGAGGAGCAAATCCCAATCTTGAGCTATCAAGTTACTTGACATACTTTTCCATGAACCCGTAAGCCGTCGTAATAGCCACCCATTTACAGATGAAGTTTAACAAACCCCAAAGTTCATGAAGAAAGCATGAAGAAACTCGATACTCTCATTGATTAAGGAATTATGCAAACATTAACTTCTTTGTGTTATTAACCATTAACTTATGACGAATGTATCTCATAGCATAACATCAATTCGGGTCGATTCAACACAAACGATCTTCTAACATTGTGCCCTCAAAATTGCCGGTATAGCCATGCCCATGATCAGGAAAACAGGATCATCATACAATACTTGAGCCAGTCTTAGAGGCCAGACTAGGAATACAATTTACCGTTTATTATTCCACACGTGCATATGAGTCTTCCTTCAAGCCTCGTGGTTATTGTAGACTCGAGAACCATAGCAGTTATAGCATGGAACATAAACCTAATTATGAACAGGGAGATAATCAATAATATTTATTATTGCCTCTAGGGCATATCTCCTACAAGATCTTCTACAAACTATACTTAATGAGGCCATGAACAATCAACCTATTCATCCCCTTTGCAGCATGTGACTAGCCAAGATTTCCATGTTATTCAATATGTCGGTGACACTATTTTGGTCTTGACCGCTGACCCTGCAGGTTAGAGCACATCAAAAACCTCTTGCTTCACTTTGTTGCCTTCACCGGGCTAAAGGTCAACTACACCAAATCCACCCTGGTTTCCATAAACACCCTGACACTCTTGTGCATAGCCTTTCCATTCTTTTGGGTTGTCATATTGGCCAACTGCCCATTCCCTACTTGGGGCTCCCTTTAAGTCTTTCTAAGTCGAGAATAGAGTACTTTGCACCTATGCTCAAGAGGATCGCATCTAGACTTGCTAGTTGTTGCACACTACTTAGCTTACACTCATTAAATTTGTGTTCTCGAGCATGCTCTTTTTATCATGTGCTCTCTTTTCATTTCCGAATCTGCTATTCACCATATCAACTTACATCTGACACATTGTTTCTGGAGAAAGTATGGACCGCAAGAGAAAGGGATGACCTTGATTTCTTGGGACAAAGTATGTAAGGCCAAATCACATGAAGGCTTAGGGATTATAGAGGTTACTACTCATAATCAAGCCCTGCTTATAAAATACCTCCACAAAAGAAGGCATTCCATAGGTCATAATTATCAAGGAAACCTACCACTCTAACTGTCTACCTAGTGCTAAGGGTGTAGGGTCCTTTTGGTGGAAAGCAGTGTTCAAGCTCTTACCCACTTTCAAACTTCACTCGTCTCTTACCGCCCTCGACGATCCATGCCGGCATCACCTTGGAGCAGGCTGTGGGCGCGGGCACACTACAACACCACAATAGAGAAAGAGCTACCGTCCCTACCGATGTCGGCATTCCAGCATGCACGGGAGAACCAAAAATACAACATTCGGCTCCTCGGCGAACACCGGCTCGCGAAGGGCATATCGCCGGTGAGTAGGCGAATGACGACGCTACCACACCATGGTCGCGGAGGATCCGAGCTTCATGGACGAGCAACGGGCGTTGTGCTAGTCCATGCGCAGCACCCGTTAGATCCGTCGCTAACGACGGTGACTGCGTGACGTGTGGAAGGAGAAGGGCACCTTGTTCGCGGAGCTAGGTGTGGAGGTAGCCTAAGAGAAAGCACGAGTGGCCGCAAACGACACCAGTTATGCAGTGGTCGCGCCACCACCGTGGTTCGCGCCACACCGCCCCAACCCCGAGGCCCCGTCCATGTCCGGCGTCGTCGACAAGGTGGACTCTGGCGAGGAAGAGTATCACATGGAACGCCACCACGACTTTGGTCCTAGGAAGGCCACTCTTATTCTTCCCCTCTCGATGCTACACCGTCGGTTTGCTTGCAGGACTGTAAAGACGGGACGTGGGAACAAACTCGGCCACGGCCGACAATCAATTATATCAAGTTAAAAAGTATTGTCCAGTTTTATTTAGTTGAAATATGTCGAAAATGTATGCATTTGATCCTGTGTAAATAAAAATCATTCCGTTGCATCAAATTCACCCGTTTACATCAAATTTGCTTTAAAATGTATGTTGGCACATTTGGATGGCCAACTACCGCATACATGTTCGCGATTGGTCTGAACCAGTCCTGCGTCCGTTTTAGCAGTGTACTCTGTACTTTGTCCGTGGCAGGCGTTGGGTCGGTCTCTGTGTACCGCGCCCCCCGGTTTGGGATGTGATCCGCGGCCGCCTACCTGTTGCTGACGAGGAGAGAGGAGAGGAACCATGGAGACACCCACCCGTAGAGAGATACCCGTACCGGTCCATGATTCCACATCCATGTGGGGCTCCCCACCGCCTCGTGGTCATGGATAGATGCGGATGCGATGCACCGCCGCTGCCTCCTCCATGCCGCTAGTACAGCAGCGGCAACAGCAGCCGTGCTTCGTTTGGTCCTGCGTAGCTCACGTGCATGTGCATGGGTCACGTAACACCCAGTGAATCTCCGTTATCCGTGGGGCTTTCCGTTGGCGCCCTCGTTCTCTGTGTGCCGCCGAACGGAGCCCCGCCACACGCTTCAACGGCTGGTTCATTTTTCTATTTCTGACTGATTCTCGCCGGCCGATTCAGTGGCGAGAATCGCGGCTGTTTGTGCCGGCGATAGCAGCCGTATCCAGGTAACTACTGTTATCGGATCGTGATCGTGGTGTGTGATGGCGGGAATCAACGCTAGCGGGCGTTAGGTGGAAGCGAAACGTGCATTTTGACTCGCCTATAAATGGCAAAGCGTACGTTCGGTGCATGATCATTCCACGAAAGATAAGTGTAACCAAGTGGTCAAAGACGCACAGTCGACGCATAGGCCTAATCGCGAAATGAGTGCACCGACACACTAGTTGTAGTACCAACATTCTATAGTTAACTACGATAACCAATGGGAAAAACGAGGGACACACTAGCCTGCTATATTAATTTCCATTTTTCTTTTGAAAGAAAGGGGTTTCCTTCCTGTCCCATTTTTATTAATGAAGCAGCAAGGCCACGTACGTGTCCAGATTTACATCACTGCTCAACAAAGCTAAACCAGATAGAACTATCAAGTTTGAAAGAAGCCTAAGCACACAAGCCACAAAAGCAACAAATTTTAAGACACTCTCACAGGCTGGTTACAGCACCAGCTCATATTTATTACAGTCCAAGTTTCAGAAGAAGAAATCACAGGTTTAGGTCCAGGCAATCCGCATAAGCTCCCCCCGATGCTTTTCCAGCAATAGGATGAATCACCGTAGAATGTCCACCTCCGCAGTGTTGCAAAGCACCAGCCAACTCTGCAAGATCCTCTTTAGTTTGGCAAACCCGCACCCCAGACCTTTCCATGTACGCCCCTAGAAACAAAATTCATTCATCAACTTTCATATACTCCATAAGGAGGCAGCAATTACCATGTTAAGCACAGGTTTCTTTTTATTAAATTTCCACAAGGAGCAAACATCGGAGAAACAAGTAATTCTCCGAATATGAAAAAACTCAAAGATAAAGTGACGTAATGCCACTAGCATTGATACATTCAAAGAATAAGTGCTGGGTGGATTCAGCTTCACTGTAGAACAAGCAGGAAAGATCTTTCACATGTCTTATCTTAATTTCTATTTTTTTGCAGGTAATTTACATTTACTTTCAGTGGTTTTAAGATAGCTCATCACTCACGCTGAATGGTGTAATCTACATCCTTTTGCTCCTCAGCCTACGGGGTATTAGCAACCGTTTCCAGTTGTTGTTCCCCTCCCAAGGGCAGGTTCTTACGCGTTACTCACCCGTTCGCCACTGGAAACACCACTTCCCGTTCGACTTGCATGTGTTAAGCATGCCACCAGCGTTCATCCCGAGCCAGGATCAAACTCTCCATGAGATTCATAGTTGCGTTTGGTTATTCTTCATTTTGTCTCAGTTGTATTTTTTCCGCACAAAAGGACATTTCTCTCATATCTTCTTTGCATCCTACGAGCCAATGCTAAATAAAAGACCCCAATAGCTGACGAACGTTCGCTGCGAGGTGGTGACATTTGCGGACATTTTTATTGACATTTTTTCAAAGACGCGAGACATTTTCTATAGAAACACATGCCACTTTTAGGAAGAAAAGCGAATCGACCTGCGATTGAATGGTTAGAGGGACAGTGGTATCCTCTATCCACCAAGGTTCAAGTTCAGGTGCTCGCATTATTCTTGGGTTTATTTCAGGATTTCCGACGATACGCATTCAGTGGAAAGAGACGTTCCGATCGACGAAGAGGCGTCTACGATGACTTTGTAAATCTCAAGATGATATGCCGGCCCAATCCCTCGAAGGTGTTCACAGGGGTAGAATGTGCGTGTGTACGATAAAGATGAATGTATGCGTATATATAAACGATTGCGTCTGGACCGTGTTAAGAAAAAATTTTGGGAAGAAGAAATTTTTGAGACAAAAACGAATACAAACTAGCATTTTTTGATTTTACGTCGCAACTAAAACTATCAAAACTACTCTCTCTGTCTCAAAATAAATGTCGCAAAATCAGTACTAAATTAATACAAATTTTATATGTACTAGACCAATAATGTTTATTTTAAAACGAAGGAAATACATTCGTTTGACATCCCCTTCCTAGAAAATTTAGCCAGATAGCACTACCGAAAATAAAACATTTCTGGCCCATCTAGTCGAACCAATGAAAGTTTACAATTACTGCAGTTACAAACATCTGTCGGTTGAACAGTTGAAAACAACAACGACTCGATTATCATCCAGAAAATACACCCCGTGTGCAGTAAAAAAAAGCTGATTTTAAAAATCCAATTACCACGCAGCACCCGCTAGGTTTCGCTGTAGACGAGCTGTGGTAACCGGCGAAGAGCTTGTATTTTCTCCATTTTTACCATGCTCCAACGGACGTGTGGGCCAGGCGACCCACGCCCTTTCCCTCGTGTGGCCCCACGCCGGCAGACACCCTGACCTTGAACACCCTGCACACGTGGCGCCTTAACCTCCAGTACCCACCGCCGCGTGAGGAGGCCCAGCCCTAATCTTATCCAAAACATATCCACTCCACCGCACCTTTTACACCGGCACAAACGGCCTGCCCCAACCGCCCCACCCTCGTGGCCGCCGTCCCACCGTCCGATGCCCGATCCGACGGACGCCAAGGATTTTACCCCACGTGAAAGCCGTCCGGGCGAGGACGGTAAAAGGTGGGGGTGAAAAAGCGTGGGCCTTTATCGCTTTTCCCCTCTCTTCGTTAAAAGGGGCGACCTTTTCTTCCTCGCCGCATCTCCCCATCCGCCATTGCCTTGACTCGTGCTCCCTGCCTCTCTTCTCCCCCGAGCCCCCCCCCCATCTCTCTCTCTCTCTCTCTCTCTCTCTCTGCTCTCTCTTCCTTCTGCTCCGCGGCTGCGCGAACGGGCTCGGCGGCCATGGCCAACGCGCTATGCGGCAGCGGCAGCGGCAGCGTGGCGGCGCCGTGCGGGGACTTGGGCGCCGCGGCGGCCCTCGCGGAGTCTTTGCCGATGGGCGGCGCGTACCGCGCGAGGAGCTCCTTCCCCGCCGGGAGGGTGGCGCTGGCGGACAGGCCCCTGCCCCGGGGCCTCCAAGTGGCGGCCGCTGCTGGACAGGTTGGTCTCTTCGTTCTAATCCGCGTTCTTGTTTACTGGTCGAGATTTTCTAGACGAGATCTTGAGATTTCAGTTCTGTTTTATCTTTTCTGTGGGCCGAAATTTCTATTTTGGTACATTTTTAGTTTTAGTTTTAGTTTTTAGCTGGTGGGGAATACAATGCTGTAGCGCTGGACGCAGACTAAATTTGAGCTGGTTGTTGGCTCTTGCAGATGAACGGGAACCTGACGATTGGCAAGGCCATGAGGTGGTGGGAGAAGGGGACGCAGCCCAACATGAGGGAGGTCGAGTCCGCGCAAGACCTCGCCGACTCCCTGCTCAACGCCGGCCACAAGCTCGTCGTCGTCGACTTCTTCTCCCCCGGCTGCGGCGGCTGCCGCGCTCTCCACCCCAAGGTAGAAATTCTTGGCCAGGAAACCCCTGTTCGTTCCGATGATCTGATTTCAAACACTGCGAACGTATACTCAAGCGAATTCGGTTGTTCTGATGCGCAGATTGCTCAGTTCGCCGAGCGGAACCCGGACGTGCTGTTCCTGCAAGTCAACTACGAGAAGCACAAGTCCATGTGCTACAGCCTCCATGTCCATGTCCTCCCTTTCTTCAGATTCTACAGGGGAGCTCAGGGAAGGGTCAGCAGCTTCAGCTGCACCAATGCAACCGTAAGTCTCACTCACTGTAAAAGCTCGCCACAAAATTGTTCTTCAGGCACGTTTAAGATGAATGCTGACATGATTGCTGCAATTCGATCTGATTACAGATCAAGAAGTTCAAGGACGCTCTGGCGAAGCACTCGCCGGACAGGTGCAGCCTCGGCCCGGCACGGGGGCTCGAGGAGGCAGAGCTCTTGGCTCTGGCCGCAAACAGGGACCTGGAATTCACCTACAACGAGAAGCCAACGCTTGTGCCGATCGCTGAGGCCATCAGGATGGAAGCTGCCTCAATCGGAGGCCCATGGCTGCCATTGCCTGCGGGCGCGACGCAGCCGCTGCCTCTGGGATCCGAGAATGGTTCGCTGATTCCCTCTGGAAGATAGTAATCGGAGACCAGGCCGGATCCGGCCATTTCTGTACAGATTTTCCTCTTTTGTTGTTGTGTTGTATTGAATTCGAGAGGCAGAATCGCAGGCCAAGGTTTTAGTTTTTGTAAACCTGCCGAAGCTCTACTGTGATCGTGTTGCTGCAACTAGTCGTTGCTCAGCATGGTAATCCTTGCTTTAATGAAAAATGGGATGATGCCTCCCCAGAATTAAGATCCTTCATGACTGATCATCTTCATGGTTTCTAGTTACTCTCTGTTATTTCTCTGAGATTGAGGCGAAAAAATGCTGGTACTGAGGCCTCCTAATGACAGAATCGTAATTTTGAATTAGATCGGAGTTTGGCAGGGTTGCAAATCATAGAATCTTTACAATCAGGATCGTAAAGAACTAGATTTTATTAATGAAAATCGTATAATAGAGGGGTTAGTTTGGATCGAGAAGTTACATGATCGTGATTAATGCTAACGAGAACTTTGAATCTGTGTGCTGGGTAAGCTTGGGTGCTGGGTAAGCTTGATTCCCTTGAGAAGTTTCTTGTTGGCAGGTCACATTCATGCGGTTCAGCGTGCTTGGGCGAAGTTTGTTCGGAAGAAGATTGGGTTGCTGAGACGGAAGGCCCATAAAAGCTGTGATGTTCCGTTGCATCAACCGGCGGCCATGGTGACGACGATAAGCATTATTGGGACTTTGATGGTTGATGGATAAGGAAGGCACCATCATCCTTGTCGCCTAGTTTGGACTATATCCACTGAAAACGAGCAAACGGTGTGTAGATGATGGCCATGGCCATGCCCATGCGCTAGCCGATACGGTCGTTAGGAAGCTACAAGAATTGGTGTTGGAATCAGGCACACAGTTGTATAGGAAATCGGGGATATCCTATAGAGTATAGACTAGAACATACCGTTGGATGAGCTTATCCGGTTTGAAGTGCAGTGCCGATTTCTGATGCTTTTTGCTCATAGATCATTGTGCATGTCGTGTGCAGAATTCATCAAGTGGATCGAGACCCGGCCAATCAAGAAACTGGATGGCCCCACAGCCGTCCGGTTCATCAAAGACATCACGGTACGCTATGACGTCCCCACAACATCATCATCGACAACGACACGAACTTTGCCAAGGGCGTGCTAGCGCGTTTCTGCTCGAGGCGGGGCATCCGGCTCGACCTGGCATCCGTCGCCCACCCGCAGTCGAACCGCCAGGTTGAGAGGGAGAACGGCCTGCTCCTGTCCGACATCAAACCCCGGCTCGTGACACCACTGGTCCGGACGGCCGGCTGTTGGGTTGAGGAGCTGCCGGCTGTCCTTTGGAGCCTCCGAACCACGCCTAACCGGTCGACCGGCTACACTCCGTTCTTTCTCGTTTACGGGTCCGAGGCGATCATCCCCACCGACATCGAGTTCGATTAGCCTCGGGTCACCCTGTACACCAAGAAGGATGCGAGGGAGGCAACGGAAGACGGCGTCGACCTCCTCGAGGAGGCCTGCGAGCCGGCCTTGAGCCGGACGGCCATCTACCAGCAGAGCTCCGGCATTACCACAACAAGCGGATCCGTCCGCTCTCCTTCCGCGAAGGAGACTTGGTGCTCAGGCGGATCCAGCGAACCGCCGGCCAGCACAAGCTGTCCTCCCCATGGGAGGGCATGTTCATCGTCAGCCGGGTGCTGCACAACAACGCGTACTATCTAATAGACGCCCAGAAGCCGCAGAAGCGCAAGAGAGACGCCTCCGGCGAGGAGACGGAGCCCCCGTGGAACGCGGCGCTCCTCCGTCCATTTCATTGCTGAAAACCATTGTATGTATCCTTCCCCTTTTGGGCTTATGAATGCAACGGGGCCCCCAAGCCGGCACTGGGGGCATGCCCTTTTTTCGATTCCTCCAAAGTTCTCCTGTTATTTAAGGCACATCAACTGGGTCCAGCTCCCGGGCCCGAGGGCTCGCCCGACTCCCCGCCGAGGCGGACAAATAATGTGAGCAAGCAACCCTTCGCCTCCCCTCGCCTAACCAGCTACAGACCGGCTCCCGGCTATCCGACTGAAAGGACCATGGGGTACGAAGGAACTTCTCACACGAAGGCCAGCCGACGCACGCGGCAGCCGGCCCGGCCCCGCCAAGCTATGTTAATCCTAGTAACCGGCCTCTGCCGGCTCAACCTAGCCCTAGCCGGTTGACTCTAGGAGCCCGCTATTTTTACCCAAGGGTGAAGCCCCGTCCCTGTCCTAGACCGCCCCCCGGCTGGCCGGCAGGCGGGGCGGAAGTCGGAAGGAATCCCGGCGCGCGAACACAAGTCAAAAGGCAAAAGGCGAAAGAAGAGCCGGCACACACATCCTTTTTAAGATAAATGGCATAAGTCATAACAATAAAAGGCCCACGACCACGAGTTCATTACATATACATCCCCTGGGTGGAATTCTAGTCTAAAACAAAAATGCAGGAAAGAAAGTCCTAAGTGCTGGCAGCTTCGGGCCGGCCTTCCTCCAGTGCTGACGCCTCTGGAGCCGGCGGTGCTCACGCCTCGGGAGCCGGCGGTGCTGGCGCCTCCGGGGCGGCCGAGGTAGAAGCCCCGCAGCTGGAGCCGGCTCGGACTCGGCATATTCGTCGGTGCGGACTCTTCATTGGCCGTCTCGGCGGTGCTCCCCTTCGGGTCGTCCAGGGCGAGCCCGTACCGGTCCTCCGGGACCACCACGCCGTCCGCCCCGCGCTCCGGGACGTACTCGTCCCACGCGGCGAAGGACGCAAGGTTGCTCGCCCTCGCCAGCATCTCGTCGGCTACCGCCTCCAACTCCGCGTCGGCACTGGCACGCTGGGCCGTGAGCAAACCCAAGTCCAGCTCGGGGTACCACGACTTGGCAATGTGGAGCGCCATGCCTGCGCCGGCTCGTGCCGCGGAGGCCCTCCAAGCGTTCACCCGCGCGGTCCCGAACTCCAGCCACCTCAACAGCCGGTTCATGGAGCCTGGCTCCGCCGCGTCGGGCCAAAGCGTGCGAACCAGCGTCATGCCGGCCGCTTGGAGCCGCCTCAGGGCGCGGACCACCTCCGACAGGTGCGCCTCGGCAGTGATCCCCACCTCATCCAGGGTCCAGGGGGCCAGCGGCCCAACAGCCTCTCCTCGTGCCCGCTGGGCCTCACGGTCAGCCTCCACGACCGCCTCCGCGACCTCCCGCGTGCCAGGGAAAAGCCCTAAGAAGAAGACGAGGGTTGAGCGGGGAGGCAAGCCAGAAAACCCAGAAGGAAGGCGCGAGAAGAACAAGGAAACAGAAACTTACTATGCAGCATCCGATCCACCTCGTGCCCTTGCTCCTGCAGCCGCACCTCCCTGGCTGACCACTCCTGGCGCCGGTGCTCGTGCTCATCCCGGGCCGCCTGTGCGTCCTTGGCCGCCTTGGCTAGGGCGGCGTCCTTGGCCTCCAGCTTCTCGCGGAGCGCCTTCTCCCGCTCCTCCGCCTCCCAACGAAGGGTCGCCCCTTGGTCTGCCAACGCTTGACGGTGGGCCGCCTCACGGCCCTCCCGCTCCGCCTTCACCTGGTCTGCCTCCCCACGGAGCCGGTCACGCTCTGTCGTCAGGAGTTCCCGCTCCTCGTAAAGGCGCACCACCTGATGCCGAAGGCAGACCGTCTCGGCATGGGTAGCTACATGAGAAGCCACTATTGTCAGAAAGGATTCAGCCCGCCTCCGGGGCAGCCGACCTGATTCCCCGGGGCTAAACCCAGTGGATGCGCTTGCGCGTTCCCACTGGAAGATCGCAAGAGCACATACCTCGCAAGTCCGCGGACACGACGGCGAGCCGGTTCTGAGCTCCTCGGTACAACCCCAGCAGGGTGTTGTATGCGGCCACCCGATGGTCATGCGCTGCCTGCAAAACAATAAGAGCTTTAGGCTCGACCTGCCTGCGCCCCAGCCGGCTCGAGCCTCGGGGGCTACACCCAGTGGGTGCGCTGGCGCGTCCCCATTGGGAAAGATGGAAAAACGCAAATCAAGAGAAGAAGGAAAGAAGAAACTCACCGCGACCGCCTGCTCCAAGCTCACTAGCCGGCCGTTGGCGGTCTGAGCGTCTTGCGTCGCCTGGGCGCGGCACGCGGCAAACGTTTCGACAACGGCGGCCATCGCCGCCCCGAGGGCGCTCGATGGTCCGCCAGGGGCCGGACTCCGGGCCACCGCCTAGGTCTGCTGCGGCCGGCCTCCATCTGCGGGTCCTCCCTTGTTGGAAACCTCGATGGGACCGGCCCCTCCTATCTCTGCCGCGCCGGGGGCCGCCGTTGACGCGCTTGCGGCAGCCGTTTCCCCGGCCGTCGCGGCTCCCACCTCCGACACTCCGCCTCCGACAGCTCCGGGCTGGCTCACCTTCGGTGCCGGCGCCTCCGGAACCGGCGCCTCCGAAGCCGGCACGTCCGGTGCCGGCACCTCCGGGGCCAGTACCTCCGCCCCCGGCGGCCCGTTGCCCGCCACCGGCTGGGCGGCGTCGCGGCCCATTTCCGCCTCATCCTCCACATCCTTCGCGCTCGCCTCCGCCCTTCGCCCGGAGCCATGGTGGCCCTTCGACCTCTTCTCCCGGCCGCGGGGGAAAGGCTCCCATGCTCCGCCCGCGGCCTCCCCGCCGGTTCCTCGGAGGAGGGGGAACGGCTCTCACGCTCCGCCAGCGGCCTCCCCGCTGGCTCCCCCTTGCCTCTTCGCCGCTTCCTCCCAGGGGCGGAGCTCCTGGACACGCCGCTCCTGCTCGGCCGCCTCAAAGTCGAGCCACGCCTGGCGCTCCCTCTCCTTGGCAGTCGTCGGTGGCGCTGCCCTCTCCATCCCGCCACCCGAGGTCCTCCCAGGGCGCGTGCCTCCCTGGTCACGACGAAGTAAGAGACTGGGGGGAAGGCAGGACGGACCAAGGTGGAGGACAAGACGGACTTACTCGGCAACGACAGGGACCGCCCTCCTCATGGGTCCCGCCTGGGCGACCTTCTGCTTCTTGCCTCCGCCTCCGCGGCTGCCGCCCGGCTGCGCGGTCGCCGCATGCTTGGGCACCGGCTTGGTGGTAGCCGGCCTTTTCCCCTTGTCGTTCGCGACCGGGCCTCCCCGGCTGGAGCCGCCGCCGGCTCGAGGTTGGCGCCTCCGCGGCGCCGTGACCTCGTCCTCCAAAGCCTCAGGCTTTTCCGGAGCCTCAGCAACACGCGTATGGGGAGGAGACTCTCCCGTCGATTCGGCCTCTTCGGCCCGCTCCGTCTCCGTCTCCGCGTCACCGGCTCTAGACTCTCCGGCTCGCTCGGAGTCAGCCGGCTCCACGTCGGCATCCTCGACCTCCTCGCGGTCCGATTCCACTGTGTCGGGGCCCGGCTCCCCGTAGTTCTGCAGCAACGGGAAAAGCTGCGGGTGGGCCGGGCGGCGCGCTGTCAGACTAAAGGGGGGAGGGGTACTGCCTCTAAAAGAAGATGGAGGGGAGGAGCCGGCTTGACACTTACCCGCGGTGCCGGGCGGCTCCGGCTGTATGGGGTTTTCCCCCATTGCCATTCGCCCTCCGCCATCTTCACTGTCGAGATGGCATTCACCCTCCTCGCCACATAGGCCGGCTTCATCTCCTTGGTGGAGAGCCAACAGGGGTCATGGCATCCCCCCATCTGACAGATGAGATGCGGCCAGCGCTGCAGTGGCTGCACCCGGCGCGCCACCATCGTGGCCAGCAGATCCGTGGCCTTCAGCCCCTCCAACCCGGTCATCGCGAGCAGGCGATTGCAGAGCCGGTCCACCGTCTCGGGCGCCGAAGACACGACCGCTCGCCAGTTCAACATCGCGGTCGGCGGATGGTTGGCGAAGTCGGGGAGGTTGATGTAGTCCTCCTCCAGCTTCGCGTTCTTCACGTAGAAGAACCCCCACTGCCAGCGCTTCACCGACTCGTGCAACGGGAGTTTCGGGAAGCTGGTCCCCTTGCCGATATGGATCAAGGCGCCTCCGCAGGTGGTCATCACCATCTGCTTCGTCGCCGGATCCTTCGCCGTCTGCCGCTTGAGGAAGAAGAGCCGGCACCAGAGGTCAAGCCTCGGCGCAACCCCCAAGTACCCCTCGCAAAGGGTGACGAACGCCGCCAGCTGCAGGACGGCGTTGGGGGCGAGGTGGTGCGGCTGCAGGCCGAACCGCGTCAGGAAGCGGCGGAAGAAGGCGCTTGCCGGCAGCCTGAGCCCGCGGAGGAAGTGGTCGGCAAAGACAACCACCTCGCCCTCCCGCGGGGCCGGGGAGTTCTTCGGCCCGGCTGGGCATTCCACCAAGTGCTCCTCCGCTGGGAGCTTGCGACGGTGGCGGAGGTGCTCGATGAAGGTCTCGTCCACGTCACTGCCGTCCCAGGCGCCCTTGCCCGCCATGGTCGCCGAGGGGGCGTGCGGTCGCAACGTCGGGCGCGGGTGCTCGGCGGCGGCCCGGGCTCTCTTCGGCGGCGGATGGCGGCGCGGCCTGCCCGCTCTGGTCTCTCTCTCTCTCATGACGGGGGGAGGGAGGCGACGAAGGTGATGCGATGGCAGGGGGAGCGAACGGGCCGTTCTGCCTCCTCCGTCTCGACATTTAAACCCTGCGCGGGTGATCGTGGGGGCCGGATTCATTGCGCGTGACCCCCGCGATTCCCACGGCGTGCGGGGCGGATATCGTGGCGCTCGGAAACGCCAACCGTCTGCCCCGCGCCGTAAAGGACCCCCGCGCGTGGGCCGAGGCTGCGGTCGCGGAGGGCCCCGCCCCACTGCCCGGTCTTTTCCGCCGCGTGGCGCGTCTCCTCTACCCGGTGGGGAACCCGAGGCGGCGCGCGAAGCGTCGGGCAGCTGTGGAGCCGGCCGTTGCTTGCCGGCTTCGCTCGACTCTCAAGGCAGCCCGCGGTGCAAGAACGATCTTCAAGCCGGCGAGGACCGCCATGGCCCGTCGGCGGGTCCTCCCCAGCTTCGGGGACTACTGACGGGGGGATGACCCCGGGGTAGCCTCAAGCACCCCCTTTCCCCAGCCTCCTAAATGCAATCAAAGGGCGGTCCGCCTCCCCCCGCGGTCTGGCTACGCCCTGCCAGAAGCGGCCCACCAGCTACGCCCTGCCGGTTATGGCGTATCGGCCAGCTGGGGGCGTTGCAGGTAACGGAGTGGTTGGGGGCGTGCCGGCACTGTTGGAAGCCCGGTCACCATCCGCCAGGGTCAGAGGCCGTAACGCCTTCGCTGTGGCCATATCGGCGCTGACCCCCGATGGGATGGGGGCCACTATTGCCACGCACGCCCTGATGACGGTATCCAATGCGCGGCCGGCTAGGGGCGTTGCCGTCTGGCCCCCCTAGCCGGCCGCGCATTGGATACCGTCATCAGGGCGTGCGTGGCAATAGTGGCCCCCATCCCATCGGGGGTCAGCGCCGATATGGCCACAACGAAGGCGTTACGGCCTCTGACCCTGGCGGATGGTGATCGGGCTTCCAACAGTGCCGGCACGCCCCCAACCACTCCGTTACCTGCCCCGGCATGGCTACAGTGTGGCCGGCCGTACCGCTGACCCCGGCCGGCCGCCACAAGACGATGCCACGAGGGGCGGCCCGTGCCGTGATGTGACCGACGTCGGGGCCCGCCGTGTGGGCCCTGCCGGTTCCTGACGGGACCTACCGGAGACAAGACCCCATGGATGGCGGCCCCCGCAACCGGCCAGAGAGGCTGCCGGCTGGGCCCCCCTTTGACCTTCTATTTGTATTGTAATCCGGGGGTTGGCCTATAAAACCCCCCGGGCCACCCCCATGCAGGAGGAGGATCAATCGGCTGCTCTTTGAGTTCCCTCCACATCCACTCCACACACGCGCACGTAGAGAGGCAGAAGAGCAGGCTAGCTCCTTCTTCCTCCACGATCCATACAGCTCAAGGAGCGCCATTGTAACCCGACCATTGTCTCAACTAGACCGAGCAGGACTAGGGGTATTACCTCCCACGGAGGGCCCCGAACCTGGGTACATCGTGTGTCCGCCACCGCTTGTGCCTAATCCCGCTCCCGGAGCCCGCCGGTGTCCTTCGACCCCTCTCGATAAGCCTACCTATGGAATCTGCTGTGACGAAACCACGACAATGATCCGTCCCGCGATCTCATCACGATCCGTCCCGCGATCCAATCACAAATCGTCTCGCGATCTTGATCACGGTCCTTCTGATCTAGCGCCAAACGGACGACACCTCCGCGTTCAGCACACGTACAACTCGATGATGATCTCCGCCTTCTTGATCCAGCAAGAGGGAGCGGAGAGGTAGACGAGTTCTCTGGCAGCGTGACAGCGTTGCGGCGATGGTGGTGGAGCAATCCAGCAGGGCTTCGCCTAAGCACCACTAAAACCGATCTAGAGGAGAAACTACGAACTAGAGGAGAGGCAACACATGGCTTAGGGTTTCTTGATGTGTTCCAAGTGCTAGCCCCACCCCTTTATTTATATGCTGAGCCTTGGGGTCAAAACTTCAAGAAAAATCCTCCTCAAGGTCGGTTTGCCCGCAAGGCAAGAGCACTTCTCGGACTCCAGGACCAGACGCCAAGGTCCCTGGCGTCTGGCCCCTGGCCTCTGCAAAACATCTTTTGCGCCTTCCTAAAGCCTCATGGGCTTTACCCCTTGGCCCAAATAAAGTGTCCTTGTACCCCAAACATTTAGGGAAACATCCGAAACTATTTCCGCTGAATTCCGGAACCCTTCTGGAGACCAAACACTATTATCCCATATATCAATCTTTACCTCCGGACCATTTCGGAGCTCCTCGTGACGTCCGGGATCTCATCCGAGACTCCGAACAACCTTCGTCCACCATCATACATAACTCTATACTACCGGAACCTTAAGTGTGCAGACCCTGCGGATTCGAGAACTATGTAGACATGCTCGAGACACCTCTACGGTCAATAACCAATAGCGGGACCTAGATGCCCATATTGGTTCCTACATATTCTATAAAGATCTTTATTGGTCGAACCTCTATGTCAAGGATTCAGTTAATCCCATATGCTGTTCCCTTTGTTCTTCGATATGTTACTTGCCCGAGATTCGATCGTCAGTATCTCCATACCTAGTTCAACCTCATTACCGGCAAGTCTCTTTACTCGTTTCCGTAATAAAATATCCCGTGGCTAACACTTAGTCACATTGCTTGCAAGTCTTATTGTGATATTGTATTACCGAGTGGTCCTTGAGATACCTCTCCGTCACACGGAGTAACAAATCCCAGTCTTGATCCATGCCAATCCAACAGACACCTTGGGAGATACCTGTAGAGTACCGTTATAGTCACCCAGTTGTTGAAATATGCCCTAGAGGCAATAAGTAAAGTGTTTATTATTATATTTCCATGTTCATGATAATCGTTTATTATCCATCCTATAATTGTATTAATTGGAAACACATTACATATGTGGGTAAATAAACAACACTCTGTCCCTAGTATGCCTCTAGTGAACTAGCTCGTTGATCAAAGATGGTCAAAGTTTCCTAGCCATTGACATGTGATGTCATTTGATAACGAGATCACATCATTAGAGAATGATGTGATGGACAAGACCCAAACTACAAACGTAGCATATGATCATGTCAGTTTATTGCTACTGTTTTCTGCGTGTCAAGTATATGTTCCTATGACCATGAAATCATGCAACTCACGGACATCGGAGGAGTGCCTTGTGTGTATCAAATGTCGCAACGTAACTGGGTGACTATAAAGGTGCTCTATAAGTATCTCCGAGGGTGTCTGTTGAGTTGGCATGGATCAAGACTGGGATTTGTTACTCCATGTGACGGAGAGGTATCTCAAGGCCCACTCGGTAATACAACATCACAATAAGTCTTGCAAGCAATGTGACTAAGTGTTAGTTGCGGGATCTTGTATTACAGAACGAGTAAAGAGACTTGCCAGTAACGAGGTTGAACTAGGTATGAAGATACCGACGATCGAATCTCGGGCAAGTAACATACCGAAGAACAAAGGGAACATCATACGGGATTGTTTGAATCCTTGACATAGAGGTTCGCCCGATAAAGATCTTCGTAGAATATGTAGGAACCAATATGGGCATCCTGGTCCCGCTATTGGTTATTGACCGTAGAGGTGTCTCGGTCATGTCTACATAGTTCTCGAACCCGCAGGGTCTGCACACTTAAGGTTTGGTGACGTTTCGGTAGTATAGAGTTATGTATGGTGGTGACCGAAGGTTGTTCGGAGTCCCGGATGAGATCTCGGACATCACGAGGAGCTCCGGAATGGTCCGGAGGTAAAGTTTCATATATAGGAAGTCCTATTTTGGTCGCCGGAAAATTTCGGGCTCATCGGTAGTGTACCGGGAGCGCCGGTAGTGTACCGGGAGGCCTCCGGGAGGGGTATTTCGACCCAAGAGGCTTCATGGGCTGTGGGAGAGTGAATATCATCCCTTAGTGGGCTGGTGGAAACTCCCACACAAGGCCCATGTGGCTGGAGGAAAAAACCCAATAGGAAAAGGTGGAAAAAAGGCAAAAAAGGAGCAATCCTTGTCCTACTTGGATTGGAGGAGGAGTCCTCCTCTCCTAGTAGGTTCAGCCGAAGCCCTTGGCTTGGGAAGCCAAGGCTGCGTACTCTCCTCCTCTCCTCCTATATATACTGGTGGATTTTAGGGTTTTGCACTAGTTTTTCAGCCACGTGCTACCCGTTCGTCCAGTGCATAGTTTCTCCTCTAGATCGGATTTCTGCAGTGCTTAGGCAAAGCCCTGCCGGAATTGCTCCACCACCATCGCCGGAGCACCGTCATGCTGCCGGAGAAGTCTTCTACCTATCTGCTCTCTTTTGCTGGATCAAGACGGTGGAGAACCTCATCAAGCTGAACATGTGCTGAACGCAGAGGTGCCGTCCGTCCGGCGCTAGATCGGAAGGATCGTGATCAAATTTGTGGGACGGATCGTGATCAAGTTTGTGGGACGGATCGTGATCAAGTTCATGGGATGGATCATGATTAGATCGCGGGACGGATCATGACTGGATCGCGTGAGGCTCGGCGATTTGGATCGCGAAGACGTTCGACTACACCAATCGCGTTTCTTAATGCTTCCCGCTTAGCGATCTACAAGGGTACGTAGATCCACTCTCCCTCTCGTAGATGCTCATCACCATGGATAGATCTACGTGTGCGTAGGAATTTTTTTGTTTCCCATGCAACGTTCCCCAACAGTGGCATCATGAGCTAGGTCTATGTGTAGATGAGATCTCAAGTAGAACACAAAAGGTTTGTGGGCGTTGATGCTTAGATTGCTTCCTCCCTTGGCCGGATTCTGGTTCAGCAGTATTATGAGATGATGCGGCCCGGACCAACATTACTCGTACGCTTACGAGAGACCGGTTCCCTCGACCGCAACTTGTTGCATAGATGGCTTGCGAGTGCCAGTTTCTCTCACTTTAGTTGGATCGGATTCGGCAAAGGCGGTCCTTGAGAAGGTTGAAAAGCAACTAGTGTATCACCGTTGTGGTTTTTGTGCAGATGAGAATTGTTCTTGCTAGATACCCGTAGCAGCCACGTAAAAGATGCAACAACAATTAGAGGACGTCTAACTTGTTTTTGCAGGGTATGTTGTGATGTGATATGGCCAATTACATGATGTGATATATGTGATGTATGAGATGATCATGTGATGTATAGATTATCACGACTTGCATGTCGATGAGTATGGCAACCGACAGGAGCCATAGGGTTGTGTTTAATTATTGTATGACCTGCGTGTCAATCATTAAGCGCTATGTAATGCTTTACTTTATTGCTAAACGGTAGCAATAGTAGTAGAAGCATGTTGGGCGCGACAACCCCGATGGCGACACGTTAATGGAGATCAAGATGATAGAGATCATGGTGTCTTGCCGGTGACGATGGAGATCATGCTGGTGCTTTCAAGATGGAGATCAAAAGCACAAGTTCATGGCCATATCATGTCACTTATGATTTGCATGTGATGTTAATCCTTTTATGCACCTTGTTTTGCTTAGGACGACGGTAGCATTATAAGGTGATCCCTCACTTAATTTCAAGATAAATTGTGTTCTCCCCGAGTGTGCACCATTGCGAAAGTTCGTCGTGTTGAGACACCACGTGATGATCGGGTGTGATAGACTCTATGTTCACATACAACGGGTGCAAGCCAGTGTTGCACACGCAGAACACTCGGGTTAAACTTGACAAGCCTAGCATGTACAGACATGGCCTGGGAACACAAGAGACCAAAAGGTCAAACATGAGTCATATAGTAGATATGATCAACAGAATGATGTTCACCATTGAAGCCACCTCAACTCACGTGATGATCGGACTTGAGTTGGTGGATTTGGATCATGTGACACTTAGATGATTTGAGGGATG
Organism: Hordeum marinum; assembly: GCA_022496015.1. Taxonomy (NCBI): domain Eukaryota; kingdom Viridiplantae; phylum Streptophyta; class Magnoliopsida; order Poales; family Poaceae; genus Hordeum; species Hordeum marinum. Next base: position 60,653,916 of record CM039673.1, on the reverse strand, counting down.
TCAATTTGAGTGGGAGCTTTAGTAATTTGATTAACTAAACTCATTATCTTGAACAATAGTCTAAATGAACTTTGCATATTTATGTTGTAGATCAATGGCTCGCGCAGTAGCACCCCTGAATTTTAATGCGTTCCTAGAAAAAGCTAAGTTGAAAGATGATGGAAGTAACTTTGTTGACTGGGCCCGTAATCGGAGGATTATCCTCATGGCTTCCCAGAAATCATATGTCCTTGATGCACCGCTTGGTGACCAACCAGAAGACATGACCTCCGAAGACGTTAAGAACGCTTGGGAGGCAAGTACTGGAGATTACTCAATAGTTCAGTGTGCGATATTGTATGGCTTAGAACCGGGACTTCAAAGACGTTTTGAACTTCATGGAGCATATGAGATGTTCTAGGAGTTGAAGTTTATCTTTCATAAGAACGCCCAGATTGAGAGGTATGAAACCTCCGATATGTTCTATGCTTGCAAGATGGAGGAGAACGGGTCTATCAGTGAACATATACTCAGAATTTCTGTGTATTCAACTCGTCTAGCGGAGTTGGGAATTTCCCTTCCACCAGAAGCGATCACTGACATAGTTCTTCAATCACTGCCACCTAGTTACAAGAGCTTTGTGATGAACTATAACATGCACGGGATGAACAAGTCAATCGCCGAGCTGTTTGCGATGCTAAAAGTCGTTGAGTCTGAAATCTAGAAAGAACATCAAGGGTTGATGGTCAATAAAACCACTAGTTTCAAGAAAAATGGCAAGGTCAAGGGTAAGGGCAAGAAGGGTAAAACCAAGAAGGATGGCAAAGCAGTTGCTACTCCTGTAAAGAAGCCCAAGCATGGACCCAAGCCAGAAACTGTGTGATTTCATTGCAAGGGAACTGGTCACTGGAAGCAGAACTGCCCCAAGTACCTGGCTGACAAGAAGGCGGCCAACGACAAACAAGGTATATATGATATACATGTTATTGATGTGTACCTTACTAGCTCTCGTAGTAGTGCCTGGGTATTTGATACCGGTTCGGTTGCTCACATTTGCAACTCAAAGCAGGAACTACGGAATAAACGAAGGTTGACAAAGGACGAAGTGCGATGCACGTGGGAAATGGTTCCAAGGTTGATGTGATCGCCGTCGACACGCTCTCTCTTCGATTACCATCGGGATTAGTGATAAACTTAAATAATTGTTATTTAGTGCCTGCGTTAAGCATGAACATTATATCTGGATCTTGTTTATTGCGAGACGGTTACTCATTTAAATCAGAGAATAAAGGTTGTTCTATTTATATGAGAAATATCTTTTATGGTCATGCACCCAATGTTAGGGGTTTATTCATATTTAATCTTGATAGTGATGACACACATGTTCATAACATTGATGCCAAAAGATGTAGATTTGATAACGGTAGTACCACTTTCTTGTGGAACTGCCGTTTAGGTCATATTCGTGTAAAACGCATGAGGAAGCTCCATGCTGATGGACTTTTGGAGTCACTTGATTTTGAATCACTTGACACATGTGAACCATGCCTCTGTTGGGGAATGTCGCATGGGAAACAAAAAATTCCTACGCACACGCAGATCTATCCACGGTGATGAGCATCTACGAGAGGGAGAGTGGATCTACATACCCTTGTAGATCGCTAAGCGGGAAGCGTTAAGAAACGCGGTTGGTGTAGTCAAACGTCTTCGCGATCCAAATCGCCGCGCGTCCCACGATCTCATCACAATCCGTCCTGCGATCCAATCACAATCTGTCCCGCAAACTCATCACGATCCGTCCCGCGATCTCATCATGATCCCTCTCGCGATCTTGATCACGGTCCTTCCGATCTAGCGCCGAACGGACGGCACCTCCGCGTTCAGCACACATACAGCTTGATGATGATCTCCACCTTCTTGATCCAGCAAGAGAGAGCGGAGAGGTAGAAGAGTTCTCCGGTAGCGTGACGGCGCTCCGGAGATGGTGGTGGAGCTATTCCGGCAGGGCTTTGCCTAAGTACCGCCGAAGTAGTCTAGTCTAGAGGAACTTGATCTAGAAGTAGGGTTTAGACGTGGCTGAAAATCCTTGTCCAAAAAACCCTAAAACCACTCATATATATAGGAGGAGGGGAGAAGAGGCTGCGCCCAAAAGGAGGGCTCTCCTTTGGTTCGGCTGAACCTAGTGGGGAGGAGTCCTCCTCCTAGTAGGACTCCTCCTCCCACAAGAGAGGTGGAGTTTGGGGAGATTTCCACCCCAATTCGGTTTGCCTCCCTTTCCTCCTGCACATAGGCCTCCTTGGCCGACCCAACTGGCCCACTATGGGCTGGTGGGTTGCTACATAGGCCCATGGGGTGGGTTGGCCCCACTGGTGGGCCCCCGGGACCCATTCGTCACTCCCGGTACACTATCGAAAGTGCCCGAAACTTTCTAGAGTCCAAACACCACCTTCATATATATCGATCTTCGTCTCCGGACCATTCCGGAACTCCTCGTGACGTCCGGAATCTCATCCAGGACTCCGAACAACCTTAGGTTACCACCATACATAACTCTACACTACCGAAACGTTACCGAACCTTAAGTGTGCACACCCTGCGGGTTCGAGAACTATGTAGACATGACCGAGACACCTCTACGGTCAATAACCAATAGCGGGCCCTAGATGACCATATTGGTTCCTACATATTCTATGAAGATCTTTATCGGTCGGACCTCTATGTCAAGGATTCAGTCAATCCTGTATAACGTTCCCTTTGTTCTTCGGTATGTTACTTTCCCGAGATTCGATCGTCGGTATCTCCATACCTAGTTCAACCTCGTTACCGGCAAGTCTCTTTACTCGTTCCGTAATACAAGATCCCGTGGCTAACACTTACTCACATTGCTTGCAAGGCTTTGTTGTGATGTTGTATTACCGAGTGGGCCCTGAGATACCTCTCCGTCACACGGAGTAACAAATCCCAGTCTTGATCCATGCCAACCCAACATACACCCTCGGAGATACCTATAGAGCACCTTTATAGTCACCCAGTTACGTTGTGATGTTTGATACACACAAGGCACTCCTCCGATGTCTGTGAGTTGCATGATCTCATGGTCATAGGAACATATACTTGACATGCAGAAAACAGTAGCAATAAACTGACATGATCATATGCTACGTTTGTAGTTTGGGTCTTGTCCATCACATCATTCTCCTAATGATGTGATCCCGTTATCAAATGACATCACATGTCAATGGCTAGGAAACCTTGACCATCTTTGATCAACGAGCTAGTTCACTAGAGGCATACTAGGGACAGAGTGTCGTCTATTTACCCACACATGTAATGTGTTTCCATTCAATACAATTATAGCATGGATAATAAATGATTATCATGAACAAGGAAATATGATAATAACTAATTTATTATTGCCTCTAGGGCATATTTCCAACAGTCTCCCACTTGCACTAGAGTCAATAATCTAGTTCACATCACCATGTGATTCGCATTGTTATGAATCTAACACCCAATGAGTTTTGGGGCTCGATCATGCTTTGCATGTGATAGAGGTCTTATAGTCAATGGGTCTGCGACATTCAGATCCGTGTGTACTTTGCAAATCTCTATGCCAAACTGTAAACACGGCTACCACACTTGGTACTATTCCAAATGGCCGCTCCTACTATACGTATCCAGATTGCTACTACGAGTTATCCAGATTGGTGTTAAAGCTTGCATCGACGTAACTCTTTACGACGAACTCTTTATCACCTCCATAATCGAGAAACATCTCCTTAGTTTTTAGTTACTAAGGATAATCTTGACCGTTGTCCAGTGATCCACTCCTGGTTCACTCTTGTACCCCTTGACGGACTCATGGCAAGGCACACACAGGTGCGGTACACAGCATGGCATACTATACAGAGCCTATGACTAAGGCATAGGGGATGACATTCGTCCTTTCTCTTTCTTTTGCCGTGGTCGAGCTTTGAGTATCACTTAACTTCACACCTTACAAAGCAGGCGAGAACACTTCTCTCTAACTAATCCATTTTGAACTCTTTCAAAATCTTGTCAAGGGTATGTACTCATTGAAAGTCTTATCAAAACATCTTGATCTATCTTTATAGATCTTGATGCTCAACAATTAGGTAGCTTTATCCAGGTCTTCCTTTGAAAAACTCTTTTCAAACAACCGTTTATGCTCTCCAGAAATTCTACATCATTTCCGAATAGCAATATGTCATCCACATATACTTATCAGAAATTCTATAGTGCTCCCACTCACTTTATTGCAAATACAAGTTTCTCGTAAACTTTGTATAGACTCAAAAACTTTGATCACCTCATCAAAATGTATATTCCAACTCCGAGATGCTTGCTTCAGTTCATAGAAGAATCACTGAAGCTCGCACACCTTTTAGCATCCTTAGGACTGACAAAACCTTCTGGTTGTATCTCATACAACCTTTCCTTAAGAAAGGAAACGATGTTTTGGCATCCATCTGCCAGATTTCATAATTGAAAAATGCAGCAACTGCTAACATAATTCCAACAGACTTTAGCATCGCTACGAGTGAGAAAGTCTCATCACAGTCAACTCTTTGAACTTGTCGTAAACTACTTTGCAACAAGTCGAGCTTTACAAATGGTAACATTTACCATCAACGTCTGTCTTCATTTTAAAGATCCATTTGTACTTAACAACCTACCGTCTAACGAGCAAGTCCACCAAAGTCTATACTTGGTTTTCATACATGGATCCTTTCTCGGATTTCATGGCCTCTAACCATTTGTTGGTTTTCGGGCCCATCATCGCTTCTCCATAGTTCGTAGGTTCATCGTTGTCCAACAACATGACCTCCAAGACAGGGTTGTCATACCGCTCAGTAGCAGTACACGTCCTTGTCGACCTACGAAGTTAGATAGTAACTTGATCCGAAGCTTCATGATCATCATCATTAACTTCCTCTTCAACTGACGTAGGCTTCACAGAAACATCTTTCTGCGCCGCGCCACTTTCTGGTTGAAGTAAAGGTTCAATAACCTCATCAAGTTCTATTTTCCTCGTAGGTCGATAGTAACTTGATCCGAAGCTTCATGATCATCATCATTAACTTCCTCTTCAACTAACATAGGCTTCATAGAAACATCTTTCTGCGCTGCGCTACTTTCTGGTTGAAGCAGAGGTTCAATAACCTCATCAAGTTCTATCCTCCTCCCACTCAATTCTTTCAAGAGAAACCCTTTCTCGAGAAAGGACCCAGTTTTAGCAACAAACATTTTATGCTTCGATCTGAGATAGAAGGTTCACCCAACTGTTCTTAGGGTATTCTATGAAGATGCATTTGTCCGCTTTGGGTTCGAGCTCATTAGGTGAAAACATTTTCCACACAAGCGTCGCAGCCCACAAACATTAAGAAATGACAGCTTAGGTTTCTATCAAACCATAGTTCACATGGTGTCATCTCAACGGATTTAGATGGTGCCCTATTTAAAGTTAATGTAGTTGTCTCTAATGCATAACCCCAAAATTATAGTAACAAAACGATAATAGACATCATAGCACGCACCATATCCAATAGAGCACGACTATGACGTTCGGACACACCATCACACTATGGTGTTCCAGGTGGCGTGAGTTGTGAAACAACTTTCACATTGTCTAAAGTTGTATGCCAAACTCGTAACTCAGATATTCACCTCCACGATCTTGTCGCAAACATTTTTATCTTCTTGTCACGATGATCTTAAACTTCACCCTGAATTTGCTTGAACCTTTCAAACGATTCAGACTTGTGTTTCATTAAGTAAATATACACTATATCTACTCAAATCATCAGTGAAGGTAAGAAAATAATGATATCCACCGCACGCTACAAGACTCATTGGATTGCATACATCAACACGTATCATTTCCAATAAATCACTTGCCCGCTTCATCAAAACAGAAAACGGGGTCCTTAGTCATCTTGACCAAGAGGCATGGTTCGCATGTCTCAACCGATTCGAGACCGAACGAGTCCAAAGATCCATCAGCATGGAGTTTCTTCATGCGTCTAATACCAATATGACATTTAGCGGTAGTGCCACAAGTATGTGGTACTATTATTATTAACTTTGTATATCTTTGGCATCAATGTTATGAACATGTGTATTACTATGATCAAGTTTCAACAAACCTTTCTCACTAGGTCCATGACCATTGAAGGTATTATTCATGTAAACAGAATAACCATTATTCTTTAACTTAAATGAATAACCGGGTTGCAATAAACACGATCTAATCACGTTTATGCTCAACGCAAAACACCAAATAACATTTATTTTAGGTTCGTCACTAATCCCGAAGGTAGAGAGAGCGTGCGATGTTGATCACATCAACCTTGGAAACATTTCCAACACACATCGTCACCTCACACTTAGCTAGTTCTCCGTTTATTCCGTAGCTTTTATTTCGAGTTACTAACATTTAGCAACCGAACCAGTATCCAATACCCAGCTGCTACTAGGAGTACAAGCAAGGTACACATCAATAACACGTATATCAAATATACTTCTGTCGACGTTGCCAGCCTTCTTATCTACCAAGTATCTAGGGTTGTTCTGCTTCAGCGACCTCTCTCCTCATAATTGAAGCACTTAGTCTCGGGTTTGGGTTCAACTTTGGGTTGCTTCACTGGAGCAACAACTGACTTGTCATCCATGAAGTTTCCCACCTTGCCCTTGCCCTTCTCGAAACTAGTGGTTATACCAACCATCAACACTTGATTCTCCTTCTTGATTTCTACCTTCGCGGTGTCAAACATCGCGAACAGCTCAGGGATCATTAATTCTATCCCTGGCATTTTATAGTTCATCACCAAGTTCTAGTAGCTTAGTGAAAGTGACTTGGAGAACTATATCAATCACTATCTTATCTAGAAGATGAACTCCCACTCGATTCAAGTGATTGTAGCACCCATACAATCTGAGCACATGCTCAACGATTGAGCTATTCTCGTTCATCTTGCAGGCAAAGAATCTTGTTGGAGATCTCATATCTCGCAACACGGGCACGAGCCTGAGATCCTAATTTTAGCTCTTAGAACATCTCATATGTTCCGTGACGTTCAAAACGTTTCGAAGCCTCAATTCTAAGCCGTAATGCAGGACGCACTAAACTATCAAGTAGTCATCATCACATACCTGTCAGATGTTCACAACATCTACATACGACGCTAGAGGGGTTGGCGCACCGAGCGGTGCATTAAGAACATAAGCCTTCTGTGCAGCAACGAGGACAATCCTCAGATCACGAAGCCAATCCGCAATATTTCTACCATCATCTTTCAACTCTATTTCTATAGGAACTTATAAAAATTCAAGGGAGCTACAATGCAAGCAAGTAATCTACAACATAATTTGCAAAGACACTACTGACTATGTTCATGATAATGAGTTCAATTAATCATATTACTTAAGAACTCCCACTCAAATTGACATCCCTCCGGTCATTCGTGTGATACATGATCCAAATTCACCAACTCAAGTCCGATCATCACGTGAGTTGAGGTGGTTACAATGGTGAACATCATCATGTTGATCATATCTACTATATGACTCATGTTCGACCTTTCGGTCTCTTGTGTTCCGAGGCCATGTATGTACATGCTAGGCTCGTCAATTTTAACCCAAGTGTTCTGCGCGTGCAACACTGGCTTGCACCCGTTGTCTGTGAACGTAGAGTCTATCACACCCGATCATCACGTGGTGTCTCAACACGACAAACTTTCGCAACAGTGCACACTCGGGGAGAACACAATTTATCTTGAAATTCAAGTGAGGGATCACCTTATAACCCTACCATCGTACTAAGCAAAACAAGGTGCATAAAAGGATTAACATCACATGCAATTCATAAGTGACATGATATGGCCATAAACTTGTGCTTTAGATCTCCATCTTGAAAGCACCGGCATGATCTCCATCGTCACCGGTATGACACCATCATCTCCATCATCTTGATCTCCATCAACGTGTCGCCATCGGGGTTGTCACGCCCACCATGCTTCTACTACTATTGCTACCGTTTAGCGATAAAGTAAAGCATTACATAGCGCTTAATGATTGACACGCAGGTCATACAATAATTAAAGACAACCCTATGGCTCCTGCCGGTTGCCGTACTCATCGACATGCAAGTCGTGATAATCTATACATCACATGATCATCTCATACATCACATATATCACATCATGTAATTGGCCATATCATATCACAACATACCCTGCAAAAACAAGTTAGACATCCTCTAATTGTTGTTGCATGTTTTACGTGGCTGCTATGGGTATCTAGCAAGAACAATTCTCATCTACGCAAAAACCACAACGGTGATACACTAGTTGCTTTTCAACCTTATCAAGGACCACCTTTGTCGAATCCGATCCAACTAAAGTGACAGAAACTGGCACCCGCAAGCCATCTATGCAACAAGTTGCGGTCGAGGGAACCGGTCTCTCGTAACCGTACGAGTAATGTTGGTTCGGGCCGCTTCATCTCACAGTACCGCTAAACCAAAATCCGACCAAGGGAGGAAGCAACCTAAGTATCAACGCCCACAAACCTTTTGTGTTCTACTCGAGATCTCATCAACACATAGACCTAGATCTGATACCACTGTTAGGGAACGTCACATGGGAAACAAAAAATTTCCTACGCACATGCAGATCTATCCATGGTGATGAGCATCTACGAGAGGGAGAGTGGATCTACATACCCTTGTAGATCGCTAAGCGGGAAGCGTTAAGAAACGCGGTTGCTGTAGTCGAACGTCTTCGCGATCCAAATCACCGAGCGTCCCGCGATCTCATCACGATCCGTCCTGTGATCCAATCACGATCCATCCCGCGAACTCATCATGATTCGTCCCGCGATCTCATCACGATCCGTCTCGCGATCTTGATCACGGTCCTTCCGATCTAACGCCGAACGGACGACACCTCTGCGTTCAACACACGTACAACTCGATGACGATCTCCACCTTCTTGATCCAGCAAGAGAGAGTGGAGAGGTAGAAGAGTTCTTCGGTAGCGTGATGGCGCTCCGGAGATGGTGGTGGAGCTATTCCGGCAGGGCTTCGCCTAAGTACCGCCGAAGTAGTCTAGTCTAGAGGAACTTGATCTAGAAGTAGGGTTTAGACGTGGCTGAAAATCCTTGTCCAAAAAACCCTAAAACCACTCATATATATAGGAGGAGGGGAGAGGAGGCTGCGCCCAAAAGGAGGGCTCTCCTTTGGTTCGGCCGAACCTAGTGGGGAGGAGTCCTCCTCCCACAAGAGAGGTGGAGTTTGGGGAGATTTCCACCCCAATTCGGTTTGCCTCCCTTTCCTCCTGCGCATAGGCCTCCTTGGCCGACCCAACTGGCCCACTATGGGCGGGTGGGTTGGCACACAGGCCCATGGGGTGGGTTGGCCCCACTGGTAGGCCCCCGGGACCCATTCGTCACTCCCGGTACACTACCGAATGTGCCCGAAACTTTCCAGAGTCCAAACACCACCTTCCTATATATTGATCTTCGTCTCCGGACCATTCCGGAACTCCTCGTGACGTCCGGAATCTCATCCAGGACTCTGAACAACCTTCGGTTACAACCATACATAACTCTACACTACCGAAACGTCACCGAACCTTAAGTGTGCAGACCCTGCGGGTTCGAGAACTATGTAGACATGATCGAGACACCTCTACGGTCAATAACCAATAGCGGGCCCTGGATGACCATATTGGTTCCTACATATTCTACGAAGATCTTTATCGGTCGAACCTCTATGTCAAGGATTCAGTCAATCCCGTATAACGTTCCCTTTGTTCTTCGGTATGCTACTTGCCCGAGATTCGATCGTCGGTATCTCCATACCTATTTCAACCTTGTTACCGGGAAGTCTCTTTACTCGTTCCGTAATACAAGATCCCGTGGCTAACACTTAGTCACATTGCTTGCAAGGCTTTGTTGTGATGTTGTATTACCGAGTGGGCCCTGAGATACCTCTCTGTCACACGGAGTAACAAATCCCAGTCTTGATCCATGCCAACCCAACATACACCCTCAGAGATACCAGTAGAGCACCTTTATAGTCACCCAGTTACGTTGCAACGTTTGATACACACAAGGCACTCCTCCGATGTCTGTGAGTTGCATGATCTCATGGTCATAGGAACATATACTTGACATGCAGAAAACAGTAGCAATAAACCGACACGATCATATGCTATGTTTGTAGTTTGGGTCTTGTCCATCACATCATTCTCCTAATGATGTGATCCCGTTATCAAATGACATCACATGTCAGTGGCTAGGAAATCTTGACCATCTTTGATCAACAAGCTAGTTCACTAGAGGCATACTAGGGACAGAGTGTCATCTATTTACCCACACATGTAATGTGTTTCCATTCAATACAATTATAGCATGGATAATAAACGATTATCATGAACAAGTAAATATGATAATAACTAATTTATTATTGCCTCTAGGGCATATTTCCAGCAGCCTCATGGGCAAGATGACTAAAACGCCGTTCTGTGGAACAATGGAAAGGGCGAGTGACTTATTGGAAATCATACATACTGATGTGTGCGGTCCAATGAATGTTACAGCGCGTGGTGGATATCGTTATTTTCTCACCTTCACTGATGACTTAAGTAGATATGGGTATATTTACTTAATGAAACACAAGTCTGAAACGTTTGAAAAGTTCAAGCAATTTCAGAGTGAAGTTGAGAATCATCGTAACAAGAAGATTAAGTTCCTGCGATCTGATCGAGGAGGTGAATATCTGAGTTATGAGTTTGGCAGTCACTTAAGACAGTGTGGAATTGTTTCACAGTTGACACCGCCCGGAACACCATAGCGTAATGGTGTGTCTGAACGTCGTAATCGAACCTTATTAGATATGGTGCGTTCTATGATGTCTCTTGCTGATTTGCCACTATCATTTTGGGGTTATGCAGTAGAGACAACCGCATTCACTTTAAATAGGGCACCATCAAAATCCGTTGAGATGACGCCATATGAACTATGGTTTGGCAAGAAGCCAAAGTTGCCGTTTCTTAAAGTTTGGGGATGTGATGCTTATGTCAAAAAGCTTCAGCCTGAAAAGCTGGAACCCAAAGCGGAGAAATGCGTCTTCATAAGATACCCGAAAGAGACAGTTGGGTATACCTTCTATCTTAGATCCGAAGGCAAAGTGTTTGTCGCTAAGAACGGAACATTTCTTGAGAAATAGTTTCTCTTGAAAGAATTGAGTGGGAGGAAGATAGAGCTTGATGAGGTTATTGAACCTTTACTTCAACCAGAAAGTAGCGTAGTGCAGAAAGATGTTTCCGTGGAATCTACGACGGTAGAAGAGGAAGTTAATGATGATGATCATGAAGCTTCAGATCAAGCTACTATTGAACCTCGTAGGTCGAGAAGGGCGCGTACTACTCCTGAGTGGTACGGCAACCCTGTCTTAGAGGTCATGTTGTTGGACAACAATGAACCTACGAGCTATGGAGGAGCAGTGATGGGCCCGGATTCCGAGAAATGGTTAGAGGCCATGAAATCCGAGATGGGATCCATGTATGAAAACAAAGTATGGACTTTGGAAGTATTACCTGAAGGGCAAAAGGCCATTCAGAACAAATGGATATTTAAGAAGAAGACAGACGCGGACGGTAATGTCACCGTCTATAAAGCTTGACTTGTGGCAAAGGGTTTTTCATAAATTCAAGGAGTTGACTACAATGAGACTTTCTCACCCGTAGAGATGCTTAAGTCTGTCAGAATCATGTTGGCAATAGCTGCTTATTTTGATTATGAAATTTGGCAGATGGATGTCAAAACGGCGTTCCTTAACGGTTTCCTTGAGGAAGAGTTGTATATGATGGAACCCGAAGGTTTTGTCGATCCAGAGAATGCTGACAAAGTTTGCAAACTCCAGCGATCCATTTATGGACTGGTGCAAGCATCTCGGAGTTGGAATAAGCGCTTTGATGAGGTGATCAAGGCATTTGAGTTTATACAAGTTTATGGAGAAGCTTGTATTTACAAGAAAGTGAGTGGGAGCTCTATAGCGTTTCTAGTAGTATATGTGGATGACATATTGCTGATTGGAAACAATATAGAAATGCTGGAAAGCATGAAGGAATATTTGAACAAGAGTTTTTCAATGAAGGACCTAGGAGAAGCTGCTTTCATATTAGGCATTAAGATCTATAGAGATAGATCGAGACACTTAATAGCACTTTCACAGAGCACATACCTTGATAAAGTTTTGAAGAAGTTCAAAATGGATCAGTCCAAGAAGGGGTTCTTGCCTGTGTTACAAGGTGTGAAGTTGAGTAAGACTCAATGCCCAGTGACTGCAGAAGATAGAGAAAAGATGAGTGTCATCCCCTATGCTTCTGCCATAGGCTCTATCATGTATGCAATACTGTGCACAAGACCCGATGTCAGCCTTGACATAAGTATGGCCGGAAGGTTTCAAAGTGATCCTAGAATGGAGCACTAGGCAGCGGTCAAGAATATCCTTAAGTACCTGAAAAGGACTAAGGAAATGTTTCTCGTTTATGGAGGTGATGAAGAGCTCGTCATAAAGGGTTACGTCGATGCAAGCTTTGACACTGATCCGGATGACTCTAAGTCGCAAATCGGATACGTATTTATTCTCAACGGGGGAGCGGTAAGCTGGTGCAGTTCCAAGCAAAGCGTGGTAGCCGATTCTACGTGCGAAGCGGAGTACATCGCAGCCTCGGAGGCGGCAAAGGAAGGGGTCTGGATGAAGCAGTTCATGATAGATCTTGGAGTAGTGCCCAGTGCACTGAATCCAATGAACCTATTCTGTGACAACACTGGTGCCATTGCTCTGGCCAAGGAACCAAGGTTTCACAAGAGGACTAGACACATAAAGCGACACTTCAACTCCATCCGATATTACATCGAGGAGAAGGACATAAATATTTGCAAAGTGCACACGGATCTGAATGTTGTAGACCCATTGACTAAACCTCTTCCAAGGGCTAAACATGATCAACACCAGAACTGCATGGGTGTTCGATTCATTACAATGTAAATCACATAGTGATGTGAACTAGATTATTGACTCTAGTGCAAGTGGGAGACTGTTGGAAATATGCCCTAGAGGCAATAAATAAAGTGTTTATTATTATATTTCCTTGTTCATGATAATCATTTATTATCCATGCTATAATTGTATTAATTGGAAACACATTACATGTGTGGGTAAATACATAACACTCTGTCCCTAGTATGCCTCTAGTGAACTAGCTCGTTGATAAAAGATGGTCAAGGTTTCCTAGCCATTGACATGTGATGTCATTTGATAACGAGATCACATCATTAGGAGAATGATGTGATGGACAAGATCCAAACTACAAATGTAGCATATGATCGTGTCAGTTTATTGCTACTGTTTTCTGCATGTCAAGTATATGTTCCTATGACCATGAAATCATGCAACTCACAGACATCGGAGGAGTGCCTTGTGTGTATCAAACATTACAACGTAACTGGGTGACTACAAAGGTGCTCTACAGGTATCTCCGAGGGTGTCTGTTGAGTTGGCATGGATCAAGATTGGGATTTGTTACTCCGTGTGACGAAGAGGTATCTCAGGGCCCACTCGGTAATACAACATCACAATAAGCCTTGCAAGCAATGTGACTAAGTGTTAGTTGCGGGATCTTGTATTATGAAACGAGTAAAGAGACTTGCCGGTAACGAGGTTGAACTAGGTATGGAGATACCGACGATCAAATCTCGGGCAAGTAACATACCGAAGAACAAAGGGAACATCATACGGGATTGACTAAATCCTTGACATAGAGGTTCGACCGATAAAGATATTCGTAGAATATGTAGGAACCAATATGGGCGGCCAGGTCCCGCTATTGGTTATTGACCGTAGAGGTGTCTCGGTCATGTCTACATAGTTCTCGAACCCGCAGGGTCTGCACACTTAAGGTTTGGTGACGTTTCGGTAGTATAGAGTTATGTATGTTGGTGACCGAAGGTTGTTCAGAGTCCTGTATGAGATCCCGGACGTCACGAGGAGCTCCGGAATGGTCCGGAGGTAAAGATTCATATATAGGAAGTCCTATTTTGGTCACCGGAAAAGTTTCGGGCTCATCGGTAGTGTACCGGGAGCGCCGGTAGTGTACCGGGAGGCCTCCGGGAGGGGTATTTCGACCCAAGAGGCTTCATGGACTGTGGGAGAGTGAATATCAGCCCTTAGTGGGCTGGTGGAAACTCCCACACAAGGCCCATGTGGCTGGAGGAAAAAACCCAATAGGAAAAGGTGGAAAAAAGGCAAAAAAGGAGCAATCCTAGTCCTACTAGGATTGGAGGAGTCCTCCTCTCCTAGTAGGTTCGGCCGAAGCCCTTGGCTTGGGAAGCCAAGTCTGCCTCCTCTCCTCCTCTCCTCCTATATATACTTGTGGATTTTAGGGTTTTAAACTAGTTTTTCAGCCACGTGCTACCCGTTCCTCAGTGCATAGTTTCTCCTCTAGATCGGATTTTTGCAGTGCTTAGGCGCAGCCCTGCCGGAATTGCTCCACCACCATTGCCAGAGCACCGTCACGCTGCCGGCGAACTCTTCTACCTCTCTGCTCTCTCTTGCTAGATCAAGACGGCGGAGATCGTCATCAACCTGTACGTGTGCTGAACACGGAGGTGTCGTCCGTTCGGCGCTAGATCGGAAGGATCGTGATCAAGTTCGTGGGACGGATCATGATCAAGTTCGTGGGACGGATCGTGATTAGATCGTGGGACGGATTGTGAATGTATCGCGGGACGCTCAGCGATTTGGATCGCGAAGACGTTCGACTACACCAACCACGTTTCTTAACGCTTCCCGCTTAGCGATCTACAAGGGTACGTAGATCCACTCTCCCTCTCGTAGATGCTCATCACCATGGATAGATCTGCGTGTGCGTAGGAAATTTTTTGTTTCCCATGCAACGTTCCCCAACACCAGTTACGTTGTGACGTTTGATACACACAAGGCACTCCTCCGGTGTCAGTGAGTTGCATGATCTCATGGTCATAGGATCAAATACTTGACATGCAGAAAACAGTACCAATAAACTGACACGATCATATGCTACATTTGTAGTTTGGGTATTGTCCATCACATCATTCTCCTAATGATGTGATCCCATTATCAAATGACAGCTCATGTCCATGGCTAGGAAACCTTGACCATCTTTGATCAACGACCTAGTCTATTAGAGGCATACCAGGGACACGGTGTTGTCTATGTATCCACACATGTATCCAAGTTTCCAATCAATACAATTATAACATGGATAATAAATGATTATCATGAATCTCTAGGGCATATGATAATAACCAATTTATTATTGCCTCTAGGGCATATTTCCAACAATCTCCCACTTGCACTAGAGTCAATAATCTAGTTCACATCACCTATGTGACTCGCATTGTTGTGAATCTAACACCCAATGAGTTCTGGGGCTCGATCATGCTTTGCATGTGAGAGAGGTCTTTTAGTCAATGGGTTTGTGACATTTAGATCCGCGTGTACTTTGCAAATCTCTATGTCATACTGTAGACACTGCTACCACACTCCACTTGGAGCTATTCCAAATGCCTGCTCCATTATACGTATCCGGATTGCTACTAAGAGTCATCCGGATTGGTGTTAAAGCTTGCATCAACGTAACTCTTTATGGTGAACTCTTTATCACCTCCATAATCGAGAAACATTTCCTTAGTCCCTAGGTTACTAAGGATGATTTTGACCGCTGTCCAGTGATCCACTCCTGGATCACTCTTGTACCCCTTGACAGACTCATGGCAAGGCACACACAGGTGTGGTACACAACATGGCATACTATACAGAGCCTATGGCTAAGGCATAGGGGACGACATTTGTCCTTTCTCTTTCTTCTGTCGTGGTCGAGCTTTGAGTCTCACTCAACTTCACACCTTACAAATCAGGGAAGAACTCTTTCTTTGACTGATCCATTTTGAACTCTTTCAAAATCTTGTCAAGGTATGTACTCATTGAAAGTCTTATCAGACGTCTTGATCTATCTCTATAGATCTCGATGCCCAACCATTATGTAGCTTTATCCAGGTCTTCCTTGGAAAAAATCTTTTCAAACAACCCTTTATGCTTTCTAGAAATTCTACATCATTTCCGATCAACAATATGTCATCCACATATGCTTATCAGAAATTCTATATGGCTCCCACTCACTTTATTGTAAATACAAGTTTCTCATAAACTTTGTATAGACTCAAAAAACTTTGATCACCTCATCAAAGCGTATATTCCAACTCCGAGATGCTTGTTTCAGTCCATAGAAGGATCACTGAAGCTTGCACACCTTTTAGCATCCTTAGGATTGACAAAACCTTCAGGTTGTATCTCATACAACCTTTCCTCAAGGAAGGAAACAATGTTTTGACATCTATCTGCCAGATTTCATAATTGAAAAATGCAGCAACCGCTAACATACTTCCAATAGAGTTTAGCATCGCTACGAGTGAGAAAGTCTCATCGCAGTCAACTCCTTGAACTTGTCAGAAACTTCTTTGCGACCAGTCGAGCTTTATAAATGGTAACATTTACCATCAGCGTCTGTCTTCATCTTAAAGGTCCATCTGTACTCGACGACCTGCCGTCCAATGAGCAAGTCTACCATAGTCTATACTTGGTTTTCATACATGGATCCTTTCTCGTATTTCATGGCTCTTAGCCATTTGTCGGAATTCGGGCCCATCATCACTTCTCCATAGCTCGTAGGCTCATCGTTGTCCAACAACATGACCTCTAAGACAGGGTTGCCGTACCACTCAGGAGCAATATACGTCCTAGTCGACCTACGAGGTTCGATAGTAACTTGATCCGAAGCTTCATGATCATCATCATTAACTTCCCCTTCAACTAACGTAATCTCCACAGAAACAACTTACTGCGCTGCGCTACTCTCTCGTTGAAACAAAGGTTCAGCAACCTCATCAAGTTCTATCTTCCTCCCACTCAATTCTTTCGAGAGAAACTCTTTCGCGAGAAAGGACCCATTTTAGCAACAAACACTTTGTGCTCGAATCTGAGATAGAAGGTATACCCAACTGTTCTTAGGGTATTACATGAAGATGCATTTATCCGCTTTAGGTTTGAGCTTATTAGATCAAAACCTTTTTCACATAAGCGTCACAACCCCAAACATTAAGACATGGAAGCTTAGGTTTCTATCAAAGCATAATTCATACGATGTCATCTCAACGGATTTAGATGGTGCCCTGTTTAAAGTGAATGCAATTGTCTCTAATGCATAACCCCAAAACGATAGTGGTAAATCGATAAGAGACATCATAATTCGCACCATATCCAATAGAGCACGACTATGACGTTCGGACACACCATCACACTATGGTGTTCCAGGTGGCGTGAGTTGTGAAACAACTTTCACATTGTCTAAAGTTGTATGCCAAACCTGTAACTCGGATATTCACCTCTACGATCATGTCGTAGATATCTTATCTTCTTGTCACGATGATCTTAAACTTCACTCTGATTTTGCTTGAACTTTTCAAACGATTCAGACTTGTGTTTCATTAAGTAAATATACACTATTATCTACTCAAATCATCAGTGAAGGTAAGAAAATAACGATATCCACCGCATGCTACAAGACTCATTCGATTGCATACATCAACATGTATCATTTACAATAAATCACTTGCCCGCTCCATCAAACCGGAAAACGGGGTCCTTAGTCATCTTGTCCAAAAGGCATGGTTCGCATGTCTCAACCGATTCGAAATCGAATGAGTCCAAAGATCCATCAGCATGGAGTTTCTTCATGCGATTTGTACCAATATGACATTTAGCAGCAGTGCCACAAGTATGTGGTACTATCATTATTAACTTTGCATCTTTTGGCATCAATGTTATTAACATGTGTATTACTATGGTCAAGATTCAACAAACCATTCTCGTTGGGTGCATGACCATTGAAGGTATTATTCATGTAAACAGAATAACCATTATTCTCTCACTTACATGAGTAACCGCATTGCAATAAACACGATCTAATCATGTTCATGCTTAACTCAAACACCAAATAAAATTTATTTAGGTTTGTCACTAATCTCGAAGGTAGAGAGAGCGTGCGGTGTTGATCACATCAACCTTGGAAACATTTCCAACACATCGTCACCTCATACTTAGCTAGTCTCCGTTTATTCCGTAGCTTTTACTTCGAGTTACTAATATTTAGCAATCAAACCGGTATCCAATACCCAGGTGCTACTAGGAGTACTAGCAAGGTACACATCAATAACACGTATATCAAATATACTTCTGTCGACGTTGCCAGCCTTCTTATCTACCAAGTATCAAGGATTGTTCCGCTTCAGCGACCGCTCTCCTCATAATAGAAGCACTTAGTCTCGGGTTTGGGTTCAACTTTGGGTTGCTTCACTTGAGCAGCAACTGACTTGCCATCCATGAAGTTTGCCTCCTTGCCCTTGACCTTCTCAAAACTAGTGGTTTTACTAACCATCAACACTTGATGCTCCTTCTTGATTTCTACCTTTGCGGTGTCAAACATCGCGAACAGCTCAGGGATCATCATTTCCATCCCTGGCATAATTATAGTTCATCACAAAGTTCTAGTAGCTTAGTGATAGCGACTTAGAGAACTATATCAATCACTATCTTATCTGGAAGATCAACTCCCACTCGATTCAAGCAATTGTAGCACCCAGACAATCTGACCACATGCTCAACGATTGAGATATTCTCCTTCATCATGCAGGCAAAGAATCTTGTTGGAGATCTCATATATCACAACATGAACACGAGCCTGAGATCTCAATTTCAGCTCTTAGAACATCTCATATGTTCCGTGACTTTCAAAACATTTTGGAGCCTCAATTCTAAGTTGTAATGCATGACACACTAAACTATCAAGTAGTCATCGGAATGTGCGTGTCAGATGTTCACAACATCTACAGATGACGCTAGAGGGGGTGGCGCACCGAGCGGTGCATTAAGGACATGAGCCTTCTGTGCAGCAATGAGGACAACCCTCAGATCATGGACCCAGTCCGCAATATTGCTACCATCATCTTTCAACTCTATTTCTCTAGGAACATATAAAAATTCAAGGGAGCTATAGGGTGAGCTACAACATAATTTGCAAAGACACTACTGACTATGTTCATGTTAATGAGTTCAATTAATCATATTACTTAAGAACTCCCACTCAAATTGACATCCCTCCGGTCATTCGAGTGATACATGATCCAAA
This sequence comes from Hordeum marinum, assembly GCA_022496015.1. Lineage (NCBI taxonomy): Eukaryota > Viridiplantae > Streptophyta > Magnoliopsida > Poales > Poaceae > Hordeum > Hordeum marinum. Next base: position 60,634,624 of record CM039673.1, on the reverse strand, counting down.
TTCACCAACTCAAGTCCGATCATCACGTGAGTTGAGGTGGTTTCGATGGTGAACATCATCATGTTGATCATATCTACTATATGACTCATGTTCGACCTTTCAGTCTCTTGTGTTCCGAGGCCATGTCTGTACATGCTAGGCTCGTCAAGTTTAAACTGAGTGTTCTGCATGTGCAACAATGGCTTGCACCCGTTGTATGTGAACGTAGAGTCTATCACACCCGATCATCACGTGGTGTCTCGACACGACGAACTTTCCCAACGGTGCACACTCAGGGAGAACACAATTGATCTTGAAATTTAAGTGAGGGATCACCTTATAATGCTACCATCGTCCTAAGCAAAACAAGGTGCATAAAAGGATTAACATCACATGGAAATCATAAGTGACATGATATGGCCATGAACTTGTGCTTTTGATCTCCATCTTGAAAGCACCAGCATGATCTCCATCGTCACCGGCATGACACCATGATCTCCATCATCTTGATCTCCATAACATGTTGCCATCGGGGTTGTTGCGCTCACCATGCTTCTACTACTATTGCTACCGTTTAGCGATAAAGTAAAGCATTACATAGCGCTTAATGATTGACACGCAGATCATACAATAATTAAAGACAACCCTATGGCTCTTGCCGGTTGTTGTACTCATCGACATGCAAGTCGTGATATTCTATACAACACATGCTAATCTCATACATCACATATATCTCATCATGTAATTGGCCATATCACATCACAACATACCCTGCAAAAACAAGTTAGACGCCCTCTAATTGTTGTTGCATGTTTTACGTGGCTGCTACGGGTATCTAGCAAGAACAATTCTCACCTACACATAAACCACAATGGTGATACATAAGTTGCTTTTCAACCTTCTCAAGGACCGCCTTTGTCGAATCTGATCCCACTAAAGTAGGAGAAATATACACCCACCAGCCATCTTTGTGCAACGAAGTTAGACGTCAGTCGATGGAACCGGTCTCTCGTAAGCATACGAGTAAGGTTGGTCCAGGCCGCTTCATCCCATAATACCGCTGAACCAAAACACGACCAAGTGAGGAAGCAATCTAAGCATCAACGCCCACAAACTCTTTGTGTTCTACTCGAGATCTCATCTACACATAGACCTTGCTCAGATGCCATTGTTGGGGAATGTTGCATGGGAAACAAATTTTTTCCTACGCACACGCAAGATCTATCCATGGTGATGAGCATCTACGAGAGGGAGAGTGGATCTACATACCCTTATAGATCGCTAAGTGGGAATCGTTAAGAAACGCGGTTGATATAGTCGAACGTCTTCGCGATCCAAATCGCCGAGCATCCCACGATCCCATCACGATCCGTCCCACGGTCCAATCATGAAGCGTCCCATGATCTCATCACGATCCGTCCCGCGATCCAATCACGAATCGTCTCGCGATCTTGGTCATGGTCCTTCCGATCGAGCTTCGAACGGACGTCACCTCCGCATTCAGCACACGTACAGTTCGATGACGATCTCCGCCTTCTTGATCCAGCAAGAGGGAGCGGAGAGGTAGACAAGTTCTCCGGCAGTGCGACAACATTGCGTCGATGGTGGTGGAGCAATTCTGCAGGGCTTCGCCTAAGCACCACTGAAACCGATCTAGAGGAGAAACTACGAACTAGAGGAGAGGCAGCACGTGGCTTAAGGTTTCTTGCTGAGTTCCAAGTGCTAGCCCCGTCCCTTTATTTATATGCTGAGCCTTGGGGTCGAAACTTGGAGAAAAATCCTCTCAAGGTCGGTTTGCCCGCAAGGCAAGAGTCCTTCTCGGACTCCAGGACCAGACACCAAGGTCCCTGGCGTCTGGCCCCTGGCCTCCACAAAACATCTTTTGCACCTTCCTAAAGCCTCATGGGCTTTACCCCTTGGCCCAAATAAAGTGTCCTTGTACCCCGAACATTTCGGGAAACATTCGAAACTATTTCCGGTGAATTCTGGAACCCTTCCGAAGACCAAACACTAATATCCCATATATCAATCTTTACCTTCGGACCATTCCGGAGCTCCTCGTGACGTCCGGGATCTCATCCGGGACTCCGAACAACCTTCGGTCACCACCATACATAACTCTATACTACCGAAACATCACTGAACCTTAAGTATGCAGACCCGACGGGTTCGAGAACTATGTTGACATGACCGAGACACCTCTACGGTCAATAACCAATAGCGGGACCTAGATGCCCATATTGGTTCCTACATATCTACGAAGATATTTATCGGTCGAACCTCTATGTCAAGGATTCAGTTAGTCCCGTATGATGTTCCCTTTGTTCTTCGGTATGTTACTTGCTTGAGATTCGATCGTCGGTATCTCCATACCTAGTTCAACCTCGTTACCGGCAAGTCTCTTTACTCTTTTCCATAATACAAGATCCCGTGGCTAACACTTAGTCACATTGCTTGCAAGGCTTATTGTGATGTTGTCTTACCAAGTGGGCCGTGCGATACCTCTCCGTCACACGGAGTAACAAATCCTAATCTTGATCCATGCCAACCCAACAGACACCCTCGGAGATGTTGGGGAACGTTGCATGGGAAACAAAAAATTTCCTACGCACACGCAAGATCTATCCATGGTGATGAGCATCTACGAGAGGGAGAGTGGATCTACATACCTATGTAGATCGTTAAGCGGGAAGCGTTAAGAAACGCGGTTGGTGTAGTCGAACGTCTTCGCGATCCAAATCGCCGAGTGTCCCGCGATCTCATCACGATCCGTCCCGCGATCCAATCACGATCCATCTCGCAAACTAATCACGATCCATCCCACAATCTCATCAAGATCCGTCCCGCGAACTCATCACGATCCGTCCCGCGAACTCATCACGATCCGTCTCGTGATCTTGATCACGGTCCTTTCGATCTAGCGCTGAACGGACGACACCTCCGCATTCAGCACACGTACAGCTTGATGGCGATCTCCGCCTTATTGATCCAGCAAGAGGGAGAGGAGAGGTAGAAGAGTTCTCCGGCAGCATGATGGCACTGCGGCGATGGTGGTGGAGCTATTCCGGCAGGGCTTCGCCTAAGCACTGCCGAAAACTGATCTAGAGGAGAAGTTATGCACTAGAGGAACGGGTGGCACGTGGCTGAAAATCTTGTGCCAAAACCCTAAAATCCTCTAGTATATATAGGAGGAGAGTAGGAGGAGGCTTGGCTGCCGAAAAGTCAGCCCTTGGGTCGGCCAAACCAAGGAGGGAGGAGTCCTCCTCCTCCACTCCTAGTAGGATTAGGACTCCTTCCTTATTTGGCCCTTTTTTTTTGCCTTTTTCCACCTTTTTCCTTTTGGGCTTTTCTTCCCAGCCGCATTGACCTTGTGTGAGACTTACACCAGCCCAAAAAGGGCTGGTATTTAATCTCCCACAGCCCATATAGCCTCTTGGGTCGAAATACCCCTCCCGATGGTCCCCCGGTACACTACCAGCACTCCCGGTACACTACCGATGAGCCCGAAACTCTTCCGACGACCAAAACAGGACTTCCTATATATCAATCTCTACCTCCGGACCATTCCGAAGCTCCTCGTGATGTCTGGGATCTCATCCGGGACTCCGAACAACCTTCGGTCACCACCATGCATAACTCTATACTACTGAAACGTCACCAAACCTTAAGTGTGCAGACCCTGCGGGTTCGAGAACTATGTAGACATGACCGAGACACCTCTACAGTCAATAACCAATAGCGGGACCTGGATGCCCATATTGGTTCCTACATATTCTACGAAGATATTTATCGGTCGAACCTCTATGTCAAGGATTCAGTTAATCCCGTATGATGTTTCCCTTTGTTCTTCGGTATGTTACTTGCCCGAGATTCGATCGTCGGTATCTATATACCTAGTTCAACCTCGTTACCGGCAAGTCTCTTTACTCGTTCCGTAATACAAGATCCCGTGGATAACACTTAGTCACATTGCTTGCAAGGCTTTGTTGTGATGTTGTATTACCGAGTGGGCCCTGAGATACCTCTCCGTCACACGGAGTAACAAATCCCAGTCTTGATCCATGCCAACCCAACAGACGCCTTCGGAGATACCTATAATGCACCTTTATAGTCACCCAGTTACTTTGCGATGTTTGATACACACAAGGCACTCCTCCGGTGTCTGTGAGTTGCATGATCTCATGGTCAAAGGAACATATACTTGACATGCAGAAAACAGTAGCAATAAACTGACACGATCATATGCTACGTTTGTAGTTTGGGTCTTGTCCTTCACACCATTCTCCTAATGATGTGATCTTGTTATCAAATGACATCTCATGTCCATGGCTAGGAAACCTTAACCATCTTTGATCAACGAGCCAGTCTATTAGAGGCATACTAGGGACATGGTTTTGTCTATGTATCCACACATGCATCTAAGTCTCCAATCAATACAATTATAGCATGGATAATAAACGATTATCATGAACAAGGAAATATGATAATAACTAATTTATTATTGCCTCTAGGGCATATTTCCAACAGGAGATACCTGTAGAGTACCTTTGTAGTCACCCAGTTACGTTGCGACATTTGATACACACAAGGCACTCCTCCGATGTCAGTGAGTTGTATGATCTCATGGTCATAGGATCAAATACTTGACATGCAGAAAACAGTAGCAATAAACTGACACGATCATATGCTACGTTTGTAGTTTGGGTCTTGTCCATCACATCATTCTCCTTATGATGTGATCTCCTATTGATCAACGAGCTAGTCTATTAGAGGCATACCAGGGACACGGTGTTGTCTATGTATCCACACATGTATCTAAGTTTCCAATCAATACAATTATAGCATGGATAATAAACGACTATCATGAACAAGGAAATATGATAGCCAAATTATTATTGCCTCTAGGGCATATTTCCAACACTATGCATAAGGGTTGATTGCACATTTTCATCCTACTTTCTCCGATAGAAATCTTGGGGTGCTCCTTGAAGTTATTTGTGTTGGATTGAATATGATAGATCTGAAATTGCTTGATGCATGCCGCATAATTTACCCACGGATACTTGATGTGACATTGGAGTATCTAGGTGACATTAGGGTTGATTGATATGTATCATTGGTGTTATTTTACTACGAACTATAGGGTTGTTTGTGACACATATGAATAGCTCAAAATATTTATCAAAAATAATTTCTTTGAGGTGGTTCTACTACCTATGCCAATTTCATCTTATGTTCTCTGCTACTTATGAACTCTGGAATGATTCTTTGTTGCATGTTGAGGGATGATCATATGATTCTACTATGTTAGCATTGTTGAGAGATTTCACTATTGAAAGTATGAACCCTAGGCCTTATTTCTAAACATTTATATAACATTTTTCTCGTTGTTTGCCACTTGACACCTTGCTGTTTTTATATATTCATAAGATTACAAAAACCTATATCTACTATCCATACTACACTTGTATCACCATCTCTTCACCGAACTAGTGCACCTATACAATTTGCCATTGTATTGGGTGTGCTGGGGACACAAGAGATTTCTTGTATTTGATTACATGGTTGTTTGAGAGAGACCATCTTCATCCTACACCTCCCACGGATCAATAAACCTTAGGTCATCCACTTGAAGGAAATTTGTTGTTGTTCTACAAAACTCTACACTTGGAGGCCCAACAACGTCTACACGAACAAAGTTGTGTAGTAGACATCAAGCTCTTTTCTGGCGCCGTTGCCAGGGACGGGAGTGATTGAAGGTATATCTTTAGATATTGCAACTAAATCTTTTAGTTTCTTGTTTTTCACTAGTTTGGTTTATTAAAATAACTAAAATTTAGGTTGCCTCAATTGCTTCACCTTTTTAACGTCTTTCGTGAAAATGGTGGTTCGAATAATTGTGCTCAATTGTTAGAGGAATAATTTATAAAAATGCTTAATGTGAAATCCTTGAATGATGAGCAGGATAGCCATATTGTTAGTATGAATTCTATGAATATCCATGATGCTAGTGATATGCAAAGCCACAAGCTTGGGGATGCTATGTTTAATGAAGATCATATTTTTTGGTCCCCCAAGTTTTGATGAGCAAATTTATTATGATGAAAGCACGCCTCCTATTTATTATGATGAAAGTGGTTTCGAAAGAGTGTCAATCTAGGAAGTACTGATCTCACTATTTTGGAGGGTGTTGAATATTGTCATAATGATAAAAGTGGATTTGGAGAGGTCATGACTTTATTTAGTGACGAGTCTACTATTTTGAAAGAGGTTTCAATTGACTATGACAACAAAGTTGCTATCTATGATGATTACTGTGATGACATGTATGCTATAAAGAACAATGATAACCGTGATATTAATTTTCATTTGGATCATATCAATCACGTATCTCATGATAGTTATTTTTGTTGAGTTTCCTCCCACTACTTTGAATGAGAAGTTTGCTTCTGTGGAGAGTAATAAAAATTATATGCTTGTGAATCATAAAAAGAATGCTTTATGTGATACTTATATTGTTGAATTACTTCATGATGCTACTAAAAATTATTATGAGAGAGTAACATATGCTTTTAGGCATTGCAACAATATCAAGTTTCCTCTCTATGTATTCAAAGTTTTGAAGTTGCACTTGTTTTTCCTTCCTATGCAAGTTGATTCTTGCTACAATAAATTATTTTCTTGCAAAATACCTATACATAGGAAGTGGGTTAGACTTAAATGTGTTTGTCATGTGATTCATGATTCTTTCTTGCATGCTTCAATCACTACCTTATATATGAGCATCATTGAAATCAGCATGCCTTGCTAAAAGGCATTACAGAAAAGCGCTTGTTAGGAGACAACCCGACACTTTTACTTTCCGGTTTTGAGTGTTAATATGATTAAGCCACTGTAACAATCATGTTTTGTGTCTTTTATTTCAACAAAGTGCCAAGTAAAGCCTTTGGGATAGTGTGGATACTTGTTAGTTTGATTCTGTGGAAAAACAGAAACTTTTACACCTAGTGCGGAATTTCTCTGATTTTACTGGACAGTAAAAAAATCTGAAATTTTTATACAGTTTTTCTATGAAAATTATATTAGTTTTATTAATTTTTCAGAAGTTTTAGAGATAGAGAAATATGGATTTCATTCAGATTTTCACAGACTGTTCTATTTTTGATAGATTCTGTTTTGCATGCATAGTTAGCTTGTTTTAGTGTCTCCATAGCTTATGTCTAGTGATATAAAGTACGGTAATGATAGAATACAGTAGGTATTATGTGATAACAATTGTGAATCTTGTCTTTATAGTACCTAAATGAATAATCTATCTTTATTACACTAACCCATCTCACAAAGTTCCGTTAAGTTTTGTGTGATTGAAGTTTTCAAGCTTTGGGTGAGATATCGATATGAGGAGAATAAGGAGCGGTAAGACCCTAAGCTTGGGGATGCCCAATGCACCCCCAAGTTAATATACAATGAAGACTCAAGCATCTAAGCTTGGTAATGCCCCGAAAGGCATCCTCTCTTTCGTCTTCAATACTATCGGAATATCTTACTTAGAGCTATATTTTTATTCGTCACACAATTTGAGTTTTTCTTCGAACGCCATTTTATTTTGTTAAAATTTTATTTCTGTTATTTATAATCTTGTTTTTCAATAAAAAGTTCCAAGAATTTCCTTTTAGGATGCTTGAATTACATGTTTGATGTGTGGTGTGTAAAAACAAAAACTTCTGCTGTAGTATTTGAATTTTCATATTTTACTGGAACGTGGAAAGTTTCTGAAATTTTTACATAGTATTTTAATCTAATTTTTTTATCATTTCCTAAATTTTTAGAGTTACATAAGTGCACTTTCTAAATCAATTTCTACAGGCTATTCTGTTTGGACATATTGTTGTCATAATTTTTTTATGTACTTATCCTAGAGTTTTCATGGATTATATTGGTAGGTATAAATTTTGGAAATGATAGTATATAGTAAGTAATGTTTGAAAATTATTATGCAACTTGTCTTTGCAGTGCATGAAGTGTTTATTTACCCTTATGTGTACTAACCAATCTCACGAGTTCTTTTTGAGTTTTTTTCTGGACGAAGTTTTTGAGGCTTAGGTGAAACCGGGATATGAGAGGATTGAACGAGATAAAAAAGCTCAAGCTTGGGGATGCCCAAGGCACACCAAGTAAATATTTCAATAAGTATCAAGCATCTAAAATTGGGGATGCTACACATCCCACCTCTCTTCGTCAACAACTATCGGTTAGCCAATGTTGATCCTAAGTTCTATTTCGCTCACGTGCTATGTGTTATTCTTGGAGTGCATTTTTGTTTAGTTTGCTGTTTGAATAAAATTCTCATATCTGAAAATCTTTATTGAGAGAGAGAGAGAGAGTCCTTACGTAGCTACTTAATCGTTTAACTACTCATTGATCTTCACTTGCATCTTTTGAGAGTAGTTTTATGTTTACTCTTGTGCTTCACTTATATCCTAAGAGTGAATTGTGAATGAATTGAATATTATAAACATGAAATTATCAATGTACTATATTTTTAGCAGTAGTTTCACATTTGGTTTAGAAAATAAGTCTATTGAAGTTTGACAATCATAGTATTGGTCATACAAGCAATTCATGAATGATTATCTTGGACATATTCTATGATTGTGAATACCCATTAATTATTTTCAACTGTGATCAAACAGTTGAAGTTGGAAAAGAAAGAAACCTAATGTTTATGTTGGGTATATTTTCATAGAAGTTGTATTTTTATGGATCCTCCAACATGTGGTGCTTGTTTAAAACCTTTTGCTAGCTAATATTTCGTACTAGTAGAGATACTACTTGTGCATCCAAATCTTCGAGCCAAGTTTCTTCCATGAGAGTCCACTATACCTACATATATATGGTATTTCACTTCCATTGCAAGTAAATTTGCATGTGCCACCTCTAAAACCTTCAAATAAACATCCGTTTTGTGTGCCCGTACCGCTCATGGAGCGATTCGGGCAGTCAATGTCTTCCATGCTAAGCGGGTTATTCTCATGATGAGTGTTTATTTACTTGTCATTGCATGAGAGAGGCTGGTAAAAGGGATTCCCAACCCCGCATAATACAAAAATAAATAAACAAGAACTTCCCCTAGAAAGTTGATTGTTTGGAGGGCACCCATGCATACGGCTAGCCATGGAATGTGATTGAATGGTTGAGGGGGAGTAAAATTTCAATTCTGTTTGGGAACCGCCAATGATGTGATTAGCATGGAAGATATTGAAATCCCTTATTGTATCATTGATAGGAAAGGCACACCACCCAAAATAAAATTCATTTCTATTTTAAACCAATGAGCTCTGACACCTCTGCAAATCTCTGCTTCCCTCTACGAAGGGAGAATCTATTTACTTTTGGGTTATCTACTTTCATGTTAATTGCTTTCATGTTATTTACTTTTCATGTTGAGTCAACTTCCTATTCAAACCTCAGTCTATTAGTTGGCACGCATCATGTGGTGGGGAAAGATCCAAACACATATATCCAGTAAAATATATGTGATCATGATTCATTATTGTTGACAATTATCTTTATGATAAGTACGTTGGGAGGTGAAACATTAAGCCCCTATCTTTCTTTGTGTTCGATGGATGTTGTTTGTTCTAAAAATATGGTTTGAGTACCAGAAATCATACAAGACTATATGATAATTGAGTATGTGGAGCTCTTACTTAGAGTTGATGATGCACTGATTAATTGATGACTAAGAACATAGGTTGTTAAGTTTCAAGAGAATGCATTGTTTGAACCATGGTATGAGAATTGGTTGCTACTCTATCATGATGGTTTTTATGAGAAAACTTTATTGGTCATGATGCTAGAAACGTGACTGAAATTATCAATGATCAAAACTATTCACTATGCTAGCATTCACACTTCATAAATTACTTCTTTTATCATGTACCTACTCGAGGACGAGTAGGAATTAAGCTTGGGGATGCTGATATGTCTCCAACGTATCGATAATTTATGAAGTATGCATGCTATGTTTGCCTATTTTTACAATAGTTTTATATGGTTTTGATGCTCTTTATATGATCTATCCCGGACTGACCCTGTTTTCAGCAGAATTACCGTGGTGTTGTTTTTGTGTAGAAAATAAAAGATCTCAGAATTTCTGATTTTTTTATGTTTTTTTCTAGGGAAAATAGCAAAGAACCACCGGAGGGGAGCCACCTGTGGGCCATGAGGCAACAGGGCGCGCCCTATTGTGTGGTGGGGCCCAAATAGCTCTCGCTGGCGTGATTCCAACACTGAAAAATCCTATATATACCAAAGCCCTCAGAAATAAACTAAGAACTTCCGCTCCACCGTCGCAACTATTTGTATCGACGAGAAACCCATCTAGAGCCTTTCCAGTACCCTATCGGAGGTGGGAAATCATCTTCAATGGCCATGTTCATCATCTGGGCGGAGGCCATGACGAGAAGGGAGTAGTTCACCCTTGGGGCTGAGGGTATATACTAGTAGCTATGTGTTCAATCTCTCTCTCTCTCTCTCTCTCTCGTGTTCTTGAGATGGCACGATCTTGATGTATCGCGGGCTTTGTTAACATAGTTGGATCATATGGTGTTCTTCCCTTGCTATCTTATTGTGATGAATTGCATCTTTCCCTTTGAGATCTCGTTATGTTGGATTGAATATTTTGGGTTTGAGAACACTTGTTGTATGTCTTGCATGAGTATATCCATGGTAACAATGGGGTGTTCTATTGATTCACTTGATATATGTTATGGCATCAACTTGCGGATTCCGGAGACCTTGGGGATCTATGCATAGCGGTTGATTGCACGTTTCATCCTACTTTCTTCAAAGAAATCTTGGGGGTGCTCCTTGGAGTTCTTTGTGTTGGATTGAATATGATAGGTCTGAATTTTTTTAATGCATGCCAGATAATTTACCCACGGATACTTGTGGTGACATTGGAGTATCTAGGTGACATTAGGGTTGATTGATATGTATCATTGGTGTTATGTTACTACGAACTCTAGGTCTGTTTGTGACACTTGTAGGAATAGCTCAAAAGATTAATTGGAAAGAATAACTTTGAGGTGGTTCTACTACCTACGCCAATTTTATCTTATGTTCTCCGCTACTTATGAACTTTGGAGTGATTCTTTGTTGCACGTTGAGGGATGATCATATGATTCTAGTATGTTAGCATTGTTGAGAGACTGCACTAGTGAAAGTATGAACCCTAGATCTTATTTCCAAGCCTTTATATAACGTTTTGCTCGTTGTTTGCCACTTGTTACCTTGCTGTTTTTATATTTTCAGATTACAAAAACCCATATCTACTATCCATACTACGCTTGTATCACCATCTCTTCGCCGAACTAGTGCACCAATACAATTTGCCATTGTATTGGGTGTGTTGGGGCACAAGAGATTTCTTTTATTTGATTGCAGGGTTGTTTGAGAGAGACCATCTTCATCCTACACCTCCCACAGATTGACAAACCTTAGGTCATCCACTTGAGAGAAATTTGGTGTTGTCCTACAAAACTCTGCACCTGGAGGCCCAACAACATGTGCAAGAATAAAGTTGCATAGTAGACATCACATTGACCTCCGTTGGTCGCTGCTAGACCAAGGAGGCAACTTGTTTTCCGGGGTGTCAGTGACGGGTCGGGTGGGCAGCTGTAGCTTTGTGGCGCCCCACGCTTGTTTTACGCGGTACCCGTCGGCCCCTGCTAGGCGCCACCCAGCATCGCTCGCACCTGCCCCATCGTGTCGCCAGTGGGGGCTATTGCTGGCTAAACCATGACCCGAGTGCATGGACCACGCGTATCGCCTTGCAAACAGCGATTGACGGAGGCAGCAACCAGCCTCTCCAAGGGCGGATCGAGCAGATCCGCGCCAGAGCCACTTCCCCTGGCCAACGACGACGATGAGGTCCTCCACACCGCCATCCACCGCTCCTACACTACGACGGAGATGGATGCCCACTGTCGTCATTGCAAAAAATGTGAAGGCGCTTCGTGTGACGCTAAAGGAGTCAGAGCGGTTGGAGATGTAGTGTTCAAAAACGGGGGAGAGAGCCGCATGGCTTTTGGAGGAGCAGAACCGTGAATCCTGACATATGGTGGGCATCATCATCTCTTTGTCCTCCTCCACCGCTTCCGAGAGTGACGATGACGTGCCTGTAGCCGCTGACGACTATGTCGAGTCCAGCCGCAGAGACCCCAAGGGGACGAGTCCAGCATGGAGGAAGCGGTGAAATTCCCCTTCCTGGTTTTAGTTGCTTTTTAGTAGTGTTAAGTGATGAACTTGAGTGGTGAGATCCCCCTTCCTGGCATCACACTATGTTTATCTATGTCGGATTGCTATGTTCTATGCTGATCTACGTAGGAACACCGGTTGCATGGTTTTGTATGGATTTGGGGTACGACATATGAAGAATGCGGTTGTGGAATGCAAGAAATGAGGTTCACCCGGTCACCTCCAGTTGGCGCATTCGCAAGCGTATGGGGGGGGGGATTAGCTGACCACGGCTCTAGATGCTCTAACCACCTTCACGGTTTATTCTCTTCATGTTTGACGTACGTCCTCTGTCTATTGTTTTATTTTCCTTTGTCCACAATACACTTGAATTCTGACTTTATGGTATGTTTGATTTGAGCATAAACCATCCATACCAAATATGTGTCTTTTTTTCTTCCGACAAATGGTAGATTTGATTGACATAAAACTGAAGCATCAAATGGATACAAACACAATGATCACACATCCGTCCACTGCATAGTTAGGATGCTCATAGTCAACACCAACGCAAACACACAAATACATGTGTTGGCAAATGTCGAAGTCATACATGACCAGAGCTATGCCTAAGCGAGAAAAAAGGAAAAACTTTAAAGAGATGAAAACATCCGTCAACAAATTAAAACAATGACCATATCTGCATCAACCATTTGTTGACATCACAAGGACAACATGTTCTTTAACAACAACCCCTTCAAAAAAGGGAACGACGCCAAGCACCGTTGTCACCAGATGCAACCATCAAAGGTCATATTTTCTAGGTTTTCACCATGAAAAACAAGTGTGAGCATATCCGACCAATGCCTTCAATAAGGACACTATGCAAAAAAGCATCGCCCTTGCCATGTATACAAAACTGGGTCAGACCTAGAATTTTCATTCTGAATCTCAAGACCAGGTACTCGAGAAAGCACCACCAAATTAAAGTCACTCATGTTTTATCGTCATCAGTTTTCCACGCCCCCAACAACATGTGTTGGACTAGAAATCCCACCATTGCCGCTACACAACCATATCCCCTATGTCAAGACACAATCCACAAATTGTATCTCATCATGGAAGGCAAACTAGTCGGAGTGAGTGTTGTAAAAACCCAAAGTGAAGCCTTCCAAATGCATCCCACAACATGTCCAGCATGAGCCATCGACCGGTGTCTCCACAGTCAGATCCGAAGGAGAAATTCTCCCAAATCAAACATTTCACAGAGACGATCGCTGAACTAAATGTGACCACCAACGAGAAAGGGGGCGACTAGCCTCAAACCGCACTAGAAGCCACCACCTTGAGCATCACATGTGCCCCATCCCGCACCCCCCGGCCAGTCCGGATTCAACACTCGCGCCGGCACACGACAACATGTGATCCCCACCCAGCATGGGATGCAACAGATGTTGGGATGCGGCGTGTGAAAACTACACACCAAAGAATTTCTATCACACAATGAACACTTTTTTAGTAATCGGTGAAGAATTTCTATTACCGCGCCGTCGGAGTTGATCTTTAGTAATCGGGCATCCTTATTTCTCGTGTTAATCCAGACTCGGAGCGGCCCCTCGCCGAAGGGAACGCCAGTTTGACCAGCCCACACACACGGGAAACACCAGCCTGTTTTATTTTCCATTTATTTTTTCATACATGTATATTACAAAAAACACTCTTCAAAAAACAATTGAAAAATGTTGAATAAGTATTTAAAACATGTTGAACAATCATTTCAAAACTATTGACCAACTATTTAAAAAAATTGTTGAACAAGTATTTGACAAAATGCCGATCATGTATATAAAAATATTGAACAATTATTTGAAATTTTTGATTGAGTATTCCAAAAAATGTTGATCATGTATTTCAAACATATTGGATGAGTAGATAAAAAATGTTAAAATAAATATACGATGTTGATAATGCATTTTTTAATACGCATTCGAACAATGTTGAATGTGCATACATGATATGTTGATAACTTACTAAAAATTATTTTTCACATATACAAAAATGTAGAGTGAAAACGAAATGATAATAAGAAAAACAATACAAAAAAAAGAGAAACAAATGCAAAAAGGAATGAAAAAGGGAGAAGAAAAAAACCCCACTCAAATGGCCTCAAGTAGGCCGCACCCCATAGTATTTACAACGTAGGGGATGTGGTGGAGTGGCTAGCAGTGCGCCTCATCTCTTTGCAGACTAGAGATTGATCCCTGGTACTTGCATTTCGTGATCTCTTTTTACCTTAATGCACGAATGAATGGGTCGGCCCAAATATTTAGAACCATCAGCGATACTTCTCTACCTCCCCGCTTAAAGCGAGAACTAGTCGTCGCGGGATTAATCAGCCTTTTAGGTATTGCCCAGCAACAGCGTTCTTTTTGGGCGTCTATTAGTTCGCGTGTAGGTCAGTCGTTAGAAACCTAGCGCGTACCCCTCTACAACATTTGAATCTCATTTATTTCTTCTGTTTTCTTTTCCAGTTCTTTTCTTCTTTTTCTAGTTTTTTTTTCAGTTATCGAATTTCCCTTTTTCTTTTCTGCGATTATAAACAAAAAATTTAAACTATCAAATCGTAAACAATTAATGGAAGTTACGATTTTTTTTAATCATGAACAGTTTTTGAACTCGTACTTGTTTCTTGAAATTGTGAGAATTATATAATTCATGAAAATTTTCAAACATTAGCGATTATTTAAATATCATAAACTTTACTTAAAATTCTTAATAATCTTTGGAAAATGTCCACATTTTGTTTTGAATCGGCAAGCTTTTTGGAAATAAAAAAAATTCAGGAATTGACGGATCAATTTTTGTAACTCACGAACAATTTATTTTATTTTGACGTACTATTTGGAAATTTTTGAAATATTTTCAAATACAAGATCAATTATTGAATCAGCAAATATTTTTCGAATACATGAACATTTGTTTTACATACATGAACATTTTGTGAATTGACAAAAAATAGTTCAAGTCCATAATATTTTTGAATCAAAGAATTTTTTTATGATTTCTTGAACACTTTATTCGAAATGGATAATTTTTAGAAATTTCAAATATTTTGAAATCCCAAATGAAAACAGAAAAATAATAAAAACGGAAAAGAAAAAAGACACAGGGATTTTGTTTTAGAAAAACAGAGCACCCTGCACATGGACTGTCCTATACTGGCGTCATCCCTTTGGGCGAGACAAACAGGGCTAAGTTCACGACATTTTAATGGGCTGGCCCTGTAGATCTTAGTTTGGTCAATGATTTTATTTTTATTTTCTCTTCTTTTTGTTATATATTCTTAAAAAATAAATACATATATTTCAAGTAAACATAAATTAGAGTAAATATTTGTGCAAAACTTTTTAAACATTTCGGTAGCATTAGAAAATATTGTTCCATGACATGTTTGAAAAACAAGTGAACAGCTATTCAAACAACAATATTCGAAAACATGTCTTTGAAAAAAAATTAAAATATGTGTTAGAAAAACTAATGTATATGAAAAATGTACAGCATGTATGAAGAAAAGTATAAATCAAAACATATGTATGAATAAAGTGCTAATAGTGTATTTAAAAGATATCAAACTTGTATAACATAATGTCCACGATGTATTCAAAAAATTTACAAAGTGTACACAAAAACAATACTTCAAACAATATAAATGAAAAATAATTAATTATATAATTAGGAAACGTGAAACCTGTATAAAGAAATGTTACTGATATATACATAAAATGTAGAATTGTTTAAAAGTAGAGTTAAAAATGTGTACACCAAAAAAGTTTTGGATGTATATTGAAAATTTAGAATTGTTTATGCAATA
The DNA here is from genome assembly GCA_022496015.1 of Hordeum marinum. Taxonomy (NCBI): domain Eukaryota; kingdom Viridiplantae; phylum Streptophyta; class Magnoliopsida; order Poales; family Poaceae; genus Hordeum; species Hordeum marinum. The sequence continues at coordinate 60,618,534 of CM039673.1, read as the reverse complement.
AAGTAGAGTTAAGAAATGCGTGTACAAGAAATGTTGCTGATCTTTGCAAAAATGTACAATCTATATAAAAAATTGGCACAGAACAATATTCAAAAATTCTAATCATGTATGTTAGAAATGTTAAACGAGTGTACTAAAATGTAGAATGTTTCTGAAAAATTAACAACAAAATATAAGTTGAAAATTGTTCAGTGTACACATATGTAGTGTTCTAGATGCATGCGCAATTTCTTTCATGTAATTAAATTGAAAATGTTAAACGTGTATCATTTTTTCTATCCTTTAGGAGAAGAGACAGAAAAAAAATGAGTGAAAACCATAATATAAAAAAGAAGAAAAAAAACGAAAAAAGGCGCGAAGGGCACAAAAAAAATGAATCCGAGGAAAACAATGTTTTGTTTTTGAAAAAATAGGAAAAATAGAAAAATAAAGAATGAAAACATGTACACCTGTGGAAAACAAGAAAGAAACAAATAACAAAGAAAGATACAAATAAATCTATGGAAAAGAAGAAACTAAGAAAGAAAACATTAAACCAGTGAAAACCAAGTAAGAAACAAAAACCATAATAATATACAAGCAAAAATAAGGAAAGAAAACCGGTGAAAAAACAAAGAAAATACTAAATAAAAAAATTCGGAGAAGAAATATGAAAACCCGAAAAACTCCTATTGAACACAATGAGCGACCGAGTGAGTGAACTACATGCAAAAACGGGCATTTGGTCGGACTTGCTATAAGCGAGATGTCCAAATGTCCGTTTGGATTTTATGCCAATTTTTATGCCAAAAGATCATGGGTTTGAAAAAGATGTTCAAGGATCTTTTCCAAACCCACGATCTTTTTTAGTAGCGCTTAATATGTCCAAATGAGAGTGCTATTCGTACACAGAAATCTTATTCGCTGCTCGCTCTGGCGAATGGTCAAGGTTTCGCACAGGGGTGGATTCCAGCGACATGACTAGACCCGGCAATTTTTATTTTTGCACAGCGCGGCTGAGATTTTTCATTCTTGTTTATTTATTTATTCCGTTTTTCACTTGGTTTCTTTTTTTCTTTTTTTTCGGCATCTTTTCTGTTTCTCCTTTTCTTTTCATTTCAATTTTTCACGTTTTTTCTTTTTCAATTTGAATTCAGAAATTTCAGAAATGTTTTCAAATATTTATTCCAAATATCAAAAATGTCCTATTTTCCAAGTTTTGTTCAGAAATATAAAAAACGTTAATAATTCCACCAAAATTATAACTTAAAAATTTTTTTGATTCAATTTTTTTTAATGTTTATGAATTTGTTTGTGAGTTTAGAAACATGTTCAAGAATTTCAAAAAATATTCAAGATTTCAAGTTTTTGTTCTGAATTTTGTGAAATGTTCCATGTTTCGTGATTTCATATTCTTGTTCAGAAATTTAAAAACTATTCATGAATTTCAAAATATATTCACATTTCCAAATTATTGTTCGGGAGTTTCAAAAATATATGCATTTTGGAAAAATAATATGTTTTCAAACATTGTTGGTGTTATCAAATTTGGTTCGGGAGTTTCAAAAAATGTTCACGCTTACAAAAAATTGTTGTGTTTCTGAAATATGTTCGGGAATTTAAAACAGTACGACATTTTAAAATATGTTCATAAATTAGTAAATGTACAGGGCCAAAAAGTTTCCTTTTTGAAAAAAATCATAAATTTTAAAAGTGCTCATATTTTTCAATTTTTTTACACATTCAAAAAATGTTCGTATACTTCAGAAATTTTCCTGGCATTTTATTTTGTTCACAAATATGAAATCTGTTCATGTTATTAACATTTGTCTGGACATTAAAAAGGGCGTTATTTGTTCGCAAATAATTTTATTGATGGGTTTTTTGAAAACATGTTCGCAGTTTTACAAAATGTTCAGTGTTTTTCAAACAACCAAAGAAATAGTCAGATTTTTTGTAAAAATATTTGTGTTAAATGTTTCATAATTTAAATACATGGAAGTTCTAAAAGAAATCATGTTTTCCAATTAGTTTTTTTAAAACTACATCTATGATCATGTTTTAATATTTTTATTCATAAATAAAAAAATGTTCTCAAAATTTTAAAAAAGGTTTTCGTTTTTGAAAATTGTCCTTGTTTCCAAATGAAGTGCACATTTTCAAAAAATGTTGAACAATTTCAAAACCTAATCCTGTTTGTTAAAAATTATTCAAGAATTCAAAAAATGTTCCGGTTATTAAATACTGTTCAGAATATTAATAACTGTCTCACAAATTCAAATACTGATCGTGGTTTAAGAAATGTTCAGGAATTTTGAAAAATGTTCAAAATCTCAAAAAACATGTTCCCATTCTCAGATTTGATTCTCAAATATCAATAAATATTCGAGTTTTGAAAAACTTCTCTGCAATTTCAAAAATTGTTTGCACTTTCTAAAAATTGTTCCATTATCATATTTTTGTTCTCAAAATTCAATAAATGTTTGCGTTTTCAGCAAATGCTCTGGAATTTCAAAAACAAAATTTGCTGTTGAAAAATGTTTATGCTTTTTATTTTGTATTTTGAAACCTGAAAATTTGTCCGAATTGTTAAAAAAATGAGATCCTGAACATTGGTTGAGAATGACAGATAATTAGTGAAAACACGAACATTTATTTGAATTTCAAAAGTTTAATTATCGAGAACCTATTTTGTCATTTCAAGCAAAAAGTATCAAAAACACAAAAAAGGAAAATTCTGAAACAAAGAAAAACAATTGGATCTGCGTTGTTGTTCGTTCATTTAAACTTTCGCTGCATTGTAATCATTCGTGCTGATTATCTCCGCTGGTTAGCACAATAAGTTCTAATGCGAGAGGTCTCTAGTTCGACTGCTTGTAGCACATGTTTTTTTCGTTGACGAATTTATGCTACAGTTATCGATCCACTTGTGCGCCAATAGGCCGGCCCAGTCGGTTGCCTATGCGTTTGCCCGACATTCTGCCGCAGTAAGCGGCAGATAGGAGCTCCCTTCGTACACTGCTCTTACACCTTTTTAGGCCTTGTTTTAATGGGCCAGGCCATATAAGCCTCTCCCGTACACCGGTTTTGGGTACCTTCGCAAAGGTTTTTCTTTTTTTCTTTTTGTTATAGCAAATAGGCTCGTGCGTTGCAACGGGTACAAATAACATACTTTTGATTAGAAACCAAAAAAAATACTACCACTCAAATAATTTTGCAAGTAGCAATACTATTTTTTTATTTAAGCAAAATACACTTGGCAATCATGGAGATGCTTTATGGTCAGAGATTGTATCATTAAGCTATCCCTTCTAAGCAATAACGCTAGCAGTTTTGTTTAAGACATGA